>JBAMNC010001304.1:0-1320219 GCA_037902135.1 Cetoscarus ocellatus
TACTGGCCATGAGGACCGTTTTTGTATGCCTATGTGGCGCCAGAGAGCACATTTTGGCATGTTGTGGGTTAATTTTTTTCATTTTATCAATTTTTTCACTAAATCTGAGGTTTGTGCCAATTGTGATGAGTTTTTGAGCATGTTTAGGGGGTCAAATTAAGGTTGAAAGTGAGGACTAAATGATAAAGAAAGACAGAAGAAAGAAACAGACCAAAAACAACAGGGTCCTCCAGCAAGGAGCTAAAGGGTCCTTTCCCTTAGGGCTCGAACCCTAAAACCCTAAAAAGACAAATTTGTGAATTAAAAAGTCAAAATTATGACACAAGGTTTGGAAGGTTGGTTTGGTAGGTACTTTATTAATCCCCCGTGGGGAAATTAAAAAAAGGGCAAATTCAATACATTAAAAAAAGAGTCAAATTTACATAAGGAATTAAGTTTTTGATAAAAAAAAAAATTATGAGCCAAAAATTCTTATATGTGAAATAAATAGCCAACAGTTTTAGAAAGATGAGATTAGACTAGATTAGATTAGATTAGATAGTTCTTTATTAACCCTCTTGTTAAAAGAGCTCCCTCGGGGAAACTGAGATAAGATATTGTAATATGTCAAATAAAAAATAAAATAAAATCACTTTTCTTACATAAAAAGTAAAACAAAAATTTAGATAAAAAGTCAAAATTATGAAAAAAGTCAAATAATGTTACGAGAGAAGAAATTTGAGAAATATCAAAATGATCAAATTAAAAAGACAAATTTGTGAAGTATTAAGTCAAAATGATGACATTAAAAGACAAATTCAACCTGCCTTGTAACTAGACACATATTAAAAATTAACAGTAAAAAAAAATGAGATCAAAAAGTCAAATTTACAAAAAAGATAGATAAAACCAAATTTATTCAGCACTGAATGCCCACTTGTATCAGACAAACTCTCACAAACGTTCTAGGTGTTAAAAAAATGACCTTAAAGTCTGTGTTTTAATGAGCTGTCATCACCTTCAGATCCCAGCAGAAGTCCTGATTCAGGTGGTTCAAGACGACAAACATGGATTAATTTGAGACAAGCTCGTTGGTCCTGGACTCAGTTGCATGCCTGTATTTCCTCATTCACTCTGATGCTGTTATTCATGTTTTGCAGAGAAAACTTGTCCCTCAGGATGGAAGAAGTTCCGTAGTTTCTGCTATCTTTTCTCGACAAATAAAACATCTTGGAATCAGAGCAGACAGGACTGCAGAGACAGAGGAGCCGATCTGGTGGTGATTGAAAGTCCTGAAGAGCAGGTAATATGGCTTGATTTAAGACACAGAGATTAACAAATTATTTTATCAAGTAATTTTCCAGGATTATTTCTGTCAGCAACTCTGTCAAACTGCATAAGTGATTCAATCAAAAGTGCATCTGAATAAATTCTCTCTGCCTCCAACAGGGACTTCTCTCTGAGATAGTTAAGGACAAAACCTGGATTGGTTTGACTGACAAAGACAATGAGGGCACCTGGAAGTGGGTGGATGGCACACCGCTGACTCAGGCGTAAGGCACACACTTATGCTGTTATTGTTTTACAGTGTTGGTCGAATCAAGGCACATACAGCTGATTTGTCTACAGTGGGATGACTTTAGCTTTTTAACTGAAGCCCAGAGTTTTGGTTAAGGCTGTCTGACCAAGAGCATCTCTGCATTTCCAAAACCGTAAATCCTCAATAAAAGAAAGTGACAGGGCAGGGAGGAGGGAGGACCTGATTGTGACCCCCACATGGACTGTTGAATGGACACAAACTGACTCTACTGCCCTGTCCACACTGTAGTACATGTGACAGGCCTGTGAGTGGTGTTGTAACGCTGACGCAGACATTTAATAAAACCAGAGAAGAAGACTTGAAGCATGCTCATAAAACATGAGCAGTGTAAACAAACACAAAACAAAGATTACCAAACTGCTGGAGAGTGTTGACTTAAAAGTGAAGATTATTAAATATGAATAGACTAATGAGACAAAAAAAAGTAGAATTTATGAAATTAAAAGTAAAAATTCTGAGATCAGATAAGTTAAAGATAAATTTGTAAAGTAAAATGGAAAAATTATGACATAAAAATTCAAATTTAGTAGTTTAAAAAGTTAAACACCAAAATAAATAAATAAATAAATAAAAACTATGACCTAAGTATTCAAATTTGTGAAATAAAAATTCAAAGTTATTTCATAAAAGTAAAGATTGTAAGAATTGATGCAACAAATGAGATAAATAGTCAACTTTTTGAAATAAAAAGTCAAATAAATAAAATAAATGAGGTCAAACTAACCAATAAAATGGAATCAAGTTTAATGGATCAAAAGTCAAACTTTTGAGTTATAAGAATAATATTTGTTATGAGAAAAGTAAAATCTATATGACAAAATCAATCTTATGAGATAATTCTTGAGGTAAGAGAAAATAAAGAATTTTTAGTCATGATGATGAAATAAAAACAGAGTTCTTTGAGATTAAAATCAAAATATTGGGATAAAAAATCACATATATTAGGAAGAGATCGAAGTGCCACTGAGGCACATGCCCAATTCGAAATTCAAATTTATGACTCTATCTTATATATATATATATATATATATATATATATATACACACACACATATATATACATATATATATTAATATATATATGTATATATGTATATATATACATATATATATATCTGATAGACATTGCTGACTGTCTCATAATTATGACCCTTTTACTCTCAATTTTTTTTCTCATCTTGTAATTTTGACTTTTTTCCTCATAATTTAACACAGTGTCTCATAATTTTGAAATACTTGAATTATGAAGTATTACTTGTCCCATAATTGAGATCTTTTATGTCAGGAGTTTGACTCAGTTTCTTACAATTCTGTCTTTCTTTCTCATGATTTTTGACTTTTTATGTCTCAGTAATTACTCAGTATCACATAATTCTGAGATAAAGCTAAGCTTCATTTTTTTAAAACATGATATCCTGTGATGGTGATTATATCCTGACAGATTTTTGTTTCCTCTGACCTCTGGTAGGTACTGGAGGAAAGCAGAGCCTAATAACGGAGGTGAAGAGCATGATGAAGAGGACTGTGTTCATATGTATAACACAGGACTCTGGAATGATCTGCGCTGTCATTTGTCCTTGTTCTGGATCTGTGAAAAATAACAAAGCAAAGAGAGATGAAATGAAAGTATTTTCACTGTGGGTCACTCATGAGCAGAGGACCTTTTCAGTAATATTCAGACAAGATTCAATAGAGCTAGGCTTTTCAGTGTGGATGATTATTTACTTCTGTCACAGCTGGGGGGTCTGAAGCTTTCCTTTTCTTTCATTTAAACTGACCTTTAAAAAAATCACAACATTGAGGAAAATAGGACAAACTAATTCAAACATCATGGAAACAAACACTGAGAGAACAATGTGTAAAACCACCTGTTATTGAAAGGCTTCTGGAGCTGAATAGATCTTTGTTGGTACCAGACGGGCTGATCTAAGTACACCAGAACCTGCTGATCTACGAGCATTTTCACACACAACCATCACTCGGCTTTATAGAGATGGTCCAAGAAGGAGAAAATATCCAGTGACAGCAGTTCTCTGAGCAACAATGCTGTACTGAGCCAGAGATCAGAGAAAAATGACCAGAGGGTCTTGAGATAATAGAAAGGTAGCTGTGACTCATGTAAGTACTGTTACTGATATAGAGCTAAAACTCTGCAGCTGTCTTTCTCCAGTGTAATCACCGTGCATGTAGTGACAGCGCTTCATATTCACCTCTCAACTTTAATCAATGCTGTTGATGCACTTTTTTTAACATGTATCTCTGAAGTTAAGATATATTTGTTTGTCCTCCATCATATTCTGAACACTGAATTCTGCTGCGTATGTTTGACGTGGTGTGCTGCCTATCGGTGAGAAGTAATTGGAGAAGATGAAATTAAAGCGCCTTGGAATTCAGCACCCGTGGGATATTTTCATCACTTTAACTGCTGTTAAATCATCTGTGGATTTACAACAGAGCAGTTTTCACAGAAAAAGTTGCTAACAGTTAGCATCATGAATATGACACTGTACACTCTGAAGAAAGAGCAAACCAAAACCTGTTGGTGTGGTTTTTATGTTTCTAGCCCTAAAAAAAACGGTGTTCTGTATAACTTGGTTGTAACGAGCAGTTACTTGAGTTACTGTTATTTTATTATTTCCAACCAGTTCTCCTCTTACTTCTGTTGTCAAAGAAGTTTTTTCACTCTGAGATCTGCCGCTCTCTGGATATTTAAATATTCCAGACCATTCTCTGTGAACCCTGGTGATGGTTGTGTGTGAAAAGCCCCGTAGATCAGAAGGTTCTCTGAAATACTCAGATTAAACCCATCTGGCACTAAAGACCATGCCCCTCTGTTCAGTCACTTAAAGAGCCCTGATTTTACTTGAATTCAGGTTCAAGTTTTCAGTTTCAATGACTGCGAGAGTATGTCACCCCAGCATGTTATGTAGCCCTGATGTCATGGTACTGCTGGTTATGTTTTATTTAGTATGTTTTTTCTTGTGTTCTTTATTTAGACCTCTTGTTCCTCTTGTCTCTTGTGTTTCCTGTTTTATTTTGAAATCCATCTGTTCAGTGTGGTGTTTCCTGCCCTCCCCTCTGATTGTGATTCCCTCCACCTGTGTGATTCTCACCTGTGTTTGATGAGTCCCCAGTGTATCTAGTCTCTGGGTGCGACCGAAAAGTCCTTCCTAAGTCCTTTCCTATCCACTTTACCTTTAACCCCGATGGAAAATGTCACAGGGTCAAGGAAAGGAGGGAATAAGAGGAAAGGAAAGGAGAACCGCAGTAAAAGATGAATTCGACCGCACTTTCACTTTTGTGTCATATTTACTCGACAACGATTTCTTGTGACGTAGGTAAGTCATGATGAACTACAATGTTCAGAAAATGAACTACAAGAAGCGTCTTTATCACCTGCTTTACCTCCCTGCATTGTTTTGTGTCGTTTGACCTGCTAACATTAACAATCCATGATAAGAGGATTTACCTGTGACAGGTGTTTTGTCCTTTGGTCATGCAGTGTGTGTATTCTGCCCTCAGCCGTGAGGTCAGGTGAGAGCACCTATAAATGATGACATCTTGTACACGGCACTTACCTGAGGTCTGATAATACATGTTTCAGAAGCACTATTCTCTCTGTTTCATTCACATATATCATTGTGAACATTGTTCAAATTTGTGATTATATTTGAAGTATTGTAAAATGCCTCATTTGTCCTTTTACTGATTGTTTTTTAATAAATGTTATTAGAGACCCAATTGTTCTGTCTTATGACTTACTTCATAATTTAAGATAGATGAAAATGTGGTAATTAATATAAAATATTAATATAGGAAACAAGTACCACAGTTGTATGTTTAATATTCATCCACATTGTAGGCAGTTATGGAGAAAAAGAAATAATTTAAAGTAAGTACTTTATAAATTATAACATGTAATTGGTTATCTGTCCACCAATTTAAAAATGATGAAAAAGGAAATGAACTAATGTTTATATTTTTGAAAGCACTGACTTTGGAGCATATCTCTTTCTCTATACCTACCAAAAACGTTAACACAGTATTATACTCATATCTTCTAAGTCCCACAAAACTCGTCCTTTCTCCTTCGTAAGTTTCCGGAAACCTTCGGCAGGAGCCGTATTTATACACGTCACGTGCCGCATTATGGGGCGTTCCTTTCTCCTTTCCTTTTGTAAAGGATGGTCCAGTGTTTCTTCAGCTAAAGGAGATAATAAAGGAAGCAACAACCTTCCTTTTCCTTAACTTTTGGACAATTCGGACAGCTCTTATCATGGCCGACGCTGAAATGCTTCCGGGTCCTTTCTTCAGTAAGGAAGGTTCCTTACGTAAAAAGGACTATTCCAGGCCCATAACCAGCCTTGTGGAGGGGGGGATCTTTTTTTTCTAAAAAGTGGACTTTACCACCCGCCCCCCTAAATACACAAGCACATTTCATACGTTTTAATTTATACTTTTTATTGATTACACCTTCACTTTTACATGAATTTTCTCTCCCCAGTTGTCTCTCTGTTTTCCTCTATACGTCTCTGTTGCTCTCCTCTGCTGACATGAATGAATATGAATTAATTAAATTTAAGTGTACTACCATCCAAACTTTCTTTTAACATGAATTAATTAATTGAATTAAATTTAAGTGTACTGTCTCTATCATTCAAATTTTCCTTCAAATGTTGTGATTTGACCATTTTTGGCCACTATAGGCATACTTCCTCTTCTAATGTGGCAGTGGATGAGCTGGTACTCATCACATTTGGTACAGGTGATTATTTTTAGATTAATGTTCAAATTCCAAACACAGCCTATTACAGCAATTTTCACCATGTAATAAAAAATTCTGATAATGGCCACTTTTCAAATGTATAATTTCCCATTTCCAACCCTCTCAGTGCCAGTGTTTCTGTGGCTTTGTCCTTGTCTGTCCATCTCTGTTGCTCTCTTTTGATCATTTCAAAATTAATTTGAAATTAAATTAATTAATTTTAATTTCAAAATTAAAATTAATTTCACACACATACATATGGTAAACACACAGAGAATTATAATGAAGTTGTTTTAAAATGTTATATCTTAATGTGTGTGTGTGTGTATAATAGACATCTTCAGCTATTACATAACATCTATCCTACTGATGTATACATATCCAGATTTTCTGATATCGATGACAGCTGTACCTTCTGTAAAAAAGATCAAGAAAGCATCATCCATTTTTTTTTAATAAATGTCCATTTTGCATCACCTTTTGAAAGATTTGGGACACTTTCTTTTCGTTAAAACTACAGTCAAGTATCACTTTTATGAGACAAAAAATAATTTTTGGCTCCTTCTCTCAAAGTAATAAATTTAACATAATTAATCTCTTCATATTACTTGATAAATTACATATACATAAAGTCAGAATATCCAAGGCAACCCCCTCGTTCCCATTATTTTTAATTGAATTAAAAATCTAATTTGAGTGTGTCACATATCAAATCCAACAAAAAATAATCAGCTATTCAATTTTATTCCAATTACATTAAGTGAAGTTGTCTGTCATGTTAATTTGCCCGTGTTTAATTTCCATTTCTTTCTCTAAATGTATTTACATTTACTTTTTTTTGTGCAAATATATATTTTACCATTTCTATATTATCTATATTAGTTATCAATAATTGTACATTATTAATTTATTCATCTGCCCCCTGGTTGTGCGTGCATCTTAGTGATGACGTTGGACAGAAACCCGTCTACTGATAATAAAGTTTAAAAAAAATAATGCTAACAGAGCTAACGGAGCTAACGACCGCAAATCGATACAGGTCAGTCGGTGCCTGGACTTAGCACCTTACCCATTTTTGCCCTTTTTCGGAAATTCTCGCCGATATTTTGGGACATAATAGCCGCAGTTTTCTTTGGTTTTCTTTCTTTATCTTCCTCTTTAACCATTTTCTCGTTTCCTCTTCTTCTTCTTCTTCTTCTTCTTCGTCTTCTGCGGTTATAGGGGCATTACTGCCACCCACTGGACTGGAGTGTGAACAGGAGCACAGGAGAAATGGACGTTTGTTTTTGCAACGTTACAGTTGTCTGTCAACTCATGCCCCAAGGTCCCCAGACTCGGTGCTAGGGCTTCGATCTGCTTAATGACCTTTCCTTTTTTGATCAGGTTAGAATGATTTGGAATAGTTATTTAAAAGGTGACAGCCATTTATATTTATTTATACATGACATGACAGAAAACCTTCACCGAGGCCTGACGTACATATATATATATACATATATATATATATATATATATATATATATATATATATATATATATATATATATATATATATATATAAGCATAAATTTTGATATAAATCAGTCTTGTCTCACTTTTTATTCATTGTTAACAGTAATGTATGTGCTAATATACTTGCATCTTGCTGAGTATAACTAGCCGACCATGGGCGGGGAAAACGAGTGTGGTTTGGGAGACAACAGAAGATCCATCAGTCATCAGGTTTCAGTTATTCAAAACATAAATAATAAGAAAGAATCAAATGAATCAGATTGCGTTAATCAGATCGAGGATGGAGAGGAGATGCGCCCTGCTGGCCAGTTTCACTGCCTTTATGCGTTCATTTCATCTCATTCAGATTTGGTTCCGATCATTATTTGTACTTTTACGTTACTTTACTAAGCTCTATTCTAGTGATAGGCAGACTGACATCTTCAATGGAAACTAATTTCAAGGCTCGATAAAGTGTAGAAACATTACACTAGTCAGTATGACAGTGATGGCCACCCACTATTTTATCAGACGAAAAACGGCCATGAAACATTTCATTCCTAAACCTGTTGCATTAAACATACAAGATTGTTACTTTTTATGCTCAGGACAAAAACAAGCAGGAACACCCATTTACTTTCCAGGAAGAAATTAAATACACAGCAAGAAGTGTTTGGCTTAAACCTGACAGATGTTGGAGGAAAGTTATAACAAACATACATATACCAATACAATACACAAAACAATCATTAAGTAGTAAATTTTAGTAATAATAATTTTGCTTAAATAAATAAACACATACATACATACATACATAAACTTTAGGGGAAATACTGAATAAGTTAGATAAGTTAATATAAGAATAAGTTAATGTAAATAATAAATAAATAAATAAATAAGTTAATAATTAAGAATAATAAATAAGTAAAAATTAATGAACATCAATCTAGATAAAAGGACAGTACTTGATGTGCTTTTTTTGTCCTCCCTCCAGTATAACCAGGACCAAGAGCCCTTCAGAAGGTACGCTCAACCCAACCAGAGCGTACCCATCCTGTCTTTGTTTTTTTCTGGGGCAGACACCACACCAGCCTTCAGGCTCTCCAGGGACAGCATTAACATGCTTCTCCGGATGCTGCTGCCCACAGAGCAGACCCATGGATGGGGGACTGTGATGGAGGAGCTGGTGACTGTGCACTGGCTGGCTTGTGGGGCTTCTTATAGGGTGTCAGGGGACGTCTTCAGCATCCCACTGGCCACAGTCTGCAGGATGGTCCACCGCACCATTGACAAAATGATGGACATCCTGCACAAAGTGGTGCATTTCCCCAAAGAGGAGGAAATGGAGGAGGTGGGTGCCAGCTTTGCCCGTCTTGCTGGCCACAAGGCATTTCGCTGGGCTGCTGGTGCCATTGACGGGTGCCACATCAGGATCGGGCCACCCGGAGAGCCACAGAAGCAGAGCTGCATTAACAGGAAGCTTTTCCCCTCCATCATTCTGCAGGGCATTTGTGACTCCAGAGGTGTTTTCCTGGATGTGTATCTTGGCAACACAGGATCTGTTCATGATGCCCTGGTCTTGAGAAGATCCCCCATGTACCAGCAGGCCCTCTATCCACCAGCTCGGACGGCACCTTCCTGGGAACGCCCTACGCGGGAGGCTTGCTGCCCACACATCTGCTCCAGACTTTTTACCTCCATGTCTGGAGCAGCATGATTACCTGTAGATGGGAGTCAAGGCTACAGAGTGTAAATAGTTTTTTAATAGTTCATGTTCAGGCTACAGAGTCTAAATATTTTTTTAATGGTTCATGTTCAGGCTACAGATTGTAAATAGTTTTTTTAATAGTTCTAATTAATCAGTTTTACTCAGTTTCTTGAGAGTTAAATGTTTATTATAGTTACATTTTATTGCAGAATTATATTTGTTTTATTACATACTTTAATCAGTTCTTATTAAAAGCATAAACATAAATTTTTTATAATTGTCAATCTGAAATGTGTTTTTTCCAATCAGTAATATATAATATATAATATTTTTGCACAATATTTTCACTACACTAAACTATTTCACAATGACAATGAATGTCTTGTATTTCTTCCTCCGACTCTGACCATCTCAGTTTATAGATAGACAAAAAAGACGCATCAGTATAAGCCCAAATGATAATGGAAATTTCGTATATCAACTATGTTTATGTATTTTTCTAACACAGTCTGACACAGCTAAAAATGGCATAAATGTCTGAATTATTAGAAAATATTAATATTTTTTTAAATGAATCAATGCTTGAGTTCAAACAAAAACAACATTTATTTACAATTTATTTACAAGATTTTCAAACAACCTTAAATATTTCTCTGCTCTCTCTGCTGCTGCTCTCTCTCTCCTCTTCTCTCTCCTGTGCCCTCCTCTCCCTCTCCTCTTCTCTCTCCTGTGCCCTCCTCTCTCTCTCCTCTTCTCTCTCCTGTGCCCTCCTCTCTCTCTCCTCTTCTCTCTCCTGTGCCCTCCTCTCTCTCTCCTCTTCTCTCTCCTCTTCTCTCTCCTGTGCCCTCCTCTCTCTCTCCTCTTCTCTCTCAAGTGCCCTCCTCTCTCTCTCCTCTTCTCTCTCAAGTGCCCTCCTCTCTCTCTCCTCTTCTCTCTCCTGTGCCCTCTTCTCTCTCTCCTCTTCTCTCTCCTGTGCCCTCCTCTCTCTCTCCTCTTCTCTCTCCTCTTCTCTCTCCTGTGCCCTCCTCTCTCTCCTGTGCCCTCCTCTCTCTCTCCTCTTCTCTCTCAAGTGCCCTCCTCTCTCTCTCCTCTTCTCTCTCCTGTGCCCTCCTCTCTCTCTCCTCTTCTCTCTCCTGTGCCCTCCTCTCTCTCTCCTCTTCTCTCTCCTGTGCCCTCCTCTCTCTCTCCTCTTCTCTCTCAAGTGCCCTCCTCTCTCTCTCCTCTTCTCTCTCCTGTGCCCTCCTCTCTCTCTCCTCTTCTCTCTCCTGTGCCCTCCTCTCCCTCTCCTCTTCTCTCTCCTGTGCCCTCCTCTCCCTCTCCTCTTCTCTCTCAAGTGCCCTCCTCTCTCTCTCCTCTTCTCTCTCCTGTGCCCTCCTCTCTCTCTCCTCTTCTCTCTCCTGTGCCCTCCTCTCCCTCTCCTCTTCTCTCTCAAGTGCCCTCCTCTCTCTCTCCTCTTCTCTCTCCTGTGCCCTCCTCTCCCTCTCCTCTTCTCTCTCCTGTGCCCTCCTCTCCCTCTCCTCTTCTCTCTCAAGTGCCCTCCTCTCTCTCTCCTCTTCTCTCTCCTGTGCCCTCCTCTCTCTCTCCTCTTCTCTCTCCTGTGCCCTCCTCTCTCTCTCCTCTTCTCTCTCCTGTGCCCTCCTCTCTCTCTCCTCTTCTCTCTCCTGTGCCCTCCTCTCCCTCTCCTCTTCGCTCTCTGCCTGCTCCCTCAGAAACCCAAGCAGACTGTCCTCCCTGGCCCTTTTTCTTCCTGGCTGCCTGGTGCTGTCTTCCTCTTGGGTGGAGGTAGAGGCTGGTGTGCTGACTGAGCCACCTGTAGTGGCTGTCAGACATGGACGAGGCACTCCAGGGGCGGACTGATGGAGTGCTGCCCCTGGAGTGCCTCATCCACGTCTGAATACCACTGCCAGGTGGCAGCAGTCACACTTCCAGCCTCTACCCCCTTGCCTGTGGGTGGGTCCCTGAGCTCCTGAGACAAAAGACACACTTTCTAGCTGATACAGTGTTTATATTCACAGACCTGCCATGCATTATATACTATACATTTATTCTTGTTCTGTTTGATTTTTTTTAAAAATACAGCTACTGCAAACTGCACTTCTTTGACAGGACAGTTTGAGGATACATTTTGGTAACCATTACAAACAGAAGCAGGACATTACCTTATACTTATCTTTAAGGTTGCACCACTTCTTCTTGGCCTGCCTAGCTGATATAGGCAGGCCAGAAGTTGTCACAAAGTCCCTGGCAAAACAGGAGCATAGAAGTCAATCATCATAGATATAGCCATAAACGTCTTCATAATGCCCCTAAACATACAATAAGCAACAGTACACAAATCAATACTCACTCCCAACCAGTCTGGGCTGACCCACGCCTGCCTGTAAACAGTCGTTCATTGGCCGCCCGCCAGCGGCTCAGGGCCCAGGTCTCCTCAGTTGTCCCTGCATAGAAAGAAGTTGATACCGTCATTGTAAAAAACAAGCAAAAGCAATTACAGGGTTCATGTAACACTGCAGGAGTTAGCCTAGTCATACAACTTTTAGCTGTATTAGCTGTACTGAAAAGATCATAAGTACTAAGTATTAATACTAGTATTAACAGAGACCGCTGGGTCGGTGCTACAGAAGCTAACTTAATGTACCGCTTTCATCGTTTCAAAATCATCCACTTTGTCCATTCAGAATATATCAAGGATGACTTTTATTCAACGTTCAGGCTTGAAACACAACTCTATCGAAAATAATTATCTTATTCAAAATTTTACGCGGCAACAAGGGTTACTTACAATTGTGTGCCTTTTCCTCTGCCATTTCTTCTTCTTCTTTGTGGCTGACGTAGTTTCCTGCTGAATGGTGCGAATTGCATTGTGGGATTGGAGCTGTGGAAAGTCCACTCAAGTTACGAGCGGAGCGGATACATGGACCGAACTTGTGTCAATGCGGACTTAGTATTGGAACAGGACTTCGGCTGTGGTTGATAACGTGTCACGAGTGCGCAAGTCCGGAAGTTCGCTGAAGTACAAGTATTGAGAAACACCCCTTGATGTGTGGTCATACTTATCTACTTTATTTTGTTCTCACTGCTTAGAACCTAAACTGTCTAGCAGAAGCCTTTATGAGATTAAACAAGTATTGACAGTCTTTACATCCAAACATCTTCATCTACATGTGCTTCATGACGCATCATTTATGAGATTATTTTCAACATCCCTATTTAGTTGGTCTCTGAGGTGGAGTCTCTGGCAGAGAGCAACACACCCCTGACTCGTGGTTGGCCTTGCTTGGTATTATCAGTGTTACAGACTTTGCGTCACATTGTGAATTTAAGAGAAGATAAACTGATCTGCTATACTGAAGTGAACCAAGACGAAAATGTCTCCAGCGTTCCTCTGCACAGACAGAGGAGTAGTACAACGGCCTGAGCAATGTGTTGACAAAGCCTGGAAGACTGACAGTCCCAAAGAAGGTGAAACCATGAGTCAAGTGGATTGCTGTCTGCCAGAGACTCCACCTAATATTTCTCTCTGTGATCAGGGCGGGCAGCTGGTCCCCGTCCCGGGTGCTCGTGCCGGCCCTCGCCTTTTCCTTTCATTTCCTAAACACATTTTGGATGATTTCCTGACTTTGGGTGCTGATTTCTTGTCCATTTCTTCTCAGTCGTGACCAAGCCACATCCCCAACAGTATAAAAGTCCACCCTCAGGTCTACACTTCCTCATTCCTACACATCATCAATCAATATCACAGTCATTTAATCACAGGGCCAACTGTCTACCACAATGTCATCGCACGTTTCTCTACTCTACTCAGGTATATCCAATCAAATCCTATCATTCCGCGTCATATCGTATCCTTACTCATCATATCACGTCATATTGATACTGAATCATATCATTCTTATAAAATCATATCAAATCTTCCATATCTGCCACGGGGGCTGCCACCAGCGGGGGGTCACAACATGACCGAGGTCCCCCGCCACCTCCACCGGACAGCACCCGGATCTCACATCGGCCAGCTCCAATGACTGCGATCATCGGGGACTCCATCATCAGGGAGATCACAGACGAGGACCAGAGGGCGGGAGCATATTACTCCACTTTTAAATTCGCTGCATTGGCTCCCTGTGCGCTTCAGGATCAATTTTAAGGTTCTTTTATTAGTTTATAAATGTCTTAACAGCCTCGGGCCTCCTTATTTATCTGACCTGTTTTTACCGTATCAGCCCTTGCAGCCTCTATGACTATAACTATACCAAAAGTTAGAACTAAGACACACAGGGAGGCGGCTTTTAGTTATTATGGTCCCCGATTGTGGAACAGCCTGCCGGAGAATCTCAGGGCTGCAGAGTCTGTTGATACTTTTAAAAAGAGGCTCAAAACCCACCTTTTTACTCAAGCTTTTAATTGATTCAATTGACTTATTTATTCCTTCAATCTTTTTCGTCTTTTTTATGTCCCCCTTTTCTTATGTTTTTATGACTGTTTTATTCTGATGGTTTTTAGCTCTAGTGTTTCCTCATGGGGGCTCTCCACGCTAGGAGCTGCTCCTGGTCCACATCTGAGGTCGCAGCCGGTGGATGGCTCCACCTGCGTGGCTGGAGGCCCCTGTACTGTGGTACTGGAACTTGTGAACTTTGAATTGAGAAACAACCAATGGGTCTGTATTACACATTCCAATTTTCCTGACTTTTTCAGCACGTTCAGGGGGTCAAAATTGCAAAAAACTGGAAGGAATAATTCCTAGGGATAACATAGGGCTTGTGATATTGATTGATGATGTGTAGGAATGAGGAAGTGTAGACCTGAGGGCGGACTTTAATACTTTTGGGGGTGTGGCTTGGCCACGATTGACAAGAAATGGACAAGAAATCAGCACCCAAAGTCAAGAAATAATCCAAAATGTGTTTAGGAAATGAAAGGAAAAGGCGAGGGCCGGCACGAGCACCCGGGACGGGGACGCTGATGCTGATCTGATCAACCAGAAGGGGGAGCAAGAGTAGGACTTTGGCATGACTTGAAATTGATGTTGAAATAAAGCGAGGAGGAGCTGGGTAGGAGGAAGCACCTCAGTAGCTGAAAGTGAAGTAATTTAGTACTGTTATGGCGAAAGCTGAATACTTCGGATAGACGAGAGGATAAATTGTTTAAAATGAATCAAAAGAGAGATTGGAAAACTGGGGTAAGTCAGGTATTCCGGTGTGGTGGTTCCCTTGGCTGGTTTTCAAAACACTTTGGTCCTAGCTGAAATAATTTCTCAATTCTTGGCACATCATAGACGTTTCTCCAGAATCAATCAATATATCACGTGACTCAGCATTATATAGAGCAATAGGATATTGTGTGATACGATGAAACCATATGGAAGATATGATATGATTTTATCAGAACAATATGATTCAGTATCAATATGACGTGATATGATGAGTAAGGATACGATATGACACGGAGTGATAGGATTTGATTGGATATACCTGAGTAGAGTAGAGAAACGTGCGATGACATTGTGGTAGACAGTTGGCCCTGTGATTAAATGATTGTGATATTGATTGATGATGTGTAGGAATGAGGAAGTGTAGACCTGAGGGTGGACTTTTCTACTGTTGGGATGTGGCTTGGCCACGATTGACAAGAAATGGACAAGAAATGAGCACCCTAAGTCAGGAAACCATCCAAAATGTGTTTAGGAAATGAAAGGAAAAGGCAAGGGCCGGCACGAGGACCAGCTCGGCCCTCTGCCCGCCCCGATTACAGAGAGGAAATATCAGGTGGAGTCTCTAGCAGACAGCAATCCACTTGACTCATGGTTTCACCTTCTTTGGGACTGTCAGTCTTCCAGGCTTTGTCAACACATTGCTCAGGCCGTTGTACTACTCCTCTGTCTGTGCAGAGGAACGCTGGAGACATTTTCATCTTGGTTCACTTCAATATAGCAGATCAGTGTATCTTCTCTTAAATTCACAATGTGACGCAAAGTCTGTAACACTGATAATACCAAGCAAGGCCAACCACGAGTCAGGGGTGTGTTACTCTCTGCCAGAGACTCCACCTCAGAGACCAACCAAACAGGGATGTTGAAAATAATCTCATAAATGATGCGTCATGAAGCACATGTAGATGAAGATGTTTGGATGTAAAGACAGTTAATACTTGTTTAATCTCATAAAGGCTTCTGCTAGATGGTTTAGGTTCTGAGCAGCAACAATAAAATCAAGTAGATAAATATGATGACACATCAGTACAAACACTCAAATAAAATTCAAGCTGCAAGCAGCATTGTTGGGGGACATCTGCCCGGGAGAGGAGAGACCAGAGGAGAGTCATGGAAAGGGGCTAACTGGACATGAATTGCCTCAGGGACTATTGTGCGGCCCTGTTTCTCTCTCTGTTTCTCCCTGGTACTCCTCCTTCCTCTCCTCTGCTGCGCACCTGAGAGTAATCTGCGCTCAGGGAGGGGAGGGCTATTTGGAGGAGCTGAGAGAGGAGCAATGGTTGGGCACACACACAGACCTGGGGAGCAGGAGGTTTCTTTGTACTCCTTTGTTTTCTGGATTTACAGGTATTTTTGTTTCTCCTTTTCCCTCTTTTGTTCCTCAGCAGCACTAGGTTGCTGGGTTTTGTTGTTTTAGTTTGGGCTGGAGATTGTCAGTGGTCCTGTTTGCTCAGTTTTGATTATACCTTGGTTTACTTAGTTTTTGGTCAGGCAGCGTATGGAGAGGTGTTGGGTGCGACGGCCCCTTATGGGTTGGCCTGATCCTTTTTTCCTGTTTTGTCCATTTTTGCACACAACTCCAGCCCCTTTTGTTTCATTTAGCTTGTTTCTCATTTGAGTGTTTTTACTTCAACAAAGATAATCAACTTTGTCCTCTGTGTGGCATCCTTTTTAATATGTTTCTGGTCTCCTTTGGTTAACATTGAGCCAGGTATTTTTCTGGTGATATGGAGGCCATAACATCAGTAAAAAAACACAAAAAAAACCAAAAACGCCTGGACATGGTCTGATATAACAAGCTGTAACATGGACACTAATGCTGCGAGCAAACAGAAATGTGTGAGTGTATGTAAAACAGGTTAAGCTTATTGTTGGACATCTCAAAACTTTGAACATGTTCATTACAATTGTTTATGAAGAGAATCCTGTTTGAAGTTTAAATCTGTTTTTTTTTCTTCTTTTTTCCCGAGTGGTTCCCAGGCCCGATGAGAGACATGGTCCCTCCAGTGTGTCCTGGGTCTTCCCAAAGGTCTCCTGCCGGTTGGATGTGATCTGATCAGATGCCTGAGCCACTTCATCTGGCTCCTCTCAACACAGAGGAGCATCAGCTACTCCGAGCCCTCCTGGATGACCAAGCTTCCCACCCACCTTATCTCTACGGGAGAGCGTGACACCCTGCGGAGGAAACTCATTTCGGCAGCTTGTACCCACAGTCTTGTTCTTTTGGTCACTACCCACAGCTCATGACCAGAGGTGAGTGTAGCAACGAAGATCGAGCAGTAAATCGATATTCATTCCTACCCTGAGGGCCATACAGAAAAAAATACAGCAGTATGGGCCAGTAAATACTGTTAAAATAGAAAAACAATCATGTAAGACTTACAGAATCAGTCATTTCAGGGTTTTATTTTGTTTAAAAAATGGTTAAATAGTTCATTTACTTTAATTAACATGAGAGGAAGCAACTTTTCCGTTCCTGACGTGAGCATGAAACACTTGTCATGTCTCCATCTCTAGATCAGTTCACCCTCAGTGTGTGTGTGTGTTTATCAGTCACAATTTTCATCACCTCTGAAACTCGTCAATTCCTTATACGTTCAAGAAGATGTTATCTTAAAACAAGAAGCAGGTTTTTGACTGCACTCAAACTCAGTCTGTGCTGCGGAGAGGACCTTCTAGGAGTCAGCTGCAATCATCTCAGACCATGGAGAGCATCCACGCCAACATGGATTGTGAAACAATAGTCATTGAGAGACCTCCAGTAGGTAAGTCTGACTGATCTGTGCAGAGATATGTATTGTTATTCCTCACACTGTGTGGCTCTATCTGTTCTCAGGTACAAGAAGCTCACAGATGAGATGTTACAGAGCTGCAGCCCTGTGCCTGGGTCTGCTCAGTGGTCTCCTGCTGGTTGGGGTCATCATCCGCAGCGTCCTCTGTGAGTCACTTTAAAGAATATTTCACAGCTTCAGCTCCTACAAAATTTCAGCTGCACACTTGCTGACAAAGACCAGAGAGAGAGCCCACATCACACCAACTTTAAAGTCTCTTTAAGAGTAGATTTTAGGGTTCTTTTAATGGTCTTGACCCAGTAGAGCCCTCAGGTCCTCAGGTTGTGGTCTCTTACCTGTTCATAAAGTAAAAACCCAAACATACAATGAATTATCTTTTCATTATTATGACCCCTTTCTGTGGATCAGTCTACCTGCAGACCTGAGAGCAGCACCTACTGTTTATATATTTAAAAGCAAACTCAAGACCTCTTTAGTCTTTAAGCTGATTTTTGTTTTATTCTCTCCTTTCAGTGTCTTTCACTCTATTTTAATTTCAGTTACAGTTTGTGTTTTATCAACTCTTTTGATTTATTTTCTATTATTGTTTGGTTTTAAAACTGTTTTATTTTAATTAATATATAACACTTTATTACCTGTATTATATCTTTCCACAGTTTAATCAGTTTAGTCTTTGCTTCTGTGTTTCCTCATTTTTAATTCAAGATGGCGTTTCCTCAGTGGTCTGTGGCTGTTCTCACTTTGTGTTCTTGTATGCGTGTGTATTCAATGTGTGTTTGGAGGGTGGGCAGGGTGTTGTATTTTATTTAGTTTCCCCTGACACTTATCTGCTTGTGTTTTTGAATGCACCGCACTTTGTACTGCATATTTTTTTTAATGAAAAGTGCAATATAAATAAAGTTTAATTGATTGACTGATAGACTTGAAACCCAACACTGAGTCATATTTTAAACTACATGCAGGTTGTCATGATAAAGGGAATGCTATTTTTTTGTTTTTGTGTCTTGTCTCACTCCAGAGTCCATGACAAGCAGATATACACTATTTTTTTGTTTGTTTATTTTTCATGTCTTGTCTCACTCCAGAGTCCATGACAAGCAGATATACACTATTTTTTTTGACTGTGCGTGCATTAACAAGAAAAAGATGGGCAGAGCTCGGCCACTGCTAATTAGCTTGGCTCAAACACTAGGAGTCAGTGGGTAGCATTAGCCTGCCTCTGCCTATAGTCATCAGAAAAACCCTTCAGCAACTCTAAACAGTCCTGTGTGCCTGTTGTGACTTTTTTTTTCTAACCAAGTTATGTAAAGTTATCTACTTTTGGACTAAGATAAGCAGTTTATGTAATTTTCGAAAAAAAAATCCATATGAAACTAGAGGACGGGGCACATGCACAAACCACCACGGACGTGCTTTGTTTTGTTGACCTACTTTCAAGCACATCCACAGCGGTTTGCGCTACCCATTGACTCCCAGTGTTTGAGCTAAGCTAATTAGTGGTGGGCAAGCTCTGCCCGTCTCTTCCTTGTTACTGCACGAACAGTAGAAAGAGTGGAGTCTATGTTTTTGTCATGGACTTGGGAGTGAGACAAGACACAAAAACAAAACAAAAGAATTTTGGTGTATCCCTTTAAGGTTTGTCCAGTTTAAAGATCTCTGCAGGGAAAGGATGAGGACATGTCAAATTAACATCCCTGCAGCAGTGGATTGATTTGTTGTTTCATTATAAAGTCTTGATGGACCATCAGACTGATTTCATTCAGTCATGCAAGCCACATTTGTCCAAGAGGCTGTAGTTTGGACAACCCAGACTTACAGTATTAAAGAAATAGAGTAAGAATAACCCTCATTGATCACAACAGGCATCATGCCGTGCGAAAAATTTTGCAAATATTTTAACTTGAAGTAGTATGAGGCTGTTTAACTTAATTGTCATTTTCCCTTGAATCTTTTCAGACTCTCTGAATGCCACTGAGATGACCAAAGAGCTGGAGAGACTGCAGACACTGTCCAAACAGGGTAAGTGTTGTGGTCTGTGGTTTCCTCTGTCAACTGTTTGTAGAGATAGAGATCAGGGACACCACTGATTCTTTGTAAGACTACACACATATTTCTCAAAGTCTGATACACCTCATGATAAAAATATAACAAAACCAGACCAGAAAGAGAGCCCACATCACACCAACTTTAAAGCCTCTTTAAGAATCAATTTAAGGTTCTTTTAATGGTCTTGGCCCAGTAGAGCCCTCAGGTCCTCAGGCTGTGGTCTTATAACTCTTCCCAAAATATAAGACCCAAACATACAGTGAATTATCTTTTCATTATAATGACCCCTGTCTGTGGATCAGTCTACCTGCAGACCTGAGAGCAGCACCTACTGTTTATATATTTAAAAGCAAAATCAAGACCTCTTGTGTTTTTCACTCTATTTTAATTTCAGTTACAGTTTGTGTTTTATCACCTCTTTTGATTTATTTTCTATTATTGTTTGGTTTTAAAACTGTTTTATTTTAATAAACATATAACACTTTATTACCTGTATTATATCTTTCCACGGTTTTATCAGTTTAGTCTTTGCTTCTGTGTTTCCTCATTTTTAATTCAAGATGGCGTTTCCTCAGTGGTCTGTGGCTGTTCTCACTTTGTGTTCTTGTGTGCGTGTCTGTTCAATGTGTGTTTGGAGGGTGGGCAGGGTGTTGTATTTCATTTAGTTTCCCCTGACACCTTATCTGCTTGTGTTTTTGAATGCACAGCACTGCATTTTTTTAATGAAAAGTGCAATATAAATAAAGTTTAACTGATTGACTGATGGACTTGATATGCACAATGAGTCATATTTTAAACTACATGCAGGTTGTCATGATGACGGGCAATGCCCTCACTTTTTTTTGTTTGTTTATTTTTCATGTCTTGTCTCATTCCAGAGTCCATGACAAGCAGATATACACCTTTTTTTTGACTGTGCGTGCATTAACAAGAAAGAGACGGGCAGAGCTCGGCCACTGCTAATTAGCTTAGCTCAAACACTGGGAGTCAGTGGGTAGCATTAGCCTGCCTCTGCCTATAGTCATCAGAAAAACCCTTCAGCAACTCTAAACAGTCCTGTGTGCCTGTTGTGATTTTTTTTTATACCAAGTTATGTTAAGTATGTTACTACTTTTAAACTAAGATAAGCAGTTTATGTGATTTTCGAAAAAAAAAATCCATATGAAACTAGAGGACAGGGCACATGCACAAACCACCACGGACATGCTTTGTTTTGTTGACCTACTTACAAGCACGTCCACAGAGGTTTGCGCTACCCATTAGCTCCCAGTGTTTGAGCTAAGCTAATTAGTGGTGGGCAAGCTCTGCCCGTCTCTTCCTTGTTACTGCACGAACAGTAGAAAGAGTGGAGTCTATCTTTTTGTCATGGACTTGGGAGTGAGACAAGACACAAAAACAACAACAACAAAAAAAAGATGTATCCCTTTAAGTTTTGTCCAGTTTAGAGATCTCTGCAGGGAACAGATGAGGACATGTCAAATTAACATCCCTGCAGCAGTGGATTGATTTGTTGTTTCATTATAAAGTCTTGATGGGCATCAGACTGATTTCATTCAGTCATGCAAGCCACATTTGTCCAAGAGGCTGTAGTTTGGACAGCCCAGACTTACAGTATTAAAGAAATAGAGTAAGAATAACCCTCATTGATCACAACAGGCATCATGCCGTGCGAAAAATTTTGCAAATATTTTAACTTGAAGTAGTATGAGGCTGTTTAACTTAATTGTCATTTTCCCTTGAATCTTTTCAGACTCTCTGAATGCCACTGAGATGACCAAAGAGTTGGAGAGACTGTGGACACTGTCCAAACAGGGTGAGTGTTGTGGTCTGTGGTTTCCTCTGTCAACTGTTTGTAGAGATAGAGATCAGGGACACTTTTAGGGTTTACTCCTTACACCTGTCTTGGACTTCACACATCTCTGCCCTGGTCATAAAAGCTCAAAAATGTCTGTATTTCATAAGGAAACTTAAGAAAGCAAAATTCCCTCACCAAGTTCTTGTCAGCTTCTACAAAGGAGTGATTGAAAGCATCCTGACTGGAAACATCACAAACTTACATGGGATGTGCATGACCCAGGACAGGAGGGCTCTGCAAAGAGTGATTAAAACTGCCTAAAACATCATCAGTACGCATGTCCTGAGCATTGATGGTATCGGGGAGGTGAGGTGTCTGCGCAGAGTTGGGGACCCGTTTACACGTCAACAAAAACAGCAGAAAAAGGAGTTTTGGTTGCCTTTGCGCCTTCAGTTTACACAAGAACATTAAGTGCCTGAATCTGCAAACTTTTGAAACCACGGTCCAAAAACATTTCCATATTCGTCTCCATGTAGACAGGAATCAGCATTGTCAAGGAAAATGGTGACAAGCAGCGCATGTGAAGCACTTTTTAAGATAAAGGTTATGCACACACCTAGGAACAACAACACCAACAACAGCTATGGCAACATGTGCGCTGCTCAGTTTTTCATCCAGACAAAAATATCCAGACAAATTTGTTGTCCTCGTCTCCTTGTCTTTGTATGTCCACTCACCATTGTTTTTTGTGAAAAGTTTATCTTCACCAGAAAGCATTTGTGTCCAGATGCGTGTTGTAATACCACTGTTTCACTACAAACTTACATCACCAACTACTGGCCGGGCATGCGCTCCCGTATTTTCAGTCGTTCTCACAGATCCATGTGAACGCAGATCGTTATCACACCCTCTCCGTGTGAACGACATTCCCATTACTGGTGACAACATTGTTGTGTAAACGGGCCCTCAGAGGATACAGAAGGACAACACCCACCCACCCCAGCCACAGCCTTTTCACCCTGCTGCCATCAGGCAACAGCAACAGAAGTATCCGCTGTACCACCAGACTGCAGAACAGCTTCTTCCCTCAGGCTGTGAGATTGCTCAAAGTACCATCTGCACTCCTCCATGTCTAATAATTTAATTTAATTTTTTTTCTATAATCAACTAACCATTGGAGAGGGAACCACAATTTAACTTCATTTTGCAACCCGTTGTATAATGACAAATTAACTTCCTTGTTTCCTTGTATAGCAGTCTATGTTGCTACTGACAGCCTCATAACATAATCCACTTATAGGTTAAAACTACTCAAAAAAACGTATTTAGCTTGTCAACACTCTACAGTAAGATTCTTCACAGTGTTTCAATTCTCCTTGACAAAGTCCCTGTCTTTACATTGTGATGCAGTGAAGGACTGAGTGCTGCAGCGGGTCGGGCATGAGTCACAGGAGCACAAACTATGAATTTCTAACTTTGTTGTTTTAGATATGGACATCAGTGATCTGTCCTGCTCTGTCAAGGGAAAAGTACTGTACTGTATAGTCAAGCCAACATAGTTTTTATTTGAGTAATTCTAACCTCTATGTGGGCTAACCAATAAGCACAGTTTATTTAGGGAAGGAAGCTCGCAGGCTAAGCTACTCACAAAATGACTGATCAATAGAAGAGATTAAACGTCCTTTGTAAGATTACACACATATTTCTCAAAGTCTGATAGACCTCATGATATAAATGTATCGGAACCAGACCAGAAAGAGAGCCCACATCACACCAACTTTAAAGTCTCTTTAAGAATCAATTTTAAGGTTCTTTTAATGGTCTTGGCACAGTTGAGCCCTCAAGTCCCCAGGTTGTGGTCTTTAAACTCAGCCCAAAATAAAAAACCCAAACATACAGTGAATTATCTTTTCATTAATATCACCCCTGTCTGTGGATCAGTCTACCTGCAGACCTGAGAGCAGCACCTACTGTTAATATATCTTTAAAAGCAAAATCAAGACCTCTTTAGTCTTACTATAAGCTTATTTTTGTTCTCTTTTCTTTTCTCCTTTTGTGTTTTTTACTCTATTGCAATTACAGTTACAGTTTGTGTTTTATCACCTCTTTTACTTATTTTTCATTGTTTGGTTTTAAAACTGTTTTATTTCAGTTTATTTATAATACTTTATTACCTTTATTATATCTTACCACGGTTCAATCAGTTTCGTCTTAGCTTCTGTGTTTCCTCATTTTTAATTCAAGATGGCGTTTCCTCAGTGGTCTGTGGCTGTTCTCACTTTGTGTTCTTGTGTGTGTGCGTGTCTGTTCAATGTGTGTTTGGAGGGTGGGCAGGGTCTTTTATTTAGTTTCCCCTGACACTTATCTGCTTGTGTTTTTGAATGCAAAGCACTACATATTTTTTAATGAAAAGTGCTTTATAAATAAAGTTTGATTGATTGACTGCCTTGAAACCCAACACTGAGTCATATTTTAAACCACATGCAGTTTGTCATGATGACGGACAATGCCCTCACTTTTTTTTTTGTTCATTTTTCATGTCTTGTCTCACTCCAGAGCCCATGACAAGCAGACATACACCTTTTTTTTGACTGTGCGTGCATTAACAAGAAAGAGACGGGCAGAGCTCGGCCACTGCTAATTAGCTTAGCTCAAACACTGGGAGTCAGTGGGTAGCATTAGCCTGCCTCTGCCTATAGTCATCAGAAAAACCCTTCAGCAACTCTAAACAGTCCTGTGTGCCTGTTGTGAATTTTTTTTTTTTTTTTTTTTACCAAGTTATGTAAAGTTATCTACTTTAAGACTAAGATAAGCATTTTATGAAATTTTCCAAAAAAAACAAAAAAAAAACATGTGAATCTGGAGGACTGGGCGCATGCGCAAATCACCATGGACATGCTTTGTTTTGTTGACCTGCTTTCAAGCACGTCCACAGCGGTTTGCGCTACCTATTGACTCCCAGTGTTTGAGCTAAGCTAATTAGTGGTGGGCAAGCTCTGCCCGTCTCTTCCTTGTTACTGCACAAACAGTCGAAAGAGTGGAGTCTATCTTTTTGTCATGGACTTGGGAGTGAGACAAGACACGAAAACAACAACAACAAAAAAAAGATGTATCCCTTTAAGTTTTGTCCAGTTTAGAGATCTCTGCAGGGAACAGATGAGGAAATGTCAAATTAACATCCCTGCAGCAGTGGATTGATTTGTTGTTTCATTATAAAGTCTTGATGACCATCAGACTGATTTCATTCAGTCATGCAAGCCACATTTGGTCAAGAGGCTGTAGTTTGGACAACCCAGACTTAGAGAATTACAGAAATAGAGTAAGAATAACCCTCATTGATCACACCAGGCATCATGCTGTGGGAAAATTAATCAAATATTTTAACTTGAAGTAGTATGAGGCTGTTAAACTTAACTGTCATTTTCCCTTGAATCTTTTCAGACTCTCTGAATGTCACCGAGATGACCCAAGAACTGGAGAGACTGTGGACACTGTCCAAACAAGGTAAGTGTTGTGGTCTGTGGTTTCCTCTGTCAACTGTTTGTAGAGATAGAGATCAGAGACCTTTTTAGGGTTTACTCCTTACACCTGTCTTGGACTTCACACATCTCTGCCCTGGTTATTAAAGCTCAAAAATGTCTGTATTTCATAAGGAAACTTAAGAAAGCAAAATTCCCTCACCAAGTTCTGGTCAACTTCTACAAAGGAGTGATTGAAAGCATCCTGACTGGAAACATCACAAACTTACATGGGATGTGCATGACCCAGGACAGGAGGGCTCTGCAAAGAGTGATTAAAACTGCCCAAACATCATCAGTACCAATCTACTGAGCATTGATGATATCAGGGAGCTGAGGTGTCTGCGCAGAGTTGAGGGCCTGTTTACATGATAATGATAACGTCTGAAATTAGAACGTTTTGGTTGTGTTTGCGCCTTCCGTTTACACGAGGACGGTGCCCGGAGTGCCTGAGTCCGCAAATATTTGAAACCGGAGTCCGCATTTTTTTCGTATTCGTCTCTGTCTAAGCAGGAATCAGCATTGTCAGGGAAACTGTGACACGCGGCCGTGCGCAATATGTTTTCAGATAAAGGTTGCACGCACACCTAGGAACATCAACAACAGCTATGGCAACATGTGTGCTGCTAACTGCGCTTGGTTTGTTTTCCGGACAAACATATCCAGACAGATTTGTTCAGGTAGACCGATCAGTTTTGGTATGCAAATCAAACAATATACTTACTTTACAGTATATCCACAGACTCAGCAGTTCGCCAGATACAGTGAGTTTACATTCATGCAGCCTGCAAAATACAGGTTTTGTTGTCTACTATCACATTTTGTGGGCTGGGAGGAAGGCTCAAAATCACCCAAAAATGAGTTCAAAAGCCTTAAAAAAATGTTTTTTTCTTAATATGTCCCCTTGAAGAGAGAACCAGAATTTAATTTCATTTTGCAACCTGGTGTGTAATCACCTCTAAACTATCTTGTATAGCAGTCAATGTTCTACTGAAAGTCTCATATATTAACCGAGTTATAGGTTAAAACTACTCAAAAAACTCATTGGCTTGACAACATGCTACAGTAAGATTCTTCACAGTATTTCACTTTTCCTATACAAAGTCCCTGTGTTTACATTGTGATGCAGTGAAGGATTGAGTGCTGCAGCTGGGTTAGGCATGTGTCATGGGAGCACAGATTGATATATAAATTGCTAACTTTGTTGTTTTAGATATGGACATCAGTGATCTATCCTGCTCTGTGGAGGGAAAAGTTAAATACTGTAAAGAATCTTATTGTAGCCGTATAGTCAAGCCAACATAGTTTTTATTTGAGTAATTCCAACCTATACGTGGGCTAACCTGACCTGACACACCATCTGGAGAAGAGCCCATAGAAAATGTTTTCAGGGGCAGAGTCTTCAAAAACAACAGCAGCTGGTGATTGAATGATCGTTCACTGACCATTTATAACTGACCAGTCCATATCAGGCCACAGCATGACGTAGCAGATAGACCCTGTTGTTAGCCGTTAGCTTAAATTATGTTTCAGTCCGTAGGCTATCGTCTTACATTAAATTATGCAACACAGATGTATCATTTACCACTTATATGTGATATGAACCTCTTCAAGAACAATACCCACCAAGTTCTCCCGGTAAACTTCTGAGGAGAGATTTTGGCAGGTATCGCTGAGTAACCACGACTCCGGGCTAACATAGACTAACATCATCCACCGAGGATTTCCACATCGCTCCCAGTTTCCCAGCAGTGATCCCCAGCCTCCCAGCTTCTCTGATCTGATCGTCCATGAGGGCAACCAGCGATCCACGGTTATCACATTGGGGTTTGGAGTCCTTCCCATATTTTTCACGACCAGAGGAGCCAGTGGGTAGATCAAACTCTTACTGAAACGGGATAAGAGCAAAAACAATGTTTTCAGTGGGAAGAGATTTAAGTGGCGTCCTTGAAATTGAGTCAGTCTCTGATAAAACTGCAGATATTGCCTCATCCACGCAGACCGCCTCAGAAGCCGTCATTGTTTTCAAACATGCAGTCACTTCCTGCTGTCGCCACATCTGCAGCTCCCGCCTGTTTCCCCTGATGCAGATCCTTTTCCCTCCCCTTTGGAAACGCTCAGATCAGAAGAGAGGCCACAGGAGGCTCTGATAATGATATCTACGCTGAATGGGACAAATGGGAATAGGACATTCGTTTTAGGGATGCACAATATTGGATTTTTGCCGATATCCGATATGCTTACATTTTCAAACTCATGATCGTCAATATCTTAACTAAATTGGACTTGTTCTTTGCATAGTAACAGCCCATTTGTGGAAGGAAAAGATTTGAAGCAAGAAAAACAACTTTCGTGTCAACTCTCATTTGTAAGTAATACTTTTGATCTATCAAGGTGGACATTCAGTAAAGAAGAGGTAAACCATCATGATTCAACTGTGCATTTGACAAATATTACAGCCAATATCTGAGATATTTATGGCCAATTTTTGTGGTCAAAATATTGATTGTTAATATCAGCAAAAATGTTCACATCTGCCAATACTGATAATCAATTTATAATTTGCAGATAATCTGCCAATACTGGTCCAATAATACTGTGCATCCCTAATTTGATTTGTACGGTAGTTCAGCCTCCCACCTCTAGTCTGCAGTAGCCATTTCTTTATTAGATTCTCTGTCCCTCTGTTACATTTATTGTTAGTTTTTCTTTCACTTGGACAGACAATAAAATTAATTTATAATTACAGGGACCATAATTTATATAAATTACAATGAAACTGTATTTTTATACAAACTAGAAAAGCACTCAGAGAGCACAGAAATCGGCCAAGCAGCTTCAGTCCACCCCTAACACACATGCATACATGTATTAGACAGATACTTGTTTGCACATGTCTGTATTTCCTGCTTTGGAAATACCCCAGTCCACGGTTAACATGACAACAGAGCACTTTCTCTCTCTTGAAGTTTCACACAAAAGTGTTCTGGTCTATGATTGGCCTTTTGATGTTGAATTCTGGAAATGCACCCTCACAATTTCCGTGGAAATTGTCTAGTTACCTCTGCAATGTTAAGAATCCTTTAAAGAAGTCCTGGATCCAGATGGTGATCCGGATCAGTCCCAAAATCTAAAAATTTCTTCCTTATCCCATTCCACACATTTCCTGAAAATTTAATCCAAATCCGTCCATAACTTTTCAAGTTATTTTGAACACAAACAGAAAAACAGACGCCGGCAAAAACATAACCTCCTTGGCAGAGATAATGATATGATGGATCCAAATACTGTTTTTTTTTTTTTTTTTTAAATAGACTATTTGGAGAAAAATAAAGTGTGTTCTTGCATCATTGCTGATGATGAGGTATGTGGCAAAAAAAAGAAATGAACTTCTTTTGTTTTTTTGAGAGTAAAAACCTAAAATAAGATATCTTGGAACTACAAGATGGTAGTTCTACTTAGAAGCAACTTCAATATTTATATGCATAATGTCTTGTTGTGACCTCTTTTTTAGAATTTCCCTTTTAATCAAACTGATCAAGTTGGTCCTCATAGCTGTGGCAATAGTGTATGAATCAGTGGCGGCTGGTGCCAAAAATTTTAAGGGGGGCGCAGCTTTTGAGGAAACAAACCAAAGAAGCGCTCCATACTACAGTGAAAAGAAACTAAAGACAAAACATAATCACAGTACAACCTACTTTGAACAATGCACTAGTTGAGCAGAAATTTTGCCCTCCTTTCCTTCGGGGCTGCAAATTTCTCAGTGACCCTCTGACTGAAGTCCATCATATCCGTCACCAGTCTCTCTTCCACTGACAGCATGGCCAGTGCATTCAGCCTGTCCTGGTTCATGGTGTTTCTGAGGAAAGTTCTGACAAGCACCTCAGCTTCTGCAGTGGTCATGGGTGTGGTGATGAGGATCTTTAGCAGAGTGACAGTCTCTGAAAATACCTCTCCAAGATTATTTTCCATCAACAACAGGATAAGGTCCACAGCTCCACAGCAGGCCTTGAACTCCTCCTTGCTGTAGATTAAGACTGAGCTCTGTCTTTAGCTTTAATTGAGCACTGGGTCGGCCTTCAAGGAGCTGCTGAGAGAATCTTCAGGAAACATGGTGTGGTACTGTGTGAATCTGTCATTAAAAAATACACAGAAAAGCACCTTTATTACCAAAAGTTAACATCAGTATTTACTGAAAAAAATCAATAAAACAGCCAAAGTTTAACCTGCTCCCAGAAAATAAAGCTGTAATTTATGTGAGTTTCACTATTTTATGAACATTTCTTGTGTCACCTGAACAGTGTCTTATCTTATACATGATGTCTCATGGCTCAAGATTGTAAACACAAACAGAATCTTATGTACCACTAAACTGATGCTTTAAAACTATGGGTAAAACTATGTGATACAGTTTTGGTATAGATTAACTGTAAAAAGTATGAACAAAACAGAACAAACAAGAAAAAAAAAACAAATAAGAAAAAAAAATCAGATACAAGCATGCAGCACAAAGGGCAGACGGCTCACACCAGCTGACTGATTCTCACAGCTGAAATGGAGGCTGTCAGTGTTTGGATGACATTTATAGTTTTCAGCAAAACTACTTCAAATTTTAAAAAGTCAGAAAAATAAACTTTACATTACAGGAGTCTGTTTCCATCTGCTGGAGCTTTTGAATACTTTAACTTTGTACCGTTATATGCAGTATTCAGTCAGCAAAAAACACCAACAGAATGTATAATGTCTGTATCCAAATAGAACATTTTATTATAGCAACTAAACATATGGTATACAATTATATATAATGACAATACTATATATATTTATATTGATATTTATTATTTTTTATCACATGTTTAGTTGCCATAATAAAACTACAACATTTAAAGACAAGATATACATTTTGTTGGTCTGTTTTCATTGATTTTATTCTGTGCACAATGGTACAAGCTGGAAAGGTACAAGGTAAGTGTCAAATCTAAAAGCTCCAGTGGATTAAAAATAATTCTGTAATGGACATACACCTAAGAGGTAAAGAACTTGTGACGTTTACACTTTTGGGACTAATAAAACCCCACTGTTTTCACCAGTAAACTGCAACACATAACTTGATGGCATTATCAGGTCTTCTTCTTGTAATTTTTCAAAGGCTTTCACACAATGTAACAGAAATATTTAATGAGCAGTGCAATAAACCTCTTCAATAATCTGCATGCATTTGTGTATTACAATTTCTCCTATCTTGTTCCTGCTTTGCCATGATTTTTAAAAATATATTTTTATAGGTCCCTTAATATCATATTGTAATCAAAATAATGCATCAATTTTGTCAATTAAATTTAAAATGAACTTCTTGTAGGGTAAAAACAAACTTACCCACCCAATAAAAGCCCCAATTCCTCCTAAAAGTATGTTGTTTTTGTAAAAATATGCAGGAATTAAAAACTATATAGATTTTTGAGAACTTAAGTCTGCAAAAGGATAATGTTCTACTGAACAAAGCATTTATATCCTCTTGGCAAACTCATTTGTGGCTCCTGATCTATTGTTTAGTGCCATGTGTGACATAAAATGCAAAACTCTGCCCCTGAATTATGTTATGTCTACTAGGAAAGACACATCCTAATCTAATCTTCAGTGCAGCATAGCCTCTTACTGATTTTCTTCTCCAATGCAATCTCACCTCTTCTGCGATCCTCTGACGGATCTCTGGAGGACGCCTCCTCGGTGCATGGGAGCATCGGTCGGACGTGTGAGGATACGTGAGATGCTTGCGCATGAGTAAATCATATCTGCTGCGGTGACGTGTGGATATGATTGACAGCGCTCGTTGTCCAGTCACACGAGGAAAAGAAACACCAAAACAATACTGATTCGCTGCCAGTCAAAGTGGGAGTGTCCGGGGCGCACCAGCCTGCGCCCCAAGGGCAAAGTTGAAGCGGCCAATCCCAAAGACGCCTCAGGTCACATGCTGAGCAAAAGTTTCAGGACTTGCATAGACACCCATTAGGCCGGCGCCCCTCTGTACGTAAACTATGTATTCACAACAGAGTTACTACGTAAAAATATGTGAAACCCCTTTTATTGAATGGTGACAGGTGCTGCTGACAGACTATTACTGTGTGGTAAAAATAAATGTTTTTATCCGTTATTTTTTATAATTTAAAGACAAATTATGTTGTGTTTAAGTGGACTTTCTCTGTTGAATTTTGGAGGAGGTGCCCCAGCGCCCCCTATTGACAAGCCGCCACTGGTATTAATTATTGATTATTAAAATCAATCAGAAATGCTTTCCATCAGGTTTCTGATTCAAAAGCAGGTCACATCAGATTTTTATTATTTCCTAATAAACTTAAAACATCTCATGTACTTTTGTTCACAACAAACTTTATTTCAGACATTTATTGAAAAGCATTCTTCTGTGCAGGGTTTGGAACCAGGAAGTGTTAAATGATAACTCGCTTCCACATTTTTGACTCATTCCTGCACCACTGTATTTCACCACGCTGTAACCTCTTGTTTGAGGATTTCCTCCCAATCCAATGACCTGATCAACATGGTGCTCAATGGCTGTGTGTTTTGTGTATGCGTCATCATTTATTTAGAAATAAACAAAAACATCACATGTGATTGCATTAGGGTCAGCCATTTTTGTAGTCCATATGCAGTCCATTAGTGAGTGGGTTTTAAAACTTGTAACCAAATTAGGAAACAAAAATTTTAATTTAAAATCAGAGTCAAACAATATGCAGTCAAGCAGTTGTAGAGCTTATTATTTTTTATATCCTGAAGAGTAGTTATTTTGGAGATAAGAGGTTTGTGCCTGACAGCAATGATATGTATTATATCACAAGATTCCTGTCAATGCACAGTCCGATGATTTACTCACTGCTCAATAACTAAATAATAAGTATTTATTTATTAGGTCATTCAGGACTGAACATTTACGATTTAATAATTATTTCCTCACTGCTTGATGACTGTTTATTCAATATTTACTTACTTATCCACTCAGTAATGAATCTTCACTGTTTACTCATTTATTTTCTCTCTGCTCATGTAAAACATAAATTTCATTATTTACTGAAACAAAAATGCCACACTACTACCTCACACATTTTTAAATGTTTAACTATTTTAACAGAGTCAATTTGACTCCAGAAAGTGTAGACCTATATAAACCTGCCTGAGTGTTGGAGTAAATATTCTGACTTAAATCACATTAATTTATTCATTATAAGATAAGATAAGATAAGATATCCTTTATTAGTCCCACAGGGGGAAATTCCAAAATATACAGCAGCTGCAGGATACAAGAGAAGTACTGAAAGATAAGGTAATTACAGATCAAGTACAGTAATGCAAAAATAGAAATAAAAATTTTTTGAAAAATGTAAAAAAAGTATATACTATACAGTCAGTGGCATATTTTCAGTCCTGATGTACATGTTTGTTGTTTGACAGATGGTTATGTACATGTTGATATTTTACAGGATGAGATTTGTGATATTATAATATAAATATGGTGGCTATGTACATGTCTGGTATTTTGCAGAGAAACATTATCACATATAAATATAAATGTGGTTTATTGCACACTGGAGAGGTTTTTGTTATAAAGTCTGACAGCTGCAGGAAGGAAGGACCTGCGATACCTCTCCGTCACACACTTCGGGTGGAGCATCCTGTCACTCACGGAGCTCCTTAGTGCAGTGAGTGTGTGTTGGAGGGGGTGGGAGTCTTTGTCCATCATAGAGGACAGCTTGGTTGTAGTCCTCCTCTCCACCACCTCCTCCACCAGTTCCAGAGGGCATCCCAGGACTGAGCTGGCCTTCTTTATCAGTTTATCCAGTCTCTTCCTGTCAGCTGCTGTGATGCTGCTCCCCCAGCAGACCACTCCATAGAAGACTGCAGAGGCCACAACAGAGTCATAGAAGGTCTTCAGGAGTGCCCCCTGCACCCCAAAAGACCTCAGTCTCCTCAGCAGATAGAGTCTGCTCTGTCCTCTTTTGTAAAGTGCGGTAGTATTATGAGTCCAGTCCAGTTTATTGTTAAGATGAACACCCAGGTACTTATAAGATGTCACCATCTCAATGTCCCTTCCCTGAATGTTCACTGGTGATGGGGGGAGTGGGGGCGCCTGCGGAAGTCCACAACCAACTCCTTGGTCTTATCAGAGTTGATGTGCAGGTGGTTCTGCTGGCACCAGTCCACAAAGTCCTGGATGAGTTCTCTATACGACTGGTCGTCCCCATCTGTGATGAGGCCGACGATGGCAGAGTCATCAGAGAACTTCTGGAGGTGGCAGGTGGGTGACAGGTGGGAAAAGTCTGCAGTATAGAGGGTGAAGAGGAACGGCGCCAGCACCGTTCCCTGGGGGGCCCCTATACTACAGAGGGCAGTCTCTGACACACAGTCCCGGGTCCTCACATACTGTGGGCGGTTGGTGAGGTAGTCCACAATCCAGCATGTGAGGTGTTGGTCCACACCAGAGAGCTCCAGCTTGTCCCTCAGGATGGCCGGCCTGATGGTGTTGAAAGCACTGCTGAGGTCCAGGAAAAGGACCCGAACAGAGCTCCCAGGCGACTCCAGGTGGGACAGAGCTCGATGGAGGAGGAAAATGATGGCGTCGTCCACTCCGATTCCAGTCTGGTACGCAAACTGCAGTGGGTCCATGGACGAGCTCACCAGGGGGCGCAGGTTGGCAAGGACCAGCCGCTCCAGGGCCTTCATGAGGTGGGATGTGAGGGCCACCGGTCTGTAACAGCTAGGGTCCTTGGGATGGGGGGTCTTTGGCACTGGTACCACGCAGGATGTCTTCCAAAGGCGTGGTACCCTTCCCAGTTTCAGGCTCAGGTTGAACAGGTGTCCAACAATCCCACTCAGCTGGTCTGAGCAGGACCTGAGCAGTCTGGGACTGAGGCCGTCTGGTCCTGCAGCCTTCCTGGTCTTTATCCTCCTGAGCTGATTCCTCACCTGGAGAGGTGTGAGGGACAGGGTGGAGAACGTATTGATGATACGTTCCCAGTCACTAATGTTAATAAACAGCTAGTTAAAATATACAGCGTACCCCTGATAGTGCTGTAGTCTCAGTCTGTCTGAGAGGCTCTGTTAGAGCTCCTGCCCCCCTCAAGGCTCCCTTTCCCATGTGGACCCAGTCCACTCTGATGGGTTTACAGGACACCTCTGTGGTAGTTGGTCAGTTCAGTATTGCTTGGTGCCATGTTGTCAACAAATCTGCATTTATTCAACTTCTGTAATAGCCAAAACTAATGCTGAATAGCGATGGTTGATGTCACACTGGTAGGTCTATTTGGGGGGCCCACAGAAATGAGATGTTACAGGCGGTGACAGGCGTCGCACAGACGGTGAGTGGGAGGGGTGTTAGTACTTTAGACCCTTTATTTTGTTTACAATGGTGCTTTATCACGAGGCAGAGACGTGTTAAACACACTGAAGAAAGCATGATATGACCTCTTTAGAGTAAACTCTGTAGGAGTAAAATGAGCTCTATAAACTTTGTTTTCCAACAGCAGAGTAAATAATCAATAATCTCAAAAATAATGTTCGATCCCCTTTAATCTGGTAATGGTCATACATCTATACCTCTTTTTGGTCTGGTTCATGTCAAGCTGGAACACAACAGGGTCCTTTTTGTTTCTCTAGCAGACAACCAGCCAGCTGAGGGTGATGTCCGCCTGCATGGAGGGAACAACGCCTGCTCTGGCAGAGTGGAGGTCTTCTACAGTGGACAGTGGGGGACAGTGTGTGATGATAGGTGGGAGATCGATGATGCTCAGGTGGTGTGCAGACAGATAGGCTGTGGTAGGGCACTGTCAGCACATGGAGACGCTCACTTTGGACAGGGCACTGGACCCATCTGGTTGGATGAAGTCAGCTGCAGAGGCCATGAAACCAGACTCCGTGAGTGTGGACACAGCGGGATTGAAAGCCATAACTGTCGTCACCAAGAGGATGCTGGTGTCGTCTGTGCAGGTAAATAAACTTTGTTGTGCTGTGTCATAACAGTGTTAATTTTATCAACAAAAATAGGACCAAATATATGTAAAATGTAATTCATAAAAAAAACATCTAGAATGAATGCAAATTGTAGTGCAGTCTTGAGGATGCAACATTCACAGCATGTATTATGAGATTAATAAGCAGGTTGTGCTCAGTCTGTCCTTCGTTGGTGTATAAAATCATCATAGTGATGTCTCCTGTTTATTTGTTTGTTTGTTTGTTTTTCAGCTGCTGCTCCGGTCAGGCTGGTCAACTCTGACAGACACTGCTCTGGAAGGGTGGAGGTCTTCGACAGTGGACAGTGGGGGACGGTGTGTGATGATGCCTGGGACATAAAGGATGCTCAGGTGGTGTGCAGACAGATAGGCTGTGGCACAGCACTGTCAGCACATGGAGACGCCCACTTTGGACAGGGCACTGGACCCATCTGGTTGGATGGTGTCACCTGCAGAGGCAATGAAATCAGTCTCAGTGAATGTGGACACAGAACGACTGGAAGCCATGACTGTAGTCACAGTAGGGATGCTGGTGTCAACTGCACAGGTAAATACAACTGTTGTCTTGTCTGAACAGTATCAGTGTATCACAGGGCCTTGTAAAATATGGCCTTAGGGCCACATGTGGCCCTCCTTACCACTAAGTGCAGTCCACAATGTAATTTCACAAATCAATAAAGTATAAACATGAAGAAAGAAAAGAGAAAATCTGCCATGAAAACACTGACAATCAAAATATTTTAGTAACAGAATTTGGTGATCACAATCTTTACAGTAAATTAAAGCTGAATTAAAAAATGATTAAAGCTGAAAGCAGCATTTGTCGGGTCCTCGCTCTGTCGCATGTCCCTCATGCCCGTTTGACCTCCATTTTGAGGGTTTCATCCCTTTGACCCTTTTAGAGATATCACCGTTGAAGTTATGTATGTTTTTCTCCTCCTCAGACTTTATAATGGGTGTGTATTACACATTCACATTACATATTTTGGACTCAGTTTGCATGCCTGTATTTCCTCATTCACTCTGATGTTGTTATTCCTGTTTTGCAGAGAAAACTTGTCCCTCAGGATGGAGGAAGTTCCGTAGTTCCTGCTATTTTTTCTCGGCAGATAAAGCATCTTGGTCTCGGAGCAGACAGGACTGCAGAGACAGAGGAGCCGATCTGGTGGTGATTGAAAGTTTTGAAGAGCTGGTAATATGGCTTGATTTAAGACACAGAGATTAACAAATTAATTTATCAAGCAATTTTCCAGGATTATTTCTGTCAGTAACTCTGTCAAACTGCATAAGTGATTAAATCAAAAGTAAAGTCTGAATAAATTCTCTCTGACTCAAACAGGAACTTCTCTCTGAGAAAAATTTGGGCGACACCTGGATTGGTTTGAGTGACAAAGACAATGAGGGCACCTGGAAGTGGGTGGATGGCACACCGCTGACTCACGTGTAAGGCACACACTTATGCTGTTCTTGTTTTACAGTGTTGGTTGAATCAAGGCACATACAGCTGATTTGTTTACAGCAGGATGACTGAAGTGTTTTAACAAAACCAAGAGTTTTGGTTAAGGCTGTCTGACCAAGAGGAAATCTGCATTTCCAAAACCGTAAATCCTCAATAAAAGAAAAACAGGCGCAACATAAAAAAGTCACCACCCCCCCTCACATTGAGAGCACATTGATGTATTTTGGTTTTAGATTGAATCAGTCTTTTGAACCAGGCTGAAAAGATGTGTATTCAGGCTGTGAAAACCGTCTTTTCCCCTCAAACAACCATTAAGCTCTCAGTTTTCTGCAGCCAACCCCAAGTGGAGACTCGGGGTACTGCAGCTTTTCACTTCAGCATGGGCCTCCATTTACACCCTGGAGGTTGACACCTGGTCTCTACTCTGAAATTTCCAAAATGTCTCTTGATTGCAGTGACAGGGCAGGAAGGGGGGAGGGCCTGATTGTGCCCCCCTACATGGACTGTTGAATGGACACAAACTGACTCTACTGCCCTGTCCACACTGTAGTACATATGCCAGGCCTGTGAGTGGTGTTGTAACACTGACGCAGACATTTACTAAAACCAGAGAAGAAGACTTGAAGCATACGCATAAAATATGAGCAGTGTAAACAAACACAAAACAAAGATTACCAAACTGCTGGAGAGTGTTGACTAAAAAGTAAAGATTAATAAATATAAAGTGACTCATGAGATGAAAATTCAATTTTATGAATAAAAAAGTAAAATTCTGAGATCAGATAAGTTAAATCTACAAAAAAAAGGTCAATTTTCTTTGATAAAAAGTCAAATAATATGATAAAAAGAAAAATTAATGGAACAATTATGACATTATAAAGACACATTTGTGAAGTTCAATGTAAAAAATATGACAAAGTCAAATTCAGTAGTTAAAAAAGTTCAACATACAGAATGAAGTTTTTTTTTTAATAAAAGCTATGAGATAATTATTCAAATTTGTGAAATAAAAAGACAAATTTATTAAAATGACACACAAAGTTAATAAGTGATGAAGTAAAAGATAATCACTGATGACTAAAGTATGATGAAAATGCTGTAATATGAATTGATAATAAAGATTTATCGACTGAACTGGAGTTTGTTTGGAATGAGCAAAAACCTGATTGTCGTTATTGAAGATTTGTTTTGTGAAAACGAAAATGATCAAAAGGGAAGTAAAATGGGAGCTTAATTAAGGTACTTAAATTTTGAAACAATTTGTCTAACAGATCGTGGTTCATCTGACCTCTGGTCGGTGCCAACTGGAAACACCTTACTGTACGCTGGTTGCTTTGTCCTCACTTTGCCCTCAGGTTGGCAGAGGATTTTTACAGTTGAGGCTGGTACAAAACAGATGGCCAAAAGGTAGTGAGGCTCCTATCGCTCTTTGATGTACAGGGCACAATGTCGCCTTTATTTCATGATGAACAAGCTGGCTCCATGAAGTTCTGGCAAAAGTTGACAAGATCAAAAATCTTTGACAGCTGGTATGTCGATCAAAAGGAAAAATGTGGGATCTTTCTCGAAAGAAAGATTTAGTTTTAAAAAAAAAAGCATATTCTTGGTGGCTTAAAAATATCAGGCTTGAACGTTAGGAAAAATTGTTGCAAAGGAAGAAATAAAAGTTAGGCATGTAGGAAAACTGATGGGGAGGGTGGCTCCAGAAGAGACGATCCCAACTCAAAAAGAGCAGCAGAGTCAAGACAAGGTTTGTGGCCTGAGGAGGACTTTTAATTACCTCCTGATGGGCAGAAGGAAGATGAGTGCGAAGGAGGATGGGCCAAGGCGTCTCTGTTTTTCTGCTTAAAGATTATTAGACCAGAAAAACAAGGATAGTTTAATTTCTCAATGCTTTTAGGAGCTCAATCCATCAAACTTATTTGGCTGTAAATATAAACTAACAGGTTCCTGAACCAAAATAAACTGAAGCATTCTCATAAAGACAATCAGAGCCTTAAAAAGAAACTTGAATCAGTCACAGCTGGAGAAACAGAAAACTGCATGGAATGCAAACCTGTTTAAAGGTTACATGATAAAAGAAATTATTTAAGATAAAAACACATCCTCAATTTAAAACCTTTAGTCTGGTGAAGGTTGATATCATTTCTGGCCACTTTTGATACAGTCTAACATGAGAATGTTATCAATTGACATGACATGAATGAATCAATTTGAAATCTCACCTATGATCCGGATAAAGCAACTTGTACTAATACTTTGATTATATAGAGTAATTCTAACCACTAAACTAAGATATAAGGCATGCATAAATTATTAAAAAAAACATTTACAGTTACAGTAAACATCAACTTATACATCAGAGCACATCTGACATTACTGTTTCATGAAGACGGTGTGGTTTTGCTCCTCGAGGTGCAGGCCCCAGGGTTCAAAGGTCACTGAGATATGGTGAGAGTGGTGGTCCTGGAGATGGTCAAGCTAACTTTAAGTTTTAACACAATAAAGGGCATAAACAACTCCACAAAAGCTTATTGTTTTTATTCAAGTCTCTTTAGATCATCGTTTCTCCCCTTTCTGATGCTCTGTTTGAACCTCTTGACCATGTCTACATGCCATAATGCTTTGAGTTGCGGCTATGTGGTTGTCTAATTAACTATTTTCATTGACCCTCAGCTTCAGGTGTACCTAATGAAGTGGCCAGTGGGTGCAGGTGAAAATGAGCATGTAGTTGAGTTTTTTCTGTTAAATCTGTTGTTCGTGTTCATGTTTGTGAGACTGTTTTTGATGTGAGTCATGTCAGCATTGCCTCTAGAGCCCCGTTGGACTTCATTAGGGCTCCGGGGGTTTTAACGCCGAGGCTGTTTCAATGAAAACAATACAACATGGAAGACCTGCCACCATTCAACAAAATCAAGTATGTTGATCATTATTGAATGTAACGGTTATTTGCATAACAGCTGCCTTTCTATCATCTCCAACCCCTCTAAATATTCTCGCTCGACCTCTGGCGATAACAAGGTCTTTCCTCCCAGAAGTGCCACTCACTGGGTGTTTTCTCTTTTTTTTTAACCATTCTCTTTAAACTCTTGAGATGATTGTTGTTGAGATTCCAAGTAGATCAAAAGTTTCTGAAATACACCAACAGCCATGTCATGTTCAAGTCACTCAAATATTTTTTTTTCCATTTTGATGCTCAGTTTGAACTTCAGCAGGTAATCCTGTAACATGTCTACCTGCCAAAGAGCACTAAGTTGCCGCCATGTGACTGTCTAATTAGCCATTTAAGTTAACAATGGCTGTAACTAATGATAATTTGCTATTTTTTCTCACTAATATGTATTGTGTATGTCATTTTGAGCTTGAAGTGGTAATCTCAGGAGACTTTTTTGAAATAAATGTGAGGATCTGCACCAGCATGTTTGAAATCTCCTCTTTGCTGAGCTACTCATAGAGAAAACCTGATAAAGTACATTTCAAGTGCCATTCCAGTGGAAAAAAACACAATAATGCCTTTTCTAATGGAGAAAAAGTGTCTCAGAGCTGCGATAGCCCTGAGTAGTTGTCACGATGGTTGGGTTTGGATCATTATTGACCTTTTGTTTGTAGAGTTTGGCCCCATCTGGTGGCAATAATTTGTCATGGAACTGCTGAGATCTCTTGTCCCGGAGCAGGTGGGGCCGACCTGAAAGACACCTCCCCAGAGCTGATTGCTGAGCAGCTGCAGCTGTCTATAGGGCAGAAAGCCATGATGGCTCAGCCTGTTCTTCCTCTTCCGGCCCTCTGGACTGCAAAATCTGCAGGACACTGTGCTCACATTTGGTCTGTGTTTTTTTATTTATTTATTTATTTGAATACAAGTTTTTGTTTTAAAATGCAAGTTAACTGTGTGGATCTCCCTTCATGTTGTGACCTAAACCAGCTGGTCATAACAGTGCCCTGTAGGTGACCTCTCTAATGAAGAGATCATGGTTGAAGGTGCTCTGTGCAATGAAGCCCTGATTTAAAATAAGTTTTTTTTTCCTTCTTCTGCACAGACAAACCAGTTTAATGAAAAGTCTATTTGTTGTACCTTATACTGATTTTAAAAGTAACCCCTGTAGCATCCAATCGCCCTCTTCTCATCCTCTCCCACCCCCCTTTCACTTCCTCTGAGGATCCTAAAATTTCTCCCTTTAAGGTGGAAAGTTATAAAATGCCATTTGGGGAAACTAGTGTGAGGACTCTTTGTGCTTCCCTGCCATGACTGACCACTGGCGACTTCACAGATTGTAAGTGTCATCCAGAGGACATTTGCCTTTTTTGTTAACCCCACTCGCCCTTTGAAATGCAAAGGGAACCTGCAGCTGTTAACGATAATAACTCTTGCAAGACAAATTCATTCCCTAACCTTTACTTGGACATTTCAGATGAAGAAAGCCATAATGGACTGTTGCTACAGTGTGATGTCGTTAACTGTGTTTTTTTTTTTTAAACCATCATGTGATGTACATCCCTAGGTTCTTTTCACGATCGTTCTATGACGCTCAGAAGCACAGAAATTGGTAAATTTAATCTCAAATCTGAGGAAGATCAGCAGTTCCCCCAAATGATTTCTCTCCTGTATGGGAATCATACAATCAATCAGTAAATGCCTTGAGATGTGACATTATGGATGTAAGTTGCATTTTCAATAGCATTATTATGTTTAAGCAATGTGTCTTAACAACGTTTAGCTGTATGGTGTTTAGTTCTCAAAGTGCATGTGAATATTTTAGTGGTAATCCACCTCAAATATGTTGATAGATGTGTTAATGTTATTCTATATCAATAAGTTAGAAATGTCTATTCATGTCATTCCTTGATCATTATGTGTTGTTCGAGACCATATAATTATGGTGAGTGGAGTGATATGATCAATTTGTCATTATAGTTAAGTCTAATATTAAATCCGCAACATCTGCCGTGACAGAGAGAATGATGGGAAGTTGCCAGTGACGTCATGGTTTCACACTCCTGTCAGAGTTATAAATACTCATGACAAACTTCTCTCCTCTCTCTCTTGCTTTTGTTCTTGTCGTTTGCTTCTTCTTTTTCCTCTTTTCCTGCATTTTACGTTCCTTTGTCATGTGCTTACGCTTCTGTTTTGTAAGCACTTTTATTTGCACATTTCAAGTACAATTTTTTAACCCTCGAGCCTAACGTTTCTTTTATGGAGTTTGGGAGAGCAGAGTGGCCGTAAATGAAAAATGAAGTTTGAAGCCATGGAGTTTGAGGCAAATAAACATACTTGCCATGACCTTTTTTGCTGTCTGTCAAGGTCGTGACTTTTCCCTCATACCATATTTTTATCCGTCATGTTTAATTTTCCTTTTCTGATTCCAGTTAAACATAATCTAAATGACAGCATTCACATAGTTACACAGCTTCATCATCAATAACCTCTTATGTGAAGAGCAGTCTTACAGTTATGCACACACAGAGTGCGAGGGTACTCTTGACTATTTATGCACTGACAGCTCCTAAACTCGCTGTCAGTGCGTGTAGAGTGTGATGCAGTCAGCTGAGTGACAAACGGAGTGATCTCCGTTCTCCATAGCTGGCTTCACAGCCAGCTATGGAGATCTTTTTTTTACAGAGCTTACATGACATCCTCTGTGATGTAGAGCGCAAAACAGAGAGGATTTACTTTACGCTTGTGTCTGCATGAGTATGACGGCACACTGGATTGTCTCTCTTTTTCCAGTCCATCATAATGACAGACAGCCTCCAAATCTTTCCGTCATTCATCGAAAATGTGCTAAATTTAGATGCAAAAACACTGTGTGCAATCAGTTGCGGGTTTGGTAAATCACATTGCGGGTGTTAAATGATTACAGTTGCATCTCCTCCTCCCAGTATTTTGCGTGTTCTGATCATCTGCATATTTATGAAGGCAAACACGCTAAATGGACTGTGCGTGCTATGTTGCTCATCTTTATACTTATCTAAATACACACAGATGTGATTAGGGATAGGAGCTGAAAAGATTTTATTGATACCAATGCTATTTTTGATTATCCCAGTTCATCAATTCCTATGTGGGGAAAAAAGTTGACTAACCGTTTGAAAAACAAACACATTGCACTCCTGATATTCAAGGCTGTGCTGCTCAGACGATGGCTTCTGCAGGACTTTGCTGTTGGTGTTGTGCTGTGTAGATTTCAACAGAAATTTTGACCTCTTCTACCGTCACCATGTCTTGTTTACTTGAGCAATTTTGTCGTCTCTGCTGACTGTATCTGCTGAGAGTGTTACAGTTTTGCAGAATAAAGTGGAAGGAAGTGGGGAGGAAAATTTTAAGTAATGCAAATCTCAGTTCCTCTGAAGTGGGTCATTGCATAAAACTCAAACAAAAATAGAATACAGTGATTTGCAAATCTTTTTAGACCTATATTTAATTGAATACCCCTCAGAGAAGATATTTTGTGTTCAGACTGATCAACTTTATTGTTAATTTTTGATCCCTTCAACTTGTTCCAAAAAAACCTGGTACACAGACATGTTTACCAGTCTACATCACCTTTCCTTTTAACAACATCATCAGCATTTGTGAACAGAGGACATTAATTCTTTAAGCTTTGAGGCTGGAATTCTTTTGGGCTTGAGGTCTTCATCAGGGTCATCGGAAGTGCATTACAAACATCACTTAAATAGGGTAGGTTCAAAATAAAAAATATCCAAAAAAATCAAAAAGTTAAACAGTTTGACCAGTTATGTGCAGTCACATCTGGGTCAGCCAATAGAATGGCTGCAGGGGTGTGTCAATTCAGTCATCATGTGGTTTTGAACCAATAAGGTGCTGACAGGTGGTCAGGGGGAGTGTCCAAGTGGAGGTATCAGTGGTACCATTTTGCAACTGTTTAACTTTTTTTTTTTTTTCTTTTAATTTCAAACCTACCCTATTTAAGTGATGTTTGTAATGCATTTCTGATGAAGACCACAAGCCGAAACGCATTGGTCGAATAAAGCTGTTTCTGAACTGCAAGTGTTTCTGGACCTTTTTTGATCCCTTCAAGACTTTTTCCGTCCAAGCACCTTGGAAGTTGGTGAAGTCGTGCCAGAACTCCTGACTTTTGATTGGGGTGGAATTCTTCCCCATTCTTGTTCAATGTTTTTGACTTAAGTTGCTCAACTGTCCAGGGTCTCTATTATCATATTTTGGGCTTCACAATGCACCTCACTTTATTAATGGGAGACAGGTCTGGACTGCAGGCAGGTCAGTCTAGTACCTGCACTCTTTTACTGTGAAGCCACACTGCTGTAACACGAGCAGAATGAGTCTTCAATGTCTTGCTGAAATAAGCAGGGACGTCCCTGAAAAGTACTTGGATGGCAGCATGTTGCTCCTAAACCTGTCTGTACCTTTCAGCATTAATGGTGCTTTCACAGATGTGCAGGTTGCCCATGCCATGGGCACAAACACACCATCACCGGTGCTGCCTTTTGAACTTTGCGCTGGCTGGTCCAGGATATGCGTGATTTTCAAAAACAGTCTGAAATGTGAACTCGTCCGACCACAGCACACATTTCCACTTTGCCTCAAACCATCTCACATGAACTCGGCCCAGAGAGCGTTTCTGGTTGTCGTTGATATATGGCTTTGCCGCCGAGTTTTAACTTGTCATGTAGATGTAGTGACGCACTCTGATAACTGACAGTGGTTATCCTCGCTGCTTATGTGCAGAGATTTCCAGATTCTCAGCCTTGGATCTGTCAAAAATTAACAACAACACTGACTTTAATTCATTATCAGAATGAAAAGGTTCTTCCCTTATGTCCCATGAAGTTCCATTAAAACCACATATTTTTATATTACAGGCAGTGCAGAACATTTATTTATTTATTTGTTTTATTTATTTGGACCCCCATTAGTTGTCACTGTGGAAACAACTATTGCTGTGAACACCTCACCAGGGAGGCATCCAGGAGACATCCTGATGAGATGCCTGAGCTCCTCATCTGGCTCCTCTCAATGCAGCGGAGCAGTGGCTCTACTCTGAGCCCCTCTGAGATGAACAAGCTTCCCACCCTATCTCTGAGCGAGAGCCCAACACCCTGCGGAGGAAACTCATTTCAGCTGCTTGGACCCGCAATCTTGTATCTTTGGCCACTACCCACAGCTCATGACCAGAGGTTAGTGTAGCAACAAAGATCGAGCAGTAAATCGACCTTCGTTCCTACCCTGAGGGCCAAACAGAAAAACAAAAAAAAATTAACCATGCAGGATAATCAAATACAGCAGTATGAGCCAGTAAATACTGATAAAATAGAAATACCATCACCTAAGACTTACAGAATCAGTCATTTCAGGGTTTCATTCTGTTAAAAGATGGTTAAATATTTAACTTTCTATAACTAACATGAGATGAAGCAACTTTCCCGTTCCTGACGTGAGCATGAAACACTTGTCATGTCTCCATCTCTAGATCAGTTCACCATCAGTGTGTGAGTGTGTGTGTTTATTAGTCACAATTTCATCACCTCTGAAACTCATCAATTCCTCATAAGTTCAAGAAGATATGATCTGAAAACCAGAAGCAGGTTTTTGACTGCACTCAAACTCAGTCTGTGCTGCGGAGAGGACCTTCTAGGAGTCCGCTGGGATCATCTCAGACCATGGAGAACATCTATGCCAACATGGATTATGAAACAACAGTGATGAGGAGACCTCCAGTAGGTAAGTCTGACTGATCTTTGCAGAGATATGTATTGTTATTCCTCACACTGTGTGGCTCTATCTGTTCTCAGGTACAAGAAGCTCACAGATGAGATGTTACAGAGCTGCTGCCCTGTCCCTGGGTCTGCTCAGTGGTCTCCTGCTGGTTGGGCTCATCACCCTGGGCGTCTTATGTGAGTCACTTTCAAGAATATTTCACAGCTTCAGCTCCTACAAAAAATTAACTGTATGGATGCTGACGAAAACCACAAAGAGGTCCCACATCACACCAATTTTAAAGTCTCTTTTAGAGTAGATTTTAGGGTTCTTTTAATGATCTTGACCCAGTAGAGCCCTCAGGTCCTCAGGTTGTGGTCTTTTAACTGTTCGTAAAGTAAAAACCCAAACATACGATGAATTACCTTTCATTATTGACCCCTGTCTGTGGATCAGTCCACCTGCAGACCTGAGAGCAGCACCTACTGTTCATGTTGTTAAAAGCAAACTCAAGACCTCTTTAGTCTTTAAGCTGATTTTTGTTTTATTCTCTTTTTCTGCTTTTAGTGTTTTTTACTCCATTTTAATTACAGTTACAGTTTGTGTTTTATCACATCTTTTGATTTATTTTCTATTATTGTTTGGTTTTAAAACTGTTTTATTTTAATAAACTTATAACACTTTATTACCTGTATTATATCTTTCCACAGTTTAATCAGTTTAGTCTTAGCTTCTGTGTTTCTTCATTTTTAATTCAAGATGGCGTTTCCTCAGTGGTCTGTGGCTGTTCTCACTTTGTGTGCGTGTGTGTTCTTGTGTGTGAATGTGTGCGTGTGTGTTCAATGTGTGTTTGGAGGGTGGACAAGGTTTTGTATTTTTTATTTAGTTTCCCCTGACACTTATCTGCTTGTGTTTTTGAATGCACAACACTTTGTGCTATATATCCTTTTAAAGAAAAGTGCTTTATAAATAAAATTTGATTGACTGATGGATTTGAAACCCAACACTGAGCCATATTTTAAACTACATGCCGGTTGTCATGATAAAGGGAAATGACAACCTTTTTTTTGTTGTTGTTTGTTTCTTGTCTAACTCCAGAGTCCATGACAAGCTGATATATATCTTTTTTTTTGACTGTGCGTGCAGTAACAAGGAAGAGACGGGCAGAGCTCACCCACTGCTAATTTTCTTAGCTCAAACACTGGGAGTCAGTGGGTAGCGTTATCCTGCCTCTGCCCATTTATTTATTTATTTATTGTTTATTCGATGTGGACATCACAATTACATTGGACAAACCAGGTGCATTGTTTGAGTGTTTTAGCACAGGTGCTAATTCGCAACACTTGTCCACAAGAGGCTTTTGAGATGATAAAATAATAAAAGTAATAAGAGAAGAGAGTGAAGACAAGGTACAGTGTACAATAACATCCCAACAATAAAAAAGAAGCAGTTTTTCCAGAATAAATATGTACATAAGCTGTAAAACCAAGGCAACATGGTCGAGCAATCAAGTAGTTAAAATTACTCATGTGAGCACTGTTGTTTTAGTTTTAGCCATTGTTTGAGTCCTTAGGTGGTGGGCCGAGTGGCGATATCATGTATTTGAAAGATCCCCATCGAGGGAGGACCTGATTTTTTGTGAATAACATCTACATTTTTGAACAAATGAAACAAAATTTGTTGCTATCTTTGCTTTTTGCACATTTTCTGTTTATCGACAACTTTGTGTGACTTATCCGTTCTGGCAAACTGACCGGGCAGCCATGTTCGGGGTCCGCTAAGCATGACGTAGTTGAGGTTATTATCCAATGAGACGCCTGGAAATGCGCTTGCCTGCTAAGAGTCCGCCTCCGCTGCTGCAATAGTTACCGAAGTTATTCCCACAGTCAGACCCGTAATCGTGTAAAGATCACTCTAAAACTGAAACACATTGCGAAAGTAACGATAGATTAGCGTTTCAATTACTATGAAAGAAAGTTAAAATCAAACAAAGGTCAACGGTCTCCAAATTCCGTTATTAAGCTTGATAAAAGGGAAGAAAATCACCACTTTACATGTAGTCCTTAACATCATCCCTGCGTCTTCTGTAACATTAATGTCCTCAAAATGTCATTGTACATTTTAACGTAATAAATATATGGTTATTTCCCATATTTGAGGCCCAGTGACCTGTTTCTTTCACCTGTCAATCTTGTGTCTAAGTGATGAGCATAACGTTAAAAAAATCAACTTGTACCGCATGTCTTGTTTACTGGTAAACATCACAAAAACAGAGTGTTGTATGCATGTGGTCCAAAAAGACGTCCTGTAATACCTTTTACAGACATTGGACGGAAAAGAAATGTGCATTCTTTGCTTCTGTGGAGAGGTGTTGGCACAGCAGAATACTGTGGCAGAAGAGGCAGTGCAAAGATTATAATTTTTTTAATTAATAACATTGCTTTGTACATAACAAACATGGCAAATACACATTCGGGATGCCAACTTGGCATAACTGCCTAAGGGAACAGAATATTATTAATGTATTGATGTCTATAGGACAGTGGCTCAACAATTTATAGAATTCTATAGCGTTGGGGTTTTAATTAATTTGAGGGACTTTGAGGGACTTTAAGTATAGTTTAAATTACAAAATTACAAAAAAATAAACTTGGGGAATTATTTCATAATTCTATTTTTGTGAATAAAACATTGGACATGACACGAAATAATATTGCAGCAGGATTCATTGTTTTTGGCATGGAGGATCATTCCAAAGGTTATATTGTTTGTTGAGACTGAATTTGAGATAGCTGGAATATATTGTTTCATCCAATTATGAATGTCAGCCCAAAGTAAATTCAGCTCATTACATGGAAAAAATAAATGGTCCGTAGTCTTAGTATCATTACCACAAAATGTACAAATATTATCATCAATTCCAAATCACAGCCTGAGCAAATCCTTAGAGGGATACAAGCTATCCTTAATTTCTTAGTGTGTTTCTTTAACTTTGGGGGATAAAGGAAATTTCATGTAATTTGATCTAAGTCTGTCAGTTGAAAATTGATCAAATTTTTGATATACATACATACATATATATGTTTTCCTGGGAAAAGAATTCTGTGAAACAGTGTCTAATTAAATGATTATATAACTTTGTGACAGCGGGGCCAGTTGTGGTTGTATAGGTTGGACAATTTATGTAAATCAACAGTCTTACTTTAAGGGGCTGTATATGTTTACAACAAAATTGATCATATTTTAGAAAATTCTCTCCTGAGTCAATTAAATCAACTATGGAACATATATTTTTATTTATATTTCTCCCAAACCAACCTTCATAAAACAAGGACTTGTTCAAACACAATATACATCTGTTAATCTACAGTGCAAGCTTGTGGGGAATTGTGTACATATAACATTTCTTATCCATATTTGCAATACAACAATGATTGCTTGAGGACCCCAGACAGTGATATAAGCAATTTATCAATGTTGAAGTCCGTCCTGAAAAGAAAGTTCAGTAACCTCCAGATTTTTTAAATAGGCAATGAGGAATATAATAACAAATGAGTCACTATGTTTCAACCAAGATTTTACCCAATTTATTTTAATGGTTGCATCAAGGCAATCAAAATCAATTACTTTCAAACCTCCATCCTGTACATCTTTTACCAAGCTACCCTTTTTCAAATGATGTGGTCTATTCCTCCAAAAGGAATTTAAATTTATTTGGTTAATAGATTTTATCAATTTATTGGGGATGGCACTGGAATGGGCTGGATAAATCCATCCTGATAAACATTCCATCTTTGTTGAATACATTTTTCCTAGTATTGGTATGTCTCACTGATGTACTGAGTTTAATTTGGATTTACACTCTTTTATTTTATTTTCTATATCAAGTGATTGGCTGATCTTTTGATCCTTTTGAAGGTGAATACCTAGGTATTTAATTTCTGATTTGATTGGAATATTACATATTTCTTTAATTGGAGTTTCATGAATAGTAAATAGTTCATATTTGTTGAGGTTTAATGCAAATCCTGACACTTAAGAGATTTTTTTTTTTAAATTTCAATAGTTTCTGGAGCTTGATGTTTACAGTGTAAGGATTTAACCTGGAAAACCAGGTTTGCTGTTGACGTACTAATCTTTCAAAGTATTGTGATAAGTGGCTGGTTTTGGTCTGCCAAGGGACAGGAGATGAAAATGATCTTTGGCTGTATCTGTTCATTGATACACGTTGTCCTTTACAAATATGCAAACTTTATCCTTCAGATTGCAGCAACCTGCTGTGATTCCAGCTTGACAGTGGCCTATCACAGGGACTGCAACTGCAACTTTACAAACACAACAAGAATAAAAGGAGCCCACAGAAGTGAAAAGGCACCTTTATTTGCAAACACATACAAACACCACAGAATCAAACATGCAGAGAGAAATAAAAGGGTGGAGCAAGGTTTTCAAGAACCTTAAATATACGGAGATGATCAGAAAACAGCAAAACAGTGGAGAAAACTCCTGGCATGGGTGCAAAACCGAGAAAACTTGCTGGAGTATCTCTTCAACATTGGAGCACATCTGCAAAAACCATAATTAGAAACACAATATCATTATAGGCCATGGGGACTAATGTCATGAAATTAAGATGAACAGGAGCAACACTGACACAACGCTTGTCATCAGTTTTTCTTGAAACATTTTATTTGTTCTTGAGAACATATTCCTTAACCCTTTGTTGCCTGAGTCTACTTTTAGTATTCTGCCTGGCAATTGCATACCCATAATGAAATGGGTATACCTCTGCAACCACAAGGTCTATTAAGTCTAAGGTCTATCTCTGATATGTTGTTATTCATTTGGTTGTTATTCGAGTTGTGTTGATGCCGTCTAAAAAGGTTTATATCGTCTTGTTGCCCAGGTTCTGCTGTTTAATTTGATGTACAGCATCACTATTTAGGGTCGTGATAAACACCTTATCTTCCGCTGTGTTTGCGACTGCCTCTCAAAGTTCTCCAATTTGGGGACCCTCGTTTTCCAAGGGATTAACAGATTAATGTTGTCAAAAACTGTAACAATAAAAATGAACTTCGATTCAGGTCTTGTACATCTAATGTTTGCTTGATACTAACAAGCTAGTGCTAATTCTTCAGTGTTACAACAGCTCACATACGGCTAACGGTTAGCTACCTCCAGACGATATACAACGTCGCCATGCGTTTAGCATAGTTAGCATCTTTCAACAACATCCATCGGCTACTTACCTCCACATGTAGAAGCTTCTTTTGCTGGTTGTAAGTCTGTTGTCGAGTGGATTCTCGCCGTTTCCAGTACATCTCCTCCAGCTCATTCTTGTAAACACCAGCCGTTCTCCACAGAGCTACGTCTGATTGGCTGAATATGATCAGGTGATCTGTGGCTTTGCGTGTGATAGGTTCAACTGACTTAGCAGGCTGCGGCATTTGCCTGTAATTTTACCGAACTTTAAACTTTGATTGTAAAAAATGTGCAAAAATCTCAGGTAGCAACAAACGGAATTTGATTCAGAAAAAAATATGTTTTAATATGTTAAAAATTGAGGTCCTCCCACTCTGGAGATCATTATTTTCAAAAACTAAAGCAGATACGCAGCCTTGGCCCACCGCCTACCTTTGTTAAAAGCATTACTGTTGGTCTCCAGTTGTAGATTAATAGGCAGACAGTTCCAAAGTTTTGCCCCTTTTACAGAAAGAGCAGACTGGAGGAGTGAAGTCTCGTATCCTGGGACAAGACGGTCACCACTGGTAGAGGATTGAGTGGCCGCTCTGTGAGAGCTCTGACGCCTGGTGGCCAGTTCAGAAAACAGTAGTGACTCATGATTGTTCAGACATTTAAAATACAGTTTAAGAGTACTAAAACTCATAAAATTTTCAAAAGTGAAAAGATTGTGTTTTCTTACAATGTGGTAGTGATGCCATCTCATTGGTTTCCTGTCCATGATTTTTATTGCCTGCTTGTATATTGAGATTATGGGTTTTAATGTGGTTGGAGAAGCTTGTGACCATGATGTGATGCAATATGGCAGATGAGAAAAAATCAGTTTTCTCACAGTTTTGCAGCTTGATGTGACAGCTTCCTTCTAATAAAATTAAAGCAGTTAAGATTTGGTCCTACCTTCTTGCAGATGTGCTTAACCTGACTGTCAAACTTTAAGTTCTTGTCCAGGATGATGCCAAGGTACTTAACTTCATTCACTTCATCAATGATTTCGTTCTTAATCATGACCTCAAATAAATCATGAGCAGGCCTATTACGCATGGAGAAGCACAGGGATACAGTTTTTCTTACATTAAGAGTGAGATGGGATAACTCGAGCCATTCAGAGATGTAAAATAAAGCCTGCGTCAGATGCTCACCTGCCAGGCTGGATGTTTTAGTGGACACATGGACGACCGTGTCATCACGTACATCTTTCAGTTCAGTTCAGAGCTTTTATTGTCCCTCCAGGGTGTCAAAGGCCTTTTTTTTATGGTCATCAGATAAACCCTTCAGCAAATCTAAACAGTGCAGTGCGCCTGTTGTGACTCATTTTTAACAAGTTATGTTACATTACCTATTTTTAGACTAAGATAAGCAGTTTATGTTATTTTAAAAAAAAAAAAAAACATATGAAAATAGAGGACAGGGCGCATGCCATCCACCACGGACATGCTTTGTTTTGTTGACCTTCTTACAAGCGTATCTACAGAGGTTTGTGCTACCCATTGACTCCCAGTGTTTGAGCTAAGCTAATTAGTGGTGGGCAAGCTCTGCCTGTCTCTTCCTTGTTACTGCACTTACAGTGGAAAGAGTGTTGTCTGCTTGTCATGGACTTGGGAGTGAGACAAGACACGAAAACAAAAAAAAATTTGGTGTATCCCTTTAAGGTTTGTCCAGTTTAGAGATCTCTGCAGGGAAAGGATGAGGAAATGTCAAATTAACATCCCTGCAGCAGTGGTTTTATTTGTTGTTACATTATAAAGTCTTGATCAGCATCAGTCATCCAAGCCACATTTGTCCAAGAGGCCATAGTTTGGACGACCCAGGCTTACATAACCCTCACTGATCACAACAGGCATCATGCTGTGGGAAAATTAAGCAAATATTTTAACTTGAATTAGTATGAGGCTGTTTTACCTTAACTGTCATTTTCCCTTAAATCTTTTCAGACTCTCTGAATGTGATGAAGAGACCGTCCAAACCGGGTGAGTGTTGTGGTCTGTGGTTTCCTCAATCAACTGTTTGTAGAGATCGAGGTCAGTGCTCAGTCCTCTTTAAGAGTTTCCTCCTTTCTCTTCTGCTAACAATCTGTTTTCGGTCCAAATCCATGTGAAATTTTGACATTTAAAGCAGACATCTGCAACATTTCCACCATGGAATACATTTGAGTTTAAGAGTTACTTTGTTAGAGTTAGTTAGAGACCAATGGCACGAGTAAATATGAGTGCCAATAAAGGAACTTGCGAGCTTTTACCCTGGGGGGATGATATACGGGGACGGACAGTAGCTGGTACATAGCAAAGACCTGGGAGTTGATTTTAGAAAAAAGGAGGCAACAATACACACCCCTGTCTACATCAGTGGAGCTGAGGTGGAGCAAGTGGGCAGTTTTAAGTCCCTGGGAAGCAGCTTAACACAGAACCTGTCTTGGACTTCACACGTCTCTGCCCTGGTTAAAAATGCTCAGAAATGTCTGTATTTCTCAAGGAAACTTAAGAAAGCAAAATTCCCTCACCAATTTCTTGTCAACTTCTTCCAAGAAGCCATTGAAAGCATCCTGACTGCAAACATCACAAACTTACATGGGCTGTGCATAGCCCAGGACAGGAGGGCTCTGCAACGAGTGGTTAAAACTGCCCAAACATCATCAGTACCCATGTCCTGAGCATTGATGATATCGGGGAGGTGAGGTGCCTGCTCAGAGCTGAGGGCCCGTTTACCAGCAATGTAAACAGCTGAAAATGGAGAGTTTTCTTTGCGGTTGCGCCTGCCCTTTACATGAGAACGGTGCCTGGAGTGCCTGAATCCGCAAACTTTTGAAACCAGGGTCCAAAAACGTTTCCGTATTTGTCTCTGTGTAAACAGGAATCAGCGTTGTCAGGGAAACTGCACAGTGCTCAGTAGTTTTTCAGATAAAGGATAAAGGAAAAAAAACTCCTGCATCTTTGTGCGTCTACTCGACGTTGTTGTGTGTGAAAAGTTTGTCTTCACCGGAAAGTGTTAGTGTTCTAACACCGCTGTTTCACTACAAACTTACATCGCAAACTATTGGCCTGGAATGCAGGCTACATCGTTTTCTGTTATTTTCGTGGATCCATGTGAACGCGCATTGTTTTCACACCCTCTCCGTGTGAACAACATTTCCATTTCTGGTGACAACATTGTCGTGTAAACGGGCATGTGTCACGGGAGCACAAATTGATATATAAATTGCTAAATTTGTTGTTTTAGATATGGACATCAGTGATAGGTCCTGCTCTGTGGAGGGAAAAGTTAAACGCTGTAAAGAATCTTACTGTACTGGATAGTCAAGCCAACTTAGTTTTTATTTCAGTAATTTTAACCTATACATGGGCTAACCTAACCTGACACACCAGACAGACAGTTCCATATTTCCGTCATGGAAATATTTCACTAGTCCACCTGGAGAACAGCCCATAGAAAATGTTCTCAGGGGCAGAGTCTTCAAAAACAACAGCAGCTGGTGATTGAATGATTGTTCACTGACCATTTATAACTGACCAGTCCATATCAGGCCACAGTATGATGTAGCAGCTAGACCCTGTTGTTAGTCGTTAGCTTAAATTATGTTTCAGTCCGGAGGCTATCGTCTTACATTAAATTATGTAACACTGATGTATCATTTACCACTTATATGTGATATGAACCTCTTCAAGGACAATACCCTCCAAGTTCTTCCGGTAAACTTCTGAGGAGAGCAGATTTTGGCAGGTCAAACTCTTACCGAAACCAGTTGGGAAAAGAGCAACAACATTGTTTCTGGTAAGAAAAGAATTAAGTGACGTTCTTTGCTCCTCTTTTAAAGAAGAAATTGAGTCAATCTCTGATAAAACTGCAGATATTGCCTCATCCACACAGACCGCCTCAGAAGCCGTCATTGTTTTCAAACATGCAGTCACTTCCTGCTGTCGCCACATCTGCAGCTCCCGCCTCTTTCCCCTGATTGGGTTGTTCAGCTTTTAGCTGAGTGAAGTTGTAGAGGATTGGAGACTGGCAAGATGGACCTGCATGATTTCAGATAATGAATCAGGCAGGTCCATCTGCGCTGCAAGGTTAGGGCTAACCTGAAGCACTGTGCTTTTAGGGAAGGAAGCTAGGAGGCTAAGCTACTCACAAAATGACTGATCAGTAGATGAAGTTAAATGTCCTTTGTAAGATTACACACATATTTCTCATCGTCTGATACACCTCATGATATAAATGTAACCAAACTCACTGGTGTCTGCAGTGGACCAGAAAGGACATCAAATAGCATGGTATCTTACTACACCGTAAAACCGAACTCTCAGCGATGCAGAAAAGTAGAGAGCAGCTTGAAAAATGATACATTTTCCCTCTTTAATGAGCTGGACTAATTTCTGTGAGTTAAACAAGTTTTTGAATCTGATGATGTTGTTGAGTCCTGTGACGATCTGCTGTAGAGACAGTGAGATGTGTTGACCTGTTGCTGTTGTGCAGTTTGTTGTGTTTGATGTCATCAGCCTGGCTGCCTTGAAGCTTTAATGCAGTTTTTATTACTGCTGCTGCTTATACTGCAGCGGTGTGATGAGTTAACTCGTCGCCCTGTTTGTGTCGGCTGCTGAGTCGATTGTGTTGTCACTGCAAATGAACTGCTCCAGTGGCAGACTGGAAACGAACAGAGACCACCTCTTTCAGGCGAGCTTGGCGCGGTTCTTTGTACTGAAACAGGGATCGATAACTGTGTTCATACACACTTATCAATTTTCTTGGATAAAAATTCAAAATAATGAGGTAAAAAGTAAAAGTATGAAAAAAAGTCAAATAATGTTACAAGAGAAAATATCTAAGAAAAATAAAAATTATCAAATTAAAAAGACAAATTTGTGAACTAAAAAGTCAAAATTATGACATCAAAAGTCAAATTCATTAGATAAAAATCAAAATAATGAGACAAAAAACATCTAATTTACAACAAAGGAATTAGGCATTTTAGATAAATATTACATTTTTTAGAATAAAAAGTCCAAAATATATGGTTAAAAATAAAGGTGACAACTTAAATAAATAGACCCATTGTAAAAGGAGATTAAAAAAATAGATCAAAAAGTCAATTTACAAAAAATAAAAAATAAAACCAATCTTATTGAGCATCAAACGCTCATTTGTATCAGAAAAACTCTCACAAACGTCTTTGGTGTAAAAAAAATGACCTAAAAGTTTTAATGAGCTGTCATCACGTTCAGATCCTGATTCAGTTGGTTTAAGACGACAAACATGGATTATTTAGAGACAATCTCGTTGGTCTTGGGCTCAGTTTACATGCTTGTATTTCCTCATTCACTCTGATGCTGTTATTCATGTTTTGCAGAGAAAACTTGTCCCTCAGGATGGAAGAAGTTATGTAGTTTCTGCTATCTTTTCTCTACTAATAAAACATCTTGGATTCAGAGCAGACAGGACTGCAGAGACAGAGGAGCCGATCTGGTGGTGATTGAAAGTCCTGAAGAGCAGGTAATATGGCTTGATTTAAGACACAGAGATTAACAAATTATTTTATCAAGCAAATCTCCAGGATTATTTCTGTCAGCAACTCTCTCAAACGGCATAAGTGATTAAATCAAAAGTAAAGTCTGAATAAATTCTCTCTGCCTCCAACAGGCACTTCTCTCTGAGATAGTTAAGGACGACACCTGGATTGGTTTGAGTGACAAAGACAATGAGGGCACCTGGAAGTGGGTGGATGGCACACCGCTGACTCAGGCGTAAGGCACACACTTATGCTGTTATTGTTTTACAGTGTTGGTTGAATCAAGGCACATACAGCTGAATTGTTTACAGCGGGATGACTAAAGTGTTTTAACAAAACCTCAGAGTTTTGGTTAAGGCTGTCTGACCAAGAGCATCTCTGATCAAATGAGTTAAATATAAAAAAAAGGATCAATTTCTTTGATAAACAGTCAAAACAATAAGAAAAAAAAAAACAAATTAATGTGACAAAAGACAAAACTATGAGATAATCAAAATTATGAGATTATATAGACAAATTTTTAAAGTAAAATGGAAAAATTATGACATAAAAATTAAATTTCAGTAGTTAATAAAACTTAAACATCCACCAACATTATGCTGTTACATTTTTTTCTTTTAATAAAAACTATGAGAAATTATTCAAATTTGTGAACTAGAAAGTCAAACTTATTTTATAAAAAGTAAAGATTATGTAAATTGATGCAACAAATGAAATATATATACATATATGTATGTATTTATATAAATATGTATATACATACATATATATGTGTATATATATATATATATATATATATATATATATATATATATATATATATATATATATATATATATATATATGACAGTCGGTAATACATATATTACCGACTGTCTCATAATTTGACCCTTGTACTCATATTTTTTTTCATATGATAATTTTCCTCATAATTTGACACAGTGTCTCATAACTCTGAAATACTTAGAATATGAAGTATTACTCATCTCATTATCCAGATCTTTTATCTCAGGAGTTGTTATTTTTGACTTTTCATGTATCAGTTATCACTCAGTTTCAAATAATTCTGAGATAAAGCTAAACTTTGTTTTTTTAAATGATAACGTTTTTGTGATGGTCCCAGATCCTGACAGAATTTCGTTTCTTCTAACCTCTGGTAGGTACTGGAACAATGGACAGCCTGATAACGGAGGTGGAGATCCAGAGTGGGGTGAAGAGGACTGTGCTTATATGTATAACACAGGACCCTGGAATGATTTTAGCTGTGATAAGTCCTTGTCCTGGATCTGTGAAAAATAACAAAGCAAAGAGAGATGAAATGAAAGTATTTTCACTGTGGGTCACTCATGAGCAGAGGACCTTTTCAGTAATATTCAGACAAGATTCAATAGAGCTAGGCTTTTCAGTGTGGATGATTATTTGCTTCTGTCACAGCTGGGGGGTCTGAAGCTCTCCTTTTCTTTCATTTAAACTGACCTTTAAAAAAATCACAACATTGAGGAAAATAGGACAAACTAATTCAAACATCATGGAAACAAACACTGAGAGAACAATGTGTAAAACCACCTGTTATTGAAAGGCTTCTGGAGCTGAATAGATCTTTGTTGGTACCAGATGGGCTGATCTAAGTACACCAGAACCTGCTGATCTACGAGCATTTTCACACACAACCATCACTCAGTTTTATAGAGATGGTCCAAGAAGGAGAAAATATCCAGTGACAGCAGTTCTCTGAGCAACAATGCTGTACTGAGCCAGAGATCAGAGAAAAATGACCAGAGGGGTTTGAGATAATAGAAAGGTAGCTGTGACTCATGTAAGTACTGTTACTGATATAGAGCTAAAACTCTGCAACTGTCTTTCTCCAGTGTAATCACCGTGCATGTAGTGACAGCGCTTCATATTCACCTCTGCGTGCTACAATGCTTATATCAACTCTTTAATCGATGCATTTTTTAACATGTATCACTTAAGTTAAAATATATTTGTCTGTCCTCCATCTAGGGATGTAACGGTTACCGGTAAAATGGTAAACCGCGGTAAAATTTCAGTAAAATTTCAGTAATACTGTTAGTGTTACCGTGTCTTGTTTAAATTACCGGTAAACCGAGTTTGATTACCACACTGAGTCAATAACTGGCGGTGATGCTGCTCACTGCCTGGAAAAGCAGGAACTATGTGTCTGCTCCTCGGTATAGCAGCCGCGGTCCCTCGCAGACAGAAGCACGGATGTGCAGTTTGCAATGCTTGGCCCCTGAAAGTGAAAGTTTTGCCATGGTGGTCGGTACCCGCACAGACAGTATGGCGGGGATTTTCCCATTTGAAATGCATAAAGTCTGAAGTCTGGTCGTATTTTGGATTTTACAAAGATGCCGAGGGTAAATCGATTGAAGACGGTCACCCTGTCTAAAACACGAAGCTGCTGCCGGCGAAAGAAAAAGAGGTGCGTGATTAAAACAACCGTAACTGAGCTGACTGAGCCAGTGAGAGAGAGAGGGAAGAATCAGTGAGCCATACCTGAGTGAATCATCAGTGGTTTATCAGTATTTTCTGTGTAAATAATGTATAAATGTTGTAAATAGTAGCATTAGTATAATTCTGGAGTTTCTTTTTTTTGGATTTCATGAATCTTAATTTGGAATTATTGAAAGAGGAAATGTTGAGGAGATCTGACAGGGAGAGGGGAGACCAGAGGAGAGTCATGAAGGGGCTAACTGGACAGGAATAGCAAAATTATTGACAAAAAAGACCTGTTGTAATTGTAATATTAAAGGGGTGAAATGAATTCAAGTGTGAGCAAAAGTACTTTTTGAACATTTTGAACACACTGCAACAATACCACAATAATAATGATAATCTTGGACACAATAACCGTGATATGAGATTTTCATACCGTTACATCCCTACCTTATAATCATTAGCTGTGAATGTGAATATTAGATTATTACTCTTTTCATGATTATAACTGATTATTCTTCAAAAAAAAAAATTTCACTACAGTCATACAGACATGAGGACCCTCCTGAAAAAGAGATGCTGCATCTGAGGTGGCTAACCTCTAATAAATTTATATTCAGCAGAGACAGATATGACAAAGACAGGTCTATGATTGGCCCATGGATCCGTCACTAGCTTTAGTTCTTACTTTAGTCCTCTTGTCTCCGCTCACCTCCTTTTCTTCACCCACACACCCAACACAGCGTAGTGTGGATGGCTGTTCATCATGAGACTGGGGTCCACATTCAAGATTTCCTGCTGCTTAACAGAAGGTTTTTTCTTGCCGCCATGATGGAGGGATTCATGATTGGCTGTATGGATTCATGTTGGGCTTTGGATGTACATATTTGTGTGTATATATATTTGTGTAGTTTATATGTATATATGCATATATGTGTATCCATAAACTGAAGAGTTTTCCTTCAGCCTGCTCTCTTGCAAAGTGTCTTGAGATAACACTTCTTATCAATTGGCACTACACAAATAAAGATTCATTTGAGATTGACTGAGTTGGATAAAAGTCATCTCCTGACATGGTAGCTATTGAAACTGTTACATCTTTTGAGTCTGGAGGAAAATGCTGTAAAAATAGTGCTCATACAAAGCTGACAGTGTGTTTTTCATTCACTGTTCATCAGTCTGAGCAGATCTGATGTTTCTATTGATTATTGATGGATATTTTATCATTTCTTACCTCTGAACTGAATCCCTCCACATTAAAAAGTTTAGCACTGTCATGCGCCGCAGCTGTCTGTTGGTCACAAACATCATGCAGAGCCAAATACACAGCTACGTCTGGAGCACAGATGGAAAAGTGCCTAATCCATACAGATGGATATACAAAAATAAAATACCCTTCAGTCAGCGTTTTTCAAAAAGCTGTATCTGAAAGAATCATTTTTTTTTCGCTACACCCTGGAACCACATGTTAAGGCCTGGTACTGATACATGGCCTGGTGGTTGGGAACCTCTGCTGTTAAATAGGAAAAGCGACTGCAACTTGGTGTTGTCCTCTGCTGCTGTGGACCATCTGCTTCAAGACTGACGTCTTGAGTTCTAAGAAACGGTGTTCTGCATACCTTGGTTGTCACGAGCAGTTACTTGAGTTACTTTTTTTTCGATAAAATCCAACCAGTCTTCCTCTTACCTCTGTTGTCAATGAAGTTTTTTACTCAGAGATCTGCTGCTCTCTGGATATTTAAATATTCCAGACCATTCTCTGTGAACCCTGGTGATGGTTGTGTGTGAAAAGCCCCGTAGATCAGAAGGTTCTCTGAAATACTCAGATTAACCCATCTGGCACTAAAGACCATGCCCCTCTGTTGGCATGTGGTCACTTAAAGAGCCCTTATTTTTCTTTAATTCAGGTTCAAGTATTCAGTTTCAATGACTGCGAGAGTACGTCACCCCAGCATGTTATGTAGCCCTGATGTCATGGTACTGCTGGTTATGTTTTATTTAGTATGTTTTTCCTTGTGCCCCTTGTTTAGACCTCTTGTTCCTCTTGTCTCTTGTGTTTCCTGTTTTATTTTGAAATCCCTCTGTTCAGTGTGGTGTTTCCTGCCCTCCCCTTGTAATTTCCTCCACCTGTGTGATTCTCACCCGTGTTTGATGAGTCCCCAGTGTATTTAGTCTCAGTGTTCCTCCTTGTCTTTGTCCATTTATTCATCTTCCTTGTCACACTCCCCGTGTAATTCTCCAGTGTTTCCTAGTGTCTGTAGGTTTGTCTGTTTTTGTTCTACTGTTTCAGTGACTTTGCTTGTACTTTGCTTTGAGCTACTGGGGTTTCTTTCATTGTCCGACCAGTTTTCATTTGTAACTTTTGTAAGAGATTTTGTTTTGTTTTTGAGTTTATAATAAAGCCTTTCTTGTTTAACTGCATTTGGGTCTTTCTTTTTGTTTTTTGTTAGTTTAATTTTTTTTAACATATCCTGACACTCGGTCCATAACAGAGTTAAGACATTAAGAACTGAACCAGTGTTTGCCAAATTATTGCATGATAAAAGACAGATAATCAATGAAGTCTTTAAATAGGATAAGACGGCGCCTCACACCAAAATATATGTAGCATATTAAAAATGTCTCACATAAGTTATAGTTTTAACTTGTGCTTGTAGATGTAACAATGTACTCTGTTACCCGACAATTGTTATCCTTGCTTCTTATGTGCAGAGATTTCCAGATTCTCTGAATCTTTTAATGATATTGGAAAAGGCTGGACAAAGTAATTCTACACTTTTAGTAACACAAATGCTAAATTAGACAACATATAGGAGAAAGTGACTCTGTTTACCTCTCACGGTGTGTGACAGCATCTTGCTATGACGTCATTCTGACCAACTCGGGCTGCTCTGATCTTGCCCAAAATCCTGAGTCAGAGTCCCGAGGTCAAGGGCCTTTAAATTGCACTTTTCCAATTCGGAGGTCGGATCTGTCCGAGTTCCAAGTACAATCACACACACCATTATCCATTACCGGAGTCAGGATGAAAATTTACTCCCTTAATGTCCCTTGAAGTCCCATTAAAACCACATATTTTTATACCACAACCAGTGCAGAGCAATTTTTTATTTTATTGTTTTATTTCATTTGGACCCCCATTAGTTGTCACTGTGGTAACAACTATCTCTCCTGAGGGCCATTTCCTCTTGTACCGTCTTCTTCCACTTATCCGTTGTCGGGTTGCAGGGGCAGCAGCCTAAGCAGAGAAGCTACAGCCGCCTCATCCAGCTCTCCGGGGGATCCCGAGTGGTTCCCAGGCCCGATGAGAGACATGGTCCCTCCAGTGTGTCCTGGGTCTTCCCAAAGGTCTCCTGCCGGTTGGATGTGATCTGATCAGATGCCTGAGCCACTTCATCTGGCTCCTCTCAACACAGAGGAGCATCAGCTACTTCAAGGCCTCCTGGATGACTGAGCTTTTCAGCCTATCTCTAAGTGAGAGCCTGACACCCTGCGGAGGAAACTAATTTTGGCCGCTTGTACCTACAGTCTTGTTCTTTCGGTCACTACCCACAGCTCATGACCAGAGGTGAGTGTAGCAACAAAGATCGAGCAGTAAATCGATCTTTATTCCTACCCTGAGGGCCATACAGAAAAAAATACTTAGCCATGCAGGAATAATCAAATACAGCAGTATGAGCCAGTAAATACTGTTAAAATAGAAATACTATCATGTAAGACTTACAGAATCAGTCATTTCAGGGTTTTATTTTGTTAAAAAAATAGTTAAATATTTCATTTTCTCTAATTATGATGAGATGAAGCAACTCCCCCATTATTGGTGTAAGCATGAAACACTTGTCATGTCTCCATCTCTAGATCAGTTCACCCTCAGTGTGTGTGTGTTTAGTTTCACAATTTTCATCACCTCTGAAACTTGTCACTTCCTTATATGTTCAAGAAGATATGATCTTAAAACAAGAAGCAGGTTTCTGACTGCACTCAAACTCAGTCTGTTCTGTGGAGAGGACCTTCTAGGAGTCAGCTGAGATCATCTCAGACCATGGAGAACATCTACGCCAACATGGATGATGAAAAAACAGTCATGGAGAGACCTCCAGTAGGTAAGTCTGACTGATCTGTGCAGAGATATGTATTGTTATTCCTCACACTGTGTGGCTCTATCTGTTCTCAGGTACAAGAAGCTCACAGATGAGATGTTACAGAGCTGCTGCCCTGTGCCTGGGTCTGCTCAGTGGTCTCCTGCTGGTTGGGCTCATCACCCTGGGCGTCCTCTGTGAGTCACTTTCAAGAATATTTCACAGCTTCAGCTCCTACAAAAATTTAACTGCACACATGCTGACAAAGACCAGAGAGAGAGCCCACATCACACCAACTTTAACCTTTTAAAGCCTGAAAACAAAAATTATAGCCAGAAAATTATTTTTTTTGGAGCTGAAATGTTTATTTCCCTTTCTACTGAAATCCAGTAAAAACCAAAATGTCCATCAAATTTAAAATACATATTTTTTGCATCTCATTTGATACATTAGTTGTTGGGGTTTTTTTTTTGGAAACTGATAGTCCACTTGAGGACATTTTTTATCATTTATCTGATTGTATTCAAATGTTTTTTAGTAATTTGTTTATCATATTGATTGGTTAGATACAACAGACTTTAAGGGATTAAAGTCTCTTTAAGAGTAGATTTTAAGGTTCGTTTAATGGTCTTGGCCCAGTAGAGCCCTCAGGTCCTCAGGTTCTGGTCTTTTCACTCCCAAAGTAAAAACCCAAACATACGGTGAATTATCTTTTCATTATTATGACCCCGGTCTGTGGATCAGTCTACCTGCAGACCTGAGAGCAGCACCTACTGTTTATATATTTTTAAAAGCAAACTCAAGACCTCTTTAGTCTGACTTTAAGCTGATTTTTGTTTTATTCTCTTTTTCTCCTTTTAGTATTTTTCACTCTATTTTAATTACAGTTATGATTTTGTGTTATATTACCTCTTGTTATTTATTTTTCTATTGTCTGGTTTTAAAACTGTTTAATTTCAATTCATTTATAACACTTTATTACATTTATTATACCTACCATGGTTTATCAGTTTAGTCTTAGCTTCTGTGTTTCATCATTTTTAATTCAAGTTGGCGTTTCCTCAGTGGTCTGTGGCTGTTCTCACTTTGTGTTCTTGTGTGTGTGTGTGTGTTGAGTGTGTGTTTGAAGGGTGGGCAGGGTGTTGTATTTTATTTAGTATCCCCTGACACTTATCTGCTTGTGTTTTTGAATGCACAGCACTTTGTGCACCATATTTTTTTTATGAAAAGTGCTTTATAAATAAAGTTTGATTGATTGATTGACTTGAAACTCAATGCTGAGCCATATTTTAAACCGGTTGTCAAGATAAAGGGAAACGCCAACACTAAACCACAGGGCATAAGCGCAAACCACCACAGATGTGCTTTGTTTTGTTAAAGTACTTACAACCACGGCTGGTTTGCGCTACCCATTGACTCCCAGTATTTGAGCTAAGCTTGTTATTAGTGGTGGACAAGCTCTGCCCGTCTCTTCCTTGTTAGTGCACGCACAGTTAACGAATGGAGTCTATCTGCTTGTCATGGACTTGGGAGTGAGCAAGACACGAAAACAACAAAAAAAAATGTTGGTGTATCCCTTTAAGGTTTGTCCAGCTTAGAGATCTTTGCAGGGAAAGGATGAGGAAATGTTAAATTAACATCCCTGCAGCAGTGATTTGATTTGTTGTTACATTATAATCTTGATGACCATCAGACTGATTTCATTCAGTCATGCAAGCCACATTTGGCATTGAGGCCGTAGTTTGGACAACCCTGACTTACAGTATTAAAAAAATACTGACCTACTCAGAAAATTAGAATATCATGGAAAAGTTCCGTATTTTTTCAGTTATTACAGAGAGTGAAATCCATATATTATATGGAGTGAAATATTTCAGGCCTTTATTTTTTGCAGTTTTGATTATTATAACTTACGGCTAATGAAAACCCAAATTCAGTGTCTCAGAAAATTAGAATGTTGTGACAAAGTCCAACACTGGAAAGTCACAGTGTCACACCCTACACTGCTAATTAACTCAAGGCACCTGCAAAGGTTTCATGATCCATTAAATGGTCCGTCAGTCTGGGTCAGTAGGCTACACAATCACGGGGAAGACTGCTGACTTAACAGATGTCCAGAAGACAGTCATCGAGCCACATAAAGAAGCTGTTTGTTCACAGAGTGCTGTATCCAAGCATATCCATAGAAAGTTGAGTGGAAGGAAAAAGTGTGGTAGGAAAAGGTCCACCAGCAAAAGGGATAACTGCAGCCTTGAGAGGGTTGTTAAGAAAAATCCATTCAAAAAATTCAGGGGACCTTCACAAGGAGTGGACTGAGGCTGGAGTCAGAGCATCAAGAGCCACAATGTACAGACAAATCCTAGACAAGCCACTCCTGAATCAGAGACATGCACAGAAGTGTCTTACCTGGGCTGTGGAGAAAAAGAACTGGACTGTTGCTCAGTGGGCCAAAGTCAGATGAAAGTAAATTTCGCATGTCATTTGGAAATCAAGGTCCTAGAGTCCAGAGGAAGAGGGGAGAGCTACAGAATCCACATGGCTTGAGGTCCAGAGTGAAGTTTCCACAGTCAGTGATGATCTGAGCTGCCATGTCATCTGCTGGCATTGATCCTCTGTGTTTTCTGAAGTCCACACTCAACGCAGCCATCGATCAGGGAGTTTTAGAGCACTTCATGCTTCCTTCTGCTGACAAGCTTTCTGGAGGTGCTGGTTTCATTTTCCAGCAGGACTTGGCACCTGCCCAAACTGCCAAAGGTACCAAAAGCCGGTTCAGTGACCATGGTGTTACTGCGCTTGATTGTAGAGAATCTGTGGGGTATTGTCAAGAGGAAGATGAGAGACCAGAACTAACAATGCAGATGACCTGAAGGCCGCTTTTAAAGCAACCTGGGCTTTCATTACACCTGAGCCATGCCACAGGCTGATCACCTCCATGCCACGCTGCATTGATGCAGTAATTCATGCAAAAGGAGGCCCAACCACGTATTGAGTGCATAGAAAGGGACATACGTTACAGAAGCCTGACATTTTTGTTTGAAATATCCTTTTTTTATCTATATTATGTAATATTCAATTTCTGAGACACTCAATTTGGGTTTTCACTACCTATAATCCATAATCATCAAAATTGCAAAAAAATAAAGGCTTAAAAAATTTCACTCTATGTGTATAATGAATTTATAAAATATATGGACTTCACTTTGTGAAATGACTGACAAAAAATATTGAACTTTTTCCATGATATTCTAATTTTCTGAGTCGGTCTGTAGAGTAAGCATAACCCTCATTGATCACAACAGGCACCATGCTGTGGAAAAATTGAGCAAATACTTTAACTTGAGTTAGTATTATGCTGTTTTACTTCAATTGTCATTTTTCCTTAAATATTTTCAGACAGAGCCTCGATGTGTCATTCATCCGCTGGACTCTGCACCTCCTGTCCTGAACTGAACGAGCTCCTCCAGACAAAAGAGGACCAGCTGTCCTCTCTGAACGACAGCCTCACTGAGATGACCAAAGAGCTGGAGAGACTGCGAACACCGTCCAAACAGAGTGAGTGTTGTGGTGCTTGGAGAGACAGAGATCAGTGCTCAGTCCTCCTTTAGAGTTTCCTCCTTTCACTTCTGCTAATGATCTATTTCAGGTCCAAAACCATGTGAAATTTTGACATCTAAAGCAGACACCTGCAAAATTTCCACCAAGGATTACATTTGAGTTTAAGAGTTAGTTTGTTCTTTTTGAAGTGGGGTTGCTGGAGGCCAATGGCACGAGTAAATATGAGTGCCAATAAAGGCAAGGCAAGGCAAGTTTATTTGTAGCGCACAATTCGTACACAAAGTAATTCAAAGTGCTTTACAGAACAAGAAAAATGCATTAAAATCACAATACAAAATAAAAACAAAAATAATCATTATAAAATGAACTTTAAAGGAACTTGAGAGCTTTGACCCTGGGGGGATGATATACGGGGACGGACAGTAGCTGGTACATAGCAAAGACACACAGCCCTACATCAGTGGAGCTGAGGTGGAGCAAGTGGGCAGTTTTAAGTCCCTGGGAAGCAGCTTAACACAGAACCTGTCTTGGACTTCACACGTCCCTACCCTGGTTAAAAAAAGCTCAAAAATGTCTGTATTTCTTTAGGAAACTTAAGAAAGCAAAATTCCCTCTCCAAGTTCTTGTCAACTTCTTCAAAGGAGCGACTGAAAGCATCCTGACTGGAAACATCACAAACTTACATGGGATGTGCATGACCCAGGACAGGAGGGCTCTTCAACGAGTGATTAAAACTGCCCAAAACATAATCGGTACCCATCTACTGAGCATTGGGCCCATATATACCACAACGAAAATGGCAGGTAAAGGAGAGTTTTCGTTGCCTTTGCGCCTTCCATTTACACAAGAGCGGTGCCGGAGTGCCTTAATCTGCAAACTTTTGAAACCAGGGTCCAAAAATGTTTCCATATTCATCTCCATGTAAACAGAAATCAGTGTTGTCAGGGAAAATGGTGACATGTGGCGCATGCAGAGCACTTAACCCTTAACCCTCTCTGTTTTGCGCTCTACATCACGGAGGAGGTAATTTAACCGATGTAAAAAAGATCTCCATAGTTGGCTATGAGGAAGAATCACTACGTTTGTCACTCAAAGCTGACTGCATCACACTCTCCATCCACTGACGATGAATTTAGGAGCTGTCAGTGTGTGGGGAATGTCACACTGTCAGGGTGTAAAAAGGCGAGAGCACCCGCATGGTTTATGTGTGTGTTACTGCAAGACTGCTCTTCACATGAGAGGTTACTGATGATGAAGCTGTGAAACTATGTGAATGCTGTCATTTAGATTATGTTTAATTGGAATCAGAAAAGGTAAATTAAAAATGACGGATAAAAATATGGCATAAGGAAAAGTGACAACCTTGTCCGTCAAAATGACAGACAACAAAAAAGGTTACTGCAAGTGTGTTTATTTGCCTCAAACTCACCCTCAACATGCCAACGAATAGCAAGTGCAATTTTTAGGTCGCACACGCAATTTATCACTCGTTATTTTGGATCTTTGTAGATCAGGCCCTAAAACTCAAGTCTAATTTACAACAAAGGAATTAGGTATTTTCAATTGGGTTAAAAAATCTAATTTTTTAATAAAAAGTCAAAATTATATGGTTAAAAATAACAGTTACTAGAAATGAAGTGACAAATTAGATAGACCGACACATTTTAAAAATAAACAGTCAATAAAATATTGGATCAAAAAGTCAAATTTACAAAAAAAAATAAAATAAAAATAATCTTATTGAGCCTTGAATGCCCACTTGTATCAGACAAACTCTTACAAATGTTCTAGGTTAAAAAAAAAAAAAAATGACCTAAAAGTTTTAATGAGCTGTCATCACGTTCAGATCCCAGCAGAAGTCCTGATTCAGGTGGTTCAAGACGACAAACATGGATTAGTTAGAGACAATCTCGTTGGTCTTGGGCTCAGTTTGCATGCTTGTATTTCCTCATTCATTCTGATGTTGTTATTCACGTTTCGCAGAGAAAACTTGTCCCTCAGGATGGAGGAAGTTATGTAGTTCCTGCTATCTTTTCTCTACAAATAAAACATCTTGGATTCAGAGCAGACAGGACTGCAGAGACAGAGGAGCCGATCTGGTGGTGATTGAAAGTCCTGAAGAGCAGGTAATATGGCTTGATTTAAGACACAGAGATTAACAAATTATTTTATCAAGCAAATCTCCGGGATTATTTCTGTCAGCAACTCTCTCAAACGGCATAAGTGATTAAATCAAAAGTAAAGTCTGAATAAATTCTCTCTGCCTCCAACAGGCACTTCTCTCTGAGATAGTTAAGGACGACACCTGGATTGGTTTGAGTGACAAAGACAATGAGGGCACCTGGAAGTGGGTGGATGGCACACCGCTGACTCAGGCGTAAGGCACACACTTATGCTGTTATTGTTTTACAGTGTTGGTTGAATCAAGGCACATACAGCTGATTTGTTTGCAGCGGGATGACTAAAGTGTTTTAACAAAACCTCAGAGTTTTGGTTAAGGCTGTCTGACCAATAGCATCTCTGCATTTCCAAAACCATAAATCATCAATAAATTCTCAATAAAAGAAAAACAGGCACAACATAATCTGATCCTGTTCTCAATGGGATTCATCTGGTTAAATAAAGGTTAAATAAATAAAAATAAAAAGTAAAATATGAGCAATGCAAACAAACACAAAACAAAGATTACCAAACTGCTGGAGACTGTTGACTAAAAAGGGAAGATTTTTTAAATATAAAGAGACTAATGAGATTAAAAAAGTCAAATTTATGAAATTAAAAGTAAAAATTCTGAGATCAGATAAGTTAAATCAACAACAACAACAAAAAAAATTCTTTGATAAAAAGTCAAAACAGTAAGATTAAAAGACAAATTAATGTGACAACAGACAAAATTATGAGATAATCAAATTTATGGGAAATAAATAAAATGGAAAAATTATTACCTAAAAATTCTAATTTAGTCGTTAAAAAAGTTAAATATACACCAAAATTATTTTTTTTAAATAAAACCTTGAGATAATTATTCAAATTTGTGAAATAAAAAGTCAAAGTTTTTTCATAAAAGTAAAGATTATGCTAATTGATGCAACAAATGAGATAAATAGTCACCTTTTGGAAATAAAAAGTCAAATTAATGAAAATAAAAAGGTCAAACTTACCAAAAAATGGAATCAAGTTTATTAGATCAAAAGTCAAATGTTGAAGTTATATGACTAATATTTCTCATGAGATTAAAAGTCATATGTTTGATGGAGAGTCAAGTGCTGTACTGCCATAGCTTATAAGAAAAGGTTAGGTTACTCAAAACTGAAAAATAATGTACATTTCAGAATTATACAAAAAGGCCTCTTTCAGGGAACATGAAATGGGTGAACAGTTTTAAGCTGTTCTGCAGCAATGAAGGTTGATCAAGCCTTGAAAGCTGGCTCTACTAATTCCTACAGGTGTTCCAACTTTTCTTGATTGATTTCAGACAAAACATAAGTCCATGTTATGCCAGAACTACCTCAGGAAAAAACAAACAAGATGGTTAGCTTGAAAACATGGAGTGGCCAGCACAGTCTCCAGACTTGAACCCCATCGAGCTGGTTTAGGATGAGTTGGACAGAAGAGTAAAAGCAAAGCAGCGTACAAGTGCCACACGTTTATGGGAACTTCTGCAACAGACGTGGGAAGAACTTTCTGAAGAATATTTGATTTCTATTGTAGAAAGAGTGCCTTGAGTGTGTTCAGCTGTTATATCTGCCAAAGGTGCTACTTTGATGAGTCAAGAGTTTAGAATACATTTTGGCCTATAAGTTGATTTTATGGTTTCTTTTTTTGCTCCAGTTGCTTTTTTTGTACTATGCTTTCATTTCAGAGCGCAATGAGACATTGCACTGAATAATTTTCAGTAAGAAAAATTGAAAAATTGGGGTGTTCGAAAACTTTTGACGGGAGTGTATATATATATTACTGTCTCATTATTTGACCCTTTTATGACTTTTTTCCTCATAATTTAACACAGTGTCTCATAACTCTGAAATACTTAGAATATGAAGTATTACTCATCTCATTATCCAGATCTTTTATCTCAGGAGTTGTTATTTTTGACTTTTCATGTATCATTTATGACTCAGTTTCACATAATTCTGAGATAAAGCTAAGCTTTGTTTTTTTAAATGATGACATTTTTGTGATGGTCACAGATCCTGACAGAATTTCGTTTCTTCTAACCTCTGGTAGGTACTGGAACAATGGACAGCCTGATAACGGAGGTGGAGATCCACGGTGGGGTGAAGAGGACTGTGTTCATATGTATAACACAGGACGCTGGAATGATCGTAACTGTGATGTGTCCTTGCTCCGGATCTGTGAAAAGTAACAAAGCATAGAGAGATGAAATTGAAGTATTTTCACTGTGGGTCACTCATGAGCAGAGGACCTTTTCAGTAATATTCAGACAAGATTCAATAGAGCTAGGCTTTTTGGTGTGGATGATTATTTGCTTCTGTCACAGCTGGGGGGTCTGAAGCTCTCCTTTTCATTAATTTAAACTGATCCAAAAAAAAATCACAACATTGAGGAAAATAGGACAAACTAATTCAAACATCATAGAAACAAACACTGAGAGAACAATGTGTAAAACCACCTGTTATTGAAAGGCTTCTGGAGCTGAATAGATCTTTGTTGGTACCAGACGGGCTGATCTAAGTACACCAGAACCTGCTGATCTACGAGCATTTTCACACACAACCATCACTCAGTTTTATAGAGATGGTCCAAGAAAGAGAAAATATCCAGTGACAGCAGTTCTCTGAGCAACAATGCTGTACTGAGCCAGAGATCAGAGAAAAATGACCAGAGGGTCTTGAGATAATAGAAAGGTAGCTGTGACTCATGTAAGTACTGTTACTGATATAGAGCTAAAACTCTGCAGCTGTCTTTCTCCAGTGTAATCACCGTGCATGTAGTGACAGCGCTTCATATTCACCTCTCAACTTCAATCAATGCTGTTGATGCACTTTTTAACATGTATCACTTAAGTTAAGATATATTTGTTTGTCCTCCATCATATTCTGAACACTGAATTCTGCTGCGTATGTTTGACGTGGTTTGCTGCCTATCGATGAGAAGTAATTGGAGAAGATGAAATTAAAGCATTTTGGAATTCAGCACCCACCGGATATTTTCATCACTTTAACTGCTGTTAAATCATCTGTGAATTTACAACAGAGCAGTTTTCACAGAAAAAGTTGCTAACAGTTAGCATCATGAATATCACATAACTCTGCAGTCTGAAGAAAAAAGAAACCAAAACCTGTTGGTGTGGTTTTTATGTTTCTAGCCCTATAAAATAAAGGCCTTTCATATTTTTCAAACCTTTTTGAAAGCCTGGACCTGGCTTATTTGTTACTACTCTTTGGGTTTGCCTCTTTTTCCATGGCACATCTCTTGTAAATCTTATCATGGCTGAGGACAGGTTTCAAAGTGGGAGGTTTTCTTTTTTGTGATCAAATGTTTTTATTTTCATTTTCTTTTTTCAATATACAGTGGTGTCAACATTTATGACAAGTGCATTATAATCTGCCTGACCCTTGTTACTGAAAGGGTCTATTAAGGGCCGATGTGTGTCAGTGAGCATCTCTGTCATGTACTGACTTTATTTATTATTGTCTCTGTTTGCTGTTTGTAAATGTATGTATGGTTTGGGTGGACTGCAAAAACTGAATTGCCCTTTGGGATAAATAAAGTTGTCTAAACTAAACTAAAGCTAAACTAAAATAAACATATACACCTGGAACCACATGTTCTAAGGCCTGGTACTGATACATGGCCTGGTGGTTGGGAACCTCTGCTGTAAAATAGGAAAAGTGATGGAAGAGGACATTCACATGGATGTGCAGCCAACGTAGTGCAGGAATGCATCTTGGTGTCGTCCTCTGCTGCTGTGGACCATCTGCTGCTGTGGACCATCTGCTTCAAGGTTTGACGTCTTGTGCTCCAAGAAACGGTGTTCTGCATACCTTGGTTGTAATGAGCAGTTACTTGAGTTACTGTTTTTGATCATTTCCAACCAGTTCTCCTCTTACCTCGTTATCACTGAAGTTTTTTCACTCAGAGATCTGCTGCTCTCTGGATATTTAAATTTTCCAGACCATTCTCTGATGGTTGTGATCAGCAGGTTCTCTGAAATACTCAGATTAACCCATCTGACACTAAGGACCATGCCCCCCTAATCAGTCACTTAAAGAGCCCTTATTTTGCTTTAATTCAGGTTCAAGTGTTCAATGACTGCGAGAGTACGTCACCCCAGCATGTTATGTAGCCCTGATGTCATGGTACTGCTGGTTATGTTTTATTTAGTATGTTTTTCCTTGTGTTCTTTGTTTAGACCTCTTTTATCTCGTGTTTCCTGTTTTACTTTGAAATCCCTCTGTTCAATGTGGTGTTTCCTGCCTTCCATTCTGTGGGCCGATGGGCCTTTTTCAAACCAGCCCCTACACCCTCCCCCTCCGTGATGGGAGCACTTCATCAGAAGTCACACTCGCAGCTGAATGAAGTTCACTTCATCAAGGTGTAGGGTATAAATACAGCAGCAAGCTTTGGGATAAACTTCCCTCTCTCAGGCCAAAACAGGAAGTGTATGTTGCTATGGTTTTGTAGCAGCATCTTGCAGGAGCGGCAGTCCTTGCCTTGATCCACCAGCGACTGAAAAATGAGCAGATTAGATCCTCCAGCAGGTGCAGACGTTTAAGGCGTCTTTTACTTTTGATTATGCAGTAGCAAAAGGTGAACCTCTGTTTTTTTGTTGCCAACGCATTCTGTAAAAATCGTTCTGGATATTGATTTTATTCATCTTTATTAAATTATATGAGATTGAACCAATAAATTGTCCTTTAATCTATAATTTAATGTGAAATCAATTTATATAAGAAAACAGAAAAAAAACTTCCTCCCATGCTTCTTTGGCTGCATTTCTTTTTTTTTTTACTGAGGAGCTTTTTGTTTTTAATTCTTGCTTGAACGAACTCTGGTTTTTGCAACAGTCCCAGTAAATATAAAATACTTAAATAAACATAAACTGTTTTCTGGACTAATGCAGGGCCTTCAGGCCTTACTTTGATAATCAATACCATGTACATCTTAAGTTCTGTATCTTAACGTTTAATGACTGTCATACATCTTAACATCTGTATGACAATCATGAAATATTTTTCTTTGTTTGACAGTGTTTGTGCAGGCACTTGCGTAGGTTTTACATTTGTATGTTGCTTCCTCCTTGACTGAAACTGGACTCAATTTAGCACTACACATGTTCAGAGAGTCGGCATCAGTGCAGACTCGCTTGCGGAGGGTTTTGTAGCCCACTACCCCTCCCCGCGAATCGGTTTGGGACGGACTTAATATGGCGGCGCTAAACAGAGGTTTAGTGTGTAGTAGCCAGTTTGAAAAAGACCCTTTGATTGTGACTCCCTCCACCTGTGTGATTGTCTCACCTGTGTGTGATAAGTGCCCGGTGTATTTGATCAGCAAAACAAGGGTAGTTTAATTTATCAATGCTTTTAGAAGCTCAATCCATCAAAGTTATTTGGCTGTAAATATAAACTAACAGGTTCCCGAGCCACAATCAACTCAAGTCACCTAGACCCCTCCTTCTGGCAAACGCCTCTCAGAAGTAAAAGCAGAGAGACACTTTCTTCTCTCTCTCTTTATCTTTGACTTTTCATCTCTACACTTCATTTTATGTCTTCTTCTACGTTATCATCTGTTTTTATTTTTGTCAACACGGCTCTCCTACATCGCTTGTCTAAGTTTTGTAACGTAACACGTCCGCAAGTTTTCTGTATAAGCCAGTTAGCTATAAGACTCTAAAGATTTGTTTCATAGTAAATGGACTTTTGTTATTAATTTCGGAACAATATTCATCCGGCCAACGAAGTAATTTTGGAATTAATTAAGAATCGTCTTTTCATCTAATTGAGACCTCAGAGCTCCAGAACCAGCTTCACCTTTCACAGAACCTGCAATCTAAGACAGCACCTCTCTCCTGTGAAAGCTACGGGACCAGCTCGCTTCGGGACATCATCTCACTGGATCCATAGCGTTGGGTCAAGGGTGGACTTCTTTATCTCACTTTGGGACGACTCCAAACCACAAGTCCTTCAGGCTCTCCAGTAGCCCCCGGACCAGTTCGAGAATCCGATCCAAAAGCAGCGCCATAGTAAGACTGCGGTTCTGAACTCCTCCAGATGGGCTTGAGTTTCTTGGTTTAACTCTCCACTAAATTACCCCTGATTTGATCTTTCTCAGGTGGTTTAATTTGTTAAATTAGTCCTCCATAACCACTCAATATACTTAAATGTTTCTTGAGGGTTCATAACTTCTTTCCATATTCACAGCATCATTGATCAGTCAGTGTGGCATTTATTCCTTCTCAAGTGTTTTATTTTATTGTATTTTGTCCAATATTTCCATCACATACTTTTTAATAAATCACCCTTAAATTTAAAGTTCTGTCTGTTCGTATTCTATTTGAAAGATTGACATCACTGTATGAGAGCTCTGTCTTGAGACTTGAGATTGATGAAATTGATTAAATTTGATTTAATTGAATTATCTGATTTAATTAATGAATCAATTAATGAATTAAAAATTGGTCTTTTTTGTATAAAAAGGATGGTGCCCCTTTATTAACGAGAATAAATGAGATATTAAATGAATATTAATTTCTTTAATCAATATCCAGTAATATCCAGAGAATTATCACTACACTATCATCTCCAACCCCTCTAAATAATCTCACTCGACCTCTCGCACCAACAAGGTATTTCCTCCCATAACTGCCACTCACAGGGTATTTTCTCTTTTTGGGCCCAGTCTCTGTAAACTCTTGGGATGTTTGTGGTTAAGATTTCAAGTAGATGAGCAGTTTCTGAAATATACAAACAGCCATGTCATATTAAAGTCACTTAAATATTTGTTTCCCAGATTTGTGATCCGGGCATCCATGGGTTTGTTACTATCATAAATTCTTATTTTTAGACCCTTTGTCTCTGCCTGGATTGATACATCTCTGGATGTGTGTATTACATGTATATAATGTGTATCAATAAAATGAGGAGTATGGCTTCAGCCTGCTCCGTTGTAAAGTGCTTTGAGATAACGCTTGTTATGAATTGGTACAATACAAATGAAGATTGATTGACTGATTAAACACCATTAAAAGCCAGAAACAACTCAACAGAAGCTCATTGTTTTTATTTAAAGCTCCTTAAATCACCATTCCTTCCCTTTCTGACATTCTGTTTGAACCTCTTGACCATGTCTACATGCCCTGATGCTTTGAGTTGCTGCTATGTGGTTGTCTAATTAGCTATTTTCATTGACCTCAGCTTTACAGATGTACTTAATGAAGTGGCCAGTGGGTGCAGGTGAAAATGAGTGTGTAGTTGAGTTTTTTCCATTAAATCAGTTGTTTGTGTTCATGTTTGTGAGGGGTTTTTTGATGTGAGTCATGTTAGAATTTCCTCTAGAGCTCCTTTGGACTTCATTTGGGCTCCAGGGGTTTTAAAGGATAAGTTCGTTTTTTTGACACCTGGACCTTATTTTTAGGATTAAATACGCTTGTAGACTCACCCAGACAATTTTGGCGGCGCTCAGAGCCGTTTTCGAGCAATTTAGATCCATCCAACGGCGTTTTTCTCATGCCATAGTAGCAGACGGGGCCAGAAATCGAAGCCCCTAAATTAGACATTATCTGCTGCGAAACTCGCTCATTTCAGCTACAATTTATAAATGAATGGCCAGTGTTATCACCATGTCAGCTCAACTTTGTTGTTATGGTCATCCGGGGCTTTACAAGGATGGGTAACTTTTGGTGATGTCACAGACAAGAACATGAGTAGAGCCGCTGTTGTTGCTAGGCTACACGGCTACACAGCTATTTTTGTGCAACATGGCGGAATATTTATCCGATGTAGAAGTGTCTGACGACGACTTTGAGTGTAATGGATGCCCGTATCGTTTTGAGCCAGAATATACCGACGAGGAGCTATTTGAAATGAGGATGCAGAGGGAAAGAGCTGAACAGCTGGCCAGAGAACAAGCAACCACTGCACGTCCACGAATGGGGGCTAACTGGTGGTGTTGTTGTGGACATTGCACAGTAAAACACAACAGAGGAGGAGTGCCTTTGCTGCTCAGAGTGGGACTTGAGAACAGAGGAAACATGTATTGATGCCCCCCAAAATATGATTTCTGGCCCCGTCTGCTACTATGGCATGAGAAAGAACGCCGTCGGATGGATCTAAATTGCTTGAAAACGGCTCCGAGCTCCGCCAAAATTGTCTGGGTGAGTCTACGAGCGTATTTAATCCTAAAATAAGGTCCAGGTGTCAAAAAACCGGACTTATCTTTCAACGCCGAGGCTGTTTCAATGAAACAATACAACATGGACAACCTACAACCATTCAACAAAATCATGTATGTTTATTATGTACATATTTATTCAGGATCAATGAAGCTCTCAAGGCTGCAGTCATTTACAAAAGTTATTTTTGATCCAAGAGAATCGGCCTGTAAATAAGTTGTTCTCTCTCTTTTGTTCAGTCAGGTAAAAATCTAATTCAGAAATTTTCCACCAGGACTCCAAAGCTGATTCTGTGTCCACATTATTCAGTCCATGACCCCTGATTTTCTCCAGCACAGGCCGACAGATTGCCCGCGCCCTTTCTCTCGCTATTTTCAACAGCCTGCCATTTAAATAAGAGTTCACCTCCTCCTCCAGCAGATTTTCATAAACCACTCTGTAGTGAGGAAGAGGCTTTGGATTGGACAGACACATCCTGCTGCAGGTCTTACTTCTGTTGCAGTGGTCACTGACGACATCTCCAACGACCCACAAAACAAGAAGAGAAGAGATGGCAATGAGGCCGTAGTCCTGGAGAGGAACAGAAACCAAACGAATTCACTTCAGTGAATGATTACAAAAGATGACTCATGAAATAACTCAAGGATTATATTGTTATTTTTTAGGTCCATGTCAGTCAACATAAAAATAATGATTTTGATTTTGATGATTTTGATTATGATATTTAATTTAAAAAGATGAAATACAAAGTCACATCTATCCTGTAAAAATCCTGATTTTGAGATGCTTTTCTTCAGTCTTAAGTATGCCATATTAATGAGATAAAAAGGCATGTAAAAATCCTGAGTAATAACTATGAGAAAAGTTGTTCAGTGATGAGATTTCAAACACAATTTATTAAATAAATGGCCTAAAACAAAAGATAAAAAGTCACAATGACTGATTAAGTCAAAATCATGAAATACTATATAATAATTATATGATGAGTCGATTTTTGTATCATAAAATCTGACTTTTATCCGAAATTGTGAAAAGTAACTCTTTATTCTAACTTTTTATTTCCAATTATACCATGAAGTACCACAATTTTGAGTTTTATTACAGTATGGTTTGAAATACCATAGTTTTGACTTTTATCAACAATATGCCTTACTGTCCTTATATTTTGACTCCGTTTCTCAAAATTACCAAGAAGGTCTTGTTTTTGCCGGCGTTTATCTGTCTGTCTGTTTGTCTGTCTGTTTGTTTGTTTGTTTGTTTGTTTGTTTGTTTGTAGTCAAAATAACTTGAAAAGTTCTGAACGGATTTGGATGAAATTTTCAGGAACTGTTTGAAATGGGATATGGAAGAACTGATTACATTTTGGGACTGATCCGGATCACCTTGGCAGAGGTCTGCACTCTCTGAGTGCTTTTTCTAGTTATGACTTTTTATCCCAAATCTTGTCATTCAAATGCATGATTTTGATATAGTATCTGCTAATATTATATTTCATATTTTAGTTATGACAGTTGGGTGTAAATAAAGTGAAAGTTTAGATCAATTGGTTCAGATGATGGTGATAGGAACCTCTTTGAGCCCCTTAAAGGGTTACTTTGGGTTTTTATTTAAAGTAGGTTAGGTAGGGGCCCATGATACTGGTAAATCTAAGTGTCAATAAAGGGGGGGAGCTATTTAGGAGCGAACAGTCGCCAAAACGTAGAAGTGCATGGGGCCACTGAAAGCCTCATAATAAACCCACTTATACGTTAAAACTACGCAAATAAAAACTATGTTGGCTTGACAACTAGATACAGTGAGCATCAGTCCGTCAGCAAAGAAGATACAAGATTCTTTTAGAGTAGTCTGAGGTGGTGCAGTTGTAAAAACACAAAATTATGTCGTCTGATCCAGTCATTAGACACATGCTTAGTGTACTTACCAAGGATTCTGTCTTATAAATAGCTTTGATCTGGCTCTCCTCATAGGTCAGATTTTTCCTGCAGGGAATTCCAGTCTGTGTGGCGTTCAGGTTGGTTTGCAGGCACACGTACCAGTCCCCATCAAACAGAACGGTGGAAAACCACACAATACAAAGACCAACATAGTCCAGGATGAAGTTTCCAAGACGGCAGGGGATACTAGTGAGTCCTCGAGAACAGCAGCTTGAGAAAATCCTCTTCCTGTGGATGGGCTCAGTGATGGTGACAAGCCAGGCCAGGATCACGGGAGGAAGAACGATGTACAGAACTCTGTTAGGATGCAATCCTTGTATGCACGAGCAGTCGAACTCCATGTCGAACATGTACTGCAGAATGCAGAAGATGCTCACAAGCATAAACATACTTAAAGTTTTTGTGAGAACTGTGATGAGTCTGTCTGGAATATCATGGGTAAAATGAGGCATGCTGGCTGGGAGATATCAGAAGTCCGTCTGAAAAAGATGTGAAAAGTGTAAAATGATCCGTTTTTTTCTCCTCACTGAAGGTGAGAGCTGAGTACGATGGGATCAGATTTTCAAAAGGAAGTCACCAGCTCTCGTGGAGCTTCTATTTATAGTACCCTGCCCTGTTGTTTCGCTATGATGCCATCGTGCTTTCACTTCTCTAGGATAAAGATTGAGACTGTTGAGGACTATCCAAAGGTAATGTCATTACAAGAGCAGAAGATGGAACAGATCTAGACGATGAATCACAGCACAGATGATTCCCAGTGGCTTCAAAAAAGAGAAGGTGATCACTGAGATCTTAAGATGGACACTTCATTAGGTACACTTTACAAGGGTCAGATTGGGAAACTTTCAGAACTGCCTTAATTCTTCATGGCATAGATTCAAGAAGGTGTTGGAAACATTTCTCTGAGATTTTGGTCCATACTGACATGAAAACATCACACAGATTTGTCAGCTGAACATGCATGAGGCAAATTTCCCATTTTACATGTCCCAAAGGTGCTCTATTGGACTGAGATCCCGTGACTGTGGAGGCCACTGGGTATATTGCTGCTCTGAACCTACAAAGCTTCAATAAGTACAATTACAAATATTTGCCCTCTCCTCAGCCCCGTTCCATTATCATTACAATTCTTGATATTAATCTCAGAGATTAGAAAAATTAAAGACATGGTAGTTTCTGCGAACAGCACACATATATTAGTATGGCAGTGGCAAACAATTATGATTGACCTGCTGCTGTGGACCTGCTTGACCCCAAGTGCTTTTTCTGCATCAGCCATCAACAGAAACATAATTTAACATAAATTCATACCTTTAGACCAGTTTAACCCAATTTAGTGGCAGTTCAGCTAGATGCTATTCAATCAACATAAGTCCTCTCCAGATTATATAAATTATAGGTCTTAACTTTAATATAAGATTTATAGAGAATAAATGCCTTTACAACCCTCCTGTAAACAAGATTCTACATCTCAAGGGGCCAACCTCGAACAAATTTATATTCAGCAGAGACAAAAAAAAATGAGGACAGATTGATGGTCTGGGCATCCACGGGTTTGTTGCTATCATAAATTCTTATGTTTAGTCCCTTTGTCTCTGCCTGGATGGATACATCTCTGGATGTATGTTTATGTACATATGTGTACCTATAAAATGAAGAACATGGCTTGAGCCTGCTCTATTGTAAATTGCCTTGAGATAACAATTAAATGATGAGAGACAAAAACATTTCAGTGGATTACCAATAACGGAAAATCCAAAGAAACGACTGGAGCACGCAACATTTTATTCAGGTACAAAGGATTAACGTTTAGAAGAGTCCTGCATCTTCATCATAGTCAAACCTTTGACCTGAGTTAAGATGCAGGATGCCCAAAACCCTAAGTCCTGTTCCCCTGGATACATTTTTTAAAATGCCTTGTGGAGGTGAAAATGCTGTTTGGCAGCCTAAAGAGTGGGATAAGTGCTGTCAAAGACATTCCTCATATAAAAACAAATAAAGATTATTTTTAAATGTTAGAGTCATCTTTCGGCTCTGTACTTTGTAATTGCTTTGCAGCATTAATACCCTGGACAGTAATTTTAAAACATACCCCCTTTCTTCATGCTATAACCAGGTTGTGGCATAAACAGGCCTTAAGGGCATTATATTCTCTAAATCTAACAAATAACCTTTTGATAGTAAAAGGAAGGACTTCAAGGATGTAAGTGTTGCACTAAAGTGAACTCAAATCTGCTGACATTTTGGCTAAACAAATATGGATCTGTGGTCCACCAATAGAAACCAAAATCAGAACTGAAACAGTGCCACTTCTCTTACTGCATAACCTTGATGACTGTTAGTATTCAGCAGTCATTTGATGTGATTTTGGTTTCATCTGGGTTTTTTTTACAGCATTATCTGCTCATTTCTAGTAAAGCCAAGTCATGCCAAACCCAGGGGCCAACAACAATGTGACCTCTCTTTAGCGATCATTGCTGTTGAACTAAAATTCTCTTTTACGGCTGCTATTTAAAAAAAACCTTTAAACACATGTTTTTAATCAGATTAGTGCCCTTTTTTAAATTTTCCATTCAAATCAGAAAATCGCTTTGTTCAACCTAGAATCTCTCTGAAGTGATATGCCAACATGTTTTTGTTTTTGTGTCTCGCCTCACTCCCGAGTCCATGACAAGCAGATAGACATCATTCTTTTGACTGTCTGTGCAGTAACAAGGAAGAGACGGCAGAGCTCGCCCACCAGGAATTAGCTAAGCTCAAACACTGCTGAAGAGTTTATCTGATGACTGTAGGCAGAGGCAGGCTAACACTACCCACTGATTCCCATTGTTTGAGCTAAGCTAATTCCTGGTGGGTGAGCTCTGCCGGTCTCCTCCTTGTGACTGCGCACAGTCAAAAGAATGGTGTCTCATCTGCTTGTCATGGACTTGGGAGTGAGGCAAGACACAAAAACGATGAAAATGTTGGCATATCCCTTTAAAGAGATTCTAGGTTGAACAAAGCATTTTTATATATATTTAATTGTTTTGACCCAGCATTTGGCTTAAGTATGTAATTGATTTGATCTAGCATTTGGTGGGTAGTGAGCAGGTCCCAGCACTTTCCTGTCATGGAAGATTCAGTCAAGGAAAGTGGGAAATTTAAGTGTTTTTTCCATCTTAATTACACATCAGTAGCATGCAACATGAAGAGTTTATATTTTCATAAAGACAAATTAAAGGAAGAGTTGTTTGTTTAGTAAATTAGGGCTGTGTACCTTTATTTTGATTTGGTAAGCTGACTAATACGGCTACATGTCAACAAGTGTCAAGCACACACCTTAAGAGTAATATTTACTTATGGTGTTGTTTAAAAAGTGCTGCGAGGGAGCAAATTACACAGAAGACACTGTCATTCTGTGGAGGAAGAACTCTGAGTGGGAATTTCAGCATGCGTGTGAATTACTCTCTGGGTGGCTTTGTGGTTATTTCGCAATAATGGCACAACTGGACCTTTGACTTTTGCAACTGCTTTTTGCTTATTTGTTGGTTTCAGGAGTTTTTTTCTCATCAGTCATGGCATCCTTTGGGCAAATCATCTTCTGCAGGTGTGGTTTTTAAGTTTGAGTATGTTAAATTGTATAACCTTTCTGTAATATATTAGAAGACAATACAATATGTTGTTATTTATTATGATATAATTCATTCAAATGTTATTCCTTTTATGACATTTTGACACTTTAGATTGAGACAGAACATATTTTGAACCTGATGTGATACTCAAAGAAACACCAAGACATTAAAAAACACATAATGAATCCCATCAGAATACAGTATGATGAAGTTATGGATAGAACAGGGACACAACGCACAAATATAAAACTAAACGATATGAAATGTCACTAAAAACTGTGTTTCAGAGCAAAATGACAGAAGATAAGGCTTCTAAGGTGGTGCAATAGGTAGTGTGCATGCCTCACAGCTCCTCTAATCAGTCAGAAGCTTTAAGTGTGCAGTTTGTGTGTTCCCCCTGTGCATGAATTGGCTCTCTCCAGGCACTCCAGTTTCCTGCAACAGACCAAAAACATGTTTTTTCTGGTTACTTGGTGATTTCAAATTGCCCTTAAGTGTGAGTGTGCATGAGAATAGGTGTCCGTCTCTCTATGTGGGCCTTGTGACTGGTTGGCAACAAGTCCAGGCTGTATTAGTGATTCCCAAATAGGGGTCAGGACCCCTGGGTTGTGGTAACAACTGAAGTAAAACCAGAGCATTTTGAGGTTTTGGCTGAAATAAGAGCAAAATCATTAAAATATGAGTTTGCACTTAACAGCAATAATGCAAGGATTTTTTGATCAGTGGGAGTCCCCAGTCTATGGTTTTGCCACTTTTGGGGTCACAGGCAAAAATGTTTGGGAACCTCTCTTCTAGACCACTGATGTACCACCTTAACAGGTATCAGTGGCTCTAAAATGGTGGTGAAAAGCACACCAGTCCAAGTAGGCCTTGGAAATTTGTGCAACCATAATTTACAGTTGTATGATGACTATTGCCATCGCATAATGATACCAGGTAACATCCACGTTTCAGTAACAATGGTAAGGTCATTTAGAAAATGCACCATGTGCATCGTATATCCTAAATCCGTTAAAGCATCACTCAGAAATCATTAACAGAGTCAATAGATCATGTCTTACCACTGATAGAAGCTAAAGAATAGATAAGTTTTGTGCTTCATTCTGTTCCTTCTCGAACCGGTTCGTTGTGTTGACATACATGTATAAACTTGTGTTATTAATTAATTGATGGACAGTTGGTTGGTGTATGCATGCTTTATTTTTTTTGTAATTATGTTTGAGATGAAGAAAGAAAGTGGAAAGAAAGTTCCCTTGTAAGCTCATTTTTGTCTCTTGCCTTTGTTGTTGTTTTCAAAGCTGTCAACAGAAGTCCCGGCCCCTCATTGATTTTGATTGGCTAGTGAAGGGACATTGACGAGCGTGTCGCTCTTTCATAGGCTGAATTATTTTCAACTGAGAGCACTAAGAGGGATGTGTAGAAAAAATTAGCTGACGCTGAGGGTCCGCCCGTGGTGCTGAGCACTGAAAATGCTGGGCTGCGTTGGTTTTAAATTGAAAACAAGGGCTGCCGGAACAAAATATGCTGTTTGTGGACACAGACCCCTATTTGTGTACATTTATTCTCCCATAACACTGAAAATTATTCAATTAGACGTTGTTGTTTTTTTTTGGCAGAACTAATTGCACCACCACCAATAATTTATAGCCAAACTTCTGAGCCAATTTTCTCCTCACAGGATCAGAGCTGATCAAAATCACTATTGCTTATGCTTTAAGGATAGAAATGGACTCCACATAACCCCACACTGTAAAATACTGAACTATCCTTTTAAACCTGTTATATATCCAAAGCAGGTATGTTACTCAGATAATCGTAAACTTACACTCTTAGTTTTAAGTATACTTTTGGGGCATTTTTGCCCTTTATTTGATATGGAGAGAAAGTCGAAATGCTTGTAAAAAGGATTAGAAAGAGCAAGGGAGGACATTTGGAAATTCCCTCCAGGAAGGAAATTACCAGGACCAGGCACAGCATTTATGGGCATGCTGGAAGTCAAGCGCTCCACCAAACCAGCACCCCGAATCGTAAATTTACATTCTTTAAGTTTTTGCATTGTCATTTCACAGGAACATGCTCAAGTGTGAAAATCAGAAAAATAAAAACAATCTTAGTAAGTAATTCCCATATTAAAATGGATACCAAATTTATGCCATGCTGGCTGTTAGTGGAGCCACCAGCTAAGGCAAGGTCAGTGAACTTTAAAGTAACAGGTAGGTAGTTGTCATACTTTATTAAGGATGGGTCATTTTGGTCACCATAAGGGCCACATCAAGGTTACTCTCACTTTCAGAGAGGGACAAAATGTTCCAAATTAAATGATTTCTCAATAAAACATAACAGCAACACTTTTAATTCCATAAAAAAGGACATATACATGCTTATATCAGACTTATGAAAAGACAGTTTTCATATTTAAATCTTAAAAGTGAGCTTAAGATGATAAAAGCTAAAGACATTTATTGTTACATCAGCAACACAAATGATAGCATGTGAAGATTTTCCTCTCCCTCACAGCTGCTTCCTTTTTGCTTTATTCTTATCTTTAGTTTTATCAAAGTCTGCGCTGCAATTGGGGTGGTATATTTTGAAATGTGATAAATATCAAACTGAAGTAACCATTCTCGCAGTCTGCCGTGAGAGATCTGAAAGAAGGAAGTTTTCGTCTGTTTCTGTGAGGTTTATCTGATTTTACCAGACATCACCTGTCACTGAACTTCCTTTTTGTGTATTTTCTTTGTCTCATGCAGCATGATCGTCCTCATCATCATATTCTCTGCCCTCATCATCCTCATCTTAGCCTTGGCCTTCTCGGGTAAGACGTGTTACCTGCAGCACATCCTGTTGTCATGATGAGTCTGAGCTGCCTGAGGGGGACGAGGGTGTGTTTGGTTCAAAGTTTGTTTGTCTGCAGCAAAATGTGGTTAACACTAGTGTTTGACATCATGTCACGAAGTGTTTAAAACATGTTCGTGTGAATTTGTGGCTACAGATGCAGTTGAATCTTGATCCAAATTATTTTGAGAGAGGATTTTGAGAGACCTTTCTTTAAGCTGTTGTAACATCATCATCCTCATCTTAGCCTTGGCCTTCTCGGGTAAGACGTGTTACCTGCAGGACATCCTGTTGTCATGATGAGTCTGAGCTGCCTGAGGGGGAACACAGGTGTGTTTGGTTCAAAGTTTGTTTGTCTGCAGCAAAATGTGGTTAACACTAGTGTTTGACATCATGTCACGAAGTGTTTAAAACATGTTCGTGTGAATTTGTGGCTACAGATGCAGTTGACTGTTGATCTAAATTATTTTGAGAGAGGATTTTGAGAGACCTTTCTTTAAGCTGTTGTAACATCATCATCCTCATCTTAGCCTTGGCCTTCTCGGGTAAGACGTGTTACCTGCAGGACATCCTGTTGTCATGATGAGTCTGAGCTGCCTGAGGGGGAACACAGGTGTGTTTGGTTCAAAGTTTGTTTGTCTGCAGCAAAATGTGGTTAACACTAGTGTTTGACATCATGTCACGAAGTGTTTAAAACATGTTCGTGTGAATTTGTGGCTACAGATGCAGTTGACTGTTGATCTAAATTATTTTGAGAGAGGATTTTGAGAGACCTTTCTTTATGTTATTGTAACACCCAAGAATTCTCTGACTACTGGGACTAACACAAAGTTCATTTTGACCAGTCATAACTTACTTATTAGAACACATTTAAGGCTGTATTGATCTGAAATATTATATAATCAGTATCTTCAAGTAGAGTAAGACTACAGTTCTGATAAGCATGTAAATGTTTTACTAAATGAACAATCGCTGAACCTGTGTTATCGTCAGTACATTTTACATAAATAAGGAGGTTAATTCTTTTATTTTATGGTAAAATAGGTTAATATATTCTTTTATTGGCTTAAAAATGCATTTCAGAAAAGCATAAATAAAGGTCTCAAACATTTGATCTGACTGTCATAGGAAAATAATCCCAGAATCTACAAATAGATAGATAGATAGACAGATAGATAGATCATCCCAAGTCCCGTCCCGTTGTGTCACTCAGTGATGTCACGCCCGCTCCAGTTTTACTGGGATCATATAATATCATATATCTGTATGTATAAGTTTAGCTGACATTATTCCAACTGCATCCTTTTTAAATCATCTGCCAGCAGCTGACTGTCCTGCAGCAGCATCGTCTGTCAGCTGCACCTCGAGTAGGAAGTTCTCTGCGGTCTCATCAAGGCCGAACCAATGTACTCACTAATTAATGTTCCCACAAGGACATGGATTGTCACTCTAATGTGAGCTGGAATAAAAACAATTCTGTCACGGGTGTCGTCACACACCCACACAACACTGATTGGCTGCACAGCCACATGTGATGTCACCTGAAAAGTTCAAATTTTTCAACTTCAATGTGACTCGGTAGCGTGACCAAGACGCTCAGATCGTATCCGTCACATCACTTGACGGCTGGCCCCGCCCCATCGCGGCTGTGCATTGACTTTACATGGAGGTGGTCGCCTAAGTCATGTTCGGTGTAAACGCACCTGTAGGTTGACTAGTGACTCTATTTTACCCTTAAGTATGAGTGGGTGTGAATGGTTGTCCATCTCTCTATGTGGCCCTGTGCTCTACTGGCAGCCGGTCAAGTGTATAAATGGAATGAACCATTATTGATTTCTGCATGTTGGATTCATTACTACATCACTCAGTTAATTCTAAATTACTCCATCCCTCAGGCGACTCCTCTGAGGTGTCGAGTACCAACACTATGCCCATCGCCAACCTCGGTGAAGACATCGTCCTCAACTGCTTCCTGAACGTCAAAGTAGAACTGGCCAAACTCAGGCAAGTGTCGGTCACCTGGGAGAAGACGGGCCTGAGAGGACTCGTCTATCATTATGAGGACGGAGCTGCAGACCTTAAAGATCAGAACTCTCAGTTTAAAGGGAGGGTTCAGGTTTTTCCAGAAGCTGTAGGCTCTGGGAACGGCTCCCTGCTGCTGAGAGACGTGATGAGCAGAGACGCCGGGGAGTACGTCTGCAGGATCAGCTCATCTGAGGGTGGAGGGAAAGTGGACATTCAGCTCAGAATAGCAGGTAGGATGACTCGTCTTTCTGCTTTTATTGTGTGTTTGACATTAAACTGACTCTACCTGAGAGCCTGCATGATCCATCAGGGAACACAGCAGGAGTGGGGGTTTGGGACTTCCTGGCCTCCAAATTTATTATTTTAACTGATGTAGTGTGTCACAGTGAGCAACAATTAAGCAACAAACATCCTGGCAGAAAGTCTAACATTACTACCAGTGGTGCTCTAACCTGGGGCATGGTATTTTCATGCTGATCCATCCATCCCTAAGCACAAATATCTGTCAGTCCTTGCAAATGTGATATTTAAGGACCAAAAATCTTGATTGGATCAGGGCGTAAAGGGATCAACATCGAAGTCTCAAGTTCATCCTTCCCTTATGAGCTTAATATACACAAAACGGTGGCTTAATTGCAATATTTCAAGAAACTTTAGGGAATTTGAGGATGAATGAGATAGATTCAAGGATTGAAATCTAAGTCCTGAAGCCCCAAGTTCCTCCCTTTCTTGTGAATGCTATGTTTCAAAATATATAAATTTCCGCTATTCTACTATCTGGAAAGCTTTATCTTGATCTCAATGGGTTTTAATCTGGTTAAATTAAAAAAAACACACATTGAGGAAATTTCCTGAAATTACACAAATGTCTTTTTTAACTTGAGGATGAACTGATTAGATTTTGGAGCCTCAAGATCAAATGTTATTTAGCCCCATGATAATCCTTTAATTTCTACCTACGGCGAGGAGATTATGTTTTTGCCAGCGTATGTTTGTTAGTTTGTTTGTTAGCAAGATTATGCAAAAACTACTAAATTTTGTTGACATTTTCAGGAGATTTTGGAAATGGCCCACCTTAAAAATGCTTAGATTTTGGTGGTGATCCAGATAACCGCCATCAGCGAATGATCATTTTTGCTCAATAACTGTCTAACTAAGAACGATATCAACATGATTCTGAGTGCTGGTGTGGATTTTCAGGATTAATGAATCATATTATGATGGTAACTTTATCATGAAACTATTGATTATAGATGTAACAGCAATATATGAGCAACCTTGGCAGCGGTTTTGTGCTCTCTGGGTGGCATGGGGAGGTGGCCTTTTTGGTAGTCGAGAGACAGAGGATGGACTTGGAAAAGGAAAGAGAGTAGAAAAAAAGGGCCTCAGGTCAGAGTCAAACCTTGGCCGCCTCCACAGGAAAGAGGCTCAATATAGCATCAGTGCACAGTTGAGGTATCCACATGTTGACACCCCATCTTTACTTTTGAATAGTAAATGTCAAATGTGCTTTGAGTAAACACTGTATAAAAGCATTTTCTGTCCTCCACAATGAACTGATAATATGCCCTTGACTCAAAGTTAAAGTACTTTTGGACTTAGGTTCATCCCTTGCTTATAAATATAAGGTTTCAGGACAGCCAACTTTGGACTCTTAATCAAGGATAAACACCGTAGATTTTGGACCATAAAGGTTTAGATCTCCGGGACTCATGTTTGTCCCATGCAAAGAGAATTATAATTCACACTAATACAAAAAACACCCCAGCCCTTATATTGATCACTAACGCTCTTTCGATGTCCAGCACTACAAACAGGTAGCTCCTTATCTGAGGGTCAGGACCTCTCAGGTTTACAGGACATTTAGAGACAAGGGATGAGGTGCCATCCAAAAATCAAAGAAAATCTTATATTATTTGTAAAGGCAGATTTTACCCATTATTATTCAGGTATATTCATCAAAATAGATAAATTTAAGATAAAACCATCATCATTAGATAATACTTACGCAGAGATGAAATAAATGTCTCCTGAACTTTAAACTTCTGCCTTTTCAGCATATACAGCTCCAAAGTTCAAGTTCTCTAATGGCGTCCTGACTGCGGAGGCCATCAGATGGTTCCCTAAACCAAGCGTCACCTGGTCCAATGAGGCAGGAACCATCCTGAACGGGAGCACAAGCTTCACACCAAACTCTGCCGGGATTTACAGAGTGATCAGCACACTGCAGACGGTCGACATCGGTGAAACCTACAGCTGCAGGATCGAGAATGAGCTGGTGACCTCTGTATCCAAGGCAACAGTGACAGGTAATTTAATTAAATCAGAGTTTTGATTAAAGGCCAACACCACAACCCTTTACAAAAGTCACATACAGCTGATAAGTCCAGATAAATAATATCCACCCATTCATCATCTGTATCACTTATCCCTTTTTGGGGGTCGCGAGAGCAGAAACCTATCCCAGCTGAAATTTGGCAAGAAGTGGGTTACACAATGGGCTGGTCACACAGCCAATCACAGGGCCACATAGAAAGACAGACAACCAATTACACTCATACCAGAGGGCAATTTGGAGTCACTAATTAACCTAAACAGCATGTTTTTGGTCTATGGGAGAAGCCCAGAGAGAACCCACACATGCACTAGGACTACAAAGTCCACAAAGAAAGGCCCTGACTGACATGAGGATTGACTAGGTGCGTGCCACCGTGTCACCCGGATAAATTATATTTGTATCAATATTTATGTTATCAGAAAAAATGGCCAAAGGTGCTTTAAACCAGAAAAATTTGCCTGCAAATTAAAAAAGCAAAGTTTAAAATAAAATATCAGATGTTTTTCTTGTTCACCACAAAACCAAATTTCTTCTTATGTTTAAAAAGTATGTTTATTTGCCAGTATTTATATAGAGAGAGAATGTTCAAGGATGGCACAGGGATATAATTTTTATAAAAACCTCATAGATTCTGCTTATGAGAAAATATTTGAGGCTTCATTCATGCCCATCGCCCCCTGGCTCTGCTGATGGATTTCATATGAGAAAAAAGAAGTGCTTTAAGATCACGAACCTCCACCAAGGCGTTTCTAACATTGTTGGGAAAGTTATGATCAAACGTGGAAAATTGCCAGCTCACACCATTAGCAATCCTTGAAAAATATCAGGATCTGCTTCTGTGTTTAGATCACCAGCAAAATTTACTGAAAATGTCCTAAAAATCCATTGAGAACTTTTGGAGTAGTTCATGAAAATGTTGAAAACTGCACTATCTTGCATTGTTAAAAAGTTCTTTCCAATCTCTCCATTTCTAATCAAATGAAGATTCCTTTTTTGGATTTCACAGAGTGAGAAAATGAAAAGGTACCACTTGATTTGTGCTGAAGTGACTGAAAATCATTTGGAAACTCAAAAGTGCTTAGAGGGCAAAAATCTCTGCCAAGGAATTTCCAACACATTCAAGCAAGTTATTGTCAAAAATGAAAAAAAAAATAAAAAAACTTTCCCATCTCACACATTTAACAAATACTTAAAAATGTCCTGGGTCCACATCCAGATTCAAAACACTGACAAAATGTAAAAACTTCTTTCTTGTGCCATGACCATCATTGCCCGAAAATGTCCAAATCCATCCAGAGCTTTCTGTGTTAGTGGGGAAAATGTGGAAAACTGCCCTATTTCGCAATGTTAACAAATCTTTGAAAAATTCCTGGATCTGCATTGGAATCCAGATCCCCACCAAAATCTAATCACTTCTTTCTTATCCTGTGACAAACATGTCATGAAAATTCATGAAATCTTGCTAATAACTTTTAAAGTTATTGTGTTAAAAAACTAACAAATGTCGGCAAAAACAGAGCCTCCTTGGTGGAGGTAAAGATGAAGTTTCTCAGGCTCTTGTATTGACGATTTTATAAAGCATAAATGTGTGAACCTCTTCATTTCTGGATTTAATTTTGCAGTTTGATTTTTGAAAATCTTATTCTCTGATTTATTGTAGACACTGAAATTTTTGGGAGGACGTACTTCACCTTCAGCGCTGCCTCCACCCTGCTGGCATCCATCTATCTGAGCACCCTGGCTGTTATTCTCTACATCTTTTATCAGACATAACAGCACAAAACTCTGCTTTTTATGTGTTTTACTGGATTTTTCAGTCATTTTGTTAATGTTTAATCTGTGTGCCACAAACATAGTTATAGTATTGTACTGTGATGGTCTGTTTTTTTTCAGTAAATTCCTCAAAATGTGAAGCAGCCAGAGTTTTTCTCTTTATTTGTCTGCCTTTAAAAAGGATAATGAGGCTGAACCATCCCATGTGACAGAAAATGTAAAGAACATTTGTTAATTTTTCTATTATTGCAATACATTTTAGGAGATAATGACCAATACTGAACAAAGAGGTCAATCTAATCAAACAATATTTTACTTATTTTTACTTCAGAGAGCCAAAAAAAATGAAAAACATTGGCTGTTGTTTTGCTGAAGACATAATTGTTTCTAAACTTTCAATATGGTGAAGCACTGTGTACATTCATACATTTTTGTAGGTATTACTACCAACATATGTGATACATATATGGCTATTATATATTTGACCAAAATATTGTCAGTAAATATCAGTATCGGCAGAAATTTTAATATCCACTGATACCAATATCATATTGATAATATCATGCATCCCTAAATAGTTATTGTACTCACCAGAGCTCAATAAATTAAAAAAAAAAAGGCAAAGAGGGGCCCTTAACAGTTTGTGAGGACCTATGTCCTGCATGTGTTCAGCATAGGTATAGGGGCTGACCAGGTCCTGAATGCAAAAGGGGGTCTGTCCAGGAACTAGCAGGGCGTACCTTATATAGTGGCCATCTGTCTCACCCAATACCTTAGTTAAAAATATAATAAAAATAATGTCTCATGAATCTAATTAGGCTTTGATTTCCACCCTACCATAGAGGATTTTTCAATAAAATAAAGCCAGCCTTAAAAACAGCACTGCCTTGAACACAGCAGTTAAATTAAAATGTCCGAAAATATCGTGTGTTTTTTGGGTTTTTTTTTTTCGCTTTTTACGTCAAAACATGTGAGCATCTTTTCTGTCGATGCTCTTTTTCTCCCCCGCCAGTAGATGGGGACAGTCAGAGTCCCACACAGAAATTAAAGAGTCCTGGAGAGTCTTTGGACCACCCCCGAAAGTCAGCGAGAGGTTTCCCATTGGCTCTGTGAGAGCGAGGTGTCAAATGTCCCACAGGGCTTTGAACGCAGCACGAACTTTTCCCGAAGAAAAACGGATTTACCTGCAAAAGATCGCAAACTGTGGAGTAAAATCTTTGTGTTTTGGTTATTACTTTATGGTGAATTAACGTTAAAGAGAATATGAAGGGTGTTTCGGGTCAAAGAGGGGTTTAGGGGGAGTTTTTCTTTGAGTTTGTGGAGCTCGCTGGGATTCATGGTGGTTTGTTTGAGGCACCAGAACTCCGAAAACTGAACATGTCTCAGTCTGAGGGGTCCGAAAACGCGGGGCAGCCCACGTCAGGCTCAAAACCCGAACCAAACGGATCCACGGTGAACTCCAAAGCGGTCTGTAAGGTGTGCAAACGCCTGTACAGGGACCCTAAGATCCTGCCCTGCCTGCACACTTTCTGCTCGGACTGCATCGCTCAGCTGGAGCCCTTCTCGGTGTCCTCACGGAGGGGCTCACCGGGGGATCATTCCGCCGTCACGGTCACGGTTCTCTGTCCGGACTGTGACTCCGAAGTAGACCTGCCCCCGGCCGGGCCCCACGGGTTGAGCACCGATCACCTGGCCCTTGATGAGGTGTTCCTGCAGACCCTGGAGACGGACGGCCCGCTGGGGTGTGACCTGTGCGGGGAGGAGGGGGGTGCGGAGAGCCGCTGTGAGGAGTGCAGCGTCAACCTGTGCGAGTTCTGCTGCCAGGCCCACAGGTACAGAATATTTATCAATTTATGATGTTTTATGAACCAAACTTTATTCCTATGAAGTTTGGACGTTGTGTGAAACATATGAATAGAATACAATGATTTGCAAATCCTTTTTGACCTATAATCAAGTGAATACACGATATTTATTGATCAAACTGATCAACCTGATTGTTTTTGGCAAATATTCACTCATTTTGAATTTGATTCTTGCAACATGTTCCAATAAAAAGCTGGGACAGGGGCAACGACAGACTGGGAAAGTTGATGAATGCTCAAATTCACCTGTTTGAAACAACGCAGGTGAACAGATTAAAAGGAAATTTGTGAGTGTCGTGATTGGATATTAAAGGAGCATCCCTGAAAGGTTCAGTGGCAAAGTTCACCACTTTGTGAAACACTGGCCACGTTTCTGTGCAGTCATTGTTGAATTGGGGTCATTGGGGTGACATTGTTGAAACTGGAACAATAAACTTGTGGCTTTCAGGTTATTTACTAGTTCTTTATGTTAGTTTTACTCACAGTTTAGTTTTTATTTTCAACAAACAATTGTGATAATTACAGCTTTGTTTCTTTAAATTATTGCTATTTTAATTTTTTGTGGTAGATTTTGTCATGTTTTCTTCACTGGAATGCATTTTTTGGTATTTCAAATTGACTGGCAGGCCGTATTGAGATAGTAGGAGGGCTGCATTTGGCCCCTGGGCCGCCAGTTGCCCACCCTTGTACTAGACTGTGCTGCCAGTGGTCCAGACCTGTCTTCAATTAAAAATGTGTGGCACATTATAAAGGGCAAAACATGACAACTGAAACCCTGGACTGTTGTTCATCAATCAAGAAAAGATTTCCAACTACAAAGCTTCAACAATCGGTGTCCTCAGCTCCCAAACGCTTACTGAATGTTGTCAGAAGGAGAGGTGACTGAACACGGTGGTAAACATGTCCCTGTCCCAGCTGTTTTGAAACACAGACATGTCAAAACAGCACATTTTTCACTGAGGGTTCAACTCTGTCCAAGTGAAGTCTGATGTCCTTTTTTTAATATCATTATTATTTTTAACTCCACATTTCCCCATGCTACTCTTGCCCCTGCTCCAACTGTTTTTGGCATTAAATTCAGAATGTGTGCACGTAGTATCTCTGGAACATGTATCCATGTTTGTACCCATGGTCTCTCTCCTCTTCAGGCGTCAGAAGCGAACAGCCTCTCACTCCGTGCAGCGACTGGAGGACCTGAAGTCTCGTGGTCGTCTGTGCCGTCCTGTCCTCTGCTCCCTCCACCCGGGCCAGGAGCTCCGGTTCTTCTGTCAGCCCTGCGACCTGCCAATCTGCCTAGAGTGCTCCGCCACGCTGCACCGCGACCACCGCTGCTGCCCCACCGGGGATGTCATCGACCGCCATGGAGACCGCATCAGAGAGCTGGTCGCTGTGAGCCTGCATCCTCGTCTGGAGCGTCTTAGGGACTCCCTTGAGAGGGTAAACCTGAGATTGTTCTGCATTAGTGCTGCTGAATACATGTCAACCTTCATGATACTGATTGGTTCAATAATGACTCGGGTGCTGATGGTGTGGCCTGAAGGTGGCGTCCCATGCATGGACATAGTAGTCCTCCAAGATGGCAGTTTGTGTCTTATCTCCAGCTAATACCAAACTCTCTCCCCAGTTTTCCAATATATCCTCTGCACCATTCTTTGTCACAGGTTGACCTATCCCAGGAGGTGTTGCAGGCACGAGTGGATGCAACAGCCAATGAAGTGAGGGCGTTTGCAAGAGCCTACGCCAGCGCCGTGGAAACTCACTGTCTGTCTCTGCTGCGTCGCCTGGAGGAGCTACGCGTGCAGCGCAGGTACAACAATTGAACAACGCTGTTCCTGTGGCGAAAAACACCATGATTATGTTTTCTGTGACTCAGTTACAAAATCTACTTTTGCTCTCTGTCCCCAAAGTTCATCTTGAAACGGGTAAAAGACGCTTCAGATATGCTGTTCCTGCAGACTGGAATCTGGAGAGCTGGTGTCTTTAAATCCTTTTAAATGCAGATTAAAGGCTTCAGAGGAAGATGAGGCAGGCTGTAGATGCTTTGACTGAAAATTATCTGCTCTGTGACACTGACTTAACTGGTTGATTATCTGTATCTGTGTCTGTAATTGTTTTATGTCTGTAACTTTGTAAATGTGCTGCTGCCTGTCTTGACACTCTTGCAAATGAGATTTTTAATCTCAATGAGGTTCTTCTGGTTAAATTAAGTTTTTAAAAAAATAGATTATAATATGGCTGCTAGCTGACGACTACTACTGCTTCAAAATAGAAAACAGTTTTATTTTTTGTCTGCTCAGCATCATTTGCCATGTCCAAAAGTCTTATCTCATAAATGAAAATAACAACTCAGCTGTCCTTGTCCAACAGGAACCAGCTCCACCTGCAGAGGGCGCAGCTGCAGCAGGCTCTTCTGGACGTCAGCGGCGGCGTGGAGTTTGCAGAGAGGCTCCTGAGCTGCGGCTCGGACGCTGAGATCCTGAGCGCCAAAGAGGTGACCCTGAGGAGACTGACCAGCCTGGCAGAGAACAGCTACGACCCTCACCCGTCAACCGTCGCCCCCGAAGACGGCAGCAGCATCAGCTTCCTGCCCAGGGAGCCAGCGGGGGAGGTTGACGGCTACCCTGTGGTTGGGGTCATCAACTCTAAGACTGTGGACCTCAGCAAGTGCACCATTGAAGGGGAAGGTAGAGCAGTTCTTGAGCAAACATTTATTATCTTAGCAATGGTTCTAAGTTCAAGCCGTCTGTTGTATTTACACACTTTTATTAACTCCGCTTGAAAATATGGCAAACAAAAAAAGGTCTCTGCCATTTGCTAGTGCACAGGAAAACAGCACTTCCTAGGTGGTAGAATCCAAAACTATGAAATAAAACCTACAATAATAGGTCACTTTATAAGGTACACCTGCACAGCTGCTTAATAATGTGATTCAGACAATTTCATGGCCGCAACCCAAGTGTCCTGGTTAAGACAAACAGCTGAAGTTCAAACTGAGCATCAAAAAGGAGAAGAAAGGTGATTGAAGTGACTTTGTATGTGGCATGGTAGTTGGTGCAGAACTGGCCGAGAAAATGCTGATCTACTGGGATTTTATATGTACAAGCATCTCTGTAATTTACGGAGAATGGTCTGACGAAGAGGAAATATTCAGCGAGGAGTGAGGAAATGCCTCACTGAGGTAGAGAATTCTGGTTCAAGATGAAGAAAGGCAACTGTAACTCAAATAACCTCTCATTACAACCAAGGTACGCATTACTGTAAGCTAAGAACAGGAAACTTGGGATACAATACGCACAGGTTCACCAAAGTTGGAGAATAGAAGTTTTGAACAATGCTGCCTTGTCTTTTGAATCTCGATTTCTGCTGGACATTTTGATAGTGGCAGAGTTAATTTTGACAGCACTTTCTAATTTAGTTAAAGTCTTGTACCTAAAATATCTTTCCCTTCAGTCATAATTTAGTCATCTAAATTGTTTTAATTTTAGTCCAGTTTTAGTTGATGAAATTTCACAACATTTTAGTCGATGAAACCTACTGTAAGTTTAGTCGACTGAAATATGAAGTGTAAAGGGTAAGGCATTTTTCATGTTTCCTTGAATTTCTGAAGTCATGTTTTACACTTGGATTAAACAAAACATCTAATAACCCTTTATGTATGCTAGTAAAGCTTGAATGTATAAATGAACAGAAACAAATTGAACTTTTGTGTGAAATGCAGTCACCTTTATTTAGGCTACCTGGCAGAGCATCTCAGTTACAATACCAGAACTGACAACAAACAGTGAACCTGCTCTACATGAATATATCAATTCATAAAGAGAGGAGCTCTGACTGGATCGCTCCACAACTTATCCCACCACCACCAAGCTAAGGCAGCTGTGGTTGGATGTCCCTCTTAACTCATCCAACCTTTCCACACAACCAAAGTCGCTGTGATTGGATACATTCCGAACTTGTCCCTGCTTTCTACATGACCAAATTGGGTCTGATTGGATTAAGTCTCTGTCAGACATTTTAGTCTAGTTTTTATTTGTTGAGGAAAATGTCAGTTAATGTAGTTTTAGTTTTTGTCCACTTGTGTTTATTAGTTACTGTCTAATTTTCATCAGGGGAAAAAGGTTGTTGACGAAAACTATGACAAAAATAATTAGTCAACAAACTTGAAATGAGCTCACTGCACTCCAGTGGCAGGCTGTTAGGGGGACTCGGGTGAGAGTGAGTGAGAATGGGGGAGGATGGCAGACTGCAGACAGGACTGTGAGCTCAGATAAACACCATTGTTACCTCTCGCTTCGGTTCAAAGGCAGAAATTCCTGAGAGACTGAAGGAATGCAGAGGTGACTGAGCAGGCCTGGGGGCGTACACTAAGGGGATGTTTACACCAAAACACAACACACACCAACACACACTCATGCACAAATACACGCAAAGGCAGACAAGTTAAGAGTGAAGTGAAGGAAAAACATGCATGTGGCTACAAGAAACAAGGCAAAGACAGTGCATGTGCCCTTCAAACTACAGGAAGACAAGTTTGGACATTCACTCACTGTATGATCAGCAGAGGAAGATGAGAATGAAATAACTTTTTCTAGATGATAGGGGATGGTGGGGATTGTTTGTCTGGCACAAAGTGTCCTGGCGCACAGTGCTGGTGTCTTTCCTATTTTCCATCTGTTGCCACTTCTCATTGTTATGCCAAGCACACAAGTTATTTAGTAAGAAAAAGGACACAAGTTCTTTTTGTCACTTTGAAATTTCCCACATAATAACAGGGCAACCAAGGCAGAAATTTCCCTGACTTGTATGTCCCTCACAGCAGGAAGTAGGGCAACCCAATTATGGCAATAATTATTATTACAATGATGTTGATAGATACTGAGATCAGTTACTTTGCATGATCATCCACTAACTTTACAGCACACACAACATGCAATTGTTTAATTTAAATTAAAAGATCAAATATGTGCAACATGAGTTTTGTATGCATTTAACTGGATTCAACATGTCTCTGCTGCTTGATCGAATACTTCTATACACATCACAAGAATTCTGCAGCACCTCTTCCCCTCTTTATGGGGCCAGTAGCTGCCTGAAACAGCTCATTCATCATCATTATCATCATTAGACCTACCAGTGTGACATCCTGTCATTGTTTCATCACCAGTTTAAGCCCATAGGCTCAGTCTGGCAAGTTATTACTCCACTTATCACAGAACAGATTGTCACCCAGTCAGAAAATAGGAAAATATGGCGTCTCGGTTTGCTTCTAAGCAGACCAGAGTTTGGTTTACGGCGGGTGTGAAAGTCACCAAACAAGGCAAGCCAATCAAAAAAGCAGTGGCTTGAATTTGGCTGATTATCAAAACAGCAATCAATCTAATGCTGCGTTCCCTGATAATATCAAGCAGTGTGCCAGCCTCTGGTCCTCTTCACAGATTGATGTCCACACGTCTTCGTTGGATATGGTTACGTGAAGCTCCAAGTCAATATGTAACCTGACACAGCATAAATTCAGCTCTGTCTTTATTTTATGGCACAGAAAACCTTCTAACTGCTTGACTTAACAGTTCTATTTCTTGAAGCTGGTTGTGTTATACCCAGTCATAATATAACGGTAAGCCAGATAGCATGAACAAAGGCCGTAGCTACAGCCACAACTAGTGGCAGGTGGTCAGGCTTTGGTTTGCCTGACAAATAAACCCACTGAAAATTGCAACCATGCTGCAGCTTCACCCCCAAACCGAACCAAGTCTGCTGAACTTAAATGCAAAATTAACCTTAGACAGAGTGGGAATACAGCTGGATCAGGGGTATTCAGTATACCAAAACTAGCAGGTTGTTTGAACATTGTGAATATTCTCCAACAGTCAGTAAAGCTGCATATATGAACCTGTCTTAAGACAGAATGTGGCTCTTTAAAAGCATTTTAATCAATCCTCTGTTTCCTTTAACAACAACACTCACAAAGTCAAAGAGACTTGTAGCAGCTTCGTGTTTGTTAAAGCCTCTACTTTAAGTCATGTTTACTGCGAGGGAAACAGAAACCCACTTCAAATAAGAGCTAGGAAGTGTACTGTTGTCATATTTGTCAAAGTACAGCCCTGGTATCGAGTCAAGTGTTTGTTTGGGGGGGTTTGCTTTAGTCCTGTAAATTTTATACAGTAGACTTTAGTCCTTTAGGGCCATACCACACTGTTTGCCCAGCCTCTTTTATTGTGTTTATCCACACTTTGGTTTTGTGTTCTCAGTCTGTGGTCTTGTGTATTTGGAGCTTCCTTGGCCCCCTTCAAGTTTATTTGCTACCCCAGATTCACACAGTTTTACTCTTTTATTCGGGCTTGCGTTGGCAAGCAGAGATTAGATAAAGTTTGTGAGTCTGTGATAGTTTGAGTTTAAGAAGAAGCTTTTGGACAGCACAACTCAACAGCTGTGTCTGCAAGAGGAACAGCTGCTGGGCTGCAGGGTTCACACAAAATCACAGATAATTCACACCTCTTTGGGTAGCTGTAAGAGTACAGTTAGAGCAGATGTGCAAATGATAGTTTTAGATGTGAGTAGTGCTTCTGACTGCATGTAAATGCTGCCAAAACATAATGAAAGAGACCCTTCTGTCGTATTTAATAAATTAAGGAGGCTCAAAAAGTCGAACCTTTAGTACTTTTTAATCTGCTCATAATCCTCTGTTTGGATAAAATGGTGGAACTGTACTTCAGGATATTCTTCCCCCTCTCATCATATTTATCTACCCCTGGGCTCTGATCTCCCCTGCAGTTTTGGGTATCAATATTTGTCCATAAATTCCCAAGATCTCATATCAGAGAAGGAAATACTCCAGTCATGCATCAGCAAGGTGTATTTACAGTGCATGTGTGTTTGTCAGGACTCATTTTAGCTTCTCACCTCTCACCCTCTGGTCTCAGGCGTGCAGAAGGGCAGGGAGGGTCAGCAGGGTCACTTCACTCTGGTGTGCAGAGACTCGGCGGGTGAACAAGTGTCCCGAGGGGGAGAGAACGTCCAGGTCAGTATCGTTCACAAGGAGAAGAAGAACAGGTGAGGAACATTTGAGCATTATATCTGCTGATCATAACCCTGACAATCTGTTTATTACTATTTTTATATACTTAGATTTTATTGGTCTTTTTTTTCCTTATTAACAGAAACATTACACATAAAAAAACAACAAAGCACAGTGCATGAACATCGTAACCAGTCCACATCAAACTCCAAGTATCCAGTTCAGTAAAAGGTTCACTATAAAGAGCACACAAAGGGGTCCAAAAAACTCACATCACACAGACCCGTGGTCTTCTCAAACATACACAATACATGGAAAAGAAACAAGTTCAATAAAGATGGTGAGGAGAGCCCCCATACATATTATTGTTGGAGAAACAAATTCCATTTTTCCCATCTTGCCAAGTAAAGGTCCTTTTTAAGTCTTTTACTATTTTTTTTAGAAATATAGATTATTCAAGTATGATAATAATGCTGCGTTCTGAGTGGGAAATGTCAACTGGAACGCCCCCTGAATTTCCTACTGCTCACAATCGTTGTAGATTGGATCTTGGCAAGATGGATCTGCCTGAATACAGACATTGAATCAGGCTGATCCAGCTGCACTGCAAGGTTAGACAGACCATGCAAACAGTGATGAATCAATTTTAGGCTGCAGTGGCCAATGAAGTTTTCAGAGCTGAACATATGTGTTTTTTTGGCTGCCAAACAAATTTACCCGCAGGCACAAATAACGTAACCTGGACTTGAACTAAACAGTGAGCCAGCTCAAGAAGTAACGACTGAAGCAAATAGAAAATTTCACAACAGATAAATAAAGGTGCGAACACTTCTGCTGTTGAACTGCAGGTTCAGTATGAACCTGACGTAGGTTTGAGGTCAATTTTAGAAGGTATCTAAAGGAGTTATTGATAGGTGAGGCACTGAAGTCCTCATCTTCATTCATGCATTAATCAGTCAATTATTGGTTGTAATGTTCAGTGATATTCTAAAAAATACCAAGGATGATTTGTTGGGTTTTCCTGCAGCACGATGGAGACCACAGTGGTTGACAACAGTGATGGATCCTACAGCATTTCTTACACGCCTGAGGAGGCAGGAATCTACTCGGTGTGGGTTTGCATCAAAGCTCAACACGTCAAGGTAAGACACCAAATTAAAAATTAGGAATGCATGATATGATATTGATATCAGCAGATACAAAGATTTTTTGGTTAATTCATGGTAGTGGCAAATATTAAGCCTCTTAAACTGTCATAGGGTGAAAGGCGGAGCACATCCTTGAGTAGTCACAGGATCAACACAGAACATTTGGTGCTTTTCCATATTTATCCGCTCAAATGGTCTTCACTCAACATGTTTGGATACGACCTGACTCGTTTTCCATTACAGTATTGACTGTATCAGTGCTTCTTTAAGGTTGGTGGGACCTTCATAGGGTAGCTGCGTGTGTGGCATCCTCCAAAAACAAAGCCTTTGCCTGCCCCTTTGTGGCTTCTCCTAACTTTTGGCAGATTCATTTTATTCCGAAGACAGCTGTTAGCAGCAATAATAGTGTTTCATTTCAGACCAGAAACTTTCTATGTCTGGTGTGTGGTTTTATTGCCATGTTTATTTTGTGTTTATTTTGTTATCTCATATTGCTAACTTATATCCCGAGCTATCACCACCTCTCTGTTTTTGTCACATGTGCCATTTTTCTGCCTGACTTGTTCTTGCAGGGCTCTCCGTTCATGCTGACGGTGAAGAGGAAGCTGAGGCGTCACAGCGGGACGTTTCACTGCTGCTCTTTCTGCTCCAGCAGTGGCGCCAAAGAGGCCCGCTGTGGCTGCCCAGGAACAATGCCAGGTACATTGTTACTTAGAAATGTCTGCAGAGATTCAGTCGATCACTATTTGAACCAACTCATAAAAATCAGGTGCTTTTTGTTTTAATCATGATAGTGAGAAGCAGATGGGGGAAGTGCTTGGATTTATAATAAACACTTCCATTCAGGATTTTTAACAGGATAGATGTTAGACTTTATTTTATAGCAAACTTGATCAATACTCAGCCATTTTGTCTCAACCTTACCTGAGACTTTGTTTGACCACATTTAAAAAATTATGATTTTTATTTATTTTTAATGATTAGAGTTCCAAATGGGTGGAAAATTTCCTGTAAATTTACAGGAAGTTTCCAAGAACTTTCCACGGAAAGTTAAGCTGGGGATTTTTAGAAACAGTAAAAACTGGAAACTTTCCATGGGAATTATGGGAATTTGTGGGCAGTAACTGGAATTTTGGGGTAATCTAAACAAATTGTATCATATGGAAAGATGGATTTAACATGTCTTTTTGTCATAGGTAGACATCTATGCATGATAATACAATTATAAAACAAAACATTTCCTTCCTCCTATTCCTGCCCATTCTTAATACAGGCCACAATAGCCTTGTCATCAGAGTACTTCTGAAGGGGGCTGGACTCAGACCTGTACTTAAAGTCTGCAGTTTACAGAAGCCAGAAAACATATTGAAATAGTTTAAAGTCTTTTAAAAAATATTTTTTGTGTTAGAAATTGATGTGGACCAAGAAAACATTTCATTCTCCAATAGAAGACACAAATGTTTTTACTGCCAAATATATGTACTGTACAGTAGTTTAAAGAAAATGGGTGTTTACTTTACCCAAAGAAAAGTCAGTTAAAATTACAAAACAAAATGTTAAGAATTATGCCTATAAAAGAGGCCAACTAAATATAACACTAAACAAACAAAACAAACGATAAGTGTCAACTCAACAAAACAGACCTGACAACATGAGACTAAGGGAGTATATATACAGGGGTTTGCCCAAACCAAAGGGAACAAAGGGGGTCAACAAAATGGCTGCCACATTAAACTAAACACAAATAAAAACTAACTTAACCCAAATCCCCCCCCTGTGACATCAGCAGACAGCCTCTTCGAGCCCTCGTCTCCTTCTGATCTCTTGTTTCTTGTCTGTCTGCAGGAGGATTCAAAGGCTGTGGTCACGGTCACAAAGGACACCCCGGAAAGCCCCACTGGTCTTGCTGCGGCAGCACCGTGGAGCACTCTGAGTGTTTGCCTCAGAGCGTGCTGTCCGCCGTTTCCCCTCGTGGTCATCTACGGACTGTAGAGCTGTGAGGATACGTGTGTTGATATCAGACGGCAGCATAGACAAAAGGTTAGAGCAGCGGGGATGTGTAAGATCAAGGTTTGGGGTGTAAATCTTGGTATAACTTAAACAGGTCAGACAAAGATATTTAGACTATGAGGACACAGTGAAGCAGGACATCCCAGGCTGTTCAGCAGTTTTACCCACAACCCTGAAATATTTCAGACAGGCTGCTGTTGAAATGTCCACAGTAGCTTAAGCAGTTGCTTTACAGTGAGAGAAAGTAACCGTGCTTCACTTTTTACTCAAAATCTGTGCCAGGATTTTGTAAAACATCAAAAAATCAAGAATCTACTGATTCAGCTGCTTTTGTCAGACAAGGTTTGGTATCATTATCAATCAATCCTGAAGTTTTACACTGTTCTCAAACCAGGCATTTCTTACTTTGAATGTCAGAAGTGCAGAAGTATTTGTTCTTATTCTTAAATATTTATCGTTGATTAGTAGGACTGATGATCTTGAACACTAACGTATAATTTATTCATCCAAACACTAAGAAAAAAAAATTAAGATAAAGAGCTTCAAATGCTATCAGGGCTTTTTTCTACATTGCTTGTCTTGACTCGACTTTACTCGACCTCACTCGGTTGTTTTGGTTTTCTATCAGAGTTTCTGCTTGGTACCTTTCACAGTTTTTTTATATCACTTCCAGCGTGGTTCCAAGCAAACTGAGCCGAGACCAAGAGCGCCTTCACACCAAAACCTCAGAAGACTTCAGTTTGGTTCAGGGGAGAAGTTACAGCATTGAGTCATTTTTCACTTGGTTTGGTTTGGTTTCAGACTGCACCTTGTCAGGTGGACCAAAGCCTGTCAAATGTTTTGTAATCTAGCCTCCTGCCACTAGTTGGGGCTGTAGTTTCATTCTTTGTCTCTGCTATTAGACCTATTGTTGCATTATGAGCCGCAAATGCACAACCTGCATCGAGTGGTAACACTGTTCAGCTCAAAGCTTGAAGTTTTCTTTGCCATAAAATAAAGATAAACATTTAGACAGCTTCTATTTTGCCTGGAGCGATGTATATACATATTCCAACATAAATCTGTAAAGAGGACCAGAGGCTGGCTGTGCTAGCATTGCTAATGTTAGCCACACTCTGCGTTAGCTTTCCTGTTGTGACAGTCAGCCAAATCCAAGCCACAATTCTCTCCCTTTTGGTTTGCTTGCCTTGTTGGTCCTTGTTTGGTTTGGATTGCTCACACCTACCCGAACTGAACTCTGGTCCGCTTGGAAGCAAACCAAGACCCCTGTTTTTTGGCGCACCAGAGCTTGGTTTCTTGGTTTGCACCAGAGTTTGTGTGAGCTTTCACACCAGTCCAAGCAAACCAGAGTCCTTTTGGTCCGGACCAAATGTGTTGGGTGTGAATGCATCCTAAATGTGATATGGAGACACTGCTGGTGGCCATAGTGTCTCCACTAGTCGGGGTATCACGCTAGTTTGCGTGAATGACGCACCTCTCATTGTTGGTTCTTGGATGCTCTATGACTTCCTAATCTTACCTCTGCTTTAGAAAGTCTGTTGTTTTGCTGCTTGTAACTGTCTTTGGAACAAAATTCATCTCCTCACAGCAGGTAGAGTGAAGTCAGCCTGGCTTGGTCAGATACCACAAATGGGAAAGTACGACAACTCTCTGTGTAGTTGAAAATCTGCCAATCATATTTTATCACTTAGAGCTACCAATTTATTTTTACAAGCAACTCCAAGTTAATATTTATGTCTTAAGAAGATGTTGTTAAATCTGTACTTGTTTGTGTGTATTTTCACATTCAAACACTAAAAGAGCTACCTGGATGTTGTGTTCACTTTGCTCATACCAAGGTCAATCAACTTTTGTCTTCAGAGCTGCCTTCATCCTTCAAAGCATAGATTCAACAAGGTGCTGGAAACATTGCTTTAGAGATTTTGGTCTGTGTTGACATGATAGCATCACACAGTTGGTGCAGATTTGTTGGCTGCGGATCTCCACCACATCCCATAAGTGCTCTACTGAATCGAGATGTGCCGACTGTGGAGGCCACTGGAGTTCAGTGAACTCATTGTCATGTTCAAGAAACCTGCTTGAGATGGTTTGAGCTTTGTGACATAGACATTACCCTGCTGGAAGTAGCCAACAGAAGATGGTGGTCATATAGGAATGGACATGGTCAACAACAACACTCAGGTTGGCTGTGGTGTTTAAACAATGCTCAGTCGGTACCAAGGAGCCAGAAGTGTGCCAAAAACTATCTTAGACACCAGCACACCACCAGCAGCCTGGACTGGTGGTATAAGGAAGGATGGATCCATATTTTCAGGATGTTTACACCAAATTCTAACCCTACCGTCTGAATGTCCGATTTTTGTGAACCTGTGCAAAGTCCAGCCTCAGTTCCCAGTTCTTACCTGACAGGAGTAGCACCATGCGTGGTCTTCTGTTGAAGTTCATCCCCCTCTTGTGATTTCAGAAATGGTCCTCTACATACCTCAGTTGTAACGAGGTGTTATTTGAATTCCTGTTGCCTTTCTATTGTCTTGAACCACTCCAACCTCTGGCATCATGAAGGCATTTTTGGCCCTGATGCTCACTGGATATTTTCTCTTTCTCAGACCATTCTCTATAAACCATCATGATGTGTGTGAAAATCCCTTCAGTCACTTAGATCACCTTTATCATCCATTCTGATGCTCAGTTTGAGCTTCAACAGGTCATCTTGATCATGTCTACATGCTTAAATACTCTGATTTGTTGCCATGTGATTGGCTTATTAGCCATTTGTGCTATCAAGCCATTGAATGGGTGTACCCAATGAAGTGGTTGATGAGTGTTTGTATGCACTGTAGATGTTATCCTTTGGGAAATTAAGTACACGATGATCCAGTTTGTATAATAATGAACGATCAATTCAAACGTTCGAATCATGATCATTTCATGGAGCGAGGAGCTTATCAACGCCGTTTATGAATTTACATTGAATCATTCAAAAATGATTTGTATCTATGAAAATGTTGTTTTCATACTCTTCAGCCCACAGATGTAAAACTCATAATAAGCTACAGTTTTCTTTGCCTTTCTCTGTTTTCTATCAGATCTATGCAAATACTCAACATGAGGATGGATCTTCCTCCTCTGTGGTTCAAAGTTTTCAGAATGATCTCGATTTTTAGAGTGATGCTGCTTTTTCCACCACAACTGTGTTCATCTGAGTGATGTTTAACTCTGAAATGTTTACTCACTAAACGTTAAGCCTGTACAATCAAAATAAACTCTTACTTCACTAATCCAGCCAATGAGCGTCTGTGGTCGTCCTAAGATGTTGACGTTCGTTATTTTTTTTTTCATCTGAGGGGATAATGTATGTATGTGTCTTACATCTAACATTACTGTTTCTCTCTTTTGGGGTCGCGGGGGCTGGAGCCTATCCCAGCAGACATTTGGCAAAGAGGCGGGTACACCCTGAACCATTGGCCAGATGATTTCAGGGCCACATAAAGAGACAGACAACCGTTCATGCTGACACTCACACCTGAAGGCAAAGTGGAGTCACCAGTTAGCTCAATAAACATGGTTTTGGTCTGTGGGAGGAAGCCAGAGTGCCCAGGGAGAACAAACGCATGCACAGGGAGAGCACGCAGTCTCCGCTCAGAAAGGCACACTGACTGTTGACTGTGGTTTTCAGCTGAAGTTTTAAGGAATGTGTGTTAAATTACTTGTTAAAAAAAAGCAATGGTTTCACTGTAAAAACTCCCTCAGATGTCTTGTTGTTAGAACTTAATTTTATAAACAGGATTTCTTCTAATAAATTAAGTTTCTTTTTTCTGTTTCTATTTAAGTTTTACATAAATAAAAAACATGATTTTATTTTGGGGATTTGGGAAATTTATTTATTTAACTTTCATTTGATATTATAAAATTGATTCAGCAGAACCTCACCATGGATTAATTTCACAAAAGTCAGTTTTACAGCTTGTCTGAACATGCCTCACTGGCACAGCTCCTCCTGCTGGACCATGAGAGCAAAGATGTGGTAATTCATACAAACTGGAGTGTTGGGACAATCTACCACAGAGACAGAGCATGCCAAGGACAACCCAACTGGAATTTTACAGGAAAAGTACGACAAAGACGATATGGAGAAAGCAGATGTCCCTGAACATGTTGCCCACCCTCCCTTTCAGAGCCGTGAACATACCCTCTTTTGGAAACAGGTGCAGAGAGCTCAGAGAGAAGCAACATCTGTCCACTCATTGGATAAAAAGAAACTTAATTTCTTTGAAGAAATTGAGTTTACAAAATTAAGTTATAACAACAAGGCATCTGAAGGAGTTTTTACAATGTGTGTAATCAAAGTACAATAGACTCCTGTGTATGTTTACACTGCATTTGATTTAAAGTATAAAAAAAAAAAAGTTAAGAGCCTTGAGGATGCACAAAAAAAACATGACATATCTTATTCAAGAGACAGGAGACAAAAAAGGACAATTTAAAACATAAGATATAATCCTGCACACTGTTTGGTCCCAGACCTTCATCAGGCAAACTTTTAAATCAAAGTTTGACAGTCTGTTTTTACGTTTATATGAACTCTATTTGTGAAAAGAAATATAAGAAACACCTCTAATAGACTGAGTGAATAAGCTTGTCCACTGAGGACAATGTATCAAATATATCAAAACAACAAAGTGAAAGCCATTAAAATAAAACAAATTAAAAATAAGATAAAAGATAAAGTTACTACTACTACTACTTTTACTACCAACTAATAGTAGGAATTATTATTCAAAAAATAATTATAATAAATTATACTAAATTACTATTTCCTGGTGTCTGATTAAAATAGAAATTAGATAAATAAAAACATAAATTTAAAAGTATGCATATAATATTTTGCAAGGATTATAAGATTACTGAAGCAAAATTTCATCTTCTGGTCCCCCAAAAACCAAATCCAACATTATATATATATATATATATATATAATATAATTTTCTGAGATCCAATCATGAAACATTCTCCAGAAACATTCAGGCACCCTTCAAGAAAAGAGTAATGTTCATGTTTGCAGAATGTGCCGTCATTAAAATCAATATTAAATTCAAGATGCATACATTCTCTGCGAGGGTAAATCTCATTCATTGTTTTAAAGTGCTGTTCTTCAACTTAAGGTGGGATAGAAAATAATAAGAAGTTATAGTTATCTTGGAGACAGAGGGAGCAGAGGAGGACTTTTCAAATCTTCTTTTTGAAGGTGAAAGGACAAATTTATTGTAGAGAGCAGATCTCAGAAACTTGTTTTAGTTAAATGTAAAGAGAAAGTCTTTTGTAAATAGAGGGAGCGGCTGAGATACTGTGGGTTCATAAAACAAATATCCTTTGATTACAGCTACAAGAGCTCGTTAATGCACCGAATTAAAACCAAAGTTCAAACATTCTGCCTGAAATACACTTTGTAAATACATTTCCAACATTTGTGCTCAGTTCTTTCTCATATGATCCTTAACAGGGAGGCATAATCAAATGTTAATAAAACAGGTAGATATCTGATTGTACTGCTCTTCTTTGCAGGAAGGGTGCCAGACTGAAAGGAAGCGAATAAGGACCAGAATCCAAATTAAAATGGATTAACAGAAATGCTTTTTCATTTTCAAAATAAAGCTGCATTTCTTGACTCATAAACAAAATTAATAATAAATTATCCAAACTGCATTTTCATTTTCTTGTTCAAGACTGCTCATTCTGTGAATTAATTCAAAAGAAAAAGAAAAGGACTCTTTAGATTTAATTTTAAAAAGATGCCCCAGCAAATACCAAAGTTCAATCTGAATTGTCAAATTTGAAAATTAAAACGCATTAGCAGTAATGCTTTTTAATTTCAAGGTTATGGCTGCAATTTTTGACTCATAAATGTAATTAATAAGTCATCCAAAAGGGAGAGGAAGTGCGCTGTCAACACTGTTTATGGTGGGGATGGTGCACTGCTGACCTCAACTTGGGACGTTGTGGATCGGTCGAAGGAATACTTTGAAGACCTCCTCAATCCCACAGCACGTCTTTCAGTGAGGAAGCAGGGCTGGGGGACTTTGTGGTGGGCTCTCCTATCTCTGGGGCTGGGGTTAAGTTCTGTTAAATTCTAGTTTTGATTTGATTTTTTTGTGTTGTCTCTTTGGTCATACAACATTTGAAACATGGATTTGACACAATCTCAGCATTAATTCTCTGATACTTCAGGTTGTCCTGAACAAAAGGAATTCTTTATCTAGTTTGGGATTGAAAAGTTTGAGGTTTTGCATTTATGATGGCAAAAACAAAATTCAAGGTGAACTGACAGTAGCAGAAAATGGCTTAGAATTGTTTGGTTTTCCAGAAGATCTTTAGGTTCGATTAAATGTTGAATTTTCTTTTTGTGTTATTATCCTGTGGTTTCATGATAGTGGTGGTTGTGTATTCAGTATTAATATAGGTAGAAAAAAACTGTTTTCTTTTGTTTGTTTGTTTGTTTGGTTTACTTTTTCCATGAACATTTGAATATAATATTGATTTTATTTAGCAGTTTAATCTTAACTGAAAGCAGGGAAAGACAAAATGCATGAAGTTTGAAGGTTAGATGAAAACAACATCAGATACATTTTTCATACTTTTCTTCTAATTTGCAGCAGCAGCATTTCAGTCCCTCTTTTAATCACTAGGTGACACCAGAGAGCTACTTTCGTTTTCACATGCTTTCCACTTTATTAGTCCTTGTCCTTTGAGTAGTGATTCAGGTGTCCCTCTCTGCATGTGGCTTCAACTTTCACCACTTTTTCTGGCTCAGAGGCTTCAGATGATCACTGCATTATATGCAAATGTCTCTTCACATGAAGGTTTGATAGTAGCCATTAGAGAAGTTACGTCAGCAACAGTCAGACAACAGTGATTGTTCTGCTGAGATGAACAGAAAATGACTGAAAAACATGTAGGTCATTCATTAAGGTGTGGCAGTTAGAGGTCACTTGTAGGAAACTTCCACAAACCACAATCCAATTAATTAATTTCAGCTTTATTTTACTTAAAATACTACATGCAAAAAGCCCACAAAATATCTCTTTACCATGAAAAAATGTTGAAATTGACAAATTATTAGCAAAAACATTTTCTGAATCTGGGTGCACTCAGACTAGCACCTTAAGGAGTGATCTGCAATGGTCGTCCCAACTGCAGTTATTTTTTAATTAAATATCAGAATAAATCAAGAATGTTGTCGGTAGTTTTTTATTAGTTTATTTCAAAGATATTTACAGTACTAGAAAGCACTCGGAGAGCGCAAACCTCCACCAAGATGTCTCAAACATGTCTGTATCATCTATAAGCAATAGTTCCATGACAAAGTTACCATCATAATATGATTAATTGACCCTGAAAACACACACCTAGCACTCAGAATCATGTTGATATCATTATTAGTTAGACAGTTATTAAGCAAAAACAATTGTTAGTTAATGGCTGTTATCTGGATCACCACCGAAATCTAAACATTTTTTAGTTAGGCCATTACCGACATCTCCCGAACATTTCAGCAAAATCTGTGCTGTAGTTTTTGTGTGATCTTTCTAACAAACAAACAAACAAACAAACAAATATATGCAGGCAAGAACAAAACCTCATAAGTGGAGGTAAAAATACATAAGGGAGCAAAGGTCAGGCTTTAACAAACTAAAAACTACTCAGCTTTGTAATTATTGGACATTTTCAGTCAGAAAGCAGCATAGAAAGTGTAAAACTAATCTTATCTTACCCTTTTCTCTAAAGCAGGGGTCATCAACCACATTTGCACAAGGGCCACTTTTATCCTTGATAGACACCATGGGGGTGGGTTTTATAATAATTGAAATATCACAAACATTTTGGTCTAATAAACAATTTATAAAACAAGAGTCTCCTATAATTACAAAAAAAGTCCTCTGTAAGTTCTTTGGATATTTCTGAGGGCCCGATGTGAAGCTTTGGAGGGCCTGATGTGGCCCCCGAGCCGCCAGTTGATGATCACTGCTCTGAAGAATAACTACAGTAATATAAGGCTTGGATGCCACAAAAAACACACCTTAGCAATAATGAAACATACAATCAACAATCAATTCAATCAAAATAGCATACTTAGCACAAGTAAATCTAAATTTACAGAAAATTTCAACTTTACACGACACTGGGATCAAACCAGCAACCTTCTTGCTGTGAGGCTCGTGCACTACCTGCTGCACCACCGTGCCGCCCCCAAACAACTAAAATGTGGTCTCGTCGTCTCCCGTGACAGTTTCAGTCTCCAGCGAAGAGAAGTTTGCTCTTTTTTAACGCATTATGCCTCCATGTCTGGGCTTAACTGAGAACATTTAGGACGTGTTAGTTAAATGAAGATTGTTTTCAGCCGCCGCATTTATCAGCACACGGTCATTCATATGGTTGGATTGATCAAATATGCACATTTAATAAATCACACTTGGGAGCTGGTGTAGGATGATTTCTATGCTAAAACCTGAAAGAATTTCTCAGCCAGATTAATAAATGTGTCCTGGAAGTGATGGTATGGCCCCCACTGAGCTCTGATCTCAACATCATGGAGTGTGCCTGGGATTACATGAAGAGACAGAGGGATCTGAACCAGTCTACATCCACACAATACCTGATTCTCTAAGAAGTCTGGAACACCGTACCTGCACAGTTCTTTATAAAACTGTCTTCAAGTGTATGTAGAAGAATTTATGCTGTTTGGTAGAGTGGTCACGCCCAATTTTGATTTAATTTATCCCGTTTGTTTATGTGGCCATTGTTAACTGATAAAAAATGAACTATTACTTCTTCTATTTGTACAAAACATTCTTGCTTGACTTTTTCACACCTGTCCAAGACCTTTGCATTGGGCTGTAGACCACTGAGACTGTGTTACCGTACTACCACTGTTGGACAAACATTTGGATGCTTTCTTATCAAATATTTATTCTTAACTTTACACACAATTGCAATTGATGTTATTTGAATGATCTCCAAATGTATGCCTGTTAAACTGTCTCTTGTTATCTTTTTGTACAAAACAATCCCACCTCTAGAGGCTTTTTACAGTAACCTCTAGTGTAAATAATCCCAGTAGTGTATTATTTAAATGCACATGAATTGGTGGGCTTTTGTTCACAGATCCACCTCAGAGATACATCACAGATGTAATCATTCCAGTTTTTGTTCATTGGCCTTCCAGTGAAAAAGTGACCACAATCCTCCCTTCGCCCATTGTTATCAGGCTGTCCGATCGCCCAGTATCTATAAGAGATAAATAAACAAGACAGAAAATTCTCACAGAGGGGCATATCACAGCACAAACTCAACATACCCAGGCCTTCTTTGAGTGAGATGGCTCAATAAAGCTTCAAGTCCCTCTAAGAGAAACCAGTGTGCATACCATGAAGCTGATTATGAACATTCTGTTCTCTGCTCAGTGCTGTGCGGTGAGTTAAAGAGGTTATATTTGGCTTAATTTAGGTTCATCTATTCAATTTCAATGCCTGCTAGATTATATTTACAACTGCTAATATATATATATATGTATGTATATATATATATATATATATATATATATATATATATATATATATATATATATATATATATATATATATATATATATATATATATATATATATATATATATATATATATGTGGATATATATATATATATATATATATATATATATATATATATATATATATATATATATATATATATATATATATATATATATATATATATATATATGTGGATATATATGTATATATATGTATGTATGTATGTATATATATGTATATATGTGTGTATATGTATATATGTATATATGTGTGTATATATATATACATATATACATATATGTACATATATATACATATATACATATAGATAGATAGATAGATAGATAGATAGATAGATAGATAGATAGATAGATATAGATGTATATATATACATTAAAAAAACCTTCAGGTCCACACATACCGAGTACCCCTGATCCACCTGTACACTCACTTATGCCGTAATTTTATTGTGAAAATTATTGGGGAAGCATCCTACTTTTACTGACGGAATTTATGTGTGTTTGTGAATCTGCAGTTGTTCCACAGCTGCAGTGTCTTTAGCAGCGTCAGTGGATTATTTTGAACATAATTAGCGGGACATCGATTTAAACTCACATCTCTGTGCCCTCTGCACCTGATGTAACATGGCCTGCAGCTATGATACTTTATATGAATGCTGCGTGTTTTAAGCCCAAGGACACATCACCATGAGACAGCCTAAGCTGGGCTTGAACCTGCAACCTTCTGATTACTGACCAAGGGCACTGTCAGACAACACCACAACGCAGAATATATCCTGGTAATGACAAATCAAAATGACAAAATTCTCAGGTTACTTTAGCTGTCAGCCCTGACCAGCTTTTCCTGAGCGGTACACTCCACAAAATTCATTGCTCTCTGAACAGTTATGGTTTTTAATGGATGTCAACAACAATGCCTCTGTTTGATGTAAATTGACCACAAATAGTCTTTCTCTACTCAAGCACTGTTTAAAACACCTCTTTTAAAGTGGGGATAAAAATGAAATAAGAATTGGCCTGGTTGTGTACCTGATTATTTAGGTATGTGCTTGAATTGTGTCTGAGTTTAAAATATATATATATATATATATATTTAAAAAGAACAACACAAAGCTCTTACGCCTGAGTCAGTGGAGTGCCATCAACCCATTTCCAGATGCCTTCATGGTTTCTGTCACTCAAACCGATCCAAGTCCATGTTCTGATGTTGTGATAGAGGAATTCCTGTCAGAGATTAAAAAAAAATAATAATGATTTAAGTGGTCATATTTTTTTTTATCAGGGTTCTCATACAGAGTGTGTTTACAATGTACAAAAAACAAACCAGTGTCCTTCAACTGAGTACATCTGATCCACCTCTATTGTTACTCTGTGATGCTCTGTTGGAGCTGCTGTCACTTTAAAGACTGGGTATGTACCTTATTTGAGACTGCAGCCCCTCTCTTACATGGTTGTGCTCCAAGCAAAGCCCCTTCCTTTATGCACAACCAGTCCACTGTGTGTATGTGCCCATGGCTGCTATTAGAATTATGCCGAGTTTGTGTATTTACAGACACAAAAGAGCCACAAACCACCCGTCCCTTCAAAAAATTAGCATGACCTGTAGAATCTAAACAACAGCTACAGCTCATTTAGATATAACAAGTACATATTGACCATTTGTAGACATGTGAGTAACATGACATCACTCAGTTTTTGTGGACTGAGCTGTTATCAATAGACTGTGACACATTTTAGCTGATAATTACTGTCAAGATGCACTTTTAGCCACTAAAGTAACAGAAAGTTTCATTAATATGGAACAAAAATGTCACTGAAGCTGTCACATGACTCTGGTCACCTTAAGAAGACTCACAAGCAGAAAAAACAACAGTAGACCAAACTGAAATAGCAGCTGCACAGCAGTCAGATGGAGTGTGAGTGGACACAAAAATTAACTGCATACTGCAGCTTTAAGGCCCCCTCAACTGCTCTGATTGGTTAATCAGTCAACTTTGTGTAAATTGGTCAGTTAAGCCGTCTTTCTACAGTCATTGTTGGGGAGCTAGTCAACGTGAGCCCTGTAGACCCCAGCTTCACACAAAATGAAGGAGTCTGTCAGAATAATCAAACTCAAATTCAATCAATCACACAGAGGCTTTGGCCCCATCTGCTGCAATGTGTAGTTAGCTTAGCTGATGGCAGTTCTCTCCTTGCTGGAGCAAACGAGTGTGTGAAGTTAATGAATCAATCATGTAAAGAAACTTCATACTGGGCATGATGTTCCAAATTATGTCCCCTTCTGATGATATATGAGAGAGGAGTGATGGTTCATGTTAAGTATGAACTTTGTAAATGTCATTTTTTTTTCAACAGCTGATGCTGTCGATAATGTTCTGTGTTACAGATCGTGTAAATTTCTTGTCCTCAGTTTGATCAGCTGTTGTTTTACCTGAACACTGAGCAGCACTGAGTGATAAGGCTCAGGCACAGAGGAGCAACAGAAGACAGAGAACAATAGGAGAGGGGAGGTGATCTGGTTGGTTCATTAAGTACAGCTTGAACGAAGTAAAAAAACAAATGAATGTCATTTGTGAGCAAACACTGAAATAAGTTGGGGGGTGGCAGAAGGAGACCAAATGTTTCAGGATCAGTTGGATCACAGTCTCCTATGCCACCAGCCAAACTCACTGAGCTACAGGTTTGGATTGGTCGGTGTTCTTTGTAACCAGGAATTAAAACACGGGTGGTTTTCACAGGATTAGAAACAAATGTCGTCTCCATATTTCACAACTTGTGAGAAGTCCATCGGTCATACTAATTACCTCCGCCAAGGAGGTTGTGTTTTTGCTGGTGTTTATCTGTCTGTCTGTTTGTCTGGTTGTTTGTTTGTGTTCAAAATAACTTGAAAAGTTCTGAACAGATTTGGATGAAATTTTCAGGAATTGTTGGAAATGGGTTATGGAAGAACTGATTAAATTTTGGGACTGATCCGGATCACCTTGGCGGAGGTCTGCGCTCTCTAAGTGCTTTTCTAGTTAATGCTGTGCAAACAGGCTTTTACAGATATTCTTATACAAAACATTTCCATGGATTTACATGCACATTTTACCTGTTCTTCAAGACTTTCTATGACCACCAGATCTGCCTTGCTGTTAATGCAGTTTTGTCTGCCTTCATCCCAAGATTTAGCAAGAGTTGAGAAGAGATAACAGGAGTCACGAAACATCTTCCATCCTGCAGGGCAAGTTTTCGCTGTAAAACATGACAAATACAATTAGAGAGCAGGAAAGATACAGAAAGTAGGTCAAGGCCTAAGTTTTCTTTATGTCTTAACTGCAGTCCATAGGTGCAGGGATGATATGGTTTTGAATGTGAACGTAGAAGTTAGCATTGTGCTGGTTCCCTTGAATGAAAGCTGGTTTGATTTTCCACTTTGTTGGGATTATTGCTCTTAATTACTATTGGGCAAACCAAACATCAAGAGGCTTTTGTTAATCATGATGATGTTCATGAACAAGCTTCACCTTTATGAGTTCTTAGGACTTATATGTAATAGGTTAGAGTATAAAGCTACCATTATGCCACAAACTACCACTGAAGCTGGGACGTAAATGTAACATCAATAATATGTAATAATATGTAACATTAATAAAAACAGAATACAATGATTTGCAAATCATTTAAACCTCGATTCAACTGAGTACACTACAAATATTTTGCAAATATTCACTCGTATTGAATTTGATGCCTGCAGCATGTTCCAAAAAGACATTATCAAGGAATTTAAGGATTTCTTAATCTGCAGTCTGTAATGTCATTAAAATATTCAGAGAATCCAGAAAAATCTTTGCACGTAACCAACATTAAATGCCTGAAGTGAAAGGTTCTAGACTGTCCTAGGCCTGCACATGTGTGGCACATTATGAAGCACAAACTATGACAATGAAGTCCCTGAACTTTTGTGTGATGTCGTATATCAAACAGAAATGGGAAAGAAATTCACATACAAAGCTTCAGCAATAAGTGTCCTAAATTACTTGTTGAGTGATGTTCAAAGGAAAGGTGATTTAACACAGGAGTAAAGATAACCATGTCCCAGCTTCTTTTGGAACTGGTTTCAGGCATCAAACTCAAAATGAGTGAATATTTGCCAAAAAAAAACAAAAAAACAATGGAGTTTATTAGTTTAAACATAAAAATATTGTTTTTGTAGTTCATCCAAGTAAAAAGAGGTTGAACAGGATTTGCATGTCATTGTATTCTGTTCTAATTTACACTTATACAGTGTTAATTGGAGTTGGGGTTTGTATTAATTAGCATTAAAATATCTAGTTTCCCATAATAATTGTGTATGCATCAATCAAAAGTAAAATTGCTTTCTTTTAATGTTTCTTTTTCTAAGGATTGATGAGATCATACCCAATTCTTGGATTCAACCATTTTAGTTGTTAAATTTGGGTCTGACTTACTCAAAACATAAAGTAAAATGTTATTTAGGATAATTTTTATTTTTTTATAGTGTAGCTGTATGAAGAAACCACTAAATACTCACTGCATATGGATGAACGAAGTCTTTCCAGCTCTTCATTCATTTCAGAGAGGCTGACGTTCAGAGATGTCAGCTGCTTTTCGTTGGCCTGGAGACTTGAAGATACATTCTCTGAAATAAGTGAAAGAAAAATGTGTACTGTTTTGTTAAACGACTGATATGTATATTTCAAACATGCCAATAATACGACACAGATAGATCAGTGAAAGTGACCAACATTAATAAGGTGAACCTTAACAACTATTAGCTAACATATTCCACATGAGGCAAACAGGCCAAATAGGGGTGAACTGGAGCGAACACTTTGTTTCCATCTCACTCTTATCAACAGCACAAAGTAAAGACACTCGCCAACCACTTTATTAGATATATGGTACACCTGTTCATCAAGACAACCTGCTGAAGTCCAACCTGAGCATCAGAACCTGGAGGGAAGGTGACCTAAGTGACTTTAAACGGGGCACTATGGTTGGTGCAAGACAGGGTTGTCTGATTATTTTAGGAAACTGCCGACCTCCTGGGATTTTCATGCACAACCATCACTAGGGTTCATGTTGAGTGGTCTGAGAAAGATGCCAGAGGTCAGACAAAAAAGGCCAGAGTGGTTCCATATGCTAGATAGGTAACAGTAACTCAAGTAACCACTTCTTGACACCAAGGTGTTATACAGACCATTCATGAAGGCACCACAAGTTTAATCTTGAAGAAGATTAATGCCACTTCTGTCGGCTTTCAACAGGAAACTGAGGCTACAATTCACACGGACTCCACAGGACTAGACAATAGGAGGTGTGAGGGATATTTTCTTAGCACACTTTGGGCACCTTGGTACCAATTTAGCATTGTTGAAACACCACAGCCTACCTGAGCATTGTCACTGACCATGTCCATCCCTCTATGACCCCTATGTCTAAGGGCTCTAATTTCCAGGCGCAACGCAGGGTGGGGCAGGGTGGCAGAGCGTGGCACACCCCGCGCAGTGGTAATGTCATCTGGCGCACCACTGTGCGCAGCCAATTTGGCAATGCCGTAGACCGGCTGTGCCGAGATGGGTGTGGCGGCACACCAGGGGGAGGTGTCGACAGATTCAGCTTGGCGCAGTGCCAAAACACTGCGCTGAAGGTGCGCTAAAAGCTCGCCAGCTCCAACCTGATGCACCCAGTGCACTGGTAATTTGGCTGACAGACGCGCAGAGCGCTCACGTCACCAAAACCTCACAGGCAGGAATCCAGAGTGTCAGTGCATTCTTTGCTGCATGTTGCGTGTTACACAATATAGCCTTACGCCGTGGAAGCCGCTTTGACCTCACAGAGGAGACATTACAGGACTGAAGACGGAGAGAGGCTTGAACTCCATGTGCCATATCAGCAGGGAGAGCAGCAGAGCGCACGAGAGAGGAGAGACCACCTGGCTGCTCAGCTCTGTCCTTAAATGCGAGTATATGCCTAACGTTTATACATGTTTTGGCCACAATTTACTCAGTCACATTAAAGACACACAAAATCATTTATAAGATTTTTTTTTTTTTTTTAAATGCGTCTCCTTCCTCTTCCTCCTCACGTGCTTGGTGTGCTTGTTGGAGAAGGAAGGAGGGAGCCTGAGGAGAGCCATCCTCCTGTGGTCCGGGGTCTCAACGGCCTCTGTCAGCTGTATCCACCAGCCTACCAAGGCTGGAGTCAATGGAGGAGAGATTGAAATTTGTCACTGCACCTCACCCGCAGCGCATTTAAAGGCAAGGAGAGGCGTTCATTTGATTGGTGAAGATTACACTCGGCTGTGTTAAACCCACTCATGCCTTCTCTCATCCCTCTTTCCCACTTGCGCCGGTGGGAGGGATGGAGGCTTGGGTGCGCCTCACTGCGCCAGACTGTCTCGTGCACCAAAATTGCAAAATGCCAAAATGGACAAACCCCATTGGCGTGGTGCAGGACAGGTGTGGCGCAGTGCAGGGCAGATGCACCGCGCCTGCGCCTGGTCTACAAAATTAGAGCCATAATGGTTTAACACTCCAGTTTTTGTTTGGGTCCTTAAACTACATTGAGAAAACTGTCTTTGCTGTGAGTCTGAGCTGTAAAATACACCACAGATGACATGATAACTAAAGACTGCCCCAGGTTGACTTCCTGTGGGGACGAGAGAGGTGGATGGCCACATAAAAACTCAATCCCAGTCGGTCAGAGTTTAGTCCCCAGAATGGTTTTAGCCAAACTTTGAAATAACCAAGATGGAGGGGGAAACACATAAAGAACAAGAGGAAGACAGCCCACAAAGGCAGATCAGAGTGAATTTACATCTGCAGACAAGACCGTGGCACGAGAGTTGGGCGAGGGTAATGGCGTCCAAGTGACTAAGCTAGCAGAGGAAGATGGCCTCACTGCCATCATTTATAGAGGCGTTGAGATTCTCAGCATGAAGTTGAGGTCCCAGTTTGAGGAGAACACACTTAGAGAGGACCTGAAAGTGGAGATGGCCAATTTGAGAAACGAAATTCAGGAGAAGCTAGGCATGGTGATCACCAACCTCAGAGTTACAACCCAGAGAGTTCAGAGCAAGAATAAAAGAACTCCAGCTTCAACAAAAGGGTCCTCAGTCTCCAAACGCTTATTGGATGTTGTTAAAGGGACAGGTGATGTAGCACAGTGGCAAACATGGTCCTGTCCCAGCTTTTTTTGATGGTGTTGCAGGCATCAAATTCATACCGAATGAATATTTCCAAAACAACAATGAAGTTTATCAGCTTGAACAGTAAATATCATGTCTGTTTAGTGTGTCCACTTGAATATAGGTCAGAAAGGATTTGCAAATCACTGCATTATGTTTTTTAGTTACATACTCCATTGGAATTTGGGTTTAACAAGCCCCACAGTTCACTATCTTTGTACTCATGTAAAGTGTGTTTAACATTGTCATTACTCAGCATTTTTGTGTCAAAACCGAGGAAGACGCCCACGACGATTATCCCAGCCAAGAGGAGAAGACTCTGCAGCCCCAGAATCCAAACAACAGCTCCATTAGACTTCTGTGAGCTCTTTGGACCGTCACAGAGAGCTGGATATAGAAGAAATAGTTGTGACAAATTATTAAACATGTTGTAGTGCAGCTCTGACAGACTGAACACTTTTAACACTATTACCCATCTGAGATATTGAAGGTTTAAGGCCAACAGATTTGCCAACGTCAGTGTTGCTGTAATTTTCCCCCATTGCTCTAAAGTGTGCCGACTCTTCACTGCAGGGTGGACCAGATTTGAAACCTGGAAAACATGTGAGAAAGTGATAAGTTTAGGTTGTGATAAAATAGTCTGGTGCAGTGATTAGTCCTGTTGTGTCATTTGTTGAGATTGAATTTGAGAAAGCTGGAATATTTTTTTTTTAATCAAACTGTGAATGTCAACCCAAAATAAATCCAGGACATTACATGAAAAAAAAAAAAAAACATGGTCCATAGTCTCAAAATCATTACCACAAAATGTACAAATATTATCATCACAACCTGAGGGATAAAAGTTAATAATAATTTATAGGTTGGCCAATACATAATTTTTGTAAAAAGACAAATTCCTAGGGCAGTGCCATAACATTTGGTATGATCCTCCATGACAAAAACAACAAATCCTGCTGCAATAATATTTTGTGTCATGTCATTTTTTATTCACAAAAATAGAATTATGAAGTCATCCCCCAAGTTTATTTTTTGTGAATATATTTAAACTATAGTTAAAGTCTCTCAAATTAATTAAAAACCCCAAAACCATATAATTACGTGAATTGTTGAACCACTTAACCATAGACATCAATACTTTTTATTGCCAAGGCGACACACTGAATGTGTATTTGCCATGTTATGTACAAAATAATGTTGTTAATAAAAAAATCTTTGCACTTCCTCTTCTGCCACAGTACTGTCTGCTGTACCAACACCTCTCCACAGAAACAAAGTATGCACATTTTTTTCCCATCCAATGTCTGTGAAAGGTATTACAGGACTGTCTTTTTGTACCACATACATGCAACACTTCATTTTTGTGATGTTTGCCAGTAAACATGACGTGTGGGACTATTTTTTTCTGCAGTACGCTCATCATTTAGACGCAAGATTGACAGGTAAAAGAAACAGCTCACTGGACCTCAAATTTGGGAAATCACCATTTAGTTATTACGTGAAAAATTCACAATGACATTTTGAGGATATGAATGTCACAGAAGACCTAGAGATGATGTTAAGGAGTAAATCTAAAGTGAAGATTTTTTCCCATTTATCAAGCTTAATAACAGAATTTGGAGAGCGTTAACCTTTGCGTCATTTTAACTCTCTTTCTTAGTGATTGAAATGCTAATCTATTGTTACTTTAGCAGAGTGTTCTTTAAATGATTGATGTCGTGACTGTGGGAATAACTTTGATTGTTTAGAGCAGCAGCGGTGGCGGACTCTGAGCCGGCTAGCGCATTTCCAGGCATATAATAACCTAAACTGCGTCATGCTTGGCAGACCCCGAACATCGCTGCCTGGTCGGTTTGGCAGAAGAATGAGTCACACAAAGTTGCTGAATAACAAAAAATGTGCAAAAAGCAAGGGAAGCAACAAATTTTGCTTCATTTGTTGAAAATGCAGATGTTATTCACAAAAGGACAGGTCCTCCCTTGGTGGGAATCGTGCAAATACACAATATCTCTACTCGGTCCACCACCATTCACTGTGCGTGACTTTTTTTGGGACTCCTTTTACAAAACACGTTCACATCCTTGAAGTAAACAGAGTCATCGGTGTACATTTGAAATGGCATTGCATTTCGTCCTTGGAAAGGTTGATAGGATGGACACAGAAGAAGGATTTTCACTGCATGCCGGTACTTTGAAAATGGGGACTTGCTTCGTCTAGAGAGAGATTTGTCATTGGTGTAGACACTTGTCGCTCAAACATGCCTGAACAATGGGGAAGCGTCTGCCTACTGCGGGATGTTTGTGTCAAAATGATTCAATCAGATGAAAAAAAAAAAAAAACTTCAAAACCCCTTTCCCTTCCAAAAAAAAAAGTATTTGAATGCAAAAACAAAGTCGAAACCCCACGAAATTTATTTGAAACCTTTTTTTTTTCTTTGATTGAAAATAATTTTTTTGAGTGAAGTGATATTTTTTGGGATTAAATAATAAAGACACAAATGTCCTACCCACAATCTGGCTCAAATAATAAAAATAAGATTACTTCAATCAAAAATGGATTTTCAGTCAAATAATAACTCACTTCATTTCACAAAAAGAAAGTTCAGTCAAAGAAAAAAAAACTTTTCAAATGCAATTTTTGGGTCTCAAATACTTTTTTGCATTCAAGTGCTTTTTTCCTTTGATTGAAAGGGGTTTTTTATTGAAGTGAAATTTTTTTGATTGACAATATTTTTGGGATAAAAGCACCTTTTTTTCGATTGAAAAATAAAGACACAAATCTACATAGGTACACACCACGATATCAAACAACGCAGTGACTACTTGTCACCCTTTAAATAGGCAGACTGACTGATTACAAGTTTACCATGAATCTGTCCTCATCATGTTTGTCTCTGCTGGATGTGGATTTATTCAGTGTTAGCACCTTGAGTTATGACATCTTGTTTTCAAGAGGGTCTTCATGTCTATAGTTGTAAATGTATTTATTATGGAGGTATAATCAATAACAACCATAGATCATTCTGCAGTAACATTAACATCTATAATGACCATAACCTGGAGAGGACTGAGGTTTAATATAGCAGCATCTAGCTGAACTGCCATTATATTGGGTTTAACTGGTCTAAAAGTATGAATTTTTGTTAAATGATGTCATTTCTGTTGATGGTTGATGAAGGATAAAACACTTGGAGTCAAGAGTCAGGCTTTCATAGAGCGTCTCGGACAGAAAGAGAATACAGCAGTATCAAGGGTACTATTTTTTTTAACAATAGTGAATGTGAATACACTATCTATATATAGTTATCCATTCCCCGTACTATATATTTAAATATTTCTTGCAAGAAAAACTCTTCTCAAAAATATATTTTCCAAATTCAATTTTCTTTGACTTCTGCTCCCCGACAGGATCAATTTAGATCAAGATTTATCTGCATTTGTAAAAACAAGTAAAAACACGTTCAAACATGTCAAACTTCAGCATCAACCACATTCTAGCTTCAAAACTATCACCAATAACAGGATCTCGGAAAGATGAAGAGGTCTTACCTGTGAGAGCAGAGGCAAGAGGAGGATGGAGAGAGCTGAGAATGAGACGATGAGGAAGATGCTGCTGCCTTTAACGAAAACACAAACAGGACGTTTGACACAGTTTTGGCTAATAACAATTAAACTTTAATACAAAAAACTTCCTTCTGTGCTTGACATTTCATGTTAACACAGAAGTTAAAATGGAAATAATCTATTGTTTAATATTTGGACAGCAGAACTCTGAAGGTCAAAGAGAGATGACACACAAGATAGTTCCTGAATTTTGTTAAATGTAATTTAAGTTGATAAAAACTGTCTACATTCTTCAGTTGTGTATTTTTTTTTTCTTATGCTTAGTTGTTATTACTACATTCAATTTTAGTTCAAGGTCACTCATCAAACTCCTTTTCAATATGTTTACACTGTCCTCAGATATCCACAGCAGCAGGGGTGAAAATCCCACTTCATTGTTGGGGGGGACGATAAACAGTAAAACTTCAGAGAGTATTTCTTGGGGGGACATAAAAATAAATGCCACATTTTATTTTTTTATCTTAAATGTCTTACATGGTGATATTTAACAATGACTGTAATTATGTCATTGCTCCTTATAAGTCCATTTCCTACCTGTCTACAGGTTTGTTTGCGCTAAACCAGCAATTCCAAGAGTGGTATTAGGTGGTATTTGTCAATTACACCATGTGTGACCTAACAGAAATTCCTTGCCCACTATAAACACTACAGCAGCTTTACAAGAACTAAAAGCTCAATACAAGTTATAAATAGAAGAAATACTTTAATGAATAACCAAACTATTTAAAACTATGCTTCAAAAATATGTTTTTATCAAACTGTCAACAAGCAACAACAGAACTAAATCTGAATACCCCACAGAACTTAAAAAGCTTAAATCATAAAGTGCAACTGAATTTTCTTTTCTCTGCCATTCAACTCACCTAATCATTAGCCAAGATTTAATTTTCCTTCATTAAATGAAAAAATGTTTTTGCATTAATGTGTGGGCTACAAGTCCACAACATGAACTAAATATCCAGTATAAAGGCATCTGACTTGAAAATTAATGTAGGAGTGGTGATTTTAACTGGAGGACAATAAGGAGTGGACATTAACAGTCAGAATGTGATTAGAAACTGGATCTGTTCAAGTGAACATCTAACTCAAAGTTATAACTACTTTTTTTTAAAATTAATAAATCTATCATCGAACATCAAACTCAAAGTAATAATAGCAAACATAATGAATTTATAAATCTGGATAACAATATCTTACTAGAGAAATCCAAAACAGTGTAATATTTGTGTCATAAATGAGAGGATGAGGATGTCAGACTCTGACTGTCACAGTCTGTCTACAGGCAGAGAGCAGGGGCTGTTTGCAGCTGCAGTGAAAAATTCTGGACAATTCACAAATTCATTGTAAACCAAGATGAACAGCTGTGCTTTATACAGTGCAAATTTCGTTCCAGCTGAACAGTTAACACCCTGTTTAATTATCTTAAATACCGGGCTGTGTTGATTTGAAACAGACTTCGGACAAAGGAGCTGAAATGTTGCCTTTCATGTTCTGTGTGTGCTTGGTAAACAAGCAGAGTGATTAATACTGTAAATTATTAAGTGTTCAGTGTTTAATATGCTTACTTGCTCTGTGTGTGTGTGTGTGCGCGGCAGCAGCCACTGTGGGAGTAACAGTTGGACCAAACCACTGCGAGGATCCGGGGAGGGGGGATTGTAATCCTTCAATTGTTCAAATTGTCAGTGTGTTTTTAAGAAGTGTGACTTGTATTGTACCGTCAACAAACGTGACTAAACTTTTACAGAAAACTTTTATTTGTGTTCACAACAGGATTTTTGGAGGGGACAACTTTATGGAAGGGGGGGACACGACCCCCAGGATTAGTGCCTATGCAAAGCAGGTACTTTTCCATTTTCCCGTATAATCCACCAAGATATTGGATTTTACAAACACATTTTTCTAATAGAGAGATTATATGTGTGGTGTAATACATTTGTTATGCACTGTATATTCATTTTATTATTCCCATATAAATGTCAAAGCACTATGTTACAGAGCCTGATTAGAAATTTGAAGTATAATCAAAGTATTACACAATTATGACAGCTATTTTACATTTTAGTTCAGATGACATGAACAAAGTCAACACAAGGGAAAAAAAAACATGTTGTGCATTTATTTGCTTTTCAGAAATTTTTTGATTATGCTTAAAAAGTAACATAGTTGCCCCTCCTCGTGGCCTAATTGTTAAAACACGTGCGCTAAAGTGCCCTCTTGGGAGACAATATGCATGTTAAAGTGCCCTCGAGAGCCAAAACCTGTGCTAAGGTGCCGTCCTGGTTGGCAAAACACACTAAACTGCCCTCTTGGATGGAAAAAAAAAACATATTTAACTCGAGAAAACCATGAGGACTATGAAACATGACTATTGCAATGACTTTCATGTTTGGCCCTTTTTTGATTGAGCCAGAGCTATATTTCACAGAACCAGTTTGGATTATCTGGTGCTAATATGGTGTTAAAATGCACTAGAATATGGGAAATGGCATCTACTGAAAATGCTGTGGGGAAAGACCCCAGACCCCTAGCAAAGTTTGAATGTATAAATGAACAGAAACAAATTTTAGTTTTGTGTAAAATTTTATTAGGATACCTGGCAGAGCATCTCAGTTACAATACCAGAACTGACAACAAACAGTGAACCTGCTCCACATGAATATATCAGACCATAAAGAGAGGAGCTCTGATTGGATCGCTCCACAACTTATCCCACCACCATGAAGCTAAGGCAGCTGTGATTGGATGTCCCTCTTAACTCATCCAACCTTTACACACAACCAAAGTAGCTGATTGGATATATTCCTAACTTGTCCCTACTTTCTACATGACCAAATTAGGTCTGATTGGATCAAACATTTTAGTCTGTTGAGGAAAATGTCAGTTCATTCAGTTTTTGTCCATGTGCACTTGTTTTTATTAGTTACTGTCTAGTTTTCATCAGGGATAAAATTGTTGATGAGAACAATGCTGAAAATAATTAGTCAACAAAATTACCACTGATTCTATCCAATTCAAACTGATAAAGAAACCTCAAGAACTTTTCACCAGGGAAATGCTGAATGTCAGGCCTTGACATTTCTACCAACACATACACTCAGACCTGCCCCTGACGGTGCTTGTGAATGGGTCCTCCTCAGATGTGACGCAACGATATCAATGTTTAGGAAATTCCAGTAGTCTCAAAGGTCATACTGGAGATATACTTGCTGATATCGTCTCGACACGAACGCACTGCATCAATTCAGCGTGTCAGTTGTTCACATTGTCAAGAATAACTGCGATAAAGATGTGAGCTGCAGTCTATACGTCACCAGTAGGATCAGTGTAGAAGCAGAAGAGAGATGACAGATTGATCACAGCAGCAGAAACAATAACAGGATGTTAAAAGACAAACTGATAAATCAAGACCACAATCAACAACATCTGATCAACAGACAAACATGACAGTTCATTCAGTTGATGTAAGTAGATTGTCCTTTAGAAGTCAGGGAATCAAGGAAGTAAGTTCAGTGTATTAATATAACTGGCAAGTGTGTACACTGATGACTTGGAGTTGACACCATGGTTAAATATGTTTGTGTTAGCTTGGCTTCCTTGGCTGTATTTTCTCTCATATAAATTAATAAGTATTGAATGACTTATAATAGACTCTGGCAGAGGCTGAAGATACGTTGTAGCATTGCGGGATGCCGTCAAGCTGAAGAAAGAGTCCTATTGGGTCTTTTTGGCCAGTGGGACCCTGTGGTCACCAAGGCAAAAACACGGACATGGGAGGAGTTCGGTGAGGCCATGGACAACGACTTCCGAACGGCTTCGAGGGATTCAGGACCACCATCCGGCGTCTCAGAGGAGGAGAGGAAGTGCGCTGGCAACACTGTTTATGGTGGGCATGGCGCACTGCTGACCTCAACTTGGGACATTGTGGATCGGTGGAAGGAATACTTTGAAGACCTCCTCAATCCCACAGCACGTTTTCCAGTGATGGGCTCTCCTATCTCTGGGGCTGAGGTCGCCGAGGTGGTCAAAAAGCTCCTCAATGGCAGGGCCCTGGGGGTGGATGAGATCCGCCCACAGTTCCTCAAGGCCTTGGATGTTGTGGGTCTGTCATGGCTGACACACCTCTGCAGCATCCTGAGGACATCGGGGGTGGTGCCCCTGGATTAGCAAACTGGGGTGGTGGCCCCAGAGGGACCGAAGGGTGTGCTCCAACTACAGGGGGATCACACTCCTCAGCCTCCCTGGTAAGGTCTATTCAGGGTGTAATTAGATTTTGTTGTTGGTTTCTTTATATCTTTTTCTCCTTTAAGCCAAGACTTGAGGGCCACATTTCCAGATGTGAGAAGACATGTTTTTCATGGATCTGTGTGTGATTTTTATTAAGATCTGTTAAATTCAAATTTTGATTTATTTTTTTGTGCTGTCTCTTTGGTCATACAACATTTGAAACATGAATTTGACGCAATCTCAGCATAAATACTCTGATACTTCAGGTTGTCCTGAAGAAAAGGAATTCTTTATCTAGTTTGGGATTGAAAAGTTCTGTGGTTTCATGATAGTGGTGGTTGTGTACTCAGTATTAATATAGATAGAAAAAAACTGTTTTCTTTTGTTTGTTTGTTTGTTTGTTTGGTTTACTTTTTCCATGAACATTTGAATATAATATTGATTTTATTTAGCAGTTTAATCTTATCTGAAAGAAGGGAAAGACAAAATGCATGAAGTTTGAAGGTTAGATGAAAACAACATCAGATACATTTTTCATACTTTTCTTCTAATTTGCAGCAGCAGCATTTCAGTCCCTCTTTTAATCACTTGGTGACACCAGAGAGCTACTTTCGTTTTCACATGCTTTCCACTTTATTAGTCCTTGTCCTTTGAGTAGTGATTCAGGTGTCCCTCTCTGCATGTGGCTTCAACTTTCACCACTTTTTCTGGCTCAGAGGCTTCAGATGATCACTGCATTATATGCAAATGTCTCTTCACATGAAGGTTTGATAGTAGCCATTAGAGAAGTTACGTCAGCAACAGTCAGACAACAGTGATTGTTCTGCTGAGATGAACAGAAAATGACTGAAAAACATGTAGGTCATTCATTAAGGTGTGGCAGTTAGAGGTCACTTGTAGGAAACTTCCACAAACCACAATCCAATTAATTAATTTCAGCTTTATTTTACTTAAAATACTACATGCAAAAAGCCCACAAAATATCTCTTTACCATGAAAAAATGTTGAAATTGACAAATTATTAGCAAAAACATTTTCTGAATCTGGGTGCACTCAGACTAGCACCTTAAGGAGTGATCTGCAATGGTCGTCCCAACTGCAGTTATTTTTTAATTAAATATCAGAATAAATCAAGAATGTTGTCGGTAGTTTTTTATTAGTTTATTTCAAAGATATTTACAGTACTAGAAAGCACTCGGAGAGCGCAAACCTCCACCAAGATGTCTCAAACATGTCTGTATCATCTATAAGCAATAGTTCCATGACAAAGTTACCACCATTATATGATTAATTGACCCTGAAAACACACACCTAGCACTCAGAATCATGTTGATATCATTATTAGTTAGACAGTTATTAAGCAAAAACAATTGTTAGTTAATGGCTGTTATCTGGATCACCACTGAAATCTAAACATTTTTTAGTTAGGCCATTACCGACATCTCCCGAAAATTTCAGCAAAATCTGTGCAGTAGTTTTTGTGTGATCTTTCTAACAAACAAACAAACAAACAAACAAATATATGCAGGCAAGAACAAAACCTCATAAGTGGAGGTAAAAATACATAAGGGAGCAAAGGTCAGGTTATAACAAACTAAAACCTACTCAGCTTTGTAATTATTGGACATTTTCAGTCAGAAAACAGCATAGAAAATGTAAAACTAATCTTATCTTACCCTTTTCTCTAAAGCAGGGGTCATCAACCACATTTGCACAAGGGCCACTTTTATCCTTGATAGACACCATGGGGGCGGGTTTTTGAATGAATTGAAATATCACAAACATTTTGGTCTAATAAACAATTTATAAAACAAGAGTCTCCTATAATTACAAAAAAAGTCCTCTGTAAGTTCTTTGGATATTTCTGAGGGCCCGATGTGAAGCTTTGGAGGGCCTGATGTGGCCCCCGAGCCGCCAGTTGATGATCACTGCTCTGAAGAATAACTACAGTAATATAAGGCTTGGATGCCACAAAAAACACACCTTAGCAATAATGAAACATACAATCAACAATCAATTCAATCAAAATAGCATACTTAGCACAAGTAAATCTAAATTTAGAGAAAATTTCAACTCCACACGACACTGGGATCAAACCAGCAACCTTCTTGCTGTGAGGCTCGTGCACTACCTGCTGCACCACCGTGCCGCCCCCCAAACAACTAAAATGAATTCTCATCGTCTCCCGTGACAGTTTCAGTCTCCAGCGAAGAGAAGTTTGCTCTTTTTTAACGCATTACGCCTCCATGTCTGGGCTTAACTGAGAACATTTAGGACGTGTTAGTTAAGTGTATGGCCCCCACTGAGCCCTGATCTCAACATCATGGAGTGTGCCTGGGATTACATGAAGAGACAGAGGGATCTGAACCAGTCTACATCCACACAATACCTGATTCTCTAAGAAGTCTGGAACACCATACCTGCACAGTTCTTTATAAAACTGTCTTCAAGTGTATGTGGAAGAATTTATGCTGTTTGGTAGAGTGGTCACGCCCAATTTTGATTTAATTTTGATTTATCCTGTTTGTTTATGTGGCCATTGTTAACTGATAAAAAATGAACTATTACTTCTTCTATTTGTACAAAACATTCTTGCTTGACTTTTTCACACCTGTCCAAGACCTTTGCATTGGGCTGTAGACCACTGAGACTGTGTTACCGTACTACCACTGTTGGACAAACATTTGGATGAGTTCTTAACAAATATTCCTTTTAACTTAACACACAATCGCAATTGACATTATTTGAATGGTCTCCAAAAGTATGCCTGTTAAACTGTCTCTTGTTATCTTTTTGTACAAAACAATCCCACCTCTAGAGGCTTTTTACAGTAACCTCTAGTGTTAATAATCCCAGTAGTGTATTATTTAAAGGCTCATAAAATGGTGGGCTTTTTTTCACAGATCCACCTCAGAGATCTATCACAGATGTAATCATTCCAGTTTTTGTTCATTGGCCTTCCAGTGTAAAAGTGACCACAATCATGACTTCTCCACCTGTTATCAGGCTGTCCGATCGCCCAGTATCTGTAAGAGATAAACAAGACAGAAAATTCTCACAGAGGGGCATATCACAGCACAAACTCAACATACCCAGGCCTTCTTTGAGTGAGATGGCTCAATAAAGCTTCAAGTCCCTCTAAGAGAAACCAGTGTGCATACCATGAAGCTGATTATGAACGTTCTGTTCTCTGCTCAGTGTTGTGCGGTGAGCTAAAGAGGTTATATTTGGCTTAATTTAGGTTCATTTATTCAATTTCAGTGCCTGCTAGATTATATTTACAATTGCTAATATTAAAAAAAAGAAACCTTCAGGTCCACACATACCAAGTACCCCTGATCCACCTGTACACTCACTCTGTCAGTGATGCTCTGTTGGAGCTCTTGTCACTCTGATGCTGTGTCAGACTGCATGATTTTTTTCATTGATCAGAACGTTCACCATGTCGGATTAGGTGACAACAGAGCCATAATTTTGTGCTGACTTGCCCAACTAGCATGCCAGTCTACAAAAGTAAAACTGACTAAACTGAAACAAACATTCTGTAATTAGAGTGCGGCACTTTTGTGTCAACAAACTTTATGTTGAATTATATGTTATAATGCTGTTGAATGCAAGCAGTCACTCACCGTGTTGCATTTGCTATTTTTCCTCCAACATTTCCCTTTTTACAGTTTGTGGTATCTCTTCTATAACATAAAATAAGGGCAGGGACACTGTTTTTCAGAGATTCACAAACTTTATCTGTGTCTGAAAGCTCTCAAGGCACAAATCTCAGTTTGTTTACATCCGTCATCAGTGTATGTGCAGAGCTCCCAGTGCTCTCATTGGTCATTGTCACTGATGTGGAGGAACAAATCAGGCAGGACAGAAATCAAACATGCTAGCCTTACTAACATCTATCTGTCTGTCTATGTGTAATTAGTTCTCTTTGCTTCATGATATTGTATTCCTGTATTCCAGTTTAAGTATCTGTTAGTGACTGATGGTCTTTACTGATGGAAGTTGTGCTAAGCTGCTGTTTGTAAATACACAACTTCCTCTTAAGGTGAGTGAAACAATTTCAAAATAAAAACGTTTTAACATAATTAGACATTACCACTTTTATTGTGAAAATTATTGGGGAAGCATCCTACTTTTACTGACGGAATTTATGTGTGTTTGTGAATCTGCAGTTGTTCCACAGCTGCAGTGTCTTTAGCAGCGTCAGTGGATTATTTTTAACATAATTAGCGGGACATCGATTTAAACTCACATCTCTGTGCCCTCTGCACCTGATGTAACATGGCCTACAGCTATGATACTTTATATGAATGCTGCGTGTTTTAAGCCCAAGGACACATCACCATGAGACAGCCGGAGCTGGGCTTGAACCTGCAACCTTCTGATTACTGACCAAGGGCACTATCAGACAACACCACAATGCAGAATATATCCTGGTAATGACAAATCAAAATGACAAAATTCTCAGGTTACTTTAGCTGTCAGCCCTGACCAGCTTTTCCTTAGTGGTACACTCCACGTAATTCATTGCTCTCTGAACAGTTATGGTTTTTAATGGATGTCAACAACAATGCCTCTGTTTGATGTAAATTGACCACAAATAGTCTTTCTCTACTCAAGCACTGTTTAAAACACCTCTTTTAAAGTGGGGATAAAAATGAAATAAGAATTGGCCTGGTTGTGTACCTGATTAATTAGGTATGTACCTGAATTGTGTCTGAGTTTAAAATATATATATATATATATATATATAAAAAGAACAACACAAAGCTCAATGTCTGCCTTACGCCTGAGTCAGTGGAGTGCCATCAACCCATTTCCAGATGCCTTCATGGTTTCTGTCACTCAAACCGATCCAAGTCCATGTTCTGATGTTGTGATAGAGGAATTCCTGTCAGAGATTAAAAAAATAATGATTTAAGTGGTCATATTTTTTTTTATCAGGGTTCTCATACAGAGTGTTTACAATGCTCAAAAAACAAACCACTGTCCTTCAACTGAGTACACCTGATCCACCTCTAGTTGTTTTTACTTCTTCCTACACCCTTTTCAAACAGAATCTGGTTTTGAAATTGCTTACTGGTAGTAGAGTAAAATGCTGTTATAGCTACAATTTTATTTTATCTTGTTGTATATGCATAAATGTATACATATATGTATGTATTTTTTTTTCTTTTCATCCAAGTTTGAATTGTTACTCTGTGATGCTCTGTTGGAGCTGCTGTCACTTTAAAGACTGGGTATGTACCTTCTTTGAGACTGCAGCCCCTCTCTTACATGGTTGTGCTCCAAGCAAAGCCCCTTCCTTTATGCACAACCAGTCCACTGTGTGTATGTGCCCATAGCTGCTATTAGAATTATGCCGAGTTTGTGTATTTACAGACTCGTGACTAACACAACGTCACTCAATTTTGTGGACTGAGCTGTTATCAATAGACTGTGACACATTTTAGCTGATAATTACTGTCGAGATGCACTTTTAGCCACTAAAGTAACAGAAAGTTTCATTAATATGGAACAAAAATGTCACTGAGGCTGTCACATGACTCTGGTCACCTTAAGAAAACAGAAAAACAACAGTAGACCAAACTGAAATAGCAGCTGCACAGCAGTCAGATGGAGTGTGAGTGGACACAAAAATTAACTGCATACTGCAGCTTTAAGGCCCCCTCAACTGCTCTGATTGGTTAATCAGTCAACTTTGTGTAAATTGGTCAGTTAAGCTGTCTTTCTACGGTCATTGTTGGGGGGCTAGTCAACGTGAGCCCTGTAGACCCCAGCTTCACACAAACTGAAGGAGTCTGTCAGAATAATCAAACTAAAATTCAGTTAATCACACAGAGGCTTTGGCCCCATCTGCTGCAATGTGTAGTTAGCTTAGCTGATGGCAGTTCTCTCCTTGCTGGAGCAAACGAGTGTGTGAAGTTAATGAATCAATCATGTAAAGAAACTTCATACTGGGCATGATGTTCCAAATTATGTCCCCTTCTGATGATTTATGAGAGAGGAGTGATGGTTCATGTTAAGTATGAACTTTGTAAATGTCATTTTTATTTTTTCCACAGCTGATGCTGTCGATAATGTTCTGTGTTACAGATTGTTTTAAATTCTTGTCCTCAGTTTGATCAGCTGTTGTTTTACCTGAATACTGAGCAGCACTGAGTGATAAGGCTCAGGCACAGAGGAGCAACAGAAGACAGAGAGAACAATAGGAGAGGTGAGGTGATCTGGTTGGTTCATTAAGTACAGCTTGAACGAAATAAAAAACAAATGAATGTCATTTGTGAGCAAATACTGAAATAAGTTGGGGGGTGGCAGAAGGAGACCAAATGTTTCAGGATCAGTTTGATCACAGTCTCCTATGCCACCAGTCAAACTCTCTGAGATACAGGTTTGGATTGGTCGGTGTTCTTTGTAACCAGGAATTAAAACACGGGTGGTTTTCACAGGATTAGAAACAAATGTCGTCTCCATATTTCACTAATTGTGAGAAGTCCATCGGTCATACTAATTAATGCTGTGCAAACAGGCTTTTACAGACATGCTTATACAAAACATTTCCATGGATTTACATGCACATTTTACCTGTTCTTCAAGACTTTGAATGACCACCAGATCTGCCTCGCTGTTAATGCAGTTTTGTCTGCCTTCATCCCAAGATTTAGCATCATTTGAGAAGAGATAACAGGAGTCACGAAACATCTTCCATCCTGCAGGGCAAGTTTTCGCTGTAAAACCTGACAAATACAGTTAGAGAGCAGGAAAGATGCAGAAGATAGATCAGAACCTAATGTTTTCTTGATGTGTTAACTTCAGTCCATAGAGTGGTACAGGGATGATATGGTTTTGAAGGTGAGCGTAGAAGTTAGCATCATGCTGGTTCCCTTGAATAAAAGCTAATTGGATTTTCCACTTTGTTCTGAGATCACTCCTGATAATTACTATAATGGCAAACCAGAAATCAAGAGGCTTCCATGTTTTGTTCATCATGATGATCTTCATGAACAAGCCTCACCTTTATGGGTTCTAGGGCTCATATATAATAGGTGAGACTCAAAAGGTACTATTAGGCCACAAACCACCACTGAAGTTGGGACATAAATGTAAATTATCAATAAAAACAGAATACAATGCTTTGCAAATCTTTTTTGACCTATATTCAACTGAGTACACTACAAAAACAAGATTTTCAATCTTCAACTGAGCTATGCGGCAAAGTTCACCAGTTTGTGAACAACTGCTTGAGCAAATAGTCTAACAGCCTAAGAATACCATTCCCCATGTACATTATCAAGGAATTGAAAGATTTCATCATCTGCAGTCCTGATTGTCATAAAAATATTCAGAGAATCCAGAGAAATCTCTGCTCATAACCAACATTAAATGCCTGTAGTGAGGGGTTTTAGACTGTCTTGGGCCTGCACATGTGTGGCACATTATGAAACACAAACTATGACAATGAAGTCCATGATTTTTTAAGCAGCTAAAGTCATAAATCAAACAAAAATGGGAAAGAAATTCACACTCAAAGCTTCAACAATAAGTGTCCTAAATTACTTGTTGAGTGATGTTCAAAGGAAAGGTGATTTAACACAGGAGTAAAGATAACCCTGTCCCAGCTTCTTTGGAACTGGTTTCTGGCATCAAATTCAAAATGAGTGAATATTTGCAAAAAAGAAAAAAAAAACAAAAAACAATGAAGTTTATTAGTTTAAACATAAAAATATATTTTTTGTAGTTCATCCAAGTAAATACAGGTTGAACAGGATTTGCATGTCATTGTATTCTGTTCTAATTTACACTACTAATTTATACAGTGTTCATTGGAGTTGGGGTTTGTATTAATTAGTATAAAAATATCTAGTTTCCCATAATAATTGTGTATGCATCAATCAAAAGTAAAATTACTTTCTTTTAATGTTTTTTATTTTAAGGATTGATGAGATCATACCCAATTCTTGGATTCAACCATTTTAGTTGTTAAATTTGGGTCTGACTTACTCAAAACATAAAGTAAAATGTTATTTAGTATAATTATTATTATTTTTATAGTGTAGCTGTATGAAGAAACCACTAAATACTCACTGCATATGGATGAATTCTGAAGTCTTTCCAGCTCTTCAGTCATTTCAGAGAGGCTGGTGTTCTGAGATTTCAGTTGCTCTTCGTTGGCCTGGAGACGTGCAGATAAATTCTCTGAAATAAGTGAAAGAAAAATGTGAACTGTTTTGTTAAACGACTAATATGTATATTTCAAACATGCCAATAATACGACACAGATAGATCAGTGAAAGTGACCAACATTAATAAGGTGAACTTAAACAACTATTAGCTAACATATTCCACATGAGGCAAACAGGCCAAATAGGGGTGAACTGGAGCGAACACTTTGTTTCCATCTCACTCTTATCAACAGCACAAAGTAAAGACACTCGCCAACCACTTTATTAGATATATGGTACACCTGTTCACCAAGACAACCTGCTGAAGTCCAGCCTGAGCATCAGAACCTGGAGGGAAGGTGACCTAAGTGACTTTAAACGACATTATGGTTGGTGCAAGACAGGGTTGTCTGATTATTTTAGGAAACTGCCGACCTCCTGGGATTTTCATGCACAACCATCACTAGGGTTCATGTTGAGTGGTCTGAGAAAGATGCCAGAGGTCAGACAAAAAAGGCCAGAGTGGTTCCATATGCTAGATAGGTAACAGTAACTCAAATAACCAGTTCTTACAACCAAAGTGTTGAAAAGACCATTCATGAAGGCACAATAGGTTTAATCCTGAAGAAGATGTGCTACAGCAGCAGGGACCACACTCCATGCCACTTCTGTCAGCTTTGAACTGGAAACTGAGGCTACAATTCACACAAGCTCCCCAGGACTAGACAATAGAAGGTGTGAGGGATATTTTCTTAGCACACTTTGGCCCCCTTGGTACCAATTTAGCATTGTTGAAACGCCACAGCCTACCTCAGTATTGTCACTGACCATGTCCATCCCTTCATGACCACAGTGTGCCCATCTTCTGATGGCTACTTCTAACAGTTTAACACTCCATTGTTTGTTTGGGTCCTTAAACTACATTGAGAAAACTGTCTTTGCTGTGAGTCTGAGCTGTAAAATACTCCACAGATGTCATGATAACTGAAGACTGCCCCAGGTTGACTTCCTGTGGGGACGAGAGAGGTGGATGGCCACATAAAAACTCAATCCCAGTCGGTCAGGGTTTAGTCCCCAGTACCATATTAGCCTAATTTACATTTACATCTGCAGACAAGACCTTGGCACAAAAGTTGGGTGAGGATAATGGGGTCGAAGTGACTAAGCTAGCAGAGGGAGATAGCCTCGCTGCCATCATTGGTAGTGACGTTAAGATTTTCGGCATTGAGTTGAGGTCCGAAATCACAGAGAACACACTTAGAGAGGACCTGAAAGTGGAGATAGCCAATTTGAGAAGTGAAATTCAGCAGAAGCTCGGCAAGGTGATAGCCAACCTCAGAGCTACAACCCAGATAGTTCAAAGCAAGAATAAAGAATTCCAGCATCAACAACAGGGTTCTCAGTCTCCAAACGTTTATCGAGTGTTGTTAAAGGGACAGGTGATGTAGCACAGTGGCAAACATGGCCCTGTCCCAACTTTTTTTGATGGTGTTGAAGGCATCAAATTCATACTGAATGAATATTTCCAAAAAACAATGAGGTTCAACAGCTTGAACATTAAATATCTTGTCTTTTTAGATCCAGGTGAATATAGGTCAGAAACATACATTTTACACAGTGTCCCAACTCTATTGTAATTGGGGTTTAATAGGCCCCACAGTTCACTATCTTTGTACCTATTTAAAGTGTGTTTACCATTGTCATTACTCAGCATTGTTGTGTCAAGATAGTAGAAGACGCCCAGGACGATGATCCCAGCCAAGAGGAGAAGACTCAGCAGCCCCAGAATCCAAACAACAGCTCCATTGAACTTCTGTGAGCTCTTCTGACCGTCACAGAGAGCTGGATATAGAAGAAATAGTTGTGACGAATTATTAAACATGTTGTAGTGCAGCTCTGACAGACTGAACACTTTTTACACTGTTACCCATCTGAGATGTTGAAGGTTTTTGGCCAACAGCTCTGTCAACAACAGAGTTGTCGTAAATTTTCTCCATTGCTCCAAATTGTGCCGACTCTTCACTGTAGGGTGGACCAGATTTGAAAACCTGGAAAACTTGTGAGAAAGTGATAAGTTTATGTTGTGATAAAATAGTCTGGTGCAGTATTGAGTCCTAAAACTGGGAAAACTGGGATAACTGGGATCGATGTCTTAACAAAGGTTTGTAGTGAACATGACCCTGAGAGAGGTAACCAAGCAACAGTCTGCAGGGCAGGAAAATAAAGCCAGTGCAGAAGTGCCAAAATCTGTACTTCCTTGAGCGTCCACTTGAGGCTGGCTGAAAGAAACCAGGAAGTGACATGATTGTATGGGTGAAAAGATGGTTTTAAAGTCTAAATAGAGGGTTAGTTCAGAATTTTAAATCAATCAATCAATCTTTATTTGTAAAGTTCATAACAAGTGTTATCTAAATACACTGTACAATAGAGCAGGCTGAAGCCATACTCTTCATTTTATGCATACACACATATAGTCATATATTAATACTGATATATACAAATATATACATGTATGTACACCCAGAGATGTACCCACCCAGGCAGAGACAGAAGGACTGAAAATAAACATAAACCCATGGACGCCCAGACCATAAATCCGCCCTCATCATATTTGTCTCTGCTTGATGTAGATTTATTTGAGGTGAGCCCCTTGAGATGTGGCGTCTCATTTTTAAGAGGGTCCTCGAGTCTATATGATTCTAAATGTATTTATTTATTAAGGAGGTATAATCAATAACACCCATAGATAACTCTACAGTAACATTAACATCTTTAATGATCATAACCTGCAGAGGACTGATGTTTAATATAGCAGCATCTAGATGAACTGACGTTAAATTGGGTTTAACTGGTCTAAAAGTATGAATTCATGTTAAATGTCATTTCTGTTGATGGTTGATGCAGGACAGAGCACTTGGAGTCGAGCAGGTACACAGCAGCAAGGTCATTCATGATTGTTTGTCAAGGTCATACTAATGTACAGTATGCGTGCCGTTTGCAGGAACTACCATGTGTTTTCAAGTCGAGTTGTTTGAGGTACTTGACAACAGTCAGTGAAGTGGCTGAAAGGGCTCCCAGCAGTGCTGCACCTTTAAGGACGAGCTGACAATACTGTTGGCAGGTGTGACTATTTAATTGTGTGTTTTATGTAAAAATTAGCCACAAAGCAAAAGCAGTGTTTCCCCTATCGTTTATTTGGGGTGGTGCCCCGCCCCCCCAACAGACACCACTGCCATGCCAACAGGATCCCCACCCAGAAAATTAAGTGCAGATTTAAAAAAGAAAAAGAATCCATTATTTGATTTTTATTTTAATCAAAAGAGTGTATAACAGGCATTCTGTTTATCAAATAAAAAGCTAACTGTAATTAGCACAATTTTAGTGTCTAATGCGTCGCTGTCGTTTCATTGTGTTCGTTAAAATGCATTTCTCCTCTCCTCCATGATGGGCGGGGCTCTCCCCTCGCTCCTCTCTCACAACATACACACCCACTCACACCGGTACAGACACACACCCCAATCAAGAGAGTGGAGGAGAGAGCGTGTTGCTGACATTAAAGTAAAAAAAATTTATCAGCAAACAAACAAACAAATTATTAATGGACGACCAAAGGTTCCCCAAACGTGTGCTCGCTCCTCCGTCTGCCGGTGAAAGACGCAGATAGACGCACATCACATGGACAGTGAGGGATCATCAGCCACTTTGTGTGATGTTATAATTTAAACGGTGTCTTGTTTGCTCATGTGTGTGGTTTAAGTAACACAAAGACTTAAAAAATGATGAGTCAGCCTTTTGATGAATCAAAACTCAACATCCTTTATCAGTCCCGCTCTTGTTTTCACTCACTCACTGTTTTCTAGATGATAAATTCATCCTGAGGTATCCTGCATCACTTATTCTACATGATATAAGAACAACCTTTGAAGGATCAAGCTAATACAGTCTACTAGTGCCGCGGTTTTCAATCTGTGGGTGGAGGCCCATAAGTGGGTCTCAGAGCTGTTTTCAGTGGACGGTGCATAAATCAGGTAAAAATGTGGCAAAAATGTCTTCAGTGTATGGAGGCCCTAAGAGGACAAACATCCATCAGAGTATATCAGAGTATACCCACTAGAATAAACCAGACTACACCACTGTGTACAAGACTGAACTTGGTGAGTGAATTGATTAATTTGGATAGATAGATAGGTAGAGAGATAGATAGATAGATAGATAGATAGATAGATTTCATGCTCATTTGTTTTCCTAACACTGAACTTGCGTTCGTGCTGTCAAGCAGTACGCAGTTCTTGCGAGATGACCGTGGCTCGCGTTCAAAAGTTACATAGCGTAGGTGAGGAACCCAGGAGTGCATAAAAGGAAAGTAAAAAACTCCATTCACTCTGTTTTAAGACCCACACTTGTTCAACAAGCACACACAGAACATGAAAAGCAACATTTCAACTCCTTTGTCCTAAGTCTGGCATGTTATAAATAAACACAGCACGGTATTTGAACTAATTAACAGGGTGTTAATTGTTAAGCTAAAACCAAATTTGCGCTGTATGTAGCACAGCTGTTCATTTTGGTTTGAATCTGTGAATTGTCCAGAGCTTTTCTCTGCTGCTGTGCAAACAGCCTCTCTTCCCTGCCTGATGATACAGGCTGTGACAGAGTCTGACATCCTCATCCTCTCATTTATGACACAAGTATAACATTGTTTTAAATTTCTCCTGTGAGATGTTATTGTCCTGATTTATAAATTCATTTCTATAGGCAATTATTTTTATGTCTCCCTGAGGATTTACTCTGTGAAATTTTACTGTTTATTGTCCCCCCAAACAATGAAGAGAGATTTTTCGCCCTTGAGCACCAGTTAATGCCCCAAGCTTTAAAAGAGAGAAAGAATACAGCTGTATGAGGGGTACTCTTCTTGTGAAAATAATTTGAATAATATTTTTTAAACAACAGTGATTGTGAATACTCTATCCATATATACTTATCCACTCCCCATTTCTTGCAAGAAAAACTCTTCCCAAAAATATATTTTCCAAATTCATGTTTCCTTGACTTCTGCTCCCCAACTGGATCAATTAAGATCAAGATTCATCTGCATTTGTTAAAACATGTAAAAACACATTCAAACATGTCAAACTTGAGCATCAACCACACCCTAGCTTCAAAATCATCACCAATAACAGGATCTCAGAAAGGTTAAGAGGTCTTACCTGTGAAAGCAGAGGCTAAGAGGAGGATGGAGAGAGGTGAGAATGAGACGATGAGGAAGATCCTGCTGCCTAAAACATGCTCTTTAGCTGTGTTGGCTAAAATCAGATAAACTTTTTAGGTGTCCATACAAAAACTTCCTTCTGTGTTTGACGCTTCGTGTAAACCAAGAGTAGATAAATATGCAAATAATTTCTGATGAAATATCTGGACAGCAGAACTCTCATGTTCAAAGAGAGATAACACGTGAAGTTAGTCAATGGATTTTGTTACATTTTATGTAACTTGATAAAATCTGTCTACATTCTTGAGGTGTGAATTTTGTTCTTATGCTTGGTTGTTATTACTACATTCAATTTTACTTCAAGGTCACTCATCAAACTCCTTTTCAATATGTTTACACTGTTCTCAGATATCCCAAGAAGGTACTTTTCCATGTTCCCATGAAATCCACTGTGACACTGAATATTGACATGCCTATTGACCATTTACACATGACGTCCATTTCAGCTGGAAATGTTGCAGAGACAAGATATTTCCGAGCTCTGAGGGAAACACAGGATCTATTCGGATAATAAAATCCAAGTTTCACCCTCAGTTTATGGACCAGATTGGCAATTTGAGCCTGCAATGAGAGCTCCTGGTCAAGCAGAAAGCCGAGGTACTTATAACTGGTGACCAGCTCTATCTGTTTGCCATTGATTGTTTTAATGGTCTTGACCGGCTCTGTTATTTCATCTTGTGTTAAAAAAAAAAAAAAAAACATTATTTCAGTTTTCTCTGCATTTAAAACCAATTTAATTTGAGTTGCTTTCGTTCATTGGTGTATTCTGTTATTCAATATTTTTGTAGTTATTGTTGTTATTATCATAGCAATTATGAGATGTATTCATTGTAGAAAAAGTTAGAGGAGGAGTATCAGTATAATAATGGTAAATGTAAATGGACTTCTGCCTATGTGTTCCTTCTGCGGTGCTTTTCTGGTCTTTCTGACGACTCAGAGCTCTTTGACACACCAGGTCACATCTGCTCATTCACACTGACATTCAGTCACTTGTTTCTAAGCTGTCCGTCAGTATAAGCAAACACATTTTTGCTTTTTCATACCCATTCACACACCACTGATGCAGTAGTGCAAGCAAACAGGGTTAACTGTCTTGCACAAGGACATATCAACATGTGGCAGCTTGAGCTGGGCCGAATCTGCAACCTCCTGATTCCTTGTAGATCAAATTTCCTTGTTCTTACAATTCGGCTGATTTCTTAGGACCTGCCTCACCTGATGCTGGTATTTTCCTGTGGCTGTTTCCCATGTGGCCTCCGCAGCTTCCATAAATTGACAGCACTGGTAGGTTCCAAAATCTTTCTGTAATGGTTAGTACAGTAGTATGCAGAAGCTCTTTAACTGAAATAATGTTTTTGAGCTAAAATATAATTATTGTTGTGGTCCATGAATTTTCAAATTTACGGTTTGACAAAAAAAAGAAAAATAGTAAAGCACATTAATATTCCTAGATTAAAGCTGCAGTAGGTAGAAAGCCAGAAAACGGTTGATTTCTGAGTCTCATCTGAGTTAGGTCTCGTTCGTCTCCGCCCAGAGCCCCTCCCACCAGACGAGCACACGCACACAGAGTTGCAATAGAGCTGCTGCTGGAATTCACCAGTCCACTTAGCCCAATTTTGAGTAATGTCCGAGTCAGCCACAGTCCAGTGGAGTGCTTTCATGAAATCTAAGTACACAACACAACTATCACTGCAACACATGACGACAAATATTACGAGGTTATTCATTTAGCAGCTTACCTGTCCAAGAGAAGAGTGGCCAGTTCTGAATCCAACTTCAGACCTAGGCTATCCCACAGCTCTCTCCATGTCTGGAATGCTGTGCTGATATTAACACGACTTTTGTTGCTTTTTTGGTCAGCCTCTCTTTTATATTCCTTCTGTCCTCATTCTGTCTTCCTTTTTTTGGGTTGTTTAGCCATGTAGGCAGTTGTAGCCAATGCTGGAATAGTTATTTTACCTGGTGCACCATCCGCCATCGCCGCTTGCTCTTTCCTTCTGCCGGCGGCACAGGAACGCGCATATGCAGTAGAACAGCCAATAGGAGCGCAGTGGTCTGAGCTGACCTTTGATTGGTTGATGCACATCGTCCCGATACTGATTCTTTAGAGGCTGAACACAGAGCCACGGTAAGGTGCAGAAACCTATTGCTTGTCTCAGACCACTTGACTTGCATTTACTTGAGGGATATTGTAAAATTTTTACTCAATAATACTAAAACAATGTTGCCTACTGCAGCTTTAAGCTGTCATATTATAGTTATTTACTTGTATTCCTGAACAGAAAAATGAGTTTAGTGGTTAAATGTGATGCTTCATTAATTTCTGACTTCTCAAAGAAACTTTTTATACCAAATTTGGGTGTAAAAAGGTGAATTCAGTTAGAAAGTCCTCATCCTATTCAACATGTATGTCCAATAACAATAATATCTGTCCATTGTCTTTATGCTCATTCCTTTTGGGTTCGTAGGGAGCAGGAGCCACCTTGAACAAGTCGCCAGCCAATCCCTTGGCCACATAGAGAGACAGACAACTCTCACTCTCACAATCATACCTATGGGCAAAGAGTCACCAATTAACCTATGAAGCTTGTTTCTGGTCTGTGGGGGGAAGCCATACATGCATGGGGAGAACATGCAATTTCCACACATATAGGCCCTGACAGACACGGGGTCCAAACAGGCAACCTTCTTGCTGTGAGGCATGTGCACTACCTGCTGTGCCACTGTGCTGCCCGAACAAAATAAATTCAATTTTAAGCAAGTTTTTTAAAGATTTCCAAAGTCTGTGTTTTCTCGTTTTAATGACACTATGACCATATAAATTCAATTGTCAAAACACTTTGTTACAGAGCCTGATTAGAAATCAAAGTATAATTAAACTATTACACAATTATAACAGCTATTCTACATTTCAATTCAGAAGAAATGAACAAAATCAACACAAGGGACGAAATCATGTTATGCACTTATTTGCTTTGAAGGATTTTTTTCGATTATGCTTACAATCTAGTTTGTGTAGCCATGTTTTTAACATTTTAAGGTATGACATAAGTGTTGCATGTGTGGTTTGTCGTTGTTTCAAACGTATGCAAACTAGACTGTCTGCGTGGAAGTTTCTGTTTATGGGGATGAAGGCAGTTGCTGTTTCAGCTTTGGGACAAACACAGGGTATTTCTGTGTGATTTGATCAGAGCCAAAACATTCAAATAAGTACATGTCAAAACAAATGACCACAGTTGGTCTAATAGATAAGATTTAGATCTCCCTGTACTTGCAGACAGTCTGGATCTGTCAGTATAACCTCTAATAAATGGAAAAGCCAATCTAAGAATCGCACCAAGTGCATTTTTTCTGATCAAGACTGAAGAATAACCCAGTGAAAGGGTCTTTAAAAGATTGTTACAGGTGTGCTTTTTAAGGAGAAAAATTGTGTGAAAGTCCTATCAACTACGCTCTACACGGAGAGTCGAGATTCTAATCCCAGTCTCTCTCCTCCAGCTCTTGTTCAGAGGGCTGTACTCCTAGCTCCTGTCTCCTGTTATGCCGTTCAATCTGACACTGCAGAGTTTTACCACGTCTGGCATACAAGAAAGCCAAGACGAATATCAGAACGTACCCCAAACTTATACCAATGGCTAGCACAGTATCAGAGGCCAACCAAGAGTTGTCATGATCCTGTTTCAGTTAACCTCCCTTTTATGTTTTCATGCTTCATGTTGTCTTGTGCTTCCTGTTTTATTTTGAAAATTCACCTGTCTTTCTTTGTTTTGCTTCCTGTCTGGTCTGTCACACCTGATCCCTGATTGTTCCTCCCCAGCTGTGTCTAATCACCCCCAATCACCTCATGTATTTAACCCTCATGTCTTCTCCTGTCTTCTGGCCAGTTCGTAGTACCTCCAAGTCTCGTTCCAGCATTTTTTGTGTTGTCTTGTTACTGTAGCCTTGTTTTTGATCTAGATTCTTGCCTCACGTTTATTGACACTTGCCTGATCTGATTGCTCTTCTGTTTCCCGACCTTTTTCCAGAAACTGATGAAAAACACTTTTAGCCTTTTAACTGGTGTCCGTGTCTTACATTTGTGTCCTGGTTGTAAGTTCAGTATTGTAATACACAAACTTATTTAATGTTTTTGGTGTGTTACTATAACAAGTCTGTGTAAGACGTTTGCAGTTAAGTTGTATGAATTTGTGAATTAAACAATGGCATTAAATTTTCTTCTAAAACCAGGATGCTGGGTTGGCGGAGTGGTAAGCAACAGGCATGACCCATATATATGCTTCTGCCGGCCTGGGTTCGAATGCAGCCTGCTGCCAGTTTGCAGCGTGTCCTTCCCAACTCTCTCGACCCCCTTTGAAATCCTGTCTCCCATCAATAATGTCACAAAAATGCCCAAAAAATAAAAGTGAAATAAAAGAAATCTTCTAAAATTGTAACGGTACAACCATGTCTGTAATGGTTATTGTGCTTGGTGTTTATTTTAGGGAAGAACAGAATTAAATGTGGGCAGTGTGCTGTGTGTTCTGAAACATCTGAGACAGAAAACTTCCAGAAGTGGCACAAATGACTGTATGGCTTAAAAATATGTAATTACTTTTTGTTGTTGATTTCTTTGAATATTTTTTTCTCCTTCAAGCCAAGACTTAAGGGCCACATTTCCAGATGTTAGAAGACATGTTCTTCATTGATCTGTGTGTGATTATGATTAAGTTTTGTTCAATTTCAAATTTTGATTTTGATTTTTTTGTGCTGTCTCTTTGGTCATAATTTGACACAATCACAGCATAAATACTCTGATACTTCAGGTTGTCCTGAAGAAAAGGAATTCTGTATCTAGCTTGTGATTGAAAAGGTTGAGGTTTTATGTGTATGATGGCAAAAGCAAAATTCAGGGTAAACTGAAAGTAGCAGAATATGGTTTAGAGTTGTTTGGTTAAAAGAACGTTTTCCAGAAGATCTTGATTTTCGATTAAATGCTGAATTAATACCCTGTAGTTTCATGACAGTGGTGGTTGTGTGTTCAGTATTAATATATAAAAAGAGAAAAAAAATGTTTTTCACTGTTTCCTTGAGCATTTGAATATGAGATTGATTTTATTTAGCAAATTAATCTTAATGGAAAGACAAAATGCATGAAGTTTGAGGGATAGATGAAAATAAAATCAAATACATTTTTAATGTAATTGATTTTTTCTATTCTGATAGAAATTTTCTTTGATTCTTTCTAATATCAGAATAAATCAAGCAGATTGTCAGTAGTTTTTTATTAGTTTATTTCAAACATATTTACAGTACTAAAAGCACTCAGAGAGCACAAACCTGCACCAAGATGTCTCACACATTGCTGTTACATCTATAAGCAATAGTTCCATGATAAAGTTACCACCATAATATGATTACTGACCTTGAAAAACCCACACCTAGCATTCAGAATCATGTTGATATCATCATTAGTTAGACAGTTATTAAGCAAAAACGATCATTAGCGAATGGCTGTTATCTGGATCACCACCAAAATCTGAACATTTTTAAGTTGGCCATTCCCAACACCTTCTGAAAATTTCAGCAAAATCTGTCCACCAGTTTTTGTATAATCTTGCTAACAGATAAACAAACAAACAAATATATGCAGGCTAAACAAAACCTCATTAGTGGAGGTAAAAGTACATAAGGGAGCAAAGGTCAGGCTATAACAAACTAAAACCTTCTCAGCTTTGTTATTATTGGACATTTTCAGTCAGAAAACAGCATAGAAAGTGTAAAACTAATCTTATCTTACCCTTTTCTCTAAAGCAGGGGTCATCAACCACCATATTCATTTTTAACTTAACACATAATTGCAATTGACATTATTTGAATGGTCTCCAAAAGTATGCATGTTAAACTGTCTCTTGTTGTCTTTTTGTACAAAACAATACCACCTCTAGAGGCTTTTTTTTACAGTAACCTCTAGTGTAAATAATCCCAGTAGCGCGTATTACTTAAAGGCTCATAAAATGGTGGGCTTTTTTTCACAGATCCACGACCGAAGATTGTCACAGCTTAAATCATACCAGCTTTCCTCCATTGGCTTTCCATTGTAAATGACAACACAATCCTGCTCTTGGTTTAGGTTATTAGGCTGGTTGCTCCCCCAGTATCTATGAGAGATAAACAAGACAGAAAATCCTCACAGAGGGCATATCACATATTAAACTCAATATACCAAGACATTCTTTGAGTGAGATGGCTGAATAAAGCTTCAGGTCCCTCTGAGAGAAATTATTGTGCATACTATGAAGCTGATGAAGAATGTTCTGTTCTCTGCTCTGTTGGAGCTCCTGTCGCTCTAATGCTGCGTCAGACTGCATGATTTTTTTCCTTGATCACAATGTTCACCATGTCTGATCAGGTGACCACAGAGCCATAATTTTGTGCTGACTTGCCCAACTAGCATGCCAGACTACATGAGTGGAACCTACTAAACTGAACCAAACAAACATTCTGTATTAAGAGTGCGGGACTTTTGTTTGTGTCAACAAACTTTATGTTGAACTATATTTTATAACGCTGGTGAATGTGAGCAGTCACTCACAATGTTGCATTTGCTGCTTCCCTCCAACATTTCTCTTTGAACAGTTTGTGGTATCTCTTCTATTTAACATTAACTAAGGGCAGGGACATTGTTTTCAAAGCTTCACAAACTTCATCTGTGTCTCAAAGCTCTCAAGGCACAAATCTCAGTTTGTTTACATCCGTCATCAGCGTACATGCAGAGCTCCCAGTGCTCTCATTGGTCATTGTCACAGACGTGGAGGAACAAATAAGGCAGGACAGAAATCAAACATGCTAGCCTTACTAGCATCTATCTGTCCGTCTATGTGTAATTAGTTCTCTATAATTAATTGCAAGTTAGTGATATTGTATTTTTGTATTAAAAATTAAAAGAGATTGTGAATTTTTAAATTTCAAGAGCTACAGCTCCGTGAAACAAACACGATCCCAAAAACAGCTCATATCTGTACTGAAATCCCAGAGATGTTTTAATCAGTCTCAGATTCAGTTTTTGTATCTGTGAGTGATTGATGGTTTATTATTGATGGAAGTTGTGCTAAGCTGCTGTTTGTAAAAACACAATTTCCTTTCGAGGTGAGTCAGACATTTTCAAAATAAAAACCATTTGGCTGTAATTAGAGATAACAAGTTTTATTGTGAAAATTATTGGGGAATTCTCCTACTATCATGTCAGCAACAATGCCTCTCCTCTGATGTAAATTGATCAAAAATAGTCTTTCTCTACTCAAGCACTGTGTAAAACACCTTTTTTTTAAGTGGGGATAAAAATGAAATCAACTCTGGCCTGGTCATGTACCTGATTCATTAAATATGTTCTTAATTGTGTCTGAGTTTAAAATGTTAAAAAAAAAAAAAAAGCTCAATGTCTGCCTTACGCCTGAGTCAGTGGAGTGCCATCAATCCATTCCCAGTTGCCTTCATGGTTTCTGTCACTCAGACCGATCCAATTCCCAAGTGTTGTTGTGATGTAGTTAAAGAGGAATTCCTGTCAGAGAGTAAAAAAAATACTGATTTAAGTGGTCGTGTATTTTTGACTGGGATTCTCATACAGAGTGTGTTTACAAGGTTCAAAAGACAGTTTCCTTCAACTGAGTACGCCTGATCCACCTCTATTGTTACTCTGTGATGCTCTGTTGGAGCTGCTGTCACTTTAAAGACTGGGTATGTACCTTCTTTGAGACTGCAGCCCCTCTCTTACATGGTTGTGCTCCAAGCAAAGCCCCTTCCTTTATGCACAACCAGTCCACTGTGTGTATGTGCCCATAGCTGCTATTAGAATTATGCTGACTTTGTGTATTTGCAGACACAAAAGAGCCACAAACCACCCGTCCCTTCAAAAAATTAGCATGACTTGTAGAACCGAAACAACAGCTACAGCTCATTTAGATATAACAAGTACATATTGACCATTTGTAGACATGTGAGTAACATGACATCACTCAGTTTTGTGGACTGAGCTGTTATCAATAGACTGTGACACATTTTAGCTGATAATTACTGTCAAGATGCACTTTTAGCCACTAAAGTAACAGAAAGTTTCATTAATATGGAACAAAAATGTCACTGAAGCTGTCACATGACTCTGGTCACCTTAAGAAGACTCACAAACAGAAAAAACAACAGTAGACCAAACTGAAATAGCAGCTGCACAGCAGTCAGATGGAGTGTGAGTGGACACAAAAATTAACTGCATACTGCAGCTTAAGGCCCCCTCAACTGCTCTGATTGGTTAATCAGTCAACTTTGTGTAAATTGGTCAGTTAAGCCGTCTTTCTACGGTCATTGTTTGGGAGCTAGTCAACTTGAGCCCTGTAGACCCCAGCTTCACACAAACTGAAGGAGTCTGTCAGAATAATCAAACTAAAATTCAGTCAATCACACAGAGGCTTTGGCCCCATCTGCTGCAATGTGTAGTTAGCTTAGCTGATGGCAGTTCTCTCCTTGCTGGAGCAAACGAGTGTGTGAAGTTAATGAATCAATCATGTAAAGGAACTTCATACTGGGCATGTTTTTCCAAATTATGTCCCCTTCTGATGATATATGAGAGAGGAGTGATGGTTCATGTTAAGCATGAACTTTTAAAATGTCATTTCTATTTTTTTCGCAGCTGATGCTGTCGATAATGTTCTGTGTTACAGATTGTTTTAAATTCTTGTCCTCAGTTAGATCAGCTGTTGTTTTACCTGAATACTGAGCAGCACTGAGTGATAAGGCTCAGGCACAGAGAAGCAACAGAAGACAGAGAGAACAATAGGAGAGGGGAGGTGATCTGGTTGGTTCATTCAGTACAGCTTGAACGAAATAAAAAACAAATGAATGTCATTTGTGAGCAAACAATGAAATAAGTGGTGGGTGGGGGTGGCAGAAGAAGACCAAATGTGTGAGTCTGAGTTTGATCACAGTCTCCTATGCCACCATCCAAACTCACTGAGATACGGGATTAGACTGGTTGGTGGTCTTTTTAACTTGAAATTATTTTACAAATTAAAAACACAGGTGGTTTTTGCAGGATTAGAAACAAATGTCGTCTCCATATTTCACTAATTGTGAGAAGTCCATCGGTCATACTAATTAATGCTGTGCAAACAGGCTTTTACAGACATGCTTATACAAAACATTTCCATGGATTTACATGCACATTTTACCTGTTCATCAAGACTTTGAATGACCACCAGATCTGCCTCGCTGTAAGTGCAGTTTTGTCTGCCTTCATCCCAAGATTTAGTATCGTTTGAGAAGAAATAACAGGAGTCACGAAACATCTTCCATCCTGCAGGGCAGGTTTTCGCTGTAAAACCTGACAAATACAATTAGAGAGCAGGAAAGATGCAGAAGATAGATCAGAACCTAATGTTTTCTTGATGTGTTAACTTCAGTCCATAGAGTGATGCAGGGATGATGTGGTTTTGAAGGTGAGCGTAGAAGTTAGCATCGTGCTGGTTCCCTTGAATGAAAGCTGGTTGGATTTTCCACCTTTTCCACTCTAAACTTTTGGGCAGCTGAAGTCGTATATAAAAGAGAATTATGAAAGAATTTCACATACAAAGCTTCAACAATAAGTGTCCTAAATTACTTATTGAGTGATGTTAAAAGGAGAGGTGATTTAACACAGGAGTAAAGATAACCGGGTCCCAGTTTCTTTGGAACTTGTTTCAGGCATCAAATTCAAATTTAGTGAATATTTGCAAAAAGAACTATGAGTTTAATAGTTTAAACAAAAAAAATGTCTCTCTTTTTTGTCATGCATCCAATTAAATAAAGGTTGATATGGATTTGCAAATCATTGTATTCTGTTTTTTTTACATTCATACAATAATCATTGGAATTGAGGTTAGTATATTTATTAACTAGTATAGATACGTAACTAGTTTTCCATAATAGTGTATGCAGCAATCAAAAGTAAAATTACTTTCTTTTAATGTTTTTTTAAAGGACTGATGAGATCATACCCAATTCTTGCAAGTTCGTTTTAATTGTTAAATTTGGGTCTGATATACTCAAAACATCAAGTAAAATGTTATTTAGTAGAATCTTTAGTTTTTATAGTGTAGCTGTATGAGGAAACCACTGAATACTCACTGCATGTGGATGAATTCTGAAGTCTTTCCAGCTCTTGAGTCAAATTCTCTGAAATAAGTGAAAGAAAAACATATAATGTTTGGTTAAAAGACTGATATGTTAATTTCAAACATACCAACAATATGAGACAGATAAATCAGTGAAAAAGCACTAAGTGAACAACATAACCTTACTCACTGCATCTGGATGAACCCTGAAGTCTTTCCAGCTCTTCAGTCATTTCAGAGAGGCTGATGTTCTGAGATTTCAGTTGCTTTTCATTGGCCTGGAGACGTGCAGATAAACTCTCTGAAATAAGTGAAAGAAAAATGTGAACTGTTTGGTTAAAAGACTGATATGTATATTTCAAACGTGCCAATAATACAACACAGATAGATCAGTGAAAGTGACCAACATTAATGAGGTGAACTTTAACAACTATTAGCGAACATATTCCACATGAGGCAAACTGGTCAAATAGGAGTGAACTGGAGCGAACACTTTGTTTCCTTCTCTCTCTTATCAACAGCACAAAGTAAAGACACTCGCCAACCACTTTATTAGATATATGGTACACCTGTTCATCAAGACAACCTGCTGAAGTCCAACCTGAGCATCAGAACCTGGAGGGAAGGTGACCTAAGTGACTTTAAACGGGGCACTATGGTTGGTGCAAGACAGGGTTGTCTGATTATTTTAGAAACTACTGATTCCTGGGATTTTCATGCACAACCATCACTAGGGTTCATGTTGAGTGGTCTGAGAAAGATGCCAGAGGCCAGACAAAAAAAGGCCAGAGTGGTTCCAGATGCTAGATAGGTAACAGTAGAATGGTATTAGCCTAATTTTGAAATAATCAATGATTTCAGGAGAAAACACATGAAGAACAATAGGAAGACAGCCCACACAGGCAGACCAGAGTAAGTTCACATCTGCAGACAAGACCTTGGCACAAGAGTTGGGTGAGGGTAATGACGTTGAAGTGACTAAGCTAGCAGAGGAAGATAGCCTCACTGCCATCATTGTTCATGACGTTAAGATACTCAGCATGGAGTTGAGGTCCCAGTTAGGGGATTTTCAGAACACACTTAGAGAGGACCTGAAAGTGGAGATGGCCAGTTTAAGAAACAAAATACAGCAGAAGCTAGGCAAGGTGGTAACCAACCTCAGAGCTACAACGGAGACAGCTCAAAGCAAGAATAAAAGAATTCCAGCTTCAACAAAAGGGTTCTCAGTCTCCAAACGCCTATTGAGTGTTGTTAAAGGGACAGGTGATGAAACACAGTGGCAAACATGGCCCCGTCCCAGCATTTTTTGGGAGGCGTTGCAGGCATCAAATTCATATTAAATGAATATTTCCAAAAAACAATGAAGTTAATCAGCTTGAGCATTAAATATCTTGTCTGTTTAGTGTGTCCAGTTGAATATAGGTCAGAAATGATTTGCAAATCACTGTATTATGTTTTTATTTAAATTTAAGACAATGGGCTCTAATTTCCTGGCGCTACTCAGGGTGGCGCAGGGTGGCACAGCCTGGCGCACCCCGAGCAGTGGTAATTTTGTCCGTCACACCGCCGTGCGCAGCCAATTTGGCAATTTGGTAAACCGGCTGCGCCGAGACGGCGCACCAGGGGCAGGTGTCGACAGATTCAGCTTGGCGCAGTGACAATTTCGTGCCAAAAAAACGCACGGAAGGTGTGTTGAAAGCTCGCCAGCTCCAACCTGGTCTATTCTTGGCGCAGAAGAGGCGCACCCTGGGCAGGGGTAATTTGGCTCACAGGCGCACAGTGCGCACACGTCACCAAAACCTCACAGGCAGGTATCCACAGTGTCAGGCACATTTCAGTGCAATAAACAATCACAGCAACCACTATTCAATGTAACCGTCTGAACCAGCACATACATTTGTATCTATATTAATTGTCCCGTCACATCTGATGTCAGATCAGAGACGTTTGTCATAACTAACTTGTTCACGTCTCTTAAGCCAACCACAAACAGCCACATCATCCCATACGGAGTATCCGGCTTCTCTCATCTCATGAAATTCAAAAGAAAAGAGAGAGAGACGCTCGCTGAATAAATGTGAGTCACTCTGTGTTTTTATAAGGATTTGCCTGTGATTGCCCATATTTCCCTCTTTTAATCTTTATTCGTAACGTGATCTAAAAAGATGGAGTAGCTACATTATTGCAAGGAGGATGAGGAGGAGATATATTCTCACCAAAGGTTCTGCTATTTGGCAATGAAAGACCAGGAATGCAAGTGGATCACAAGCATGATGAATGGATTAGCCTGCTGCTGTTTTTAAATGAAATGCCCGCGGCGCATTTAAAGGCGAGGAGAGGCGTTCATTTGATTGGTGAAGATCACACACGGCAGTGTTAAACCCTGATCTCCTCCCTCTCTGCCATTTGCGCCGGTGGGAGAGACAGAGGCGTGGGTGCGCCTCCCTGCGCAAGACTGTGCTGTGAACGAAACTTGCAAAATGCCCTGGACACACCCCGTTGGCGCGGCGCAAGCACGGCGCAGGGCATGTGCGCCGCGCCTGCGCCTGGTCTACGAAATTAGAGCCCAATGTCCCAACTCTATTGGAATTGAGGTTTGTAGATTTTGTTGAACAAGCCCCACAGTTCACTATCTTTGTACCTATTTAAAGTGTGTTTACCATTGTCATTACTCAGCATTGTTGTGTCAAGATAGTAGAAGACGCCCAGGATGATGATCCCAGCCAAGAGGAGAGAACTCAGCAGCCCCAGAATCCAAACAACAGCTCCATTGAACTTCTGTGAGCTCTTCCTACCGTCACAGAGAGCTGGATATAGAAGAAATTGTTAAGGTAGATACATTATTAAACATGTTGTAGTGCAGCTCTGACAGACTGAATACTTTTTGCACATTTACCCATCTGAGATGTTGAAGGTTTAAGGCCAACAGCTCTGTCAACTTCAGCATTGCAGTAAATTTCTTCCATTGCTCCAAATTGTGCCGACTCTTCACTGTAGGGTGGACCAGATTTGAAACCTGGAAAACTTGTGAGAAAGTGATAAGTTTAGATGGTGTTTAAAATAGTCCGGTGCAGTATTGAGCCCTAAAACTGGGAAACTGGGATAACTGGGATCGATGTCTTAACAAAGGTTTGTAGTGAACATGACCCTGAGAGAGGTAACCAAGCAACAATCTGCAGGGCAGGAAAATAAAGCCAGTGCAGAAGTGCCAAAATCTGTACTTCCTTGAGTGTCCACTTGAGGCTGGCTGAAGGAAACGAGGACATTATATGATTGTATGAGTGAAAAGATGGTTTTAAAGTCTAAATAGAGGGTTAGTTCAGTATTTTAAATCAATCAATCAATCTTTATTTGTAAAGTTCATAACAAGTGTTATCTAAATACACTGTACAATAGAGCAGGCTGAAGCCATACTCTTCATTTTATACATACACACATATAGTCATATATTAATACTGATATATACAAATATATACATGTATGTACAACCAGAGATGAACTCACCCAGGCAGAGACAAAAGGACTTAAAATTAATAAAAACCAATGGATGCCCAGACCATAAATCCGTCCTCATCATATTTGTCTCTGCTTGATGTAGATTTATTTGAGGTGAGCCCCTTGAGATGTGGCGTCTCATTTTTAAGAGGGTCCTCGAGTCTATGTGATTCTAAAAGTATTTATTAAGGAGGTATAATCAATAACAACCATAGATAACTCTACAGTAACATTAACATCTGTAATGATCATAACCTGCAGAGGACTGATGTTTAATATAGCAGCATCTAGGGTTTAACTGGTCTAAAAGTATGAATTCATGTTAAATGTCATTTCTGTTGATGGTTGATGCAGGACAGAGCACTTGGAGTCGAGCAGGTACACAGCAGCAAGGTCATTCATGATTGTTTGTCAAGGTCATACTAATGTACAGTATGCGTGCCGTTTGCAGGAACTACCATGTGTTTTCAAGTCGAGTTGTTTGAGGTACTTGACAACAGTCAGTGAAGTGGCTGAAAGGGCTCCCAGCAGTGCTGCACCTTTAAGGACGAGCTGACAATACTGTTGGCAGGTGTGACTATTTAATTGTGTGTTTTATGTAAAAATTAGCCACAAAGCAAAAGCAGTGTTTCCCCTATAGTTTATTTGGGGTGGCGCCCCGCCCCCCCAACAGACACCACTGCCATGCCAACAGGATCCCCACCCAGAAAATCAAGTGCAGATTTAAAAAAGAAAAAGAATCCATTATTTGATTTTTATTTTAATCAAAAGAGTGTATAACAGGCATTCTGTTTATCAAATAAAAAGCTAACTGTAATTAGCACAATTTTAGAGTCTAATACGTCGCTGTCGTTTCATTGTGTTCGTTAAAATGCATTTCTCCTCTCCTCTGTGATGGGCGGGGCTCTCCCCTCGCTCCTCCCTCACAACATACACACCCACTCACACCGGTAGAGACACACACACCCACAGTCAAGAGAGTGGAGGAGAGAGCATGTTGCCGACATTAAAGTAAAAAAAAATTTATCAGCAAACAAACAAACAAATTATTAATGGACGACCAAAGGTTCCCCAAACGTGTGCTCGCTCCTCCGTCTGCCGGTGAGCATAAAGACGCAGCTAGATACACATCGCATGGACAGTGAGGGATCATCAGTCACTTTGTGTGATTTTCTAATTCAAACTGTGTCTTGTTAGCTCATGTGCGCGGTTTAAGTAACACAAAGACTTCAAAAATGACGAGTCAGCCTTTTGATGAATCAAAACTCAACATCCTTAATCAGTCCCGCTCTTGTTTTCACTCACTCACTGTTTTCTAAATGATAAATTCATCCTGAGGTATCCTGCATCACTTATTCTACATGATATAAGAACAATCTTTGAAGGATCAAGCTAATACAGTCTACTAGTGCCGCGGTTCTCAACCTGTGGGTGGAGGCCCATAAGTGGGTCTCAGAGCTGTTTTCAGAGGACGGTGCATAAATCAGGTAAAACTGTGGCAAAAATGTCTTCAGTGTACGGAGGCCCTAAGAGGACAAACATCCATCAGAGTATATCAGAGTATACCCACTAGAATAAACCAGACTACGCCACTGTGTACAAGACTGAACTTGGTGAGTGAATTGATTAATTTGTATAGATAGATAGGTAGATAGATAGATAGATAGATAGATAGATAGATAGATAGATAGATAGATAGATAGATTTCATGCTCCTTTGTTTTCCTAACGCTGAACTGTCAAGCAGTACGCAGTTCTTACGAGATGACTGTGGCTCGCGTTCAATAATTACATAGTGTAAGTGAGGAACCCAGGTGTGCATAAAAGGAAAGTGAAAAACTCCATTCACTCTGTTTTAAGACCCCTACTTTTAGACGGACTTTAAAACAGTTATTTTAAAGGTGTAAAAGTTACATATTGTCACTTTAAGTAAGTATATTAAAACACTGAACAGTTAATAAGTTCTTTATCACTCCACTTGTGTAACAAGCACAGCAGAACAAGAAAAACAACATTTATAAATTTATAAATTTATAGATTTATACATTAATTTTTGTAGGCTATTATTACTTTGAGTTTGATGTTCGATTCTAGATTTATTGATTTATAAATAAAGAAGATATAATGTTGACTTAGATGTTCACTTGAACAGATCCAGTTTATAATTACATTCTGACTGTTAATTTCCATTCTGAATATCTCTTAAGTTTTGTGAGATATTCAGATTTGGTTTTGTTGCTGCTTGTTGACAATTTGTTAAAAACATTTTTGAAGTATAGTTTGATGTTGTTTGGTTATTCATTAAAGTATTTCTTCTAATTTTAGAACTCGTATCTAGCTTTCTGTTCTTGTAAAGCTACCGTATTGGTGATCAGACCGGTGTTTATGGTGAGCAAAGAAATTCTGTTTGGTCACATGTGGTGTTAATATCCCCATTTAAGACGTTTAAGTATCAGACAACACAGCAAAATATATAGCAATTATCTGTGAAATTTTACTGTTTATTGTCCCCTCAAACAATGAAGAGGGATTTTTCACCCCTGAGCACCAGTTAGTGCCCCAAGCTTTAAAAGAGCATCTCAGACTGAGAAAGAATACAGCTATATGAGGGGTACTCTTTTTGTGAAAATAATTTGAATAATATTTTTTTAACAATAGTGATTGTGAATACTCTATCCATATATACTTATTCACTCCCCATTTCTTGCAAGAAAAACTCTTCCCAAAAATATATTTTCCAGATTCATGTTTCCTTGACTTCTGCTCCCCAACTGGATCAATTAAGATCAAGATTTATCTGCATTTGTTAAAACATGTAAAAACACATTCAAACATGTCAAACTTGAGCATCAACCACAATCTAGCTTCAAAATCATCACCAATAACAGGATCTCAGAAAGGTTAAGAGGTCTTACCTGTGAAAGCAGAGGCTAAGAGGAGGATGGAGAGAGGTGAGAATGAGACGATGAGGAAGATCCTGCTGCCTAAAACATGCTCTTCAGCTGTGTTGGCTAAAATCAGATAAACTTTTCAGATGTCCATACAAAAACTTCCTTCTGTGTTTGATGCTTCGTGTAAACCAAGAGTAGATAAATATGCAAATAATTTCTGATGAAATATCTGGACAGCAGAACTCTCATGTTCAAAGAGAGACAACACGTGAAGTTAGTCAATGGATTTTGTTACATTTTATGTAACTTGATAAAATCTGTGTACATTCTTCAGTTGTGTATTTTTTTCTTATTGGGAACTCCTATTCCTTAAGCAGGCTCTCGTGTCACTGTTCTTAGAAGGATTGCGGTGCTACAGTTTGCATTGAGCAGGATCCCAACAATGGTAAATGGACTTGAGCCTACGTGTTTCTTCTGCAGTGCTTTTCTGGTCTTTCTGACGACTCAGAGCTCTTTGACACACCAGGTCACATCTGCTTATTCACACTCACATTCAGTCACATTGACAGCATTGGTATCATGCATTAGGGTCCTCATTAATTTCTGACTTCTCAAAGAAACTTTTTATACCAAATTGGGTATAAAATGATGAATTCAGTTAGAAAGTCCTCATCCTTTTCAAATTGTATGTCCAATAACAATAATTTATTCTCATTGTCTATTATGCTTATTCCTTGTGGGGTCATAGGGGGTTGGAGCCCATCTCAGCTGGCGTCCCAGAGGCGAGGTACACCTTGAACAAATTGGCAGCCGATCACAGGGCCACATAGAGAGACAGACAACCTTCACTCTCACAATCCTACCTATGGGCAATTAAGAGTCACCAATTAACCTATGAAGCCTGTTTCTGGTCTGTGGGGGGAAGCCACACATGCATGGGGAGAACATGCAATTTCCACACATATAGGCCCTGACAGACACGGGGTCCAAACAGGCAACCTTCTTGCTGTGAGGCACGTGCACTACCTGCTGTGCCACTGTGTTGCCCGAACAAAATATATTCAAATTCAAGCAAGTTTTTTAAAGATTTCCAAAGTCTGTGTTTTCTCGTTTTAACAGGTGGTCTAATAAATTTGTTAAGTGCCATATATTTTTTTGTTAATCCCATATAAATTAAATTTGTCAAAGCACTTTGTCACAGAGCCTGATTAGAAATTCAAAGTATAATCAAACTATTACACAGTTATGAGATATATTCTACATTTTAGTACAGATGAAATGAACAAAATCAACACAAGGGAAAAAAATCATGTTATGCACTTATTTGCTTTGAATGATTTTTTTCGATTATGCTTACAATCTAGTTTGTATTGCCATGTTTTTAACATTTTAAAGTATGACATAAGTGTTGTATGTGTGGTTTGTTGTTGTTTAAACATGTATGCAAAGTAGACTGTCTGCGTGGAAGTTTCTGTTTTACATTTACAGTTGCTGTTTCAGCTTTGGGACAAACACAGGGCATCTCTGTGCAACTCGATCAGAGCCAAAACATTCAAATAAGTACATGTCAAAACAAATGACCACAGTTGGACTAATAAATAAGATTTAGATCTCCCTGTACTTGCAGACAGTCTGGATCTGTCAGTATAACCTCTAATGAATGGAAAAGCCAATCTAATAATTGCACCAAGTGCATTTTTTCTGATCAAGACTGAAGAATAACCCAGTGAAAAGGTCTTTCAAAGATTGTGCGCTATTCTAATAAGATTTTACATTTACAGCGCTCATGGGCCTGGCTCCTGGATATATTTCAGAGCTATCAGTTTCTCATGAGCCAGCTCACAGCCTCAGATCCTCAGGCGAGGGCCTCTGATTGTTCCAAAGTCAAGGCTCAAAACTAAAGGGGCTCTAATTTCGTAGACCAGGTGCAGGCGGGGTGTGCCTGCCCTGCACCGCGCCTAGAATAGACCAGGTTGGAGCTGGCGAGCTTTCAGCGCACCTTCCACGCGTTTTTTTGGCTCAAAATTGTCACTGTGCCAAGCTGAATCTGTCGACACCTCCCCCTGGTGTGCCGTCACACCCATCTCGGCGCAGCCGGTCTACCAAATTGCTAAATCGGCTGCGCACGGCGGTGCGCCGGACAAAATTACCACTGCCTGGGGTGCGCCAGGCTGCGCCACCCTGAGTTGCACCAGTCTCTCTCCTCCAGCTCTTGTTCAGAGGGCTGTACTCCTAGCTCCTGTCTCCTGTTATGCCGTTCAATCTGACACTGCAGAGTTTTACCACGTCTGGCATACAAGAAAGCCGAGACGAATATCAGAACGTACCCCAAACTTATACCAATGGCTAGCACAGTATCAGAGGCCAACCAAGAGTTGTCATGATCCTGTTTTAGTTAAACTCCCTTTTATGTTTTCATGCTTCATGTTGTCTTGTGCTTCCTGTTTTATTTTGAAAATTCACCTGTCTTTCTTTGTTTTGCTTCCTGTCTGGTCTGTCACACCTGATCCCTGATTGTTCCTCCCCAGCTGTGTCTAATCACCCCCAATCACCTCATGTATTTAACCCTCATGTCTTCTCCTGTCTTCTGGCCAGTTCATAGTACCTCCAAGTCTGTGTTGTCTTGTTACTGTAGCCTTGTTTTTGATCTAGATTCTTGCCTCGTGTTTATTGACACTTGCCTGATCTGATTGCTCTTCTGTTTCCCGACCTTTTTTCAGAAACTGATGAAAAACACTTTTAGCCTTTTAACTGGTGTCCGTGTCTTACATTTGTGTCCTGGTTGTAAGTTCAGTATTGTGATACACAAACTTATTTAATGTTTTTGGTTTGTTACTATAACAAGTCTGTGTAAGACGTTTGCAGTTAAGTTGTATGAATTTGTGAATTAAACAATGGCATTAAATTTTCTTCTAAAACTAGGGTGCTGGGTTGGCGGAGTGGTAAGCAACAGGCATGACCCATATATATGCTTCTGCCGGCCTGGGTTCGAAAGCCGGCCTGTTGCCAGTTTGCAGCGTGTCCTTCCCAACTCTCTCGCCCCCCTTTGAAATCCTGTCTCACATCAATAATGTCACAAAAAATGCTAAAAAAATAAAATTAAATTAAAAAAAAATCTTCTAAAATTGTAACGGTACAACCATGTCTGTAAGGGTTATTGTGCTTGGTGTTTATTTTAGGGAAGAACAGAATTAAATGTGGGCAGTGTGCTGTGTGTTCTGAAACATCTGAGACAGAAATTTCTTCCAAAAGTGGCACAAATGACTGTATGGCTTAAAAATATGTAATTACTTTTTGTCATTGATTTCTTTGAATATTTTTTTTCTCCTTCAGGCCAAGACTTAAGGGCCACATTTCCAGATGTTAGAAGACATGTTCTTCATTGATCTGTGTGTGATTATTATTAAGTTTTGTTTAATTCCAAATATTGATTTTGATTTTTTTGTGCTGTCTCTTTGGTCATACAACTTTTGAAACATGGATTTGACACAATCACAGCATAAATACTCTGATACTTCAGGTTGTCCTGAAGAAAAGGAATTCTGTATCTAGTTTGTGATTGAAAAGGTTGAGGTTTTATGTGTATGATGGCAAAAACAATAGTTGAGGTGAGCTGAAAGTAGCAGAAAATGGCTTAGAATTTTCTTTTTGCGTTATTACCCTGTAGTTTCACGACAGTGGTGGTAGTGTGTTGTAAAACATAAAAAGCGAGAATTTTTTTTTCCTTTTATCTTGAACATTTGAATATCATATTGATTTTATTTGGCAGTTTAATCTTAATTGAAAGAATAAAATTATTATAAAATACATTGAAATTTGAAGGTTAGATAAAAAAACATCAAATAAATTTTAACACATTCTAATTTGCAGCAGCAGCATTTCAGTCCCTCTTTTAATCACTAGGTGACACCAGAGAGCTGCTTTCGTTTTCACATGCATTCCACTTTTTTAGTCCTTGACCTCTCAGTAGTGATTCAGGCGTCCCTCTCTGCGTGTGGCTTCAACTTTCATCACTGTTTCCAGCTCAGAGGCTCCAGATGATCACTGCATTATCACGGCAAATGTCTGAAGTGTTTGAAGATTAACTCTCCTCACATGAAGGTTTGATAATAGCCATCGCAGAAGTTATGTCAGCAACAGTCAGACAACAGTCAGACAACAGTGATTGTTCTACTGAGATAAACAGAAAATAAGTGATTAACATACAGGTCATTCAGTAAGATTGGCCAGTTGAAGGTCACTGGTAGGAAACTTCTACAAACCACAATTCCAATTAAGTTGATGTGCAATTCTATTTTATTTGAAATACTACACATGCAAAGGCCAAAAAGCACAAAAATATCTCTTTACCGAGAAAAAAATGCTGAAATTGTCAAATTATTTTCTCATTATTGTAGATTTGCTTAATCTGGTTGCACTCAGATTACCACCCTAAGGAGAGATCAGCAATGGTCATCCCAACTGCAGTTATTTTTTAATTTAATATCAGAATAAATCAAGCAGATTGTAAGTGGTTTTGTGTATTTCAAACATATTTACAGTACTAGAAAGCACGCGGAGAGCACAAACCTCCACAAAGATGTCTCACACATTGCTGTTACATCTATAAGCAATAGTTCCATGATAAAGTTACCATCATAATATGATTACTGACCTTGAAAAGCCCACACCGAGCACTCAGAATCATGTTGGTATCATTTTTAGTTAGACAGTTATTAAGCAAACAAAAAACATTTGTTAATGGCGGTTGGGCCATTACCAACATCATTTCATCAAAATCTGTCCAGTAGTTTTTGTGTAATCTTGCTAACAGATAAACAAACAAACAAACAAATATATGCAGGCTAAACATAATCTCATTAGTGGAGGTCAAATACATAAGGGAGCAAAGGTCAGGCTATAACAAACTAAAACCTTCTCAGCTTTGTTATTATTGGACATTTTCAGTCAGAAAACAGCATAGAAAGTGTAAAACTAATCTTATCTTACCCTTTTCTCTAAAGCAGGGGTCATCAACCACATTTGCACAAGGGCCACTTTTATCCTTGATAGACACCATGGGGGTGGGTTTTAAAATTAATTGAAATATCACAAACATTTTGGTCTAATAAACATTTTACAAGTTTGATATTATCATTATCCCTGAACGGTATGTATGTCTTCATCTTTAAAAGTGAGATCAGTCCCTACTCCATGTGCTGCTTCTTGCCACTTGGACCAGTTGCAGTATCTTGGCTATTTCTTTCTGCAGCTGTCATGTTTTTCACCTCTGGGTTTGGCTCTAATATTCTCATTCTGTGAGTTAAATGTTGGCTAAAAATGACTGAACAGGTCAAACATCATGTCAGTCCTGACAAAACTGCTTGAACACCAATTATTTGGGGGATTGCTGCAGTAGTTGTAGGGATTTTAAGAAAACAAGAGTCTCTTAAAATCACAAAAAAAATCATCTGTAAATTCTTTGGATATTTCTGAGGGCCCGATGTGAAGCTTTGGAGGGCCTGATGTGGCCCCCAAGCTGCCAGTTGATGATCACTGCTCAAAAGAATAACTACAGTAATATAAGGCATGGATGCCACCAAAAACACACCTTACCGATAATGAAACATACAATCAACAATCAATTCAATCAAAATAGCATACTTAGCACAAGTAAATCTAAATTTACAGAAAATTTCAACTCCACACGACACTGGGATCAAACCAGCAACCTTCTTGCTGTGAGGCTCGTGCACTACCTGCTGCACCACCGTGCCACCCCCAAACAACTAAAATGAGTTCTCGTCGTCTCCTGTGACAGTTTCAGTCTCCAGCGAAGAGAAGTTTTCTCTCTTTTTTAATCGCATTATGCCTCCATGTCTGTGCTTAACCGAGAACATTTAGGACGTGTTAGTTAAGTGACGATTGTTTTCAGCCGCCGCATTTATCAGCACACGGTCATTCATATGGTTGGATTGATCAAATATGCACATTTAATGAATCACACTTGGAAGCTGGTGTAGGATGATTTCTATGCTAAAACCTGAAAGAATTTCTTGGCCAGATTAATAAATGTGTCCTGGAAGTGATGGTATGGCCCCCACTGAGCTCTGATCTCAACATCATGGAGTGTGCCTGGGATTACATGAAGAGACAGAGGGATCTGAACCAGTCTACATCCACACAATACCTGATTCTCTAAGAAGTCTGGAACACCGTACCTGCACAGTTCTTTATAAAACTGTCTTCAAGTGTATGTGGAAGAATTTATGCTGTTTGGTAGAGTGGTCACGCCCAATTTTGATTTAATTTATCCTGTTTGTTTATGTGGCCATTGTTAACTGATAAAAAAAAAAACTATCACTTCTTCTATTTGTAAAAAAACATTCTTGCTTGACTTTTTCACACCTGTCCAAGACCTTTGCATTGGGCTGTAGACCACTGAGACTGTGTTTGTCGTACTACCACTGTTGGACAAACATTTGGATGCGTTCTTAACAAATATTCTTCTTAACTTTACACACAATCGCAATTGACATTATTTGAATGGTCTCCAAAAGTATGCATGTTAAACTGTCTCTTGTTATCTTTTTGTAAAAAACAATACCACCTCTAGAGGCTTTTTACACTAACCTCTAGTGTAAATAATCCCAGTAGTGTATTATTTAAAGGCTCATAAAATGGTGGGCTTTTTTTCACAGATCCACCTCAGAGATACATCACAGATGTTATCATTCCAGTTGTCCTTCAGTCCTCCAGTGTAAAAGTGACCACAGTCCTCACTTTGCCCTTTGTTATTAGGCTGTCCCTCTGCCCAGTATCTATAAGAGATAAACAAGACAGAAAATCCTCAGAGACAGGCATATCAGATATCAAACTCAACCTACCAAGGCTTTCTTTGAGTGAGATGGCTCAATAAAGCTTCAAGTTCCTCAAAGAGAAATCATTCCGCATACCATGCAGCCAATTATGGTAAATGGTAAATGGACTTGAGCTTAAATGGCGCTTTTCTAGTCTTTTGACTACTCAAGCAGCTTTACACCACAGGTCACATTTACCCATTCACAACCATTCGCTCACTGATGGCTCAGAGTTTCTATGTTAGTTATCCATCAGTATTAACTAATACATTCACGCTCTTTCATGCCCATTTATACACCACTGACTAAACTTGGGGTTTAGTGTCTTGCCCAAGTATACATTTGCCTTGTGTCACTCAGAGCTTGAACCTGCAGCCTCCCAATTGCTGACCAAGCGCATTATCCAACTGCACCATCGACATTCTGTTCTCTGCTTAGTGCTGTGTGCTGAGTTAAGAGGTCATATTTGGCTTACTCTAGGTCCATTTATTCAATTTCATTGCCTGCTAGATTATACTTACAATTTAAAAAAAAACCTTCAGGTCCACACATACCGAGTACCCCGATCCACCTGTATGCTCACTCTGTCAGTGATGCTCTGTTGGAGCTCCTGTCACTCTAATGCTGTGTCAGACTGCATGATTTTTTTCATTGGCAACAGTGTTCACCATGATTAGGTGACAAGAGAGCCATAACTTTGTGCTTTGACTTGCCCAACTAGCATGCCAGACTACACGAGTAGAACCAACTAAATTGAACCAAACAAACATTCTGTATGAAGAGTGCTGGACTTTTGTTTGTGTCAACAAACATTATGTTGAATTATATGTTATAATGCTGATGAATGCAAGCAGTCACTCACCATGTTGCATTTGCTGCTTCCCTCCAACATTTCTCTTTGAACAGTTTGTGGTATCTCTTCTATTTAACATTAACTAAGGGCAGGGACATTGTTTTCAAAGCTTCACAAACTTCATCTGTGTCTCAAAGCTCTCAAGGCACAAATCTCAGTTTGTTTACATTTGTCATCAGCGTACATGCGGAGCTCCCAGTGCTCTCATTGGTCATTGTCACAGACATGGAGGAACAAATCATAGGAGAAAGGACAGAAATCAAAGATGCTAGCCTTACTAGCATCTATCTATCTATCTATGTGTAATTTGTTCTCAATAATTAATTTTGCTTAATGATATTATATTCCTGTATTAAAAAAATTAAAACAGATTGTGCTTTTTAAATTTCAAGAGCTACAGCTCCATGAAACAAGCACGATCCCAAAAACAGTTCATATCTGTCCTGAAATCCCAGAGATGTTTTAATCAGTCTCTGGTTCAGTTTTAGTATGTGTGATTGATTGATGGTTTATTATTAATGGAAGCTGTGCTAAGCTGCTCGTTGTAAAAACACAATTTCCTTTCAAGGTGAGTCAAATATTTTCAAAATAAAAGCATTTGGAAATAATAAGACATAAGTTTTTTTGTGAAATCATTGGGGAAGTCTCCTACTTTTATTGATGGAATTCATGTGTTTTAGTGAATCTGCAGTTAATCCACAGCTGCAGTGTCTTTAGCAGCGTCAGTGGATTATTTTGAACTTAATTAGTGAGACATCGATTTAAACTCACATCTCTGTGCCCTCTGCACCTGATGCAACATGGCCTACAGCTATGATACTTTATATGAATGCTGCGTGTTTTATGCCCAAGGACACATCACCATGTGACAGCCTAAGCTGGGCTTGAACCTGCAACCTTCTGGTTACTGACCAGGGACACTATCAGACAACACCACAACGCAGAATATATCCTGGTAATGACAAATCAACATGACGACACTTTCAGGTTATTTTTAGCTGTTGAAAAAGGAAGTAAGAATTGGCCCTGGTCATGTACCTGATTCATTAAATATGTGCTTGAATTGTGTCTGAGTTTAAAATGTAAAAACAGAACAACACAAAGCTCAATGTCTGCCTTACGCCTGAGTCAGTGGAGTGTCATCAATCCATTTCCAGGTGCCTTCATGGTTTCTGTCTCTCAAACCAATCCAAGTCCATTCTTTGACGTAGTTAAAGAGGAATTCCTGTCAGAGATTAAAAAAATAACCAATGATTTACGTGGTCATATTTCTTTTTTTTTTTTTTTACAAGGGTTCTCATACAGAGTGTGTTCACAATGTAAAAAAACAAACCAGTATTCTACAACTGAGTACGCCTGATCCACCTCATTTGTTAAGCCGTGTTCACACCGAAAGCGACTTGGGCGAACATTTTCCATGTAAAGTCAATGTACAGCCACGATGGGGCGGGGTTAACCCTCCCCAGCGATTAAAGCAGTTGGTGGTCTTTTTAACCAGGGATTACTTTTAAAATGAAAAACACGGGTGGTTTTCGCAGGATTGGAAACAAATGTCATCTCCATATTTCACAACTTGTGAGAAGTCCATAGGTCATACTAATTAATGTTGTGCAAACAGGCTTTTACAGATATTCTTATACAAAACATTTCCATGGATTTACATGCACACTTTACCTGTTCATCAAAACTTTGTATGACCACCAGATCTGCCTCGCTGTCAATGCAGTTTTGTCTGCCTTCATCCCAAGATTTAGCATCATTTGAGAAGAAATAACAGGAGTCACTAAACATCTTCCATCCTGCAGGGCAAGTTCTCACTGTAAAACATGACAAATACAATAAGCGAGCAGAAAAGATACAGAAAATAGATCAGAGCCTAATGTTTTCTGGATGTGTTAACTTCAGTCCATAGAGTGGTGCAGGGATGAGATGGATTTGAAGGTGAGCGTAGAAGTTAGCATAGTGCTGGTTGCCTTGACTAAAAGCCGACTGGATTTTCCACTTTGTTCTGGGATAACGGCTGATAATTACTAATATGGCAAAAAAAAAAATTAAGAGGCTTCCATGTTTTGGTCATCAAGATGATGTTCATGAACAAGCCTCACCTTTATGAGTTCTTGGGCTTATATGTAATAGGTGAGAGTCAAAAGCTATCATTAGGCCACAAACTACCACTGAAGTTGGGACATAAATGTAAAACATCAATAAAAACAGAATACAATGATTAGAACAAGATTCTCCATGTACATCTGTTGTAAATAAACATTGAACAGGATTAGCAAATCATTGTGTTCTGTTTAATTTACATTTATATAATGTTCATTAGAATTATGGTTTGTATTAACTAGTGTAAATAAATAGCCAGTTTTCCATAATAATTAAATGCAGCAATCAAAAGTAAAATTACTTGATTTTTAATGGGTTTCTTAAAAGATTTATTTTTTTGTTAAATTTGGGTCTGATTTTCTCAAAACATAAAGTAAAATGCTATTTAGTAGTTTCTTTGGTTTTATAGTGTAGCTGTGTGAGGAAACCACTGAATACTCACTGCATGTGGATAAACGCTGAAGTCTTTTCAGCTCTTCAGTCATTTCAGAGAGGCTGATGTTCTGAGATGTCAGCTGCTTTTGGTTGGCCTGAAGTTGTGCAGATAAATTATCTGAAATAAGTGAAAGAAAAACGGATTTTGGTTATAAGACTGATATGTTTATTTCAAAAGTGAATTTTATTCCCTTCTAAATATGGAAAATTGACCAAAAAGACAAAGAAGAGAACAAGAGACACAGTGTTACAGATCACGATTCCTTTATCTGAGAAACATGCAGCATGGAGAGGAGGCCTGGAGAGGTGTCCGCTGAAGACAAGACAGTTCACCAACCTTAAAGCTGCAGTAGGTAGAAAGCCAGAAAACGGTTGATTTTTGAGTCTCATCTGAGTTAGGTTTCATTTGTCTCCGCCCTGAGCCCATCCTACCAGACGAGCAAGCGCACACAGAATCGCTATCGAGCTGCAGCTGGAATTCACCGGTCCACTTAGCACAATTCTGAGTAACGTCTGAGTCAAGCTTCAACTGTAACCTTTACTAACGGTTTGCAGACGGCTAAACTGTTAGCAGCATTCAACTTACCGGTACTCTGGCCCCTCTGTCACCGGTATCAAGTCTCCACCGTGGCGCTCTCTCTCGCTCTCCCTCTTCTCTCTCACCGGTAGCCTGGCTCTGTCTGAGTCTGTCCCTCCGCTCCGGGGCAGCGGGCCCCTCCCGCCCAGTTCTGAGCCCCCCCTCTACCCTGGGTCCCGTTTTTCCCCCCCTCTGTCGCGGGTGTGTAGGCAGTTGTAGCCAATGCTGGAATAGCTATTTTACCTGGTGCACCATCAGTCATTGCCACTTGCTCTCCCCTTCTGCCTGCGGCATGGGAACGTGCATATGCAGTAGAACAGCCAACAGGAACGCAGTGGTCTGAGCTGACCTTTGATTGGTCGATGCACATCGTCCCGATACTAATTCTTTAGAGGCTGAACACAGAGCCATGGTAAGGTGCAGAACTTATTGCTTGTCTCAGACCACTTGACTTACATTATGCTTGGAGGATATTATAAAATTTTTACTCATTTATACTGAAACAATGTTGCCTACTGTAGCTTTAAATACAGCACTCACAGAATCACATGACACAAACATATATATATATGTATATATATATATATATATATATATATATATGTATCTAGCATCTGTTCAAGAGAGTAAATACCTCAGGACACCATATACAGGTAAAACTTCGCCCCCGTTAAAAACCACCCCCATCACCTGTTTACAAAGGGGTCAAAAGTTGTCTAAAAACAGATGTCAGACCTTGGTGTTTTACCCACTGAGTTTAAATACAGCTTTCCAAAAAATTCCTCACACAAACATGCCAATAATACAGGACAGATAAATCAGTGACTAAGCACACAGCTATTAGCTAACATATTCCACATGAGGTCAAAAAGGAGTGAACTGGAGCGAACACTTTGTTTCCTTCTCCGTCTTATCAACAGCACAAAGTAAAGACACACTCGCCGACCACTTTATTCGATACATTGTACACCTGTTCATCAAGACAACCTGCTGAAGTCCAAACTGAGCATCAGAACCTGGAGGGGGGTGACAGATAGGCAACAGTAACTCAAATAACCCCTTCTTATGACCAAACTGTTCAAAAGACCATTCCTGAATGCACAAGTTTTGTCTTGAAGAAGATGGGCTACAGCAGCAGGGGCCCACACTCCATGCCACTTCTGTCAGCTTTCAACAGGAAACTGAGGCTTCAATTCACACGGGCTCCCCAGGACTAGACAATAGAAAGTGTGAGGGATATTTTCTTAGCACACTTTGGGCCCCTTGGCACCAATTTAGCATTGTTGAAACGCCACAGCCTACCTGAGTATTGTCACTGACCATGTCCATTCCTTCATCACAAGATGTGCCCATCTTCTGATGGCTACTTCGATGGTAAGTGGTAAATGGACTTGAGCTTATATAGTACTTTTCTAGTCCTTGACTACTCAAAGCTGCTTTACACTACAGGTCGCTCATACCCATTCATGCCCTTTCTCTCTCACATTTACTCACTGATGGTTCAGAGTTTCTATATAGTTTTCCATCAGTATCAGCTAACACATTCACAGCCTTTCATGCTCATTTACGTGCCACTGACGCAGCAGTGGGAGCTCAGTGCCTTTCCCAAAGACACATCGCCATGTGTTGCCTGGAGCTGGACTTGAACCTGCAACCTACCGATTACTGGCCAAACACACTATCCAACAGTTTAACACTTCATTGTTTGTTTGAATCCTTAACTACATTGAGAAAACTGTTTTTGCTGTGAGTCAGAGCTGTAAAATACACCACAGATGTCATGATAACTAAAGACTTCCTGTGGGGACGAGAGAGGCGGATGGCCACATAAAAACTCAATCCCAGTCGGTCAGAGTTTAGTCCCCAGAATGGTATTAGCCTAATTTCGAAAGAATCAATGATGGAAGGGGAAACACATGAAGAGCAAGAGGAAGACAGCCCACAAAGGCAGATCAGAGTGAATTTACATCTTCTGACAAGACCTTGGCACAAGAGTTGGGTTTGGGTAATGGCATCCAAGTGACAAAACTAGCAGAGGAAGATAGCCTCGCTGTCATAATTCGTAGTGATGTTAAGATACTCGGCATGGAGTTGAGTAACCTGACACACCAGATGGACAGTTCCATAAATCCACCACAGAAATATTTCACTAATCCCTCTGGGATCGTTCGGCTCGTCACACTCATCACGGACCAATCCATATCAAGCCATGCGGACTGTTGTTAGCAATTAGCTTAAACTACCTTAGACTATCGTCTTACATTAAATTATACCACACAGATTTATCATTTAACACATATATGTGACATGAACCTCGTCAAAGACAATCCCACCAAGTTTTCCAGGTAAACATTTGAGGAGAGCAGATTTTGCCAAGTATCACTGAGTAACCATGACAGCCATAGACTAACCCGGCAAGTCCATGGAGGATTTCCGCGTTCTCTCCCAGTTTCCTAGCAGTGATCCCCGGTCAGCAGAAGAGCAAAAGCATGATTTCTCGCAAGACAAGCTCCAAGTGGCATTCTTTGCTCCTATTTTTTAAGGAATAAATTGAGTCAATTTTTGATTAAAAAAAAAAACAGCTATTGAGACCGCTTCAGAAGCCGGCATTGTTTTCAAACATGCAGTCACTTCCTGTTGTCGTCACGTCCGCCGCTCCCGCCTCACTTCCCTGATTGGGCCATTAAGCATTTAGCCAAGTGAAGTCGTTCGACAGTGGAAGTTGACAAGAAGGACATGCAGGATTTCAGACAATGAATCAGGCAGGTCCGTCTGCTCTGCAAGGCTAGGAGTTGAGGTCCCAGTTAGGGGATTTTCAGAACACACTTAGAAAGGACCTGAAAGTGGAGATGGCCAATTTAAGAAACAAAACCCAGCAGAAGCTCTGCAAGGTGGTAACCAACCTCAGAGCTACAACGGAGACAGCTCAAAGCAAGAATAAAAGAATTACAGCTTCAACAAAAGGGTCCTCAGTCTCCAAACGCCTATTGAGTGTTGTTAAAGGGACAGGTGATGAAACACAGAGGCAAACATGGCCCTGTCCCAGCTTTTTTTGGAAGGTGTTGCAGGCCTCAAATTCATATTAAATGAATATTTCCAATAAACAATGAAGTTGATCACTTTGAGCATTAAATATCTAGTCTGTTTAGTGTGTCCAGTTGAATGTAGGTAAGAAAGAATTTGCAAATCACTGTATTATGTTTTTATTTGCATTTTACAAAATAACCCAACTCCACTGGAATTGAGGTTTGTAGCCAAGCCCCACAGTTCACTATCTTTGTACCTATGTAAAGTGTGTTTAACATTGTCATTACTCAGCATTGTTGTGTCAAGATTGGAGAAGACGCCCAGGACGATGATCCCAGCCAAGAGGAGAAAACTCAGCAGCCCCAGAATCCAAACAAACGCTCCATTGAACTTCTGTGAGCTCTTTGGACCGTCACAGAGAGCTGGATATAGAAGAAATAGTTGTGACAAATTATTAAACATGTTGTAGTGCAGCTCTGACAGACTGAACACTTTCAGCACTTTTACCCATCTGAGATGTTGAAGGTTTAAGGCCAACAGCTCTGTCAACTTCAGCATTGCAGTAAATTTCTTCCATTGCTCCAAATTATGCCGACTCTTCACTGTAGGGTGGACCAGATTTGAAAACCTGGAAAACTTGTGAGAAAGTGATAAGTTTAGGTTGTGATAAAATAGCTTGGTGCAGTGATGAGTCCTAAAACTGGGAAAACTGGGATAACTGGGATCGATGTCTTAACAAAGGTTTGTAGTGAACATGACCCTGAGAGAGGTAACCAAGCAACAATCTGCAGGGCAGGAAAATAAAGCCAGTGCAGAAGTGCCAAAATCTGTACTTCCTTGAGTGTCCACTTGAGGCTGGCTGAAGGAAACGAGGACATTACATGATTGTATGAGTGAAAAGATGGTTTTAAAGTCTAAATAGAGGGTTAGTTCAGTATTTTAAATCAATCAATCAATCAATCTTTATTTGTATAGTACATAACAAGTGTTATCTAAATACACTGTACAATAGAGCAGGCTGAAGCCATACTCTTCATTTTATACATACACACATATAGTCATATATTAATACTGATATATACACATATATACATGTATATACACCCAGAGATGTACCCACCCAGGCAGAGACAAAAGGACTAAAAATTCATAATAATAATAATAATGAACTATCCCTTTGACATGTTTGCTCTGCATGATAGGACTTCCAAGAACAAGACAAAAAGTCTTCAGCATCAAGACCTTTTCTTCCTTGTTCTCGTCTTTATGGCACCATGAGCTTTCATAGAGCGTCTCAGACAGAGAAAGAATCCAGCCGTATCAGGGGTACTCTTTTTGTGAAAATAATTAGAATAGTAATTTGTGTTTTAACCCTTTAATGTCTGAAAACACAAATTATAGTCAGAAAATTCTATTTTTTTTATTTAGCTGAAGTGTTTGTTTCACTTGCTGCAGAAATCCTAAAAATAATCAAAATTTCCATAAAATTTAACATGTATATTTTTTGTATCTCTTTTTATCTCTGTATCGTTTGGCAACTGATAATCCATTGGAGGACATTTTTATCATTTATCTGATTGTATTCTGATGGGCTTTTTTAGTAATTTGTTGATCATATTGATTAGATAGAGGTATCATAAAAGTATGCATCAAATATGATACAACAGGATTTAAGGGGTTAACAACAGTGATTGTGAATACTATATCTATATATATTTATCCTCTCCCCACGATATATATTTATAAATATTACTTACTATTGCTCAAAACTAATGCTCGAGCTACAGTAAACTTGGATTCAGCAGAAGATGCACCACAGGATGAGCTTCTGATGCTGGAACAACAAGTGGTGGGTTTTCTGCACAGTCAGAACATAAACATTCAAAGGGATGAAATATCCACTTGTCATACACTATCAAGAAAGGCAGAGAATTCAAAACCAGCTATCATTGTAAGATTCATCAGCAGAAAGCAGAAGAATAGTGTGTTAATGCAAGCAAAAAAACTGAAAGATACAAATGTGTACATTAATGAACATTTAACAAAAAAGAATGGGGGGACTGCAAGAGAGGCAAGGATGTTAAGAAAGCAGAAAAAAATTACAGCTACATGGACCCGTAATGGTAATGTTTGGATGAAAGAACAAGAAGAGTCTCAGGCTAAGATGATCAGAGACCTGAAAGAGCTGGAAAAGTTCACAAAAGGACATTGACTCATGGGAGAGCATAGTGGGGTCAAAACAACAGATAAATATGAGGTGCTGGGGTCCAGAGAGGAAAAGGAGCGTGTACTGATACATGGAAACATTTACAAACTTACATGATGACGTAGAGAAAAAAAAATATGATTTAGATAAGGAAATGGACAATAACTTATTTATCCCTGTAAAGAGTGTGAGTATTATACTACTTCTAGAAGTAGTATGGGAGGTAGAGCCTTCACTTATCAGGCTCCTCTTCTCTGGAACCATTTACCGACCACGGTTCGGGAGGCAGACACCCTCTCTACCTTTAAGGCTAGACTTAAAACATTCCTCTTTGATAAAGCTTTCAGTTAGGGACCAGCTCATAGTCCATAGTTTAGACATATAGTTAAGATGCAATAGGCTTAGACTGCCGGGGGGATCTGGCACATTGGGCTCTATCCCTCTCTCTCTCACACTCTCTCTCCATATCTGCCTCTGCCCCTTTCTGTTTGCTCCTGTACTCGTCTCTGGCTCTTGTCTTTTAGGTTGCCTGGGATCCTTGGTGGAGACTGCCTGCTGCTGTGGAGTCACGAAGCCTCAATAACTACAATTACAGACATAACACATATTTGGCCATCTCACTCCAGTTCATAATCATTATAGCTGTTAATGTTGATATTAACATGATCTTTCTATCCATGGTTGATACATCTATAGTAACTATCTCTAGCTCCACATGGACATGAGATCCCTCCTGAGAATGAGGTGTCACATCTCAAGAGGTCTACCATTAATACATTTATACTTAACGGAGACAAATATGGTAGGGATGCACTTGTGGTCTGGGCACCCATGAGTTCATCACTACCATAAATTCTTACTTCCAGTAAGACTTTTATTGATTATACTTCTATAAAATTTTCACCACAACCACACAGACATGAGGACCCTCCTCTAATAAATTTGTTTGCAGCAGAAACAAATTTGACGACGACAGGTCTATGATTGGTCCATTGATCTGTCACTAACTTTAGTTCTTACTTTAGTCCACTTGTCTCCACTTACCTCCCTCCCTTTGCCCACACACCCAACACAGCATCGTGTGGATTTGCTGTTCATCATGAGACTGGGGTCCACATTCAAGATTTCCTGCTGCTTAACAGAAGGTTTTTTCTTGCCGCCATGATGGAGGGATTCATGATTGGCTATATGGATTCATGTTGGGTGTTGGATGTATATATTTGTATATATATGTATATGTGTATTTTTATATGTATATATGTATCTATGCATATATGTGTATCCATAATATGAAGAGCTTTGTGCTCTATTGTAAAGTGTCTTGAGATAACACTTGTTATGAATTGGCGCTATACAAATAAAGATTGATTGATTGATTGATTGATTATACTGAAGAACAATTTAATAATAATGTAAGGTTGGAAGAAACATTATCTATCATTAATTTCAACAGCAGGAGCCTCAACTTGATTTATATCAAATAAAAGATTATTGAAAACAGATAAAATAGATGGAGCTGAAATTGATGGGTATGAATTGTATTATTTAAATAGAAAAAAATAAGAAAGGTGGTGGGGTAGCTCTGTGTATAAAGTAAACTCTGAAATGTAATATTGTTGGTAATATGACAACTGGTGTAAACAATGTTATTGAAGTAATTACAGTAGAAATAATATTTGAAAATGTCAAAAACATTATAATCAGTTGTGTGTATAGAAAACCGGGTTCATGTGTAGATCATTTACTGACAAAATGACAGAGCTGTTTGACAACACCAATAATAAGACTGTGTTTCTATGTGGGGACTTTAACATTGATCTGGGAAACGTGACATCAAACGAATTCCTAAATAATAAGTATAGTCTCAGTAAGTTTCCAACGATAACAAAACCAACAAGAATCACAGCACAGAGCGCAACAGTCAGTGACAATATCTTCACAAATGTATCAGAGGGAATAGAAGTATGTGGGATCATGATGACTTATATTAGTGATAATTTACCAGTTTTTACAGTTTATAAAAATGACCAAAGCAATAAAATGCAAATTCCAACAGAAAGAGAATGTATGAGATAGGTCACAAAAAGCCTTGAAGGTACTGAAGACAGACCTAAACCAACAAAACTGGAATGAAGTGTATGTAAATGATGTTAACATAGCCTATGATTCTTTTATGAAGTTACTGATAAGATTGTATGAAAAAAACTGTAAAACAAGGACTTTGACCAAGAAGATTGCCACTGACAAACTATGGATGACAAACGAGGCAGAAAACAGGTATAAGAAAAATAACAATAAACTAATATAGTGATCTCCTAAATAAAGAAAGAAACAATACGAAGGCTACGTGGGGAATGTTAAACAGTGCAGTGGAAAAGTAATGTCAACTCTTCCTAATTATTTCATGAAAGAAAATGTGGCTATAAGTGATGTTAAGAAGATAGTGAATGAGTTCAATACATTTTTTGTTGATGTAGGTCCTAGTCTGGCTATGAATATTCCAAACCTAATGGACAATAATGCGGGTGGAAACATAATGGATACCATAAATAGTATTTTTCTTGGTAAAGTAGTAAAGGATGCAATGCTGAACATTGTAAAAAAAAATGTACAAGCAAAAAATCAACTGACTGTGATGATATGGACATGTTAACTTTAAAGAATATAATAGAAAGTGTATTCGAGCCTTTCACATATATTTGCAGCTGATCATTTTCTACAGGAGTGTTTCCTGGAAAAATGAAAACAGCTTAAGTAATTCCACTATATAAAAATGGTGATAAACATGTTTTCTCTAATAACAGACCAGTATCTTTGCTTCCACAATTTTCAAAAGTACTAGAAAACTTATTTGCAAACAGACTGGACAAATTTCTTGACAGATATAATATTTTGAGCAGTGGTCAGTATGGATTCAGGATCAATCACTCAACATCAATGGCACTTATGGAACTGACAGATAAAATATCCACTGACATCCAAAAGATAAGAACACGTTTCAGTAAGCTTTTTCGTCGACCTCAAACAGGCATTTGACACCATAGACCATACTATTCTTCTTAAAAAACTTAGCAAATACGGTATCAAAGCCACATCAATGGGTTACAAGTTATTTAGAAAACAGAAATCAATTTGTCCAAATAAATAATGTAAGATCTGAAATATGCAACTTCACATGTGGGGTGCCCCAGGGGTCAGTTCTGGGACCAAAGCTGTTTATTTTGTATACAAATGACACTGTTAATGTCTCAAAACTGTTAAAATGTATTCTTTTTGCTGATGATACCACCTTTTTTATACTGGAGAAAATCTAGATTGTGTGTTGGAGGTGGAAGGGAAAGAAATGAAAAAAATTAGACACTGGTTCGATGTAAATAAATTATCCCTTAATACTGAAAACTCAACCTTCATGCTATTTGGCAACAAAGGCAAAAACTTTGATGTTTCACTAAGTATAGAAGGTATCGAAATTAATAGAAAAAATGAAATACAATTTTTAGGTGTTATTATTGATGATAATCTGACTTGGAAATCACATTTTAATGGAATAAAAGTGAAAATAGCAAAAACGCTTGCTATGTTACACAAAGTAAAGGATTACTTAGATGATAAAGCTTTGTACCTTTAGTATAATTCATTGATCCTTCCATATCTGACCTACTGTGATGACGTGTGGGGAAATGCATATGAAACTGTCATCCAGCCAATTTTCATTTTACAGAAAAGAGCAATAAGAGTTATGTCTAGAAGTCAATACAGAAATCCTTCGAACCCATTGTTTGTTAAATTTCAGTTGCTGAAATTCACTGAGTTAGTAGATCTCAGCATGTTGCAGCTTATGTATAAGGCTCATAAGAAAGTTTTACCAATCAACATCCAGAACTGATTTGAAAAAAGAGAAAGTTGTTATAATTTAAAAGATCTGAAATATTTAAAAAACCAAGATTCAGAACTAAACTGAAGGAGCGCTGCGTTACAGTGAGGGAAATCAGTTTATGAAACAATCTGAACAAAGAAACTAAAGCTCAATCAAATTTTATCTTAAAAAAAGTATCAAAGCCAGCATGTTGATCAAATACAAAGAAATGTGTTAATCTAAGTGTTACTATGTTTGTTTTGTGGAAAAATGGAAATTAACATGTGATCCTTTTTGTTTGTTTGTTTTGTTGGTTCTTTTTGGGAATAAGAAATAATGAACTGTAAAATGGCATGTTGGCCTGCAGCTCTTGTTTATTTGTATTGTGTGTTTAGTTAATTAATATCTTGTGAGTAAGGGGCAGACTCAAAAAGAGTTTTCTTCATTCTGCTCCTTTTCATTCACATGTTTGAGATTTTTCTTTGTTTGTATTGAATGTTTTATGTACTAACAGAATGAAATAAAATCCTAAACTAAAAAGAAAAAAACTCTTCCCAAAAAATATATTTTTAAAATTCATGTTTCCTTGACTTCTGCTCCCCAACTGGATCAATTTAGATCCAGATTTATCTGCATTTGTAAAAACATTTAAAAACACAATTAAACATGTCAAACTTCAGCATCAACCACATTCTAGCTTCAAAACTATCACCAGAAACAGGATCTCAGAAAGATGAAGAGGTCTTACCTGTGAACGCAGAGGCTAAGAGGAGGATGGAGAGAGGTGAGAATGAGACGATGAGGAAGATGCTGCTGCCTTAAACAAAAAACACAAACAGGAAGTTCAACACGGTGTTAGCTAAAATCAGATAAACTTTTCAGGAGTCCATACAAAAACTTCCTTCTGTGTTTACTTTTATGTAAACCCAGAGTAGATAAATATGCAAATAATTTCTCATAAAATATTCAAACAGCAGACTCTAAAGGTCAAAGAGAGATGACACATGAAGTTAATTACTGAATTTTGTTACATTTTATTTAACTTGATAAAAACTGTCTACATTTTTCGGTTGTGTATTTTTTTCTTATGCTTGGTTGTTATTACCATATTCAGCTTTACTTTAAGGTCACTCATCAAACTCCCTTTCAGTGTATTTACACTGTTCTCAGATATGCCCGAAAGTTACTTTTCGATTTTCCCGTAAAATCCACTAAGATGTTGGATTTTGACATGCCTATTGACCATTTGCACATGAGATCACACCCTGTTCAATTTCAGCTGGACGTCATGTGGCATAATAGACATTTCCACTAAATAAATAAAAATGTCTACTTGTTGAACTTAAACCTACATATCCAAACATAATAATATACAATTTACAAAGGCTTACAATGTCAGGTGTACATTTTAATGAAGCTTTAATCATCCATTGCAACATCATCTGTTACTTTGTATCACATAAAATTGGCATTTTGTGCATTTGAGCTGCTTTTGTTCACTGCTTTATTTTGGTTATGCCATATTTGTTGTAGTTATTGTAGTTATTATCAAAACTATAATTAGAAGTACTCATTGTATAAGAAGTTAGAGGAGGAGTATAATAATGCTAAATGGTAAATGGACTTGAGCTTGTGTGTTGCTTCTGCGGTGCTTTTATGGTCTTTCTGACGACTCAAAGCTCTTTGACACACCAGGTCGCATCTGCTCTTTCACACTCACATTCAGTCACTTTCTAAGCTGTCCATCAGTATAAGCAAACACATTTTTGCGTTTTCATACCCATTCACACACCACTGACACAGCAGTGCAAGCAAACAGGGCTAAGTGTCTTGCACAAGGACACACCAACATGTGGCAGCTTGAGCTGAGCCGAACTTGGCCGAACCTACAACCTTCTGACCTTCCATATTTTTAACTTACATTTTAAGGTATGAAATAAGTGTTGCATGTGTGCATGTGTGGTTTGTTGTTGTTCCAAACATGTATGCAAAGTAGACTGTCTGCTTGGAAGTTTTTGTTTCTCGAGACGGCACCTCTCCAGTTTAGACAAATTCTGTTTCAGCTTTGGGACAAACACAGGGCATTTCTGTGCGACTTAATCGGAGCAAAACATTCAGATAAGTACATGTCAAAACAAATGACCACAGTTGGACTAATAGATAAGATTTAGATCTCCCTGTACTTGCAGACAGTCTGGGTCTGTCAGTATAACCTCTAATGAAGGGAAAAGCCAATCTAAGAATGGTACCAAGTCCATTTTCTCTGATCAAGACTGAAGAATGACCCAATGAAAAGGTCTTCAATCCAGATCCAGGGCTGTTTTACAGGATCCATTAACGCTGCAGGACAGGGCAGTTTTCACATTTTCCCTTCTAACTCCACCGTCTGTGTCCTGGTGTCACCTCAGTCCATCTCATCAGGGTCCTAGCAAGTTGCTCAGAAATCTGCTCTTTGTCATGTCCTGTATTCCTCACCAGCACCAGAGTCCAAGGGGGGTATCCTATCTCACATTTGCTCTCAGTACACCAAGACATTACAATGGAGTCTCAAAGCCAAAGATGCTAATCATTAAGACAGTGCACATTTTCAATCATGCAAACTCCTCAAATAAATAATTCTTCACTTTAATTTGGTCTCTCTTGATTAAAATGTAGCTGCCACTAGGACCCCAGCACTCTCACAAGACTTTGTTATTTTTCAAATGAATGCTGGACCTCTGTCACTCTTTATCCCCAATGGTACCTCAAATCAAGGACTTTATCAAACTCTTCACCACTGGTTTGGCATCCTCTCTTCTAGTCAGAAAAGCATCTGTCCATTTTGAAAATCTTTCAGGGATTACAAACATATATTAATAACCCTGACATGGTGGCATGTGTGAAAAATCTATTTGCATATTTACGGAAAGACCTGACGGTGCTGGTAAATGATCATGTTTTATGTTACTGTCCCTCTGCCTTGTCTGTTGGCATACAGCGCACCTGTTGAGCAATGTTTTTGAGACCTGTGTGACACTGGCTTATGTGTTTGTCCCCCTTTTTTCACATGTGAAGGCCCATGTGCAACATGTGTGGACAGGCAGGACAGCCACTAGTGCGGCACCACGAACCTAACTCAGGATATGAGCAACCTTTGTGTACCCACGCATTTTTTCGCCACAGTATCAGATTGTTTTTTTCATTTCTGCGACATCATTGATGAAAGTCAAATCAAGCTGAGCAACAGGCTGTACTGAAGTGTACTGATGTACCATATACACACGTGGACAAAGTTGTTGGGGTACCATCATTTTTGTCCAGGCCATTATTTTGTCTTTTAAAATGATTCTGTTCAACCACAACTCAAAGCAATGTCTGATTTTCCTTAGATGATTTTCAGTAAATTTTTATTTATTGTTACTTTTGTCAGTTTCAAGTTATTCAGTGATCATTGTGGGGTTTTTTTTTCTTTCCCGGAAGGGTATCAACATTTTTGTGTAGGTAGTGGAAACGCTGGCTTGTTTAGCTGCAAAATCAGGCTTTGTATTTCCCCCTGAAAAAGAATCAGCTGAGCCTTAGGTAAAGCTTAAATCAAATTGTGATGGTTAAAAGATTTTCTTGTTGATGTAAGAAAACCCCTCATACGGCAAAAGACCAGTACAGATATGCAAAACTGATGATTTAGTTACACCAACCATCTCTTGAAATCAGTTTTGTTCTACGAAAAAGACAAAGATTGATTCCAAAAGTAACTTCAAGGTTGCTCATGATGCCAAGAGGGACTAGCAGCCCTGACTGATATCAACAAGAGGACATCATACAGTAGTGGAATCCTCTGTACCCTACAAATGCCAAATTGAACAATGGCTGTTCACTACAAATGGCAGGATGCTCACGTCAGAGAAAAGGACTTATGCCAGACCTCATAAACCTCCTTCACCCACCATTGAACCTTCAACAAATGTAGCTTGTAATTGAGAGATTCAGCCATCATGACTTAATATTGTCTCACCAGCTCAAGACATCTTCCCTGACACTTAGTCTTTCACATTTGGTGCTCTTTATGTTCTCATAGTTTGTCTGCTACACGTGTCCACAGAGAGTTATAGAGAGTTCAGCTGCAGCAGAGGATGAATTCGACTTACATCATCCCAACAGGGGACTAAAAGGAGGGAACTGGAGGGGCACCAAGTACATCCAAGAGCATGGCAATGTCTAGTTTTTTGGACTGTGAATGTCTCCTTTGTGAGACGGTTTGATCTGAATTTGGACTGACAGATTTTGATTCAATTCACACAAATACAGGCTGATTCGATCCTATTTGGTACAGTTCGATTCCGTCCAGTGTTAATTTTGACAGCACTTTCTAATTTAGTTTTAGTTATAGTCTTTGGCCTGAAATATCCTTAACTTTTAGTTGTAATTTAGTCATTTAATTTTATATAATGTGAAGTGTAAGGCCTTTTTTATGTTTCCTTGAATTTCTGAAGTCATGTTTTACACTTGGATAAAACAAAACATCTAATAACCCTTTATGGATGCTAGTAAAGCTTGAGTGTATAAATGAACAGAAACAAATTGAACTTTAGTGTGAAATCCAGTCACCTTTATTTAGTCCACCTGGCAGAGCATCTCAGTTACAATACCAGAATTGACAACAAGCAGTGAACCTGCTCTACATGAATATATCAATTCATAAAGAGAGGAGCTCTGATTGGATCGCTCCACAACTTATCCCACCACCAAGCTAAGGCAGCTGTGATTGGATGTCCCTCTTAACTCATACAACCTTTTCACACAACCAAAGTAGCTGTGATTGGATAAATTCCTAAATTGTCCCTACTTTCTACATGACCAAATTAGGTCTGATTGGCTGAAGTCTCTGTCAAACATTTTAGTCTAGTTTTACTTTGTTAGTGAAAATGTGAGTTCATTTAGTTTTAGTTTTTGTCTATGTGCACTTGTTTTTATTAGTTACTGTCTAGTTTTCATCAGGGAAAAATTGTTGCTGATGAAAACCATGACGAAAACAATTAGACAACAAAATTACCACTGATTCTATCGGATTCAAACTGAAAAAGAATTCCCAAGAACTTTTCACCAAGGAAAGACTGAATAACAGGCCTTGATAATTTTACCACCACATGCACACGGGCCTTCCCACGAAAATGGCTGGGCCCCTGACGGTGCTTGTGAATGGGTCCTCCTCAGATGTGACCAGTAGGATCAGTGTAAAGGCAGAAGAGAGATGGCAGATTAATCACAGCAGCAGAAACAAAAATAACAGGACGTTTAAAGACAAACTGATAAATCAATACCACAATCAATAACATCTGTACACTGAGACTGAACTGACACAAACATGACAGTTCATTCAGTTGATGACGGATAAATTGTCCTTTAGAAGTCAGGGAATCAAGGAAATAAGTTCAGTGTATTAAGATAATCGGCAACCATGTACACTGATGACTTGGAGTTGACACCGTGGTTGACTTTGTGTTAGCTTGGCTTTCTTGGCTGTATTTTCTCACATAAACAAAGAGGTACTGAATGATTTATAAAAGTGAAGCATTGGAGGGTCCACCCTTTGATTTTTCCAGTGCTTTTACCATGACTATGACAGCATAGTGGCAGCAAGTCATCAGTTAACACGATAACTCATTACACCCATACACCCAGACAGAATCGATGGTTCACAGAGGAAAACATCTCATCACAAAGTCATCAGTTGTCTACATATTTAGTAACTGATTATTGATTATCGATGTTTATTTTGTTACTTTGACAGTTGGAATACCAGCCTTGTAGGCTTCTGACACAACAGGTAGTTATATATAGCCTGGGGTCTGATAGCATGTGTCACACACAGGCAAGTATATAAACAAGATAGATAGATAGATAGATAGATAGATAGATAGATAGATAGATAGTACCCTGTTTTTGCCCAATTTATACAGTTACCACCTTAACTGGCTCATTTCCTGCATACTTAATTCAAAGCAGAGAGGAAAGTAAATATGATCCATTACAGTGACACAAATAAAAAAGTCCCAAACGTCCCAAATTAACAATAAGTCATTCTCCAGTAATGCAAAGAAAAACATATTGCAATATAAAGTGTTGTCGTAAATTTTAGTTTTAATATCATGTTGTACTTTTGAGGCAATATCACACATCCCTACCTGGTACCCTCTCATATTTGTAACTAAAGGTACGAGAAGATTCTTGAAGGTTCTTGAAGATTTACAGCCATCCTTCATTTTTTAAAATAGGCCATCTCTCCATTAAACTTGTCTATAAGCCACTGATTGCAGTTGTACAACTTGATTCAATTTGATGCAGAAGCTAATACGTTGGCAAAAATGCTCCCATGTGGGACCAAAGATAATAAAAACATTAACAAGTACATGTCCACATCCTCAATTTGTATTTTAATCCATATAAGTCATTTTATATCCAAACTGTGATAAACACACAAAGAAATAACTGATGCAACAATGCGGACGCAGCTATCTACCTCAGCATCATGTCACTTTAGACTGAGTGTTGTAACAACAGCTGACATCAGTCTCTGACAGACACTTTATCTCTGGACTGCAAGGGGACAGCACCCACCTCTATCATCATATAAGATAGGACACACACACACGTCCTGTACATGGAAGGTCACCTGAAATGCACCCTGACAGAAGCGTCTCTGAGAACATGAACTGTTTTGCCAAGTTCCCCGTGTGTGGGGGTCTGAATCATTCATGCTGATTTGTTAAAATTAGTTTGGTGTCAATAATTCATCATACATTTTCCAGACTGTGTTATATAACAAATGAGGCAAACGCCTGCAGCACTGAAGACTTGGTCACCAGAAGAAATGAAGCTAGGCTGCTCTTTTGTGATCATTGTTCATGGTTGGGTCTCCATACAGCAGCTACAGACACAGAAGAGCTTTTAAATTCAGATAAATACAGACCTTTATTATAGGGCAAGAACAGGCAAAGTCATTCATGGGGCAGCATTTACATGCACTCAAATTCAAAGTGTTAACACAGTGCATTAACTGCATATTACAGGCACTCATAAAGGTATTTTTTAGGTATTTTTTGAGTTATTACCAGAGATAAAATTAATTTTGAGGTTACAAAGTTGGTAAATTACAAGAAAATAATCTTTTTGGTTTTAAAACTTGAAAATTTCTGCTTTATGAAGTCAATTTTGTCCTGCATGGGCCCTGCACTTAAGAGGAAAAAGAAAAATCATTGATTTGGGCTTTTCTGCCTTATTAGAGTGAGGGAGGACATGTGGGCAAAGGGCTAAGGCCTGAACATGAACAAATGAGAAATATGCTGTGCTAAAAAAATGAAGCCAGTGCAGAAGTGCCAAAAATTGCAGTTCCTTGAGTGTCAGCCTGAAGATGGCTGCAGAAACCCTTGAAGTTATATGATAGAGGGTGGAGAACCAACAGTATTTTACAGTCTAAATTAAAATCTTCACAGCCTGGTTCAATGGACAGGTTTGGTCTATGTATTGAAAAATTGTAACACTTTAACTGAGCAGGAGATTTGATTTTTATTTTTATTTTTTTACATCACACCTGTTTTTATGTTACAAAAGTTTCTTGTGTTGGTTAGGGACATAACTGAGAGTGCTACAAGCCTGTACAAGCCAGAAGTCCTGTATCAACTTGGCCTCTCGCTCTGCCTGTCTGTAGGTTGATCCAAAGTTTGGCTGATAGGACTTTTACACTATGACTTGCCATGGATTGGCTTTACCTGCATCTTAAAGCCTCTTATGATGATTAAAATGGCTGTCATCAAATGGTTTCATCCATTTCTGTCAAGAGTCAGTGATTTGAACCCGGGCTATATGTGGTGCACTTGCAAACTTGTAAGTTTGAACGAACATAAAATTTGGCCCAAAACAAGATGATGCCAGCCCTGACTCAAAATGGCATGTTTTTGAAAAAAAATTAAAATTTGGCCAAAAATGCAATAATACCTGCCAAGTCACCAAACTGGAATCAAAACTGGCCATTTGTCAGCAACATTCAAAGTTGGCCCAGAATACAATGATACCAGCCCACTTGCCAAACATTTGACAAAATTGGCCATTTGTCAAAAAAAAAAAATCTAATTTGGCCAAGAATGGGATGATGCCAGCCCAGTCGTCAAACTGGACTCAAAATCCACCTTTTTTAAAGGAAACCTTCGAATTAGGCCCAAAATACGATGATGCCATCCCTGTCGCAAAACCGTTGTCAAAATTGGCCGTTTTTGAGGAAACATTGTGCCCGCAACGCGTTGATGTCACCAAACTTGACTCAGTGTTCTCATGTTACAGTGATGATTCTGAGCTAAACCACAAGAATTTTCTTACTACTTAGTTCTAGTAAAATGAATTTTCTTTGACATGATAGATGATTTTACACATAATGACTTTTCAATCCCCAAAATTTTGATTTCTTTCTGCAGATTTATTACTTTTGAGTACACTGTAACTGATTTTTGTTAACTTAACAGTATTTTACTGTAAAATCTATACTTATCTACTGTGAAAAATCTACACAGTAAACTACTGTAAATGGCAATGTTTTGCGGGAAAACATACTGATTTCTGTAAAATTAAATGCATTTTTAAATCTAAAGTTAAATACTGTAAAATGTCTTCTGAAAAGGGCAATGGATCAAGTGAAAGCAGGCAGGATTTCTTTTATTTAATGTTTCACATTTTTGGGTGAAACAAATGTTAGTTTAAATGTATATTATTTGATAAGAATTGATAAGTGTGATTTTTTTTTTTTTTACAAAATGATGTATTGCTAATAAATGACCAGTAAAATAGTTAAAGATATAGTAATGTAAACTAAAATACAGCATGTTCACTGTAACAGTAATGATACTGTGAATGTAAATGCAGTAAGGATGCTGTTAAAAAAAAATCAGTAATTCTGTTGTAAATGATAATAAAGTAACGATACCTTGGATAAAAATGCAGTAGTTAACCTATTAATGAAATACAGAAATTATGCTGAAAATTGAAACAGGGTATTGCTATTGTTAAGACATTTACAGTATCTTACGGGCATTTTGTTGCCAGTAAATTGCTGTAAAATTTACAGCACCCTTTTTACAGTGTAATGAGTCAACTTAAAACACCTTTGTTCCAGTTGCCAAGTTAGTTGCATTTTCCCAAACAAACTGCTCCACAGGTCGTTGGGAAGTAGCAGAGACCACCTCTTTAATACAAAACAGCTCTCCCAAAAATATCCTGGGTAATTCTCATTGAATTTTTAGGAATTCTCCAGAGAATAGTTGAAAACTGTCTGTGGATTTTACAATAACTTTCCTTAGAATTTTGAAAACTTTTGCCAGCAGTTAAGGGACTTTAACAAGGACTTTCTCAAACTTTCAGAGAAATTTTCAATTTGGGGCACAAGTTCTGATTGAGGGGGTGATGTTGGGTCCTTAGGTTCGAGCAGGTGGGAGTCACTGGGGTATAATGGAAGTTTTGCAGCTTTACGCTGCACATGTGTGCTTTATATCACAGGCTGAGCGGTTGCCAGTCATTCAGACTGAACATGGTGTAACCTGATTACAGATAAAGAGGCTAGGCCACAGGCATGGCAGTAATATACTTACCCAGCTCTAAATGGGGCTTAACCAGCTCCCACTGGAGAGCACGGCAGTTGTTAGGGGCTGGTGAGGATTGTTTGTTTGGAGTCTTAGCTCACACAAACACACACACTGCTGACTGAGCAAAATGTGGTGCCCAGTTTTCATAGCGGACACTTAAACAAATTACAGACTCATAAAATCAGTGAGGATGCTTTTGTTGGGATCGCAAACCAAAAAATGGGAGGGGTTACAAAATGAAAACACCTCTATATTTTAAATGTACCGCTTGTTAATTTACAAAAAAGGACATAAACCTGATGAACAGAATACAACACTCCAATAAATGTGGCCTCATAAATAACCCTCACCGCGAGGGCTTCCCAAGGATATGGCGTGGCCCTTGGAGAGATCCAGTCGCTGCCCCCCCCCCAGATATTATTCAATGAAAGGAACCCATGCACACAAGTCATGGGTGGGGCCAGATTGGTGGCCTAGGGTGGCACAGGCCAGCCTTAAAAGGCCAACCTTAAAATCTGGTTGACGTCTTTCCAAGATAAGGACCACACCAAAGTTTGACAAACAGTGGATGATGTTTGTCTAATCCCAGTCTCCACCCTAAAGCCAAGCACTGGAACAAAATCTGATGTTCCCAGTACCTTGTTGAATCTATGACACAAAGAATTAAGGCAGCTCTGAAGCCAAAATGGGGTTCGACAAGCACTAGTAAAGTGTCTGATGAGTGTACATTAGTGATTTGACCTCTTATGAGCGTTAAAACAAATAACTTGGTAAGCTTTATGTCCAGAGCAACATCCAAAGTGATTGCCAAAGTCTTACACAGGAACAGGTGCAGTACTGTCTAACACAACAAAAAATCATTTGTAAAATTAATTTAAAGGAAATAATTTACATTAAAAAAGTACATCCCCTGAAGAAATAACTGAAACAATGCTAGTCAGCACAGGTGGGTCTTTAAAGCTTCATAAAGTGTGGCGCTGACTCAGCCTGAGTGGTACTGACCTACTTTCACAACCCTGGAGCTTACAGTCATCATCCGCCTTTGTCCTGAGCCCAGGAAACTTTCAATTGCATTTAGTCGCCACACATGAAGTGTTGAGTACAGACTACATGACACAGCCGGGAGCATACTTAACATTTTTTATCACCATAGACAAGAATCAGCTGCTGAGCACGGGTGGGGAAAAATGGGTACACTATAGTATCACAATATTTGGCATGGTGATAGTATATCAATTCAAGGCCGTTAAATATCTATATTTTTCAATCTATTTATATCCAACATTTAATAAAGCCTCTGGTTCTATAGAAATAATATAGTTCCTTGTTAAGTCCACATGATGGTGCTGTTGAGCCAATGCAGGTGAGGTCAATATGCAGGTGAGAGTTAGTAAACAAACATGGCAGCACAGGAGAGCAACGAACAGAATGCACTGTCAGCATAATTCTGTCTGGAATCATTTTCAATCAATCTAACTTTATTTATAAAGCACTTTAATACATAAAATGTAAAGTGCTGAACATTCAAGTACACAAGACAGCCACTCACACACAGACACATGTGCCCAAGCACATACACAGCAACACTAGGTCAGGACGATTCAACAGCCACAGAGAACTGAGGAAACGCCATCTTGAATTAAAATGAGGAAACACAGGAGCTAAGAAAAACCATGATAAGATATAATAAAGGTAATAATTTTCTTCTTCTTAACTCAGACAAGACAGAGATCATTGTGCTGGGCCCTCGACACCTTAGAGAAACCTTTTCCAATGATTTAACTGCCCTAGATGGCATAAGCCTGACGCCAAGCACAACTATTTGATCAGGATTTATCCTTTAACTCTCACATAAAGCAAATTTCAAGAACAGCCTTTTTTCATCTTCGTAACATCGCTAAAATTAGGCCTATCCTGTCCCAGAGCGATGCTGAAAAGCTAGTCCATGTTTTTGTTACCTCTAGACTGGACTACTGTAATTCTCTTCTTTCAGGCTGTCCCAGTAAGTCGCTTAAGACGCTTCAGCTGGTCCAAAATGCTGCAGCACGTGTGCTGACTAGAACTAGGAGAAGAGACCACATTACTCCTGTATTAGCCTCTCTGCACTGGCTTCCCATTAAATATAGAATAGAATTCAAGATTCTTCTTCTCACCTATAAAGCTCTCAGTGGACAGGCACCAGTTTACCTCAAAGAGCTTGTAGTGCCGTACAACCCCTCTAGAACATTACGCTCCCAAAATGCTGGCCTGCTCGTGGTTCCATCAGTCTCTAGAAGTAGTATGGGAGGTAGAGCCTTCAGTTATCAGGCTCCTCTTCTCTGGAGCCATTTACCGACCACGGTTCAGGAGGCAGACACCCTCTCTACCTTTAAGGCTAGACTTAAAACATTCCTCTTTGATAAAGCTTTCAGTTAGGGACCAGCTCATAGTCCATAGTTTAGACACATAGTTAAGATGCAATAGGCTTAGACTGCCGGGGGGATCTGGCACATTGGGCTCTATCCCTCTCTCTCTCACACTCTCTCTCCATATCTGCCTCTGCCCCTTTCTGTTTGCTCCTGTACTCGTCTCTGGCTCTTGTCTTTTAGGTTGCCTGGGATCCTTGGTGGAGACTGCCTGCTGCTGTGGAGTCACGAAGCCTCAATAACTACAATTACAGACATAACACATATTTGGCCATCTCACTCCAGTTCATAATCATTATAGCTGTTAATGTAGACATTAACATGATCTTTCTATCCATGGTTGATACATCTATAGTAACTAACTTTAGCTCCACATGGACATGAGATCCCTCTTGAAAATGAGGTGTCACATCTCAAGAGGTCTACCTTTAATACATTTATACTTAACGGAGACAAATATGGTAGGGATGCACTTGTGGTCTGGGCACCCATGAGTTCGTCACTACCATAAATTCTTATTTTCAGTAAGACTTTTATTGATTATACTTCTATAAAATTATCACCACAACCACACAGACATGAGGACCCTCCTCTAATAAATTTGTTTGCAGCTGAAACAAATTTGACGGCGACAGGTCTATGATTGGTCCATTGATCTGTCACTAGCTTTAGTTCTTACTTTAGTCCACTTGTCTCCACTTACCTCCCTCCCTTTGCCCACACACCCAACACAGCATCGTGTGGATTTGCTGTTCATCATGAGACTGGGGTCCACATTCAAGATTTCCTGCTGCTTAACAGAAGGTTTTTTCTTGCCGCCATGATGGAGGGATTCATGATTGGCTATATGGATTCATGTTGGGTGTTGGATGTATATATTTGTATGTATATGTATATGTGTATTTTTATATGTATATATGTATCTATGCATATATGTGTATCCATAATATGAAGAGCTTGTGCTCTATTGTAAAGTGTCTTGAGATAACACTTGTTATGAATTGGCGCTATACAAATAAAGATTGACTGATTGATTGATTGATTGATTGATAAGGCACTAAAAGTTGATTAAAATAAAACTGTTTCAAAACCAAACAGTAAAAGGAAATAACTTAAAAGTGTTAAAACATAAGATAGTAACTCTGAAACTGAAAAGGAGTAAAACACATATAATGCAGATGAAGAGAAAACAAAATTCAGCGAAAAGCCAGACTAAAAAGGTCGGTCTTGAGTTTGCTTTTAAAAATGTGAAGAGTAGGTGCTGCTCTCAGGTCTTCAGGTAGACTGATCCACAGACGGGGGCCATAATAATGAAATGATGCCTCACCGTATGTTTTTCATCTCACTTTAGGAACAGTAAGTAGACCACTACCTGAAGACCCAAGGGCTCTACTGGGCTCAAATGGTAACAGCAAATCAGATAAATAAGAAGGAGCAAGACCATTTAGGGATTTAAAAACCAATAAAAGAACCTTAAAATCTATTCTAAAAGATTTTGAACTCTGAAAGGGGTATCAGAGAGTGGACAGTGTCATCAGAGGTGATTTGTCTACTCCTTCTTTGTGAGTCTCTGTTTCTGTCTCTCCTCTTAGTCATCACCTATTGCTCCATGATAAAGGTTTGATAGATAAGGACACACAATCCAACACTTTATCTAAAAGCTCACCTGTCAGCAGTAAAGGTGAGGAGCCCATACTCTTTGAATTTCATTTTAGTCCAGTCACTCTTTGTGAAAACACAAGTTCACGCTATCCTTTATTTTATTGAACCTAAATCTCTGCATGTCGTCTTCATTTTAATTCCTTCTTATTTCTTGCAGACTTTAAGTGTCTCTGAAGGCCATTCTAGTTTCTCTGTCTCATCTCATCAGCACTGACTGTATTATCGCAGGAGGTATTTAAAAATCAAACATCTACAAAATAACATTAAATTCACTTTGGACGGATATTAAAATCTGTTTGAGAATATTTCAGTCAAAGGAAAACTGCTGCTTTAGGGCTCAAGGTGTTGTTGATTAAGAAAGATAAGCAAAGTCCACTTAAGTGTTTAATGACTGATACTTCTGAAGATCTTTGTGTTCCTTGGACCTTAACCAGGGCTGGTCTTAGGCATTGACCCGACATGCTAGATAGACTGTTCAATACATCTACAGGATGCATTTCACTTGTCCATCTTGGAAACAGCTCATAGAAAGTGTTTGGGGAAGGCAGAATCTTTTTCAAAAACATACCCAGTAGGCTATTGAACAATTGTTCCGTCAGTTACATCTATTATGGGCCAATCAGATAATCAGGTACTTTTGCAATAAGATAGAATAGAATAGAATAGAATAGTTCTTTATTGTCACTATCAAACACTTGTTAGGCAACAGAGTTTGTACAGTGAAACATAGTTTGGCATCCTCTGTGGCAACATAAAAGAGAAAAGTAAACATATTAAATATACAAGTTAAAAAAAGAATTAGAATATATACAAATAACTCAGGGAATAATCAGATGTAATCAGATGTAGTGGGCATGCGCTACTGCAGCAGCGTAAAATACAAAAAGAAAGCCACTTTGTAGAACAAACTCCCGCCAAAACATGTTAAAAGTGCAGCGAACCTATCCTCTCTATCAAAAATGTCCTCAGAGTTATTATATGTTCCTTTATTTAACAAAAAAAATTTGGTCTAGATCTGATAAAAAAACTACTGCTGAAACTGTTAGGATCCATGCTAATCTCTGTCCAAGCAGTCTCTTCCTCTTCCTTGGCAAGATGGATCTGCCTGATTACTGACATTGAATTGGGGAGATCCTGCACAAACATGTCACTGATATCTTCATACTCTGCAAAATTAGTCAGACCATATTTTAATCTTCTGTCGGAAGGACACGTTGGCTTTGCTGTGTTCTGAAGGAGTGCCAAAACAAAGCAGCTTGGGAGTGGGAAAGTAAGTTGTAAAAGTGTTTGGTATAGTGGGCAATCACCCTACACTGTTTCCTGGCTTCTTTTCACCTCAAAGTCTTCAAATACACAGTTAAAGGGATATGCCAACTTTTTTGTTTTCGTGTCTTACCTCACTCCCAAGTCCATGGCAAGCAGATAGACTCCATTCTTTCTGCAACGTGCTTGTAAGTAGGTCAACAAGCACTTCCGCGGTGGTTTGCGCATTCATCCTGTTGCTTAGTTTCATATACCGTATTTTCCAGACTATAAGTCGCTCTGGGGTATAAGTTGCATCAGTCAAAAAATGGGTCATGAAGTGGAAAAAAACATACATAAGTCGCCCTGGACTATAAGTCGCAGTTTATTTTGAGGTGGTTGTGTTGCATGAAGCGGTAACACCAAGAAGGCCCGCCTGCAGTCATTTATATTCATCTCCTTGGTAACTACCAAAGTGTGGAGATGTAACTGCAGCGTTCACAAGCCTTATCCGGCAGCATGTTGTTCAAGCACCTATCTGTGGACTCGTTCCACCAGCTCTGGCCATCTTGCTTTCAGCCTGCGATTAGCTTTCTTCATTTTCGGCTAAACATTTTACTGCCTGCAGTTTCTAATATGCAGAATAGGATTTTCTTTTGGGGGGCATTTTTTTTGTGTTCAGTCTTTCTCAGTTGTCTTTAAGTCAATGTTTCAGTTCATTTTTTCAGTGGTACTGGAGCAGCATATTTGTTGCAAGCCTAGAGCGCCCTCTTGCAGCTGTAGACTGTAATGTTTAGTCCTTGGTTCATGTCAGCCAGTAAAAATTAACTTTTAAAAACATGTTAAATTTTAAATATTTTGATATATAAGTCGCAGGACAGTCAAACTATGAAAAAAGTGCAACTTATAGTCCCGAAAATACTGTACACTTCTTTCAAAAATTACATAAAGTGCTAATCTTAGTCTAAAAATAGATAACATAATGTGGTTGAAAGTGAGTCACAACACGCACACAGGAGTGTTTAGAATCGCTGAAGAGTTTATTTGATAATTGTAGGTAGAGGCAGGTTAACACTACCCATTGACTCAAAGTGTTTGAGCTAAGCTAATTAGCGGTGGGCAAGCTTTGCCCGTCTGTTCCTTGTTACTGCACACACAGTTGAAAGAATGGTGTCTATTTGCTTGTCATGGACTTGAGAGTGAAGCAAGACACGAAAAGAAAAAAAAAGTTGGTGTATCCCTTTAAAGGCCCCATCTGCAGCTATATGTTGCCCTAGCTTCCATGCCAACTGTTTCTGTACAGGCGCAGAGCTGACCTCCATCACTGTGACTAATGTTCAGGCTAATGCCATCAACTCATCTCTACTGCATATTTGGAGAAATGGTGGAACTTGGTGACTCTTTGCTCATCTTTTTGTTTTCAAATTCCAACTCAAAATGTCACTTTTTCTTTAGTCTTTTTCTCCCACGCCACACCTCCCCAGCGTAGGTGCTTATCACACTTTAAAACCCACTTGCATAAAAAATGACGTCTCCCACATTTCCACGAAGACAGGGCTGTGTTTGTCCTCCCATCATGCCTCACTCTCCGCAGGGGGGACACAGTCACCACTGTTGGCCGTGTCGAAGGCGTCGCTCTGCACCATTAACTGGAATGTCAAAAATCAAGAGTGTGTCATGGAGCCCTTCCTGAGCAGTATATGCGGTTATCGCCACTGGAGCGTGGGATTGACACTTCACACTCACACACACGTTTCCCCTCTTCCTGGACACACTCACTCATACTGGAGCCAAAGGTTGCAGTTGACCTTGCAGGAGCGCTGACATTTTGGATCAGGTGCTCAAATGTGGAACATCATTAACTTAAGCTATCGTTTATCCAGACTATCATCATTAACCAGCACTGGGTTGCACTGGCTGTGTGTGCGTTCAGATCTTTAAATGTAATTTTAAGTGATGACTAAGTTTAAACTGAGGCCAGGAGCAACTTTAGGGCAGGATAGGCTCACACCACTTTAACAAAAGTTGAAGAAAAAGATGACTGTTCGACCATGTTTGGACTACATCACTAAAAACAGCCCATTAAAGCCTCTACTCCTCATCTTTCTCCAACTTATCCCATTTTCCAAATCGATCACCATGACCCAGATATTTCTGATGGACTGTAAGCTGGATAGGATCTTGAAGGTGTAACACCTGCTGTATGTAGTCATCACACCTGGTGCAACACTTGTACAAGATATGGCTATTAAATAATTAGACTGTGCTTCAAAGGGAAAGCCACGTGGTTCACAGTCACACTGACTGTTATATTTTAAAGGTTGGGTATAGAGTGGTGTAGGGATGAAGTATTTTTGTAGGCCAAAACGGAAGTTTGCATTGCAGTGATTCCCTCGACTGCAAGCCTACTTAAGCCAATGGGATTTTTCACAGTGTTTTGAATCATTGCTGAGAATAAGCTTTGTTGCAAACAAAAAACCTGAAACTGTTCTGTTCTCTTTTGAATCTACTTTTCACAATTTTTTTAAGCTTAAATGTAATCAGCGAGTGCAAAAAGCCTTTAGTAAGCATCTGAGGATCTACGAAATGGTGGTTCAACTTAGTTGCAACCACGTTCAATGTATATCATCTTATTGTGACCTTTTGTTTGAGAGTTTCCTCATAATCGAATGACCTGATCAAGTTAGTCCTCATGGCTGTGGCAATAGTGTATATATAACTGGTTATTATAGAATGATAAGAAATGTTTGCAAGTGGCAACTGACCATTTTAGACTAATTCCTGCACCTCTGTATCAATCAATCAATCAGTCAATCAAACTTTATTTGTATAGCATTTTTCATGCAAAACCTTGTAGCACAAAGTGCTTTACATAAGGAATAAAATTAAATTAAATTAAATAATAATAAATAAAAAAAAGTAGGAGGTGGAATACAATGAAAATACAGGACCCCACCCACCCTCGCAATCCACATACAGCACACACACTCACTAACACACACATACAAAGACATTAAGAGGAGATTCTAACAAAAAACAGAATTTAATGACTGAGGAAACGCCTTCTTGAATCAAAATGGCAAAACACAGAAACTAAGACCAAAATGACAATTAAAAAAAATCATCATAAGTAATTAGATAAAAATACTTTAGGGAAAAATAAATAATTAAAAAAGAAATACAATTTAAAATAATAATATGATAAAATGAGATTGTAACACCAAATGGGTAATAAAATTTACTAAAGTAGGATAGTGACATGAAAATTGGTTAACAGAGAATAAAATCCCGAACAATAAATCTGAACTGAAATGGAGAAATAAAACAGTTTGAGAGGATTCAAATAAATAGATAAGAAGAAATAATCATTAATAGAATCAGCTAAAAGCCAGACATAGACGGTAGGTCTTGAGTTTGTTTCTAAAAATATTCATACACAAGTTTACAAAAGTGATGTCTTCAGTTTAGCTACTGATTAAAGTTCACATTTTTGCTAAGGTGTCAGAAGATTGGCTTAAAAGTCGAGCACTGACTTAATTTTTTGTGAAACTGAACAGAGCCAGGAGTGGTGGGATAGTACATGGAGTTCATCCATAATTGTTTAGTCCACTGTTACACTGGATCTTGCCGTGTCCTGCCTCCTAAAAGTTGGATGAAATGCGACAGGACAGTTTCAGATTGACTAAAACATGTGAAAGTGGCCTAAAAACATCAGATTTGTGTTGTTCAGACCATCATAAAAAGATCAGATGTGGGTCACATATGAGCAAGAAAGTGAGATTTGGGCCACTTTTGCCTGCAGTGTGGATGCAACCTCATTTTTGCACATTATTTGCTTTTAGCACTTCCACAAGACCACATTTGAATGCATTCATAGCTTGTGCAACCCAGCACACGCTGCAACATTTACCAATTCAGCTCATGCCATGTTGTGCCCTCTGTGGAATTTTATGCTCCGTTTGTATTGTCTTGTGCCTCCCTTGTGAAAGAATGGATGTCTTGTTTTTGCAGCATTGTTCTTTGTGGATGTGAAATACGGCATAAATCTGTCCCAGTTTGATCATCTACCCCTCAGACGGTGATAATCAAAGATGCACTGACAAGACAACCTCTCTTTTCAGACCGTCACAAACCCCTTGTCTCTAAAACTTGGCCGTCATTTAGATTCAGTCGTCTTTATGCGCCCGCTCAGCAGTTTTTCTTTTTATGGTTCTCCACGCACCCACACCAGCCCTGGCGTGGCGTCAAACCCCACCGGCCCTCCTCGCCGAGCAGAGAGGGTGACTCAGAGATTACGACACTGCACGCCGCAGAATCAGTACTAATTCACTCACTGAGGGGTGTCCTGTAAATCAGATGTCCCCTCGGCCCCGTTGAGGATGCAGCCGGCGGCAGCTCAAGGACTGGCCGATGGACTGAGCACCAGCCTGTCCACTCTCAGCAGAATACGGCGCTCTTTACGGTTGAACTTTGCACATGGATAGATTACCTGTCAGGGAAAAGCTCACTTTGGTATGTGGGCCGGCAGTGTCACAGTGAAGACTAACTGCCTGCTAAGCTCTTCTTCAATACGGAGCGTATACTGTGAAATATCAAGGGATGAGATATCCTTCTTTTTAAAGTTGGCGGAGTCAGCAACTGTCGAATATTTTATGAGTTATAGTTTAATTTGAAGAGATTGATCCAGGCTGGATGCTGCAGCCATCTTGGTTTTTGAGACAGAAACCACAACAGGCTCAACAAGACTGAGTGAAGTCAAGCTTGTTAATGCCAAGTTACTTGTTTTGCTGGTGATAATTTGGTATGTCAGGTGAATCAATAATTCATGGTGAGTGATGTTTATGAGCTTATTAAGCCTCCAAGCTGGCAAAAGCCAGGGCGAGAGGCACAAAAGGCCAATCATGGGATATCTAATAATGCACTGCGCTCAGATCTTGGCAGAGGCGCAGATGGGATTTTTGAACTGGGGGGGACCAAGCTGTCAGCAAATGATTTCAACTCAATTAGTTATTTTTTGTGTACTCTGGGCTTTAACTAGCACTCAAGCAGTTACTGTTGTATTATATGGGCCAATGGTTTGCACTAAAAAGCCATTGGAGAACTCTTATTTATATGAACATTGTTAAAAAAAGGCCTACCTCAACACAAGCAATATAAAGTCCTCTTCCAGACCCCTGGGGATTGAGAGTTTGCCTTATGATGTGTTCAATTGAAAGTCGTAACTTGGAGCTCTGATCAACGTAACCCCAAAGTTCAGTGCTCTTACCGCTTCCCAGCCTGACAGACGTACAGCAAAACATGTAACTACTGTTTAAGTACTGGTAAGTAGCAGATAGCATAAATTCTATGTTGGGCTGGAAAGATTAATCTGACTTCACAGGGGTTTCTGATTAAAATTCCAACATTCGTGTACAACTGGAACACACCATTAGTCTAAACACACAAACGCTGGGCTCTCAATGCGCGCTGCGGAGACCACGATGACATTAGCCCTCTGTTTTACCGTCAGTGTTTGTCCCCTTATGCTGAGAGAGTGGGGGGGGACAGATCTGTGTCACTATGAATCTGAGGGGGACATATTCCCCCGTCCCTAGTGCCATCTGTGTCCACGGATTTTTGCAAGTGTGTTTGTCTAATTTCAAGTCAGCAATATCCAAAATACTTATTCTAATTCACATTCAGGCCCAGATATCTTACAACAAGGAATAAAAGGCAAAAATTAGACACTGAGTTTCTTGTAATGATAAGAAAATATCTGCCAATTAAACAAGTATTACTCAGTGAGAGTCTTAAATTTAGGTTTAATATCTACTCTGGATAAAACATTTCATTTTAAGACACCCTTCAAGTAAATTTGTCTTGTCTCACTGGTAGGATAGTTTACTTATTACACACAACTCAGGCCTTATTTTTAGTTTTGATGTCCTCAAATAAGATGTAAATCCAGAGATGTCGTGAAATTGTGGCTTAGAACAAGTTAGGTTAGTTTTTTTTTTTACTTGAAGCTGGACAAATGCTCTGGTGACTTGATTATTTGCAATGCCTTTTGAGGGATCTTCAGCTTTATTTCCCCTTAACTCATGGATACATTGGTTTGATTTTGGAAGTCAAAGGTCAGAGTCATTGGGTCTCATGTTTATCCACTGAGGAACAACGTGGGCCCTTTTTCGAAGGCATGGAGCCTGTCCCAAAGCTGTTTGGGGTGCGTTAGTCCATATTTTGCTATCAATACTCCTCAAAAAAAGTTTGGAAACATTAATTTGGTTTATTATTTGTCCCCTTTAATAATACCAATTAATATATTGGTAGAAAGCCTGTTTTGTCACCTTAAAAACGAGGTGCAACTTCTAAGGCTTGTTTATTTGGGGAATGAGCAACAGAGCTAAAAATGTGGGTAGTGCCCTAAAAAATGTCCCAGAAGCCTACAGTTCCTCAGTGAAGCTAAAGTGTGGAAACAGTCTTCCTGGAGTGTTGTCTTCCTGGGGCACCAACTTTCCGGGCTGTCTTGAGTCCAGTCTCACAGAACTTGGCACTAAGTTTTGAAATGATAAAAAAAGAAAAAATTGGTTGTTCATTCCACATATACACAATCCTTACAAGCTGTACCTCATTATAAAGGTGACCAACTTAGGCTTTCTACCAATCTAAAGTACAGAACCAACTTTGATCAACGGATTTGGATAATGATATTTTCAGGGAATGTTGGTCATACCACAAGGGATAAGTAATTCAAGCTGGTGTTGATCCAAACCGAGATGTGGATCCAGGAATCGTTAACAGTAGAATACAGTAAGTTTTCCCCATTTTTGACAATAACCCACCCAACAATGTAGGCAATGCCTTGGCAGAAGTTTGTGCCCTTGTAGCTAAATTTTACTTTTTAAAGGATAAGTTCAGTTTTTTGACACCTGGACCTTATTTGTAGGATTAAATATGCTCGTAGACTCACCCAGATAATTTTGGCGCCGTTTTCAAGCAATTTAGATCCATCCAACGGCGGTTTTCTCTCATGCCGTAGTAGCAGACAGGGCCAGAAATCGTATTTTGGGGGGCATCAATACGTGTTTCCTCTGGTCTCAAGTCCCATTCTGAGCAGCAAAGGCACTCCTCCTCTGTTGTGTTTGCCGTGCAATGTCCACAACAACACCACCAGTTAGCCCCCATTCGTGGACGTGCAGTGGTTGCTTGTTCTCTGGCCAGCTGTTCGGCTCTTTCCCTCTGCACCCTCCTTTCAAATAGCTCCTCATCGGTATATTCTGGCTCAAAACGATACGGGCATCCATTATACTCAAAGTCGTCGTCAGACACTTCTACATCGGATAAATATTCCGCCATGTTGCACAAAAATAGCCGTGTAGCCGTGTAGCCTAGCAACAACAGCGGCTCTACTCATGTTCTTGTCTATGACGTCACCAAAAGTTACCCATCCTTGTAAAGCCCCGGATGACCGTAACAACAAAGTTGAGCTGACATGGTGATAACACTGGCCATTTATTTATAAAATGTAGCTGAAATTAGCGAGTTTCGCAGCAGATAATGTCTAATTTAGGGGCTTCGATTTCTGGCCCCGTCTGCTACTACGGCATGAGGAAAAAATGCCGTCGTATGGATCTAAATTGCTCGAAAATGGCTCCGAGCTCCGCCAAAATTGTCTGGGTGAGTCTACGAGCGTATTTAATCCTAAAAATAAGGTCCAAGTGTCAAAAAAACGAACTTATCCTTTAAGTCTCAACACAGAGGAGCAAAATGAGGTCACCTTTGTCAGTAATACATATTTCAGTTTGCAGGTCATCCGCCTCTGTGGCCTTCACCCAAAGACACCACAGGAAAGCCAGCCATCCCCCAGAAGAAGTGTCGTCGCCGAGGCTTCTAACAAATTACACCCCTCACCTACAGAGAACGCCGAGAGTGCTCTTGGCTGGGGTTGTGTTTTTTGGTCCAGGGCAGAGCAGAAGTGATCTGAGGGTAGAAGAATGGCTTGTGTAATCAAAGTGACACCTCATATTCAGCCGTGTATCTCTGCTATAAAAGGAGACGGAGCGCCTGTGTGAGGGTCCTAAACATAGAGGAAGTTCTCTTAAAATAGACTGATGGAGTAATACAGTAAAGTGCATCCTACCTGGAAGCACAGCATGCCCTGCCTTTGATAAAACAGAGTGCCTGATAAGACCATCCCACTGTCTGCAAGAGCCAGGATGTAGTGTTTTACAGAAAGAGCTCAATGGTGATGCATGTATCAGCCAACAATCAATGAGGAATCAGAAGATTTTCGTAACTCTAATAGAAACAATACATCAATAAATACCTTAGCTCTGCTGCTCCAAGTTGTTTCTATTAAAGTGAAACGCCAACACTTTTTGTGTTTTCATGTCTTGCCTCACTCCTGAGTCCATGACAAGCAGATAGACAGAGCTCACCCACCACTGATTAGCTTAGCTCAAGTCGTCAGATAAACTCTCCAGCAACTCAAAATGGTCCTGTGTGCTTGTGACCTGTTTTTTCTTTTACCAAGTTATGATATGTATTTTTGGGCTAAGATTAGCATTTTATGTAGTTTTCAAAAGAAATACATACAAAACTAAACTGCAGGGCAAATGCCCAAACCATGGCGGATGTACTTGTAAGTAGGTCAACAAAATTAGCGTTTTACACACTCTAGCTAAATACTTAACAAGTTCAGAGAGGTTTTTGTTAAAATTTTTGAAGAATGTTGGTCATGGCATGAGAAAGAATTGACAAGAAGAATTGAACAAAAAAATGCTCTTTCTGGATTTTGATGAAGCTTTCAGGGAGTGTTGGTCATGGCATAAGGAATCAGTGATATGATGTTGGTGGTAATCCATCCCCAGATCTTGATCCAGGAATTTTTTTTTAATGATTTCTTAACATAGTGAGATAAGGCAGTTTTCCCACATTGTAGCTAATAACTTAATTAGCCCTGAATGGATTTTGTTGAATCTTTTAAGAATGTTGGTCATGGCATGAGAAAGAAGTGGCATGATCTTTGTGGTGATCCAAACCCAGATCCAGGATTTTTTTTTAAAGTATTTGTTAATAGTGCAAAAGAGTTGCAGATTTTTCAGGGAAAGTTGGTCATGGATCAAGAAAGTAGTGATAAGACTTTGGTGATGATCCGAATTCAAATGCCAATCCAGGGTTTGTCCAGTAATTTCTTTACAGTTTGAAATAGGGCAGTTTTCCTCATTTTGGAAATAACTCATTAAGTTTTTCCTGGATTTCTATGACGTTGTAGCTAATAATTTAATAAGCTCTGGATGGATTTTGTTGAATTTTTTTGAAGAATGTTGGTCATGGCATGAGAAATAAGTGATACGATCTTTGTGGTGATCGCAATCCGGATCTAGGATTTTTTTTAGGTTTTTTTTTCAATAGTGCAAAACATTATGGCAGTTTTCCACATTGTTGCTAATAACTCAAAAACTGTGATGCAGATTTTGAAGAAATTTTCAGGGAGTGTTGGTCATGGATCAAGAGGTAGTGATAAGACTTTGAGGATGATCCAAATCCAAATGCCAATCCGGGATTTTTCCAAAAATTCCTTTACAGTTTGGGATAGGGCAGTTTTCCTCATTTTTGCTTATAACTCATTAAATTCTTCGTGGATTTTCATGACTTTATTAGGGAATGTTGGTCACAACACAAGGAAGAAAGGATTTGATTGTGATGGTGATTTGAATCTGTTTCCAGGATTTTCTCAAGTATTTCTTAATAGTGCAAAATAAGGCAGTTTTCCCACTTTTTTTGCTAATAACTCAATAAGTTCCATACGGATTTTGATGAATATTTCAGGGAGTGTTGGTCATGACACAAAGAATCAGGGATATGATGTTGGTGGTAATCCATACCCAGATATTGATCCAGGATTTTTTAACGTAGTGAGAAAAGGCAGTTTTCCATGTTGTAGCTAATAACTTAATAAGCTCTGGATGGATTTTGTTGAAATTTTTGAGGAATGTTGGTCATGGCATAAGAAAAAAATGATATGATCTTTATGGTGATCCCAATTCAGATCTAGGATTTTTTTTTAAAGGAATTGTAATAGTGCAAAACATAAGGGCATTTTCCACATTTTTGCTAATAATTCAAAAAGTGTGTTGCGGAGTTTGATGAAATTTTCAGGGAGTGTTGGTCATGGATCAAGAAAATAGTGATAAGACTTTGGTGGTGATCCAAATCCAAACGCCAATCCAGGATTTTCCCAATAATTTGTTTAGTTTGAGATAGGGCAGTTTTCCACATTTTCCACAGTTCTTTATAGATTTCCATGACTTTATTAGGGAATTTTGGTCATGGCACAAGGAAGAAGAGATTTGATTGTGATGGTGATTTGAATCTGAATTCAGGATTTTTTTCAAGTATTTGTTATAGTGCAAAATAAGGCAGTCACCACCAAGACTTTGGTGGTGATCCACATTCAAACACTAATCCATGATTTTTTTTTTTTTTTTTTTTGGTAATTTGTTAACATTGTGAGATAAGGCAGTTTTCCACATTTTTCTAATTACTCATTAAGTTCTTTGTGGATTTTTATGACTTTAATAGGGAATGTTGGTCATTGCACAAGGAAGAAAGGAGTTGATTGTGATGGTGATTTAAATCTGTATCCAGGATTTTTTTCAAGTATTTGTCAATAGTGCAAAGTAAGGCAGTTTTCCACATTTTTGCTAATTTCTCAAAAAGTTTTTTACAGATTTCAATGAATTTTTCAGGAAATTTATTGCCATAGCACAAAGAAAAACGAATATGACTTTGGTCTGTATGCCTATATAGGTGGGGTTTTTTCAGTTATTTGTTAATTGTGCAAGATAGGGAAGTTTTAAACATTCTGACTACAACTAACGTGACAATGTTGAAAATCCCTGGGTGAGGTTTGTGCTCTCTGATTATTTCTGGTTCATGATTTGACAAGGGAAATGGAACCAAAATAATACTTTCTGTTTATATAGGCTATAAATATGAATATTAAAGACAAAAATGAAACACTGCCTCACACCATTATAGTCCGGAATTGTTAAACTATTACTCTCTGCTCTGGACGTGACAGAGCATTGCTGGGTTATGGATCATGTTTTACAGTGAATGCCCGTCATTGTCAGACGGTCCCTAACAGGCTGGGTAGTTGATGCTGGAGCAGCAGCAGCAGAGGAGGCAGCAGCTCAGTCAGTCAGTCCGTCGCTGCAGTCCGACAGAGCGGCCACTTCATCTACATCCTCCTGACGTCCGCGGAGCTGTGACGGCATGAGCCTCTGAACCGACGGTCGGCGGCGACACCGGCGGAGGTACACCCGTGGACATGAGGACACCCGACACTGGGACTTCTTCTGTACGGCGGACCGGGAATCCTGACTGGCATCGATTTTCACCGAGCAAATGAGAAAGGTGGTGATGCAGCACAAGACACCGACAGCCTCCGTCAGTTAGCGTTAGCCGCCATAGAGAGGCGCACGTAGATACCGCCTGGACCGTTGGAGCGATACGTCTGTTTGGGCGCCATATTGGAGAGGGGTTCCTAATGAATGTAAGTGAGTTATGCGTTGCTTTATTTTTTGGTATCTGTTCAAAGAGAATGTTTGGGCATATTGATTTAACACTTATGTTCAATTATTGGTATCTTATTCAGAAAACAACAATGTAAGATGTCACACTGAATTGTTTCTGGGATATCCTGTTGGTGGCACCTTAAATGTCATCTTAGCAAATGTAAAAGTTTTGGTGGGGGCCCAGATGCAACTAGATTTGTTGTCTTGCTGGTGCTTGTAGTTAGAGTACAGTAAGTTGAGTTCTGCTCAAAAGTAAATGTAACAATCCGTCTGTAACTTACTTGACCCACTAATTTTAGTGTGAAAGTGGTATTATTGAGTAACATTGCTTTAGAGTAGGGTCACCAGCCTGTAGGTCTTCAGGAAATTTTAGGTCGATTTTCAACACTGGGTGTGCAGTAGGTCTCAATCTGACAAGTCAGATGGACTGGTTCACATATCCATTGGAGGCAACTCCACCTAAATGCAAGGTTGATTGAATCGAACTAATTTCCCTTCGTCTTGTTGGTTACCACTTCCAAGGGTAATCAAGATAAGAAGACTGCTCAGCGTGTTTTAGATGCTCTCATTGTCCCAGTTATAAAGTTAAAAGTTTGTTTTTATTGGCTGTTTTAGTTTAATGTAAATATGATGTTTATCATTTTTATGATTTTGGTATATTGAAGAATGCATGTACCAGCTTAAATGTGGATGAATCTAAATGATCTTAAATAGATGTTGCCTCCCTAGTTTGTATCATAGGGCTACAGTCTTATAAAAAGTATGTATTAGGGTTAGGGTTGCATGAAAATGGATTTTTGCTGGTATTTTAGAATTTCATCGCCAATATTGCTATCAATATATATGTATATTTTAATAGCACAAAGTCTTCAATATACCAAAAATTGACCTGCTCCTTTCATTGACCACAGTTTATCTGTGTTAGGAACAGATGTAAAACAAGAAAAATAACATATTATTCTTTAATAAATTCTGCTCTTGATTTGTAGAAATGAATATTCAGTGACAATAAGGTACATTCTGCTTGTATTACAGGCAATTTCTGCCATTATATCATAAATGTAAGACAAAAATATTGGCTGTGAATATCTGCAGATAACAATTTTCAGATAATATTGTGCATCCCTAGTTTAAGTGTAAACACCTGCATGTGTCACTTAGCCAAGTATCCTTAATTTACAAACATGTCAAGCAATAGTGAAAAACCCGGTTAACAGATGAATTTAGCTCATAAAAGTATTTCCTAGAAGGGTCCTTTGGTCTCCCTGTCGCTGTCACGTTCGACTTCCCCTCTCCAAAATGGCGCCCACGCAGACGCACGTCAGAGCCCTAAAAGCAGCATCTACGTGTACTCATCTACGGTTAGCCACCTAGCCAAATAGCTAGCAGGCTAGAGCTTCAAACAACACAGTGTACGCCGCTTACGGAATAGCTAAAATGTAACAGCGCTGCAGGGCGAGCGTCGGATTGTTTTTGTTTTCTGTCAGTGCTTCTGTCCCGTTCGTCACTTTATTCTCCGCTGAGTTCTAAATAACGTTAGCCGGACAAGTTAGCAGCTCGGTCGCTAGTTAGCTAGCATTTTGTGTCAGCTAATCAGCTCACACAGGCTGGCTCTGTCAGGGGATGAACTTGGTATTCTGCGAGGAGACACAGAGAGACCGTAGCTTCTCATAGACCTGAAGGAAAATTACTTGATTAAATAAGTAGACCAGCTAAACACGTATGTGAATAACGTTAGCCTTTGACTTTGGCTGTGAGGCTGCAGTAATACCGTTGGTGTTAGTATTTAAAGGGGGTACTCGCTTCATTTCCATCCATCCTTCTCACCAGCTCTTGGGGCAGATGCTGAACAGAACTGAACGTTTTTCTCCACGTCTCTTCTTTGGGGAGTAAAGCCTGCGATTTCATTAGGTGCAGCTTAATGTGAGTTCAAGTGCAAACGGGTAAAATGCATGCAGTGAATGTTATTAAGGTTGCTGTCCTGCCTCTGTTTGCACAGCATCGTCACAACTGTGCATTATTATTCCTGTGGACTGCAGTGGATACGAATAGAAAGATGATTATTACAGAGACTGGTCTGGTGCTTCATCACTTCAGTTTTTGTAGGGATGCTTCATATTTATAGCATAGTGTAGGTGGTTGATAGATTGTACCTTAATAAGGCAGTTATTGGTTTTGACAGATATGCACTGCCAATAATTGATTGTGGCGTGTTAAGCAAAGAAAATAGACCTTTCACGGCGTAAGTTTTTGGAAATAATTAAATAACAAGAGCTGTAAATTATTAGAAAAATGCAATCCAAATAATAGCCCAACAAGGTGAAACATTATACTACATTTCTGCATTACTTTTATATTATACCTAGTATATGCAATAAGGGATGCACGATATTATGGTTATGATATCTGTATCAGCAGATTCATCCATCAATCCATTTGGGGATCATAGGGGCCTGGAGCCAATCCCAGCTGACATTGTGCATGATGCGGGGTACACCCTGAACCAATCATCAGCCAATCTCAGGACCATATAGAAAGACAAACAACCATTCATGCTCACACTCTTAGAGTCATGAGTTGACCTAATGAGCATGTTTTTGGTCTGTGTGAGGAAGACAGAGTGCCCAGATAGTTGCTGAAATGATATTGAATTGGGAGGGGAATAATTGCAATGCATTGCTGAATCGATATTTCTGCCCACCCCTAGTTGATAAGGAAATTTTTGCAGACATTTACAACCGATATGTCATCCATCCATATCAGCCCTATATTGACAGTCATATCAGCAAAATACAGAAATATACTATGATGCTTCACCGTATTATCGCTGCATGGGTACATTTAAAAATCAAGAGTTTCATTTTTTATGAATTAAATAATGTTTTTTCTTTTTTCTTTTACATCTGTTCCTCAGACAAGAAGACTCTCACATCGAAAGAAACAAGTCAACTTTAACAGAGAAAAGACTTTCTGCTCTTGCTCAAAAATATTGATATCGATATCTGCGATCATTTCGTTCTTTAGAAATTAATGCTTTGGATTTATAGAAGTTGACATGCAGCGGTGGTAAATCAAACCAGTATGGTTAATTTGTACATTTTGCCAATATTACTGCCAATATATGGGACATGTTTGCCAAAATGTTGTCTGTAAATTAGGGGTGCAAGATATTGGAATTTAGCCGATATCTAAAATGTCAATATTTCAAAAAACAACTTTGCTATTACTTATATCAGCACTGATATTTTGTGTCAAGAGCACAAAGTCTCTATTTAACTAAAAATAACAATTTTGTGCATGTTAATTTTACATTGCAAGTAGACGCTGCTAACAAAAGGTGGATATCATGTTAACAGATTAGTATATTTGTGTTTGTAGCTACTATAATGCATGACTATTTGGGATGCATGATATCATCAGTTCGCTGATCAGTATCAGCTAATGTTAGCTTGTAAAGTCACACATGGTTATCTGCAGGTATGAAAAATTCTTCTTAAATTTTACAGCTGACATATCAGTCATACATTTCAGTCGTGCATATCTTCTATATCAGCTGCAGAATGTCTTAATCTAACATAATGCTTCACCTCAGTTTCACTTAATGTCTACATTAAGACCCCAACATTATTGTCATCTGAGCAAAATATGTTGTTTTTTTGTTCCTTTTTATGTTTCAAAGCAAATAAAATGTCACAGAAATAGGAAAAGGTACATTTTAGGTAGAGGAGATTGCATATTGTTGTCCCAAAAATATTGGTATCAGTATTGGCAGTTATGAGTTCAGGAATATTGGCATATTGGATATCAGCAATAATTCAATATTGTGCCCCAGTAATAATTATACTTCCACTTTAAAATTATACATTTGCATGTAACAGCTGTAATAATAATTTGAAAAAACAACCTTTAGTCATCTCCATATATCGGTATCAGCCAAAATAAGTTTTGAAATGTCAGCAAAAATCATATATCGTGTATCTGCCATTTAACTTTTTGAGCTATTACCTACTCATACTGATATTGTCTAGATAATACTATGCATCCCCTCTGATAATCAATTTTCTAAGCTACTATCTGCTGATACTGTTACTGTACTTAATCATGCCTCCATAACATACTGTCATTGTCCTGGTTTCACCTTAAATGAGTTTGGAAATACTGGCATATCAAATATTTCAAAAATCAGCTTTCCTGCATCTCTAACATGTGAACTCTTCCACAGCTGATGCTGCAATATCGTAAACTGACACACTAGAACGCCGTGTTTCCTCTGCAGTGCTTGAAAACAGCACCCTGACAGTTTCCCGTTGTTTTTTGGGATGGATTCACAGATACGGCACAGACCTCAGATACCTTAAGCCCTCTGCAAAATATGTTTGTCGTTTCTCTCATGGCCAAAGGATTAAGTGTTCTGTGTGTGTGTGAGCCAGAGATTGTGAAGTATTTATTTTTCAGGAGCCATGTTGTTAAATCCCCCCTCATACTGTGCAGGAGGATTGTTTATAGCTCCAATATTTCAGACGTGTTTTGATATAAGACAGACTGGTTTCCCATGTGTTTTAATTGTTACCAAGTGCTGCTGAGTTTAAAGGAAATCTGTAAGAAGATGCTTTTTTGTGAAGATGATGCAGCTTCTTGGAGAGAATGTACTGGAGAGGTGGAGAATTGACAACTAGAGAAAATATGAAGGATAATTATTTTTGTATGTGATGCAGGGTTCAATCGTGAGAGAAAGAGCAACACGTCCTGGGAAATGTAATGCTGTCTCGGAAAATTATTTGGACTTTGTCCCCATTTCATTCCAGAGTTCTACAAAACAGATGAGAACGGGCTTTTCTCCACGTGCAAATCGAGCCAGTTGGGCTGTCACTTTTCCTAATAATCAAACTCAGTTGATTTTCAAGCATACACGCTAATAACCAAAGATCCTCAAACCCCACCTATGAAGTACTTTACTCAAGAGGAGACTCAAATTAACAAAGAAGTCAGATTAAAGTTTCTTTTTTTGATTTAACAAAATCATAGATGACCTGCTGCTGTGGACCCGCTCAACTCACATCATTTAACTTAAATTCATACTTTTAGACCAGTTAAACTCAATTTAATGCCATTTCAGCTATATGCTATTAACTTAAATTCATACTTTTAGACCAGTTAAACTCAATTTAATGGCATTTCAGCTATATGCTGCTGTATTAATCAACATCTCCAGATTATATTCAAAGTCATTGTATACTGTATATCATGGAGTTTTAAGGTTTGAAACAAATTTCAAGGCTCTAACTCATCATTGTTCTCTGTGTGAGCGAGTTGGATGGGCCTCTCTGACCATCCGCAGACTGAATTATTGGCATATCCTGATTCATACTTGGTCTGCGTCCATCATACTTGAGTAGTAATATTCATCTTAGAAGTTCTGGAAGCTACAGCCTTTGTTCTGGGACTCAGTCACAAAAACTGCTTTTGCTCTCTGTCCCCAAAGTTCGTCTTGAAATGATTAAAATAAGTTTCAGATCTGCTGCTCTTGCAGACTGGAGTCTGCTGCAGGAAAAACTGTGTCTTTGAGAGCTGATCTCTTTAAATCTTTTTAAATGCAGATTAAAGTCTTTAAAGGAAGATTTCTGCTCTGGTTGATATGTACAGTGCCCATCACAAATGAGTACATCCCCTACTAAAAGTAATGTATCAGTCGATATCTTAATGAACAAAAGAACAATTTCCAAAGTTTTGACAAATCTAATTTTAACATAACATTTTTTTTTTTTACCATAAAATGAAAATAAGGGTAATATGACAACTAAAATTTAGCTTTGCTCCCGCCCCTTTGATTGGGCTGTACTCATTTCTGCATCCTGATCTTAAATTGAGAAAAATATTTTTTTGTGTGCAACTTAAAAACTCTTTTCTGCAATCAATGGCCCACATGTAGGGGAATATTTTGTGGTATAGTAAACCATGGAAAATGTTGATTTTGAAAGGAAAATAATGGTTTCTGACAAATCTGAAGGGGTATACTCATTTATGCTGAGCACTGTCTGTATCTGTGTCTGTAATTGTTTTATGTCTGTAACTTTGTAAATGTGCTGCTGCCTGTCTTGGCCAGGACACTCTTGCAAATTAGATTTTTAATCTCAATGAGGCTCTTCTGGTTAAACAAAGTCTCAATATTCATTATAGATGTTAATGTTAGTATTAGATTGATCTCTCTTTTCATGGTTGTATTGATTATACATCCATGGTATCTATCTTTACAACCATATAGACATATCTCAAGAGGCTTAACTTTAATACATTTATATTCAACAGAGACAAATATGCTGCTATACAATTAAAGATTGATTGACTCTATAATCAGCAGAGACAAATGTGATGAGGACAGATTTATGATCTAGACGTCCATGGGTTTGTGTCTATCATAAACTCTTATTTTTAGTCCCTTTGTCTCTGCCTGGATGAAAACATCTCTGGATGTATGTGTATATGCAAATATATTTATTATATGCATAAATGTGTATCTATAAAATTAAAGAGTTTGTCTTCAGCCTGCGCTATTGTAAAGTGCCTTAAGATAACACTTGTTATGAACTGGTGCTATTCAAATAAAGATTGATTGATTGAATGATTTTACAGATTGTTATAAATGGCAGTCTTGACATGTTGTGTATCTCCACTTTCTAACCTTTTCTCTCATTCCTCTTTTTTCTAGAGTCGTCATGATATTCCCGCTGAAGAGTCTCTCCTACTCTGAGGGACGTCGGCCCTTTTCCGTGTCTGGATTTATCGATGCCGAGATGAGATAATAAAGCAAACCAACTTGTGCATGCTGCTACAACAACACCCGTGGCACTTGTAAACCCGCCCCGCCCGCCCTTAACCCCCTCTCCCCTTCAAACAAGGCGTCCATCCCCCCAGCGGCAACATGACGACCCCGGCGCTCCTGCCGCTGTCAGGCCGCAGGATACCCACTCTGTCGCCGGGCGCCTCCTCGTTCCCGCACCACAGGGCCACGTTGAGGCTCTCAGAGAAGTTCATCCTCCTCCTCATCCTCAGTGCCTTCATCACTTTATGCTTCGGGGCCTTCTTCTTCCTCCCGGACAATTCCAAGCACAAGCGCTTTGACTTGGGCTTGGAGGATGTGCTCATCCCGCACATCGACCCTCCGAAAGAGGGGAAGCACGCCTCTGGACAGGTGATCATACATGGACAGGGTGGACACGATGAGCACAGACACAGGTGAGGAGCGCCAGTGTTTCTTTGGCTTGTTTGTGGAAAAAACTGCAGTTTTGTGTTATTCTAACCAAAGATATAATGTGACTTTTGAATCACCTTCCAGAGTAGGATTGGATTTTAAATGGAAGCATTTTTAGCACAGAAAACAACGATGTGATGGAAGATTAATTGCACCTGATTTTCCGTCCTTCAACGACTGTGTTCTGTGTTTAGTCAGGGTCTGTGTGACTTAGTTTTGTTCTTAAGATAACCTTCAGTTTTATTACAAGGTCTGTCAATTCTGCCGCAAGGGGCTCTCAATCAAAACAGCTACAAAGGATGACATTGAGGGTTGCAGGGAATCGTGGGAGTTGATTCTCAAACCAGTCACCCCTCACAACCAAATGAAAACAGACTCGGTGGAGTAAAGCTGAATTGAACAGGAGGAAAATGGGGCGACAAATATGCTACCAAAACTAACCTTCCCCAAGGCTATGTCAAAAATGTGGAAAACTGCCCTGTCTCACTCTGTTAGCAAATCATTGGAAAAACTCCACATCCAGATTCAGGTCAACAGTAACATCTAATAAGTTCTCCCTTGCGCCATAACCAAGGTTTCCTAAAAAACTGACCAAAAATTCATTGGGACCTTATTGAGTTAAGAGTAAAAATACGTGGAAAACTGCCCTAATTTGCAATGTTAAGAAATCTTCAAAGAAATTCCTGGATCCAAACCACCATAAAAAAAACAGTGCCAACATCTCTACATACTTGAAAAAATCCTGGGTGACAACAAGCCACAAAAGCAGCATGGGGTCAGCACAAGCTATAAACAGTTAATTTACTTTTCCACAATACAGCTGCTTTGTTTAGGCACTACTTCACGACAAGGCACAACGTACATGTACTTCCACCAGCATCATGCGGATCAAACTACAGTGTGGCTTAAATTTTGCAAAAGACACTAACATCACTACATCCTAAGAGAAGATTTATCAGAAATAAAGTGTCTATTTTTGATCCACAAGTCACATTGGCAGACAAAAATGTAATTTCCAGCCCTGACACCCACTCACTTTCCTCAAAAATCTTCTGCTAAGATCTGGCATATGTAGGCCTATTTTATCTGCATTTTGTGAACGAAGACAGTCAGTACTAATGATCATTTTGGACAGTAATGACCCACTGTTTGTGCTGATCCTGGGGGCCTCGACTCTTCAATAAGGTTGTAAATCACTGCTTCAGGTCATATTTTAGGTCTAAAGACTCGAATCCCTTCCTCAGCTGTTTCTGTGAGTGCTGCAGAGGGTGTGGAGTGACTCCTAAACGTTTACCTACATGTCAGCTTTGTTTCTTCTCCTGTTCCCCTCCCAACCTTCTGTGCAGCCGCTGTTTGCTCCTCTAATTCTCTCGCCCTGGTGTTTACATTGGGTGTAATTGTTTAACTTCTTGTCCAACAGGAATTTTATCACTCCGGCCTCATTGCTGTTGTCGTGCAGTCCCTCGGGCCGACGTGGTGGTTGAACTTGATGAGCTAGAACACACAGGCTGTTAGCAAAGCTTTACTAACTGCTTAAACAGGCTTGGAAATTACTGCCCACCACGAGCCAAATGCTGGCAAATTTTGGCTGCAGCGTTTTCATTTGTCATTTGGTTTGTCCGGCCTCTTTGGCGGCGTGCCCCACCATCGTTTTCAGGCTCTCCTCGCCCCCTCCTTCATATTTCAGATTGATGTTGGCGACTGAGAGTGTCTTGTGCTGTTTGAAATCTGCTGCACTGGAAAATTTCAGTGCCAGATTCACAAATTATTTTGATTTCGACTCCAGTTTGAAAGAATTAAATCATATTTACATTTTACTAAGCTGTTGACCACTCAGTTAAAGCGGGAAATAGAGCTGAAGGCGATTTTAAAGTGAATCTGACACAAATATTACCTTTCTGGATGCTCTGGTGAGATGGTGATGAAAATCATTTTGTGTATGTCAGTTTAAATGAAACCATTAATTTCTGTTGTATCTAAACATATTGTACCACAATTATGGCAAACAAGTCTCTTTTGGTATAGGTTTGCGGACCTTCTTTTTATTTACTTTTTGTATATTTTATTCATTACATGGAGACCTCAAGTAGTATAACATAGTTTAGTAGATATATTGTCTTGATTATGTAATGTCTATTTCTTTACATATAGGTGAAATATTAAGTTTGTAATAGTGTATAAATAGCTTATACACTATTACATATCTCCTCAGTGAGCGTGGAGGAGGCTGATTTTATAGTAAAGGTCCCCTCCATGCTGGTGTTGCAGGTCATTAGTACTGAGTGCCGGGCAGAGTGTTAAAAGCAGCTCCACAGTGGGGGACTATGCAGTCCTGCTTCACTTGGTCCCTGTGGTGCCTTTTTAATTTTTCCTCCTTTTGAGTTTTCGATTCGTGCCTTCTCAGTAAATCCTTATTATCTCAGTCCAGAAACTCAGCAGGAGCATCAGACAGCACCTTGTGTGCTTTATAGCTGAAGCAGTTTACTTTAGCATAAAGGTAGGGTGATTGGAAACGCTCATATCTCCTCAGTGAGGGCATTTTACTGCAGGGAGGAGACTCCAGCTGTTCCAGGAGCATCTGAACCCTGCTGTAACAAAGCCATGTTTGTGCATGCATGGGGTTTCTCCAGGTACTCCGGCTTCCTGCCATAGGCCTGAAAGATGCCTGTTAGGTTATTTGGTAAATCTAAATGGCCCTTATGTGTGAATGTGTGTGTGAATGGACTGGACTTTATTTGGTCTCTCACTTATGTCAGCTGGGTTAGGCTCCAGCCCATAGCAACCCTGAAAAGGACAATGGGTGTCCTGCTTTCCAAACCCCCGCCGCCCCAAAAAACAGTTTTTAAGTGATTTAAAATGGCATTTTTTTTTTTATCAGGGATGCACAATATTATAGGAACAATTTTGATATTAGCAGATACTTCCCTAAAACAGATCATAAGTGTCATCAGATATGAAAATTTTGCCAATACAGATATTTTGGCTGCATGTTGGCTTTGTTTATGCCATATATCGGCTGTAACATTGGCAGAATGTACAAGTGTACCATAATAGTTCACCTTATCACTGACTGTCCACTTGTTTAAACCTGAGGTCTCATTCAGTGTGATGTAACATTTTGATTTACTTGCTTCACATCTTTTTCTGCCTCAAAAAGACTCACCATGAAAGGAACTAGTCAGTCTTGGTAGAGTGAAGACTTGTGCCCTTGACAAGAAATATTGGTATTGATATAAATATTGATGTTAATGAGTTTGGAGAAGTCGGATATTGACAAAAATCAGTTATCATACACCCATAGTTTTTACCCATTATTTTAAAAGACATTCATAACATCTCCAAAAGGCCCTTCAAATATAAGTACACATGACACTAATCCTACATTTGCAGACAATGAGGGTCTTTAGTCCCTGTTATTGCTATTTCCTGAGCTGTTGGATTAAAGATTCTGGATTAAATAAATTGCAGTGTGGTCAGGCTTATTTGGTTTGCAAATTTTGGCTATTTATTTTTGATTAAATGTGTACGAACTTATAAGGAATTCACCAATACCACTATGTTTCAGATAGGGATGCACATTAGTGTTGTGTAACAAAAGTATCGTCTGATATCAGAGCTTTTTTACAGAAACAGATGAACAGATACCAGTTTCAGATGTTTATGTGTTGTGTCATACCAGTTTGATGCCCTCATCTGACATGCCTAACCGCTGATTCAGAGAAAAACTTTTTGACAGGAGAAATTGGCCTGTTGTACAAACTCTGTTTTCATGATCAAACATGAGAGAAACTATTTGTTTTAAGGGAAAGTTATCGTCATTGGCCCTGATTTTTACAATCAGTGTATCGGTAGACCAAGTACAGGTACTTACATTTAAGTACTCACCAATGATGCATGAGGCGGGGTACACCCTGAACCAGTTGCCAGCCAATCACAGGGCCACATAGAGACTGACAACCATTTACGCTCACACTCATACCTAAGGGCAAATTAGAGTCACCAGATTACCTAATGAGCATGTTTTTGGTCTGAGGGAGGAAAGCAGAGGAACAGGAGAAACCCTAGCATGCACGGGAGAACATGAAAACTCACAGAACAGCACAGGAAGTCGAACCGGCAACCTTCTTGCTGCGAGGCACACACCTGCTACACCACTGTGCTGCCCAGGAGTATAATTATAAATACCTGAAAATAGCATTAAGGTTCGTTGATGGTGTTTGTTCTACAGACATCAGATGTTCCTCATCCTTTCTCTGAACTCTCTATCAGTTTTTATGTTTTCAGTCTGCCTTACTTTTTTCTATTTATGTTAAAACATCACTAAATTTCAGGCATGGCTCCAACTTTGCCCCCCTGCTCAGACAATGAAATGCTAACATCTTGCTGGGATGAATGCTGCGTTCCAGTTGTAATGGGAAGTTGGGATTTTCAAGTTTAAAGTGGGAAATTTCAACTGAAACGTCCCCTGAGGTCGGAATTTTGAGTTGACAATCGAAGATGGCTGCCCCGGTTGTGAACATTAAGCTCCTGTATATTTCCGTTTATTAGCATTTCTGACTAATGTTTGTCGCACTAAATCATACGATATATAGTATTGTTCGATGTATATATATGGAAACGCTGCTTTAGTATTTTCTTACATTCTTCATGTGGTATGTGCAAACTACAATGCAGGTTGAACTGACAACAGCTAACAATAGCCTGGTAGATCGGCAAGTTTTCTCTGACTTTGTAACAGGAACGCTGATCACTTGGATATAACGTTATTCCCATTCCCCTCTTCCTAGTTCTGATGTAAATGGGACGCAGCAACAGTGTTCAGTTCAGAATAGGTGATGCTTTATTAGTTTGAGTACTTAAATTTGGTTTTGATGTAGGATCCTGGTATTGGTGTCTATGAATTCTTAATATAAAGTCGAACCATTAGCAGTACATGGCCTACATTTTGAGCATATTATCATATTATCTGCAAGAAGAAAAAGCATCAATGTCACAGTAAATGTTTGATGAAATAAAGAGTGATAGGTCAGTGTCTGCAGATAAAAGAGGCCGTCACTCCGATGTTCCTGCGATGACAGTTTGAGGTTTTGTGAAAATCAAATGAAACCTTTCATAATGCCTGTGATTTAGTTTTATGCAAATCTAATGTCTCAAAAATGCTCAAAGCAAATGTAACCTTGCACATGCATTTATGCACTCTTTTTAAATGTCTTTCACAACACTGCTTATGGCTCTTTATGAAAATGTGTTTGCTTTCGCCATGGCTGCCTCAGCTGCTCTCAAAATCATCGTTGTGAGCTCCAGAGAATCAGGGTTCAAACAGCCCCCGGAAAATGAGGCGCGCTAGCATTTAAACAGACCCACAGGAGCAGAGGCGGGCTCGTAATGATCTCACCTTTACTTTTATTTGGCGACAGAAAACCCCACAAAACCTGCACTCCGCTCACAGGTTCACACCGTTGATAGCCTTATAAAAGCTTTTGAGAGAAAACATTATTTCATGTGCCATGGGGTGATCCATCTGTGCTGGAAAAACTGAGATATTTACTGTAATTTAAAATGTCTTAGCATGTGGTTAAAGGTCCATTGCACATAAATTATTTGTGACTAGTTTGTGACTATTTGCAACACTTTACAGGATTCATAATTTGTTATTGTGCAATGGAGGTTTATTTTAAAAGATGATAGTGGATCACAAACAACACAGCTTACAGTTAATCTCATATTCTCCTGTGAGTTTCCTTGAATCAATCAGGTTTAAACATCAGCAGACAGTTTTCTGACTTTTGTTAGATGCAGATCTTGCCTTTTTTGACGCATTTTTCCATTACACATCTGTGGTGCGAATCACTGAAGAGGTTACACGTGTGTAACCTGAGCCAACAGGTGGACAATAAGTTAAACTGGTTTTACCGTTCACACCCAGAGCTCTTGAACTATGATGGTGGAAGGAATTTGCTGTTAAAACTCACCATGGCTCCAAGCTATTGCTAAGCATTGGTGTTCAACTCATAAATGTCCAGTCAGTGCCAGTATATCCAAAGATTCCTACTGTCTAAATACAATGTCCTCTCTAAAATCAGGGTTTTTGGCAAAAATGTGTTGGAGAGGTTTTGATATTTTGACTGTTTTGTAGAAAACTCGAAGAAAACTGCTAAAACAAACAAACAACAAAAACAAGAGTCAGTTTGCAAGCATGTTATTTTTGTAATTAACTATTAAAAATTTTTTTAACAAACCTTTACAGCAACATAAACAGAAAATAGACCTACAACAAAAACAAAAGTACCAAAAGGTGCACAAGACATTAAATAAACCGAAAATAATAAAAAGAAACCCCATCCCCCAACACTTGACCCTGGATTTCTTCACACTGTCCACAGCACACAAGAGTTTAAGTAAAGTCAACAGTGCTGTACACATAGACAGAGACAGGAAATGGTGGTTACAATGTCCCCAGATCATATCTGCCAACGCTAGCCTTGTATCTGTACTAGCACTGTGCATTTTCCCCACTGATAACTCCATATTGAAAATGTCAGTGTAGGTGTTAATCCACTGTTTGCAAGCATGGTTGAAACAATATGAGCTGTAAGTCTTTTCAAACATGCATTACTTTTGGACTAAAAATCTTGTCTGTTTTTGTCTCGAGTGGTTTCTAGTATCTCCGATCCCATCTAACCAAGCTGACTCATTGAACTCTGCTGGAGCTTAAAGGTGCAGTGTGAAGAAATTGGCATTTTAGCAACATCTAGCGTTCATATTTTGGGATGAGCCGGACCTTTACTGAAACATCACATCACTAAGCGACGAGAGCCAGTGAAGACCGAAAAGGATCGTGAACAGGGCATCATTTACAACAGTTACAAACACCGCGCCGTCTTCTTCTCTCTTAATACCCGCTCTCTCTCTTCTTCTTCTTCGGATGCCATCCAGGTAGATTTCAGGACTGGCGGCCAGACTCATATTTAAAATTCAAGTTTGGCTCTTTTTGTCACCAAAACCCACCAGTAGACAACATGGCGGATCGTTATGTCAGCCTCCACAAAGGAAAGACCCGCGGTACATAAATATAAAAAGCTTTTTCTGACTTAATAAAAAAAAAAATGAAAGTTTTATGGGGATTATTTTTGCACCAACTTCGTCGGTTCCAACTGTGCACCAAGATCGATCTATAATACCGTATTTCTACATGTGTACACTCAATTAATCATGAATACAATAAACTCTGTTTTTTAACTCCTTAAGACTATATTGCTAAATGATAAGAGATTACTCCTACAGATGATATACAGTATATTAGATGACAGAAAGTAGAGATTTATTATAAAAGAGTCTTGCATGATTTTCTCTCATACATACACATTTCCATTGTGTTTAAACTGAATTTGTACCAAGATATGGTTAAAATTTTCCAAAGTAAATTAAATCCTTGCCCTTCCTGGAGGCTGTAAATCAATTCTACATCAAGCTGAACCTCCTGCCGTGAATCCATCAGTGATCATGACTCAGTTTTGCTCTGTGCTCACTCAAACAATATTGAAGTAGCCATGAGCTGTACCCCTCATATGTGAGGTGGGGGCGAGCTGACATGTTGACAGAGGCAGTGACATTTCGGCTCCAGAATAGCCCTCGGTGGGTACAGTAGCAATAAGGCAGGCGGGCTGGGAAAAAAATCCCCCTTCATACGTTATTGGACATGGGGACATCATGCATGACATTGAGTTATTGGTGTGGGCTGGATATTGCATTTCAGGGGAGCAGGCTGTTTTGCAGGACTGAATGTAAGTAATTGTGCCTCCAGAACAGCAGATTATGATCGACTGAGGCTGCAGCACATAAACAGGCTTTATCTGTGTTACTGTCAGAAATGCATGTTTTTGAATGGGCTGATACTTTGATGATTTTATTATAGTTTTCAATCACATTTCAGACCACGTTGTAATTCAGAAGCGTTTAAATGCTGTAATCAGGAGCAGAGTCATTAATTACATCATTGAATTGATTATCAGACAGGATTTTAAGTGCATTTGACAGATGCCTTAAAATAGATTAATTAAACAGTCAGTAAACAGTAGTTTTAACAAATGATTAATTGTTTCAGACTTTTTATTCTGCAATGATTATTACTTTTCTCTCAACCGCAAAACTTTGACTGAGAAGAATATGATGAAGAATGGATACCTCTTAACCTTTTAATACTATAATTATAACAGGCTGCCCGGCCTTTTTCTGTCAATAAATGTGTCAGGAAATGTCCTTTTAGTACATTTTTCACCCTTTTTTTCATGAGAAATAAAAGTAAACAATTCTGGGAAGTATATGTCATTCTTATGTTATAAATGCTTAAGACACTGTTACAAGAAAAACCAAAATATGGCAAGAAAACACTCTAGAATAATACTAATGCTATTATTGACAGTATTTTTTTTACGTTATTTACACAGGAACTACTGATAAACCCCCGATAAATCACTCACAAGTTTGGCTCTGAATCGTCTCTCTCTGCTCTCCGGCTCAGCTCGTCGAATTATTTTGATGCCATGGCAGCAAAAAGTAAGATCTCAAGGATACCCAGAATTGACTGAATTAGTCTTTCTTTTTTGAGACAGAACTCTTTCTCACTTGTTTATTGAAATGTCTAACGCCCACACCCGTGCCTCCTCTGCGAGTTAAAAGTACAACTTTATCTGAGTTTTTCTTTCATAACTTTGGAATTAATTGGTGCTGTTCAATCTAAATGTCACAGAAAACAGCAAAAAACATCAACTGTATTTAAAGTAATGGTTAAACAAAGTATTGATGTGTGGATATATCATTGCTCTGGCATGTGCAATCCACTCAACAGTATGCTGGCTCCAAATACACGACACTTAAATCAGATTTCTCTGTTGATCCGACTCAGTGCAGCAGTGCTTCATGACTTCTCGTGGTGTTGCCTATGACAGAAATAAGGAGCCAGGAGGAGTAAACAAGCCAAAGAACAGAATATATCGGCATGTTGGATATCGGCAAAAACCCAATACTGTCCATCACTACCACACAGTATGACTGTGTTATGCTGTCGCCAGCTACCCTGTGACTCCAAGCCCTGATAATATATTTTACATTTGATGTATTTTACTCCAGTATAATTCAACCTCTGTTTTAACTGTCCTTGACAATCCACATCCTGTATAGAGCACTGTTTCTTGAATTCTCTGGCAGTTTTTCTGTTTACACATTAAACATCCCAGTCAATTTCCTAATGGTGTTATTTCGTCCAGATTTAGAAAATTACAACCAGAGCACTCATGCTGGGTCACTGCCAAAGTGCCCTGTAGATTTCCACGAGGTCTCCATCTGCCACCAAAATGAACCACAATTACGGACTGTGATTGTGCTTTTTCAACAGTAATCACGTGCAGTGTAGTGTGAGTATTGTGATTGCACATTACCTCTTAATATGCTTAGGTAGGTATGCTTATGAGTGATTGCATCTTATGAAGCTTATTTTAATGTTTTCTCTGTTGTTTGGCTTCATTTGTTAGCTATAAGGGATGTGATTCAGCTCTGAACTGCTAGCTTTTACATTCGGTCTGTATCTACATGACAGCTGAGAGGGAGAAACAGTCCTCTGTTTTTAAAGATTGCTCAGATTATTGCTTCGGTATCATTTCCTATTGAAGGACAGTCCTGCCTTGTGGTCCTGCAAGTATCAGGTCATAAACCAGTGTCCTCTCCAGTGGTTCAGTGAGGTTTCCTGAGTGAATGCATGAGTAGGTTTCACTCATGCAAAAAGTAATAGTTACCCCTCTTCTTCTCTGTCTTGTGTCATAAAATATGCAGTCTGAAAGAGAGTATGATGAGGACTCCAGTGTCCAGAAGTTTTACCAGGACCATTTTTTGAAACTCGCAGACACATCACCCAAAACTTCAGTAGATTTTTGTCACCATGTCTTCCCTCTTTCACATCATTTTGGTCCCACACTGCAGTCCACATGACAAAATGTCCCTCTGGAAATGAAGTCTGTGAGAGCTCAGACCTCAAGCTGTGAGATGACCAATTTTAGAAAACTGACTTTGTGCTGTTGAAAAGAAGGTTAAGGTTTTTTTTTTTTTTTAACAAAAGCTGTGGGCAGTTTTGATTTTGCTGAAAATTTGACATTAATGTTGGTGAATGAGAGCTAAGATTGAGCAGCAGTGGAGCAGTTGCTGGTGTTACTGCGCTCCAAACAGTGTTTCTAAAAGGGTTTCTGTAGTCTTTTGGAATAAAAGTGAAACTGTTCAATACCAGGGAAACCGGTTGGCCATGTAATAATTTCACTGAAGCATACATGTAGGTGGAAGGTTTTTATAGCACCAAAATGGATTTCTTGCCAGATTTAGTCTGTTTTCACCATCACAAAAACATTTTTCCTCTTCATGCAGTAAAAATAAGCTGTAGTTTAAAACACATTGCCAGCAGATTTAGGGAATGACTCACATTGTAAAAAATGCAACAAAATAGAGAAACACACCTTGAAGGAGCTCTGCAGGCCCGACATGAAGTAGTGATGTCCAGAAGTTTTCCTGCTACTGTTACCAATGTTAACAACTTATGAGAACAGTTAGCTGTTACTAATATTGATCCTCTTTCAGTCTACTGAGCTTTGTAGTGTACTTGGACTTCCTGCAGGGAGCAGCCCAAAACTGATAAAAGGAGCACAAAAGTCATCCTTTGCAGTCAAAAAGGCAAACTTATTGTATGTGTTAGAGTTAGTGCAGTCATTAGTTGGCTTGAGTTATACATAGAGTTTTTTTTTCCGTAGGCTGGGGGGAGGAGGAGTAACAGGAAGACAGGACAGGAAGGATCAGTAGCTAGCCTGTAGCCATATATGTATTTTTTATTTTTATTTATATTTATTTATATTTTTGTTTATATGTATCTTTTTTTAATACCTTTTTGTCTGTTATACTAAACTGCTACTGGAACCCTAATTTCCCTGAGGGAGTTTTCCAAAGGGATTAATAAAGTTCTATCTAATCTAATCTAATCTAATCTTATCTAAACTAACTGCAGATGGTCTAATATATTAATACCAGTAAGTCTCAAAATGTGAGCTAAGTTGCAGCAAGCAGCTCATACAGTTAGACGATATTATGTGGATTTAAGGCCGCCATTTATTGATATTTTTAATTTAATAATTTCCCATGTTTAATGAGGTTTTTGGTTCAGAAGAAATAAAATCACTCACTTGTTCGGTCCACACAATGGTGCTGTTGAGCCAGCTCAGTCTGGTGTTGCACATTGGGCTGGAGAATAAACAATCATGGCTGCATGGGAGGGACGAAGGGAACGCACCATTGGCATTTAAATCTGCTGTGTGGTCTTGAAATAAAATCAGATCGGGGCTCAAGTATTGCAATAATACCATATCGTTGGGCCACTGGCGATTCCCACCCCTAATAATCTGTGCAGTGATTCAGCTTGGTCATGGACGTGGTGCCTGATTTCGGTACTCCTCCATAGAGAGGACTTATGGGGAATTTTCCCATGGCTGTTTGGGATGAGGCTGCATGGTGGTGCAGCAGGTTGTATTCCTTAGCCAGGTGGGATCTTTCTGTGAGGAGTTTGCTTGTTCTCCCTGTGCGTGCTTGGGTTTTCTTGGAGTACTACGGTTTCCTCCCACAGTCCGCAAACACACTCATTAGGTTAACTGACTACATGGTATGAGTGTATGTGTGCCTGGATTGATGACTGAAGCATTGATTTCACTCTACTAATGTTTTAAATGAAATCAAACAAAGTTATGGTACAGAGTAGGGCTGGGCAATGTAAATTGATGAATCCAAATTATTTCCTGCAGAAGGTTTAAAAAGTAAAAATCAAGGTTTTTTTCTTGATTCTCTCCAATTGTAAGTTGTTGCAATGTTTGAAAATATAAATACTGAAAATATAGTTTTAATGATGGTAGGCCTTGCCAAGTTTTGCACAAGTACTATTATAGGTTTGTATTTGTTTTTTAAATTAGATTAAATACTGATCAGAGGGTTTCATGGTAATCATCTGTGAAAATACCTCAGCCTTTAGTGTTAATGTAGACAAACATGCCTATGTTTGAACTACATACTTAACATTTTATGACACACACTTTAAGAGGAAAATTCTGTTTGGTTTGGGAATATATTTTGATAAAATGAAGGCAAAACTTGAGTCATGCCATTTTTGTGTCACTGGGAGTTGTCTTTTTTTGAGAATCAATTCGAATCATAAATCAAGTGTTTTGGAAAAAAAACATTTGGGATTTTATTTTTAGGCCATATTGCCCAGAGCTTCATCGTTATCTCAAACGTCAGTGTAGGTCCTGGTTGTAACAATCGGTGCATCACTACCTTCCAGTCAATATCATCAGTAATAAGTGCTTTTTTACTTTTTAACAGCCACCCAACTACAAATAAAACAAGGCTGCACCCTCTGTTTCATTTACTCTCATATTATACCCATTTACAGTTATATTTTATGCTCTGGCGACCCATGTTTTAAGTGCAGGCACCATGATATGTGTGTGTTTACATTTCCCTGAGATGAAAAGCATTTACCAAGTGACTCATGTAATATCCCATTACAGCCAAAGGTGGAGGAAAGAGTACAAGCACAACCTTTTCATGCAGCATCCCCCTCATAATGGGAGTCGGGTGCTGTGACCGCAAGTAACCTGGTTTCACCACTTATTGCCTTGCCAGTTATTGTTAGTGTTGCTCTGCTTTTTTGCGCTCTGATACGGCCATAAATCAGCATCAAAGCCCCGCAGATCATATTTGAGGCCGGGGCCAACATCAAAGTGCAGTTATTCATCATGTTTAGTGCGATCTTAGATATCATTTCTGTGTCTTCACGCTTCATTCGCCTGTCAGCTGCAAAGTAAATCTAGGTTGGGGCGTGTTTGTGCCTGGTGTGTATGTGTAAGAACCTCAGAGCTAATAAAGGAGCCGCAGCTTGATCGTGCGTCTCAGCCTAGACCGCATACAGGAGCACACACACTGTCAAAGTAGCTCTTAATGGAAGGAATACCAAGTGCTGCAGCCTCCCTGCTTCCTAATGACACAGGACTACATCGAATGGGCGTGGTTTTGCAGGTCTACCGGTGATTACAAGTTAACTAGTGCACAACTTTCAGAGTTCTAGCGGTGCTCACCTTCATGTGGTTTTGCTGGTTGATAAGAGGACATTTTGGTAGAGTTTTATAAGGTGCCAGTGCCTAATTTTGGCAGTGTACACTCAGTAAATCACTGTGTGCTGGGTTTGATAGTTTAGGTGTGCATGATTAAGCAAGGTTCTCCTGATTGAAAAGTGCACCCTTTGTCAGGGTTTTGTGAATTCTGAGGGCACACTTTGGCTGTTTTTTTCAAAGTACAGCAAGCAATTTCAGTTTGGCTTTGTAGGATTAGTGGCTTTAATGTTGGTGTGTTTTTCAAGTCAAGCAATGTACACACAGGGTTTGTTAGTTTAAGAATAAGACAGGCAGAGTTTTGCTGGTTGAGAAGTGTGCATTATAATGGTGTTTTGTAGGCTTTTAATGTATAATTTGGAAAGTTGTTTGCAGGTTTAACAATGCACACTTTGGTTTTTCCATGTTAAGTTGTGAACATTTATGTGAATTGAAGGTTTACAGGTATTTTTTAGGCCAACCAGTGCACAAATAGGTGGGGTTTGCTGGTTGAAAAGTGCACATCTTGGTGAAGAGTTGTAATGATCTGATGATTATTGACCAAAAGAAACACAATTTCCAGAGTGTTTCTCTTGTTTTTTTTTTGCTCACAAGTCAAGCAAATAACTTCAGGCTCCTAAAAATCTCGATTCAGGCAGAATTAATGTAATAATGATTGTGGTGGCTTTATCTTATTTCACAGATCAACTCACTTTCATGTTGAAATTTGCTCTTGACTGTTAAAAAAAAATTAATGTCCACATGCTACAGAATAAATGAGCTGCAAATATCTACCAGTGTGCTATGATGGCTTGAGAATTTACCAACATAAAGACTGATGTTGATATTTTGAGGTAGCAATGTTAATTTTGTTATCGAATTATTTTTGCCATAGTTTTCAGCAACAACCTTTTTTCCCCTGACAAAAACTAGACAGTAACTAATAAAAACAAGTGCACATGGACAAAAACTAAATTAACTGACATTTTCATCAACAAATTAAAACAAGACTAAAATATTTGACAGAAACTCAATCCAATCAGACCTAATGTGGTCATGTAGAAAGTAGGGACAAGTTAGGAATATATCCAATCACAGCTACTTTGGTTGTGTGGAAAGGTTGGATGAGTTAAGAGTGGCATCCAATCACAGCTGCCTTAGCTTTGTGGTGGTGGGATAAGTTGTGGAGCGATCCAATCAGAGCTCCTCTCTTTATGAATTGATATATTCATGTAGAGGGGGTTCACTGTTCGCTGTCAGTTCTGGTATTGTAACTGAGATGTTCTGCATTTCACACAAAAGTTCTATTTGTTTCTGTTCATTTATACATTCAAACTTTACTAGCATTCAGTAAAGGGTTATTAGATGTTTCATTTTATCCAAGTGTAAAACATGACTTCAGAAATTCAAGGAAACATAAACAATGCCTTACCCTTTACAATTCATATTTCAGTCGACTCAATTTGCAGCAGATTTTGTCGACTACAATGTTGTGAAATTTCTTCAACTAAAGCTAAACTAAAATTAGAACAATGTAGGTGACTAAATTATGACAAAAATTAAAGGATATTATAGGCAAAAGACTAAAACTATATTAAAAAGTGCTGGCAAAACTGTGGTGAAGCAGAAGTTTTCAATCATCCTACTTCCTCATCTTGTGCAGATGCTGTATTTTAAGGTCATAAACAGGATATAAAGGCTTCAAGCCCTTCTCCACAAATGCATGAACCATCTCTGTGCCAAGTTTTACCCACTGTAGTTCAGCGGACAGGTCATGAAATGAATGTATTTTTTATGTTGGGCTGGTGAATTATGAAACGCCTCACCTCGTACCTGCCAGCTGAAGTTTATAAAAGGTAAAGGCCTTCCAAATAATTCCTGGTTTTCCGCCCGTGTGGCTGGCAGGGCTCTCTAAAGCTCCAGCTACAACAAGGTCTTGGCATGGAGGGCTGTTTTTTTTTTTTGCTCTTTCTTGTCCTGTTTTACTGAAAATGTTGTATCCACAGCAGAAGTTCTTGACTCACAGGGAGTGCATTCATTTCCAGTCATACAACTTTGCAGGTCAGTGCCCACTAACTGTCAGAAATCTGAGTTTAAGGGGTGATTTTTCTTTAACTTGACTCTGACTTCAGATTTATTTTGTTTGAGAGTTGAAGTTTCAGAAGACAACTCTTGGTGTTAGAATGGTGAAGCTGTGATAAGTTGCTTTCAGTCATCCTATGACGTGCAGAAGTTATCTGCAGGGTAGGAAGTTAAAAACCACTGTTTGAGGATCTTTTCTGACTGTTTCAGGAAAGATATCACTGCACACAGAACAAGATAATCAGTGTAAATTCATCTCTTGGATCCATGCTCATAGTCGCTCACTAAGAACCCTCCTAATTAATTTGTCTGTTGTCAAGAGATTTGATCTGTTTCTGTGCATATTGAAGCGAGCAGCCTGCAGACCGAGGAGTGGACTTCCATCAAACATAATCTCCTCATTAACACTGCTGCGCTTTATCAGATTTGCTCTTTGTGTCTCATTTCCTCTGCTTTTCTCCTGTTGTGTTTCCGTCTTTTTCATGTGACGTTAATGCTGATGTCTCACAGCTGCAGCCTCTCACTGGTTAAAGACAGACAGTGTGTGTATTTTTCTGTGAATGTGTGCTTTTATCTACTGTAGAAGAAGGATTTTCAGTTATGCCTGCACTGCAGTGGTTGTGCTAAAGTGCACAGTATTTTAGATCTTATGAAATGCTAAAAATGTCGGATTATTCTGCCCTTGGTTAGCAATCATTAAGTAAATATGGAGGGCATATTAATATTATCTCGAGAAGGATTTAGTTCAAAGAAAAGTTGGAATACATTAAATTTTTCATCACAAAAAATTTAATACATCTATTTGTAAGAGGAATTTACTTTGAAATGTGTTTTGTCCTTAAAACATGTTTTTAAAAATAAGTATATAATAGGGCTGCAACTTTTCCCAATCATTTTTTGAGCACGCTACTAACCAAAGATAATCGCAACACTGATCATTTCTACTTAATGATTTTACTATTTACTTCTCCTGAGGCCACACAGGGTTGAGCACTTGACTGCGGTGGACAGAAGGCTCATAAATGGGCCTGCAAATTTGTTGTGGATGAGTAGTGGGCCAGCTGCCTTGCACATAATCAACACACAGCTTGATCTTTTTTTTTTTCTTATTTTGTCAGCGGTGGTGTGGAGCTCAAAGTGCTTACACAGAGTGGCTTTGCCTGCCTCCATTTTCTCGAGGAATGCTTTGTAGGGATGCACAATATTGGATTTTTATGATACCCAATATGTGGATATTTCAAAACTTACATAGGCTGATAACAATATTGACACCAATATATAGAAATGACTGAAGGTAGTTCTTCTTGGGATTATACCTACATCATGTCCGAAATGTATTTTTGACATTAACAGTAAAATCAAGCTTTATCTGCACTTTTTAAAGCTTAAATACTGATGACATACCTGCTGACAGGAAACCCACCCTATTTTGGGAGTTTATACTCTCAATTTAAGATTAATGCAAATATATAAGGCTAAAATCTGCAGAAATTTTCATATCTGCTGATACCGATATGTAGCTTTTGAAACAATTATCTTCAGATACCGATATCATACGGATAATATCGTGCATCCCTAGTACTTTGTGATGTTGAGGTCAAGAGAGCATTGGATGGTGCGGTTGCCCTGGGAGCGTCCTCCGTTGGATTGTGTGGTCCACAGCTCCAGGCACCCTAATGTGCTACTGAACTAGATACTCTGAATAAGCTTTCTTTACTGATAACTTTCTGCTGTTGTGTAGGCATGTCCCTGTTTGTTATAGTCACAAGGCTGTGCCATATTTTCCACATCACAGAGATTTTTAGAAGTCAGTTAAAAGCCCAAAGACTGCAGTCACTGAAAATAGCCTTATAGCATGTACAAATATATTCATTGAATGGGATTTTTTTGTCTTCTGGAAACTTGTCAAGCCTGAAATTTGGTTAAAAAAGCATTCCAGGAATGTTTTTAATGGATTGAGAAAATGAAAACTTAAGTTTTGTCACTCTTCTGTCTAAAATGAAGCCATTTAATAAAAAAACTTATTAAATTTACTGAACTGACAAAAAAACATGACCTTTTTTTCAACAAGGAATTCTCAATGATTAAAAAATTATAACCGAGATTCTGTCTCCCATGACCCCCCTTGTGAACTCAAGGATATCCCAGTAATCCATTTTAGCCTAAAATTTAGATTTAATTAGTTTTTTATTAAATTTTGAGCATCAGCAGCGACCATTGACATATTTCGGCTCCAAAGATGACTGCGCCATATCACCAGATCTAGTGAATGATCGTCTTTAACATTTTTTCCACATGCTGTGTTTACTTTAATTCAACATTTTTTAAAAAATCAGTCTATTCAGCAATCATGTGGCTAAGTCACAGTTTATAATGCAATAAAAATATGAACTTAAAATGAGAGAATTTTAATTTTTCCAATCCATCCACCCATCCAGTCATTCATCCAGTCTTTTCTGGTCATCTTGCAGCAGGCCTAGCAATTAGACCTAGATGTCTCTCTCCCCACCAGTGCCATCTAGGTGGTAATCCCTCTGTCAAGTTCAGGGTCTACTTTGGGGTTTCCTCCTAGTTGGACTTGCCCTGGAAGATCCTCACCCCTATCCTGAGCAGCAGTGCTGGTATCTGAGATCTCATTCTTTTGGTCGTCTTCCGAAACTCGTGACCACAGGTGATTGTTGGAGCATAAATGGACAGTTAGATTAAAAGCTTTGCCTCTTGGCTTTGCTCTCACTTTGCCTTAATGGTCTGGCACAACAATTTTATTACTGCAGGCACAGCACCAATCTATTTGTCAGTTTCAATATCCATTTTGCCCTCATTCCTGAACAAGATCCAGGGATGCTTGAACTCCCCCCAGCTGGAGGGAACACTTCACCTTTTTCCAACAGAAAACTATGGCCTTGCATGTAAAGGCACTGACCCTCATCCTGACCACTTTGCACCAGGCTGCAAACCACCCGATGCCTGAGGGCTGAAGAAATCAACAGAACAACACTAGTAGCAAAAAGAAGAGATGATTTCTGGTCATTTTCAAGCTAGAAATTCTCCTGCCTTCAAATCCTTTTCACAAGAATCACAATCAGAAGACCTGACAGAGGCCAACAGACGTTGGTAATATATATTGGTCTGACTTTGTGCCAAGGGTTAGGACACACTTCTGAGTCGGCTTTGACTTGAACCTGATGGCTTTGAGCAATGGCTTTGGGACCCCAAAAACCCCCAACAAGATCCTCCAAGAGACACAGCATTAGGCTTTTTCTCCAGGTCCACAAAACTCATGTGGTCTGGATTAGCAAACTCCTACTTCTGTATCTCCAATCAGCTGAAGCCTCTTTTCTAATCTTCCCAGACAGGCGTAATAACGTGATTCCTTGATTTTTGGAGTACATCTCCCCATGGATTTAAACACAACATTCCACCGAAATAACACAAATTTTGTTGGTGTTATAATATTTAGCATCACACTGTGATTGGAGTTCTTCCATGTGTGAAAGAGAGGAACATAATAATGATATTATTTGATCTTTGCAGCCACTCTGATGATTCAGAGGCATGCTGAGGAGGGAGATGTGTCCAGAATACTGTTGGTGATCGCAGGTTTTATAGGCATAACAAGATAGGGCGAGATGAAATGAATCACTGGACCAGGAGGAATTAATTTTAAAATGAGATATCAGAGAGAGAAGAAACTGCATGGGAAGCAGAGAGACATTTTGGATTATTTTAAATTCCTGATTGCAGTATCAGAGATGCATTGGTCAGTGCTCTTCTGCAGTTGCAACATTGAAATGACTGTAATATGTAGATTCTGATTTAGGTCTATGGATAGTATTGGCCTACTCATGTGCAGGATGTCGTGTCTTATGGTACATTGTCTCGTATGTTTCATAGTTTATTCACCTGGAAGTTAAAAAGGTATGATCTAGGCCTGTGCTCAAAATATCGATCCAGCAAAATATCATCACGCACTCCTTGGGGATACGGATTCTACAGAATCGATACAGCCTCAGTGTTTTGACAGTTGTCAATACTCTTTGGATAATGTTAACAATGGCACAGTTCAACGTAGAAGCCAAGCTACATGATGAAACACATGCTCCAAATTTGAACTTAAGTTTACGATCTTTGGGGACCTGAATTTAAGTTTCTTAAGTTGTAGAATCATTGAAAACTCTTTCTTGTTCTTTGTTTTCTTGTAATAAAAAACAAAACTTGAATTCTCTTAGTAGGGTAGTCAGTGCTCACAATTTACGTGTATTGGGATACGTATCGTATTGAGAGGTTGCCGGAAATACCCAGCCCTGGTATGATCCTAGTTGCTCAGGGAGAATCAAGAAAGCAAACAAAAGTCCATGTGGATTCATGGATTAGATTATTAGATTTTACAGATCATAGGTCAGTGGTTAAGATTGTGGGATTTTGTGGTCGTCCTTGGCTTGTGAACACAATATCTCAAGAAAGCTTTCAGAGGTTTTTATCAATCTTTGCACTTATCAAATCTGTGACTCAAGGATGAGCATGATAGATTTTGAAGGTTATAGGTCAATGATCAAAGTCTGGACCCTCGTGTTTTTACTTAGCTGGTGATTCTTATCTTGTGAACTTCATATATCCAGGGTACGATAAAGGATCTCCTACAGACTTTACATGAATATCCACTTTGAGTCAAGGATGATGTTATCACACTTTGGAGGTAAAATTTCAAGGAAAAAGAGCCTCTTGGTCAACTATTCTGGTAAACATAGTATCTTAAGATCACAAACTTAGCACAAAGGTTCACCTTCTCTAATTAATGAACTGGTAGCCAGATTTGACTCCTGCCCAAGGCCCATTTGTCAGGTGTCCCCCTGCGCTCTCTCACTCACTTTCATAAGCCTTTCCACTGTCTCTATCCTCTGTCAAATAATAACAATAATTAAAAAAATAATTTGGAGGTCGAAGTCTTAAATCTTATGATCATTCTTTGCTTGTGAAGACAATCTTTTAAACACAGCATCACAAGAATGCTGAATTTATTTTCCTGAAACTTTGCTCAAGTGTCTACCATGACACACAGGAATGAACGACTTAGATTTTGGAGGTCAAAGGTCAGGGTCCCAGAGTCACCTATTCTCTTGACCCAGTACTGCACGAATGTCTGGTAACTGTATATCTTGTGGAGACATGAAACTTTTATGCTTAGAAAAACTGCTGTAAGGTCAGATTTTCTTGGCTGCAGATTTTTCTGAAAAGTCATTTAAACCCTTTACACTGATTGGTGAATCATTTGTGGCCTAAGGTGATGACAAATATAAAGATGGTAGATGAAGAACAGAAGCAAGGCTTGTTATGACCCATTATTTTTAACTTTCATAAAATAAAAGCACATCATAAATGGTCTCTGTTACTGACTGTATGATACGTGACCAACACAGAGCGTGTCTGATGTTTTATTTTTGGCTAGCCTGCAGAAATAACCAGATCAATACCCGATTGATTAATAAACTGGCTGGGCTCAGTGGTGTGTCAATAACAAGAAAACCAAAGACCCACATTTCTACAGAAAACATCAGTCAACATCATGCCATAGTTTTAGGTCATAGTTTTATGAAGTGTCAGACAAGACACATCATAAATTTCATGTGTTGTTATTAGCCTAAGGGTTTGGCAGTTTGGATCAAAGATTGAATATCAATATTTTCAAGTTAATTATAAATTCCTTTGGAATATTTCTTATTTTTTTTCCTCTGAAATAGAAAATGAAGAATGGAAGTTACAACAAATCAGGCAGGTAATGATTCTCGTAGAATCAAACAATATTGATATATATGGCCAAGGCAACAAAAACAGTCCTGGACATCAAATATTTGGCTTTTTTTATTTTGATAATATCCAAGAAATTGAAGACAAACTCACAAACACTGTAAAATTGGACAAAAAATTGTTTAGATTGCCACACAAGAGTGTCAGATTTTTGTTTGCTGTTGAATACCAAGTGTTTCAAAACAATAAAGTCTCCACTCTTTAAATGATTATTGATATGAAGCAGTGTAGGTCATAATTTCAACATAAAGAAAGAGAGCCTTGTCTAATTTCACACAAATTTGCCATTTTTCTGTCCCATTAGACAAGTGTGCAGGAATTTGCCCGTACTGTTTTATGATTAAAAACAACAAGTTACCCAATATTGGGTGTTTGGTACCATGGTATGGAATAGGTTTCTGTATAATTTAATTTTTAAGAATAATTTAAATCATTTTTAAATGAAATCAATTAGACTTAACATTCCAAATAGATTATAAGGGGGGAAATATCATAACTTAGTTTCTTGGCAGAGGGTTTGGATCAAAAGTTTAAAAAGTAAATTCACTTGATTATATAGCTGGTTTTAGGTTTGAGCATTGATTTAACCATTTTTAATGTATATTTCCTAGTGGTACCGATTAGGGCTAATTACTGATTAATTAGTATTGTGAAAGGACCCTTCCTTATTGTGACAGTCTGAATTATCACAATGAATTGAAATGAACTATTTAAATGTGGTGAAGCAAAGTTTTGTGGTAAAATGGCCCTGCATCAAAACCATTTGGTGCCATTGAGTGAAGCTAAAACTGCTTAAAACTTCTGTTGTATTTATTTGTACCAGTTAAAAGTAGATGAAGTATATGATTTCTTTTAGATTTAGAAAAAGCATGTCACAGCTGCAAGTGTTGTACAAAATTGGGGGATATAGCAAAGACTAGGACACTATAAGTTGTAGCACCCCTTATGCATTCTTTTTTTTTCATTCAATCACATCAGTATTGCAAAGTTGAACGATGAAATCACACATTACATGTTTTTTTCTCGTAACCCTCAGGCCGAGTTGGCTGCATCCTAGCTGCCAAAATGGCCTCCTACTCAGATGTAAACAAAGAACGTTTAATGAATGAACTTTAAGCCTTACATCCTTTCGATGGGAACATGAAATGAATTGATACAAAATAATATTGTCTAAGCCTATGTCTTGTTTGAAACTGAATATACTGCCCTGTTCTTGTGTAATGTCTGCAGCGTTGTTGTATAATGGAGAGGCCAGAAGTCTTGCATCATGATGGAGCTTTGCCCTTCTTTATTTATGTAATTATTGCTTAAACAAGTAATTTAGACTTTTGGTGAAAATATAACGGTATAACATATAATTTTGGTACTGGCCTCTTGTTTGTGCGTTGTGTCTGTGTGTTTGTGCAGCGACTAGTGAAAGTGTGTGTACAACAAATTGGTTTTGCCCGCAGGGATTCGTGTGTCTCACTGTGTCTTCTGTTGGCTGTCTCTCTGGAGTGCAGCAGTGGTGACAAGTCCTTGAAAGCCAGAGAGTGAACAGAGACACTTGTTTGAATAGGTTTGCATGAATGCTACACAGAAGGTTTTTTTTCCAGTAGAGGACATGCTGTCCAGAGAAGAAAAATCAAGCACGAGAGAGAAGAAAGCAAACAAGAAAGAGGGCGACAGAGGCAGAGAAAGAGAGAGTGCGAGCGTCTCTCGGTCCTCAGGGGCAAGGTGACCATGGGTAACTACAAAGCTTCTCAACAAATCCCATCCCTGCCAAACAGCGAAGCGCCACAGCCTCACTCCACAATGGCTCCCTGTCACTTAAAGCAATGGGATCAAAGTGGGATCGCTCAACGGTAAATGGAGAAATGCCCCTCAGGTTTTCTAAAAGCTTGAGTTTCAAATAATCTATTCTGAATTCACCCCTCGTATTGAGAATCAGGACAACTACACCGCCGTATTAGAGCCACTCTGGCCTGGTAATAGATATACCCTGCAACTGAGCCACAACACGCCAGCTGTTGGATTTATGTGTGGCCTGTGGATGGGAATTGGGATCCCTGCTCTTGTGATGTTTTTTCTTTTTTCTCTCGGTGCCATGGCTCCTCGAAAACCCATTTCTGGAATGAGTATTTGCAGGAATGCCCACATGATATCAGCTTAAATATACAAGGGCAGAGACAAGTGAGACTGGAAGAGCTGGGTGGAGTAGGGATGTAGATTTTATTAATACCAGTGTTATTATGGATTCTGCATGTTATTCTTTGTACATCCCCTGATAGATTCCTTTGAAAACCCATAGAGCAGACATTAACAGGACATTAACAGCATCAAATACCTGGCACTCCTTGCTCTTTTTTCTTTTTTTTTTTGTCAACCAATGTTTTTATTGTCTTTTTCAATTACAATACAAAGACAAAAAACAGAACAAGGCACACCAGTAAGTACAAATAAGCATTTGAAAGAATTCATACAGATACTAGTGGTACATTTTGCTGCTTTAGTAATTGACGGTTTCTCATCACGGCTTATCAGGAAAAAAGAAGGAATAACAATAAGGAGTGACAATCATGTACATGCACAGATGGACACAGATTGTACCCCACAAACAGAATACTCTTTTGTTTATAATGTGGTTATTTATTTCAATTAGGAAAAGGAAATAAAATAATAAATTAAAATATTAATAAGATATAAAAAAAGTAGAATACAAAGCTGTCATGACAACGTCCCCCTCCAGAAATTCCATAAATGAGCCACAAATCTTTACATAAATGTTATTTTTCTCTTTGATAACATACGTAAGTCTCTCCAGGGCAAGGCTGGCAGTGGCCCCTCAACCCTGAGTTTCTTGTTTGGTCCGTGAACAGACTTCCGTGACAGTGCAATTCTTATGTTTCGCTTCAAGAAGACAAAATATGACCATCTTCTTACAGCTATTGCTACTCCATACTCTTAATGCTGTTCTGGATAGACAGACCCTTCAGCAAGTTGCTGCTGTTTCTTGAAATCCTACAGATGCAGACACTGGACTTCGTGCAGTTTGTCATTCTGCTTTAAACTAAGCCCCACTTTTTATTCCTTTTGTCATATGTTTGCCATAATAACATCTTGACTCTTTTGTTGTTGCTTGTGTTGACTGCCTCCGATGAGAATGTGACTTTGTTGATTTGCAAGTGGAAAGAATTAATGAAGAAATTGTTGAGCAAAAAGGCACAACTTTCTTGATTCCTTTAGCTAAATGCTATCTCAACTGCAGTTGGTTTTTGGTTCCCATCCCCAGTCGTGGAGTTAATGCTGCGTTCCAGTTGCACTGAGAAGTTGGAATATCCGAGTATCGAGTGGGAAATTTCAACTGGAATGCCCCCCCGAGGTCGGAATTTCCTACTGGGAAGTCGGGGGATCCTCCCCACTGTGTAAACAGTTATTAAGCTCCTGTTGTTTTCCATTTATCAGCACTTTGGACTGGTGTTTGTCGCACTAAATAGCCATATACATAGTACTGTTCGACACATATATATAGAAATGCTGCTATGGTGTTATTTACATTCTTCATGTGGTTTGTACGGACTACAACGCAGACCGTGCTAACAACGGCTAACAATAGCATGGTTGATGGGCAAGTTTTTTCCGACTTTGTAACTGGAATGCTGATAACTCGGATATGACGTCCTTCCCACTCCCCTCTTCCTAGATGTAAATGGAGTGCAGCATAATACCTTATTAGTGCGCTGTTTCTCAAGAGAGCTACAAGAAATCTCCATCAAACTTTGCATGTTTGTTCTCTCTAACTTAAAGATAAACATATTTGATTTTGAGGTCAAAGGTAATGGGTGTTGTGTTCACTCCCAGTTTTGAATGCCATAATTTAAGAGAGACAAGGGTCAGATGTCCTTGTCCTTTATGGTCATTTCTTCATTTTACACAAAATATCTCTCAAATCTTACAATGGGTTTTCATGCAAATTTAAACAGATGTCCGCCATGGCTCAACAAATAGCCGGTTCTGTTTTAAGGGTCTGAAGTCAATGGGGAGGTTATTGGAACTCATGCTTAGAAGTTTTCCATGAGTCAGCCTGCCAACAACAAATTCTCTACCCCTTCTTACCCAGTTTTCCTGTCTGACATTTGGAGCTTGCATAGTTCTAGTTTTTACAGTTTCTTGGTGAGATTTTCTTGAATCAAGCACTCAGAGCAGTATTAAACCAACCTCACAGTTGTGCAAAGGGAGACTTAAGCTTACTTTTTAACCCGGAAACAGTGAGCACCACTGAGAAGCACTCTGAACACAGTTTGTAGGCATTGCCGGCATGAAAAGCACCATCTCTGCACACAGGTGCTCAAACATCAGAGGATGGATAACTGTGATTATTGTTTCCTCTGCAGCAAGAATTCCAGTTCACAGCAAAGTCGTTCCTGACCACAGGTTGGGTAGTGAAGGTAGAAATTGCTGCGGCTCCTTTGTACTATTAAGATGGTATATAACTGCTCAGCATACTATATCAGAAGCTTTTATGGTGCACAAAATTGCTTCATGTGCTGGGATTTTGTCAAGAGGAAAACGGTTGTCCTTCTCTAAAGGTTTGACGATTGAAGCTCTCAGTCATCCACCTCTTTTCACACTTGGGAAAAACGTTATCTAGCCGGGCTGCTACCAAGCAGGCTTATTTGTTTTACAGCTGACGGGAGATTGACTCTTTTGTTCGGTATGAAGGCATTAGTCAGCCAGCCATAATGTGGGTCAGAAAGGCCGGATGTGAACACACGGGGATGGAGCTGTGAGGCTGGCAGGGCTCAGGTGTTGGCCTAAAATATGCAGTATAATATTGGAAGGATTATTAATGTTTGGGTACACATCAGGGCTGGGCAAGATACGGTGATAAATAACAGCATAAAGATAATACCATTTAAAGATTATTTTTTTCATCAGATGAATGTCAGACATTTTATTGGACTTAATCTTGTCAGTGATGAGTGCATTGTTTAACTAACTGGTTGGAATATAAACAATTTTGATGCAAGACCTAGTGCTTTGTAAAAAGATTGTTTGTAGTTAAACCACAGTAGGACTTCTGTTTTTGTGGACATGGTTACAAACATGCATTGATATTGTTTGATTTTTGCTATAGTTCGGTTAACTCTGAATTATAGTTTGATGACAACCATCAGTCTCTTAAGATTAGATTAGACAGAACTTTATTAATCGGGAAGACTCTCTCAGAGAAATTAAGATTCCAGCAGCAGCATTGTATAGCAGTACACAGGGTAAAAAGGAACACAGGGTATGAAAAACTAAAAAAAAAAAAAAAAATGCTGCTATAAGTGAAAATATAAATAAACATATTTCTTTTTTATTTGTTTTAATTTTGATTTTTTTTGTTATTTATTTTTAATTTTTTATTTTATTTTATTTATTTTTATTTTTTCTATTCTTATTCTTATTTATAATTTAGATTTATTAATGTATATACATTGAGAGATTTTATATCTGCTAATTGTTTTTTCTTTTTTACTTTTTGATATCCTGTGTCCTTTCATACCTTTGTTCAATACAATGCTACTGGACCCTTAATTTCCCTGAAGGAGTCTTCCCAAGGGATAGGGGTGGCCCGATACAACTTTTTCACCTCAGATACGATACCGATATTGCAGCCATGAGTATTGGCCGATATCGATATCGATCTGATACAATATCAGCCAATCTTATTACTTATTACTTGTAGTATGGACTGTAAGAAAAGGCTTGATCAAATGAGATTACTCAAACAGACAACAGTAGTCAGCAATAGTAGGTATGAGAAAAACTGACCCATTTGTTATTAACCAATGGGTTGAAGAAATTTTAACCTTAAACATAAGAATATACTACAATTAAATAAGATAAATACAAAATAGATTAGAAGACCCTGAAAAGTAACCTCAATAAATCCAATAAAAAAAAAAACATGTATTTTTAAATTGCAAAATAACCACTGTGTTTAACTTAAACATAAGCACATCTACAACTGAATTAAATAAATAAAAAATAAATTAGAATAGACTGCTTGTATCGAAGTGCTTATATCGGAGATATTAGATGCAGGCCGATATAATCCGATATTTGTTTTTTTGCTGATATCGGACCGATATCCGATCAATATCGGATTGGGACACCCCTACCAAGAGATAAATAAAGTTCTATCTAATCTAATCTAAATAAAATATGGTTGCTTGCTGGCTACTTCTTCCCGTCCTCAGTCTTCTTGTTACTCCTCCTCCCCTCGAGTGAGGAGTTGTACAGTCTGATGGCCTGAGGGACAAAAGAGTTTTTCAGTCTGTTTCTCCTGAACTTGGGGAGGAGCAGTCTTGGGCTGAACAGGCTCTTCTGGTTGCTGATAACGTGTGCAGAAGGTTACTGACATTGTCCATAATAATAATACTAAAGGAAAAAGTGAGATTGTGTTTTGTAATTTAACTGAAGAAAAATAAATGATATAATTTTTGGTCCATAATCCCTTTTCTAAGTACACATTATTTTCCTAAAATAATGAAGAAAAGAGTATAAGGACATCTGTTCTCTGTTGAGAATGCACTCTCATTACATTCATCACCATTTAAAATGCTGCTGATGATGAGCTGTGCTTCATTGAATGCTGTTGTGCCAGGCTGATCAGCTTTTTATTGTTTCCAATTTGGTTTCATGATCACATTTTTCAAGACTGATAAGCAGCCAGAACTGCAAAGTAACTCATCACTAATTGATACACACTGTGCCTGACAAGTAGGAGGAGAAGTTTTGGATAAATAACAACAGAAGAGACATGAGAAGGGCTGTGAACATCATGAAACAATGGATGAGACAGCCAGGAGCCAGAAACGGAAGAAGAGAGGCTGTGAAGGAGATGTGAATGTGTTTGTTACGGTTAGGTCATAGCTTGCAGGAGGAGATTTTTAGGGCACAGAAAGAATTGAAAAAAAATCCGAGCGAGAGTATGAGATTTCACACCCGCAGTTAAGCAGGAGAGAGCCGCTCCACATACAGCGACGCAGCCTCCGTTCGAGCCAAGTGGGTCATGGGAAAAAAAGGAAGACATGGAAGCAGTCTGATAGTTCATGTTGAAGGAAACCCCGGCAGCTACAGCTCACATGAAACACAAGCCCGGCTGCCTTTCCAAACTCCAACCACTCCTCTCCAATTCTCCGGTTTAGTGGAGAGCAGGAAGCAGTGTTGTCTGCTGAGCTCATTCAGGTGTTAGAGGAAGGCTACGGAGGCTTGTTTGAGGGAGGAATAGACGCTCACCACTGCCTCTGTGATTGACTGTGAGTTCTGTAGCTCAGCTCCCCTCACAGTGTAAACCTTTCTATTCATTGTGCACCATATTTGTTCATTGGCCTTTAGATATAACTTGAAGGGTTGGCAATCTTTCAATATGTTGCAATGCCATTCATTTCCTTCACCAGCTCTCTTTTACCGTAAACACATCCTGCAAGACACTTAAAACATTAAAGAGGCTGCAAACTAATCAGCTGTGGTAATGTTTTTCTTTTTGTGATGTTTTAAGTCTTAAAACATCACAGCTTTTGCTGCAATTTTTTAAAAATCAGGCATTTTTTGCTACAGAAATCACAAAATAGTCCCACAAAATTGTGGAGGGTCTGATATACCGACAAAAAAAATGTAATGCAATCCCTAAAGTTACTCCTATTACTAATGATAACAATGTAGTCATGTCAGTTGACTTAAGAAATATTTCAGAGGTGTAAGAGTGAAAAAAGACAGCATTAGACTGACAATGGCACTGTTACAGTACAGCTCCAGAAATGCGCCCTAATCTGTAAAACAGAGAGAATTGCAGTTTGATATTAGTTAACCAAATACACTGATCTTTAGAGGGAATTTATTTCAGTTTGTTTCATGTCCAGAAATAGTCATTAAAACATGTTGAAGCACTGAAGAGTTTTAAACCAGCAGAAGGTAAACGCAGCAGTGTCAGTGCATGTGAAACTCAGAAATTTCAGTGAGTTGACAGCATTACACTGAGGAAATGTCTTCATTAGGGATGAAAGATTTATAATTTTTGGATCGAAATAGCAATTTCAGACTATGCAATCGTGTGATCAACTATTTTACACATACTATTTTACAAATTTGCAGCCAATTTGCATTTACAGAAGTGCTGGTAAGCAGGTCAACAATAGAAAGCCTCTGTTTAGGAGTAGAAGTTGGAGTATTCCTTAAATAATGAAAACAGATTATTTATCATCAATATTAGATGATGAATAATGTGTTATGTGCTTTTGATCATTGATTTCCTTACTGTTGTCTGTACTGTAAACACAGTGAATACTGCACTGAAGCTTGATTTGAAGAAAATTGTGAATCGAGCTGAATCGCAATATCTGCCAGAAAATTGCAATTAGATCTTTTCCTGAATCGTTCAGCCCTTGTTTCTTTCATCTTATATTTTTATACAAAGGGGTAAGAACAGCTTTGATAGATTTGGAGAAAGATTGGGAAATGATCACGCCTGTTTGGGCTGCAAAGTTGCAGTTTTTGGTCCATAAAACGGACTTTAGAATGATTGCAGAGTTTACTCATGTACCTCCACCTCTTCTAAGGGTGTAAGGAAACATCGATACATCAGTATACTGCAGTATTTTTAGGACATAATACTGTATCTGTATTTTTGTGCAGTATTATTGGGATGTTGTTTTGTGTTTGAGTGCAGCCTCTGGCTTCTGTTGACAGCAGACGTTCATTTTACACGCTCTCTCTCTCTCTGTTAGCTTAATTGCTAATACTTCTGTCACATGGACGGAAAATAAAGCTTATAAATGTTGCAAGGACCATGCATCATACAAGTAAACCTAATTAGAAACTATTTTATGCGTATATTATTGTGGGTTCTTAATTCAATAGAATAATGTAGACTTTTTGTTTAAAAAATTCCTGATTTATCCTCCTGATTTTAGTATTGCGATGTATTGCGATGTATCGTTTTGTGACTTGTATTGTGATACATGAGTGCTGTATCACCAGATTCTTCCCAATGCACATCCCTAACAACAACAGTTTTTGAGTTATGGCTTTTTTGAAGCTAGAAATACTGATAATTTATCCTTTTTCATATTGGAAGACCCTGGCATTTTTTTGCATCTGTACATTTTATGCTAATATTTTTTTATGACATTTAATAATGGTTAAAGAGTTTGATATTAATGTTTTGTGAAAGTAGTTTAGCTCTTAGTGGTTATGCAAACAAGCCTGCCTACGTTCAAACTTCATACTGTGCCTATGATAAATTTACAGCCTGGACTTGAATTCTAAGAGGAAAGCTAAGCTTGTTTTTGCTTTAATTTTTGATAAGGTTATGTGTAAAGGTATTTCTACATAATTTTTCTTTGAGAGGGAAAAATTGGTTAAAATCAGAGACTGAGTTTTGTGTAGAAAAATCAGTGATTTCATCTGAGGCCATATCGCCCTGATCTACTTATTAGAATTAACATTTTTTGAACATTCCTACTGTCACTCAGTCCATTCATATGCTCTGTGTTGAAGAGTATATATGGCTGTTGATGTGTGAACACGTCACATGGACCAATCAGCCGGTGCAGAATAAAGACAGAGGAGTGAAGAGGTGGGCTCTAATCTTTATTCTCCTGATGAGCTCTCAGAAATCACTGCTGTTTTCCCCGTGTGTTATTCAGGAGATGAGCACATGTATGACAAGGAGGAGGTACAATGACTTTAATTATTCATCAGTTGCCTCTGCTGCTGCCAGCAGGCCTTTGTGATCCTCTGGGCACATGTTAGCCCATGTGATCCAGTGGGAATCATGTTTTGACAGGACACAATACCAAAGCCTGCTTGGTGTTAGACGAATATTAAAGATTTTCTCTTTACCACAAGGTTTTCAGCACACACGTTTAGTATATCCAATCCCTCAGCAACAAAGAGAGAGAATCAAATTGATGGGAACCACTCTGAGGGTAGCTAATGGCTAGCCGGGGCTTTATCTGATTGTAAATTGGTGTGAATGCCTGGTGCATGTATCCGGGGCTGTGATCAATAGGTCAAATGATTGAATTCTAAGTGTAAATGCTCAGTGCATCTAAATTTAAAAAATCATTACACAAACACTGTGTTGTCGATGTCATGATGACTTTGAAAAGTCTAACTTTGCTGTCAGCACAAATGGAAATATGGAGAATAAATGATGGAAAGTGGATTAGATTGTAACCTCGGTGGAGACGGTGGCTTTTGGAGCTCCAAATAAGGTAGTGAGGGGACTGATCTTACCATGTCCAAGCTCAGGTTGTGTGAGGACTGGCTTCACCAAACAACCAAATAAGATACATCAGGAAATCTTAATGAGCAGTTTATGAATGGACATTTTTTTCATTAAAGCCTAAAACAGAAGGGGCCATTAAAATCTGAATTTAAAGATTTGTTAAACTTATTGAGGTTTTGGGGATTTGGTGGTCCCATCAAAGAGGGAGGCATTCCCAGTAGATCATTTTACCATTTACCTATCTTGCTATCTTGTCCACGATGGCCATTTATGGTGCCTTTGGCGGCGGGCTGATTACTTGCCAAGGCACAGCTGGACAGTGGTGGGTACAGGTCTGACAAATGGGTCCACGGCTTTGTCGTAGTGGATCAGCTGCTTTGCACATAATCAACACACAGTGGAGCCCATTGTGCTTACACACGGCACTCCTTGCATATTTCAGTGTTGTTATAGTGCTTCATTTCCTCCAAGTGTCTTCTTCTGTTGGTTTACGGCAGATAAGTTGCAACTGTTGTTGAGGTCAAATGAGCACTTACTGAACGGGTTACACTGGGAGCGCCCTCTGCTGGATCAGGTGGTTCACTGCTCCAGGTGCCCTAATACACTGTTATATATTTGAGTGTTTATTTACACTTTAAGTGTGGATTTTTACCCTGAGGTTCGAACAGATATTTGAACATGGCTGTTCTTTTATTTATCTGAATCAGATGTTTTTAAGAAAACTCTGGTGTGGTTTCTCTTAATTTTAGCATGTTTTAAAAGGTTTCTTGGCCTGCTCCATGGCTGTAGTCTTAATGCTAAAGGTTTCAGTGATTATCCTTAAATCTCCTGAATTTTCCTGTGGCATTATTTTTGCGCAGATGTTTCTGGAAAAACTGCAGCAGTCTTTAGTCTCTTAATGTGGAGATGAACCAGTGAAAGCAAAGTTATGTGGAAGAAGTTCAACGTGGGTTTAACACGAGTTGACACTGAGCAGGTCACACTCGGGTCTCAATGTAGAAGCTTTAAATCTGTCGTCATTTTGGTGTGTGAAATGAGTCACTGTCACTTGAAGAAGCCATAATATCAGAGATGATGGTGCTCCAGCTGAGAGGGTTTTATCCCTGCAGCGATGAGGTGTGGCCTGATTGATCCTGTACTGTTTGAGTGCTTTTTCAGCTTTAAGTGCACAATAGCAGCACTATGTTCATGTTCAATCAGATGAATCAGCTCATCCTAGGTTTGAAGTTTAATCTATAAGTCGTGTATAGTATCATACTCACTTGAAAATGTGGCTTACTTGCTGTCAATGACCTCTGTAAGTATGTGTGTGCGTATGTCTGTTTGTTGCTATGGTTACATGCCATCTAGCCTGTACCGCTCTCCCTCGAGTCTTGTGTTTCCACCACTTAGAAAAAATAAAACACCTTCTCCCAGATACCCCAACAGGCGGTCGGACAACTGCTGCTTCTCTCTCCGGTTGCCATGGAGAGGGCCGGCTTTTTTTTTTTTTTTTTTTGCAGAGCAGCAGATTTCAAGATGCCACAGAAAGTGAAGAAGAAATCCCAGTGACAGAGAGGAAGGCTGGTGAAAAGAGGAAGAGATTTCTGAAGGCACGAAACGAATAAAACGGCTAATTTGGGAGGTTGAGGCTCTCCCAGTTTGAGTTGGATGGTGGGGGTGTGGGATGTGACTTTTATTTTGGAGGTGGTGAAGCTCTGTGTGGAGCTTTATACTGACAAGCCTTTGGCAGGACTGAGCTGTATAAATAAAGTTTTATCTCAGTTTTAACACAAGATAAAGCACAAAAACAAATTAATTATGGATGTGCATATTACTAATGCACCACTGTATCCAAGATACCATCCGTCAGGTGGTCTGTCCGTCTGTTTTTGCTTATTGGGGACTGGGTTGTAGCAGGCAAAGCAGGTCAACCTAGATGTCCCTCTCCCCATCAAGGCTTTTAAGTTCTTCCTGGGAGAGGCTTTCCCTGATCAGATGGAATATATAACCCCTCCTCTGGATTGGATGTACCCAGTAAACCTCCACAGGCAAGAGGCATCGCATTCAGATGCCTTAAACCACTAACTCCACTTTAAAAAACAAGCGACTAATCCCCTAATTTCACATAGTCTGCCTGCGTAATGTTCGGCAAGTGTGACACAGTAGGTCTCCATAGCACTGTAACTAGCTTTGCCATCTTTGGCATTCATATCGATTCAGCAATGGCAATTTTTATATGTAAATTTACGTTATGTTACAGCATAGTAGAAGTGTGAGAGAGTATGGTGCAGTGGGAGATCCACATACACACAAGCTTGGACAAACACAGAACTGACCCCACTGAGCTCATTTTGCCCTCGTTGCACCTCTTCTTTTTCTTCATGATCTTACACATTATACAGAATATTGTGTTTTCCAGTTTTATATCTTTTTTACATTCAGATAAACATCACAAGGGCATTGATATTATGCCTTAAAACAGCAGCATGAAGTTGCCAGCCATGATGATTGTTAATGAATGTAGAGTTTGTTTTGTATTGACACACTGACTTGGAAAATTAGATTTTTTTCTTCAGTTTGCTGAGTAGATGGTGCTAATTTTAGGCCTCAACTTGAAATACTTAAACCAGTGTTCATTTTGTTGACTAATTATTTTTTTCATAGTTTTTTTCATCAACAATCTTTTTTCCCCTGACAAAAACTAGAAAGTAACTTATAAAAACTAGTGCACATGGACAAAACTAACACTAAATTAACTGATATTTTCGTCAACAAATATCATCATGTAGAAAGTAGGGACATGTTAGGAATATATCCAATCACAGCTACTCTGGTTGTGTGGAAAAGTTGGATGAGTTAAGAGGGACATCCAATCACAACTGCCTTAGCATTATGGTGGTGGGGTAAGTTGGGAAGCGATCCAATCAGAGCTCCTCTCTTTATGAGCTGATATATTCATGTAGAGCAGGTTCACTGTTTGTTGACAATTCTGGTATTGTAACTGAGATGCTCTGCCAGGTAGCCTAAATAAAGGTGACTGCATTTCACACAAAACTCAAGGAAACAAAAAATGCCTTACCCTTTACACTTCATATTTAATTTGACTAAATTTACGGTGGATTTTATTGACTAAAATGTTGTGAAATTTCAAAACTACTAGACTAAACTAAAACTAAACTAAAATTAAAACAATTTAGATGACTAAATTATGACTAAAACTGAAAGATATAGGCAAAAGACTAAAACTACTTTAAAAAGTGCTGTCAAAATTTACACTGCCTTAAAGCCATAAATGTGTACTTTCTACTTTACCATGTAGTAAGTTGCATTCGAGTGCGAAAGTCCAACCTGTCAAACGAATGCAAAAGGAAACACTGGTGTTATACTTTCATCAAGCCCAAAGTCTCTGCGAGGGTTAGCATGGTCACTTGGGTGCTTCATCAGCACACAGCTAATGCTTGTCTCTGTCAAAGGAATTGCACCAGGCAGGTGTTGATGCACTCACAGTTGCATGTTTGACATCATATGAAGCTCAAAGGAAATCCTTGGTGATCCTAGAGTGATCATGATAACTGCTTAGAGGGGGAGAGAGAGGAGAGTGAAGTGAGATTAAAGCAGCAGGAGGAAGAGGACGAAGATGATGGGGGGGGAAGGGGGAGTGTACAGGGAGAACTGGAGAGGGTGCACAAGGCTAATGCTGTTCGTGAGGGAATGAGTTTTCAGCAAGATTGCCTGGTGATCTGTTTCCAAAGCTGCATGATTGTGAAGTGTGTATGGCAGGATTTTGTTTCCGTGACAACGATTTAACTTAATTCGTACACACACACAGTAACGGAGCAGAATCAGCTCCCATTAGAAGATGATGGTGTCAGCTTAACCTGCTCATTTTCTTTTGTCATGCTCTCTTGCTCCTCGTAAACACACGTACAGTAAATGTGAGCACTTACACGGACATTAACCAGTCAGCCGACACCCACGCTGTCGTGTAAATATCACATTTAAATGCATGTAGCTGAGGTGGACTGGCTCACAGAGGCACACAGGGAACATGTTACCCCCTGGATATGGGCACACACATATACAGTAACATGCCTCACATATACATCATACTAGAGCTGGGAATAATAGAACTGGTTTTTAATGAGATAAAGACAACATGTTTAATCCCAATATAGGTATATATTGTAAAAATAACAGATGTGAAAGCTGAATTATCAGTTGAAACATTGTTTACAGCATAAGACAGTAGTAGCTAATTCCAGATTGCTAGACAGTAGAGCTGAAGATTTATTGTTTTCGGATCAAAATCGCAATTTTAGACAACGCAACCACATGAACACCAAAGCTTCAACTTTTTGCAGCACTCCTGACTGACCCAGGAGCTGTAGTCTCAACTATTTTACACATACTATTTTACAAATTTGCATGCAATTTGCATTTAACAACGGCTTGCAAATGAACGGCTTTCTCACGACTGCAAATCGTTCTCATATTCACTTAAAAGAGCTGTTCAAAAGAGTCGACTCGTTTGTTATCATCACATCTCCACCGCGGAAGTGCTGGTAAGCAGGTCAACAATTTAGGAGTAGAAGTTGGAGTGTCCCTTAAATAATGAAAACAGATAATTTACCATCAATATTAGATGATGAATAATGTGTTATGTGCTTTTGATCATTGATTTCCTTATCTATCTAGTCTATACTGTAAACATAGTGAATATTGCACTGAAGCTTGATTTGAAGAAACATGTGAATTGAATTGAAATCCCAGTAGCTTCCAGAAAATCGCAATTAGATCTTTTCCTAGAGATTAGATTAGATTAGATACAGAAGCTGATAAAAGTGATTTTCATTTTTTTTTTCAGTACAGGCCCAAAATCACAGTCAGATGCTCTGCTAAACTGTAACACAGCCTCCTTCCACAAGCAAACACCAAAGCTCCACTAGCTGCTGAAATACACCTCCAGTCTGGATGTACACAAAGACATGAAATAAACCCAATGGAAAAAACAGATAGTGTTAGTAGAGTCCTGTAGGAACAGAGTGATGTGGCAGTATTTCGATCAGAAAACTTGAGATTAAGTTGTATTTAGGCTGTGTTTGGTTATCAGTGCAGGGTGATTAATTGACTTTTTATTACAGTTACAGTCTCCCTCTGAAACATAAACTAATTGCCATGAAGGTTGCAAAATTCAGGGAATTTTCATGGTTGGAAACTTTCCATGGGAATAAAATGAATTAATAGGAATTTACAAAATTGAAGGTTGGCCCTTAAGGGGGATCTTCATATATTTTGGCATAATCTTGACTAAAACAACCAGATTTCATTCAGGTACACTTGAGAATATCTCTGCTATTCCTTAATCCCATGCACATAGTACACTGCTTACTGCAGGGGTATTGAGGCCACGTCCCCTTCATGCACTGTGAATTCCTCATCATGTGCACAGTTGATTTCTAGAACTCTGGCCAATCGGGGACTCATTTGTGAGCCTGTGGACTACGTAAAGTGAAGATGAAATTAATTGTTTAATAAAATAATGAAAACTTGATTAAGTTCTTTTTTCAATGATTATATGTTAGTGTTTGATATGATACAGTTCATTTCAATTACCCCTGATTTCTAGTTAAATGCCCCAAATTAATATAATTCCCGTGAAAAGTTTTCAGTTAGGAATATTTCCAAAATTTCCCAGCTTAACTTCACATGGAAAGATTCTGGAAAAAGGTTGGAAAATTTGCAAAACAAACAAACAAACAGTTCATTGTTTGAGTCATGTACGAGATGTAAGTGTGTTTCACTGTAAAGACAGTAAATGTGTGTGCTTGAGACGCCGAGACTTTCAAGCTGTGCCTCTGTCGGGGCTGACCCCCTCTGTGACTGTTAGGATCTTCAGGGCATCAACATGTGGCCGTAAGACTTCCAGGTATATTTCATCATAAAAGCCTGGACTGTTGTATTCAGTAAGACCAACTGTGTTCACACAGTGCCTTTATTCTGAAAGTGTTTCCAGGGCAAATATTCAGTTGTGATGTCACCAATGTTACTCACAAAGTTGTAAAGTGCTCTCCCTTTGGCTCTTTATTACAAAACATCAATTTTAAATCACTAATGTGACTGCCCACGCTGTTCACATGATGTGAAATGATTATAATAGTGTCTGTTTTTAATCCAGACATGAAAAACCTAAAAAAACCTCACTTCAGAGACTTTATCCCTGCATCATACAAACTCCAAGATCATCCTCATTACCACTCAGAAACCTCATCACAGACCTTGGATTAGAAAATGCAAATCAGCATGCATACACACACATTTAACACAACCCTGCGCACACGCTTTGTACCATGACACAAACATGAAATCTCCTCCATATGAATTCAGCTCACTAGCATTATGATTACTAATGCGTGCTTTAATGGCATCAGCATACACAAGGTAATTGCCATCCTGGTGTTGGAAAATATGTTTTCTATCAATTAAAGTCAGACATGCTGAGTTTCCGTTTGAATATTTATGAGTCGTATCCACGGTGATGTTGCGTAACTTGGGAGCTGTTTATTTTGGTCTCTGTTGGTCCCACATTCAGCATCCTGCTATTATTATGAAATTGATGCGCGCTGTTTTTGGGAGAAGAATCGACTCTAAATGTTTGTTTGTTCTTTGTCACATCAGCTTTGTGTCACAGTGTTTGTTCTCCATCTTGTCACTTTTATCACCCTCTATTTCCTGTTTTTTCTAATCTTACATACCTTTTCCACTCTCTTTTTTTCTCATAAGATCAAGCACTTGTCTTTCATGGTTGTTTTGCAGAGTTTCCTTTATGCTAATCTTGTCTTCTCATCAGTTATTATGCAAATACATCTGCATCAATGTAGGCTGAAAACAGAACTCACTTTTCCTCTCCCTCAAATGATAAGTCAAGATTGTTTGTCCTCATTCTGTGTATGAACTTGTATTGTTGATTTGTATGAGAAGAGGTAGGAAATATATCAATTCTGACTTTAAAGTGCAGTGAACAGAGAAAAGCATCAAAGCAACTAAAACTTAACAAAAGTAAAGATGCCCAGTCACCAGTTTTTCAGCCAGTATCGATCATCCTTGAGTGATATCAGTTGATTTTTAGGGATGCACGATGTTGGATTTTTGCTGATATCTGATATGCTGGTAATTCCAAACTTAACATTGCTGTTAACAATATTTTTTGGCAAGAATATGAGGTATCTTATTTACTAAAACTGATCCATTCCTCTCATTGTGACAGCAAATTTATGTTAGGGAAATATTTCATTCACCAATAGATTAGTTAGCAAGTGGGATTGTAACACCACAGAAAACGTGTTTTACTGCATTAAAAAGTTATTTTTAGTTTATTTTGATGTGCGACTTTTGTAATGTGTTTATTACAATTGTGTTTGTATTAATCGCCAGTAACTGGCTAACTAATAACGATATCAACCTGATTCAGAGTGCTAGGTGTGGGTTTTCAGGGTCAAGGAATCATATTATGATGGTAACTTTATCATGGAGCTATTGCTTATAGATGTAATAGCAATATGTGAGCTACCTTGGCGGAGGTTTGTGCTCTCTGAGTGCATTTTGGCTGTATTGATGCTGCAGAATCTTTATTGATACACAGATGTGACAATACATTGCGTTATCATTTTTGCACAGGGTATAAACCATAGTATTGATCTACTTTTCTGTATTTTTAATGGAAATTGGCCAGTTATGATCATTTGCTGGTTATTCCGGGGCATCTCTTGACACCATCTCAGCTCAGAGAATCAAAAACTACATGTTAAAAGATGAGTTGAAGTAACTGGTCAGAATCTGCTTGCTTCAAAGACAGAATTAAAAACAGAGAACAAATGCACATTGCAGAACCACTTGAAACATGTTTTAGTTTGTCCTTCCATCTGTCCTGTGGCCCCTGTCCCTCCAGACAGACAATATTTAATACAGAAACAAATTAGCACATGAATAATAAAGTAAGTAATCCTCAGGTCCATGTACGAGCAGACGCCCCCACAGACCAAATGTACAGCTGCTCTAATACCTCGAAGCCCCCTCGGACTGCTTCTCTCCCTGCTGTAGCATGTTTTTGGTCATAATGGGCACATTTTCCATTGAATTTTCTTCCATTCCTGCCCCTTACACTGTTAAATGGACATGGTTGAGCTCCAGAAATCAGCTCACAGCCTTTAATGGGAACAGTCTGAGTTAAAATGGCACTTCTGCCGTTCAACCAGGCAAACTGCAGTATCAGTCTTAAAGGGAAACACTCACAAACACATTCTCAGTGTGTTTTTTTTATTTTCTAAAGGCTGTTGCTCTGTGGAGCCTGCAGCTGAGTCCACATGGATCTCAGCAGGCTGCCCGGCCCTCCCACAGTTCTGCATTTATCACACAGGAGGTCATTAATAAACACTCACATGTATGCACTCAGCTGACACAAACAGTTATTTCCATGATTTCACACATTTATGAGACTCTGCTGCTCAAGTTCAAGGGATTTCAACACTTTAAAGTTGTGAATTTAATGTGGGTGTTAGCACATATTACTGATAAATCTTGGATAATTAACAATAAAGGTGAGTTTTGAACTGACAGGTAGAAGTGTAACAGACTTGATTAGAACATGAACACTGACACAAGTGACAAAGTGAGTTTATGTCCTCATCTTGTCTTGGTGTTACTTGCTGATCAGTTTGGTTCATTCATACGAGATGACGAAATAACACATCTCAAGGGGTTATTCCTAACATAGCACATCCTGTCTACTCGCTGTGTGGTGCATGATTACATTCACATATGTATTCATGCATTGTACACTGCTGGTGCTCCTGTAACTGAGTGACTAGATGGTATTTATGTTTTAATGATGTATGTAACATTCTGACCTATATAATCAATCTGTCAATTAATCTTTAGTTGTATGGTGCCAGTTCAGAACAAGTGTTATCCCAAGGAACTTTACAATAGAGCAGGCTGAAGCCATACTCTTCATAGATGCACATATATGCATATATACAAATACATATAATATATATATTTTTATATACACATACATACATCCAGAGATGTTTCCATCCAGGCAGAGACAAAGGGACTAACAATAGTACGGCCCTATGAAACCTGTGATCACTTAATCCCAGAATTAGACATTAAATGCAGAATTCAATATAAACACGTAATATCACGGAAATGGCCGACATTTTACATAAAGGTGTTTTTTTCTGACTAAAAAGGAACGTATCTCTCAGGACAATGCCCCAAGGGGGTCACTGAGGTTGCGGACAATACACACTTCACTTCCTCTCACATCTCCTCCTCCTCCTCCTCCCCTCATTAACGTTGTCAACATGTCACAGCGGCCGTCTGAGACAACGGCTGGCACCGCATTCACACCAAAAGCGATCTGTGCATCCTCAGCATCCAGCTGCCATTCATTTTCAATGATCGCTGGCGTCAAGGGGCGACGAGCGGCAGAATTTGAGCAACACGAGCGACATCAGGCGGTGCGTAAGTCAGCAACGAAGCTACGAAACTCCCGGCTAACTCCAGAGTACAGGGCAGAGCAGTTTGCCATCAATTATTATGTGTCAGGAGATCAAATGTTCTGCAAATTTTGTCAATATACTGTTGACTGGACCTGTAAAGATGCATGTGAAGACCACGTGAGGAGTGAGTGATTATATTTCATTACTTGATACTGTGTCTCGGGTTCAATTTTTGTAAAATACTAAAAAAAAAACTAAATCTAAAAAAAAATTAAAATGGAAACAAACAGAAAATGGGAAAAACTAAAACGGAATTCAGGAAAAAAATAACACAGATTTTAGAGGGTCCTATGATAGAGGCAAACCCATGGACAATGACGTTATAGCCCCACCTCACCTTACACAGTATGCGTGAACCCCAACAACAACAGAAACAATGGCGGAAAACAGTGTTGAGTTCGTGCTGCAGGAGCTTCTGAGCTTGTTTTGGCTTTAACAGCAAAACCTTTTGCTCATCTACGACCACTGTGAGTAACAAGAGGACACGAGAACAGCAGACACCAGAATTTGTTTACATTTCTCATGATGTATGCACATGCTCCGTGTCTTCTTCTTTGGTGTTTTGTATGTCTGCAGCAGCGTTGCAGCTCCACTTACAGTCCTGGCATATGTACTACAGCGTTTTCACTGTTTCCATGTGGACGGACGCATTTACTGAAAGCATTTTGTCTCCGTGTGGACAGGGCCCAAGAGGGAAAATGTGAGTCAGTGCTGTGGTTTTGAGCCAAAATGTGTTCATTTTCAGTCACATAAAGAGAAGGAGTTAATGTTCTGGAGCTTATTGCCTTTTATGTTTCACTCCAGACTAACTGTGCTGTTAAGCTTGAATAGGCTTAGTAATGTCTTTTTTTAGATCTATTTATAAAATTGTGTTAATTAATTCACATAAATTTCCACATCCCACAACTACATGATTGTTATTGGAAGCATTAAGAAAAAATATAATTGAGGCAACTCTTTTTTTGATGCAAAAGGATGAGTTGTGTAATAAATCCTGCTCCTTCCTCCCTCTCTGCACCCATTTCCTCTTTATGCTGAATGCATATGTAAACGTTAATGTGAATACAGCAGCCGAGCCAGAACAAGAAATGATTTTTAAGGTTTCCCTCCTCAAGACGATCGGTATAGTGTCCTCATCCTGCCATCACCTTTGCTTCAGGACCCTGCTGTGTTTGTTTTCCATCGCTGATCCACATCCTCACGGGGTAGTTGTGTCAACACCTGGAGGCCTGTACCGCCATGTGAAACCAAAGATGATGTTTCTCATTCTGGCACTGCATCCTCCCTCCTCATTGTGTTCCCTTACACCTGTCCTATTTCCTGAAGCTGATGTAACTGCAGAGTGGAGGGGTGGGGTGGTGGGGCTTCAGTTTCCCCCTGAGAGGCAGATGTTTTTTTCTGTCCCATAATGATGATCTGAAATAGAAATGGAGGTTGTTATTTTCTGAGTTTATTGCAGAGGCCTTTAACCATTTTTAACTGGAAAGCACTTTGGTCACTTTGAGTGTTGTAAAGTGCTCTATAAATAAATTTTGATTGATTGATTGATTGATTGAACCTGCTTATAAGGGGAACCACCCCTTCTCACGTTAAAACGGTTTGCATTCTTTTGTCATAATCAGGTGATGCAATATTTTAATAGTCTGTCTAATAGTTTCTCACAGAGAGCTGGGTGGTACGACCTAAAATTTATCTGTTTTGACCTTTGCCAAGGAGGTTATGTTTTTGCCGGCATTTGCTTGTTTGTTAGGAAGATTACGGAAAAACTACTGAATGGATTTACATGAAAATTTTACCAGAGGTGATATTTGGTCCAAAGAAGAAGCCATTGAATTTTGGTGGTGATACGTGTATTTGTCTGGACACAAAAAAAATCCCAACATTGGGCGGAATTTTAAAAAATCATATCTCTGCCATTTCTTAACAGATTTGCTTCCAATTTTACTGGATAATATTGGGTCCATCTCTCTATCATCAAGGTAAATTTCATCTGGATCCAATCCTGATAGACATCACAAAAAAACATTGAACTTTATAATGGGAAATCCCACTGATGACATTCAATAATTCATATAAAATCAAAATATTAAGTGATGTTCCCAAAACTTGTAGTGCTCTTAAGGATAACAACCTCCATGTATGTGCTGAGTTTGGTTCGGATCCTGGCACTATTCTGGATCTGGTGATCCAGAACAGTATCTTTTACAGGGGTTGTGGAAAAGCCACTGCCAGAACTGAGCTGCTTGGTGGAGGGCTGCGCTCTCTGAGTGCTTTTCTAGTTTTAGAGAACCGAACATGATTGTCTGCCTGTTTTGTCTTAATTAGTCTGAGACGAGGAGGATGTGGTGGTGTTTAATCAAGGGTGGGCAACTGGTGTCCTGGGGCCACACACGGCCCTTTACATCATGCAGTGCGCCCCAAGAATCATTTCCGGAAAAACAAACAAATTGGGAAATGTGAAGAAAACAAAGCAGCAACTGCTAAATATGATTCGTCATGAGTAATCAGTACTACATACTGCACAAATTAGAATAGGTGATATAATATTTCTACTAACCTTAGATTACTGGTACATGCTTTGTTTTTACAAGTCATTAAATAACTTATTTTGCTATGATTGTGTCTCTAAATATCTTTTTGAGGCATTAAAATATATTATATTGTATTAGTAAAAGTATATTTGGACAGTTGTAAAGATAATTTGTCTGTGCTTTAAAAGCTGGTAAACATTCATTCTTTTATTGCATTAAAAGGATCTTAAATTGGCTTTAGTTATGTGTCATGCTCATTAAATTGAGAATTTTTAATTGGTTTTGAGTTGAACTATTTTAATGTTGGTATAATCCTTTTTTGAAGCTTTATATGTGCTTTTTTTTGTTTATCTAATATTTTTTTCCTTCTTAAAAGTGCCCGACAATATGTAACAGCGCGGCCCTTAGACACTGAAATCACTGGTAATTAAAGTTGCCCACCCCTGTGTTTCATCAACGTGTTAACCTGCTATTACAGTGTCAAATATGCAGAACACTTGGACTAAATCTGATCTGTTTTCTATCTCAGTTTTCCTAAATGATAGTTAGATTTACCCACAAATGTGAAATATTGTGCAGGTCTTGTCTTGCTTTAGAGAACTGTCTCAGCTCTAATTATATTTTAGGGAAAGCAAACATTTGTTTACCTCTTTGTCCTCCTCCTACTCAGTTTTTAATACATATTCTCTAAGGATTAGGGATTTTAAGTCAGTCCTTGAAAACCTGGTAAAAACAAACTCCTCCACACACTTTTATTTCTCTTTGCTTCTCTAGTGTCAGAACTGCTTTAAAGAACCGCTGCTTTGCTCACCCTCATACGCCTCGGAGCCACTCCGTCAACCCTAATGTTGATCCAAGCACCTGATAAAAGAAACTTACCTCCTGCTTTTGTTTTGTCTCCAACAGGGAGGAGGAGGAGAGCCTGCGGGACAAGATCCGGGCAGACCATGAGCGGGCGCTGCAGGAGGCAAAGGAGAAGCTGAGAAAGTCCCGCGAGGAGCTGCAGGCGGAGATTCAAACAGAGAAAAACAAAGTGGTAGAGGACCTGAAGAAGAAGGATGCAGGACCTAAACCTCTGCCTCCCGTCCCGATGCCCAAAGTGGTGGGGGTGAGTGACGGAGAGCCACCTGAGCCGGACGCCAAAGAGAAACGAGACAAGATCAGAGAGGTAAGAAGACTTTCAGGAATAACATGGGCCGTGTACCAGGAGTGAATCTCTCTGGTGATTTTATGGCATCTCTCAGGTTGACCTGTGTATGAACTCTTTGAGAATCACATTTTTATGCAGAAAAAACAATCAATCAAACACGGTTATGGCATCACTGTGGCCTTGAATTTAAATGGAAACCTTGTCTGACCTGTTACTCATCCGAACTTTGGACCCCTAAAAATTTTTAAACACCCCCTCTTAAGTGGTATAACAGTCTTATTTACAAGCGCTTTCGTTGGGCAAGGGATTTAATGACGGAAACTGGTCTTATACTTGATGGATCTGATTAGCAAAGGAAGTTGGTTGATTCTTCTTGTGGTGCAGGGTTGATGACTTTCCCCCTTCCCGACCAAGGCCGGCAAACACCAAATTATTTTATTTCCTGTAAGATTATCCTATAAGATTGTCCTGTTGTCTGAGGTGTGTTAAGAGTGAATTTGTCCTGATAATTGATTCCGAAACAGGTCAGGCTGACAATCGTAAATATTACACTTGTTCAATATTTATGACCAAAAACCTTCATGTGTGTGGGGAAAGCCAACGACTCCCGAGTCATGACTCCGTGAATTGTGACGTGAATGTAGCCAATCAAGAAGCGAGCTGACTGAGGAACAAGGAAGCAGGGGTAAATAAAAACAAGCATGGCCGACCTGAAACATAAAGTTGGGTGGAGCTCAGAAATGGAGGACCAGCTGACGTGTTCACCCTGTCTCCAGGATTTTTTTTTAATTTAGTTTGCGATTTTTCTGTCAAAAATAGTCCCAAGACCACCATCATTCCCTCTTCTCGTATATCCTCTTCCATGTTGTGTTTTCCGGTTGTTGCTTTGTTTCTTCTTCTTCTTCAGTTGTTAGATCACGTTTGATCACGCCAGATTTCTGGCTTGAGGGACTAGTTTCTGATAGGTGGTAGAACAGAATGGTTATGTGTATGGTGTGCTGTGTTGAGATTATTGGAGCACACCAAACACGGTACGATCAAAACTGTTCAATGCCTGGTTTTTGATCTTCATGTGTGGGGTCTCTAACAGATAAAACATCTCTTCAGATGTAGAAAAACCTTATGTGTTTACCCCGCTTTACATGATTTACTGGGTTGAACTGAGGAGCATGATCAGAACACGAAGACCAGTCTAGTGTAGGCCTGTGCTCAAAATATCGATATGGCAAAATATTGTCATGCACTCTTTGCTGATACGTGTATCGATACTGATTCTTCAGAATCGATACAGCCTCAGATGCTTTGACAGTTGTTGTCGATACACTTTGGGTGATGTTATCAACGGCACAGTTCAAAGTCGAAGCCAAACTTCATGAATGAAGCACATGTTCAAAATTTTTACTTATAGGTCTCAAATCCTTGAGGACCTAAATTTAAGTGTCCTGAGTTGTAGAACAATCTTTTTCTTTTTGCAATGAAAAAAAACAAATTTAAAGTTGTCAGGAATTCTGATAAAGGTGTAATAAATGTCCATAATTTACTCTCAACAGGTTACGCATTGTATTGTAGCCTCAGTATCAGGATCATATCGTGAGGTTGCATGAAGTACCCAGTCCTAGTCTAGTGCTGATTAAGGTGTGCACGTGCAAGAGTAAACTGGCCCTTATCTGCATTATTACAGTATGCTAGGCTGACTTTAGAAAAAATCTGCACAATATCACTAGTCTAACATGTTTGTGTATATCTTTAAGTCCAATATCAGTTATATTAACACAGTAAATAAACTATTACTTGACATTGTGTATTCTAACTGTCTGAGCCAATTGAAGTGTTGTAGCATTCGCCTGTCTGCATCATGGGCCAGTTCATGCTTGAACTGTACGTCTGAATACATCCCTGCCTCACGTCTGCCTCTGTGCCAGCTTTTATTGAAAGCAGCAGCGAGCCAGACGGACAGTGCCTGCGCAGAATGCAGATGGTGCTATCTGGTCCTGCTCTCCATAGACTTAATGCCAACCCGAGCCTATCTTTCTCTTTCTCCCTGCTACCCTTTCTTTCTCCCCACTGAAAGTTCTCCTGCATAATTACCTCATATCGTCTCTGGTGAAACAGCACTTGGAGTCAGAACACTCGCGGCACACGGGAGCAGACCCATTCACTCCGAAACCGGCCTTTGTCTCTAAATGCCCCTTTTGTTCCCTCCATAATTGCCATTCAGAGAGAATGCCATACACTCCCAAATGGGCAAGAAAGTAGCAGCTGTATGGGGCACAGTGCAGCACACAACAGCAATCTCTCCTTCTCCTGATTGCTTTGTGATTCCAAGGAGAAATCATAATCACAGACTGCTACACAATGGAGAGGACTGCAGCTTTCTTTTCTGCTCTCCTTAAATCTTTGCTACAGGCGTCCATTTGGCCCAAATTCTGAGGATGTGAAGTCCATTGAGGAGTATCAACATTCATCTTTTGTCATCATGTTTGTTTCAGTTAAACAGATAACAGTGGTTAAATCTATTGTAGCTGAGCCAGTGCGTGGTCACATTGTTTTCAGCTGAATCATGATGTTTGTGATATCTGAACCCTGACAGTCATTTTGATATGACTGAGCTGAATTTGTCAACAAGCTTTAGATACAAAACTGGATTGATGCTGTCACCCTTTGGTGCTGAACTCCCACAAGATGCCAACTGGTGAGGTTGTCTATCTGGGGTCGATTCCTTGAGTGAGCTTTCCAGAGACTTTAGTGATTTGTCTGGACATCAGAGTTTGATAAATGAACTTGATAAAGCTGGATTAACTGGGTTGCAGAAGTCCAAATGAGTGATTTTCCTTGATTACACCATCAGCAGTTAAACAATGTGAAGTTCATCTGGAGAAGGAAGTGCTGCTAATGCTAATAATGTCAGCAATTTAACATCCATATTTCTAAGCTACATGTGGTCACTTTCTTCCTTACTCAAGTGGTTATATATGACTGTAACCTGAAACAACCTACAAACAACTTAATTTTTAGCTCAAACTTAGTTAGGGATGTTTCATATTACAAATAATCAGCGCTGCTAAGTGCTCTGTTTTTAGCGGCTCTGTGTTTTGTATTGCATTTGGTCGCTGTTCTGGGCTTGCCACCTTGAGCCAATAGACTTAAACTGCTAAGAGAACAGTTTTTGTTCATAACACTGGTGGGTCTATTTGCTGGGGCATTTTCAAGCAGCTTCTGGCACTATGAACAGGGGGAGAGGGAAACAACCAAATGCTGTGGACTTTTTGTCTTGTGTATATACATAACTAATCACACGAGGAAACATGCTCAACACGCTAAAGGGCATATGAGATACATTGGTTACCAGTGGCAAGCAGTTGCGTAACAATTAAGACAGAGCATTTGACCAGGATTTTGTGCTTGTAAAGATAAGAATATACAGTGCTTAACAAATTTATTAGACCACCTGTCATAAAAACAAATATTTTAGAAGTCTTTCAAAAACTTGTTTAATCTGAAAATGTTATTGACGTTGGCCAAACATTTTGAACAGGAAAGAGGAGTTTCATACTGAATTCACCTTTTTATAGCTCGCTGAATTCACTGAGCTCGCTGGACTTCTCTGAGAAGTCAGAAATTAATCAAACAGAACATTAGACCACTAAAACTATTATTTTTGTTCAGGAATGTCAGTCAATAACTAATTTTACATCTTAAACAATAATAATAATGAGTTATAGTATTGTTTCTGTTTTTTTTGTAAAACAGAAAATTTAAATATTTATGGACAACAATAATATTTATATTTTAGCTTTAAAATATAATTTCCATTAATCACCACCTACAAACTGGTGTATTAACCATTACAGAATTGATTTTTGTAATTATCAATGCTGTTAATTTAGTGCAGCTGTGGCATGAACCTTACATACAATACTATATAACATGGTGCTGGCTATTTAGTGGCTTTAACTGTTATGTCAGCTAACCAAGCATGTCAGATGTCATAGTTACGTTAAAAGAAAATCAATTTATCACTGGTAAGTGGACTTGGACTAGTCCTTCTGACTTCTCGATGTGCTTTCACACCACAAGTCATATTTTTTAAAATTTGCAGAATTGTCTGTGACGTATCAGGGAACTTTTGTCGCTGATTTTATTTGACAATTATGAGAGAAAATAATGTGTATACCATACAATATGTTAAAAACAAGATATAAGAGGAGCTGAGACATTGTAATGCCTTTAATGAACTGAACTGTTGGACCAACACAACACAAATAAACCTACGAGGGCTAGGCGCTTTCTTTGCAGCATGCTAAAATAAACAATCACTTGCAAACAAAGTGACAGAAATTTTATTATCTGAACAACAGTTAGAAGTCGTTCACTATTCCTCTGCACTGCCCTGAGCTAAATGACCTTGATATCTGTCTTTTTTTAAAGAGCATTTTCAGCTCAATGAGCTGCTGCCTACTTCTTCTGCATCTTTGTGTTCGTTGTTGTCTGCTGTTGTGTGAAAATCCTACAGCTTCTCAAACCTTAAATCCGGTCATGCTCAGTTAGCAGAGTGTAAAACTTGCCCACATGGGAGCAGATTTATTCCATTGGGGTCCAACTGCAGTATTATAAGGTGCTTTTTTCTCAGTTTGGATTTTTCAGAAGTGTGGTGATGAAATTTTACTCATTTTAGTAATTCACAAAGGAAAATACTCTGTATGCTTCCAAGCAGTTACAGCTACTGGAATCTGTTTTTTGGCCTGATGTGGTGGTTACAACACCTTTGTGTCTTCATGAATTATCTTAATGGTCTCTATCTGGATTTCGTAGATGTAATAGCCTCTGGTTTTAAGGTCATGAGTTATCTTTGACCCTCCTTAGTCCAGTTCAGGGTGTGGAAATCAGTTAAATCTTTCACATCCAGCTGAGTACCTCTGCTGCTCTGTGGCACAGTCGAGCTCTTTGTTCCTCCAGAAATAGAAAAAAGACCTCATTTTTATGCCTTCCAAATACATATTTTATTGACTGTACATAAAGTAAAAAACCCTCCTTTTCCCACCACTTCCATTAGCTCAGCGCTCTTTCCCTTTTCTGCTAATTACAGACAGAGGCATTAGTGTCCATTAAACTTTTGCCTGCAGATGGAGAGAGCCGGAGGGCAATAAAGGAAAAGAAAAGGAATGAAAGACTATTAACTGCTCCAATACTATTCACCTGTCACATCATGAGGAAGTGTTGGCTCAGAGCTGTTGAAATAATGTGTTGATTCAGTAAATGGGCCGTAATACAAAGGCATAGTTCGCTTTTTAGTGAATTAGACCTAAAATGTCCAGTCTTTAATGAAGATATATCAGTTTATTTAGGTTTCTTAGTCTTTGATGCAGAATTCATTATGCTAATTTATTATTTTTGCTTTATTGTTTAGATCCGATTAGATTAATTAAATTAGAATGTGGAGTTTACTCACATCTATTCTGAAACTCAAACTAATTAATCTTTAAACAAACAACTAAAATGACTTTTATGTTGATTTATCATCAAAATTACAATGCTTACCACATCCACAAGCCAATACTTTTAAGCTAAAGATTGCTGTTTTCAGTCTCACTGCTGTGCCTTCTCTGACAGTCAAGCCCAACTATACCTCTCCCTGGACATGCCCCCATGCATTACTCAGGTCCGCCACCATAACTCCAATTTTAATTTGAATAAAGGAGCCTTTTCAGACAAATGCTGCACTCCATGAGGTGTATTTACTAACCAGTGGAGGAACCTTTTGTTTTTTTGGGGTATTTTTAACATATTAAAGGAGAAAAGTGCACTGAAGGTGGCATTTACTCACAGCAAGGGTATTTTCAAATGGTAAATGTTCAACAAAACCTCAAGTTTATACATACTGAGGACCCCTGATCCACCCGTATTCTCTCTCTGTCTGAGATGCTCTGTTAGAGCACCTACCACCACCCATGTTCTGGTGTTTTTGTACCGTTTACATCATGTTTTGGGTGTCTATTAAGCAAGGATTCGATTTAAGTTGAACAAATAAATGAAAACTTTTGTCAGCTCTCGCAGCTCTTTTTTCCTCCCCTTCGAAAACGTTCAGATCTGAGGGGGAAGGGAGGCTACAGGAGGCTATGATAATGACCTCTGCCCTGATTGGCAGATACAGGGCACAGAGGGGGCTTTCAAAACAGTCATGGCATCCGTCTGTAGCTATGACATAATAAACACCAGGAAGTAATCAGAGCATTTAAAGAGCATTTTCTATAAAGATGCATAGCACGTTTTTCTTTGTACTGAGAGTTTAGTAAAAGGTGCCATGATCTTCCGCTCCCCAGATCCCCTTCTAACAACGTTAGCACGTAAACGAAACCGTAATAACAGCCCATTCAGCACAGCGGTTAGCTCGCTAACTAGCTATCGTACATATCATGGGGACTTCAATGATTGTGGCTGTACACATCTTCAGTTTTACTTTTCCCATTATCGTGGCTGAAAGGGAAGATCGTGTTGATGTAAATTTACTAGATTTTTGGATAAATTGTAGGGATGCAGGATGTTGTCAGACTAATATCATTATCGACAGATACGAACATTTTTGACAGTACTTACAACTGATATTTTGACCATAAAAATTGGCCAGAAGTTTCCTATTTATTGGCTGTAATCCTGGCTTAATGTACAGTGCACCATGATGGTTTACCTTATCATCACTGGATGCCCACTTTTCAAAATTCAAAATATAGTTTATTAAAGAATTAGAATTTTTTTCTTGCTTTGTATGTGTTTCTAACACAAATAGACTTTCACCATGAAAGGAGCAGCTCTTTTTTTTTCAAGATTTTTATTTTTTGCATTTTTAGGCCTCTATTGACAGGAGAGAGAGACAGTGGATAGACTTGTAAAAGGGGGCGAGGGGACTAGAGGAGACACTCTGCAAACAGGCTGGATTTGAACCCAGACCGGCAGGGTATGTGAGACATGTCTGGTTGCTGACCACTCCGCCTAACCAGCACCCGGATTAGGCCAATTTTAGTTAAGTAGAGGCTTTGTGCCTTTGTCACACAATATAGGTATCAATAACAGTATTGACAATGATCAGTTCAGAAATATCAGCACAATCAGATATCAGCAAAAATCCATGCATCCATAATAAATGGCCCTTTTGAGAAGAACCATCTCCTTTTGTAGAAGCTTCAGATACAAAACAGAAAACAGGTTGATGTAAGTGACTAAACACATTTAAAAAACTCTCATGCACCAAAGCACACATGTTATTGTTATCATACCATATCAGTGCAGTGATAGTAGGAACTGGATATCATAAAATGTGAGGATCAGTGACAATGACTGCAGTTATAATGGTGGTATTGACAATATTATTAACCCTTTAATGCCTGAAAACACAAATTATAGCCAGAAAATTCTAATTTTTGGGAGCTGAAATGTTTACCTCACTTTCTACTGAAATCCTAAAAAATCAAAATTTACATAAAATTTAAGATATATATTTTTTGTATCTCATTTGATACATTAGGTGTTTTTGGCAACTGATAATCCATTTGAGGACATTTTTATCATTTATCTGATTGTTTTCAGATGTTTTTTTCAGTAATTTGTTGATCATATTGATTAGATAGAGGTATCATAAAAGTATGTATCAAATATAACAGGTGTTAAAAGGTTAAAAGTAAAAGGCAAAGGCCTTAGAATTAGAGAAATGGAGACATTGGTTTTAAATAGGGCCCTATAAAATCCATGAACAGAAGAAAACAGAATGTGGGGAAAAATAAAACAGATTTTATAGGGCCCTATTGAATGCATTAAATCTAATTGTAGTCTTTTATTTGGTGGCCCTGTAAGATCCACAGTATTCTAGTGTGGACACGTAGGAAGGCAAAAGCTGCTTGGTTTTTAATTCTACATCAGCTTGATCTATGTTTCAGATAAATGTAGAATCTGAACATTTTAAGATCAGAGTGATCCCTGATATCTGGGTCTCTTGGCTTCCTCTGACTCGTTGCAGTCTGTTGTCCAGAGGATGTTGGTCCGACCACTAACTCTGCTTCCCACTCACCCAGCAGAGGCTTTGAGTGAAAGCAAACTGGAACAGCACTTGGGCCAGCGTTGAAGAGTAAGGGTGTGGGTATGCTATTCCCCGTGGAGCTGTGGACTGTGGCTGTAAAGCCTGGATAAATCGATGGCTGCAGCAGTCCTGTTTAAGTGCAATCTAAATGGTTCCTCTATCCAGATGTATTGGTCCATGAGGAGACATCGGAGGTTTCTGATGGCAGAAGGAAATTCTGCAGAGATGGAACGAGCCGTCCCTGCTCCATACTCTCAACATGACCCTCTCTCTGTATGGATGATCGCAGAGGCTAGAGGCACCAGTGTTAATTTTGTTGACTAATTATTTTCAGCATAGTTTTCATCAGCAACAATTTTTCCCTGATGAAAACTAGACAGTAACTAATAAAAACAAGTGCACATAGACAAAAACTAAATTAACTGACATTTTCCTCAACAAATGGAAACTAGATGAAAATGTTTGACGGAGACTTAATCCCATCAGACCTAATTTTGTCATGTAGAAAGTAGGGACAAGTTAGGAATATATCCAATCAAAGCTACTTTGGTTGTGTGGAAAGGCTGGATGAGTTAAGAGGGACATCCAATCACAACTGCTTTACCTGCATAGTGGGGATAAGTTGGGGAGCGATGATGCAGGATGAAACTATGGATGTATGTCAGTATGATATTGGTATTGGCAGAGAATTGCTTCAAAAGCTAAGTATAGATATCAACAGATGTTAAAATTTCTGCCAATATTTGCAGCTGATATTTTGGCAGTACATATCGTCCCTATAATCCCATATAGTGGATATAATGTTGACAGAATGTACCATAGTGGTTTACCTCATCATCATTAAATGTCCTCATTTATAGATCAAAAGAAGAATTTACTAAACAATAACATGTTTTTCTTGCGTCAAATCTGTTTCTAACACAAACAGGCTGACCATGAAAGGAACAGGTCAGTTTTTGTAAAGTAGAGGCTTTGTGTCCTTGACAAAAGAAATATTGGTATCAGCTATAATATTATATTAGTAATAATAATAATAATAGTGATGACATCATTAGAATTTGCTTATCTAACGACGCCCTCACCCAAAGGGCGGGAGGGGGTCCATGATCTTCTTCTACTTCTTCTTCTTTGTCTTTGTGTAACTGTGCTAATCATCTTGTTCTTTGTTTGTTTGTAACACTCACTTAATTTCAAGCGCTAACCTGAACCTTGCCAGTTAAGGAGTTTTCCCACAGGACCTTCCTGCAGATGATTCACAATAAAATCATTATCAAGAAATGAATGGTGTATGACAACTAAAACAGCAGAGGGCTCATATTTTGAGAAGGAACAGATTGTGCAGATTGTGTTAAGTTCGTATTATACAGACTTAAATAAATAAACTAAACTTGTGAAGCATGTAATTAGAGAAAAATGTCCTGTTACCCTCTGTAGTTTAGGTAAACTCTCAGTCACATTTGAGTAAAATAATCCTATTTTTATAAATGTCATAGGATCTTTTTTAACATACATTTGATTTATAAGGACCCATTGAAATTATACCATGGACCCCTGGTTGAGAAACACTGGCTTATTGGATATCTGCAAAAATCCAGTATCATGCATCCCTGGATGAAACGACTGATATTCATGACAGACAGGTCCAACACCCTCCGACTGTTGGGTTGGGCTATAATTTTGCATGAATTGTGTAATCTGACCTCGGCATTGAGGATATATTGATCAGACTTTGGAGGTCAGTGTCATGGGTGTTCTGCCTGATGATCATCCCGCACTTGTGAACAAAATATCAGAAATATGTTTTGAGGGATTTCATTCTAAGTTGACATTAAATTTCTACTCTGAAACCAGGATGAACTTAGATTTTGTAGTTTGATGGTTGAACTTGTTGTGTTTCATGTTCATCCCTTGAATATAAGATCTCTAACAATCACACTTCCACCAAAACAAACCCAAACCTTCTTGGCATATCCCCGTCCTTTGACTGTTCAACAGTTGTATATCTAACATAGACTCACAAAGCTTCTTCTCTCCTACATCCTCCCTCATCTCCTCTCTTACGTACACCCTGCAAAGCCTTGACAGTGCTGCCAGATGGCCTTGTGTGTGAACTGCATTCCCGGCCTGTACTGTATATTGTGTGTGCCTGTGGGGTAAGCTTTCATCATTCATCACTCCCCGTGTCTTTCTAATTCTTTCCACTCTCCTGCTCGCCTTTTCTCACTTGCTGTTTTCTTATCACTTTTTGTTTTCGCTTCAGTTTGTCTCTCTCACCATAGACTCCTTTTGTTCGCAAAGGCCTCCTCCCTCCTGTCTCCCCGTCTTACTCGGCTCAGTTTCATTTGACAGACTCCTCGAAGGAATCTCCACCGTCCAGCAGCTCTTGTATAAGACTCATAAAATCATCTGTTTTCAAAGGGATTGTCGTATTGATTTGTGTTGAGCAACAATCACTTCCCGTCTGCAGTATATCATTTCAGTCAAACAGTATAGGCAGAAAGTAAAACAACAGCTACCAAGGGAGCACAAACAAGAAGAATTAAGGCGCTACATTTGTGCCCCAGTTCGATATAGGGCAGGAGAAATGAATCAAAATCATATCTGGTTATTTTCTAAGCTGGATGATGATACATGACACCAGATGAGATACACTTCCCCACCAAAAACTACCTAAAAATGACCTAATTGGGGTGTTTCGGACTTTTTTTGTAGAAGCCCTAGTTTGTTGCAGTACTCCTCTATGTTGCATGCTGGACATGGATTGTGACTGGGTCATGAATTATTGCTTTGAACGGTCATGTAATAATGATGCTGTTGTGAATGCCAGCCTTTGGCAGCTTGTTGTTTGGAGGTGACATTTGACAGCACATTCCCTCTGCACAACGCTTTCTGCGTATCTATACATTATGTATGTTTCCATATGCCAACAAGGCTCCCCACTGCTAAATGTATTCCTGAATAGTGACGTTAACCTTTAACAGAACGGGCCAGGAAATGACAACTTTCCAGTAGTTTTCAATGTTACCATATTAGGGCAGAAATGAATGCATCAGAGGTGTGTTTCTCTGTAAAGGATATAAATGAGTATTAAACTCCTTCTGTTATCCACAGATGATTTATTTTTATAAAAACTGGTTAAATTATTCTTATTATACCTTATTTTGCTATGTACAGAGTATGGAAAACTGTTAAATATCTATGTTGTTATTTAATTCTTGGATAATATATCGCTCTGCCGTAGTTCTCATTAAGAAGTTTTATCCAATCAGGGTTAGGTTTGATTTTGAGTGCAAACACAGGTCATCCAATCAGAGGGCTTCTCATTGAGTAGGCCCGCCTTAATGCAGGTCTTTGAGGAACAGCGGAGAAGCAGAGACGGCAGATTGCCAGAGAGCAACACGATCAGCAATATATTGATTAAATCAATTAAAGTAGTTTTCTGCAGAATATTTAAAAATTAAATATTTCGATTTTATTTTCTTGATTTACTCCAATTGCAAGTTGCAATGTTTGAAGATAAAAATACTGAAAATGTCCAGTCTTCATGATGGTAGGCCCTGTCAGGTTCTGCACAAGCACATGTTTTATAGGCTTGTTTTTTATGAGTTTAATTACTGTTTAGAGAGTTCTATCTTAATTTACTGTGAAAATATCTGAGCCTTCAGTGTTAATGTAGACAAACCTGTCAACTACATGATCAACATTTTATGACATGCACTTTAACTATATAAGGGTAATTCTGTGTAGTTTGGGAATATATGTAGATAACATAAAGACAGATCTTGACTCATGTAATTTTTGTGTCACTTGGAGGTTTTTTTTTTTTGACAGAGAGAAAAACAATCAATTAAAATTGTAAATTTAGTGTTGTGGGAAAAAAAAATGGGTATTTTGTTTTCAGTCCATGTCGCCCAGCCCTAGTTTCACTGGTATTTAAAGCCCAGGTCAGATAAAAAAAATTGCCAGCACAACAAACAGTTTGGAGCTCTGCAGTTGCAGTTGTGTGAACTGAGCTGTTGCAGCACAAATCAACAGACGGGGTGTGGTCGAGGATGTAGTTTATGATGTTACCAACAGCTGGTTTTAGAATGAAAGACACATCATGCTTTTCAGCAGCCAATCAGAGCCGGAAGAAGAAGTCCTCACTCTGGACGTCGTCAGCCAATCACAGGGCTTACATGTAGAGAAGACAACTTATCACACAGGCACTCATACTCAGGGGTAATTTAGAGTCACCAGTTGACATATCAACGCATAAATCACTTACAGAAAATAAGGCATTCAAGGGGAGGAAATGCAAAATCCACACCAACCAGCTCAAGGAGTTGAACCAGCAACCTTCTTGCCATGAGGCATGAGCTCTACCTTGATTTTGGTGGTGAATCTGGATGTAGATCCAGGAATTTTTTAAAGGTTTTGTTAACATTGTGGGAAAGGGCAATAGTCACAAACTTCTCAGTGGATTTGGGTGGCATTTTCAGGGAATGTTGGTCATGGCACAAAGGAGAAGTGATATCATTTTGGTGGTGATCTGATTCTGGATGTGGATTTAGGAACTTATTCAAGGATTTGTCTGCAATGTAAGATTTTTTTCAGGGCAAACTCCTACATTTTGATTGTAACTCGACTGACAATGTTGGGAATGTCTTGGTGGAGGTTTGTGTTTCAGTGCACTTTTAGTATTGTGGGGTCTTTTCAATCAAGCTGTTGCTTCAAAAAGTTTACTTACCCAACAGTGTACCGCTTTTTTTTTTTTAAAGCAGCACGAACAGCCTGGTCAGTGTTGTTGTGTTTCCCCGAATACTTTGCACAAGATCAGAATAACATCACACATCAAACTTCAAGAAGAGCCTCAAAAAGGGTGTACGTAGGGTCATTTTTATTGGACAAATCCATAAAGCAGCTCTTAATCTGAGTCTCATTTTTACACAGCATGTCTTGGTATATACTTTGGTGTATTTGTTGCACAAGTATGTAAGAGAAGGCCCTATTTTTAGGTGGAACAGTGGATTAAAGGTGCATCTTATGTTTAGGAAAGCTGAGCTGAAATCTTACAGATGATGCAGGAAATAATTGGTTCTTTTTACCATCCTCGAGAAGAATTGTTATGACAGCCTTTGTGATCATTCAGAGAAAGATTTAATTCTTATTTTTCTGAGAAACAGAACAAAAGTTTGGAGGGAACGGAGAGAACAAAGCTGAAAACTTGAACAAATATTGAATAAGATCTCTTTTTAAATTGGAAGAGAAAAGTTGTACAAGACTTCGCCCTGAACTTTTTCTTACCTCTCTGTGAAAGTGTTCCTTGCTCTGAGCACGTACTCAGAAGCCTTATTAAGTAAATGTGTGTATGAAGCACCTGCAGCTGAATCTCCCTTTTTCTCCATCCTCTCTGAAGCAAAGTGTATGAACTTAATAGCAGACACATTTTTCCATTGTTCTGTGTGTTTTTGTAAAACGTATCACTACATGTTTGATCTTTCTGTGCGTTTTCTCTTTTTTAAATTCGAGAAAACTTACCTGAGCTGATGCTTATTCCTTTGCTCTTGAGATCCGTCAAGGGACAGACACCCTGAATCTGTTAGTCTAACCTTTCCAAACCTTTTCTCCTCTTTGTCATCTTTTATCCAGACATACATTTCATTTTAATCAAAAGTACCCATCTTTCTCAGCTTGTATTATTTGATCTCATGATCATTCAAGGGTAATGTCAGTATCTGGATGTAGATTTATCTTGTCTTTCTTTCATACTTAACAGAACATCATCTTGTAGGATGCGTTTTAACTGTCCACTTTTTCATCCAGAATATTGCTGCATCCTATAAACAAGTGCTGTGAGGACTAAGGTAGCCTGCAGAGAATATTTTAGATCAAACTACATTTCTCTCCTAAAGAGCAGACGAGCAGACAGAGCGGAAAACATTTTTTGTTTCCTATAACGCTGATGTCTGACATTTCAGAATTTGCTCCTAAAGAGCACGGTGGAAGACCTGAATTTGGAGTGGGCTCCTGCAGCGCTGCAGATGTAAAATTGACTGCAGGATGTGTGGGCCGTTGTCTTTTGTTTTTATGTTGGAAGGAAGAGTTTTCAGCTCTTAAAGCCTGTTAAAAAATAATATAAATTAATTTGATGTGTCCAAACACCAGGCAGAGCTGAAATGCAGACGTGCCAAAACAGCTATTAGTCAGACAGACTTATGTCCTGCCTCAGCTCAGCCTCTTTGTCAGTAGGTTGATCTAAAGTTTGGTTGAGAGGGTGTGTACGTCATGGCAGCATCCACAGATTGGTTTCAACAACGAATCAGAGCCGTCCTTTAATTATCAAACAGCTGCCGTCACTTGGCTTTTCTCAGTTCTTATTACTGTGCTAAACATTGCTGGTGGTGCATTACTAACACCACCAACCCCTAAGTCCTCTTTGCAAGTACACGTCCACATGCTTGACCTGGTTACAGATTGCCCCACATTAGGGCTGAATGATTTTAGGACATGATCTAATTATGATTTTCCTGGCAAATATTGCAATTTCAGTGTGATTTATGATTTTCTTCAAATCAAGCTTCAGTGCAATATTCACAATGTTTACGGTATAGACAACAGTAAGGAAATCAGTGATCAAAAACGCATAACACATTATTCATCATCTAATATTGATAGTTAACAATCTGTTTTCATTATTTAAGCGATACTCCAACTTCTATTCCTAAACAGAGGCTTTGCACTGTTGACCTGCTTACCAGCACTTCTGTAAATGCAAATTTCCTGCAAAGTTGTAAAATAGTTGACAAAACAGATCCTGGGTCAGTCAGGAGTGCTGCAAAAAAACTGCAGCTTTTGCGATCACATGTTTGTGTTGTCTGAAATTACGATTTCAATCCGAAAACGATAAATCTTTCAGCCCTACCCCTCATGGTAGTTCACTTTATCCTGACATAGCCCTAATTCATTTCTGTCTCCCTGTCCTGAATCAAAGTACTGCCTCAAGTGATGCTTGTGTACATCCAGGTAGGAGAGCATGATGTAGTCAAGCTTAAAAACCTGAAGCTAATATTTAAGCTTGACTACACAGCTAGCATGCTGTCACACAACCAGACACGCCCCTTTGCTGATGTGCTGTGCACTGGATTTTCACTAACCAAGCAGGCAGCTCCATTCTGCCAAGCTTCAACCAATGACCGTGCCAGGCCTTAAGCGGCACGGCCCAGTCAGCATCCTTTGAAGCAGGAAGAGGGAGGAGCTACGAGCGAGACGACAGCAGAAAGTGACTGTATTAATTAGCATCGATGCTAACAGCTTCAGTAGCAGTTTTGTCAGAGAGACAGACAACCATTCACACTCATACCTTTTTGAGTCACCAGTCAACCTCATGAGCATGCTTTTGGTCTGTTGGAGAAAGCCAGAATACCTGGAGAGAACCCACGCATGCACAGGGAGGGCATGCAGATGCAGAAAGCCTGACATGGGGATCGAACCTGCTGTGAGGCATGTGCACTACCTGCTTCTCCACCGTGCTCCCTTAAAGGGAAAATGAAGGGCTGAAATAAGATAGAGAGAGAGTGTTTTTTCTTTTAAAATCAGTATATTTAATGTTCAGTCTTTTTCAGCTTTCCTGAAATAGATAACCCCAAATAGCAAAAAGAAGCTCAATTTTGTTGTTTCATAATTTGTTTTTCTTTCCACTTCGATTTCAGGACTTTATTTGAGAAGACTTTAAGCTTGAGATTGCCTCTGTGAGAAGAATCCCTCTCTATCTTCACTTCATTTCAATGGCAATGAAACAGTGTTTAAAGTATTAAACCTCTTTAACAAGCTTTAAAACTTCTATCTTCTACTTTAAATACCCTAAATCTTAGTTTAATCTGGTCAATTAAGACAGGTTCTTCTTCTCATTCTTCTGTTTCTTTTTACCGCCTATGTTTGTTCAAGTGAAGAGGCCGTGTCAGTCCCCAGTCCTCAACAAATTAGCACCACACTAAATTCTAATCAATCCATACTTATATGGTGTTCATTTGGAGTTGTTGGTTCTTTTAGCACCCTGCAGGCGAGTCATTAATATTGATTTTTAGTAAGCAGTAAACACTGCATTTAAATGTGAGCATCAAACTCCCACCTCCACCTCCCTCTGTTCGTTTGTATCTGCTGAGGATGAGGAGATAATGAGTGATGGATAATGAAGAGAGAGAAGACCTGTGTGGCAGATTACAGCAGGCAGCAGACAATTAAAGTTATCCCTCATGTTGTTTTGATGTGCAGTGATTAGAGTCACTGCACGATCAATTGATGTCACATTAAATATTCTCACAAACAACTTTGGAAACTAATGTGACTTATAGTTGGAGCTGAAGGCTCTTTTCATGTGTAAGGGGAGCAGGGACTGTCATTATGCAGATGTTTTTGTGACGTTTGCTGTTTTACACTCGATTTAATAAAGAAATATGGGATAACTTGTAAGCAGATTAATGAGGAAAGTCCTATAAAGATGGAGACATACTTGCTGTTTGTCTTCGGGTTTGTTGGCGTCATGAGTGTTTTTGTCCACATACTCACCAGTATTTGACATGTGTTGTGTACCTGTTGTGTTAGAATTAAACTGCAAACATGGTGGTAATTCTGAGAGTAATAGGTAGTAAAATGAAATAATCAATCTAATCATATTCCCTCAGTCTCATCTTACTTTAAAAATTCCCATGGTCTGGGATGGTTTGCTTTCTGTCATGTATTTGGTACCAGTGTTAATTTTGACAGCACTTTTTAAATTTAGTTTTAGTTCTAGTCTTTTGCCTAAATATCTTTTAGTTTTAGTCATAATTTAGTCATCTAAATTGTTCTAATTTTAGTCTAGTTTAAGTTGAGGAAATTCACAAAATTTTAGTCGATGAGATCTACTGTATTAGTCGACTAAAATATGAAGTATAAAGGGTAAGGCATTTTTTATATTTCCTTGAATTTCTGAAGTCGTGTTTGACACTTGGATAAAATGAAACAACTTATAACCCTTTATTGAATCAAACTTTATTTGTATAGCATTTTTCTTACAAAGTCCTGTAGCGCCAAGTGCTTTACAAAAAATGAAAAGAAATAAAATTAAATTAAATTAAAAATGAAAAAAATTGAATACCCCCACCCTCGCAATCCACATACAGCACACACTCACTTACACACACACTCACTTACACACACACACAGACAATAAGAAGAGATTCTAACAGAAAACAGAGCTAGAGGACTGAGGAAATGCCATCTTGAATTAACCATGAGGAAACACAGGAGCTAGGATGAAAATGACACAACGGCAAAAACAAAAGTGATTAGAAATGATATAAAATACTATTGGGAAAATAAATAAATAAATAGAATTTAAAATAATAAAATGGTAAAATGAGATAGCCTAACACCAAATACGCAATAAAATCTGCTAAAGTAGGATAGTGAAAAAAAATCAGTCAAAAGAGGATAAAATTCAAAAGCAATAAATCTGAACTGAAATGGAGAAAAAAACAGATTGAGTGCTAAAATAAATACATAAATAAGTAAGATTACATAATGAATATAAAAGCCAGACTAAAAAGACAGTTGACAGGGTTACCTAATGCAGTGGCCAGTGAGCATATACTTTAAATGCATCTTTCCATTTTTTTGTGAACAATTAAGAAAAGATCATGTGAAAGAAGCAGAACAGAGGAGACTGTTGTTTCCTAAAAAGCTTTGCCTGGTTTATGTTCAAGCTGAGATCTTAGTCACTGAATCGTACCTGAAATCCACATGAAACCAGCTCACACAGAGTAACCTGCCCGCGGCTGCACTGCAATTAATACTTCAGATGACTCATCCTCTACCTTTCAACAGGCGCACCGAGATGTTTTTTTTGTTCTAACCAAGGTAATAAGGATCTGAGACGGGGATTAGATGAATCATGTACCTTTTTAGCTCAGACGAACGGCACAGGAGGATCTGTTTGTGTTGAAGTATGAAACACAGTCACTGCTTTGATAACAGGGAACATTAGTTATGTTTTGTGTTTAAACCTTCCAGGAAAACTGTTGCTGTTTTGGTTTTAATTAATGTTTCAGATTCATACAGATGCTGGATGTGCAGTAGATGTCATATAGGATTAAGCACTGACTTTAACCGCTTCTGTTTCCTGTCTGCTGTGATCACACTTTGACTTTTTATTGTTGTTTCTGTGGACAGCTTCTGGTGAGAGTGTGATGTCCTCGATTTGCAAGGTATGAGAACAAAGTAGAAGGAACTGAGAAGAGAATTATTATGCATGAAGACAAATGATATCTGATGATTATTATCCAGGCTCAACCGGATAATAACAAGCCATGTCGCGCTGGTTACGTAATCTATTGCGCCTTACTAGAAGGACCGAGGTCTGCCCCCGTCTCTCTGCCAGACCAAAAGTGAATATGGCTTCACCAGTGTGGTTGTTTATCTCAGTGGCAGAAGACAACAACAACATTGCTGTTTACACAACCTGTTCGGCGAGAATTCTGAGAGGAGGAAAGAGGACTTCGAGTTTTAACACAACAGATCTTATAGCTCACCTGAAAAGTCGTCATCACGGCGGAGCGGTATTGAAAGAATATGAAGTGGCTGCGGTAGCAGCTAGTAGTGCTAAGGCTAAAAACAACAACACGGAACGTGGATGTCCCCATTCAGCATGCGTTTGAAAACTGTAAAAACTTTTTAAGAGACAGTGGAAAGGCTAAAGCCATTAACGACAAAGTGATGGAGTTCATAGTGCTCGACGACCAGCCCTTTTCTGTCATTGAGAGCCCGGGTTTTCACAAGTTAATAGCACATTTGGAGCCATGTTACACTCTCCCAAGCTGTTGCTTCTTCTTGGATGTGTCCATCCATGCCCTTTAAGGTATCGTTGCCACACATATCCATAACTTGATAACATAACACACAACAAGAAGGGACTACACCTAAGTTTTACCACAGACATATGGACATCTGACGTTAGTCCAGTCAGCAAGCTTAGCTTAACAGCTCAGTGGTTGGATCAAGATTTCTACATGAAAAAAGATTATATTAAATATAAAAATGTGAAATTTTAGGGTATCGGTATCGGCCATGAAAAGCAGGAAATTATCAGTTATCGGTTGAAATTTTTCATATTATGCGTCACTATATATCACAGGAAGAAAAAAGTTAATTATAATGCGTGTTAATCACAGTTGTTGGCCCTGTAGGACTCCCAGTGCAATGCTCCGTGTGAGGATTTGTACTGCTCTGTAGACCAAGGTAAGTAAAAGCATGTTGTTGACTGGATAACAATGACTTCTGTGCTCCCTTTATCAGGTTATGCTTCCACCTGTAGGAGTCCTCAAACACTTCAGAGCTTGGTAGACTGACTTGCTGATAAACAAACTGCTTTAACATTCACAGATGGATACAGGCAGCAAAACAAAAAACATGATCAGGACATCCCTATCATTAATTTTAGCAGAGATAATGAACAAGTAGAATGACTGTCTTTAAATCATTCTACAGAATTTCCATGTGTCATAGATATTTAGTGCCATCACTTCATCTTAATGAGGATTCTGTTAATTTTATCCTGATGAAAAACATTTCCGAAACACTTCTCATTCAGACAGTATCATATGTGCTGCATCATTTGTATGTTATATCCATACATTTCAGCCATGTAACCACGTGTCAGCCATTATCTCTGACCTCCTGACTCTGATGCAGTCTACAGTCCACGTCGACTCTCTCTCTGCCTTACAGGGAAAAGACAATTTATTGCCACCCTCAGTCTAAATGCAATGAATGTATTTACTTCAAGGAGCGATTCAGACGTCACATTCCCACCACCCTCGTGCATCTTCTGCGAGGCCTTCGGTTCAGCCCGATAGGAAGCCTCTGTGGGGCGAGCTGGAGGCAGATGAGAAAGTGGAGAGCGTTTCAGGCGGACCGACGGGTGCTTTAAATCAGTCAAACTGACTCTGGAGGTCACACAGAGCAGCACAGAAACTCCAGCTCAGCTCTGCAGCTCCACAAACCTCCCAAAGCTTGTCGCTGTCTGACTCTTCCGCCGGTGCTAAGCTGATTTTTACATTTTCCCCTCAAACAATGGCAAAAAGCACCGGCCTCGCTCTGGGCGCCGGCCGGGAGGGGGATTTATGGATATTTGGCTGCCCTGTGGTTGCCTGTGTCCGTACTTCTTTAATTACGTGCATGTGTGTGTATGCAGCTGTGACACTTCGGGGAGATGGGTGCATGAATCATGACTGTTGGTGCTCCGGGGAGAGATGGCTGCAGGCTCATGTGCTTCCTCTCAATAGGGAACAGGCAATTGGCTGCCATTGTGAAGGTCACAGCTCCTAATAGACTGTGCAGGCTTGTTAGAAATCAGTAGGAAAGGAAATGGGCCTCTTTTCAGGAAGTTTGGAGATTTTGTCTTGTAATTGTGCCTTGCGTTGAAGAAGATGCTACCCTGTTATACAGTATAATGTAATATTGTCCTCTGGTGCGGGACGCTATTCAGCTTTTAATGTAAATTTATGGATTTTAGCTTATTATAAAATTGAAACTAGAAAGCACTTGGAGAGCACAAACCTCCACCAAGGTAGCTCACATATTGTTGTTACATCTATAAGCAATAGTTCTATGATAAAGTTACCATCATAATATGATTCATGACCCTGAAAACCCATACCTAGCACTCAGAATCATGTTGATATCATTGTTAGTTAGACAGTTATTGAGCAAAAACGATTGTTGACTAATGGATAAAACCACCAAAATCTAATCATTTTTAAGTTGGGCCGTTACCAACGTCTCCTGAAAATTTCAGCAAAATCCGTCAAGTAATTTTGGCGTAATCTTGCTTACAAACAAACAAACAAAAAAAAAGTACACCAGCAAAAACATAGCCTCCTTGGCGGAGGTAATGAGGTAATCATTATATGAGGGATTACTTTGCAGCTTGCTTTATTTTGCTTGTTTTGGTCATAGGTTTTGTCATGCATATTTTCCATAATTGATCATATTTTGTCTACCGTAAAACAAACCCCAGTTCCAATGAAGTTGGGGCATTGTGTGAAATATAAAACAGAATTGTATGATTTGCATACCATTCTGACATTTTGATGTTGAAATTCAAAATCAGTGAATATCTGCAACAATCAAGTTTATCACTGTGAGCATTAATATCTCATCATTTTAGCATATTCAGCTGAATATAAGTCGAAAAGGTTTGCAAATCATTTAATATATGTTTTACATTGTCATAACTTCATTGTGCTTTCTCAAAAATGCAGTCAATCTTTTTGTAGGTTTTTTTTTGTTCCATAATAATTTAGTCACTTTTAAAATTTTGTATTTTTTTTTTAAGTCCTCAGATTTTTGATTGTATTTCAGATTTAAATCTTCCTCGATGCAGACCTTGGACTGTCAGTTAGTAATTTTATGGATAATCGTGATGTCAATATGATTTAAGGCTGAACAATGTTGGGAAAAATCATATTGCAATATTTTTTTTCTCCTGCTTTATTATTTTTGGCGTATTCCCCGAGGAGTGCTGTCTTTGTGGTGTCAGTTTTCTTAATGAACTAGACAAATAAGCTCGTGCTTAGTTCCGAGGAGGACGCACTGTGGTGAGCACTTGACAAGGCACTACTGGACACTGCTGGATTTGTCATAGTGGGCCAGTTGCTTTGCATGTAATTGGCACACAGTGGAGCCCAAAGTGCTTCCACTTGCCACTCCTCATTTTTCAGTTATTGTCCGCTTGTATTGGCCCTCCTTGCCCTCGAAGTGTCTTCTCCAGCTGTTGGTTTTCGGCAGACTAGATGCAGGTGTTGTAGCTGTTGAGCACAGGAGGACCAGGTTGCACTGGGAGCGCCATCTATTGAATCAGGTGGTTCACTTCGGATTTTTACCCTCATGCTCGAACAGATATTCGAATATCAAGTAAAAGGTGACAGCTCTCCCACACAGAGGGAATAGTCTAACCCTGTGTGTGCATTACAGTCAAATAAGTGTGATATTAAAAAAATGCATTTCTTGATAAAAGTAATTCTGATGATGCTCCACCACCAGAACTGGAAAATCCTCCTGCTTCACCCAAATCTAAACTGATGAAACTATTTCCCTCTCTGTGAAACTCTTTACTTTTGTGATGCTACAAGAACATGTTAAGATTTTGATGAAGTCTCGGTCAAACATTTTGACCTTTCAATAGTTTGAAATCTGTTGAAATCTTTTACTCATGGATTTGCAGGATTCTACCCCCTTTATAACAGTTTCTCGCAGTGCTATGAAGCTTCACCTGTATTTACTTCATTCACCTGACCCTGGGATGATTTCAGTGAATATGGGGTAAATATATGAGCTACCTCACACCTGCATGTGAGGACACCACTCTGGCAGCCTTTAAATCAATGTGCACTTCATTTGGATTTTTTTTCCAACCAATGAAATGGAAATATAAATGAAGTCTGGGGTCGGCCGACCAAATAAATTCATCAAATTGGAAACTCTGCAGCCAGGCTCATCAAAAGCAGCACTTTATTGGCTTCACTTTTCACTCTGGAGCTCGTCAGTCAATAAGAAAAGGGAGGGGAAGAGTGGTTTTTAATCTCTCTCAGACTCTGACCTTAATAACACAGGGCCTCTCCTGGGCTGCCAGTTTATTCCAAAGAGAGCTCGAGCATATAATGTGGCATGATTAATACATTTACAGCAACAATACAGAGAGAGGCCGGGCCACACAGACATAATAAGCAGATCAACACAGAGAGAGATAATGACTATTCACAGGCTGTCTTCATAATCCTCTCAGGCACTGAGGAAGACGGGCCATGGTCTTTCAATTATTTTATTGTCCTAAAACACAGATGACGTGATGGGGGGTTTAGTTTCTATGGATAAGTTTGAATAAGGGGCCTGGACTGATTGACATGCAGGACGATAACACTGAAGACTTTGGGGTCGACTGAATACAGAGCAAAAGTTCCAAAGGTCGGCCAAGGTGATAAATAAGCAAACTCACATGGCTGAAAGATTTCTTGTAAAAACTTTAACCTAGGGCTGGGCAATGTACCCGTTAAATTGATTAATTTGAATTATTTTCTGGAGAAGATTTTAAAGTGAAAAATCAAGATTTTTTTCTCAACTTACTCCAATCGTAAATTGTTGCAATGTTTAAAAACATAAATACTGAAAATGTTGAGTTTTCATGATGATAGGCCTTGCCAGGTTTTGCCCAAGCAGATGTTAATACTGTAAATTCCTTGACCTCATTCGGAGTCTCACTTCTACTTAATTTTTACTTATTTTTCCTTCATAAGGAAGTTGATATGGCTTAAAGACTCTGCATGATGCAACCTGCTTACTTAATTTTCATTCTTATTTCATTTATTTTCATATTTAATTGTATTTATTTTATTTTACTTTATTTTAGTTAAATTAATGCTCCTATCTATTCTAATGTCTTTAGTTGATATTTTCCCGACTGCTATACTGTGTATAAGAGCAACTAAGACAACTTAATATCCCCTTGGGATTTATTAAGTATTTCTGATTCTGATTCTGATGTTTAGGCTTTTATTTTTTTCTCAAATGTGATTAAATATTGATCAGATGTTTCCATGTTAATATTCTGTGTAAATAGCTCAGGCAGGCCTCCGTACCTATGAACTACATAATCAACATTTTATGATAAAATTACAGCATGCATTCTAACTATAAGAGGCAAAGTCTGTTTAGTTTGGAAACATGATTCAAGTAATTTTCAAGGGTTTTTAGAGGGAAAAATTGATTAAAATAGTAAATTGAGTTTTGTGAAAAAATCTAGGATATTATTTTATAGGGCATATTGCCCAGTCCTACTTTAAATCCCCCTCTTTTTTAATGCAGACACATTAGGGGTCAATGAAAGACGTGTTTCATTCATATTTCAAAGCAGATCAGAGCTCTCCATCAATTCTAGCATCTGCAGCCTCTTGTTATCCTGCCTGCTCCCAGTATTTCAGTGAATAATGTCTGCAGAGGCTCCTGGCTTACCAAGCATTATTGATATTGGCCAAGATCTGTTATTCTGTCAAGCCAGAATATTACATCTTTGAATGAAATTGTCTATTTGATAGGAATAATACAGTTATAATTCAGCACAGAGCTTTTACATGATATGTGACACAGAAAGTCTGTTGGTGAATCTGAAAAGATGGATCTGCCTGATGACAGACATTGAATCAGGCGGATCCATCTGCACTGCAAGGTTAATTTAGTACTTGAAGAGCCAACACACAACCAGTTATTATGCCAAAACAGTATGGAAAGACGATTGAGCATAAATTTGATATCGATTATATCAAGAGTTGTTTAGCTCTACTAGTACTCAAATTTGGAGTACATGTGCTCAGTTTTGGTAAACTTGTGCACGAGTAGACTTTACTAGTGAAGCAAAAAGTGTCACTAGTAGTACTAGTAGACTTTAAAATGTTAACTAGTACGACTAGTAAGCCTTATATGCTAATAAGAGGGCGGGGAAAAGCAAATTAAAGCTTCCCAATGGCTTTCAAAAATATATCAACCAATCAGGATGCTTGATTTGGTTATGATCCCTCCTACTTCCTTTGCATTAGGTCTGCAAGTACTATTAGTGAATCTATGGCTTTACTAGTACTACTAGTAGACTAAAAACAATCTTCTGGTACTACTAGTGACATATTTTCATTTTACTAGTACTAGTAATCAAAAACTTTGTTTTAATAGTTAAAGTTTTTGGCGCACTAGTGTGCGAGTAGACCTTACTAGTCAAGCAAAATCATCCACTAGTAGACGATTTTGTGTTACTAGTAGTACTAAAGGACTTAAAAAACTTAACTAGTAATATCTCAAAGCTTTAATAGTAGTACTAGTTGCAGTTTTTGTACTCACTTGTAAAGTCTATTCACGCACTAGTTGACCAAAATTGGATATATGTACTCCAAATTTGAGTACTAGTCGAGCTGAACTATGGTTGATATCACCAATATCAAATTTATGCTGAAAAGGCTTTCCATGAAACAGAAGACTTGATTGCATCAATGTTAGTATAAGCTAATCATAATAACTTGAGGTTAAATAGTACTGGTAGCAAAAAACACATCAGGGCATCGCTAGATCCAAAGCAGAGTAATTGTGGTATTGAAGACACCATTTCTGGATCTTTATAAGTTTAATAATTCAAACAAACAGTTCATGTTTTGTTTTGATGTCGTGCTTGTATGGAACTGCCACTGATACGACTTTGGAAAAGCCCAGCTTTACTAAAACAGAACCTGTCCCTGACAAAAACTACCAAAGAGGAGCAACCAGCAAGTTAATGTTTCAGTTGCTCTGCTGTCTGTAGGTTTTAACTAAGAGTATCACTGAATAGACTCCTTCTAACTTGGACAAACAACGAGCCACAAAGATCCAAATATGACTGCTTGTTAACTAACATCAGAGCCCCAGGGAGCTCATGAAGACCATGATGCTGTTGTTTGCTCACGTTAACTCGCAAACTCACCTATGATAAAGAATTATCACCTTTTGCTCCTCATTTGGCAGCACCATTGGCCAGGCTGGGACAAAATATCTATGTTCATCCAATCAAAATGTCTTGTGTTTTATTCAACAGATCAACATTATAATATATCAGGTTTTATTCCAAAGTAAAAGGCACACTATCCAGCATTTAAACTTGTTTATACCTCAAGGTGTTCATCCGTTAAGAAGGTGTGGCAGGATCGGTAAATCAGGACAGATGCTAATGAAGCAGTGCTTTAAGACTTGCAATTAGACTGCACCAAGCTAGACTGCTGCAGTAAAGACAGTAAACTCTTAATTACCCACATAGTCTTTGGATGTACTAACAAGCTTCATATCTTTTCACGTCTTTGGAATTTATGAGTCTAAGAGCCTTTAGTTGTGATTTTGATTGATAAAGTAGCATCGTGTAATGCTGTCTCACTAATACAAAGACTCTACAGTTATAAGTGAAGTGTATAAATGTTGTCATGAGTCTGCATAGTTGCGTGTTTATTTGTGCAGAAGATTACAGCGACTGTCGCCGTACCAAGCAGCTGCCACAGAGAAGAAGATGAATCATGCGGAGGAGCAGACTGTGTTTGTCTGTCGGTGTTACTTTGGAGAGTTGTCAGGGTTGAACAGGCTCTCTTCATCCTACACCATGAGCTGCCGCCCGTTGTCACGCTCTGCAGTCCCAGATGTAGTAATTCACAGTAGGTAGTAACTGACAGGAGGACTAACCACCACCTCGACGCGCTGGGAGTCACAGGCGAGAGTCACTGAGAAGACGGCCGACTGGAGAGAGGACATGGAGCACGCAGGATGGGAGAGTTTTACGTGATTTAAGTGGTTTATATGACGCAGACACCCTTCATGCACTGACTTCTATCGGATCTGGGGGATTTGTATTTGGTTTTGTTTTAGGAGAAGCTTGAGTTTGTTTCGGTGAAACTCCAGAAGGGATGATCGCACAGTCTCACGGGAATGGGACTTCGTCAACCAACTGTTTCTGAGCAGTTTGGCAGCTCCTTCAAGAGAGTGATTCCCTAAAAGCAGGAATCTGAGATGTCCCTTTGGGGATGCACCAGTGGAGAATACTGTTTGTTTCCTTTATCAAGATGAGGTGATACTGATACCCCATCTGTTCTGCCATGTACAGGACTGGCATGTGTTGAGTGTACACATGCTCAGCCCCTCGCAACTTATGTTAGACATTCGTATAATTATCTAAATGAGGAAAGGATCATTCTTACACAGAAGAGCCTGTTTATTATACAAACGGATGTGCCTGTTTGGATGAAATGCAATGCAGAATAACAGCTCAAGTGTTCATTTACACAGTTGACATTGTTTTATTGTGTGAGCTTTAGAGGAAGGCGGTCAACCCCAGAAAACTGTTTTCGTCCAATGCTTTATTTTTATGTTAAGAGCCTTGACAGTTTAGATAAAATGTCTTATACTTCTTTTCGGCACAAGACATTTCAGATATGCTGCTCCTGCAGACTGGAATCTGCTGTGAGAAAAACAGGGTCTGGGGGTCTTGTTAAATCCTTTAAAAGCAAATAAAAGACATTAGAGGAAGATAAAGCAGATTGTGGAGGTTTTGACTGATTTTTTGCTCTTGAACACTGAACTGACCGCTTAATCTCCGTTTTTGTGTATGTTTGAATGTTTGTTAGCAAGATTACAGACAAACTACTGGATGGATTTACATGAAAATTTTGCCAGAGGTGTGGTTTGGTCCAAGGAAGAAGCGATTAGATTTTGTTGGTGATACGGATTAGGTTTGAATCTCATCAGTTAACATTGCACGGATTTAAAAAAAATCTTATCTCTACCATTTCTTCATGGATTCCCTTCCAATTTCACAGGATAATATGGGCTTCATGTCTCTATCATCAAGGTAAATTTCATCTGGATCAGATCCACATTGACGTCACAAAAAAACATTCAACTTTATAATGGGAAATCCCATTGATGACATTCAAAAATTCATATAAAATCAAAATATTAAGTGATGTTCCCAAAACTTGTTGTGTTCATTCAGGACAACAACCTGCATGTATGTGCTGAGTTTGGTTCAGATCCTTTTCTGGATCTGGTGATCCAGAATAGGATCTTGTACAGGCCTGGACACTCTTAAGCTGCATTCCCACTAGGTTCCCTATCTGGTTCAGTTCAGCTCGGTGTGGCATGCATTCACTGATGTTTTCAATGTAAAAAGGTACTCAAAAGATTCACGCAGTCCCACTTTTTTGCACCCCTCTGAAGGGGTGCAGAACATACCGAACCAACCCTAAAGGAAAATCTCTCCGGTCTGTTGATTGGTCACAAAAATTCTCATGGGACAGCAACTAAAATCAATACACCTATCTCACCATATTTAAAGAGGTTGTGGACTTAGAGTCATTCGTTTCACTTCTGTTGCTGCAAAGAATTTCCACATGAAACAATGGTCCAGCGGCGTAAAGAGGTGGTGAGAGAGAAGTCTCAGTGCTGGGGACTTCCTGTTTTGTGCATAGAAGTGCTCTGTCGCCTGGAGGAGATGTTAAACAAACAAAAGGTTATATAAAACTCAAAAAGCAGAATATGTTCTCTTGAAAAGGGAAGAAGATAATTGATCCACCATCTTTTATTTTTTTCTTAATTATACCTTTCAGGAGCGGTTTTTTTCAGTCTATCCTTAAAGGTAGTTAAAAGTTTCTGGACTGCATGGCTGGAAATAATCAGAACACTTCAGTTTATTACTTCCTAACATTGTTACATGCACAATATCTTCCTTTTTTAGGCACGTACAAAGTGTTTCCATTTGTTGCTTGGAATACACAACCAGTTCTAAACGATTTGTGTTCAAACATGAGCCTTTCTGTATAAAAATGTAGAGAGATAATCTTAAATATAGAGATGTTTTTCAACAGAATTTTTAAAAGTATATTGTAGTGCTGGTGTTGAATATTAGGCTGTTTTAGTTTCCCTCATAAAGTGATCCGTGAACATTTCCTCACTTTCCTCGCTCCTGTAGAGAGCTTGTCTCAGGGCTGCACTTTTACAGCACTTGAATTTATGGCCTGTATCTCAAAGTGCTGAACTAGAAGATGCATCATTTAACAGGATTTCATAACTGCACAGAGCCGCCTGTAAAGCCACGAGGCAGTCGTTTAGCTCAAACACGGCTGTGGGTGAGTTGGCCAAGGTTTTGGCACTGCTAGTGACCTGTTGATACGACGTGGAGTCATGTTTAAATTAGTGCAGAATATTTGTGCCACTGTTACAAAGCAGAATGTTTTAGTTCTTCTTTAAGAGAGAGTCCACTCACTTTGTCTACACACATAGGTATTTCCCCTAGTTTTCTAGTGGCTCCCAAGATGCATTGCGGACTTGAGGTAGCTGTCAGAATCAATCACTGAGTTTTGTAGCTTAATGTCCAATTAGTATTCCAAGGTCCTTTTTAAATAAGCAGTTTGTCAACATTGTCAAGCACCCTGCACTGTTGCACTTGTCCTTGGCATACGGGCCAATCAGAATTTGATGAAGCATCCAATCAACACAGAACGCAGGGAGCCAGCCAACACTTAAGTGTCCATGTCACGGTGTGTATTAATTTGATTTATAAGCCGGCACCGCCACATGCATGGAGTACGTCATGGAAAGCCATGAGGCCAAGAACACAACGAAGCTCCTGGCCCTCGTCTTTATTAGATTGGCTGCTGGCCGGCTCCAGAGAGAGACGGAGACAGAGGAGGATCTGGATGCTCATGGTGGCATAAAGATGCCGACAGTTGGTGAGGCAGACAGGCGGGGAGGAAGGGAGGCAGGCAATGCTCGGGAGGAGAGGAAAACAAGGGGGTTGACAAGTAGTTGTGACAATTTTACAATCCTGCTTCTGGTATTTCAAAACATGAGCTCCACATAAAGGTATTCTCCATGAGATGCAGATGTTCCAAGATGGGTTTTTTTCACTTGTCTTTTGTTTCCATTTTATTTATTTTTTGGTACTTACGACGCTCACAGAAAGTCTTTAATCGAAGAATCAGACATTATCAATATAAAGATAAGCTTAAAGAAAATGTTATCCTGTTAGACAGCTAAGTTACAGATTTAACAAGATACCAATGATAATATAGTCAAGGATTTATACTTTTTTATATATTGTTACATCGGCCAGTAAGTTATAAAAATTTAGCAACTTATTTTGGTTAAAAATTCCCCTGAAGGAAGGACTCCAAGTTCTCTGCAAGTAGCAAAATAAGCACATTTTTGATGCCTACATGGGATGCAATCATTCTCAAAGTAATTCAAGCATATGATAGTACAATAAGTGCATGTGAATTCACATCTTTTCAGTTTGGAGTGCAAGCAGCTCTAATTTATTGTTGCCCTTTCTGTCTGTGATTGCTCTGCTGCTTCTGTGCCTGTGAGTCAGCTCGCAGGGGTGAGTAAACTCCTGCTACAGGTAACAATGCCCTCAGGTTGAGCCAAGATATCACGCTACTGCTTTTCAAGAAGAGAGACAACAATATGCACCATATATGTGCCATATGAGGGACCTTTCTGCTTTATTTCTGTAAAGAAGGTTCAGCATATGCTAAACCTGAAATTCAATAATGTTATAGTTTTTGGCTACTTAAGCAGGGTGCACACATAAAGATAATTGGGCTGTTTTTGTCCTGACTTTAGCCCCTCCCAATCAAAGCTGACAAATGTCAGATTATTTTATGTTTTATAAGATTCCTGAGCCATGACTCCGTGATTTGTGACGTGAATGTAGCCAATCAAGAAGCGAGCTGACTGAGGAACAAGGAAGCAGGCATAAATAAAAACAAGCATGGCCGACCTGAAGCATGAAGTTCTGTGGACCTCAGAGATGGAGGACCAGCTCACATGCTCTCCAGGATTTTTTCCACTGTCTTTTCTTTTTTTAGATGAGGATTTTTCTGTCAAAAATAGTCCCAAGACCACCATCGTTCCCTCTTCTGTTATGTCCTCTTCCCTGTTGTGTTTTCTGGCTGTTGCTGTGTTTCTTCTTTGTTTTGTTAGATCATGTTTGATCACGCCAGACTTCTGTCTTGGAGGACTAGATTCTAGATCGGTGGTTGGACAGAATCGTTATGTGTGTGGCATGCTGTGTTGAGATTATCAGAGCACACCACACACAGAACGATCAAAACTGCTCAATGCCTGATTTTTTATCTTCAAGTCTTGTAGGTCCTGTAGGGCATCATTTTATCAAAACATTGCACAAACAATCATTAGGTTCTGCAGGGGGGATCTAAACTCCTAGCACATCAGCATGTTGCATCAAATTAAACACAACATGCTGTACCTTTTTCACAAGGCCTTGGATAAAGAACTCTGGAAAATCCTTAACATGCTCAGAACATCCTGACTTCTGCAGAAGGAAGAATGTGTCCTCATTTGTTGGTAACAACCAAATATTTTTCATTATTGGATTAGACTAGATTAGATTAGATTTGATAGAACTTTATTAATCCCTTGGGAAACTGCCTCAGGGAAATTAGGATTCCAATAGCAGTTGGAAAAGTAGATAAAAAGATACATACATAAAAAAGATAGAAATAAAAATATAAATATAAATATAAAATAAATAAAAAAATGGCTACTGGCTGGCTACTGCTCCTTTCTGTCCTCTGTCTTCCTGTTACTCCTCCTCCCCTCCTGTGAGGAGTTGTACAGTCTGATGGCCTTTTATTGTGGATGCTCAAACCTTGACTTTGGCTCCTTGAGAATGGTGACAGCCCTAACTAGAACCATATCAAGATTCAACTCCTGGTACCAGCTCTACTGAGAGCGTTTGTGTGACGTGGCCATCCAGGACATGATAATCGTCGTCATAAAGGTTATCATGGAGAAGATGTGATGGTCTGACAGGCATGTGCAGACAGAGACGAGAGCAGATGGAGTGATAGGCACGCTGCCAGGGAGACGGAGAACACATAGAGACGAACCCTCAGACGTCCACAGCAGCAGACAGTGAGTGACGCGACCACAGAGACGGGAAATGTTCTTCTCTCCGAGTCTGTCGGTGCCACTGGAGTACGGGCTGTGGGGGAGGAGAGGAGGTCTGAAAATGAAAGAGAGCAGCAGAGCTTCAGTCAAAGCTGGGATGCCTTTTTCTTTTTTTTTTCTTCCTTCCTCGGCTGTGTCATCTTCTCTGTTTGCCCTGGAGCGCCTCTTCTCAGCATCAGCCTCCATGTCAGGACTCATCTCGCAATCTCTGCTCTTTTTATCCTCGTCCCCCTCCCTGAGCACAGATCTCTCACAGCCTTCTTTCAAAGGTCATATGGAGAATAAGATCTGGTTTTGGTCTTCCTGTTTGACAAACAGCCGCAGATTCTGGATTGAATGAGAGACAGAAAGCTTTAAACACTTCCCCCGCGTGTGAAACGTCTTCATTATCATACCTCAGAGTTTCATGTGCTTGACTTTAAACCTTCAGAGATGTGTGTGTGTGTGTGTGATTATGTGTGTGCATGTGGAGCGCCTGCTGTTCAGTGGACACAGCAGGATTGTGAAGGTCACGCTTGGGCTAAAACATTGAACTTTGATTCTCATCATCTTCAGGATTAAAGTGTTTGAGGTCATGACCTCCCTTCAGATCTGTCATTCTGTGTGTGTGTGTGTGTGCTTGACTTAGCCTACTTCCAGGGACACAATTCAGATCAAGGACTACTTAAATGAGGACAGGTTGTCCCATGGAGGACAAAAGTCATATCCCATTTGGAAGAAGCAGATATTTGGGTCAACTGTAAAGGCTGTTGTGGGGTTTTAGTTAGGGTTGGGTGATATGACCTTAAAAAGAAAATCCTTGATTTTTTCCCCAAAACTCGATTTACGATTTAACCGATTTTTTACCTCTCAAAAACAAACAAAAAAAAAACTGCCACAAAAATGACATGAATCAAGTTTTGCCTTTATGTTATCATATGTTCCAAAACTAAACAGACTTGTATTGTATCATAAAATGTTGATTATGTAGTTTAAAGGCAGGGAGGTCTGTCTACATAAACACTGAAGGATTGAGCTACTTTTACAGTAAATTAACATTGAAACATCTGAACAATATTTCATGTCATTTAAGAAACACATAAAAGCCTAAACATGTGCTTGTGCAAAACCTGACAAGGCCTATCATCATGAAAACTGTATATTTTCAGTATTTATATTTTCAAACATTGCAACAACTTATGATTGGAGTAAGTTGAGAAAAACATCTTGATTTTTCAGTTTTAAATCGTCTGCAGAAAACAATTAAAGTAATTATTTTGATTGATATATATTGCCCAGGCCTAGGTTTAGCCTCCAGAAAAAGGTGCGTTTATATGTAGGTGTGGGCCTTATTGGTTATTAAGGTATAAAATCATATTTCTAAACAACATAAAAGGGGCATCAGGCCAGGTATGGCACCACATGGCAGGGAGCAACTGCTGTGACCTGTAAGGCAGTTTTAATTTCGAAAGCACTTTTTAATTTAGTTTTAGTTATAGTCTTTTGCCTACAATATCTTTCAGTTTTAGTCACAATTTAGTCATCTAAATTGTTTTAATTTTAGTCTAGTTTTAGATGATGACATTTCTCAGCATTTTAGTCGACAAAATGAACCGTAAATTTAGCCAGCTAAAATATGAAGTGTAAAGGGTAAGGCATTTTTTAATGTTTCCTTGAATTTCTGAAGTCATGTTTTACACTTGGATAAAATGAAACATCTAATAACCCTTTATTGAATGCTTGTAAAGTTTGAATGTATAAATGAACAGAAACAAGTTGAACTTTTGTGTGAAATGCAGTCACCTTTATTTAGGCTACCTGACAGAGCATCTCAGTTACAATACCAGAATAGACAACAAACAGTGAACCTGCTCTACATGAATATATCAATTCATAAAGAGAGTTGCTCTGATTGGATCGCTCCCCAACTTATCCCACCACCACCAAGCTAAGGCAGCTGTGATTGGATGTCCCTCTGAACTCATCCAACCTTTCCACACAACCAAAGTAGCTGTGATTGGATGTATTCCTAGTTTTCTTTGTCGACAAAAATATCAGTTAATTTCATTTTAGCTTTTGTCCACGTGCACTTGTTTTTATTAGTTACTGTCTAGTTTGCGTCAGGGGAAAAAAGGTTGTTGACGAAAACTGTGACGAAAATAATAAGTCAACAAAAGTAACACTTGAAAACATACAGATGTTTGTAATGGTCGTGTTTTTCAGGACATCACTGACGCCACTTTAACTGTCATCTCAGAAACTATTTTCCCATGTTTAACGAGTGCTGTATGGCCGTTGTCTTTCAGATGATGAAGCATGCGTGGGACAGCTACCGACAGTATGGCTGGGGCCACAACGAGCTCAAGCCCATCGCCAAGAAAGGACATTCCACCAACATCTTTGGTAAGCCAAACACAGTCACCGCTGCTGTCTGTGGCCATCGGCAGGGTGCTCACATAGCTGTAAATCACACATGGACGCTTGCATGAACGCACTCGTACACCCGGTCACACGTGCACCCCGTCCCCCCTCATGTTGACAAGGTTATGAGATAATGCCTCCAGCAGGATGCAGATCACTTTGGGGAAGTGTTTTGGTGCAGGAGAAATGTGAGGAAACACATCAGCAAATATAAAATTTGTTTTCTGGTTTTGTTTCTCAAGCTCTTATCATCCTGTGAATCAGATGTTTTGTCAAACCCTCGCTGACTTTGGAGCAGAGAGTGATACCGTTTCAGCTCTCGTGTGTTAACTTAATTTGTTCCAGTAACTGAAGAAGCAGGTTTTCTACACTAATACCAAACCCAGAATGAATCCCCCAGCCAGTCACTGCTACAGTAATAGATTTAGTTTTTGCAGTGGGAGTATAAACACGTTGTTAGGTCTTTGTCAGGGTCCCTTTAGAAGGGAAAAAGTCTGTTTGTAGTAATTGAAACATCGCCATTGGCAGTGCTACTCTCCTAACAAAGAGGTTAATCCAATGACCCTCTCATCGTCTGTTTTCTCTGCTTCAGAGGCACTTTTTTATTTCCACCTCTGCAGCTGCCATCATAACACAGGTCACACTATTTGGACAGTAGTTTCTGCTGAGGCAGAGTTTTCACGCCTTTGTAAATCATCCAAGAGCGCTCCAAGAACAACTTGGATGTGTCTTACTCGTATTCTTCCAGGTTTGTGGTTTATTCTTCTCTTTTATGCAGAAACAAGAGCTGTGCAATAACACAAGATCACATCAGATCAGGTGAGAAGGCACACTGCACCCTCCGGCACTCACATTTCAGTCGATTGCTTTCTTATATTTAGTTTGGAGGGCTCGGTTCAGGAGAGGAGTTGCAACATTTTTGCAATTCTCAATTGACTGATCGATATCTTTATTTCGATCATGTAAATGACAACTTAAAAACAGTTAAAAATACATTTATTCATATTCTATTGCGCTTGTCCCTTTCGGGGTTGCAGGGGTAGGGTGGGGAGGTGGAGCCTATCCCAGCTGTCATTGGGTAAGAGGCGGTGTACACCCTGAACCGGTCACTAGCCAATCACAGGGCCACATAGAGAGACAACCATTCACTCTCACACTCACACCTAAGGGCAATTTGGAGTCACCAACCAACATAATGAGCATGTTTTTGGTCTGTGGGAAGAAGCCAGAGTGCACGTAGAAAACCCACGCATGCACAGGAAGAACATGTAAACTTCACACAGAAAGGCCCTGCCCGACCTGGAGCTCGAACCGGCAACCTACTTGCTGTGAGGCACGTGCACTACCTGCTGTGCCACCGTGCTGCCTGTTAAAAATACAAATAAGTAATCATCAAAAAAATTCAAAAACAAAACAAGACAGTAACTTGAATCTGCAGTTTCTTAAACCTCTCAGCTTACATGAGCGAAAAGGAGGAGGAAGAAGTATAAACTTATCTAGTCCTAGCCTCTTGAATTTGACGATACTTTCTAACTGAAATCATAACACTGTCTTAAATTTACCAATGATTTTGAAACATGCACAGTGAATATACAATGTATCACTCATACAGAAAAATATATAGTCATACCTATACCTTCTTTATAAATGTATTTACCATACCCTGCAAAATTTTCATCCAAACAATAAACAAGCACCTTGTGGTATTTATTCATCAGTGTACTTCTGGAAAATTTTTTTAATGCCTCTTTTTGAACAGAATTATGCTCGAAATGTACTTCTGCACTCAATCTGTTTAACTCCACTAACAGTGAAGCAAGAACTTTTAATGTTGTAATCACACTCCTAACCTTTAGAGTTGAGTCTCTTAAATTATAACCCCCCTCTCTTCCATGAAACATTTTCTGAAAGTTTTTCAGTAACTTATTATTCCTCGCTTTGTATAATAGTTGAGCTGTTTTGTGCCCCACCAAGTCAAAACATTGTAGGGTTTTGGACAATATCAGTATTGGGAGATAGTTATCTCCATCATGGCACCACTATATCAGGCACAAAGTGAACATTTTGTCCTCAAATGTTTCAGAAGCAGGAAAATGGCCAAGTGTAACCCAGATTTCCACATAGTCCACCTGCGGAGCATTGCGTCTGTGCTACATCTTTGCTTTGACCGATGAGGCACGTTCTCGCCCTCTGGGAGCGTATTTGAAGAGCTGCGAGGCCTGAGAGTTTAATACAGGAGATCATGAAGATCACAAAAGAACCACAACTTCAGGGGTTTATGAAATAACAAGAAGAAGAACATGTAAACAACAGCTTATATTTCCTGCCTGACTTTGATTTGTTGATTTGGCATCGACATTGTTACCTTCGCCAAGGGGGTTTGTTTTTGGCCCCGTTTATTTGTTTGCTTGTTTGTTTGTTTGTTTGTTTGATAGTAAGATTATGCCAAAACACCTGGACAGATTTTGCTGAAGTTTTCAGGAGGTGTTGTTACTGGCCCAACTTAAAATTGATTAGATTTTGGTGGTGATCCAGATAACCGCCATAAGCGAATGATCGTTTTTGCTCAATAACTGTCTAACTAATAATGATGTCAACATGATTCTGAGTGCTAGGTGTGGGTTTTCCGGGTCATGAATCATATTATGATGGTAACTTTATCATGGAACTATTGCTCATAGATGTAACAGAGATATGTGAGCTACCTTGGCAGAGGTTTGCACCGTCCGAGTGCTTTCTAGTTTCCACTATTCTGCTGTATTTTGAAATGACCTGTAAACCTGGAGCGCTTGCTTTCCTGTATTTGGTTGATCTGCTTGGCGGGGGTTGACGCTGAACTGAAGTGACTCCTGCTGAAAATAGACTGGCTGTGTGTTTCCAGTGATACAACGTGGAAGTGCCCTGCTGGCCCGCTCTAGATCTACATCTTCTCCTCTGCGGAGACAACACTAACATTTTTTATTCAACTTACATCAAATCCTTCCCTAATAGACACACAGGGCATGATAAAAACAATCAAACACACACAGACTGAGACCTTTAACACATTCTGTCGTGCAGTTATCCCCAAATTCAGCCCTGTTGGCTGTCCAGCCTGCTAGCATCCACACTTGTGAAAGTCGAGTCGAGACATGCACTATTTTATGAACATTTCTCATCGTTTTGTCCTCTCTTTGCCTCTAAACCCTCTCATCTCGTCAGGCGACAGCATGTCTCCTCTGTGGTCATGTTGCTGTCAGAGTGGATAAAGAAAGTGTAAAAATATCCAGAGATCTGCTGCCCAGAGTCCCAGCTTTGTACAGATAATGTTAATTAGCACTTTTCCTGGTGAGTAATAGCTGGATAGAATGACTGTGTGTGCTGCAGGCACCAAGTGATAATTCTCATCAGATGAGGAGGCTCCTCGTCTCTGACCGTGGGTATTCTGCTCTGCTCGTGTTTTTGAGATTTATCTGAGCTTCTGTCTCAGAAAACTCTGTTTGTCTTTGCTAATTATCTCTTATTTTTACTGAAAATAAGGCTGGGAAATTAGCAAGTATCTTAGATTCATCGTTTAATAATAGGATAAGGCAGCTGTGTCTATATCTGTACAGTTTATTATTTATAGAAGACGTTAGTAACCTTGCAGTGCAGCTGGATCGGCCTTATTTCATGTGTGTAATCAGGCAGATCCATCCTGCCAAGCTCCAATCTGCAATGATTGTGCTCAGCCTGAAGTGGCACAGCCCAATCAGAGTCCTTTAGAGCAGGAAGAGGTCAGAGCTACGAGTGAGACAAAAGCAGGACATGACTGGTCTTACAGAGATTAGCATAGATGCTAACAGCTTCAGTTTAATCAGATCTGAACCTCATTTCTTTATTAAATGTAAAACAAACAACACTGAAAGCACTTGTCATATAAAGGGCATTTTTAGGGATGCACGATATTTGATTTTTGCCGATATCCGAAATGCCGATATTTTTTAATTTATTACTGATATTTCTGGTCAAGAGCACAAGCTCTGTACTTAACAAAAATGGACTTGTTTCTTTCAGTATTACAGTATATTTTTTTGCAAAGAACAGATGTAAAACAAGAAAAAAAGCATTTAACTCTTGCAAAAATGAAACCCTTGATTTTTAACTGCACCAATGCAGTGATGAGAGGGTGCATCAATGTTGTACATTTGTGTGATTTGCTGATATTCCAGCTGATATCAGCTGTAAATATCTGCATAAAATTTCAATATCAACCAAAACTGATACTCAGCTTTTTAGGCTGATATCAGCCGATACAGGTATCAAACCGATATATCGTGCATCCCTAGATATTTTTGCTTGACTTCTGGCATGTTTTGTGGCTCCAGTTTTGTACTTTTCACTGTGGCAGTAGTGTCCGCCTACTGTGTTATCTGACTGGCCTGCAGTGGATGTGATTGACAGGGCTATCGTCCAATCACCTGCTGGATATGCTTCTGAAAGGTTCTGCCCATTTCCAACCACTTTCTGTTGTCTCTTTCCCATATGAACAAGTGAAATATATTGATCGGTCCATCTGGTGCATCAGGCTCAGACATTTGTGCGAAATGTTTAAATCCTGTGATAATTCTTGAGATATCACATTCAGAAGCAAAGGATATAAACGCTCTGTGGCCTCTGAGCTTTTACTTATGACTGCCAAAGTCTGTCAACAGGCTGTCCTTGAATGTTAAAGGACATTTTTAGAAGATTGCTCAGAGTTTTTCCAGCTTTGCCTTCACAAGAATTGTCGCCTAAAGATGGATAACCAAACTGAGGAGTTAAGGCCTCTGGCTTTGGCCTGCGTGGAGGGATTAAAATAGAAGTCCTAAACATCAAGTCATTTACTGTTTTTTATGACCAGAAAGTGGTATGCTTTTACAGTCAAGAATATTGAGGTCTGTTTTGTATCACTGTTAACAGCTTATCTACATTTAGAGATGACAGTTGGTCCATATCGTCCACAGCTCTACTGAACAGTAATTGTTTAATAATGATCTTCTGTGATATTGTTGTCTAAAATCCCTCCCTGGTCTTTGCTGAGTGTGATTCTAAGTGTGAAGACGTTGCTTTGTGCTTGTCTACCATGGTCTTCACGAGTTGCCAGTTTGGCTGTTGTGTCCCCTGTCTTGTGTGTTTATGCTTCAGGTTCCTGGATGAGTGTTTGCGTGTGCGAGCGGTGTGAAGATGCATGCTTATGAGGCCTTTTGTGTCAAATTGGAAAGCTCCGTCTGGCAAATTGGCCGCCGGCGCCTGTGTTATTTTATGAGCTGCAGCTAAACGGTGTATGGATGCTGCTTGTGTGTGCGCATCTCCTTTTGTCGGAGCTTTTGTGTGTCTCACCGCTCGTCCAAAAGCTGTGTGTTTAGAAGTGTCATTGTTCGCATGCTCTCCTGCCTTCTTGTGTGCTGGAGTCGGAGTATCTTCAGGTTATTAGTCACAGGATGGACATTAAACATGAGCAAAACATGAGAGAGAGAATCAACACACCTCACAGTCTGCACACAACATCCTCACATTATTGATGAGGCGTATGCTGCCCTCTAAGAGTTTGGAGCCATTTATTATGTGTGTGCGTGACTGTGTATGTGTGTGTTTTTGAAAGAGAGAGACGACTGACTCAGTATATTGGGGATACAGCAGTTTTTTTTCCGCTGTATTCTTGTAAGAATTAAAGGGAATTGTACCAGAGTCACTTAAGTTTGGAAACAGCATTTGATCCACGAAGACTGTCAACATTATTTGTACTTGGATGTTCGTACGCCAAGAAGGCTTAAGGTACAGACAAGGGATTGGATCACTTCTGAGATAAAGACCAAAAAAAACTCCAGAATGAGTGATTCTCCTCATCTTCAACTGAGGCCTACACATTTAAATCTGCTTTTTGAAATCAATAAATTTTTTATTACCTCTGCCAAGGAGGTTATGTTTTTGCTGGCTTTTGTTTGTTTGTAAGGAAGATTACTCCAAAACTACTGGATGGATTTTGCTGAAATTTTCAGGAGGTGTTGGTGATGGCCCAACTTAGAAATTATTAGATTTTGGTGGTGATACAGATAACTGCCATTAATGAACGATTGTTTTTGCTCAATAACTGTCTAACTAATCATGATATCAACATGATTCTGAGTGCTAGGTGTGGGTTTTCAGGGTCATGAATCATATTATGATGGTAACTTTATCATGAAACTGTTGTTTATAGATGTAGCAGCAATATGTGAGCTACCTTGGCAGAGGTTTGTGCTCTCTGAGTGCTTTCTAGTTCACTCTTAATTCTGATCCTTTCTGTCTGTTACGTTAAAATACATTCACACAAAAACCCAAATAGTGCTTTTCAACTTAAATGTGATGTTGTTGTTCGGGGATGTAACTGCAGACTGCATTTATTGCAGCATCCATCAGGCTGTCCTGCATTCATCTCAATCGAGATTGCCCAAATATTTCAATATGATCAACACTTTTTAATGAGATTGTTTTGTCCTTGAAACTTGTTTTTAGATATTTGTTCTTAAGTGCTCTTAAGGGTAGATGTGAGGAAACACCCTTCAACAGACCAAGTTTTCACAGCGAGGTTGTTCATGGCCAGAATCCTCTCGTCTGATGTGAGGATTACGTATGTTTGAACACACAGAGCAGTTTGTGCACAATTTGCCTCCAGTTAAACCGCTCCTTCCAGGCTGTTGTTTTAGAGACAAAGGGTAAAAACTCTGTGTGTGTACCCGCTCCACGCCTTCCAGCTCAGCCTTAATCTGTCTGCAGAAGAAGAGAGGCCAGAACGGTAACAAGCGGACAAACCCAGGCTCTGTCTGTGGCAGCAGGCTCAGATAACCTTGAGTTCACTGCAGGCGCCTGTTTTTGTCCATTTTTTCTGATTTCTCCTCCTCTGAGCGGGGCCGATACTGAGCACAGATACAAACACAGCCTTTGTCTCTCGGGTAAGCGGTTCAAGCAAGGATAACACACGGCACTGTAACGGAAATCCGGTTCAAGCCGGCGAAGAAGAAGTACGGTTCCAGTTGTGGAACAGAAACACCAACATCCAACCATCATGATCCAAGATGCATCTAAAAGTTTTATTCAGGCACAAAATATCAGCACACAGCCAAAAAAGTTCTGAGATACTTTTTTTTTCTCTAACTTCTAACTTTAGGCAAAGGCTGCATGAACTTTTGAACCTGAGGTCATAGATTTTGTAAAATTTGGTATTTAGAATTTTGCTGATGGAATAACAAAAGAAAGGTTTGTGAACTTTTAGGACTAGCGTGTGACCTTCTAAACTTTTGCTCACTTAATTTTACTTGTTAGAGGAACCTGGTGTTACTTGCAGAGACATGCTGGTCTTGTACCCTCAACTATGGACATTATGTTGGTGCCACAAACTACTCTCAGCTCAGAGGAATATCTAAACCAGTTTCATGAATTAAACACTCACTGGCCGCATTTGGGGACACTCACATAACTGTTTCTTAACACGAATAGCTCATTAACCAATCACAAGGCAGCTACTCAATCCATCTAGGCATGTAGACATGGTTAAGATGACCTATTAATGTTCAAAGTGAATCTTAGATTGAAGAAGAAATGTGATATAATGGACTTTGAATGTATCATGGTTGTTGGTGCTAGTCTAAGTATTTCAGAAACAGGGACCATCTCAAGGGTTTACAGAGGATGTGCAGAAAAGAGAAAATATCCAGAAAACTGCAGTTCTCTGGGTGAAAATACTTTGTTAAAACCAGAGGTCAAGCATGGATCCATCCTGTCTTATGTCAATGGTTCAGGCTGGTGCTGGTGTGATGGTGTGTGGGGGAGTGTATTCTTGGCACACTTTGGACCCCTTGGTACCAAATCAGCTTTGTCCAAACCCCACTGCCTACTCAGTGTTGACCGTAACCATCCTTTAATGACCACAGTGTACCCATCTTCTGATGGAGACTTCAGCAGGGTAACAAAAATCTACATCATGGATGTTCAGCTGACAAATCTGCAGCTGTGATGCTATCTTGGAGATATGGACCAACATCTCTGCAGCTTGTAGATTTTATGACATGAAGAATTAAGACAACTTTAAAGGCAAGTAGAGGTCTAACTTGGTACTATCAAATAATAATAAAAAAAATAATTATTTGTCCAGACAGTGTACTAAAAGCTTAATAATGATAAAAATAATAGTAATATTTTTTATTTGCCATGTTTCATAACAACGTTACAAAGTGCTTTACATGAATACAAATAAATTAGAACACATAGATGGAAATAGAAAAACAGTGACACTAATTCATACAAAAAAAATAACATTATCATAACAATAAAAAAGTTTACATATGGTTTAAAGCCTTTTTTTATTAAAAAGAGTTTTAAGAAAGGACTTAAAAGAAGAGGTAGAGTCTGCAAATCGGATTTCATTACATATAGAGGTAGATAAATCACAATATACTCTGCGATTTGTTGTTCCACCTTAGTCTGAGTCTTGTGTATTTTCCTTTCCTCTGTTTTTCCTCGTCTATTTTCTTTGTTTGAATTTTGCACCTTGTGAAGTGTCTCATAGTGATGAGTATTTGAGTAGATGGTAGGCTTAGCTCCTGGATTTATGGATGTTGATGCAAAGACTTTAGTTAATCAAAGTTCTGAATTATTGCATCAGCAGCAAGAACTGCAGCATATCAGGTAAATACGATAGCATGACTGCAGTATGAGAGGTGATTAGAAGGAATGATTGATTTTGGGCTTCATTTCTGATTTCAGCTGTAGGGTTTTTAACATGGACATGATGTTAGGCTTGTTGAGTTATTTATAAAACAAAAGTTCTCACTGTCAGATTTAAGCTGTTGCATCTCTTCAGCTTTGCATAAAATGCTCAAGTGTTTACCTTTATCTCAGAATAGCTGCTTCTATTATTGTAATGCTCTCTTGGCCTCGGCCTCATTTGTTGACTGATCAGGTTTTAAGTCTTAAAACGATTTTGAGCAATGATCAAAACAAACATGCAGGCAATTCTAACAATAGAGAGGTCGAGGTAAATACTTTAATCGTCTGAAAATCAACAAAATTCTTATTCAAAACCCTCCAGCAGAAGGGCTTTAATAGATTTGAACAGGGAGGCATGCTCTCATCAGATAAATGATGTTATAAAGATGATTTAAATCCTAAAGCAGGATTGATCTTTATGTTTTAAACTGACCGCAAAGGGACGGAGAGACAGCGGTGTGGTTTTACCCTCACGCTGGAGTCCTGATCAGTGTAAAGTGAACCCCGTCCCCTGGGAGTGTTTTCAGCAAACACAGAGGAGTGTGTTTAAAGATCAGGGAGCCTGCTGTCCATTCACAAGAACCAATCAGTGGCAGAGGACCAAACGGTGACGGACCATCAACCAAAACACGAGTCAGACACTGTCAGGGTGGATCGATGGAGCCTGATGCTCCTCATACACGTTCTCATGGGTATTATTATTACCCAGAGTGTGTCCTGCTGAGATGGACAGAGTTTCTGTGATTGAAGCAGCGACACACAAACCTGCAGTGTGATGGAGTTATCAGAGCTCAGTAGGATGACTGTTGCAGGACACTTCTGTGTTTCTGTCTGGAGTTGGTATGTCGGCTGTACGGGGCTGGAGCTTCCTGTTAGCTCTGCAGGACCAAACGTCTGGAGATCAAAAACTTAGAGGAAATATTTCTTAGATTTATTGTTCTGTTGCTGTTTGCTCTGACGCAGGGCTGGACGATATAGCCTTAAAATAAAATCTCTGTTTTTTTCCACAAAACTCTATTTGTGATTTATTTTTTCCCAATTTTTTGTTATAAAACATTGATTGTATAGTTGGAACGTAGGAAGGTTGGTCTGCATAAACACTTAAAGCTGAGCTATTTTCACAGAACATTAACATGAACTCTCAGATTAATATTTAATCTAATTTAAAAACCAAATACCAACCTAAAGGTGTGCTTGTGCAAAACCTGACAGGGTCTAGCATTATGAAAACTTTACATTTTCAGTATTTATATTTTCAAACATTGCAACAACTTGCGCAATGAATAAGAGCGAACCATGAAAAAAATACTGATTTTTATTTTTAAAATCTTCTGCAGAGAATAATTTAAATTAATCAGTGTAATAGATACATTACCCAGCTCTACTCTATCTCAAGTGCCTCTCATATTATCTGCAAACTGTTACTCTTTTGCTTTTGTGAATATGAAATAACATAATGTAGACTAAGGATGTGAGGATTTAGTGGACTTATCAGTCACACATAATCACCTTCAAATGTCACAACCAGAATTACTGTTCTGTTAAAAGAGCAAAGATGTCTTAAACTAAAGGGGATATGGCAACATTTTTTTTGTTGTCATGTCTTGCCTCACTCCTGAGTCCATGACAGGCAGATAGACACCATTATTTTGACTGTGCATGCAATAACAAGGAAGAGACGAACAAGGCTCGCCCACCTCTAACTAGCCTAGCTCAAACACTGGGAGTCAGTGGGTAGCGTTAGCCTCCCTCTGCCTACAGTCATCAGATAAACTCTTCAGCAACTCTAAATAATCCTGTGTGCTTGTTACAACTTGTTTATTTTACCACGTTTTGTTACATTATCTGTTTTCAGACTAAGATTAACACTTTATGTAATTTTCAAAAAAAAATAACTAACTGTTCCACTGCTTCAGCTGTCTTTGTGCATGATCAGCTTCCAAAACATAAAACATTAAAAAATGAGTCACAGCAAGCGCACAGGACCGTTAAGATTTGCAGAAGAGTTTATCTGATGACCGTAGGCAGAGGCAGGCTAACACTACTAACACTACCCATTGACTCCCAGTGTTTGAGCTAAGCTAATTAGCAGTGGGCGAGCTCTGCTCGTCTCTTCCTTCTTACTGCACGCACAGTCTAATCCTTAAATGCCTTTTGTATCATATTTGATACATACTTCTATGACACCTTATCTGATCAATTAGATTAACAAATTACTAAAAAAACATCTGAATACAATCAGATAAATGCTAAAAATGTCCTCAAGTGGATTATCAGTTGCCAAAAACACCTAATGTGTCAAGTGAGATACAAAAAAATACATATGTTAAATTTTATGGAAATTTTGATTTTTTTTTAGGATTTCAGTAGAAAGTGAAATAAACATTTCAGCTCCAAAAATTAGAATTTGCTGGCTATAATTCGTGTTTTCAGGCATTAAAGGGCTAAAGAATGGTGTCTATCTGCTTGTCATGGACTCGGGAAAGAGGCAAGACATGAAAACAAAAGTAATGTTGGTGTGTCCCCTTTAGTTTTCCTAATAAAAGTTTCAGCTCTCCCTAATCATCATTTTGAGTCTTTCTTATTTTTCCTCACAAATAAATAAACTATTACCAAGAAGTGCTGTGTTTTAAAGGTTCCAAAACAAATAATACCAGGTTTCCCAAGCAAACAGTGTTTTATCCAGTTTTTTTCTCTTTCATTGACAGATAAAAACATGTTTCCTCGCAATGAATGAGTATTGTTGCTTTAATTTGACAAAATTTGAGGTAAAGCTAATTTTTACAAGAGAATGGGAGAGCAGGGTTCTTTCCTCTGAAACATGAGTCCAGTCGGCAGAAGAAGCTTTCTGCAAAGGTAATATTTTCAGCCAACAACTGAGCATCTGGAGTGTCATCTGCTCTCTGAGTTGTTTCTCTCTTAGGGTTTAATTTGTAGCTCGGGGTGACCTTCGCAGAGTCATTTTAGTGGATTTAATCTTGTCTGCACACGGGGGAATCCTCTGTCGAGTCGACCTGCGACTGTCTCTACTTTATTGGTTTCCCTCGAATGCTCGCCTGATGTCTGATGATTTTAGTCCGAAATTGCGAGTGGAGATTCTTTCACATGTCAGCTGCGCGGCGTTCACTCTCAGGCTGTTTGACATGCTCTCAGTAATATCACGCTGCCTCGGGCTGTGGGCCTGCCGGGGCGGAGGAGATGAGGATGATGCAAACCTGGGATGAAGTGTGGACACCTGGACGCTCTCGTACTCTGGAGGATCGCTTTGTCCTTCATTAGATTACTTTGGTTTTTGTGAATCATGTCGTCCCTGGAGATACCAGCTCACTCTGAATATCAAATAACAAAACATTAAACATTAAACAATAAACATTTCACATCGTATTTTGCAGTTTTGAGGGCAGGGGTGTCCAAACTTTTCAGCCTGAAACCCCCAAGATGGCAGTGACAGGGACCCATACTGTCAACTGTAGACAGTTTATATACATATGTTCTCTAATTCTCATTATATATCATTTTGTGCACATTTTGGACTTTAAAGGTAATAAATGTTCACCTGTAAAGGATACTTTTGACTCAATTTAACTTAAAAAAATCCATGATTACACTTGAAAAGTTGTTCAGCTCTAGGCATAACCATGAACTGCTTTAAAAAATTAAATACCTGAAATTTAAAAGAATTTAGACGAAAACAGAAAGAAGCCAAAATATGAATTATAAATGGTGGGAATTTAACATACAGAAAGTTTTATGGCTGTTCATAATTGCATCAGAATGCAGTTACAGTGCCCCTCTTTAATGTATTTAATTTATTTTGTAAAACTAATTGAAACAGCTTTGTCTGATGAGATAAAAATAAAATATTTGCTTGGTTTGATTTGTGCTTATTTATGTGATTATAGAATTAGAAGTTGTAGATACAGTTATTTCTGTGGAAAACTTCATGTAAATGGTACAACTGCCCCAGTCTCCCCTATGAGAAGTTTTACCTGAACCTCAGTATGGTTGAAAAACTTTCCTTGAGCAGGAGCTGCAGATTAAACCGTTTGTAACAGCATATTAATTTATTTTTTTTATGAATAAGTAAAGTTCTCATGTCTTTATCCCTGTCATTCACCGATGTGAACTTCTTCATGGTTGTGTTGTGAATAGGGTTGCAAAATTGGAGGAGTTTTCAAAGTTGGAAACTTTCCATGGGAATCAATGGGAATTAACAGGAATTTGTGGGATTAAACCTGGACTTTACTAAATAAAAGGTTGTCCCTTAACAGGGATTTGAAATATAGTTGGTGAAAATATCTGGCTGTAGAGCCAGAGGATGCAGATGTCAACAAGCGTGGCAGTATGAAGATAAGGGAGGGGAAAAGAATAATCACTCCTCTATCAGTCCTTTTAGGGATTTTCTGCGACTCAAAAAACAGTCTTGAGATCCATTTTTGATAGGGACCCAAACTTTGAGAAAAGACAGAGCATTTGACTGGGATTTTGGACTTTACTGATATTAAATGTGATAGTAAGTCATCCATCTTTAATCGTTTAGCAGGATAATTGCGCCTATCCTTCGTAAGAATACCAGTGCTATTTCATTTTTTTTAAATAATGTGAATAAAAGTCTTTTGAACTTTATGCAAGACAGTAACCAAGTAAATTTGACCTGTCTGCCATCATTTTTCATGGGCCATCATGTCCACATTTTGAGAGTGATTTGTTTGGAAGCTTAATTTATACTCATTGTTTTTTCCTTAAATTTAGTATACCTTTAAAGACTGCTGATACACCCAGTATATAGTTAAAATTCAATATATCTACAAGGCCCTTAAAAATCTTCAAAATTGTGCCTAAAAATGCTTTTAGAGTGCTTACATTTGACCTGGGGTAAGATACTGACCCTGTGGGGAGTATGAGACCAAACTTATATACAAACCAGGTTTTATATTTGTTAATCGTAGTGTTACAAGTAGTTACAGCAGTGCTTAACAAGGTCAAAACCCACTATGTGTATTCAATAACGTCATGTATGTGGAGTCCTCATGACTGTTTGCATCCGTCATGTGGTAGAGGATTGGGAACATAGAAAACTGTGGCGGTAATCAAACAAAAGTGCTGTTGGTGGAAGAAAAATCATTTTGACCAGTCACTGTGTATTTAAAGTTTAACCACACTGTCAATATTCTTCCTTTTCTTCTTTTTCAATGTTGTTTTGAGGGTCTACTTGTGCGAACAGACTTTTAAATAATAAACCCCTCCGTTCAAAGCAGCAATATTTCATTATTCATCATTTTTGTGCAACAGATTGACCTCTTTCTGAATTTTTGAGATCAAGTCTCTTGAGATCAAGTGAGGCAGCTCCACATTGATCCTGTTCAGTATAAGGTCTTATCCAGAGCCCTATAAAACCCACAAAACCAGATCGAACCCAGCTTTGATTTCCAGCTTTTCCAATCAATACCCACTGAGAAGAGGTACCTTTTTGGTGAACTAATGGGTCTTTGTTCAGTCTGCAGGGTTCAGGTGCATGCTGTGATAATGTTGAACCCGAAGTCCACACTTCCTCCCTAACATGTAGGTCATGTCTTCATAGGATTGGCTTCCAGGCACTGCAAACTGAAAAAAAGGGTGGCAAAGCATGACAGAGCACCCATGTGTGACTACCAATGAAGCAGAAATGATGTATTTATGAGCAGGGATGTGAGCGAGAATTCAAGGCTGTAGTCCAGAGCCAGAAATGTTCGACCTTGCAGTGCAACCTCATGGGATTTTTAAGGAGTCGGTGCACACCTGCAAGGATAGAAATCAATGTTCGAAACAGCTAAGTAGGGCAGGCTAATGTATCAAGCTTTTAAGATTATATTGATTTATTTGATATATTCTGTACTTCATAATTGTTGAACTGTCAAGCCAATATCTGAGCAGTAAACACCGACAGACCTCTGCACGTCTCAACACTGTCGATCCAGAGTGGATGAGCTAAACAACAGGAGACGTTTCTTGTGTTTGAGAACATAAAGAAACAGCTAAAAAGGCAGAAAACGGTCTTGATAATAAATAAGCAGCCTGCAGAGACCCTGAGCTGTTAATCTGCATATTTGCAAATCAGCAGTGCATTAAAAATCTTAAAAGCTCAGATGTGCCAATTGTTTCCAGCTAAAGTGTATTAGACTGTTATAAAAGAAAGAGCTCTCTCTGATCACAGTCCAGATGGACTGATTACAAAGCAAGACATAAACTAACCTTCAGACATCCATCGTAAAGAACTGTCTCAGGGATTATAGCTAACTTAATGGATACTGCATTCTGTGAGCTGGATGCTTTTATATAATTCCCCATATAGTCTTGTTATTGAGGACACATTTAAGTACTTTTATTGCATTAAGACTGAGACCCTACAAATACCTGCGATACCTGAAAAAGGAAAGAAAGGTATTTGCTCTTCAAGATGCAATCTGAGCCCGATTAGTTTTTTATTTTCACACTCACATTATTCAGGAGAGTTGTTCCCATACAAGTGGGCGTCCCATGTTTGGCACGGTTCATTTACATACATATGAAAGCAGGAATCGGTCCCTGTTTGGGCACAAACAACAGTACCAAGCTCATCAAAATAAAGGTGTTTTCAGTCAGCCCCTGGAAGAGTTTGTTTACAGTGAGGACACGATGAACCGATGAGAACTGGATGCAGTGAAGTCATCATGCTGCTGTAGTAGCAGCAGTAATAATAATGGCATTACACCTACCAGGCTAATGAAAAAGTACTACTTAGTAATAATGTTTATGACCCCTCAGAGCAGGGGTAGGCAACTGGCGGCCCAGAGGCCACATTTGGCCCTTCACCTCACTCAATGCGGCCCTCCAATCATTTCCAAAAAAAACCAAAAACAATGGAAATATGAAGAAAACTTAACAGCAACAGCTAAATATGATTCATCATGAGTAACCAGGACTACATAACACACAAATTAGAACAAGTGATAAAATAATTGGTACATGGTTTGTTTTTACAAGTCATTAATTAACTTACTTTGGAATGATTGTGTCTCGAAACGTCTTTTATGACGTATTAAAATATTAGATTACATTAGATTACATTAGATATTCCTTTATTACTCCCACAGGGGGAAATTCCAAATTTACAGCAGCTGCAGGATACAAGAAGAAATATAAGAAAGAAACTTACAAATGAAAAATAAAATAAATAAAAATTAAAAAAAATAGAATTAAAAAAAATATATATATATAGTATATAGTAAGTGGTATATAATATATAGTATAAGTAAAAAATGTAATTGGAAACAGTTGTAAAGGGAATATGTATGTGCTTTAAAAACTGATAAACATTCATTCTTTTATTGCATTTAAAGAAGCTTAAATTGGCTTTAATGATGTGTTTAATGCTCATTAAATCGAGAAAATTTAATTGTTTTCGAGTTAAATTATATTAATGTTGACATAATCTTTTTTTAAGCTTTATATTTGATATTTTTTGTTTATCTTTATATTTTTTTCCTCATTGAAAGTGCCCAACAATATGTAACAGTGTGGCCCTCAGGCACTGAAAAAATAATTATATGGCCCTCTTGGTGATGAAAGTTGCCCACCCCTACCTCAGAGTCACTTTCTGTACTCGGGCACAAAACACATGAAAATATCAACAGGTGAACGTTACTCAGCGTCTCTGCAACAGATGATTACAGGACTGAACAACATGGACTGAGTTAAGAACTTGTTAAGATTCCCAGACTGTATTAGTCCAGCTCGACTGAGCAGAAGAATTTATCCTTTTTAAAGCTGCTCTGCCTTTTTTCCACATCGCCGACAGTTTCTCTGCAGATGCTATGCTGTAATATGTTCCCATGTTACCTGGTGTCTCATATATCTATCTATATCATATCTATAAAATATGTGTAATTATCTTTATGTATGTGAAATTATACATACTGTTGTTGATAAAAAAATTTTGTTTGCAATGTCCAGGCAAGACATTAGTGTGTATTGACTCAGTTTATGAGTATGTGCATGTACAGTATGTGTAACATCTGCATTGGTTTGTAAATAATTGTTTGGAAAAGGGATTGAAACTAATTTGTTTTTTTTTCCCCCACCCCCACTCCTTTTCAAATATGTTAACTAGATATTGTCTTGTTTTTTTTGTTTTTCTTCTGTCTTTGACAGTGATTATTTTAACTTCATATTCGAAATAAATGACACAAGTGAAAGAAATCAAATGAAATTTAAAAAAAGAGACAGAAATGTATCCACCTGTGAGTTGTTCACGCTTATATCATAAGGCATTTCCCAAATTGATAAATATGCTCATCTGTTTAATGTCACATAAAACTAATTATATCCAATGTTATCATTATTAAATTACAGTTTTTTTGGGTAGTTTAACCAGTCGGCTTTCTTCCCACAAAGCAGAGGGTGACTCAGACTCATAGGAACACTAACTGTCACTTAATAACTTAATGCTTTTTGGCCTGGACTTTAGCTTGGACTTCAAAATACTGCTGTGTGAACATGAAACGATCCAAAGGAAATATGCATACTTGTTGACTAAATCAGCACAAAGGAATTGAGCTGCCTGTCTTTTTATATGTTTATTTATTTATTTATTTATTTATTTATTTATTTTATTTTATTTTAAGTCATTAAGTACAGGTTATTGGCTTGTTTTGATATGACTAATAAGCGTGGCTTCAGTTCTTTGGGATATTGAACAATCTTTGTATTTTAAAGTGCTTTGTAGGCAACTATTTGCAGGTTCTGATACTGATCCAATATCCTGCATCCCAAAAAACTGTGAAAAAAATGGGTTTGAATGAACGCAGCCCTGTAAGCTTTGCTTAGTGAGGAGGAGAAGGCAAATTTCACAACAGCAGAGATTTTTACCTCTTTATTATCAGACAGAAGGGTTAATAATACTCCAAAATAAAACTTAAGTTGCTTTCCCAAGAGCATCAGTGCTCACATACACCCGTCTTCTTGCCTGCTTCCTGCTTTATTTGTGTCTGGTTTGTCCAAAAGTGACTTTAATGAGTGAAGTGACTGTGTCTTAAGCAGAAACTTTAATATGCACCCAAAACAGCTGGAAAGCCACGTTGTGCAGCAGCAGAGGAAAGCAGACACTTGGCAGGTGTGCTGGTACGTAGAAAAACACTGGATTTACCAGCAACACTGCCCCTGACTCATCAGATTAGAAATACTTCAGTAGATAATAGAGATACAGCACCAATCTGTGCTGCTCAGGGCCCAAGTAATATCGAGTTAAGCCCTTTCAGCTCACAGTCCATCTTAGTTAACACGACCACATTCTCAGGTTTATAGAGATAGGGGCTCTTAGGTCAGTGGTTCTGATTTGCAGAGTGAAACAAGCAGAAGACTGCATGCTATCTGTATGTTTGATGACGAATCAAACTGTTAAGTAACTTTTATTTTCCTGCCTCCATGACTGGCAGCTTGAACACATTCACCCGACACTGCCCAGTTGGAAGCTGCTGTTTTCCAGCCTCACATCTCCAAACAGCCCCTCCGTTAAAACAACACGCCATTCTCACTTCCTTTTTCTGCAATTATCTGTCCTCCGGAGTCAAACTTCTCTTTTTGCATGATAACCCAACAATAAGCATCAGAGTGACCGTGTATCAAATATTCTGCTCTGTTTTCTTCCTCTCAGCCAGTTGTATACATTTCGATGTCTTTGTGACTGTGGAGGCTGGAGGGTCGGGGTTGGTTTAAGTGGTTTCACTGATGATCACTTTAAAATGACAGCCTGAGGGCTAAAAGCTGCTTCCTATATGGAAGGAGAGGGTGGGGAAGGGAAGAGAGCAGATATCAGGGCTTGGTCTGGCAAAAACAAATAGAGAAATACAATAGCTCAGGTCTCTGGGGTTGTTTACAAATGCTGGTATTAAATTCACCTCTGGGCGAGGCCTGGACCTCCTTTTGTTGTTCAATCTAGCCCTGACTCTAGCTACACATGCAGGGAGAGTAATAAAAATGCTTCTCCAGTTTTAATACCTATGAGCTGAATATCAATTTTTCTATGACTGTTAGTACCACAGGATCTTTGATGAATGGAAGTGAATATTATCCTCTCCTCATGAAATCTTTGATTTTTGTTCCTTTTCTTCCTGCAGTTATCGTGAGAATTGTTTTAATGGTTGAACATTAGTTCACTTGATTTGTAAGTCACCATGTTTGTGACATTGTGTAGCAGAATTAGGTGCTGATTTGTGGTATCTGCATTGTATACATTTTTTTCCTTTGAAGAAGTGAAAAATGCTTTTCTTAAATACCAAAATTACAAACTTTTATGTTATTCCAGAAAAAAGTCAACTCACATGTGTTTGTAGACCGACACACCAGATTGACAATTCAATAAATTCTATACAGGATATATTTCACTTGTCCATCTGGCCATCAAAAAAACATATCTGGTAGGAAAATGGATGTTGGTCTCATCTGTCGCATTCAGTACGGCCAATCAGATGGTGGAGGAGATGGTTCAGAAGCCAGTTCAGAAATCAAACTCTCGCCAAAGCCTGACAGGAAAGGAGCAAAAATATAATTTCCACTGAGAAATACTTGTAGTGTGGTTAATGAAGATATGTTGTCAAGTTTTGACAGAAATGCAGCTAAAACAGCCTCCTCTTGCTGTCATCATTTAAAATCAATAACAACTCCCCCGAGGAACTGATATCAACAGTCCTTTTGCTTTTCAGTTCCTTCATCAGCTCTTTCCACTTTTTCATGATTTGCCGTAGAAGGATGTCACGCTCTCATCAGGCAGTCAACAGAAATGATAACAAAGAAGGTAAAAATCATGTCAGACAGGGGCACAAGTGGTCCAGATTGTTAAATTTTTGCTAAAAAGACACTTACTGCACAAGAGTGTCATGTGTTTGACATTACTGAAAACCTATGAAGGCCAACTCTTCCTCACAAAAAATCAGCAGGAATCAAAAAATGAATCTTTAAAGAATTAGGTTGATAAAATGAATCGTTAATAGCATTGGTATCAATAAAATCTTATCACTTCCCATCCCTAGTCATCATGCTCGTAGCTCCCGCCTCTTTCTCATCTAAGAAGACTGATTGGTCAGTGCATCTGCAACCTAGACTCAGCCTTTTCAAGACGGATCTGCCTGATTACAGACTTTGAATCAGGTGGATCCAGCCGCACTGCAAGGTTGCCAAAGGGCAGTACCACCAAGAAATCCTGATTATGCAATTGCAACAAGGATTGTAAATTAGTAAATCCTGGCAACTTCTGCATGCCTTCATTGTTTTGTCCAAGATTAACCAGACATGTGCAACTGAGAAACTCATATTTTAAAACCATATAGATCAAGCTTTGTCTAAATTGCAGAAATGCATTGGTGACATTTGGGAAGTTGGTGGAGTTGGAAAGATTCATGGGTTTCCCTCACTCCGTAGTTGAATACGGCTAAAGGAAAAATAAATTGCTCATCATGTGTGTATATTTGCATGATTTGACTAAATGAGGTGGTGCCGGCAAACTAGATCAGACAGCTTAGTGACATGCATCATTCATCTCCTGACAAATGCTCAACCAATGATTGGGTCATGTTGGTTGCTGTTTGCAAGATTACGCAAAAACTACTGGACAGATTTTGATGAATTTTTCAGGATGTGTTGGTAATGGCCCAACTCAAAAATGATTAGATTTTGGTGGTGATCCAGATAACCGCCATTATCATTTTTGCTCAATAACTGTCTAACTAATAATGGTATCAACATGATTCTGAGTGCTAGGTGTGGGTTTTCAAGGTCATGAATCATATTATGGGGGTAATTTATCATGGATCTATTGCTCATAGATGTAACAGAACTATGTGAGCTACCTTGGTGGAGGTTTGCGCTCTCTGAGTGCTTTCTGGTTTTCAAATATAACACATAAAATGTATCACAGAGAGAGTGCATATGACAAAGTCAAACTTAGTTCTGCTGCTGCATTTATTGCTTTAACCAAATCCAAACGCTAATTGTCAGACGAGAGCGACAGTGCTACAAACCTGCTGGGTCACGAGTCTTTTAAGCCATTATTGCTTTTGTTTGTGGTGCAAAAAGAAAAGAGGAAAATTGTATTCTGCTCACAACAAGACGTCAAATTTTCCCTCAGAACTCCTCGACTTTGGCCTCCCTTCATCCCCCTCTTTCCTTTCAGATTAAACTTTCAGCGGGGCACCCGGTGCCAAATTGGACAGCAGGAACCAGGAGGATTTGCCTGCTGCTGAGTCCAGCAGGAATGTGTTTAAGCCCCTCAGACAGAGGAGAGAAAGGAGGCTGTTTCATGAAAAAACATTACCTTGTAAGTTCAGACCCACAGGCTTCAGTTTTATTATTGTTTGCCAGTCAGGGGAGCGGATGATAACAAAGGCTGGAGTAAAATGTAGAAACACCGGCTGAGTCTCTTTGGAATTATAACCCACAATGCACCTCTGCATAGCTCTGAAGCGGTTAGGGTTTCTTTAATATTGATAACCAGCCAGTTACTGACTCGCGGGAGCTGCTTACTTCATGTTTGTATCAAAACAGTGGAATTTTTATGAGGCCATGTCAGAGCATCTATCCAGGTTTTAATGGACTGTTTGCACAGGCTTGGTGACAGAACTTGACTTACAGGAGGAGTCGGGGCCTTGTCTGCTCCCTTAATATCCCTTTATATCCACAACGCAGTAGAAGATGTATTCTTTAGGAAAGGGGTGGGCAACTAGTGGCCCAGGGGGCACGTGGCCATCCGTCTTACTAGGCCTGTTCTCAATATATTGATATGGCAAAATATCGTCACTCACTCCTTTGGGATACGTGTATCGATTCAGATTCTGCAGAATCAATACAGCCTCAATGTTTTGGTAGTTGTTGTCAATACACTTTGGGTAATGTTAACAATGGCACCGTTTAAGGTAGAAGCCAGACTACACGATGAAGCACATTTTCCACATTTGAACTTAGGTCTACGATCTTTGAGTACCTGGATTTAAGTTTCTTAAGTTGTAAAATCATTTAAAACTCATCCTTGTTCATTTCTTCTCGTAATAAAAGTCACAACTTGTTGGAAATTCTGTTAGTGTTCACAATTTACGTGTATTGAGATTCATATCATATCATGGCTTCAGTGTCTGGATATGTATCGTATCGTGAGGTTGCTGGAAATACCCAGCCCTACTTCTTACTCGGTGCGGCCCTGAAAATCCATGAGATGAAAAGTCAGTGATGAAATACTCTTGTTGGTTTTGCCAATATGACATCACATATGCAGGCGAAACACTTTACAACATGCAAAAATTATTTTTTTTTTTCTCCTATTTGTGAACATTTTTCTATCTTGCTACAGTGGTTCCTCTTAAGGTCTTTTATGAAGCATTATTGATGCATTTTGGGGAAAAAGTAAGTCAAATGAACTTAATAAATATATAACTACTACTATGTACTATTTGGCCTGGGTACTTTTGTAGAATATGTATATGCTTTTAATTTCGGTTGAGATTTTCCTGGAGGTTATGACAAAATAGCATAATTAATCTAAAAAGGAATCTAAAAAGTTTGCTCTTGTTTTAAGTCTGAAAGAAGAGATGAGCTGTTAGCTTTCCCTCTATGCAGCACAGGGTCATTCTCACCTCGGCCAAGCTGTGTTCATTTTACTGACTAATTATTTTTTTCATAGTTTTCGTCAACAGACTTTTTTTCCCCTGATGAAAACTAGACAGTAACTAATAAAAACAAGTGCACATGGACAAAAACTAAAACTAAATTAACTGACGTTTTCATCAACAAATAAAAACTAGACTAAAATGTTTGAGAGAGACTTAATCCAATCAGACCTAATTTGGTCATGTAGAAAGTAGGTATATATAGTTAGGAAAACCATCTTTTCAAAACTAGAAATTAAAAGAACAAAAGAACAGTAACTGTAGTGAGGTTTTAGCTATTTTTTTAATATTATTTAAATGCGGCGCATCCTGTTGTAGTGTATTATATTCCAGTAAAATAACCTGACGCCCTCAGCTTCTCCATTTTTTACCAACTTTCTCTGCTCTTTGATCAACTTATTCAACGTCGTCTGCATGGACCTACTTTAACATCCGCCCCACATATTTTAATCCAAGTAGACCCAAAACATGAGAGAGAATGCAAATTGGGCATTCAAAGTCTAGACTGCTGAACCGTGATGTACAAAAGGAAACAGGGAGGCTATTACTTCCCCTGTTACATCCTCAAAGACCACATATTCTCTGTCTCAGATTGGCAGATAGATTATTTAGATGGCCTCTTTTTTAGTTTTCTTTTTAGCGATGATGGAAAGAATGATGAGAGGTCTTTGTAGGTTTTTTTTTTAGCCTTACAATAAAGAAATAGAGCACAGAGTGCCAGTATTTCAAGAGAGAACTCAAGACCTACCTATTTAATCTCACTTTTAAATGATTTCCTCCCCATTTTTACATTTAAAGTTTTTCTGTCTTACCCAAAGCATGTATTATTTGTCTTATTCTATGTATTTATTTTAATTCTGTTAATTACTTATATTCTGTTTTGTTTTGTTCACTTTTATCTCCATTGTTTTCTCATTTTGAGCTCATGATGGCGTTTCCATAGTTCCTTGCTCACACACAGTTCTGTTAATTCAAGGTCTTTGACTTTTTCATTTTTTATATTATTTTATTTATTTATTTTAATTATTTTGTCTTAATTATTTAGCTTAATTTGGGTTTGTTTGTTCATATTGTACTCTGTTCACATGAAGCACTTTGTGCTGCATATGAAGTATGAAAAGTGCTATACAAACAAAGTTTTCTTGATTGATTGATTGAAATAATGACTTTAAGTTGACCTCACTGTTTCTGTGCCTGGTTAATCCTACAAACAGTGAATCTTTCATGGTTTTTTAAAGAGCTTATTGAAGATTTTCTTAGAAAACAGAGCAACTACAAAATAAAAGATGATACTGGAATGTTAAACCTGTTTCCCTTTTTATCCAAACAAATTGAAATTGAAATATCTAACAACCTTTGCCTTAATGGATTAATATCCTTCACTGTTTTTAACAGCCGATACCATAGTCCAGTGATCATCTACGGGTGGTCCTGGGGCCACATTAGGCCCGTAACAGCTCCCTATCCAGCCCTTGGAATATGAAGGAATTCAGAAAATGCAAGGGGGAAGAAAATCTGTTGTATTTTGAAGTAGGGCCGAACAATATATTGTTTAAACATAACAGGTGTAATAGTGACATTGCAGCTGCTGTAAAACCTCCAGTTGTTCTGTTTCTCTGACTTCCCACGATTAAAGTCCATCTACAGTCACCATCAGCAGGCTTTTCTTGGCCGATACCAATCGTTTCATGTTTTATTTAACCATTGGTCTCATTTACCACTCACTTGTTTTTATTAAGTGAATAAACAAAATTATTGATGAACTGACTAAAACTATTAATTTAATCCAACAGGCAAAACAGTGCCAATACTTGAATAAATAAAAGGCAAAGTACTTTGGGTCCATTTATCGCTTGTTTTTGTCATGTGAATTAACAACATTATTGACAGACTGACTAAAACTATTAATTCAATCCAACAGGCAAAACAGTGTAAATAGTTTAATAACTTAAAAAAACACTTAGAAATATAAACAAATTAACGAAATGTAACTGCAATTATTTAATCATATTTCACCACTAAATCTCCAACTCCGTAAATGACATTTAAACACATCATGTTCTTCGCTTTGTCAAATACTCATTTTACTAAGCCAACCTGAACGCATCACAGTGTTTCCAACTGGACTTAAATGCATCACTAAACACAACGTGCATTTGTATTGGAGCATTTTGTCGCTCATTTAGCTTTTATGCTGTGAATTTTAGGACTGACTTAGACACTGGATTAGTATGTTGGACTTAATGGACTGAAGAAAAAGTTGTGAACTTTGAATATACTTTGCATATTGACTACAAAGTGACAGCCCTAGTAGGTGAGGGATGGCGCATAGACTGACAAGTGAGCTGAAAGCTCAACCCCTCTTCTTCATGAAGGTCCAACACAATGCCCCAAAACGCCTCATCAGTCTGTCTTTCAATGTCACGCTCCAGTTTCCAGTATCAGACTTATTGAACATAATTTCCTATTTTACATATTTGTTATTTTTGAGTGTGAAAGCTTTCAGTCTCAGCTCAGAGTGTGATTTTCCTCAGCAGGATAATGTTGTTAAAACTGGAATGATGAACTCCAGAGGACCTCTTCGAACTGCTGTTCAATTCAAAATAAATCACAGAGCATAAAATGGCCCGTTTCTTTACAAAGCTGATATTAAGCTTGGCTCTGCTCTGAATAACTTTATCGGTGTGGTGAAATTCTTGTATCCTTCATTGTGGAAATACTGTATGGGCATTATAGGGATTTCCACGGTCCATACAGCCTGTGGATTTGAGCTCCGTGACTCATTCTAATCCCTACCTGGCCTGTAGCGCTCGCATTATGCCTGACGTATTGTATTAAATATGCACCCGATAAGTGTGGCTTTAAAATTATGAACCCAGTACAGGTGTCCTTTTGATACAGTGTTAATTTGTTGACTCATTATTTTTGTCATAGTTTCATCAATAACCTTTCTTCCCTTGACTACAACTAGACAGAAACTAATAAAAACAAGTGCACATGGACAAAAACTAAATTAACTGACAATTTCATCAACAAATAAAAACAAGACGTAAATGTTTGACAGAGGGACATCCAATCACAGCTGCCTTAGCTTGGTGGTGGTGGGATAAGATGTGGAGCGATCCAATCAGAGCTCCTCTCTTTATGAAATGATATATTCATGTAGAGCAGGTTCACTGTTTGTTGTCAGTTCTGGTATTGTAACTGAGATGCTCTGCCAGGTAGCCTAAATAAAGGTGACTGCATTTCACACAAAAGTTCAATTTGTTTCTGTTCATTTATACATTCAGACTTTACTAGCATTCAGTAAAGGGTTATTAGATGTTTGATTTTATCCAAGTGTAAAACATGACTTCAGAAATTCAAGGAAACATAAAAAATGCCTTACCCTTTACACTTCATATTTCAGTCGACTAAATTTACAGAAGATTTCATCGACTAAAATGTTGTGAAATTTCCTCAACTAAAACTAGACTAAAATTAAAACAATTTAGATGACTGCATAATGATTAAAACTAAAAGATATTTTAGACAAAAGACTAAAACTAAAACTAAATTAAAAAGAACTGTCAAAATTAACACTGTTTGGTACTTTTAGCTATTTCCTCATGTAGACTTTGCACTAATATGCAACCGAGGCATGAAGTGTCTCAAAGTGCTCATGAAAGTTATTCAACTCCTTAGCACAAACAAGCAAATTCCATGAGATGACTTTATGAAATGAGAGCAGACGGGCGACTGGCACGGAGCCCGAGACGGACACTCAGGCTGGGGTTTATTCGAGGAGCTCATGTAGCGCAGAAGGCCCGGTCTGACCAGTAACCCTCTGAGGCAGGAAAACAGCACTCAGCAGATGTTTCAGACGGCTGCCAAAGAAGTTGGTAACCAGTCGTTCACTGCCAGCCAGACCGGGGCTGAATTGGCCGGGGGTATGTTTTGTTTATGGCCGCTGGGCTCATTACAAAACCGGCTGAAAGGCCACGGTGGGCTCCGAGCAGCAGAGGAGGAGGAAGCACCGTGTTTACTAAACTGTGTGACCGGCTGTGGCAGAGTTAAGAGTGGTTTAATCTGACATGAAGAAACAAAGGCTGCAGCTAAATACTACAGCTCAACATGGTGATCTTTACTTTTTAGATTAAAGATATTGCTTTGAATGTTTTTAAGGTTGATTTAATGTTTGAGAGCAAACTGGTTTGTAGAGGAAACAAACTGTCTCAGTAAATAATTCTTGATGGTGCAGTTAAAACAAGATTATTAAACCCAGTGTCAGAACGTAATTTGTCCTTTAGACTGTTTTTGTTACAACTATCTGTACTAGCCATGTCTTCACAGAGGCTGAATCTATAGAGTAATGCTGGTGCAGGGGATGTTGACATCCCGCAACCTTTTTTTTTTTACATCAGTGGAGTTAAATATCCAGAGTCTAGGTTGTCTTATAAGTGATAAATCAGAAAAGTTTTGGCTAAAGCCCTCCACGGTAGTGTTAATTTTGACAGCACTTTTTAGTTTAGTTGATTTTAGTTGATGAAATTTTACAACATTTTAGTCGACGAAATCTTCTGTAAATTTAGTCGACTGAAATATGAAATGTAAAGTGTAAGGCATTTTTTATGTTTCCTTGAATTTCTGAGGTCATTTTTACACTTGGATAAAATGAAACATCTAATAACCCTTTATTGAATGCTAGTAAAGTCTGAATGTATAAATAAACAGAAACAAATTGAACTTTTGTGTGAAATGCAGTCACCTTTATTTAGGCTACCTGGCAGAGCATCTCAGTTACAATACCAGAACTGACAACAAACAGTGAACCTGCTCTACATGAATATATCATTTCATAAAGAGAGGAGCTCTGATTGGATCGCTCCCCAACTTATCCCACCACCACCAAGCTAAGGCAGCTGTGATTGGATGTCCCTCTGAACTCATCCAACCTTTCTACACAACCAGAGAAGCTGTGGTTCTGTATATTCCTAACTTGTCCCTACTTTCTACCTGACCAAATGAGGTCTGTTTGGATTAAGTCTCTGTCAAACATTTATGTCTAGTTTTTTTGTGTTGATGAAAATGTCAGTTCATTTAGTTTTAGTTTTTGTCCATGTGCTCTTGTTTTTATTAGTTACTGTCTCGTTTTTGTCAGGGGAAAAAAGATTGTCGACAAAAACTATGCTGAAAATAATTAGTCATCAAAATTAACACTGCTCCACAGTCAGACCCTGTTCACTATCAGGCTGAATATATCATCTGTGTAACTTCTTGTCTAGATCAAGCCATTGTTTAGACCAGATTTGAGTTGGAACATCAACGATCAAGGAAATAGGTTCACTGATTATTGTCTAATACCAGGGATGGGCAGCTTTGGTGACCAAGAGGGCCACATTAAGATGATCGTCTTTGCCAGAGGGCCATTTTTTCCCAGTTTGAAGGGCTTAATATATACTTAGCTCTATTAGAAGTTGTTTTATCAACATATCTATATATGAAAACTCACATGTAATAAGCAATATAAAATCTAATGAGCTTAACACACAATTCATGCCAGTTTCAGCTACTTTTTTGATGCAAATTACAAAGCATTTGTCTGGTATCCGGGTGTATTTTACTTACATTTTGTTTTAATTTTGACAAGTGCATTAAAAGGTGTTATACAAACACCATTACAGTCAGTAGTAGCTCAGTTTTCTTGGAAAAATTACATCTTTTTAGATTTTCATGGCACATTTTCTCTTTTTTTCATCATTAGTATACATTTTCTGCATGCATTAATGGATATGGAAGGCCGCATGTGGCCCTTAGGCTGCCAGTTTCCCACCCAGGGATAACCAAGGTGGTAGTGTGGTGTATTTTTACTCTCAAAGAGCCCATATTGTGCTTTTTGAGTTTTTTATAAGCCCTCGAGTGTTTTACATGTCTTCTGGATGACAGAGAACTTCCATGCACAAGACAATCAATCTGCAGCAGAAGGATTTCTCCCTCACTTTATTTTAACAGCTGCAGCAGCAGTCTAAGCCCATTTATTCAGGCTGGTATGCCCAATATTGAGAATGGACCATAGAATGAGGGCAGAGTTGTTGACAACATGGCACAGAGCAGAGCTGAAGTCACCAACTGACCTTTTGTCAAGCCCCCATCTCCTTAGTGACTGTAACAAGGTTAGAAAAATATGTTACTAGATTTCCTCAGTGTCTGAGGTGGTGTTTGGTGCCTGTCAGTGCTCTCATAGAGTCTTTATGGCCAAATCAAACCTTATAACCGTATCCCAGACCACCTTCTTCAGTAGTCTCAGGTACCTCATGCCAGCCCTGATTTTGGTGCACCTTGAAACGTGTACAAGTGAAGCATGAGGGAACATCACCTGGTACCTGAACGCCTAGAAGAGATGGTTTAATCAGGGCCTTGAATACTCTTAAGCTGTACATATCTGGCAATTGGCATCACAGAATAACATTTAAAAGTGGCTGTGTGTTATTCTTCACTCAGCAGATTTCCTAAATTCAGTCTAAACATAAACAAAGTTTCACAAAACTGTCAAACAACTCAAACTGAAAAGCAGAATCTTTTTCTAAAACACAGCTCTCCTGTTATTCTGGATTCAGTGCTTTCAGAGCCTTTTTTTCCAAAAACTCTATCCCGTTTGCTCTGTGAAGAGTTTTGTCAATGAACCAAGACGCTGCAGAAAGTGCTCTTCTTCAGTGGTGTCTCCTCAGCTCACAGTTCACTCAGAGAGCGTCGGCAGAAATGAGAGGTGTAAATGTGAAGAGGCCAGAGCGCGGGGTTGTGCAGAGGGCGACAGCGGCTCATCCGTAAAGACTGAATGAGACTGAGAGAGGTAACTTCAGACATGTGAAGAGAATACAAAGACGAGGCTTTGAAAGGCTGCGGCTCTGAAGTTAAGTCACAACCCAGGATTTTGTCAAGTGAACTTTGACCTCTCTGCATCTATTTTCATGAAAGTTGATTACAAAAAAGAGGAAAACATTTAACACCGAGGAAAATAGTTTGACAACATACAGGACAGAGGATGCAATATAAAACCACTGTTCATTTTAATTGAGATATAGGGCAGACCATGTTGATGTTGAATAAAATAAAGTGCAGGCCTTATGCTTTGTAAAAAGATTCTTTACAGTTAGAACTCCTTCAGTGTTTCATCAGAATTGTCAATTTCTCACTTTTGAACATCAAAAATTGGCTTTACTAGCTGTTTGTCTGATGGTGTTTTTTGTCAACAATTAATAATGGTTTAATTAGTAAACCAATTAGCTCATAAAAACCAATTAGTAAAGGTTTTTATGAGCCCCACAAACTTGTTAGTCCTGTTTACCAACAGTCCTTTTTTAGGGTGTAATAATCCTTTAAAATCAAATAGTGGCTCAATTGTAGATTAATTCTATGTTGTGGAAAATAATGCTTAAATCTCTCATGCTTGTGTTTAAAAGTGTACGAATTGTTTTTCCTTTGTAAAATATGAATGCATTTATTAATTAACCGATGGAGAAGGGATGGGACTTGACAAGTTTTACTTCCTCTACTCCTTTTCCAATATATTGTATGTAATGACTTCACTCTATATTTTTCTTCTTTTTTATGTTTTTGTCTCTCTTTTGAATATATTCGAAATAAATAAGATTCAGTTCTGTTCCTTGGACCATGTGTTGGACATTTGACCGGCAAACATTGACACACACACTCACACCTAAGAGCAATCTTGAGTCACCAATGTACTAACTTTTGGTCTGTGTGGGGAAACAGGAGTACACTGTCTAAATTGCACAGTTACATTACCAACCTAATTTTTCAGATCTTTCTCTTTTATTTGCAGCAGCCTTACAGTAGAAAAGAAGCTCAGGATCTGACCTGTTTTCAGTTTGTAGTACTTTGGTTATTATTGATCATGAAGTAACACAGGCTGCATCATTTAAAAACATCAATTATCAACTAATGTGGGACTGAAAGTGTTGACAGCCTCAGGACGGACATAAACACAGGCAGCTGAGCTCTCCATCATCTCCCATCTACCCCGAGCTGACAGTTTACACGACAGAGAGAGAGGAGACTGAAAAATGACATCTCGTCGTCCTGCCTCGTGTGGATTCATAGCAGCGAGCCCTGAAACCTGCCGTCTAATGAAACTGGCACCGAAACCCAGATGAGTTTGAATGAGAGAGACTGTGAGGAGTAGTAAAGACGACGGAGAATGTGAGAGTTCATCCGAGGTAGAAAGATGGTTTGTCTGGTGGCCATATGAAGGAGAGTTAAACAGAGAAAAGGAGATAGACTCTTCACCTCAGGGCGTCTATGTGTGAGGCTGTGGTGATAATTCCCCAAATATAAACCTCATCCGGCCAATTTGTCTCAGATAAGCAGCACCTGGCAACCCTAAAACCTTCTACAGGAGCCAAATCAGCTCCATTTGATGCAGTTGGCTTCATATGAAAGGATGCAGGGAGGCTGCTGCAGACAGACACAAGCAGACAGAGATATGTGGGCGAGAAAGATGGACTTCTATAGATGGGCAACAGATCAAGTTTTTAAGGTGTTGTTTTGTTCTTAATGTAGATATGCACATGCTCCTCTGGCAAATAGAACAGCACCAACTAAAGCTTCTAAAAAAGTCTTATTACCTCCACCAAGGAGGTTATGTTTTCACCAGGGTCTGTGTGTGTTTGTCTGTTAGCAAGATTACACAAAAACTGCTGCTGGATGGATTTACATGAAAATTTTACCAGATGTGTGGTTTGGTCCAAGGAAGAACCCATTACATTTTGGTGCTGATCCACATATTTGTCTGGATGCAAATAATTTCCAAAATTTGCGAAAAATCCCACAACTTAATATTGGGCCATATTTAAAAAAAAAAAAAAAAAGTCATATCTCTGACATCACTTGATGGATTCGCTTCAAAATTTACAGGATAATGTATATTATATAACTCTATCAACATGGTCAATTTCACCTGAATTCGATCCAGATTGACGTCACAAAAAACATTGAAATTTATAATGACAAATCCCTTTCATTTCTCCTTGACTGCCCTGACAGTTCTGCCCCCTTTGCGTCATTATGGGAATTGTAGTTTATTTGCAAACTGACGTCAACTTTTGACAAGTTGTTGTCACTACATTACCCAGCTTCCCTTGCAATGCCAGTGGAGGACTTCTTCACATGGACAGACATGGGCTTAGTATCAGCCGTCATATCGGAGCGCGTGGTGATCCAGGCGGAGGTCTGCCCTCTCCGATTGCTTTTCTAGTTTTAACCTGTGAAAGGTCTTACATTTAGAAAGGCACTGAACAGGTTATGTCTTAATTTTGATATGATCTACACTGTATCAAAAACATTTTTGAATTAGATTAGATTAGATAGAACTTTATTAATCCTTGGGAAGACAGGAAAATTAAGATTTCAGTAGCATTATATACCACACAAGGAAATAAAGAACACAGGATATCAAAAAGTAAAAAAATATAAATGTTATAAAATATAAAATATTTATGGCCTAAAGTTGTTAACAGAAACCATTAGCTTTCTTGTTGGATATGAAAACAAGTTCTATTACAGTTTTGTGCTGCTGAGATGTTCAGACAGGAGGCTTTTGGGCATTTTGCGGCCAGGATGAGGGTCAGCACCTCCACATCTGACACCATGGTTGGTTGCCCCCTCCAGGTGGGGCATGAGTCTTTTCCTCAAGTGAACGAGTTCAAGTATTTCGGGGCCTTGTTCAGGAGTGAGGGTAAAGTGGAAGTAGAGATTGTTAAGCGGATTGGTTCAGCATCTGCGGTGGTGCAGGCATTAAACCGGGCCGTTGTGGTGAAACTGGAGCTAAGAAGGAAGATGCAGCTTTCAGTTTAGTGCTCTATCTTCGTTACAACTCTCACCTGAGCTTATTAGCTCTGGGTAATGACCAAAACAATGAGATTGTGGATACAAGCGGTTGAAATGGGGTTCCTGGTGCTGGTTTGGCAGAGTGGTAAGCAACTAGACACGACCCATGTGCTCCCTCCTGTCATTAAAGGCACAAAATGCCCAAAAAATGATCTTAAAAGTAAAAAAAATGACAAAATTAGATTCTCAGGAGGGCAGCTTGGCTCAGCTGTGGAGATAGGGTGAGGATCTCAGACATCTAGAGAGATCTTTAAGCAGAGCTGCTGCTCCTTTGTATCGAAAGGAGTCAGTTAAGGTTGGTGGAATTATATATCCTGTACGGCCTGGAAATGCCTTGGGATCCCCCTGAAGGAACTAGGGAGTGTTGCACAGTAGAGGGACATCGGGGTTGAAATTGAACTGCTGCCTTTGCAGACCAGCCCTTGTTATGTCGAGGAAGATGGATGGATTTTTATGAAATGTTTGGACGTTAAAACCCACAATAAATCCCAAGTACAAGGGCTTATTGTTAAAAAAAGTCCCATAAACTCCAAAAGGTTATAAGAAAGTCTTATGTTGAGGTCAGACTACAAAATTTATGCACGATTACAGCCCGACCCGACAGTCATAGACAGGTTTTGGCATCAGTCAGCTATTAAACTTGGTTGTTTCATCTCGTGTAGTCTTCATAGTCGCCAACAAAAACAGACAAATCTAGGACACCTTGTGACTCCATGACAAAAAGCAGGTTTGATTTTTGTCCTGCCTCCTACAGTTTCTTCCTTCATGTCAGAGACATAGACCAACATCAACAGACTGAAGTTGTTGCCTTAAGAGCCACGGGACCGTTTGTTAAGCTCTGAAATCAACACCTTGACATTGATGATGTGTTGTAGAGGAGCTACCACCAGACTGCAGGAGGAGAGATGTTGGAAAGAAACAGCAGAGGCACTGATGTACATGTACATCAAGCTTTGATTTTTAGTGTATATTTCCTAACCTCATCAATGCCAGTCATGAAAACTCTAATCAGCTTCAGGAAGAACTGACTGAGACATAAAAACGGGTAAAGAGAAAGTTTGCAGGACAAAAATAGCTCAGCAGCATCTAACTTAGTGACAAAGAAGTGCTTCTGCTGAAGGGTAAAAGAAGTATTTGTGCATTAGCATCTGAATGAAGCGTTAAAAGATGTAAAGATTTAGAATAAACACAGTCAGACAGTGATGAATGAGAACAAACAGATGGTTAGGTAGCTGCAGGAGGAGGAGGAGGGGCAGCGAAAAAGATGGAGGCTGATAGAGCCGAGGGAAGACGGAGAGGTGGAGACTGTTTCAGGGTGATCACAAGGTTACATCACAGCATTAAGAGAGATGAACTCCTCGAGGCCTGAAAAACAAACACAAAGAAAATATATCCAAGTCCTACACAGAGGAACTGTCTGAGAAACGGCTACTATAACTTTGTTTGACCTTAAGGTCTTAAAGGTCTAAAGTCCTGGTTGTATGAATAACAAGTTGAATGACTAATGAAAGATTTCATCTCCGTAGAGGATCGGATGCAGCTCTTTTCCCCTCCCCTTCGGAAACATTCAGATATGAGGGGGTGGGGATGCTCTGGAGGCTAAGACAATGAACTTTGTGCTGATTGGCTGCCCAAACAATGTCTGATGGGATGGGGTTCAGTGGGGCAATCATGGCTTCTGCCTGTGATAAGCAGTGGGTCCCAAGTGCGCCAATCAACATCAAGTCCGGACAGAAGTGGTTTTTTTTGGAGACCAGCAAGAGGCCATAACTTTGGATGTGGAAACAAGGCCGACTGGCTCAGTTTTGCCTTTTAAGTAGATGTTCTCAGGTGTTTCACCTCTGCCAAGGTCATGTTTTTGCCTGCATTTGTTAGTTTGCCAACAGGATAACTTGAAAAGGAACAAGCAGATTTTGATGAAATTTCCAGGGAATATTGGTCATGGCACAAGAAGGAAGTGATTCTAATTTCCTGAATCCACATGCAGATCCAGGAACTTTTTTAAGGATTTCTTGACATTGTGAGATCGGGCAAATAGTGTCAGAAATGCCTTGGCACTTCTAATTTAGAATAAGTGGCCTCCAGAAGTTTAGAAGTATCAGAAACTCTGTCTTTTAGTTTGCTGTTGTGTTTGATGATTTACATTATGTCTTTGTTAGGACTGGGCAATATATCTATTAAATCGATTAATTTGAATAATTTCCTGCAGAAGATTTAAAAATTTCAGTTCTTTTTTCTTGACCTACTTCAATCATAAATTGTTGCAATGTTTGAAAATATAAATACTGAAAATGTACAGTTTTCATGATAGTTTGCCTTATGAGGTTTTGTGCAAGCCCATGTTTAGGCCTTTATTTGTTTCTTAAATGAGATTAAATCTTGATCAGATGTTTCCTTGATAATAATCTGTGAAAATGGCTTATCCTTCAGTGTTTATGTAGACAGGCCTCCATACATTCAAACTACATAATCAATATTCTATGATAAAATGTATTTTAACTGTAAGAGGGAAAGTCTGTTTAGTTTTGGAGCATTTTGATAACACAAAGGCAAAACTTAATTAATGTAAATTTTGTTTCTCTCATTTAGTTTTAATTTAGGTCATATCACCTAGTCCTAGTCTTTGTATGTAGGAGGTTGTATAGCTAAGACATAATAAACCCCAGGGAGTAATAAACAACATTATGAAGGTTCAAAAGTGCATTTTTCCTTGCACTGAACTTAAGACTCAGACCTACATCAACACATATTTTTTACGATCTATGGCACAAAGCTGTTTCTTTAATACTCTGTGCCTTATGAACAAGCAGGAAGATCACAGAAACTAATTAGAGATGGAAAAATGCAGAAATGCTTGAGCTAAGAAGGAGCCAAAAATAACCCAAACAACTCAGGCTGAATGCAGTTTAAGAAAAGGAAGACGCTTTAACGCGGTTCACAGCCTCTAAACTTTGTTATTTATTATATAAATATGACAGACCGATTCTTCAGCACAGCAAACAGGAATGTTAGTTTGAGGGCAAACTGAAATATAAATGTGATAATTACATAACACCAGAGCCACAGTCTTCATAGCAGCATCGAGAATTAAAAGTCCCCGTGGTGAATCGCTGTTGTGAAACACTGAAGCGAAGTGTTTGTTCCTCACAAACTTTGAGCTTCTGCGACCGCAGAGCTCCGACAGGCCTCCATCTCTGCCTCTGAACGCCCGAAGCGTACCTGTAGGTGATGAAAGTGACAGAAGGGAGGAGAGTGGGTGGGGGGATCGGGTGGTGCAGCAGAGGGGCTCCGCTCCACCAACAGCCAGGCCAATCTGTCAAGATCCGGCAGGCGTCCAGGGCTCCTCGCTCTCGCCATCTCCGGCTGAGTGCGGTGTATTTTTAGAGTGATTTAGAGGTTCCTGTCTATAATGATGATAACGCTGCAGCTCCTGCATGATGCTGGACGTCCCCTCCTTTTCAATGGACTCTGAGATAAGAGGGGGGCAGGGGGGGGCGCAGGAAGTCCAACAGAGCTCAGAGTAACTGATGTGACAGGAAGAGGGATTTAAAGGGCAGTGCCGCAAAGTTTTACCACAGAAGTGTGTTAGAATAATACAGCAGTCAACACTCTATTCAGTCAGTTGGTGAGATCTTTGGCTACGTCCTTTCATTGGCATGTATTTTTTTTTAAAACTGAAGTTTCCCCCTTTTTTCTAAAGATATGTAAATAGTCCAGTCAGCAACACTTAAAACAAAAAAGAAAACTATCATTAAGAAGAGCTCAGAGTTTTTACTTTTTAAGCAGCTGGGTGAAATGATCCAAATCCACTGCATCCAAAAACTAAAGGACAGTCTATGGATTTAATAAACGGCCCCGGCTTAAGGACAAGGACTGACCGATGTGTTAAATGCACAATGTTCCCTGTTTGTAAATCCCCGGCCCACAGGGAGCGTAACACAAAGCAGAACATTAATGGCTTTGCATTATTAGGTGATAACAGTCCCACAGCTGGAGTCAGGGAGCTGCTGACTTCAGCTGCAGTTATATTACAACAATAAGGTCAAAAAACAGCAGAGGAACCCCTGATGAGTTTCATAAAGAGCTGAGAAGTAATGTTTAGTATCTACAGTGATTAACTTTTAATTTACATGTATAAGTTTTAGGGGGTTTTGGGCTGTTTTTTGCTGATAATTAAGCCACAGTCACTGTTTTAAGCTGTTTTATATTGTTATAGGCTGTAAACACTAGGGCTGAACAATTTTAGGAAAAGATCTAATTGCGATTTTTCTGGCAGATATTGTGATTTCAATTCAATTCAGGATTTTCTTCAAATCAAGCTTCAGTGCGATATTCAATTAGTTTACAGCATAGACAACAGTAAGGAAATCAATGATCTAAAGCACAAAACACATTATTCATCATCTAATATTAATGATAAAAAACCTGTTTTCATTTTTCAAGGGATACTCCAACTTCTACTCCTAAACAGAGGCTTTGTATTGTTGACCTGCTCACCAGCACTTATGTAAATGCAAATTGCCTGCAAATTTATAAAATAGTTGACACAACAGATCCTGGGTCAGTCAGGAGCACTGCAAAATTTTGCAGCTTTGGTGATCACATGATTGCGGTGTCTGAAATTGCAATTTCGATCCAAAAATGATAAATCTTTCAGCCATATTAAACGCAGCTTGTTCTTTCTTCTGGAGCTATGAAGGATCAAACTTAACTTTGCCATAATGCTATTAGGCTGTTAGCACCAACAAGGCTAAAGCTGTGATCTTAAACTATTCAAAGACTGCTAGTTTAAACATTTATCCCTCAGCAGTTGCTGGTTAATGTTCATATTGAAATATTAATTTCCCAGGCTGCAACCATGGCTCTAAAATAAATTAACTTTCGATGAGGCAAATGATCTTTTCATGCAGATGTGAGACGCTGGATATTTTAACTCTGCACTAATTGGCTTGATTTCTCATCCTGGAAGAAATTGACCCAGTTGTGTCTGACTCAGGATGTGGAGGGTTGAGGCAAAGCGCTGTCGGAGTCCCCCCCCCCCCCCCCCGTGCAGGTTGATGAAGGTCAAACGTTATGTAATGTCTGCTCAGTCTGCTGCCAAACCTTCACAGTTTGAGGTTCTTGTGTTGGGAAATAGGCGGACTTGTCTACATAAACGCTGAAAGCTGCACTATTTTCACATTATGTTAACATGAAACCCTTTTGTCAGTATTTAATCTTGTTTAAAAACAAAATACATGCTTTGAAATGTGTTTTTACAAAAAGGGCAGGGCTTACCATTTCAAAGAGGCTCATTTTTCAGTATTTATATTTTTGAATACTGCCACAACTCACAAGTGGAGTTGGGGTAAGTGAAGGAAAAAAATCTCGATTTTTGATTTTGAAAGTTCTGCAAAAAATAGTTTGAAGTAATTAATTTAATGGACATATTGCCCAACCCTACATTTAACCCCAAACTACTTGGAAGCGCTTGCAAGCCATCACTGACATCTCCATTAATGCATGATCATAGGACCTGTTTGTGCATGTGCACGTGTGTTTCAGCGCAAGTTTATGTAGTTTCAACAACAGAGTGTAAAGAATTGAATTTCCCCTGAAGGATCAATAAAGTATATCTTCTTCTAGTCTTTTTCTTCTTCTTCTTCATGGGTTGTTCAGCTGTGTAGGCAGTTGTTCCTAATGCCAGTATAGCTACTTTGCCAACAGGTATTGCTGCAATTGTTTATATTTCTCAGCAAGTGTAAGTGCTCGCAATTGGATAGCTCTCCCTGATTGGCCGAAAAGCACTAGTCCCTTGCAAGCCCTTCTGAATAGGGCTGGGCATTGTTAGGAACCTCAAGATTCGATTCGATTTTGATTTCGATTCTTTAGGTGGCGATTCGATTCAGTATCGATTCAGTAAGAAGTAGAAATACACAAATAATTCGAGTAACTGTTGACAATTTTTTACTTTTTTTTATTTTGATGCCAATGTGAACATATGTGGTATGTCACCTCGTGTTTTTGAGAAAACATCTGAAAATAAAATTTTGAAAAGTAATAACTTATTTGTGCATATGGAGTACAAAAGTGAAAACATGACAGTTAACACTATAATAATAAATGTCCACCTGGTCTTTTTTGTCAATAAATGTGTCAGGAATTGTCCTTTGAATACATTTTTCACCCTTTTCTCACAAGAAATAAAAGTAAACAATTCTTGCAAGTATTTGTCATAATTATGTTATAAGTGCTTAAAACAGTGTGTAATTACAAGAAAAGAATAAAAACGGATTTGAAGTTTCAACAGGATTCTCTTCATAAACAATAAATGAACATTTAGAAGTTTTCTGAGATGACCGAAAAAAAAGTAACCTATTTTACATAAACTCAAACATTTTTGTTTGCTGACAGCATTTAGTGTCCATGTTACAGCCTGTTATATTAGACCATGTCCAGGCGTTTTTTTACTGATGATAGTCCCTGAAGCAGTTCCTGTCCAGCTGAAGACAGAGATCTCAACATTTTTTCCTCCAATATTTCCAAAATTACTATTTATGGAATCCATAAAAAAACAAACTATGTTAAAAAAATACAATAAATGCCAAAAAAAGACAATAAAACACACGGAAAATACATCAGAAATACGGCAAAACACAGAGAAAATACGGCAAAAGAATGAAAAGAAAACACGGCAGAATGATACTAATGCTGTTGTGTTTAATATTTTACATAATTTACACAGAAAATACTGATAAACCGCCGTTAAATCACTCTCATGTTCGGCTCTCAGTTCTATCACTCTGTAAGCATGTCGTCTTCTGCGACCGGCGGCAGCTGGATAAACGCTGAAAAGGTGCACAGCGCCCCCCACTGGCCAGGAGGTGAGACGATTCAGAGGATTTGCTGAATAGATATTGAATTGCGAGGGGAATAATTGCACTGCATTGCTGAATCGATATTTCTGCCCACCCCTACTTCTGAAGGTAGATCCTGAGCCAGAAAGGGGTGCAGACATCTAAAAGTCTCCCAGACTACTCAATTAACATGACCCTGACAGATTATGTTGTTTTTGTGGAGCAAATGACCCGAAAATAAACTACACACTGCAGCTTTAAGAATCAAGAACAACAAGGTCAATAAGAAGGGATGAACTTGACCTGATTTTCACTTTTTAACCCTTTTTCATCATGTCCATTTTTGTTTTGTCAGTTGCATCATTTTTGCCTCGTACCCTTCACATTGCGGTAGTGTAGATCAGTCTTCAAGGGCTTGGGATGGAGATTGAAGGGTTCAAGTCCTGATCAGTCATGCTTGGAAGTTGGTAGCCGGGGAGATGCAAGATGACTCCCTGGGGCACTGCATCCAATTCTGGCAGTTGGTAACGCAGCTGCAGGGGTTGGAGTCACCTGCCTCCAGAGCCTTGGAGTGTGGGGTTTGCACCTTTAAACTCCATGAATGAAGTTTGGTTAACGTTGCTGGTGGTGCAGATGAGTTGTCAGGAATGATGAAGGGCGAAGCACCGACCCAGCATGTGCTCCCAAACCTGACCCGATACTTCAGATTTAGTTTATTCCAGAGTATATTGGCTGTAAGAGATGGCAAGAGCTCTCGTTTGCATTCATGATTGCGAGTGATGTTGAATGTCTTCTCCGTTGAAGTCAAAAGTCTTAGTTTTTAATGAGGAGGTCAGAGGTACTTGCTCATTGTATTGCTTTCAGGGGATGTTTTGGATGATAGAAATGTTGAATTAACTTGTTTTAAAAACAAGTAACAAGAACAGAAAAAAGATTTTCTAATATCTTTTGAATTAATTCTTAAGTAGCTACAAAAATAAATGATTTAATGGGCCTGTAGTTTTCTCTTACTTGTTTTTTTTCCAGCCTTGTAGTATTGATTTTTTTGTCTTCTAATAAAACAGTTACTACCCTACATGTTTACTTTTTCACATTTTATTTTCAGTTTGATTCTCATTACACTCTCTCCACAGCGGTGTTTCTTTGAACAGTGCTCTGCCAGCCCACAGCGGGATATTAAAAGTGATGGATGGGTTTTGTAGAGGAGAAAGTTATTGATTTTTTAGGTCTGGTGTAACTTAATTAATAAGGCACAAAGGCTGGACAGTGGAGACCAAAAATCACTCATCAATATTTTTGATAGCAGAATGGCAAAACATGATATATATCTGGTTTTTTGTGGAGGGAAATGATTTTCAACAAGAAAAAAACTAAATTTTGGTATAGACCTATCAAAAAGAAAACAGTGTTGATGCCTGTTGGTTACCATGGCAACAAGAATAATAGCCTCAGGCACCAAATTTTGGGCAGATATACTGTTTTGGTACCAAACACTATCAAAGTAGTTACATTAGCATCTGCTTATAGTTCTTTAAATATACATCTGTTGGTGTATGCTAAGATAATTTTGAAATAACAGAGCCTCAGTAATATTTAAAAGCACCATGCACAAACAGGCATGATGTATTGATTTAAACAATTATGTCTTCCCTTATTTGTCTTGCATAGTACATCTGTGTATCTTGAAAGCTTAATGAATTGCCCAGCCCTATCAGGAACACTTTATTTCTCCTGTCTTATCAGTAGAACTTGGTGATTGATTGACTATCAATTTCAATACAATTACTGCTTTTGCACAGCCATATTCTGAGATATTTGCGTTTACTCAAATATTTATTAATTATGTTTCGTTGTTCAGGATGAAAGAGTTAATAGCGTTTTGGTTCAATGATAGCATGTGAGCATCAGTGAATTATTAGTTTTATAAATCGTGATCTTAATATCAATCCAAAGCCAGTCCTAATTATGATATTGATTATTGTTTTAATCGAGCAGTCCTATAGTACAACCAGAAAAGAAAATAGAAAAAGGAGTTGGAATAATGTTGTTTTAAACTTCAAATCCTCATAGAAAACATACTTTTCTTTTTCTGTCTTTGCCTTAATATGTAACTTATTCCAAGTTTCTAATGTCATGTACAAAAACTTATCTCAGGCATATTTCATTTTGAAAGAACAAATGTCTCACTTTGTCCCTGACAGATTGGTATAGTTGTCTTCTGTTATTGTTTTTTAATTTATTATTCCCACAATTTGATAGTTTTTACATAAAGCAAATGAAGTTATTGTGCGACTGAAGCAGTGAATCTAATTTTATTTTTTTGTCATGTGTCTCTGTGCAGGTAATTCTCAGCTAGGAGCGAGCATTGTGGATGCACTGGACACCCTCTACATCATGGGTCTGCACGAGGAGTTCAAGGACGGCCAGGAGTGGATCGAGCAGAATCTGGACTTCGGTGTGGTATGTGTCTACTTTACTTTTATTCACATTAACATTGAGAGAGCATCAAAATTCTGCTCCATTGAAAGTCCAAATTCTGACACTGAACTTAAGAGCTCCTGTCTCTTCCTGCATTATTAAGAGAAAATGTGTAAATGAATAACAACCCAGAGGTTATTCTGCTGCATACGTTTTTGAGTGACCTGAGAAGAGGAATCATTCGACCGAACAGAAAAAAGAGACCAAATCATGTTTTTAACTTCCTGAATGACACTGGCACATCTCAAGGTTAAATGCCATTCTGTGTGTGTGAAACAGTTTAATGTTGGAGACCTCAAAATATTTGAGAATTGCCTCTGAAAAGTTTGTATAAATGCTTACAGTGACTCAGAGCTTAAACATTAATTCAAGGTTGTACGAAAAGCTTCAAGACTTTAAAACAGAGAAACTATAAGACGATGCAAAGACTGGAGAGGGAAACTGATAAACACATTTCTTATAAAGTTTGGGTCATATTCACTGAATTTCACTGAGGGACAGCAAGTTTAACCTCATCTTTTGGTTTGAAGATTCGTACCAGATATTTTATTACACCCATTCAGAAATCCCATCACTCAATCTCCTGCAGATTCTGAAAGAATTATGGCTCCCATGAAGCGAGTCACTATCACCTGTTCTGGTCCTGTTCATAAAATACACAGTTCCTGAAATGATAATCACAAGAAAATAAACAAAATATTTCGATCAAACATTCTCTCAACCTGAGACCTCTCTCAGGTACAAATAATAAAACTAAGTATATGTTTGGGAATACTCGGTTTTGCTGCCAGGAAGGCTATTACAAAAATGGCTGGAGCCAGCAGCTGTGTCTCTAAAAGGCCTGGCACAATTTGATTTATGAAATCTATGTGATGAAAAGCTTCATGTTTTTATTGAGGCTTCAGAAAATCAAAAGTTGAACTGTTCTCAACTAGGGTTGTCGCGTTCCTGGATTTTCATCTCATGATTGTTTTTGGGCAACATATTATTATGAAATTTTATTATGATATTAATGAAAAATGTTGAAAAAAATCTGTTTTATGCAGTAAGTCAGATTAACCCACAGCCTTAATTTTTGAGTCTGCTTTGACGAAATCCTCTGAAAATGGTGCATAGGGAGGTGGAGAGTCTACAGGCAGCTGTAACTGTATGAATCTACAAGAAAGTGATAATGAAACTAAAAGTGGCGATCAAATGATCATGTTGAGTAGAATGACCTAAATGTCATAAAACAGGGTATATTTCATTTATTCGTTTATTCATTGATTTTTCATTTTCTCTGTGCAGTAATGATATCAGTACAAAACCAAAAGAGGCTTATTTTATTTAAAAACCCATTTTCAAGATCTACAGCCCCTTTCCCCTAAAACAAGCCCATGATTTCACAAACAACTTGTGCCTGTGTTAAAAACAGATGTTTTTATCATTCTCTTCTCTTAGTTATAGTCTGTTGTATCTCCTGAGTTTTGATATGCTGTTGTTTGAAAACACTCTGTTTTTCTGTTTTGATTGTTTCAGTGCTTCAGAATAAAAGCATTTTTCCATAGCTACAGAGGAACATTTTTATTGTGAAAATATTTTCGAAATTCTCATGTACCACTGACTGTTGCACATGCTTAAGTTTAGCGATGAGTTTGTGGAGCATTTTTCAGCTTTTTTAAAAATATTTTGGACTGAAACAACTGAGACATCAGTTAAAACTCACAACTAAGCTGTTGATGTAGTGTGTTAAACTGAGATATAATGGCTGCAGCTCTGCGTTGATATATTACGGCATATAATCTATGTGAAAGGTTATAGACGGACAGTGATGCTTTGCAGAGTGAACACACATATTGTACATGAGGTTGACGCTGCCTCCTTCTGTGTTTGTCCACCTCAATCTGCTGTTTGTGTCAGAGAAATCACTCTGCTGCTGTGCTTGTATTAGCCGATCACCGCGACTTGATGGTTGAGCAATCCCCTGGCTCAATATGATAATTGCATTTGTTTAAAAAGACGTTCATCACCCATAGTGGTGATAAACCCCATTCTCCCTTTTACTTATTTTATTTATTTTTTCCTTCATTAGGAAGTTGGTATATCTTAAAGATTCTGCATGTTGAAACCTTCTTACTTCATTTTTTACTTACTTTTCTTGCTCTTATCTATTTTAATGTCTTTATTAGATATTCCTACTGCTGTACTGTGTATAGGAGCAACTGAAACAACTGAATTGCCCCCTGGGGATTAATAAGGTGTTTCTGATTCTAATTCTGAATTAACTAGATCTGGCACATCAGATTGTTATTTAGAGACCTGTTGGAAGAGACCTTTTTTCCATTTTTCAATGTTCTTGTTTCACTTAATGAAGATTTGTTGTCCAGGCAGGCAGCATCTATGCTAATCTCTGTTTGAGCAGCCATTGCTTACAGGCTTGCAGCTGCTTCTCGCTGTTGTCGTGCTTGTATCTTTCTCCACAAGCAGTGCCTCAGCTCAGTCTTTCTTGCTTGAAGGTTTGCGTGATGGATCTGCCTCATTATAGACATGGGATCGTTTAGATCCAGCTGCACTGCTAAGCTTCCTCCCATAGACACAATGAGAGACTCTAAATTGCCCTAAGATATGAGTGTTGTCTGTCTCTACATGTTGGCCCTGTAGTCCAGGGTTTGCCTTGCCTCCCACCCCCTGTGATGCAGAGAGGGACAGGTGGCTCTGCTGTTAGGACATCTTTGTTAGTTATGAATGAAATATAAAGTCCTATATATCAAACTGTTAATATGTGAATCAAACTGTTTCAGCATTAAAGATTTATTCTCTGCTGTCTTCTCTCTGCTCCTCTCCTGATGTCTGTTTGCACCCATAACTTTCACCCCCTCTCCTCTTTGTCCATTTTTATCTATTTTCACTTCCAATCTCCTCTCACACTTCCCTTAACAACCTCTTCTTCTTCATCGCCCGTGTCGATCAGAACTGCAGCTCTCCTCATTTATTTCTCTGTTTCAGTCGTCCTCCCCCATTACCGGCTTCCTCCTGCTCTTTCTCCACCCGTCACTCACCTCCATCCTTCCTCCATTTTTCTGTGTTCCCTGCTTATCCCTACAGCTTCACTCTTCTTCTTCCTGCTGCATGTTCAGACATATGGCTTTTCTCAATAAACTTAAAGAGTAATTCAAAGCTTAAGTTTCTTTATAGATTAATAAATGTGAAAAATAATGAATGGTATTTGAGGATTTGTCCTCATTGTGTCATAGGACAGTTTTTCACATTTTCACTAATAACTCAAAATGTTCTTGACAAATATTCATGGCTTTTTAGAGAATGTTGGTCATGGCACAAGAAGAACTGATAACATTTTGGTGGTGATCTAAATTCAGATGCAGGAATTTTTTTCGAGGACTTGTTAGTAGTTTTCCAATAACTTCACTGGTTACTCAAAAAGTTCTCAACATATTTTGATAAAATCTTCAGGAAATGTGTGTCATGGTAAAAGAAAAAAAGTGCTTTGTTTCTGGTGGTGATCCGAATATGGATGCAAATCCGGGATTTTTTGTTTTTATTTTTTTTAATTTTGAGGATTTGTTCCAATTGTGTCATAGGGCAGTTTTCCAGATTCATAACTCAATAATTTTTTAATGGATTTTGATAACATTTTAAGGGAAGGTTGGTCATGGCACAGGGAAGAAGTGATTTCAATTTGGTGAGAAATGGATTCTGATGTGGATCCAAGAACCTCTTTAAGGATTTACTAACAGCATAAGATAGGGCGGTTTTTCACATTTATGCTAATAACTCAATAATTACTTAACCAATTTTGAAAACATTTTCAAGGAGTGTTGTCTATGGCACAAGAAGAGGAGATAACACGTTGGTGGTTATCTGAAAACAGAGTAGTAATTTTTTTCAAGTATTTGTTAACACTTCCAGATAACGCAGTTTTCTAAGTTTTCACAAATAAGACCTCAATGAATTTAATGACATTTTCAGGAAATATTGGTCATGACACAAAGAAAAAGTGATAAAATTTTGATCCAAATCCAGATCCAGGATTTTTTTTTTTAAAGATATATTAACAGTGCAAGATAAAAGGGAAATTTTTCTCATTTTTGCAAATAACTCAATAAGACCTCAATGGATTTTGAAGCAAATTTCAGGAAATGTGGGTCATGACACAAGGAAGGAGTGGATGGATTTTGGAGGTCATTGGAATTTGGGTGCTGATCCAGGAATTTTTTAAGTTTTGTTCACATTGCAACATTGGGTAGTTTCTTAATTTTCACTGGTAACTCAGAAAGCTCTTAATGTATTTTGATGAAATTTTTTCAGGACTGGTGGTCATGTCAGGAGAAAGAAGTGATAACATTTTGGTGGTGATCCAAACCCAGATTCAGGAATGTTTGCAATGCAAGATAAGGAAGTTTTTCTTATTTTTGACAATAGCTTGCGTAACAATGTCATATATGCCTTGCTGAAGGTTTGTCCTTTGGAGCACTTCTGGTTTCTTCTCATGCATTTCTTCTAATCACTTTATATTTTACCCATCCTCTTAGTTGAACTATTCTGTGTATTATTTCTGTCATTTTTCCATCCTCCTGTTCTCTTTCTCTTCTTTCCACTTGCCTCAAGACATATTCTTCTTTCTTTGTCCTGCAGTACGCCTCATCTTTTCTTCTGTACTTCCCTGTTTATCCATTACGGACAAGCTGACGTCCATCTTCCTCCCCCTTGTCTCTGCCTCCACTCCCTCAAATTCCCCTTAAATCATTATTCCGTCCGTGCTTCCTCCTCGCTCCTCTTATATCGTTTTCACTCCCATCTTTTTTTAAATTCTGTCCGCCCCAGTGTCCGACGCCTGAGCTTGTTAGTCCCCCCCACTGAGGCAATCACAGGGCGGCTCTCAGGTAGGCAGAGGAGATCTAACAGCCTGACACTTGGAGGGCTAATTAACCCCGGGATCACGGCGGTGGAGCTGTGGAGGGGTGGATGCAGGCAGGAATTGGGGATGGAGAACGGTGGAAGGGGGAGAGAGGGCAGAAGGGAGCAGATTGAATAGAGGACGGAGAGAAATTACGTCTGCAGAGACAGAGGGTTGAAAACAGAAGAGGCAGCAGGAGAAATCTGGGAAAGTGGAAGAGTAAAGATGGAAATAGGAAAGGCTGGAAGGATAAATCACAGACTGAAGGGTGCAGATTTGGATGGAGAGACAAAGGAGAAGATGGAGGGGGAAAGATCACCATTCAGGACGAATTGGTTTACAAATGGCAGGTGGAGAAGTCTCAGAGAAAATACAGAAGAGCAGAGCAGAGAAAGAGAGGGCTCTGCTGAAGCTTTTATTTCAGGTTTTTTACTCGCTGTCCCTGCACCGAGAGAGTCACAGCATGTCCAGACAAGAGACTCATTAGACTGATATTATCCAAACATATAGACTCCTCAATAGTGGCATTTTAATTGATATCAAATATTTAATAAGTATCTGTGTCTTATCACTGTAACAAATTGTTGTAAACGTCACAGTATTTTACCGTAATATCTACAGCTACCTACTGTAAAAAATCTATACAGTAAATTACTGTAAATGGCCAAAGATTGTGGGAAAACATGCTGATTTTTGTAAAATTAACACTATTTAACCATAAAATGTCTGTATAATAAGTTACTGAAAAGGTTAATGGATCAAGAGAAAATTATTTTTCCCCAGGAAAACTGACCAATAGCAAGTAAGATTTCTTTTTGTAAATGTTTCACATTTTTGGGTGAAACAGATGTTTGAGTGAAAGTTTTTTGTCTGATAAAATTGATGGATATTTCTTTCTTTTTTTTCTTAAGAAGTGATATCTTACTAATAAATTATCACTAATAACTTATATAGTAATATTAATTAAAATACAGCCAGTTCACTGTAATTTAAAATGCATTAAAAAGTTGTAGAATAAATATGGTAATGATACTGTAAATAAAAACAGTAAGGATACTGTGTTTGATTATACAGTTACTATGCTGTAAGATAGTAATGATACCTTGAATATAAAATACAGTAGTAAAACTGTTATAGAAAATACTGACTAAAAATTAAGAAAGAGTAATGCTACTGTAAAGACATTTACAGTAACTCACTGGCATCTTGTCGCCAGTAAGTTACTGTAAAAATTACAACAACCTTTTTCCAGTGTATCCAATCCAGAACAGCACTGTTAATTGTAATGCCATCATTACTGTGATTTGAACATTTACAGGGACCGAATCAGTCCTCTACCTGGTAGGTGGCAGCTCTGATTTTACCAAGAGAGTTGATGTATTCTTTTATTTTTTTTCGAACATCTTAAAAACCGAAAATTAAAGTAAACTATCTGAAAAGAAAATGTATATGAGGTGTGTCAGAAAAGTTCCAGGACTGGTGTCACAAAAGATTTATTTCAAACCCAAACTTCAAACTAAGAGTTTTCCCCTTCAAAGTAATCCCAGCACGTCTACAAAGAGATACGGCTGCGTTTGCTTCGTTCAGTGCGCGAGAAGAGGCGAGAGTTGTGGCAGGACAAGTTGTGGCTGCTTCACCATGACAACGCGCCTGCTCACAATGCCCTGAGCATCCGACAGTTCCTGGCCGAGAAGAACATCGCCGTGCTGGAGCAACCTCCCTACTCACCCGACCTGGCTCTGTGTGATTTTTTTCCTCTTCCTCAAGCTCAAGGGGGTCATCAAGAGGACCCATTTTGAAGGCGTAGACGACATCAAAAAGGCCGTGACGACGGAGCTGCGGAGGATCCCGAAAGAATCTTTCCAGGAGTGCATGAAAGCGTGGCAGAGAAGGATGGGAAAGTGCATTAGACTCCAGGGGGATTACTTCGAACAGGAAAACTTGTAGTTTGGTTTCTAGATAAATCTTTCGTGGCACTAGTCCTGGAACTTTTCTGACACACCTTGTATATATATTATCCTTATGATTATACACATATTATGATCATTTTATATGCCTGTGTCAGAAGTCTTTATGCTGAAACTAGAAACAGGAAACAAGAAATGAAGACAGAATATCTTGTCTCTGATAACAGAGGACTGCGCTGTCACGTCAGCAGAAGAACTCACAGTTTCTGAGTGAGAAACATGACCTCCGTTTGTGTAACTCTGAACTCAAATATTATTGGTTGATTCTTGTTTCTGGACAAACCCCCATTTGTGTAGCACTGCATTTAAGTTTGAAGAGATGCTATGGATCTTTAGTGCGAGAGGAAGTTGCCGTGTTGTAATCTGCTCCACTCTTCTTCTGCAAGTAAAAGAAGAAGAAGAAGAAGAAGAAGAAGAAGAAGAAGTAGAAGAGTTCCTTCTCCTGTTGTTCTTTCCATCTGTGCTGTCAGTCAGGAGCAGTGTGGGAAGTTTTCCTGACACTATCAAAGATTTCTCTCTCAGTATCCACATATTTTTGGAACAAGGCCTGTGTTTAAAGACATACTTGAAGCCTGAGCAAGCATGCAGTCTTTGATCAAAGTGTGACAACATAGAGAAGAAAATAGCTTTTTGGATTTATTTTGGAAACAGCAGGGATATTGTGTGAATATGTGTCATTTAAAACATGTTAAGCTGCAGGCAGACATGGAAACCTTGATTTGTAGCTGTAATATACCATATAACATTTTTTTTAAACTCAATTCATATTTTTGCGATGTTAACTAAAAGTGCTCATAGAGCACAACCATCCACCAAGTCATTTTTGACATTCTTAGCCAAGTTATCAGCAAAATGTGAAAATGTGTTCTCAATGTTAACAAATCATTAAAAAAAATCATTTAAAAAACGACCAGGATCCACATCCAGGTTCATATCACCACCAAAATCATGAAACTTCTTCCTTGTACCATGATCAACATGCCCTAAAAAATCAAAAATCAAAATTTGCCAATTACTTTTATGTTATTTATTTCTTTTAGTTATCTTACTCACAAACAGACAAACGCCACCAAAATCATAACCTGCTTGGTGGCAATAAAAAGTAATCACACAATGCATATTTCATGGCCTAAACACTCTAAACTAGGGGTGTATGAAAATATCTGGACTAGGGCTGAACGATTTATCGTTTTCTAATTGAAATCATGATTTCAGACAATGTGATCATGTGATCGGCAAAGTTGCATTTTTTTTGCAGCACTCCTGGCTGACCAGGATCTGTTGTGTCAACTATTTGCTCGTAGCAATGTTGTCACACGTCAGCGCTCACGTCCAAAACCATTGAAGGTTGACATGCTTTTTTAGCATGGCTGGCTTTTTTCCTTTATTGGAATTGTTGAATTTTGTTTTTCTTATTATTACTTATTTAATTTTTTTTATTTATTTTATCTACCTTTTTTAACTTAACACAATTAAGGATTTTTTGAACTACATTTTTATAGGTTAAGACAGTCAAAGATGCACTTTTCGTTCATCAGTTGTAATAGCTGCCTTTGGTCAAGGACTTTAAAGAGTGTTCATGCATGTTTCTTGTAAATAAATACATTTGGAAGCAATTCTTACCTTTAGTTTTCATCCTTGCTTTAGAGTAATAGCTTTTCTTGTTTACAGTATGATGTATTTTTCTGTCATGTTTGTAAATGTTACTGTACACACAGTGGATATTGCACTGAAGCTTGATATGAAGAAAATCGTGAATTAATTTAAAATCACAATATCTGCCAGAAAAATCAAAATTAGATCTTTACCTAAAATCGTTCAGCCCTACCCTGAAATTAACTATGTTCCATATTTGCTCCATATTTACATTAATTACCCTACATTGACTCTGTATTGTGAACAATTTTGTACAATGTTGTAAACTCTTATAATTGTTTTTCTCTTAAAAACTGGACTATTCAGTGTAAAAGATTATGATTTGTCACCCCTGTATCGCCTTATTTTAATGGCAGATTCTTGACGATACCCTTCTCATCTAAAATACAAGTTTTTGTAATCCAGGTATGGGACACAAATGTAAATGCTTCTCTGATTCCCATCCCTAAAAGTCCCCAAACTAGAGCCATAATAATGAAAAACACTGACACAAAAATGCTCTTGATCATGTTTGGATGGATGCTGCCAAGCCACATTACAACGATCAAAAACACCTTTTGGAGCACTTTTATTTTAAGTGGTGTTGAAATATTTGAGTTGATACCTGGGTTCTTTTTGCAGATATTTGATGTAAATTATATGAGACGTATTTTAAGAGGCTGCTTGTGAAGATGACAGAGTTTGAAGACTTTGATGCAGTAAAAATCAGATTATATCAATGAAGGAGTTTTTGTCCTTCATATCCTGGAGCCGATGGAGAAGAACGGAGACGAGCTTCAGTAAGGGGTGACTCTTGTGGATTTCTAGTTTTGGATCCAGCAAATGGATACCATGAGGATGAAAATAAAAGTGTCAGCACCTGGATTCATTAAATCAAAGTGTTGGAGGAAAATTTTGGCAACAGTATGTTTTTTATTCTTTTCCCAGAGCAGTGATATTGAAAACACCTCCAGGAGCAGCCACTGTAATAAAACCTGCCTCAGCAGCAAACGGCACAGAGTTATGAAAAAGGGGCTGAGCTTGATAACAAATGTTGCAAATCTGATCGCAGGAGCAGAAATACAAGACAGTGGTGGAGCTGCAGATCTGTGGCAATGAGAGACCCTTTGGTTCTGCAGGAGAACAGGAGGTTGATCAGTTTTAAAGACTTGATAGTGAGGGGTGGGACAAAAAATCATTATGACAATTATCGTCGTCCTCACTACTGCAATATGATTATATATATATGTGTGTGGGTGTGTGTCTGTGTCTGTGTCTGTGTGTGTCTGTGTGTAAATACATACATACATATATATATATATATACATACACATATATTAGGGCTGGGCAATATATTGATTAAATCGATTAATTGAAATTATTTTCTGCAGAAGATTTAAAAATACAAAATCAAGATTTTTTTCATTCACTTACTGAAATTGAAAGTTGTTGCAAAGTTTGAAAATATAGAAATAATGAAATTTTACAGTTACCATGATGGTGGCCCTATCAGGTTTTGCACAAGCAATCTTGCAGGCTTGTATTTATTTTATTTAATTAGATTAAATATTGATCAGAGAGTAACATGTTAACAAGCTGTGAAAACACCTCGGCTTTCAGTGTTTATTTGTGTAGACAAACCTGCCTGCGTTAGAACTGCATAATCAACATTTTGTGAACCACACCTTAATTTTAAGAGGGAATTTCTGATTGGTTCAGGAATATATTTTGACAGCATAAAGGCAAAACTTGATTCATGAGAGGGAAAAAAAATGAATTAAAATCATAAATCCAATTTTTTTGGGAAAACAAATTGGGGATTTTATTTCTAGGCCATATCGCCCAGCCCTAACATATATATACACACACACGTATATATATATATATATATATATATATATATATATATATATACACACACACACACACATATATATATATGTAAAACTTTGGAGAGAAGTGTTATGTTTAGGGAAGCAACAGTCATTCTCTTGTTTCAAATGCAGTGTCTATAACATTGGCTACGTTTATATGCAGTCAATATTCAGGTTAAGATCAATATTCCGGTTTCTGAAACATTTGGAATACCCCGGTTTACATGTGTGAGCAAACAGGGTTATTCCTCTATGCATAGTATCCCGAACAAAACAGCTACGCACAGAGAACGTCATGACGCAATGCGCGTCATTTCTGCTTCTTCTTCCTGTATCCAATAGCAACGAGAACAACAGCAGCAGCACGGCGGGTAATGAACGGCCCGGAGCAGCTAACAGTCGGCTTCGTTTGTGCTTTGGTGCTGGTACTGACCGACCACCAGCACTTCACACTATTCTTTGTCAGTTTCTTCATTAATGGAAGACGAGAACGTGAAGTAATAGTAAATCGAGCCAGAGCTGTGCCATGTAACAACAAGTACTTCCTGTACTCAAAAGACCAAGATTCCTTGCGAAAAGAACATGCGCAGAACAAAACTTAATGGTCCATTTGATGGGGATATCCCGATCGGCGTATACATGACCAAATATTCAGGTTAGAAAAGGAGTAACCCAGGGGTAATATTACGGATTTTAAAAAACAGAATACGAGCATATTCCGGTTTTTCAAAAGGTTTTTTGGTGTTCACATGGCTGCACGCAACCGGGTTATTGCTAATATTCCTATAGAACTCTATATTGCATTATCTGTCAAGTTTTACATTATCAGTTTTTTAAAAAAAAGACCCACCTGAAAATGTAATAAATCCCCAATAATGTAATAAGGTATTACATTATCGGTTAAAATGTTATTACAATATCAGTCAGGATATTTTATTACATTATTGGTTAAATTATTACATTATTGGGTTTTATTACATTTTTGATTGAGTTAAGTACAAATTTTATTACATTTTCAGGCGTTATTACATTTTCAGCAAATTATTACATTTTAGGGTGCTACAAGGCACCCTGTGATTTCCATCCTTATTGATAATATAAACATAATTCTTGAATCGGATATAGAGTACAATAATATGCACTTACTGGCTACTTTATTAGGTAGACCCATCGAATAGCGCTCAATGACAGTAAGGATAGTGATTTGCCGTTCTGCCAAACAAACCAATATCTGATTTTTGGTTTATGCTTTCCAGCCCTACAGAGAGAGGGAGTATACCTTAGAGAGACTGAAGGGAGGAGAGGAGAATAAAGATGAGACATGATGCTCCTGTTAATGATCCAGAGGAGGAGGGAGGTGGTGTGATGCTCTGTTTTCATTAACAGCTCAGTTTGATGCTCCTCTACCTGCATGCATTAGGCAAATGAGTCAGCCCGGAGAGCTCAGCTGCTGTAACATTCATGAAAGGCTAACCTAGCCTGGGCTGACTCTGAGCAGAAGGGCCGTGGCTCTGCTCCGGCTCAGGCCCTTAAAAAAACAGGTAATTTTCCTGCTCATGGGGAGCCATACTTCACCGACCTGCAGTGGCCTTGCAGTGTAATTGGCAGCAACAGTGTTATTAAATTTGGCCCTTATGAAAATCAAAGATTTGTTAAACCCAAAGGTTTTCAGCCTCCGCAGTTATTGCTGCGAGGGAGGGAGAAATGCAAAGTCCTTATTTCCATTTGTAGATTAAAGAAATCACTTTATTGAAATGAGGTTTTCACCTGTGTGTGCAGGTTCAATTGCAGAGACATTATCTCAAGCCTCACTGCTGCTCTGTTAGTCTGACCCGAAAGGGTGACTTCATGCTCTCACAAGATGTTATTACCATAAACCCTTCATCCCAACCCGTAGACCACGTAGTGTTTACCTGGTCTATGTATGAAGTAAACTGTGTCAGGAGGAAGGCCATTTTCTTAGGTTGTATGTCTGAATGTACAGTATAGTTTATGTTTTTGAAAACAGTCAAAATTTTTGAGTCATAGTCATCTGACATGAAGCATCCGCATCCATCATGACAAATGTCTCCGTGTCCTCTTGTTTTGGGGTGGCAGTAACTCAGTCCAGAAGGACTTGTGTTGGAACTGTAGGGTGGCTGGTTCAAATCCTGACTGAACCATGTTGTGAAGTTGGTTTGGTAGTTGAAGAGGTAACAGCTGACTTCCTGGACACTGCTGAAGTGCCCTTGAGCAAGGCACTTAACCCCAAAACTGCTTGGAAGTGCTTCTTCAGGAGAAGCAAGCCATCACTGACATCTCCATTGATGCATGATCGTAGGACCTGTTTGTACATGTGCATGTGTATTTCAGCGCAAGTGTGTGTAGCATGATTTAACAGCAGAGTGTAAAGACTTGAATTTCCCCTGGGGGATTTATCAAGTAGGTCTTCTTCTTGCGTTGTTCAGCTATGTAGACAGTTGTAGCTAATGCCAGTATAGCTATTTTGCCAACAGGTATTGCTGCAATTGTTTATATTTCTTAGCAATTGTAGGTGCATGCAGTTGGATCGCCCTCCCTGATTGGCGGAGAGGAGCAGGTTATTTTGCTGTTGTTTCTGTTTCCGCATGTGGTTTAAGAAAGAGTTTGGCCTATGGTTTCATCGTTTCTGAAACTATCCATATTGATTGTCCACTTGGAAAAGCAAAGCTGGCATTTTCAGATGTATCCCCTCTGGGACCCACTTTCAAAAATGTGGTATATGATTAAAAACTTGCGCAGATACACCTGAATTTGTCTCCATGTGGACAGCTCCCAAGGCCTGCTCGTTTTATTCCCAGTCATGACACTCACCTGTTTCCAGTTTACCTGTTGAATGTTCCAAACAGGTGTTTTTTTAAGCATTCCTCAACTTTCCGAGTCTTTTGTTGCCCCTGTCCCAGCTTTTTTGGAACGTACTGCAGGCATCAAAATCAAAATACCGTAAAATACCAAATAATAGCCGGGGCGTTTATCTGTTTCAATCACTGAGCAGACCAGGCGTTTATTTGGAAGAGGCGTTTAATTCCTTTCTCTCAAAAATCTTGCTTAGCAAAAAATTTAAAAATGTGGTAAATGTAATCATATTATTTATTTACACCAGTATGAATATCACCTTTACATTTTCAAAACAAGATTACAGTACCATAGTTATACTTTTGTCTTCCTCTTTAAACTCAGCACTCTCTAAACACTCTTACGACTGGTAAGGAACTAGTTAAATTAAGGTCTTACTTTTTTTTGCTGTACTGGGACCATGGCGATCAGCAGCAATGTACCAGACTGATGTGACCGGCCTCCTGACGTTAGTTAAGGGCAAACGACATGCAGAGGCAGTGACAACGTCTTCTTCTTTGAATTTTTAAAGCCCTAGTATGTAAGATTCCGGCTTTCTGCTCTCTACTGCCCTAGACGTAGTGGTCGTTGAGTGTAACTGCACTGTTGTAAAACAGAGCGCCTCACACCATCGAGCATTTGTTGACATACAGGGGGAGGCGAAGCGGGCCGACAGGACATCCCGAGAGACAAATAAACCATGTGGACTGATAAGGTACAGTCTGATCATGTTTCTTTTTGAATAAATCACTTTTCAAGCGTCAGTTGTCAGTTGGTAGCTCAACGTTTGCAGGTGTGTAGCATACTGTAACTCTGACTGTAGCTCGTAGGCTGTGTCTAATAAATTGGACTTGGCGTTTATTTGTCAAAATGAGCTGCTACACCCTGCGTTTATTTAGGACTCGGCGATTAATTGGAACTCGGCGTTTATTTGGTATTTTACAGTAAGTGAATATCTGCAGAAAAAAATAATGACGTTAATCAGCTTGGACTTTAAATAACTTGTATTTTCAGCAAAACATTGTATTCTGTTTTTATTTACACAGCGTCCCAACATCATTGGAATTGGAGTTTGTAGATTATTGAATATGCAAACATCACATCCAGTCAGAGGGAGTTTAAGTGTTCTGCTTTGGTGACAGTCTTTAAGTTGTTGGTGATACTGTGTTAGTCCAAGTTCAGCCTGATCAAACATAAATCTATCAAACTGCAGCTTTTCTGTATTTCAGTTTGTGTTTTTTTATGAATCATAAAATCATTTCTCCCAGCTAAACCAATTGCAGCTCTTTTTTTGGTGCATGTGTCACACCTTTCCTCCACCACCTCTCACTTCACCCGCCCACCAGCATATCCAGCAGCTCCACTTTCTAATGAAAGATTAAACAGCTGCCATGTCAGGCTGATCCAGGCGGTGAGTCATTGTTGGAGTCTCCGGTGTCCTGCTGGGGCCCCCGCACTGCAGCCGGCCCTCACATGATGGATGTGTCGGTGTGCGGTCCGCAGCCTTCCCTCTCCGGGGCTCAAAGATCTGCCAAATTAATGGAGTCTGTTAAGAGACGCATTAATAAGCCGGGTTAAATTGAGGATCTGATCAGAGCAGATACGACAGAGATGGAGAGATTTATTAATCCCTGCTGTCGGGGCCGACTCCGCTTCAGCAGGTTTAATTATAAAGAAGCAAGAGATCTTTTTCTGAAAGTTTGATTGGAGCTTACACGAGGAAACGTTAGCTGATGAATGTTTGATGCTCGGTGTTATTCCGGCCATAAAAAGCAGAAAAAGCAGTTCACATCCTGCTGCTGATTCTCCCCCACGCTGCTGAGTTTTTTATGGTCCTCCACGCCGTAATCTGTCATGTTTGACAAAATCAAACGCCCCCTCTGCTGTCTTTCCTCTCTTTCCCCTTTAGCCCTCTGCTCAAGGTGGGAGTCATTTGACAGTGACTTCCCCGGCTCGCCGTGCGTTCCTCTCTCTTGTCACAAGTCATTGAAGAGTTTAATATTTTAGCAGCGTTGCCTGGGTGACATATTTTTCACTTGTTTCCCCCAAACTTCAAAGACGATCACGCTTTTTCTGCTTCAGTGAAAGTTTGAGACAAACAGTGAGTTTAGCTGAACACATACTCTGAATATATATATTTGAAACCTGTGTGAGGCCTCCGACTTCTTCAGCAACTGGAATAATTCTCATGTTATGAAGGATGAGTGCCGAAGGTTATTTTTGTCTTTGCTCGCCTCTGGTGTCCCATTAATTGTTTCTCTGAAGACATTTGTTGCAAAACACACAGAATCCTCAACGTAAGCTGAGCCGCGGGAAATTAACATTCATGACGCAGTAGAGCGAGAAGACGGGAATGTGTTTGACTGAGCTGTGCTGAGAGGCCTCTTTACCCCGCACATGAAGATAAAAAATCAGACGTTGAACGGTTTTGATCGTACTGTGTGTGGTGTGCGCCGGTAATCTCAACACACCACACAACACACAACGATTCTGTCCCACCAACGATCTAGAAACTAGTCCTCCAAGACAGAAATCCCGTGTGACCTAACAAAAATGAAGAAGAAGAAACATAGCAACAACCGGAAAACACAACATGGAAGAGGACGTACAAGAAGAGCGAATGATGGTGGTCTTGGGACTAACTTTGACGGAAAAATCCAGAACTAAAAAAGAGAAAAAAACTGTAAAAAAGGCTTTTATGATACCTCTATCAAGTCAGTATGATCAACAAATTACAAAAAAAAACATCTGAATACAATCAAATAAATGATAAAAATGTCCTCAAATGGATTACCAGTTGCCAAAAACACCTGATGTATCAAATGAGATGGAACAAATATATATTTTAAATTTTATGGAAATTTTGATTTTTTTAGGATTTCAGTAGAAAGTGAAGTAAACATTTCAGCTCCAAAAAGTAGAATTTTCTGGCTATAATTTGTGTTTTCAGGCATTGAAGGGTTAGTGGCGTTAGCTTTGCAGATTGTGGGGGAAGTTTCTTCTACAAACGCAGAAATCAACCAACATGCATACCAATCAGCCTTAACATGATGAGCACTGACAGGTGAAGTGAATAACTCTGATTATCCTCATCATGGCTCCTGTTAGTGGTGGGATATATCAGGCAGCAAGTGAACATTTTGTCCTCAAAGTTGATGTTAGAGGCAGGAAAAATGGGCGAGTGTGAGGATTTGAGCGAGTTTGACGAAGGCCAAAGTGGGTCAGAGCATCTCCAAAACTGCAGCTCTTGTAGGTGATCCTGGTCTGTGGTGGTCTGTACCAAAGGGTCCAAGGAAGTGACGGGTCAGAGGCTCATTGATGCACGTGGGGAACAAAGGCTGGCCCAAGCAGTCCGATCCAGTAGACGAGATACTGTTGCTTGAACTGCTAAAGAAGTTAAAACTGGTTCTGACAGAAAAGAGCATCTCTGTTTGCTGGGAGCCAACAGAATATTAGGCAGGAGGTCATCATGTCATGTCTGATCCATGTATGAATGCATCAGGACTGGGAGCTCCTGGCTCCTGGTCCTGGCTGCTCCACTCTGGACAGAGGTCTCTGATGTAGCTCCTGGATTCTGCAGGAGCTGCTCTCACAGTTTGGTGGTCACAGTCCTGAGTGCTCCTACCACAGGGACCACTGTGGTCTTCACACTCCACAGTTTCTTGAGCTCCTCCTTTAGCCTCTGGTATTTCTCCAGCTCCTGATGCTCCTTTTCCCGGATGTTGCCGTCACTTCAGATTGCCTCATCTACCACCACTGCTTCCTGCTGGAGTTTATCAATCATAACTTTATCCAGTGGGTTAGCCCACAGGATCTTTGGGACATGTCTCTCTCTCTCTCTGTCTGTCTGTCTGTCTCTCTTTCTCTCTGTCTTATATATATATATATATATATATATATATATATAGATAGATAGATAGATAGATAGATAGATAGATAGATAAAATTACATATAAGATAAGGTCGAAAAGTATTATTTGATGTTAAGTTGAGATTTGCATTGATTTTTGAAAACTAACATAACTTGATTCATCAGAAAAATTAGAATTATTTTTCTTTTTAGAATCAGTATTAGAAATATTTTATTAATCCCCAAGGGGAAATTTGGTTGCTTCAGTTGCTCTTATACACAGTATAGCAGTAGAAATGTCAAATAAAGACACTAAAATAGATAAGAGCTTATAAAAATTAAGAAGGCAGGTTGCAACATGCAGAATCTTTAAGCTATATCAACTTCCTTAAGAAGGAAAAAACAAATAAGATAAGTAAAAGTGTGACTATGAACAAGGCCACAATATGAACATAACATGACAGCACTGTGTGGCAGTAGACCACATTTGACTGGGTATTTCACTGTATAATATGTTTGCTTATTAGCAAATATTAACAAATAACAGAATTGAAAACAAAGTCTATCTCAATTAAAAACTTTTTTCACATGTTTCTTACTTCTGCTTGGTTGTTATATTATTTTAGCCCTTGATAGTGACTTAAACAATCTTTTTTCTTAGGTATTGTTACAAGAAATAAAATATGTACAATATTGGCGTTAAAAGTCAGTTAGCCTGTTAATCCGGATTCTCTTTCTGTGTTAGCATTAAGCTAACATCTCTCAAAACCTTGAGTCTTATTTACTAATCATTGGCTTTTGAACATCAGTTTTTCTCCTGTTATTGGAAACAAAAAAGGAACAACAGCTTTTTGGTGTAAGTAAGAGGTTGTTAAACAGAGTTGACAGTGATCACATTTGACACCACGCAGGCAGAGATGATTTCTGTTTATTCTGATGTTTTCTGGATATTAATAAAGAGAGGAAAGGGTTTGAGAGTGGATTCAATCCACAGGGGAGTAAAAATACCCTTCATCATCTCCAGCTGTTTCAGAAAAGAGATGAACACGACTCCGCTGTCCTGTTTTATCATCTCAGACAAAAACAATTCATTTCAATCAAACGTCTATTCCTGTCCTGCTGCTCTCAGGCATCACTGCACAGCATGCGTGATTCCTCGCCGTCATGTCTGCGTTCGCCACCGCTGCTGCTGCTGGCTCTTTTTTAATAACAGGGCTGGTTTATAGCTCTTCAGCTCGCTGGGGACCGGCTCCTAAACCACGGTTGTAAATGGCTAACGAGTGAGGCTGACTGACGGAGAGATGGAAGTGAGATGGATGGATGCTGACGAACATTTCCGGCCTTGAGGTTTTTGAAAGCTTTAAACTTTTCATCACTAAGATTTTTTTTTTTGGTGATGTAGCCGTGACCCCAGGACTCGGATCTTTTATGTTTGCTGCCTGATGTGCTGCAGCTCCGTCAGCACTCAAAATTACCTGTACACTTTAATCAGGAATAAAAATCCTCTATGGTAGTGGATAAATTAATTCTTACACCATTCATGCTACAAACATCTATTAAAAACAACATTTTTTTAAGATTTGTGATTTAATCTGTTTGTTCTTGGTAGATGTTGGGTATCAATATTTTTCATCAATGTTTTCACGCTGCCAGTTATTGAGTGAATCGGACATTTTTACGCTTATATTAATATTGTTCTTATGTTTAGCATTAACAAAAACTCTGCAGTATATAAAGTGCTTAACACATTTATTAGATCAAAACCTAATGCAAGGTTTATGCCACAGCTGCCCTAAATAAACAGCATTAGAAAGCAAAATCCTTAATATGTTAATTTGAATAACTTTAATTTAATCCTATTTAATTTGGTTTTGCTTTAAAGGTCAATGGTTCAAAACTTTGTGACAAAAATCCTGACAGTAAATTCAGAAATGCTTTTTAAAATCTCTTGAAAGAGCTGTGTTTGGAAATATAAAACATGTTTCCAGAAATTGAATAAATGTTTTAAATTTCTGTGACGAAAGTATTCTGCAACAAGCAAACATTAGAACAGAAATTGTTCATCATTATAAAAAGAGGTACAGTGCTTAACAAATTTATCAGACCACCAACCAATGTGAGCATTTTTCCCCCGCTACCCTAAAGTAACAACATTTCTAATTATCAAAACCATGTTTTATGTTTCTGTAATGGTTAATACACCAGTATGTAGAAACTCTTTAACTGAAATGATGTCTTTAATGCTAAATTATAATTGATATTGTTATCAATGAATTTTACAATGACTGTTTTTCAACAAAACAGAAACAGTACTAAATCACAGTTTATTTCTTGGTTAAGATGTCACATTATAGTCTCTTACCTGCATCCCTGAACAGAGAAATGAGTTTTAGTGGTTGAATGTTCTGCTTAATTATTTCTGACTTCTCAGGGAAGCCCGGTGAGCGGCTTAAACTTGGGTATAAAAAGGTGAATTCAGATTAAAATTTCTCATTCTTGTTCAAATACCATGTATAAATAGTAGTATGTCCCATAACAATAACAATATATTTTTAAAAGTTTTTGAAAGATTTCTTAAATATTTATTGGGATGCATGATATAGGATTTTGTTGGTAACTGATAGGCATTTAACTTTAAAAAGGAGCGTGATATGATACGTGTGTGTTTGCCGACATTACTGCAGATTAATGGGATATAAATGGCTGATATGTATGGCCAATACATCATGAAAAAATTCCATATCCATCGATGATATTGTGCATCCCTAATATTAGTTTTCTTGTTTTTTTAAGCTATGGGGGTCTAATAAATTTTGTTAAGTGCTGTATTTCAGATACAAGGGTTTGTATTTTCCTGTATAACCTCATGCTTGTGCATGGCATACGCAGATTAATGAAGGTTTCACACCATGTCATGCTAATGGCTAATGGTAATGACAAACTAGCAACTCGAGGGAAAGAGATTTACATTGAGGAAACATGAATTAAGACAAATCCAAGCACATAAACAAGCTGAAGAAGTGTTGTACCATTTTTGTTAACACTGAGCTGAGGCAACAAACCCAGACGATGCTCTTTTTGGAAAGCCATTACTCTGCGACACAGGATGTGATTAGTAGAGTAGAGTTAAAAACAAATATACATAACATTTGATAACAAACTGTTTGAAAATCAAGCAGTTTAAGTTCTAATTGTGTGCTCTGGCTCTTTACATCTGCACAGAAGTGGTTTGTAATGGCTAATGAAGCATTTCGTTTGAAATGGACCCAAGTTATCATTAACATTAGAAAGTACTTTACTCACTCAGTCTTTCTTTTCCCGCTCTGTGTAGAGATGATGCTGCAGTCAGTGCTGGTAGAATTATTAATGGCGCTCTCTTACATCTCTATTCCAAAGGCCGCTATAATAGTTAACGGCAGCCCCAGACTCTGACCTCCACCTAACTGTTGTAGTAACTACATTAAAAATTCAGCCTATGTTCTCCCTCCTCTCTTTCTCTCCCTCTCCTGAGTGCATTCACTGTAAAATGGAGGTTACTGAGGCCGACCCTCAGTGTGATGTTTTTATTTCTTCAGTGAAAAATATCAGAGCAAGGTCACAAAGTAATTTGCAAGTAGCTCTCAGGCAATGATTGCAGCTGTGTTCTCTCTCAGTGGTGTGAAGTATGTGGAGTTTAAGACATATCATGTTTTCAAAGAGATGAGGAGGAGGTGTTTATATTTTTTTGGATTAGGCTTTATCAAGACAACATTAAATAAGTTTATCTGGTCATTGGAGAGGGTAGTGTTCAATAAACTCATCATAGACTTTTGGGTAAGAACTGTTTACAATGATGATTTAAGGCTTAATGACCAGGCTTAGAAATTAGCACCAGCCACCCACCAAATGTGAGTGTTTATGTGCATTTGCTGGTGGTTTTTGTAGATCTACAGATCAGGCTCAGCGATATGGACCAAAACTTATATCTTGATATTTTTTAGCTGGGTGTGGTACTAACTCAACCCTTCCTATCCCAAGCAGTTTCTGGTCGTTTTTTGCTTCTCTCACATTTTTACTCACTGTGGTCTAATTTTTCTCTGCAATATGAAGCCCAGTACCTCTATAGATTCAGGACAACCATGGCTATAGGCTGGTGTGACTCAATTATGTCTATGTGCAGTGTAACAAAATTTACAAGCTACAAATCATTAGAGAAAAAGAAAAACGGACATTGAATTTCTCTGATTTTATAATAAAAAAAAAAACTGAAAATAAGGAATTACTGCACACAACCCATTTTCATGTCCCCTCAAGCCTAAGGAACATGGGAAAAACAGTAGTGTTGGTACTACATTCAAAAATTCAGGAAGTATGTGAATCATTCAGGTCTTGTTGAATGCAGTAAGAAGCGTCGATTTTTTTTTTGTTTTTTACAGAATTTAGCCAGAGCAAACGGTTAATTTTCTGCAAATTTTCAAAGACATGAGAATTAAAGCCATGTTGATGAACTCTCGTGAATTTGCCCGTTTTCTCCCGCGCTGTTTCGATGTGTTGCCGACGTTACTTGTGATACATTCAGGTACCCTCGGATACTTGATAATCTAACGATTACACCAGTGTTTTTCGTTTCTGGATAGGACAAATGGTTTGTAAATGTCAGTCATTTAAAAATAAGTGGTAGTTTGATCCTGCTGGCGGGATCAGGTAAGTAAGGGTTAAGTACTATAAACCATGGTATAATGAGGTTATATTTATTGTTTTGTGTTTTAATATCTGTTTGTTGATGTTAGTTTTTAAGCACCAAGAGTTGCTACTTCAATTTTATTGTTTGCTTGCTTTACAATGACACTATATGCTTTAAGTTAAGTTAGTAATATGCTGTTACATTATGCTGACTGTTAAAATAAAGAGGCTTGTGAGAAAATGAGTAGCAGACTGATTCTAAAATCCACAAGCCACGGTTTATTTCCGGCCCAGCTACTGCCTACAAGTTAATCTACTTAAAATATTTTATCTACGTGGTGAAATATGATCTAAAAATTCTTTAATTTTGTTTGAACCTCATAGCAAGATGGCTGCTATCAGCAAAACAAACTCTTAAGTTGGAAAAATGTGACAATATTTGAAGATTAAGCTTTAGCGATAGAGCTTTGCAAACATGGGGTTAGCAATAAACTCCTTATTACAAAATGATATCCAGCTCTGACGGCTAAAATATGAGCTCCATTAGTCAACAAAATGAGCACATACCGTGGTGCAGTGTCTTGCTACGTAACTAAGCCACATAAATGATCTGCATTTAGGTCTAAGACATTTAATTAATGCAGATTCTCCAACATTCCTCACATTTTAGGCCATTTTTCACCAGTCTGCTTTGGCTTTAATTACTCTGCACTTAGTTAACGGCAACAACAATGTTCATTCGTGACAGCTTTAACGGTGTTTTCTGCATTAATGAATCTGTCATGGTTTAAGGCAGCGCTGCTCTCCTCCTCCGTTAAACAAACACCCTGTTGCTCTCCTAAAGGGCAGACTATTTCATGTTTTAATGATGGGCACGCTGTGTGGGAGTCTGAGTTGTTCAAAAATGTATGTGTCTCCATCTCCAGCTGCAGATTTTTTAATATTTGTGAGGCTTTGCGAACCACTTGATACAAACACTGTGGAGGAAGAGATAAACAAAACCACAGTCTGCGCTGGTGGTGCACAAATCCCCCCAAGGAGAGTCCTGATGCAAGAAGAATAAAAGTTTGGGAATAAAATAAATACCTTTAATTAGTGAATGTGAAGCAAATAGATTTAATGTAATCCCTGAAAGGGCGGCACACAACCAAGACGCACTGACCACAGATATCAGTTAAGTAAATTAAGCCCAGCCTAATGTGATTTTCTCTGCTCTCTTTTGTTTTCCCAGAATGCCGAGGTGTCCGTGTTCGAGGTCAACATCCGTTTCATTGGAGGACTGCTGGCTGCTTACTACCTCTCTGGACAGGAAGTAAGCACTCACCTGTATTTGACTATTTCACCTGTCCACAGCTTAAGTGTTGTGATGATGCAAGAACATACAGACGAGCCTGCTAATAATGAAACTCGTGACTGGTGGTTTGTTATCATTAAGTTTTGAGGAAATAGAGAGCTGATAGCTCTCTGAGGATGGAGCCATGATGTTTTGGGTTGTTGAGTTTGCCATAAAGAGAGTACTTGAGTACTTAAGTTTCTCCTTTCTTTGCATCCTCTCAAAAATGATGCTCCAAACATGAGGCCAAAGTTCCCCTCCCTTCAAACAAAAGTGATAACTTAAGTCAAAGTTCACGCCACTCTTCCTCTCCATTCTCCTCCTCCCAAGGCAAACTCCACCATTCATCAGACTCTGCACAGATGACTGTAGAGGCAGTGGGCGGTGGGAAAGCAGGGAGATGGAGCATGGAGGGGACAGTGATGGAGGGAGCTTAGGAGAGGAGGGCGGGGAGAACGACTGTGACGGGACAGTGAGGATGGGTGGAGGGTGTGTGAAGGTGGTGCTGGCTGATAAAGAGATGGGAGTGGAGGATGAAGATGATGAATGAGCGAGGGGGTCGAGAAAGCAAACCGAGGCTCATTCTTCACTCTCAGTGGACGCGGCGTCCTTGAGCAAGGCAGTTAACCCTTCAGCTGCTCCCGTCAACAAACAGAGGAGTAAATAATCGAGCAGCTTTGTGAGGAAACGGTGTTTTTATCTGAGTGAATGTGAAGCAGCATCCCTCGTGGTGTTGACAGAAGAGAAATGAGAGAGCTGAGAGAGGAGGGGGAGGCATAGATGAGTGGGAATAGAGAGAAGAGAGTGTCAGGTAAGAAGCAGATCTGAATTAAGAGATCTATAATTAGGGGGTTGGAAGAAAACTAAGCAGAAAACAAGATGAGACAGACAACATAAAAGCCAGGAGACGACAAGAGCTAAAAATCAACAATCAACGATGCAGAGTTAAGTAGCTAAATTGATTTATTGGAGCATAAAAACAAATGAGTGAAGGCAAAGGCAACAAAACTTCAGCAGCATTTATTCAAAGAAACAAATCTCACAAAGTTATGCACACATCTTTGGGGAAATGGGAGCACAACATAAAAGTATTATGAGATGTTCCCTCTCTGGTCCCAAACCTGAGGTAAAACTAGGACTCCAATTAATGTGTACTTTATAATTAACAAAGGAAAAACAAAAAGTAAAGCAAGCACTACCTCAGCCAACACAACAAATGAGGAAGCTTTCTTATTCATATATTAAAACCTTAATAAAAAAAAAAAAAAAAGATATTTACCAAATAAAACATGAGGAAAACCTCTGGAGCGCATGGACGGTTCAGCTTTTTTAATGTGGTGCAAACAGAGAGTCTAGTTGAGCCTGTTCAGAGGGTTTCACTTCACCATCAGCTGGTCAGATCATCAAAACAAACAACTTACCTCCCAAAACGACACCCCGAAAATGAGCGATTTTGACTTAAGTGATGACGACATGCCGTTTGTCATGGGCCGGTGTACACAGAGGAAGAACTTTTGCAGATAGGGTCACAGGTAGAAAGAGGATGGAGAAACTGTTGAGTAAACTGAGGAACAGGATGGATCAAGAGCTGCCTGGTGGTGCAGATGCATGAGCTGTGAGCCCATGTCCACAAACAGGGTCGCAAAATTTTCAAAGTTGGAAACTTTCTATGGAAATAAACCTGAAATTTACAAAACTAGAAGTTAGTCTACTAAGTATACTCGAGAACATCCCCGCTTTTCCAAAATCACATACACATAGCACACTGCTTATTGCAAGAGTATTGAAACCATGCCCCCTACATGCACTGTGCTCCTGAAACCTGGACTATTGAAGCCACACATTTGAGCCTGTTGACATAAAGTGAAGCTGAAATTGATTGATCAGTAAAATAATTAAAACTTTATAAAGTTTTGCTCACAACTTAATCTATTGACATGTAATGTTTGCTAAATATATTATTTTGCATGGATGTCTGCCTATGGCTAAACAAAATGTTACTATTTATGCTTTGATATTACATAGTACATATCATCATAATTATCTCATCATCTAATATTGATGATAAATAATCTGTTTTCATTATTTAAGGGATACTCCAACTTCTACTCCTAAACAGAGGCTTTGTGTTGTTGACCTGCTTACCAGCACTTCAGTAAATGCAAATTTCTTGCATATTCATAAAATAGTTGACACAACACATCCTGGGTTAGTCAGGAGTGCTGCAAAAATTGCATTGTCTGAAATTGCAACTCGATCTGAAAACGCTGACCCAGTAATACCTATAGCTTTCTGGTCCTGATGGTTCAGAGGCTTCAGTGAAGAAAGATGAGACCCTGTAAAGAATCTTACTGTAGCATTTATAGTCGAGCTAATGTAGTTTTTTGTGTAGTTTTAGCGTAAAAGAGGGTTACTTATCAGGCTTCCAGTGACACCATCCACTGCTATGTTTCGCCTTGTGTCACTAGCCAGCAATTAAATTTACTGGGGTCATGGGCCTCGAGCAACCTCACTTTAAAAAATCCAAACTATCTCTTTAAGGTGGAGGGTGTGTGTTATTGAGATGGCCACCTGATCTATAAACTGCTCCAGGATGTATTTGTTTTCTGAGGGAAAACTCAGAGGACTAATAAATGAAAGATGAAATCCAAAGACCACCTCCTGAAGTTTAATGACCTTATTATGTCTGATTATCACCCTGAACCCCATCATGACATGTAAACAGGTATAAATATAAGCAGTGGTGTGATTTTAGTCTGAATATGAGGAGAAAGAGAACCTGCAGAGAGGAGGAGTTAAAGTTTAGCATCAGTATTCAGCAGGAGGAGGTGTCGGTCAGCAGTGATGGATTGTGTTTACTTCTCCGACCATCCTTAGTTTTTCTCTTTCACCCTCTCCCTCCTTTTCTCAGTGTTTTCTGTTTCTTCTCCTGGACACGTCCCCACGTCTCCTCTCTGAGATTTTTTTAGTTTAATCTCTTTTTTTTTTTCCTCATTTGTCTGCGTCCAGCCTTTATTTTTCTGTTCTTTCATTCTTTCTCTGAATCCCTCTTTCCTTCCCCCTGCACCTCCTCATTTCCATCTCCTCATCATTTCCTCTGCCATTTGTCTTTTCAACTTCATATCTAAGGCTTTTCAGACTTTCATTTATGGTCCTAACTTGCTCATTTCCTTCAGATTCTCTCTTTATTTCCACTTTTTTCTCCTAAAGTTGCCCTGGGTTTCATCCTGCACATCCCAATTACACTCTCTAGCCCAACTTTCTCCTATAAAAACCCATTTTCATGCATTTTTCTTGCCTGTTTTTGCCCATTTCCCCTTCCTCTCCAGTTCACTTTTATCCACACTTGACCTTTTTATTCCTTCACCTTCTTGAATCTTAAACCAGTAAATGACCCTCCTCTGTCTCTTGATCTTGTCTTCCTCCCGCCCTGAGAGATTTCTCTTTTCTGTGCCTTTAATCACTCTCCTGTTTTCAGGAGCTAGTTAGCCTCCAATTGAGGCGACCTTGAAGATAACTATCCCCTTCCCCTTTGAGCAGTGATTAATGAACCTTCACAGTCAACAGCTGTAGAGAAACTTGACAACAAAAGAAGGAAAAGAGCCCCAAAAACCAAACCCTTACAACCAAACAGAAAGTTTTGTCTGAGCTGTTTTTCCCTCTCTGCAGTTATTTGTGTACCTGCTGCTGCCGTCTATTTCTTCTGGAGGTTGTTCTGCAGGTACCTGCTCCTCATTAGCACTCTGCACAGTTTGTCTTTCTTTCCTCGGTGTTGAAACTAAGAAGGCAAAGTCACAGTTTGGATGGTGTAACGCAGACAGAGACACGATTCTCTGGTGTCTCATTCTAAAAAATGTGATGATAAAACTCAGAGCCTGGTAGCAGTGTGTGCTGTGTACAGAGTAAGCCTGTAAGGGTATTTGTATTCATCCCAGACTGTCACAGTTTGGACGTCATGAGTGCATGTGAGTGAAGAGAAAGGCGGTCACACTTGGCAAGGTTAGAAGTATAACACCTACTGCGTGAACCTGTGTTGAGTGAATCTGCTCGGTCTGCCTGTCGTGGTGTTGGATGAAGGTGTAATAACAGAGTGACCTACTCAACTCTAATGAGTAGAGCCATGCAACCATGCTCAGTTTTTGGGATTTCCTTCCACCAAATTCAGAAGTTTGTGCTCTCTGAGTACTTTTAGTTGTTTTTGAACCATTTTAATAATGCACACATATTAAATAGTCCGATAAATTAATTTGCTTTAAGAAGCAGCCACAAGTTTTTCACACATTCAGTATGTTATTTAACATTGTCTTAAAGCACTCGTATCATGCCTTTTCAAGTATTTAATGTCTTTTGTGTTTCCTCGCTGTGATAGAGTATTTTTATGAACAAGGCCAAGGTCCACAGCATTAGAACTTCTCCCTTGTCCTCTGTTTACAGTGGCAGTGACTGCATAAATGTTTGTTTGTCAGTTTGTGAACTGATATTTCAATAAGTTCTTCACAGATATTGATGAAATTTGAGGGAATGTTGGTCATGGAAAAAGGAGGAGGTGATCCGAATTTGGTGGTGATCCTAATTCAGGTGTGGATCCAGGATTTTTTAAGGATGAGTTAATGTTGTGAGATAGGGCAGTTTTCCACATTTTCGCCAATAGCTCAATAAGTTTTCAACATATTTTGATGACATTTTCAGAGATGTGTTCAGGTTTTGGTGGTGATCCGAATCCAAATGTGGATCCAGGCAGTTTTTCAGGGATTCTTTAACAGTGCAGGATCAGGCAGTATTTTTACATTTTTGACAATTAGTTGCCCTAGAATGTTGGAAAAGCCTTAATGGAGGTTTGTGCTCTCGGAGCACTTCTAGTTTTTTCTTTAACACTGGACGAGAGAAGGCTGAGGTTCAAATTCAGTTGAAATTTGGATGTTAATGCCTAAAAGTCTTGACTTTCATTGGTCTTTCTTTGCATTTACCTCTTTGGTCCAGAGCCCTCAGCATCAGTGGTTTCATTAGAAGAGCTTTTTATTCGAAAATGAAATTTAATAGCAATTCAATTATCAAACAAAGTGCTTCGAACCCTCTCATTAAGATAGCCTTGTAAACTAACAAGCTCCCGGTCAAGTACTTTACACTTTATTATCAATGTGCCTCCAAAGTTTCAACACCCCGGTTCTTATTCATACATTATTCATGCGAGGAGGAGAAACACCTCTCAGTGTTGCTGCAAACTGAAAACAGGAGAGAGACTGGAACACCAGGGGACAGCAGGGAGCAGCAGAAGGTACGGAGAAGGTAGAAGGTCAGCCGAGCCCTATAATGTAGGATAATGAGACGAGGAGGACTGAAAGTAAAGCTGCAGACTCTGCAGGCAGAAAACGAAGCAGCACAACCGCCCCGTGGATGAAGATGGGGAGAGGGGGAGGAGATGAAGAGACGAGGATGACAGAAATGGAACAGTAAATTCAGGGGACGTGTTGGAAAGACAGAGGGACAGAGATAATGATGGTGATAAAAGAAAGGCAGAGACAGGAAGATAATATAAATAGAGGGTGAAACGAAAGAAGGATTTAAGGGGTCAAAGAAAAGACAGGGACTGACAGAAAGTAAAGCAAATATAGGAAGAAAGGAAAGGTTTTGCTAACAAACTTTTCAACTCTGCCACTTTATTAGGTACACCTTGCGATTGCTGGGTAAGACCTTAGATTCTTCATGGCATAGACTCAAGAAAGTGCTGGAAACATTCCTGAGATTTGGATCCATGTTGACATGATGGCATCACACAGTTACTCCAGATTAATCAGCATTCAAGTCTCTTGTTCCAACACAACCCAAAGGTGCTCTACTAGACTGAGGCCTGCTGACTATGGAGGCCACTGGAGTACAGAGAACTCAATGCCATATTCAAGAAACCAGTTTGAGGTGATTTGAGCTTTGTAACATGGAGCATGATCCTGATTAAAGTAGCCACCAGATGGTGTGCTGTGGTCAAAAAGGGATGGACATGGTCAGCGACAATACTCAGGTGAGCTGTGGTGTTATGGGGCCATTTAAGGCAGGATGGATCCATGCTTTCATGTTGATAGGCCAAATTCTGACCTACCATCTAAATGCCCGTATGAACTATCATCACTATTTTGAGGTCTTAGCTAACAGGAGTGGCCGGCGGTACAGTCTTCTGCTGCTGTAGCCCATCTGCTTCAAGATTCGACATTTTGTGTGTTCAGGGACTGTCTTATGTAAACCTTGGTAGTAACAGATGGTAGTTTGAGTGCCTGTATCATCCCAAACTACTCTGGCCATTCACGTCATTTGCATCTATTCGGTTTAGAGACGCAAAGGGGTGGAAAATTTCCAGTGAATTTCTGGAAACTTTCCAGGAACTTGCCTTGGAAAGTTAAGCATGGGAATTCTGGATCAAATGTCCATGGGAATTTGGGGAATTAGGGTAAGGGTTAAACTTTGAAACTGTCTCCCACTGGAGCTGTGGACTCTGTGGACTTTTTTAAGAAACAGTTGAAGACCCACTTGTTGGGTCAAGCTTTTGTCTAATCTGTTCTTATTTTTTTGTGTATTGTATTGTTTTCATTGTGAAGCACTGTGTGGCTTCTGATGCTATATAAATAACCTTTACTTAATTACTTATGGAAACTGAAAATCAGAGAACTGTATGATATATAAATATAAACATTTTGTTTAGTCATAGGCAGACATCCATGTAACATAATATAATAAAAATGCATTTCAAAAAATGTATTTGTTAATAGAGCTTTATCAAGTTTTTATTATTTTAGTAAACAATCAGTTTCAACTTCACTTGATGTAGTCCATGGGCTCAAAAATGTGGCTTCAATTGGCAAGGGTTCTAGAAATCATCTGTGCATGTGATTGAGGAATAGCATAGATAATCTCAAGTGTACTTCTATGAAATCTGGTTGTTTTAGTCAAGATTATGCTAAAGCATGTGTACCCAACTATATTTAAAATCTCTCATAAGGGTCAACCTTCAATTTTTTGAATTCCAGGTTGATTCCTCTTAATTCCCATGTAAAGTTTCCAACTTTGAATAATCCTGGAATTTTACTTCCCTATTCGTGAACATGGGCTCACAGTTCATGCATCTGCACCACCAGGTAGCTTGTGATAGAATAGAATAAACCTTTATTCGGCAGCAAAGGGGACGGGAATGATAAATAAAAAGTAGATGAAGTATAAAAAACAGTATGTGTATTTTTATAAATATAAAGACTAGAAATGTAAAAAACTAAAAAATTACACTATAAGAATTATTAACACAAACTTTACAAAGTAATTGCACATGAGAATATTGCATGTTGCGCGATCTGTCGTGCACCTTACTTTCCACAACAGTTTCTCCATCCTTTTTTCTACCTATGACTCAATCTGCAAAAGTTCTCTCAAAATCACTCATGCAAAGTTTCCAACTTCGAAAACTCCTGGATTTTTGCAACAATAACTCTGTTGCATCAACAAGGCATTTTCTCCTAAACTGTCCGGTTCAGTTTGGCTCAGTATGGTCTGCATTACAGGTGTTTTCACTGTCAAATCAGGAGAATAGGGACTGAAATAACTGACCTGTGCTGTCCCACGTTTTGGCGTGGAAGCTAAAGATGCTGCAGTCCATTGATTGGTCCCAAAAATCTCCAATTCCCATGCAATTTATCTTCATTTATCTCCTCCATTACACCTCCCCTTACCTCTATTACTCTCACTTTGCTCCTGTCTGTGCGCCGTGTTGGAGCTGAGATACCCTTCAGCCGTCCAGGGATCCCCGACTGCAAAGTGCTCTGTTTGAACTCAACAGGGAGCGTTTGATTCGCTCTTATTTTTTTCTGTCAAACACTGAACCTGTCAAACAAATTCGGGGTAACATCTCTGACTGACTGTCTGCCATTACACCGCTGCCCAGCAGGAAAGCAGTGACATGCACACACACATGCACGGAGAGAGAGGAGCTGGATCTGTTACCGCTCTGATCGCTGTGACTGAGCTGGCTTAGCTACGCTGAAATGTGAGCATGTGGAGTCTTCGGAGGAGGTGAATGTGCCAGGTTTTTCCCTGGGGAAAGAATGCTCAGCCAGAAAGACGCAGAATGGAAATAAAAATTGTCTTTTGTGCAACCAAACAGAAACTTGAAGCTTCTCATTCATGAGATTTGGCAGGTCTTATTAGAGTCAGAATCCAGGTTCTTGGATCCAGGATGGATGAACTCTTCTTGGCCATCATGTCTTGGCACATTAACAAAGTTTATTGAACGTACAGTCGTCTTGTTTTCTTGCTGACGTAAAGAGTTGGTCTGCGTCCAATCATCCATCAGTGAGAATCAAAACATTTAACAGGGACTGCAGCATTTCAGAAACATCAGACATTAATCAAATCAAGCCTACTTAGCTTACATCCACTGGCCATGTCATTAGGTACGCTTACTGAGAAGTAGTCAATCTCAGTGCATTTAGTGCCGATGAGGGCAAATGGCCTACAATAGGTAGGTGCAGTTCAAGAGGAAAAACCTTCAAAAGCAGAAACACAGCAGAACCAAGTACAACAACAGAGGGTGTGGAGCATGGTGAGCACAGAAGAGAGAGACTGTGGTCAAATCAGCCACTCCTGGACTTGAAATGCTCATGTATTTGAACTAGGATTAGATCCATTAATTTTAATTATTTTTTTGCAGAAGATTTAAATATTACCAATTTGAGTTTTTTTTTTTCTTGATTGATTGAAAATTTGAGAATAGACATACTGAAAAATGACAGTTTTCATTGTGGTAGGCCTTGTCAGGTTTTGCACAAACACACGTTTGGGCTTGTATTTGTTTTTTAAATGAGATTAAATACGGATCAGATAGTTTCAAACAGCATTGCAAACAGCCACATTCTCTCAAGAGCCTAAAACATCATTAAGCACACTACACACCCCGGTCATCTTCTGTTTACCTTGACTCACAAACAGCTTTTTTCCACATGCCATAAATACATTAAACAAACACTGACCAAAACCTCCCTCCCCACCAGCCGCCCTCTTGCACATGATCACCTGGATGCTCTTCTCGTTAAACTCTGGATTTTAAATTGTTGTGTTTGTATTTTATTGTGTAACTTTTATTTAGTTTATTTATTTTATGTTTGCACTCAGGGGAGTTGCATTCTGAATTTTGTTGTTCTGTAAAGTACAATGACGGTAAAGGCTTTCAGTTCAATTCATCTGTCATATAAACGAGAAAACATAAATATTTTAGCAACCTTTCAACCTTTCAAATACTTGTTTAAAACTAAAAATGATGAGAGCATGACATCCATGATTAGCAAGGCAGCCAGATTCCAGTAAAGAATTGATAAGGGAATCATTAACCAAAAAGACTTATGGTATTGATTCTTTTAGCTGATTGTTATCGATTCTCAACTGGAATTGGTTTTTGACTTGGTTTTTTTACTTTCTAGGTCGTGTTTCTGCTGAAACACCCTTATCTCTGTCATGGCTTTTTCATAATAAAGACATTTTATCTTCACATGTAAAGACCTTGGCGAAAGTTTAATGTCTGTTGAATTAGTTGAGTTTTAGCATAGCTGTATTTGGCAGCCAAGACTACAAACATGAATTTGTTTTTTATCTTGTGGTAATGGTGCAGTAAAAATGACTCGTGGTGAAAAGTAACACCAGAGGCAGTGTTGATACTGACCGTGCTCAATACAAATCAGTGTTGTTATTGTTGTTGTAATACTGATTTGTGTCAGATCTTTGCTAATAGGAGACAAATCCACTTACAAAATGATCAAACTTTGTATCTGCATGACTGCAGAAGCTTGAAAACAGTAACAAAGCACTATGTCTGGTGATATTTTCAAACAAACAGACATTGTAATTACAGATGTAAATGAATGATTTAAGCAGAATTTGGGCCATATTTTTTGTTGAAACAACATTTAACAAGCTCACCTCCGTGTTTTGGCTCCGTCTTCAGTAATAAGCAGCACACATGGAGGCCGCCCCAGTTGTTTCTAGCAACAGTCGTCTAGCCTCCCCTGGGAATCCATCTCCCCTTTGCAGATTTCGCTGCCATGACACGCTCAGTAACTAGCTGCCGCCATGCCAGCAGGCGAGCCCACACACACTGAGAAAAATGAGCAAAACCAGGAGGGTGTAACAAACAGGAGAGAAATTTTCATTTCATCACAGCTTCAGGAGTTTCACTCTGCAAACAAGCGACCTGCCATGCCTGTAAAAAACACTGAGAATAAAACGTTCTGTTATAATCAGACTGAAGCGAGTGCAAAAACGTGGAGTTAAGAGGAGAGTTGGAAGGATGCAGAGGGTGAAAGACAGTCCAAATGAGATTAAGAGAAAAGGATGTGGAAGGAGGAAGACTGAGAGATTTTAGAAACAGAGATGACAAGCAGAAAGATGTGGGCAAATGGAGCATGCAGCGAGTACAGGAAAAGAGAAAGGATTAAGTTAATGAGGGAAAGAAGAGAGTGATTTAAAATGGGAAATGAAGGGAAAGATATCTCTCTGTCAGTTAACAGTGTTCTCTCACAGAAGCATCCATACACTGTTTTCATTTAACTTTAACTGCTCCCGACAGAGCACGTTTAACTGGAGTGGAGGTCCCGTAGTTTCAGACTTCTTGATGTTTTTTTTACTTTGAAACAACATGAGCCTTAATCTATTTTTAGCTTTTTTGGTGATACAGTTTTTATTCCACTAGAAAGGATAGTAATAGATAAAACAGAAAAGAGGGTAAAGAAATAGGAATGTTACTATGTAGGCATCCGCTGAAATTAATTAGGAAATATCCACATATGAGATACTAGTGAGGAAGTGCATCTTCACTAGTCTACCGGTTTGGTTTGATTACAATTATTAATTCAATAGATTTGATGTCACAGTACATTACGATGCAACACAACACAGCCTCATTCAGTGTCTGTAATCAGACCTTTGGAGCAGGAAGAGGATGCAACTACGAGCCAGACGACAGCAGGAAGTGACTGCACGTACAGAGATTAGCATAGATGCTAACAGCTTTAGTTTCAGTTTTATCAGATCAGGACTGCATTTTTTGAATGACAAACAAATCTCAACACCCAAACTTCTCCATAGTAAGGATATTTATGCTCCACTTCTGACGTATTTGGACGGGTTTGTTTTGGGAAGTGTCTCACGTTCTGTAGCGCAGTAGGGCCCACTTACTAAAATAATTGATTGATGGAAGAATCATCCAATCACCTGCCAGATATGCTCTTTAAAGGTTTGCCCTTTCTCAAACACTTTCTATGGGCTCTTTCCCAGATGGACCAGTGAAATATAATTTTTGTGATCAATCAGGAGAAAAAATGAGGTCTTGATTCAATGATTATCTTTAAAACTTGCTGTTATATTCGTTTCTGCTGCTGTGTAGGTAACAGCAAGTTCCTTTAGAATTGATTTTAAGGTTCTTTTATTAGTTTATAATCTCTTAATGGACTTGCTCCGTCTTATTTTTGAGATTCTTTTACCCTATGAGCCCCGTAGAGCCCTCAGGTCTTCAGGTAGTGGTCTTTTAATTGTTCTCAAAGTGAGATCTAAAAAATACGGTGAAGCTTCTTTTCATTATTATGGCCCTCGTTTGTGGATCAGTCTACCTGAAGACCTGAGGACAGCACCTACTGTTCATATTTTTAAAAGCAAACTCAAGACCTACCTTTTTAGTCTGGATTTTAGCTGCTTATTTTTAGTATTATTTCTTCTTATCTTTTAATTTATTTTAATCCTCTGTTTTTTATTTTAATCCTCTGTTTTATTTCTCCATTTCAGTTCAGATTTATTATTTGAAATTTTATTCTCTGTAAACTAATTTCCTTTTCATTATCATACTTAAGCAGATTTTATTATGCATTTAGTGTAAGGCTATCTCATTTTACCATTTCATTTATTTAAATTTGATCTATTTATTTGTTTATTATTTCCCACAGTATTTTTATCTAATTTCTTATCATGATATTTAATTATCATTTTAGTCTTAGCTCCTGTGTTTCCTCATTTTTAATTAGAAATAGTGTTTCCTCAGTTTCTGTCAGAATCTCCTTTCAGTGTCTTTATGTGTTTGAGTAACTAAGTGTGTGTGTCTTTTTATTTAATTTGTTCTTATTTTATTTTATGTCTTATGTTAAGCACTTTGTGCTACAGAATCTTGTGTGAAAGTGCTGTACAAATAAAGTTTGATTGATTGGTTTATTAAATTATAAACCAAATAGCTTTTATCAAGCTTGTACCTTTTCCTTTGAAAAACATTAAAAATCAAGAATAAGCTTTTATAGCAGACATTAACAAATAAGGTTTTGGATAAATATCAATAGAAATTCAACCTGCAAATTGGTCTTAAGCTCACCAACTGCTACCCTCAATGGTTTGGGAAACAGAAAAATGGGACGTGATTGAAAGCTAAAAGTCTTCTCCCACACATCTGTATTTCCAGCGCCTTTTATCCCACCTTAATAACATCAGTATTATATATTCCTTTCAAGCTCTCACAAGGGCGCTATTGCCATTAATGCTGGAGGCAGAATATCCTCCACAGTTGACAGCGTGATTCGGTGCAGAGGCAACAAATGGAGGGATCAGGGAGCTAATTTGATAATGGTTTTGGAGACGTCTTCATTGCAGCTCATCTTTATGCCCGCTGCTTCCTCATGACGGCCCACTGGATGCTAAACAATGAGAGTAGATGAATCGGGTGACGTGAAAGTGGCATGACAAAGTATGGAGATGACACACAGCGAGCACGAAGACACAGCGGGTGATTTAATCCCATCGCTCCTGCTGGCCCTCGGGGGCCTTCTTACCAAGCAGGCGCATTCAGCTCATTTCACAGTCTGCCCCGTAATCCCTTTAGGAAGGCTCCATTACATGTCAGCAGAGGCCCACTGCTTACACCACAGACTGTTCCTGTACACTTTGTGTTTGTTGTCTTGTGTATGTTTGCAGATTTTACAGCTTGGTGTAAAAACGTTGATCTTGTTAAGTCGTAAAGTCAAGCACACAGATTAGTTTTACTTCCTACCTGGTGTGAAGAATTTTCAGCAAGTGGAGACCGAGCTGTTTCTGATTAATGACTATTATGAGCACTGATAGGATGGTAGAAATTACTATTATGTGCAAGTTTTGAGGCACATTAGAGTGACTAGCCTAGTTTTGGTCTAAGGCCCTACAAGGGATCTGACTTAACAGTTGACATTATAGCTTTTGAATGCTAAATGTTAGCTCTAAGATATCAAAAAAAAATTTATTGATAAAATGTTGAAAAGCTCAATCCAAGGCCTCTCCTACTTCCTGGTGTCATAATTGTGTTTTCTGTGTTGCGTTGTGTAATGACCCAGGTATAAACTTTTAGTTTTGACACCAGCAGGACATTTATTTAGCACCAAGAAGCATATTTTGTCTCTCACAGACAATTTAGTAGTAATAAACTCCAAAATCAATGGGAGAGGAGCGCAGACTGCCCACCTGCCCGATGATAGTTGACACAGCGTCAGTTAGGGGTTGGTAAAAATATCAATTCATCAATACATCGCAATATTTCCCCCCCAATTCAATATCGATTCAGCATTCCTCAGAATTTATTCACCTCCTGGCCAGTGGGAGGTGCTGTGGAGTTTTTCAGTGTTTATTCAGAATTGTCATGGTTTTATTTTTGTACTCCATATGCACAAATAAGTTATTGTCCAAATTTTTATTTTCAGATGTTTTATTGCTCAAAAACATGACATGACATACCACATATATTCACGTTGGCATGAAAATAAATATTTAAAAATTGTCAACAGGTACTTTAATTAGTTGTGTATCTCTAGTTCTTACTGAATGGACATTGAAGCATTTGAATTAATATTGAATCGAATCGCAACCTAAAGAATCAAAATCGAATTGAATTGTGAGGGTCTTAACAATACCCAGCCCTAGTGTCAGTGGCTCTGGTTGGAAGGTCATTGTTGGGTCAGAAGGTTGAGGGTCAAGGCCCGTTCCAGCTGTCACATGTGGAGGGGTCCTTGGGCAAGACCCTTATCCCCAGATTGTTCCTACTGCTGTATCAGAGCCATGTAAATGAGCACGAAGAGCGTGAATGTGTTAGCTAATTCTGAAGGACAACTTTCAAAGAAAAGACCACCATTAGTGAACACGATGTGGTGTAAATGGGCTCTGTGTGACCTGTGGTTTAAAACTACTTTGAACAATTCAGTTAACTTGAAAAGCTTTAGTTTAGGCTTGAGTTAATTAACTTTATTTACTTTATTTGATTTTAGGTATTCCTTGGAGAAAGACAGTTTGAAAACCCTGGTCTGCACACACAGTTGTACACAGTAACATCAAATGAAAGAGAGAGAATTGTAATCAGGGCCCAAACACCGAACCTCAGTGCAAGGTCCTTTTTAAACTGTAGGAATTATCATTATTAATTATTACTGTTTTGTATTTTTTTAATATAAGCTGTAATTTGATAACCTAACACAGCAGATAGACTGTTCAATATATAGTATACAGATTACATTTCACTGGTCTATCTGGGCAGCAGCTTATAAAAAGTGTTTGGGAATAGGGAAAACCTGTTAAAGCATATCCGTCAGGTGATTAGATGATTTTTCCACCAATTACATTCTTTACAGGCCAATCAGATAATGTAATAGAGGGGTGCTATTACTAAGATGTAGTGTACAAAATGGAAGCAACTTTGTAAAACATACTCACGGCAAAACACGTTGGAAATGGAGCGAAAGTATCCTTTACTTGTTTTTAATTTAATAAAGACATCCAAATCAGATCTGATAAAACTGTGACAGAAGCTGTTAGCATCTTTGCTAATCTTTTTTACTTCCTGCTCGTAGCTCCCACCTCTTCCTGCTTTAACAGACACTGATTGGGCCGTCCCATTTTGGGCTTTTCACAATCGTTGTATATTGGAGCTTGGCAAGATGCATCTGCCTGATGACAGACATTGAATCAGGTGGATCCAGCTGCACTGCAAGGTTATTAATTTGTTGGCTTTGTTCTCTGTCTGGAAATAAGTGTTTTTCCTGTTGTAATATCTTCTCTTGTGTCCCACTGTGTTTTGTCTGGTCGTACTGCGTCAACTTTTGAAGCACACGAGCAGAGGATGATGGGACATTTTCTTGTTATTCATCATCATCTGAAGGACAGGATTGATGGGATGAAAATTACAGCTTGCATTTTTCTTCTTGTGTTTTCAGGACTTTTTACGCTCATGCTGTGATTGTGTCTAGACCGTCTTATCACTCTGAGTTGCTGCCGTTCAGTCCCTCAGTCACTCAGCTGCTCACAGCTTACAAACGATATCCTCATGTGTACTAACTGGATCATTGGCTGAGTTTAGGGTGTGTTTGAGTGGCGGATTACAGCTCTCCCTGTCCCTGGGACCTTACATTGATGTACCATTTGGCAGACAATTTTATCCAAAGCTCCTTACACGACCACTGCACGCAGTTTTTTAGACAGGGCTGTCTGGTTCCAGTCAAACCTCTCACCCGAACGATGTAAACGTCAGTTGGCGCCATACGGTCCTCAAAACCAGCTCGTGTCCCCCTCCGACCTCCTCACCCGGCCCTGCCATACTCTCAATCTGCTGTCTGGGAATTCAGCCCGTTGAAACAAACAAAGCTGCGGCATCAGGCCTCTGCTAATCCTGGAGGAGAGAGAGTTATAGAGAGAAATGAAAGGGAGAGAGGAAGAGGAGTGGCGAATGGAAACAGGATCAGAACAGGAGGAAGAGTTGCTAGATCTATAATATGGAGGAGGAAGTGTTTGGACTCAATGGTTACTCGATTTGTGTACCGTACCATACCGTCTTCTTCCACTTATCCATGGTTGGGTCACGGGGGCAGCAGCCTAAGCAGACTTCCCTCTCCCTGGTCACTTCGTCCAGCTCTTCCTGGGGGATCCCAAGGGGTTCCCAGGCCAGCTGAGAGACATAGTCCCTCCAGCGTGTCCTGGGTCTTCACCGAGGTCCCCTACCATAAAAAGAATCTAGAAATTCTGTTAATTTAATCTGTAGTGGCAGATTCCTATTGAACAGTTTTAAAAGCCACTTAAATGATACGATCTTAACTGGTGATCTGACGCGTGTCCAGTTACATTCATAAAAATAATGAACTTAAACGGGTCATGTCGACAATCTTAATTATTAAACTTGTTCAATATTTTCAACCAGAAGTGAGCTGACTGAGGAACAAGTAAGCAGGCATAATTAAAAACAAGCATGGCTGACCTGAAACATAAAGTTCAATGGACCACAAAATTAAGGACCAGCTCCCGTGTTCACGCTGTCTCCAGGATTTTTTCCACAGACTTTTTTTTTTACTTCAGCATTTTCCATCAGAAATAGTCCCAAGACCACCATCACTCCCTCTTCTTGTATGTCCTCCTCCATGTTGTGTTTTCTGGTTGTTGTCATAGACATATATGTTTATGGTTGTTGTTATGTTTCTTCTTCATCTTCGTTTTTGTTAGATCACATTTGATCAGATTTCTGTTTTGGACGACTAGATTCTAGCTTGGTAGGACAGAATGGTTTTGTGTGTGTTGTGCTGTGTTGAGATTATCGGAGCACACCACACACAGAACGATCAAAACTGTTCAATGCCTGATTTTTTATCCTCATGTGAGGGGTCTCTAAGAGATAAAATATCTCTTCAGATTTAGAAAATCCTGATGTGTCTACCCCGCTTATTAGACACCTTCAAATTAATATGTCCGATCACTTCTATTTCCTTTTTGCTGACTTCCTTATAAGTCGTCAGTTTGCGAGGCAGCTGGATACTGGTGGAAAGAACTGATAAGGGAATCGTTCACCAAAATGACTGATGACATTGATTCAGACTTCGTGCAGGTGTTTCTGGCTAACAGAGATGTAGCCAATTCACAAAAACATCAGTTTGGTGCCACCAAACTCTCTGTGTGATCTGGACTTCATTCTCACTGTTTTTTTAATCTGTCTATTTGTTCAAAGAGTAGATTCCTTGTTAATCAGTTTACCAGCATGCATTTTAAGGAACACTGAATCTGTCAGACCTGCAGGAGAAGAGATAGAAAAACATGATGAGACAACAGACGACAAACTGTTCGGGCTTTTCTCCCCCTGAGAGGACTTTCTCCTTTAAATCCTGTATATTCCAGTTCTGTAAGCCTGCTATTGTAAACACATCGTCAAGATATATGTGCACAAACCATGAGCTTATCTTACTTTAACTTAATTTTAGATTTGCTAACAGTAATGCAAGCTCTGTCTTGAATTCACTTGACTACAAATCACAGCTTCAGTTTCTAGAGCTTTTATCCAGTTTAAAGAGTGCTAAATAAGGACAGGATCTAAAACTTATTACCAAATCTCTTGCAACTTTAGCTCATGTCCTGTCTTATCATGTTGATGTTAAAGAATATTGAATTATTCCTTTTAAAACCTGAAGCTACAAAGAGAATTGGAGATCCAAAGCAGCATGAGATTTAAGAAGAAATACTCCTCTTTGTGCAACGAGACATTTTTTATTCATGTGAGTTTTATGAGCTTCATAAATGTATAGCCATCTTATTCATTGTTCTGACAGGGTATGGTAATTTATTTGTACTTATGCAAATACTCAGCTGAGTCTTTGCCCCCAAAGCTAAAATGGGTTTAATATTATGCTCAGAGAAAATTAAATTCAGTTGTTGCAGATCAGTCAAAAAAGGCGAAGCACAAACAGAACAAGTCTGTCATACAGTTGTGTCAAGCGGACAACAATAATGTCCACTGTCTTACAGTTTTGTAGTTTGCAGTGTCTCTATCACAGCTTTTTTCCCCTTAGTGTGTTTTACATGTCTGCTTCCCATGAGACTATTTCTATGCACAGGACTAATGTCCCACCCACCATTGCTTCATCGAAAGTTTCACAGCCCATTTTTGCCTTAACTCAGGTTTATATATTTATTATTGATGATTTAGGGTACTGTATGTTCACAATCACTGATGTCCAAAAACCTTATAGTTTTCACATACTCCCACCCCCACAAACCAGTCTGTTGTTGATGGAGTCAGTCTGTCTCCATCCTAATTAGTTGACAGGCCAACTCTGTGGTGATTGGTCAGCCCTGCTTTGCACCACATTGTCAACAACTCTGTATTCATTTCTACCAAGAGGCAGCCTCCATGCCTGGAAATGAAGCCAAAAACTGCAGTTCTTTGAGTGTCCACTTGGGGCTGGCTGCAGGAACCCTGGAGGTTATATGATCGTGTGCGGTGAATGAATGCTCTTACAGCCAAAATATAGCCTGGTTCAAAAAATGGCTGCTACTGGCACTGAAAACAGGGTCCTTTCTTGTGCGCAGAAGCACTCTATCAGTTGATAGAGGCATGTAAGACACACAAAGGGCTATATAAAGCTAGAAATGCATAATATGGGCTGTTGCGATTGTGGTTGTTAAAAATCAACAGTTACTCTAGTTTAGTGGTGTTTGTTTCCTCTTTGGGAGACATGGTGGAGCAGCGGGTAGAAGGTTTTTAGCTTATGTTTCAGCTCTATCTATACAGGCGCAGAGCTGATCTCTGTCACTGTGGCTAATGTCCAGGCTAATGCCATGTACCCCCTGCATCCCCACTTTAAAAATCCAGAACTTTCCCTTTAATTTACCTGCTATTGAGGCACTTTAAAAAAAAAAAAAACACTCATTTTCAACACTTCCTGCGAGACAATTTGGTTCTTTGACAACCTGAAAATTAACATACAGAGTGTTTTCACATCCATGCAGAGTCTGACAGTGTGTTTCTGTATTTCCATGAGTGTTTTCACACCATGAGCTGAAGATCGACTTTGGCTACAGGAATGAAAACAGTCTGAGCCCCACTTGTCTAGAGTGTGCTAATTCTCTGTAGCTCTAAAACCAAGATAAGACGGCCATACTTCACTCATTTGTCAGACTCTTTATCTCCGTCTCTCAGCAGGTTCACCTCCTTTAACAGCACAAACTCCTCTCATGTTCTTAGGACGCCGTGTGGTTTGTTTCCTGAGAGTAGCCTGTTATTTCAGCCCCTCTGTGTAGATTAGAGCAGAGGAGGGAGATGATTATCATAAACCGTTGAGTTTTATCGGTGAAGGCAGCACCGTCTCCTCTGATGGCCCGTTTGGATCACGTCCCTGCTCGATGACATCAGCGGCGAGATTGCCAATAAATGGCAGCAGAGTCTGTAAGGAGCCCCTGAAGACATGCGGGCCGAGGATCAGTGCAGGGGTTTATGGGCAGACATGAGTACACACTGAACATGCACTCAGCTCGAGGTACAGAAGCCTCGCAGGTTTCTTCTCTGCAGGTGGATGTCAGCATCATCTCGTCCTTATTGTTCTCTCACTTCTGCTTGTTTAACTCCTCAGTTTGACCTCCAGTTCTCTTGTAAGATGTCCCTCTGGTAGCGTAAGCACTCTGCAAACACCAGCATGTGTTATTGTTCCCTCTTATTTTGGAGACAGCGGGATTTCCATAGATCTGGATCCTCTTACAAAGCTGTTCAGCAGTGACAGATTGTTCTGATGAATCAGTGTCAGTCTGAGGGTTTCCTCTGTGATGCTGCTCTGCCAGACGGCTGTATGGGAAATACAGACATTTTTAATCGTCCATTTTTGGTAAAACAAGAAAATACTAAAACTTTCCAATGTCAGGGATTGACACAGATGAACAGTAGTGATGCACTGATGCAAAAATGAGGGTTTGTGCTGATACAGATGTTTTTTTATACCACTTATTTTGGTGTAATTCACTTACAGATTCTCAGATTGTTTTCTTTGTTAAATGACAAAACACAGATCACAAGGGATGCACAATATAATTGGTTTGATATCGATATCGGCCAATATCAGCCTAAAAAGTTAAGTATCGTGTCGGCCAATATTGAAATTTTTGTAGCAACTTACAGCCAATAGTCTGGCCAATATATCAGCCATATATTGACTGGAATAAATTACACAAATGTACAATATTAATACACCTTCTCCTCACTGCATGGTACATTTGAAAATCAAGGGTTTCATTTTTGCAAGAGTTAAACGCTGTTTTTCATGTTTTACATCTGTCCCTTGCAAAAGTATACTGTAACACCGAAGAAACAAGTCCATTTTTGTTACAGATCTTGTGCCCTTGACCAGAAATATCGGTATCGCTGATAATGAATTAAAAAATATCAGCATATTGGCAAAAATCCGATATCATACGTCACTACAAATCACATATGTAACTGTATATTTCTAAAAATAAGTAGAAAATTGTTTCTGCGATATAAGAATTTAAAACTTTCATGTAATATGAGCAAACTTTGTTGCACTTGTTGTTTAAAATGGTTACAAAATACAAAATTTGGCACTTATTCATTTTTAAGCACACCAGCTCATGCACACTGTCTAAATTGCATAATTAAATTGTAAATATGTCCGTAAATGGAGATTTGTTTCTTTATTCTGCGATGTCTTGTTTCAGATCCATTAAAAGTTTCTTCTTTTTTTTTTGTTTTGTTGATAAATAATATCAAGGATGTATGAAACAGCTGAAAATGTGAAAATTGCTGTATTAAACAATGTTCACAAATCCCTTAAAACTTTTCTGGATCTGCATCCATCTTCTGATCGCCACCAAAATGTAATCAATTCTTCACTGTACCTTGACCAACTTTTCCTGAAAGTTTCAAGCCTATCTTCCCTCGCAGAGAGACAAATGCTGGCAAAAATATAACCTTCTTGATGTGTTGCACTGACACACTATATGGACTGTTCAATAGATTTTACTTGTCCATCTGAGTAGTAGTAGTAACATACCCAGCAGGTGATTGGATGATCACTCCCTCAATCACATTCATTACGGGCCAATCAGATACTGCAGAAGTAAAATACAAAATGTAAGCAACTTCATAAAACAAACTCTTGCCAAATCAGTAAAAATACCCTTCCTATAGAGAAGTTTGTAGTGTTTTTTTTTTCATTTATAAAGAAATAAAATCCAGAACAGCTACTGAAGCTGTTAGCATCTATGCTAATCTCTGTACGGGCAGTTGCTTCCTGCTGTCATCTCTCTGGTAGTTCCCACTTCTTCCTGCTCTAAAGGACTCCCACTTCATCCTGCTTCGGGCCGCTCATAGTTTTTGGAGATTGGAGTTTGGCAAGATGGATATGCCTGATTACAGCCATTACATCAGGCTGATCCATCTTCAATGCAAGGTTAGCACTCAACAGCCTTCAGATCAAATTAACAAAAGTCTTCAACATTATAATAACCCAACATCAACAGTTTTGTCACCTGATCCACTGTCTTGTTTGAATATATATTAGTAAAACTCATTATTTGGCAGTTGTGTGGGGTTTTGCATGAGTCTCACCTTCTTGAAAATTCTCTGTTTAAATTAATTTGAGTGACATTTTTTTGTAACAAACTTGAATTATGGACCTTCATGTTTGAGAGCCAATCCTTGTTTGTTTAAATGGAGCATCATTGCAGCAAAACTTCAGTGATTTAGTGCTCATCTTTGTGCTTTTGTTTTTGTTGTATAAATACTAACTTCAGCTCTTGGTTCATGAGTGTCGTATTTTAAATTATTATGACTGCTGTGTTGCCGTCAGAAACCAAGAAGCAGCTCCTGCAGCTTGGTGTCCTGCTGAGTTTGTGAGCTGTACTTGCATTAAGGCTCTCCCTTCATGCTGTGAGTAATTGGATTTTTGAAAATCCACCTTAACGTGTTGTTTGGACATAAAAGTGACACCTTTGCAAGACAACATATATTTGTGGGCTTGTAACACTGCAGAGGTGTCCCTTTGACAAACATCCAGCTTAACTAGAAAGCAAATGTCTGTATTTGATATTACTGTACACTGCAGTTTACTTAGGAGAGAAACGTGAAGGCAAAACAAAACTCATGTTTCAAGTAAGTATAAATTATTTGTTATATTATATATATATGAATGATAGACATTAATCTGCCCTAAAAAGCAGTGTTTTAAGACACCCCTTAAAAGAACTAACTGTTTCCAAAGACCTGGTAGATCTGTCTAGGGGGCCTGGGGAATGAGCCATTTCAGGCAGCTACTGGTGCTGTAAAATTGGGGAGAGGGATAAGTCCTGATGCCTCATTTTATGTGCATGAAAGGGGACATGTTTAACCCACTAATGAGCATTTAAAACTCAAAGCATAAAAAGGGCTCTTAAAGTTTGCATTCCCTCATCACCATGGTTGTCTTTCTCTTTCTTTAAACAACACTTCGTTAACCCTGGGATGGCCTTCTTCAAGGTCAAAGATAAGTAGATTGGAAAAGACAAGTGGGGTGTTTTGTGAACTTTTTAATGGACTCCAGTTCCTCCCCAACTTCTTACAAACACTGCTGGATGTTCTGCTCACATGGAGGAGGAAATGCTCTGGAGGATTCTGTCAGTTTGTTTGTAAGGATTCGTCTCTTCAAACACTTGAACACCGTCTACGGTTACATTTTTAGCTCTCAGCATATGTTCCAATGCACAGAGAGTTGAGCAAAAGAATAAATGTACTTTTATCTTAATGACTGGCGCGCTGAGAGAAAACACATTTTCCTCGCCCTTCGTCTGTCGCACATGCTCGAGACGTGTAATCTCAAAACAAGCACACGTCTGTTATTCTCTATCACTCTACGACCACAAATATGTTAATAAAATCCAACTCAGACTTTGTACTTTGGTGTCTCGCTCTGCTCCATCGCTGTAGTTTGACCTCTTGTAGACATCTCAGTGAAACATTTCATATCTTTTCAGCGCAGTCTGAGGGAGGTTTTGCATATATTAGCGTGCCAGCTTCCTCCATAAATCTGCTGAGCTCTGACACTTTAGTGGCCGTCATTTAGCAATTGTTTGTCTCCTGACATCTCGCTGTGTTTTATTCCCCTTCATCCCGCGTTTGTTTTTGTTGTTGGCAGATTTATGCTCGTACCTGTCAGCTCTTTGAGAAGAATATTAAGCAGGGGGAGTAAAAACTGCACAGTAGACTAAGTGAGCTGGATAAGAGGGATCATAAAGTAAATCAGTGCTAAGTTTAACCTTTTCTGTGTCTCTCTGTCTCTTCAGGTGTTCAAGCTGAAGGCGGTCCAGCTCGCAGAGAAGCTTCTTCCAGCCTTCAACACCCCCACAGGAATCCCCTGGGCCATGGTCAACCTGAAGAGGTCAGTCACTTAACTACTTAAAGCCATGTCCTGCATGAAAAAGGCTAAGCTAATGTGAATTTAAAGTATGTTTTGCCAATCGAACAACCAAGGAGTATCTTTTATTAATGGATCAGTGGAGTATTTGCAAGGTAAACTGAAACACATGGCAAATTACATGTGCATTAAATCAGTGATTTCCCAAACATTTCTGGCTGGACCTTCCTTTTGCAGATAAAAAATGCTCTTAAGCCCAAAAGTATTGAAATATAAAAAAGGTTTGACATCACCATAAGGCTTAATGCATCACTTAACTCATTGTAGGCATCTTTACGCTTAGTAATGACCGGTTATCAGACAAAATAGTTACATGGCATCATTTTTATGTGGTTTTCTGGTGTTTAAATAAACATAAAATGCTAATCCCTTAATGTCCACATATGTCCAAGCCGTTAGGTTTAAGATCATCTAAGCTCAACATGGCAGATCAGAATCAGAATTGGTATTAATTGACAAGTAAATTTACACATACAAGGGATTTAACATGGTTAACTGGTGCAAATAAAAGTCAACTTATAGTAAGAATAAAGATAAAAATGTCAACAGGAGTAAAATAAAATTAATAACAGCTGGAAAATAGAATTTGGTAAGATAGTAAAAGCATAATAAAAAGAATATGAATTGTAAATATTATATACAACAAGCACAAAAACACAAAGGTACACACAGATCTAGATTGTAAAATCCTCAAACTTTTAACAGTTGTAATAAATAAACATAAAACACACAAATTTTCTGACTTTTACCTGTCATGACTCACAAATATTATTGTTTTGTCAATGAATTTAATATATTTTTGAGTTCTTTTATCTGAGAACTCTCAAGACCACAATGAAAAGCCCACGCAGTGACCACCTGCCCACCCATGTGTTGACTTTATTGTGTGATTGTGTACATAATCTGCAGCAGGAGCAGGACACTTCACACTGTCATTACTCTTATTATTATATAATATGAAGCGTGAGGCTGCTCGGCATGTTCCTGAGCTTCAGCCTGAACAGAAGTCATCGATTTAAATGATGGAAGTAAGTTCACCACAGTTTTCCCCAGCTGCTCTATTGTCCCCACGTCTTCTCTGTGAGTTCATTTAGTGACGCAGCAAAGTGAAATATTACTGCTACATCTACCTGGATGACAAATGGTTGTTCACCTCTGTGTTTTATGTGTTTATGTTTGAGTGATTGCAGATTATTTAGGGTAGTGTTTTACTAGAAAAGGCCTCTTTTACGAAGTTTTTCTGCTCTATGTATGTTGGTGAGTGGATGCTTGTTGTTTTCCTTAATCTCCAAAACTTCTATGTGCTATGAAACAGACTTTACTGAACTTGACTTAAGATTTGGTTATGCTGTGTTTCTGCTCTTACGGTATTTGAGTGTTTCATTTTGACCTTTGGTTGTGTTTCTGTACTTGAATCTTTTCCGGTCTTGAAGCTGTTTTCCTTTTATTGAATTTTTTTATATCGGCCACCGTACTGCTCTCCCTCCAAGCTGCATATGATGCACAATAAAGTAAAAAGAAGCTTAAATTGCTTTAGTTATGTGTCATGCTCATTAAGTTGTGAATTTTTCATTGTGTTTGAGTTAAAATATATAAATGTTTGTTCAATCCTTTATTGAAGCTTCATGTTTGCTATTTTTTGTTTATTTATATGTATTTTTCCTCATTGAGAGTTCCCGACAATACAGTTTGTAACAGTGTGACCCTTGGGGAAAAAAATGTATGTGGCCCTCTTGGTAATCAAAGTTGCTCACCCCTGCTCTAGAGTCTCATTATTATAGTTGAATACAGGCTACAAAATACTTTAACTGAACTGGCAGACTCTACAAAAGTGACTAAATATGTCTTTGATAATCTGTCTACTCTAAACTGAAAGATATGTCATCCAGGACAGATGAATTTATGGCTTTTCTTGGTCAAAAATCCAGTATACCTTCATATTTTGTTTTTCAGGCAAGGTAGGTGTATGTATGTAGCTTTTGCTAAGAGACATTAAATTATCATTGACCAAATATCTAAAATACAAGCTCAACAACTGCTGATCTTACCTCCATTGAATTGTTTAGTTCAGGCAACACCCTTGTTAGGCCTGAGTTCTTCCCTGAGGCCACTTTGTATCATCTGAAACATTAGAAACACCATCTCTTAAAGTCCTCCAATCAGCTGTAACCTTTTATCAGTGTTGTGTCTTGAACCCCGTGGACACTTCCGGATCACCTCTTTGGTTCACAACATTACAATATAAGCCTCAATGTTGTCTTTGTCTCTCCCTCTCTCTGCCTCCTCTTCGTCTTCCAGTGGCGTTGGTCGTAATTGGGGTTGGGCGTCTGCAGGCAGCAGCATCTTGGCCGAGTTCGGGACTCTGCACATGGAGTTCGTTCACCTCACCTACCTGACAGGAAACCCCGCCTACTACCAAAAGGTGAGCATTGTTGCTCGGTGTTTCACTATGCCTCAGGTTACATAGTTAAAGGTCGACTCTTGTTTGTAATGTTGTATGTACTCAAACTTTCAGGTGATGCACATCAGGAAGCTGCTGGCCAAAATGGACCGACCAAACGGGCTCTACCCAAACTACTTGAATCCACGAACAGGGCGCTGGGGACAACGTGAGTACAGCTTTGTTTGGATTAACCCAACGAGGGAACAGCTTGGTCATTGTCTGGAGTCAGTAATATTAGTTTTAGTGTAGTTAGTTAGTTTAGTAGTTTAATTCGAGACGTGTAAAAACGAAAAAAAAAAAAGTTAATGGAAAAATAATCAATACAAAACTAACAGAATATGAAACTGGAAACTATGATTTATATTTCCGAAAAGGAGTGTGAAGAAGTTATACTTATTTAATCCCTCCCCTTTTCAATATAAATCTCTACAATAATTAATTTACATACATAAATGACACATACACATATCTTTACTCATACATACTCTGAAAGTAATTCCCCCAAATAAAAAAATAATAATAATAGTTATAATTAAATAAACAGTGATTGTAATTTTGATTCTGTCATTGGTGTTAAGTGGGCAAATTTGTTTAAACAGGACGTTTCCTTCTGGGCCAAAAAATCAATACTGCAGAATATCTTCACGCACTCTTGCCGACATGTGTATCTATACGGATTTTACAGAAATCATGCAGCCTCTGTAAACATCTGTAAGAATAAAAGAAGAAACTCCTCATCAGTGTAAATGAGAGCAGATTTGTTTCCAGCTTTTAATTAGAAGTATCAAACTCTGATCCACGAGCAGCTTATTGGGAAGAGTCTCAAACTTTCCTTCTGAGACGATCGTCTGCAGTGAGGAGAGAGGAGAAATCAGCGCTCGTGAGGGCTGAGGGATCAGGATGGATCTTCTTTAATGAGGACAAATTGAAGCTGGTAGAGGAAAACACAGAGGGGGGAACACAGTATTCCCAGTTTATCGACTTCCTTTTGGCCGTCTGCCCGGGGAAATTAACAGCTCAGAGAGTGGAGTTCAGATGCTCACTGACTTATAAGTCCTGCCCTAAGACCCTCACAATTCCTGATAAAGGCTTTTTAACACACGTGGAAACACATCTGGCTGTTGATGCTGCTGCATTTGTGTTGTTGAAAAGAAGTTACAAAACATTATTCACACTGAGGAGATACTCTAACTTTGCGCAGCAGCTGGATCAGCCTGATTTAATGGGTAAAGATATCACTTCCTCAACCCTTTAACTACTAGCTCAACTATTTGGCAGAGGTCATCAATACATTCAGGGATATTTAATGTTTTAAAAAAACAGAACAAATCAAATCACTGTTTGATTCTGTTAACATTTCAGGGAACAGAGAAAACTACAAACAAACCAAAAACCAGATATTTTCTTGGTGTGGGTTTTAAAGGTTAAAAAAGCTATCAGTTGATTAAATGATGACATAAAAATGCACAAATATTTGGGACAAAATCAATGACAAGAGGCAGAAATGTTTGTCAATAAAATAGCAATCAAAAATAACTTAAAATAGATATTGAATTTGACAAACAAAAAAGAAATTTTGGATGAATAACAGATATATATTTATAAATATATATATACAAATATGTAAACATATATGTACATCTCTTTGTATATATATGTGTGTGTGTATATATTTATGTATATATATATGTAGATATATAGATATATATAGATATAGATATATATGTATAAACATAAAAATCATCATATTAGTTAATGGTTAAGTATTCAAAATAGTAAAGATGGTTATAATAATAATAATAGCTTCAAGCTTTTTAAACTTTTAAATCAATCCCCCACAAAGAAAATATCTGTTATTTTGGTTTTGGTTTGTTTGCAGTTTTTTATGTATCCTGAACCTTTGACAGAAACAAACAATGAAATGTTTGTTTTTTTAACACATGAAATATTCCTGAATTTTTTGACCTCTGCCAAACAGTTGAGCTGGGAGTTAAATGGTTCAGGAAATTGTTATTGCTTTGCAACAAAAAAAGATTTTTGATTCCCATCATGATTCCGAATCCAAAAGGATCCTAAAATCCTGGTTTTCCTTTGCCTACACCGCCTTGAGAGTGGGCTGTGTTCTCCAAACTCCGCTCAGTTTACCGACAGCCTGGAGTCCCCTTTTCTGATTCATCCTCCAAATATTTATTCAGAGAAATCTCCATTTTCTTTCATAAATGTGCCCTGAATGTTTGTGCTTCTCCCAGAACACTACTTGGAAAAATCATCTGAGCATCCTCCAGGGATCATTAGATATTCCTTGGTGTTTATTCTCAACATTTCAGCGGGGAGACTTTAAACCTGCGAGGGTGTTAAACGGAGATTTAGATACTGAATGACAGATATGTAAAAGGTTTCAGTTTGTTGTCTTGAAATTCCAAGAGAATATTAAATGGTTGTGGATATTAAAATATTCCTTTTTGCGCAGGCTGCATGGGAAGTTCTGTTTAAACTGTGTTTTTCAGACATCAATCAGATTCAACTGTCTGCTCGAGTTTTACTCTTTGGTTCACTGAGAGGAAATGAAAAGATGAAATCTGTTTCATATTGAATACATTTTGTTGTTTTTATTGCCATAAAGAATCAGCAGCTCTGTAACATAGTGCGATAAATAAAAGGCAGGCAAAGCTCGCCTACACAAACAAAAATAATGCACAGAAAATAATTGCAAAATAAAGACGGGACCATTTTCCAAGCTGAATATAGATTTTTTTCATCAGACTTCTGTGGCCTTGCAGTCCAACATCTCTGTTTTATTTGCTTGATGTGTCGACTAAACAAATGGAGGGCGCTCATGGATGGCTGGATAAATGGGGAGGCTCATTAATGGATGGAGGGGTGGTTTGGCAGTCAGACCGATGTGTTTCTAAGAGCACAGACTTTGGGCTAAAAGCAGGTGAAAAAAAAAATAAATGGATAGAAGATGGAGGGAGGGCGGATTGATTGATGGATGAATGAGTGCATTAACAGATGGATGGTTAGGCAGCGAGCTGCATGATTGGGCAGGTGATGACGGATGTTTTGTGTTTGTTTCTCCGTTTGTGTGTGCGTCAGCAGTGATTTTCCCTCAGTATATATGGGGTCAGAGTGACGGGGTAATTTGTAAAGTGCTCTGAAACAACAACAAAAACATTTGACTGCTTTTCTTTTTATTCAGGTAAACAGTTCAAGATCAGAATAAGAGAATGCTGCCATTTCTTTGAGACTTGACAATAATGGAGGCAGAAAAGTTTGTTGTTTATTCAGAATTTAATGCCTTACTTTGCACTTAAGTTACTTTTAAGACTATATTCTTTTTCAGTTAAAGTGTTGGCCAATATTGTAACCATATTGACTGGCACTGCTTTAAGGGGCTTTCAGATCGGAGGTGGTTTGTGCAGCAGGGGTTAGTGATCATTAACCTTGCACAGCAGCTGGATCAGCCTGATTCAATGTCTGCAATTAAGCAGATCCATCTTGCCAAGCTCCGATCTACAACGATTGTGCTCGGCCCAAAGTGTGACGTTCCAATCAGCGTCCTTTAGAGCAAGAAGAGGAGGGAGCTACGAGCGAGATGACCGCCGGAAGTGACTGCATATACAGAGATTAGCATAGATGCTAACAGCTTCAGTTTCAGTTTTAACTGATCTGGATCACATTTCTTTATTAAATGTGAAACAAACAAGAACTCTGAAAGTATTTCCCAATGGAAAGGATTAAGGATCCGTGTTATTAGATTTTTGCAGATATCTAATATGCCGATGTTTCCAAACACATCATTGCTGATACCGATTTTTTATTTTTCAAGAGGAGAGTCTATCATTGCAAAAATTGACTTGTTGCTTTAAATGCACGAGTCTGTTTGTGTAAGGAACAGATTTAAAGTATGAAAAACATTTAACTCTTGAAAAATTCATATCTTTCTTTTTAAATGTACCAGAAGCGATGGTAGGTTTGTGTATTTTGCTGATATTACTGCTGATATATTTGTCACATATGACTGATATGTAAGGCTGTCAGCAAACATCAGTGAACATTTCAATATTGGCTGATGCCTATATTCAGCTTTTTAGGCCAATTTTATGCCAAAACTGATATCGAACTAATGATATCTTGCATCCTTAGAAAGGACATTTTCACTTCAGTTCTGACATGTTTTTGCAAGAGTTTGTTGTCCTTTACATCTCAGCAGTAGTGCCCACCTACTGCATTATCTGATTATGCCATAATCAGTGTGATTACTCCACCACATAATCTCTTAACTTCCCCCTTCAACTAAACCACACAGACTGCACATACTATACTGCCAATGTAGTTTTTTGGCACCATGTACTGCCAACTGCTACCGTCTCTGCCCCCGGATATCCCCCCCCCGGGACAAAGCTCACAAGTTCCTCTGTTGGAAAATCATATTAACCAGTGCCATGGGCCTCTACCAACCCCACTCCGAAAAGCAAACTATCCCTTTAACCCGTAAAACTCCATGGTTGTAGTGTGGGTGGGATAAAACTGGTGTTTTAAAGAAAGGGTTTGTTTTGGTCTGAAAAGATCTGCTCTTATTGTCTCGTACAGTAGTAGCCTTTATGTAAACAAGAAACTATAAATCAATTAGCTGTTGCTGCTATCCCTGTGTGAAAGACTGTTAAAATGATCTTGAGAGTGAAATATAAAAATGTTGTTCCAAGCAACAGTAATTCTGTTGTGACACCAGATCAAGAGTTTATAATAGTGAGAACATAAACATTGCGTCAGTGCACATTTATCATCCTACCTTTCCCTTTCCCCTGGTCTACTTGCATGTTAATGGGCTCCTGTGTGTTGTGATATGAAGCTCAGACACATTAATTAGCTGCCATCCCACCTCGTTGCTTTAACCAGAACAGCTCAATACAGAAAGCAGCAGTGCTTTAATTAAAGCTTATAGCTGCTTAAAAAAAAACAACAACCTGACCGACTGTAGTGCCCCCCAGAGTAATTCATGAATGTAACATTGAAAAAGAGAGAGGGGAGAGGAGTCTAATTAATGTGAAAATCCAGGGGGCTACAGGAAAAATGCCCTTGAATATCCATTAATTCCTGCAAAGTAACAAATAATGAAGCAGAGGTGCCGTTGGGGATTATGATTTAATGATTCTTTACAGCTTCATTTCTTCACCTTTCCAGTTTATGCATTGAGCTATGAATAATATGTCCAGTTATTAAGGCCATAAATTCCTAATCAATCACTTAATCTGTATATTATTCCTATTGACATATTTTTTTATGGCAGTAATCTCTGTCATTTGTGCCTAATGCCAGAGGAGTATATGAAGTGCAGTCTTTTTTTTTAAGTTACATTGCAGAATACAATATGCCAAGATTTTTTAAAATGGGATTCTTGTAAATCCTTACACTCCTGAAAAAGTCTTGACAGATATTTTCAGGATTTAAGGCCACAAAAAGCCTCGACAAGTGTTGTTTTTACTTTTGAAATGACTTACATTTCAAGTTTTACTTTGATAAAGCCTAACATGATCAAAAATACTTAGTCTAGCCAGCCTTTAATGTGGTGTTTATAATAGACCACATTAAACACATTTGGTCTGGACCAAACAAACTCTTTGTTGCTTTTTTGGAGAGTTTGGTTGATTCAGGCTGGTGTGGAAGCTCACACGAACTCTGATGCAGACCAAAGAACTTATCAGCGATCAGGGATCTCGGTTCTCTTTAAAGTGAACTAGACTTCAGTTTGCAGAGAGTGTAAGGGATCCGAACCAAACAAGGCAAGTGAACTCAAAGTGGGTAAATTGAGGCTTGGATTTGGCTGCATATCACATCAGACAAGCTAATGCAGCGTCACTGACCATATAAATCAGAGTGCAGCAAACATTAGTATTGCTTGCATGGCCAGCCTCTGGTCCTCTTTACAGGTTAACGTCAATAAATCCATGTGAAATATGTTTAGACATCACTCCAGTCAATATGCAAGTGCCCCCCAATGCAGCCTAAACTCAATTCTATCTTTATATTGTGGTACAGAAAACTTGCAAACTGCTTCCAAAGTTCAGAATTCTGACTTTAATCGTAGAATTCAGACTGTGCTCTCAAAATTTTGATTTTTTTTTTTTTTTAAGAATTCTGATTTTGATCCACAATTTTGACTTTAATCTCAGAATTCCAAGATCAAAGTCTGAATTCTGACTTTTTTCTCTGAATTCAGACTTCAATCTCAGAATTTGGACTTTGACCTCAGAGTTCAAACTTTAATCTCGAAATCCTGTCTTCTTTCTCAAAATTTCGAGATCAAAGTCATAACTCTAACTTAATTCAGAACTCACAGACTTAAAAAAACAATTTCAACCTTTAAAAAAATGTTTTCATCAGTTGCCAAAATCTTCCTTTGTCGTGTGATTATTTGAAACTGCAGAAATTAAAATCAAATAAAAATCAGTGTTGCTGCTTAGCATTCCTTGACAAATCTTGCACCGTAATAATACAAAACAAAAAAAATCTTATTTGCATGTAGAATATTTAAATGATTAATTTCTCTGTTTTTCCATCTATAAACACTGTTGCCTCATAACAAAAACCTGGCATTCAAAGGGTCAGAATCTTTAAAATTTCATAAAAATGTATGTGTGGGATATAGACTGATGTTGGTTTAAAAATCAAGCCTACAAAGGGGAAAAAAAAAACCTTGACAGTTTTAATCACACACTGGCTTCTCTTGAGCCTACAAATAAGATAATATTGACAGAGTAAGATTCCAGTATTTGGTAATAATTAAACCAAAATCCAAACACTTTCCTCTGATGTCTTATCCATGAATTCTGATTGTGAGTTATTTAAATCTCTGGGTCATGTTTTGGCAGGAGCCCCATGACCAGCCTGTCAAATGTCACAGCAAATATCCGTCCCGTAACCTCTTAGTGATCTGAATCTCTGAGCCCCAAAGGGAATGTTCAGATCACAGATGGAGCTCAACAACGGCTGCTCACATCAGACTCCCATCTGGTAAAGGCAATGAAATTAAAATTGAATCCAAAATATATTTATTTTGTTATGCCTATACAGATTTGCTCCAGTCATAAATCCCAGAGTAATACCTGAGTATGGGGTTCGGAAGATGCAACGACCTGTTCAATTAAAAACTAAAGCAAACTTTTGCCTTAATTTCAGAGTAATTAATAATTATAGTCAGACATGATAAATGGTTAATAGCAGTGGTTCTAAATTGTGCCTTGAGAATTTGTACAACCATGAGTTCTATAAAAACAATACAACTGATGACTGAGTTTGTGGTTAACTTTGTCAGTGTCCAGACACAGCTGTGAATTCTGTTTCATAAATCATTATAGATCTGGTAATGCCATCTTTTACAGAATCAGTGGGCGGGGGAAACAAGTTCTTTCCTGTCCCAACCATTTATTAGTCTGCTAACTGTCACTATTTAATGCTTGTTGCTTTATGTATGCATTTCAAGAAAATTTCAAATAAGGCCTTGAATAATCAGGTTTAATTCTGGGAATTTAACTCTGGTTTTCCATCAGTTTTTATTTTTAAAACTTAATTTAAACAGAAAATCATATTTAAAATGAAGAATTTCTACTCCTCTATATACATTTCTATGCCTATAACACAGCAATTTAAGTGTCCTACCTGTCTGTGCCTGATCCCCATGCTTGAATATCCATTGGAGCATTGGGATAAGAGTCCAAACTCTAAGTTTTAATAAATATTCTAATGCAAAATGTTTAGTGTAGCAGCACATCAAGGTGCCTGAAGCAGTGGACTGTTTGATCCAACAGAGGGCGCTCTCAGCCACATACACTGCTCTCTTGACCTCAGTAAACAAAGAGTGAGGTACATTTAAATAAAATGGAGGACACACAAAACTGCTCCGGGCGGACAATAACAACACCAAATCATCTGAGGAGTGCTGTGTGGAAGTATTTTGGGTTCTACACCGATGATGGCAAAATAACCGAATATCGTTGGTTATTTGCATGGATGTTTGTAAACCATTTCTGGGGAAAAGTGATAGCCTTAAAATCTTGCAGTACAGATGGACCTGCCTGATTCATTGTCTGAAATCAAGCAGATCCATCTTGACAAACTTCAATTTCCTACGACTTCACGGCCAAAAATTAGGGAAATCTTCCCAATCAGGGAAGAGAGGCGGGAACTGAAGATGTGGGAAGTGACTGCATGTTTGAAAACAATGGCGGCTTCTAAAGCGGTCTCTGTGGATGTGGCAATATTTATCAGAAATGGACTCAATTTCTTCTTTAAAAGAGGAGCAAGGAACGTTGCGTAAAGCTTTTCTTATGGGAAACTGGGAGAGATGTGGAAATCCTCCGCAGACGATGCCAGTTAGTCTATGGTAGTCGTGGTTACTCAGGGATACCTGGAGAAATCTGCTCTCCACAGAAGTTTACAGGGAGAACTTGGTGGGGATTGTTGTTGACGGGGTTCATGTCTCATATAAGTGGTAAATGATACATCTGTGTGGTATAAATTAATGTAAGACTAGTCTAAGGACTGAAACGTAGTTTAAGCTAACGGCTAACAACAGGGTCTAGCTGATACGTCATACTGTGGCTTGATATGATTGGTCTGTGATGAGTGTGACTGACAGAACGGTCAATCAATCGCCAGCTGCAGTTGTTTTTGAAGGTTCTGCCTCTGAAAACATTTTCTATGGGCTCTTCTCCAGATGAACTAATGATTTCTGTGGCTGATCTATGGAACTGTCCGTCTGGTGTGTCAGGTTGACAGCTTTAATCCATACTGGAAAATATGACCCAGCTGGGCTGAAGTTTACCTTCAGGTCAGTAATGACTGTGTGTATATGTAGGTGACAGAACCAATACGAGGACCATTAAAGGGGCCTTTCAGGGGCCCAGCATGTCTGTTGGCAGCCCTGATTGGAGGTTGTCCAAAACAAATAATGTCTTTAACTTGGTTCTGCTTGAAAAGTCTGAGAAATTGTTGGCAAAGACTTGGAGTTGCAAGGGTTAATTGTCAACAAAACAGTGGTTGACTGTCACAGTGGTAGGTCTAAGGAGGGGTCAGGGTAACGAGCTGTTGGGGGACGTCCCAATGCCGCTGATGTTATAGTATCACATGAAGAGGGATATAAAACACACTAAATGTTGAATAATACTTGAAAAAGCATCATCTGAGCTCTTTAATACTGTGGATGTTGAATTTGTCCCGGCATATAAATTAACAATGAGGATAAAAGATCTGATCAGTGGCAAGACTTCAAACCCAGACTGACAAAAACATCCTAATATGACTTGTTTATGGACCGTGTTATTAATCAACAGCACGCAGATCAATAGAGGAACAACAGAGGCGTGCCTCACTCTCTGCTCACAGCGCTGTCATGATACCATCATCATCATTCACAGAGTCACAGAGGCAGAAAATTACAACACATCTAAATTCTCTTTTCAGATAAATACACTGAGAGGGAATCGTGTTGTTGTTGTTGTTTGGTTATGAGTTGTTATTTGCATATTTTCAAACACCTGTAACTGCGGCAGAGTCAAACCAGGACATGCCACATCCATTTCCATTCATTACAGCGTCATTTAGAGCCAGTTTTCAGAGCTGATGAGAGGCAGCACCACTGTCAAGTGTTGGCTTTATGTGCGATGATGTTTGCCCGGAAAATAAACACAATCCAAAGGCTGAGATCTGGTTTTTTATTGTTGCAGCTGCTGAAAGAGGTCAACAGCTGCTTTGGATTTTTTTTAATGTGCAGTCCTCAAAAGTTTAATATGCTTTTTTTTAGAAAAGATCATTTTTTAGATCCCATCCAGACTTTGGAGGTAAAACATGTGGGTGTTTGAATAATGAACATTTAAGTCGTGAGGACTTGTTGAGTGTTTGGCGAATGTGTGCCTGAGTTTGATTGAGTTGTCAAGTTTTTGAGGGGTTAAAGGAGCTCGCGTCGAGTGTGTGAAAATGTGTCCTTGAGCTTTAAATGGTTTTGCATGAGTACTGTAAATCTGGGTGTAGATGTGCAGACAGTAGTTAAGTCCCATTATTGAGGAGTGAAGATAAGTGTTTATTACTTACTGAGATCCTGCTGAGACTGACATCCTTGTATTAAAACACCATACTCTCTGCTGCAAACACAGACACACTTCATCTTATAAACCAAAGCTGTTTTCAGGCAGGCACTGAACTTAAAATTCAGTTTTTAAGGTCAGCATTAACAATTAATGGACACTTTCCTGTACACCTTGGTAGTACCTATTGGACTCCCTTTGCCCTCAGATCTGCCTTTATTCTTCATGGCTTTCCTTCTCCATTCTGATGCTCAGCTTGAACTCCAGCAAGTTGTGACCATGTCTAGATGCATAAATGCATTAAATTGCTGCCATGTGATTGGCTTATTAGCTATTTGCCTTATCAAGCAGTTAAACACACCTAATGAAGTGGCTTTTGTGAATAAATAAATCCAATCTAAATGCAATGCTAATGGCCATGTATGCATGTCTGTATGCATTGTATTGCTCCCTATTACCCTTCTGCCTTATCAAGCAGTTAAGCACACCTGATGGAGTGACTTGTGGGTGTAAATATAATGCTCTTGACCATGCCCGCATGTCTAAATGCATTGAAATGCTGCCTTGGGATTGGCTTATTAGCTATTTGCCATATTAAGGTGTGTTTAACGGCTTGATGTATGCACGTCTATATGCATTGTATTGCTCCCTATTACCTTTTTGCCTTATCAAGCAGTTAAGCACACCTGATGGAGTGACTTGTGGGTGTAAATATAATGCTCATGACCATGCCCGCATGTCTAAATGCATTGAAATGCTGCCTTGGGATTGGCTTATTAGCTATTTGCCATATCAAGCAGTTAAACACACCTTAATGAAGTGGCTTGTGTGAATAATCCAATGCTAATGGCCATGTCTTAATGCATTGAATTGCTACCTTGTGATTGACGTGAGTGTAAATACAATGCTCACGAACATGTCTACATGTCTAAATGCTTTGAATTACTACCATGTGATTGGCTTGTTAGCTGTTTACGTTATCAAGCAGTTAAATACACTATATGAGGTGAAATTGAGTAAATCCAATGCTCATGACTTTATCTAAATGCATTGAACTGTTGCCTTGTGATTGGCTTATTAGCTATTACCCTTATCAAGCAGTTGAACACTCCTGGTGAAGTGGCTTGTGTGTGTAAATCCAATGCTTATGACTCTGTCTAGATGTCTAAATACATTGAATTGCTGCCATGTGATTGGCGAATTAGCTATTTGCATTTACAAGCAGATGAACCCTCTCAAAGAAATGGCTTATGCTTGTAAATCCAATACTCATGACTATGTCTACCTGCCTGAGTATGTTGAGTTGCTGCCCTGTGATTGGCTTGCTTCGCAGGGTGAACCTAATAAAGAGGCCTGTAAGTTAAGTTGTCATTTAAATCACATAGAGAGACTCAAACACGGCGATACTTCAGCTTTGACAGATCCAGTCTCGCTGTGATGTCGGTGGCGTAGAAACTCGCTTTTTCGCCGCTCTCTCTGATTCTCGGTGAACTGGTTAGTATTCCCTCGGCAGCCTGGCCGTCACCTGTGCTGTAAATCAGAGCATGTTTGAAGATTAGTGAGGACGTCTTCCTGTGTACATATGTTTTGGTGTCTGCAGCTAAGTGCCTGTTCCTGTTCTGACTGACAGGCGCTCCCTGCCTGACCCTGATCTTTGATTGGCAGAGAAATAATGGAGAAGTTTGGAGCGTGTGGGAGAACGCCGTGTTGAGAGAGTGTTGGAGGTGACCGAGAAACAGTGAAAGGTTGGAGAACAAAGGAACTTGGATGAGCACATCATGTTCATTTTTCTCTTTGAATCGTTGTGTTTTTGCCTCTTTACATTCAGAGAAAATCCAGTTTGAGCTGCGGGTGATGAATTATGTTTATTCTGGTTGGCTGCTGTGTTTTTACATCGTTATTTTTGTTTTGCCTCTTGTGAAACACCAGGGTGTGTGATTGAAACGAGTGCTTTAGCTTCAGTGCACAGTTACTTCTGATGTATTCCATGCATTTGATTTCATTATCAAATATTATCTTAGTTAGAAAAGGAGGATGGTTCAGAAATAGTGAGACATAATGAGAGAGGAAAGAAACCACAGACTCTTACGTAAAATAATGCCAGTAACATACTGCTTTGGGATTTTTTATCACCTCAAGTTATAACACGCACGCAAAGCACAAATCTTCACCAAACTCATATTGCTGTTACATCTATAAGCAATAGTTCCATGATAAAGTTACCATCATAATATGAAAAAACCCACACCTAGCACTCAGAATCATGTTGATATCAATATTAGTTAGACAGTTATTGAGCAAAAACAATAATTTGCTAATGGTGCTTATCTGGATCACCAGTTGGGCCGTAACCAACATCTCCTGAAAATTTCAGCACAATCTGTCCAGTAGTTTTGGCATAATCGTGCTAACAAACAAACACACGGCAGAAAAAATATAACCTCCTTGGCAGAGGTAACTACTGCAAAAGGTGCCAAGATTGTATCGGCACAGATCAGTATCAACCGACTTTTGTCAAAAAATGTCATCTGTTGATCGGAATAAATGTAGATAAAGACGATACCTACCATCAGTCACCATCTCAGATTAACCTCATGTTTTCCAGTGAACTGTAGCAGAGTCGCCAAAACTTTGTGCTCAGTTTATTAAGTCCAAAATATTAACCCAGTGTCTAAGCCTATACTAACATTCATGCCAATTCACCAACAGCAGAATAGCTAGGTGAAATTTGTTTTCTTGGTATTATGAAACAATTACATCAGTTATATTTTGTTCATGAGTTTATATTTTTAAGTGCATTGCCTTTCATTTGTTGAACCATTTGCGCTGTTTTGCCTGTTTGATTGATTTAGCAGTTTTGGTCAGTCTGTCAATAATTTTGTTTACTCACATAATAGAACAAGTGATAAGAGTCTTGTTATTGTGTAATTCAGACTTCCTTACTGTTGGATACTTGTTGCTCTGCTCCTTGAGGTCTTTTTGTTCAATGTGTAAATGTGTAAATTTTGCGAACTAATTTCAGTTTAAAACTGATTCATTAGCAGGTAAAGGGAACTAATACTGAATACTTTATTTCTTAACCCTTTTTGGTAACTTGTCCAATCACCAATCAGGCTCAAATGTCTGTTACTGGATTTATGAAGTCTCACAAAGTTTCAGATGAATTTATGATGAAATTAATGTTTCAAGACTAAATCAGTCAAGGGTGAAGTCTCATTTTGGCAGTGGTAGATAGAAATTAACACATGCAGATTGATATAATACTGTAACAAGTGTTTATAAAGCTATTTTGTTTCTTTTTACAATAACTGTCGTCCATAATTATGAAAACTAAGTAATCAAGACTAAAAGACTGATATTTTAAGAGATCTTCCAGGGTTTCTCATCAAACTTCTTAAATTTTCTGACTGAAAGACGACTTGCTTAGATTTTTTGTGTTAAGTTGTTTAATTTTCATCTCGGTTTGTAAACATAATATTTAAAAAGCTCTCTGAAGGATTTTCCTCAAGTTTTACACAAATTCCCACTCTGACTCAGCGATGACCTGGGAAGACCTTAAAGGGACATAGTCAAACTTTCTTGATCCCCATGATCACACTTGATTGTGATTTGATATCACAAATAAATCATTGCGGTGTTTTTGTCAAACTTTGTACCAAATTCCCGTCTGATTTGACAATGAACCAATTAACTTTTTGGAGGTAAAAGTTCAATTGGGCCTCATGTTCATCCCTTTCCTGTAAGATTTCTATAAATCACACAAACACATAAACCAACCCTGCCTCTCTTTTTAGCCCAACATTGTTCTTTCACCGTCTGGCAACTGTTTACCTCCTGTTGGGATGAATTCGCCAGGCAGTAGTTCTGGTTTTAATGAGTTTTTGGTTAGATAAGAGGACTGAGGTAAACAAGAGCTTAAAAGATTTTAACTGATGATTTTTTAATCACTGGTTTGTTTGGATTTTATTGAGGATTCCAGGTATCTATAATAAGGGGCATGGTGCAGTGACATAAGCCAGCACACTGATGCTGTTTGTCAGGAGGCTGAAGACTGCTTCAGCTCTACCTCATTGTCTGTTAAGGTCACCAGAACAGGTCATAGACAGTGTTTCTACAGGCAGCTGCTGTTGTCACCAAAAAGCTGGTGAACTCAGGCTTAGTCCAGTGTTTTTTCTCAGTCTATGGTGCACATATATCATATTTTACACCCAGAGAGCTCCTCAGAAACAGCTTGCTATGTCAGACAAGGTAAAACTATTTTCTACCTGCACTAAGGCTCTGAACTTCCCGCCCGCCCCCCATCAGAACTCGACCATCTGACTGATAATTTGGCGTGGATCAGAGCCACCAGATGAGGGCTGGTGACCTGCCAGGCTCAGGCTGAGCAGATACTCCACATGAATACAAAATGAAGCAGCATCCATCAGAGTCAGGTGGTTGCTCCCATCCAGGATTTAATAGTGTGAGAGCTGTGTTCAGAGCGGGGGGAATTATTGAACATTTCATTTTGAGCTCATGCATCGTTGACTGCCAAATAAAAGCCATAACACCCTGGAGATAGTCGCTGTTATTGTGAGTGCTTTAGTGCTGCTGATGCTGCATAAACACCGACTAGTTTTGTTATGGATATTGTAAAAGTTGTAAAGTATATTGTAGGGCATGTGCAAGGTTGGGGAAGTTTGGGAAAGGCTCAAGTTTAAATATAAATCTATTTATTGCTGAGAAAGGATTTTTTTAGGATTTCTCCTTGGGAAATGTTTCTTTTCCACTGATAAAGTCACATTTTTTATGTGGAGTGATGGTGTTTCAGTAACACTAAGTAAACAAAAAAAATCCTGGTGTTGTAGTTGCTGTTACTCAGTGTACTAAACAAAACATTGAGCAAAGGTATCTGGAGGATGGCTTCCTTAGATACTGCCATATATGCTTTATTTTTTCACATCAGTCTATTATAACAGCTGGTAGAAGGGGATGCTTGGAGCCTTTTAGGTCTTGACATTTTGTTTTTATATTCAGATAGTGAGCGAAAAGCTACAGATATCCAGATGCAGTCTGTTGTGACAGTTTGCCAGTGCTTTAAAGTCAAGGTCCTAACAGCATCTGACACAAGCAAACATCATCAAAATTAGCATATTGATATTGTTAGCAGTTGAAGTGTCCCGAAAGCCTGCAAGTGACCATGAACTGTTTCGGCCTCTACTTTACAACCTGTCATTTTCATCTGATGAGGACTTCAACAAGGCTCGTGGGCCATCTGTCTGTCCAACTGGTCCAACTGATCTTTAGCTTTTTTTACACATCTGAGCTAAATTCAAAGTTTGATCCAGTCACAAGTGGACTTGGTTTTAGCTTATTTGAGTTTTATATGGCGTTTAGTGGTTTTTATACATGTGCACTTCGAGATATAGGACTACGGCTTCAGGACTTCTCCCTCTTCCCCTGTTTATGGTTCCAACCAGTTTACAAACTGGGGCTGGGTATTTCCTGCAACCTCACAATATGATAAGTATCCCGACACACATACCTTGTGGCCAAAACTCCACCTCTTATAGCATGTGATTGATTAATCTCCACTCCCTTTGCTAGTCCGATGCTGCTGCTGCTCTCTCAATCTATTTAAAAACTTTGGAAGAATCCCCAAAAATTTAATTTCAATCCTTTTAGTCAAAAATATTAATCCTGTGTTCAAGTCTGTGTTGAAATTCATGTTAGGACCAAGCAGCAAATGGAGGCCCATATAGAAGTGCCTAAACCTGTAGTACCCCAAGTGTCCACTTGGGGCTGGCTGCAGAAACCCGACACCTTCATGATTGTTTGTGGGGAAAATTACTTTATTTACAGCCTTAATACACATAATTACAGCCTGTTACAAAAAAACGGTTTCAGTCTGAATATACAATGCATCTATGTGCTGTCACTGTGAAGGGTTGAAATTTGTTATATAGCACCCGTTTTGTTTAATTGAGGATTTATTGAGAATTTCCAATAATGGTAATGCGGAGTTGCTATTGGTCAGACGGCCTTAAATCCTGCTGCCTTTCTGTGTGAGAGCAGATGGAGCTAAAGTTTGGTTGAGACAGCCCCTATGACATGGCTTCGCCCAATTCTTTTACAGTCTATGGCTCAGACCAACAGTATAAAAGATTATCAACTAAGCTAAATTAGCTACACATTGCCACACAACATATGCTTGTGTTAAGTGATGCATTTGAGGCCAAGTTAGTAACACCATGGTGCATTCAGGTTGGCTTGGTAAAATAAGTATTTGATGAGGCTAGGAATATGATGTGATCTTGTTGTATTGCTTTATTGATCAAACACTCAACCCGGCTGTTAAAACAAAACATGGTTTTGCATCCCTTATACCTGCACTGATTTTCTCTGAGTAGTTTCTTATAGATCTGTGTCCAATCTGCTGTTTCATCCTCAGAAATTCAAACTCAGTCACCCACATGTGTGCTCACAGGCATACCGCACATAAACCAGGGCTCACTCTGCCCTCAGTGCTGTCTCCAAGGTTGTTTGTGGGGTTTGTGCTCTCTCTGTGACAAAAGATGAATAATTCATCGCTTCAGCAGATTCTCCATCTCTCTCACTCTTTTGCATATCTCTCTCTGCATTAGCCTACAGGCATGTTAATCGCATACAGGAAAGAGTCTTTTTAGATGAAACACAAAGCAAATCTGCTCAAATATTGAATATGATCACATCAGGCTCAGGAGGTATGACGAGGATGAGGAATATCCTAGGTTTAGTGAATTCAGAACTAAATTTTACTTGATGATGAGGATATGTTTGAAATATATCATCCCAAGATTTTACCAGGGAGAAAAAACAAATTTTGATCCTGAAATTTGGTCCTCCAGCTGTTGATCTGTGTTGTATGAGTCAGCAGAAGTGTGTGGGGAGTGTACTGGTACTAAACTGTCTCTACGTCCATGAAGTGGATTTTCGCACCACCATCATCACCCTTTGGCTTTAGTGCACACAGGAAGCAACACTGTTGGCACTGAGAGTTCAATTCTCAGCCACAGTGGTGGGTAAATAAAAGCAGGGTGGAGCAGCGGTTTGAGACTGACAGTGGCACCGATTTACTCCTTTGGGCACATGCTTGGTTCACTCTGGTGTTAATGAGCAGAGCCAGACAGAACCAAACGCTCACAGATAGGGATAGAACCAGTTCCAACTAGTTTGAGGCATCATAGCATTTGGCTCGATGGTTAACTACTTCATATCAGTGCCTTTTTTTTAGTTCCTCATGCCTTATACAGTCTACTGCTTGATTTTTATCGCCCTGCAAATTCCTGTATTCAGTGTAAACCTTCACCAATGTAGGCTATAAATAAATCAGTGAAATACAAATAAGGCAAAACCCACATTTTACCTTCTGCTCTCTGATGTGTTGTATATATATATAAGGGCAGCAGTTTAATCCAGGACAGTAATGGCAGAGTCTAAAAAAGTATAGATATATTGTCTTGATTATGTAATGATTTTCTCTGTGCTTGAGTAGGAGTGTATTATATGTATAGGAATTAAGTATTATAGGTAGGTGAAATACTATGTTTGTAATTGTGTATAAGTACCTTACAGCATTTTATAGTCATATTATAAGGAACTTTAGCCCCTAAATATGTGGTTGACTCTAGTAAATATCCTCAATATGTAGAAATTAAAAACATAACTGTAGGACGTGGTAATAAAGCGGGTAGGATTAAATAAGTTAAGACTTCTTCCTCCTTCTTTTCAAGCATGTGGACTTGCTGCACTTGCAGGATTATATCAGCGGTTTAACTTGATTGCTTTCTTTTGTTTTTGGTGTATGCATGTGTTTGTTATGGTGACTACCCATGTTTGTTTTTGCATGTTCAAAATAAAGCATTCATTCATTTATTGATTGTTGCGCAAATTGTTAAGCAGGAGTATATTGACTGTAGAAGAAACAGGAAAGCTGTCTATTTTCCATTTTATTTGAATTCAATCCCAGTCAAGGAAGTAATCACAGCATACAAGAGACTGAAGTGTTTTGGCTGGAGAGTGTTTGATTTCAAATAAAGGTTGAATCACTGACAGCGTGCTGAGACATTTGTCGACACAGAAAAGCGTTCAGTATCAGGTCTGACATGCATTTGTTGACACAGAAAGTCACAGGCAGGATGTTTCACCACACAGTAAATTCTAATGGTGTAAGAAAATATTGATACACCAGTGTATCATAATACTTTGTGGCACAGTACTGTATTGTTATTTTTTAGTTACATTTATTCCTCTAACTGGGACAGATGGTAAAGTTTATCCATGTTGCAGGGACTGTGCTCTATATTCAGATCCAGCTGCCTCAATTTTCCCCTCCCTGCCAGTTACCAGCCAACTTCCAGCCACTGGAAACCTCCCAAGCTCTGCCTAAAATCCATTAAAACATGTCCATTCATCTTTTGCAGTGTGTCTCCATGACATGGTGCTTCCCTCACAAGATGACATAGCCTTTAACTTTAACTTGGTCAGTAAATCACCTGCCAAATCAACTGAGAGCGAACCTGCACCACAAATTCACCCAAATATGGCCTGGAGTTTACATCTATGACCGTCAGAGTGGGCAGGCCCTGTCATGGACCTGTCAGGGAAAGTGGGGAAGATTGAAGTGGCTGCATCTTGTTTGTGAACAGGGTAACGGAAAAATTAATGAGCTGGTATGGGTTTGGAAATTTTGGGACATGCTGGTCATGGAAAAGGAAAGAAGTGACTTGATTTTGGTGGTGATCCTAATTCTGGTGGGGATCTAGAATTTTCTTTTAAAGGATTTCTTAACTGTGGGGTATAGGACAGTTTCCCACAATTTTTGTGAATAATAAATAAGTTCTCAGTGGATTTTGATGACATTCTCAGGTAATGTTTGTCATTGTGATCATGGCAAAAGGAAGAGGTGATTAAATTTTGGTGGTTTTGGTGGAGGTTTGTGCTCTCTGAGCTCTTCTAGTTTTGTACAAACAATACTGCAGTTTCTTTATGCCATAGAAAAAAGACTGGAAAATGTTTTTGTTTAAAAAACTTCTGATGTGTCTCTGTTTACAGCATTTGTGATGTATCATTAAATATTCTCTCATCATTCATATATCCCAAGTATCATATTCTTGTCAATACACACACCAAGAAAATACACAAAAATCAAAAAAGGAATCAATATGCTTTATTGATTACGGTATTGCTTTAAAAAGCAATACCGTGTCACGCAATTTCCATCTGTAAACACTGACTAAACAGCACTTCCTCCTCTTAAAGAGTGTCAGTGTTTACTATTAAAATGAGTACAGCACAGCAGCTGTAAATATTTCACTCTGTACACTTCCTGTTAGTTTAAGCACAGTGAACTTGAATGTACCAGAAAAACCACATGGGCTTACAAATGCAAATATCTGTGATTGTATGTACTGATATCAGTCAATGATGGAGCTGCAGGCTTGTTTTAGGAGATAAAAGGGCCTTTAACAGTTGAGCGTGCCTTTAAATTTGCATTTCCTTTCAGTTTTGTAACACCGGGATGCAACACTGTGACCGCAAAGAGGAGACAATAAAAAATAAATTCAGGTCATATCACTTATGAAAGATGTAGTCAGACATTTCTGTGGTCGCTTGCAGTTCAGCCACAAATAGACTTTTATTTCTCTTTAAGTGATTTAAAAAAGGGTTTGCTAAAATATAATTGCGTTTTTATAACAACTTTTTAAGAGTTTGCAGAGATTTGAAGAGGTCATAATGATTCAGTGAGGAGATGCACAGTGTCTTTTTTCTGCTTATTTTATTAAAATGGTTTCGTGTCAGTGCAGTTATCCCTGGATCACAGCAGTGCAGAGTGGAGTAAAATCAAACAGACTTTAAACTTTCTCTGGAGGAAATAAGAGGTTATTTTTCTCAGTGGGTTCAGAGTTTAATCCGGCTTTTATTTTTCAGTCTTATCAGGATGAGGGCTCGCTGCGTCCCTTCCTTTCTCGATGTGGTGTCCTGCTAACGAGTTCAGCCATGAAAGCTGAGTAAACTTTCAGAGGGCAATTGGGGACGTTGAAATGTGAGCATATTGGGGAAAGGGTAAATAAAACAGGCAGTCCGTGGAAACATGCTGCCAATGTTATGTGAGAGCAAAGATGAAACACCAAAAAGGCTTGGATGAAGTTTTTTGATGCCATATGTCCAGACAATTCCTCTGGGCTCTGTCATTTTTCTGTACCTTCAACTTCACCCTTGTAACTTTCCTCTCTTTCCTCTTTTCGCTCTCCAGATCACACCTCGGTTGGAGGTCTTGGTGACAGTTTTTACGAGTATCTGCTGAAGGCATGGCTCATGTCCGACAAGACGGATACAGAAGCTCGTAAGACCTACGATGACGCCATAGAGGTACAATTTACCAAACCCAAAATGTGGGTCGCAGGGCTGTTTTTCAGTGAGCTGTGAAAATGCACTTGGAAAAAACAAGACAGGTAGTCAAAGAAGCACAGAAGCCCCATGTAGACATAAGTTCAGAAACTTTATTTTTCTCCATTTAACAAAAATATGATGGACAGGACATATTTCACTGAGTCACCAATCATCCTAATGAGCATGTTTTTGGTCTGTGGGAGCTGGAGTTCCTGGAGAAACCCTCGCATGCACAGGGAGAACATGCAAACTCCACACTGAAAGACCCTGACTAGGGCTTAACGATTTCAGGAAAAGATCTAATTGGGATTTTTCTGGCAGATATTGCGATTTTAATTTCATATATGATTTTCTTCAAATTAAGCGTCAGTGCAATTTTCACTATGTTTACAGTATAGACAACAGTAAGGAAATCAGTGATCAAAAGCACATGAGACATTATTTATTAGCTAATATTGATGATAAATAATCAATTTTCGTAATTTAAGGAAGTCCAACTTCTACTCCTAAACAGAGGCCTTGCATTGTTGACCTGCTTACCAGCACTTGCATACATGCAAAGTACCTGTAAATTTGTTTATTAATATGTGTAAAATAGTTGACACAACAGATCTTGTGTCAGTCAGTAGTGCTGCAAAAAACTGCATCTTCGGTGATCACATGATTGAGTTGTCTGAAATTACGATTTTGATCTGAAAACGATAAATCTTTCCACCCTAACCCTGACCAACACAGGGATCAAACCAGCATACTGTTTGCTGTGAGGCACGTGTACATCGAAACAACAAACAGTATTTAAGTTGAAATAGTGCTGCACTGTACTTCATATATCTGTCCATAGGAGGCATTTACTGTACCTGCAACAATAACAACCTCATTTCTCACTCGACGTTACAATTGCTGCATCACCACAGTTGACTTTTGCCTTCCTTGGTAGTACCCATGGTCTGTTTTAAATAGCCCTGTTAGGTATTTCAACATCATCAGGAAAACATAAACAAAGTGTGAACAAATGTCCAGACTTGTCCAGGAAGTTCACTTGTTGTTGACAAAGCTGATAACAACTCCCATCAGTTATTGATTTCAATGGGTTTGAATGGAGTGCGGCGCTGTCCCAAAAGTTTAACTATTTGTAACTGAGAGCTCTGAATACGTTGCCAATTTTGAAGCTATATGCTGCAGACTTTGTCAAACCAAGTTTGTTTTGTATTGAAAATAGATTCCACCAGTACAAAAAGCATGCAGGCCTTTAAATAGCCTTAAATAAAGGATCTGGTCTCTCAAGGCTAATCTTGGATATTATTCTCCTCTCCCTCTGTTACGGTTTGACCCTCTTCACCTTGGTATGCATGCACTCAATGTCAAAGCTCCATTAACACAATTAACCTTATTATGCTTTGAAACACACTTGATATTCACTCATGACCCCCTTTCACCATCCTGTTACACCGATATCCTGTCATCCCACTTTTTTATCTTCAAATCTCTGCATTCAAACACAAATACAAGCTCTTGAGCTGTTTTTATAACCCCATGAATACACTCCCACTCCCACTCCCACACATTAAAACTCCCTTTTGACCTCTGTTCAGCTTCTTTGACCTTTCCTCTCATACTTGCCCACACATGCCTTTAAACACGTGAATCAGATTTCTCATTCAGTCCCTCACAAACCATCTTCTCACTGTTTTCCAGGCAATCGAACGCCACCTGATCCGCAAATCAAACGGCGGCCTGACATTCATCGGTGAGTGGAAGAACGGACACCTGGAGAGGAAGATGGGCCACCTGGCCTGCTTCGCTGGGGGAATGTTCGCTTTGGGCGCCGACGGCTCGCCCGACGACAAAGCCGGACACTATCTGCAGCTGGGAGCTGAAATCGCACACACCTGCCACGAATCCTACGACAGGACAGGTGGGGAACACAATTTACCAACAACTGAATCTGACTGCTGTTCTCTGTGACGCACACCGAACAGCACTCGAAAGAAAGGCTCTTAGCTCTCAGTACCGTTATGAACTTTAAATTGAATTTACAGCTGAATTTTATCCATGATCCTGTATTTAATGGTAGAGGTGTCCTGCCGTGCATCCTGAAACAAGCTCAGTAGAGTTTGTTTTGATGTCGAGGATGTGTGCAAATCTATAATGCTTCCTCAAAATCTCAGAAACACTTTGCGCCACAGACTTTAGACTTCAGACCAGGTATAAGCAGGTTTATCGTGCAGTCAGTTTCTGCATCTTCAAGCCAGAAACACACAAGTTTTGCACCTGATTTCTCTGTATTTTTAAACAAGCTCACCGAGGGCTGGGAATTGATAAGATATTATTTATACCAGTGTTAATTTTACAATTCTTTTTAATTTAGTTTTAGTTACAGTATTTTGCCAAATATATCTTTTAGTTTTATTCATAATTTAGTTATCTGAATTGTTTTAATTTTAGTCTGGTTTTAGTTGATGAAATTTCAGTCATAAAATGAAACATCTAATAACCTTTTACTGAATGCCAGTAAAGTCTGAATGTATAAATGAACAGAAACAAATTGAACTTTTGTGTGAAATGCAGTCACCTTTATTTAGTCTACCTGACAGAGCATCTCAGTTACAATACCAGAACTGACAACAAACAGTGAACCTGCTCTACATGAATATATCAATTCATAAAGAGAGGAGCTCTGATTGGATCGCTCCACAACTTATCCCACCACCACCAAGCTAAGGCAGCTGTGATTGGATGTCCCTCTTAACTCATCCAACCTTTCCACACAACCAAAGTAGCTGTGATTGGATATATTCCTAACTTGTCTCTACTTTCTACATGACCAAATTAGGTCTGATTGGATTAAGTCTCTGTCAAACATTTTAGTCTAGGTTTTATTTGTTGACAAAATGTCAGTTAATTAAGTTTTAGTTTTTGTCCATGTGCACTTGTTTTTATGAGTTACTGTCTAGTTTTTGTCAGGGGACAAAAGGTTGTTGACGAAAACTATGAAGAAAATAATTAGTCAACAAAATTAACACTGTCATGGGGTCATCACACACTATAAACAGTTTGTTTACATCCACTTACTTTTCCACTACCAAGCTGCTTTGATTAGGCACTATTTTGAGACACAGCACAGCCTACGTTTCTCTGGTCCTCTAGATTCAGACCTGTTGACTCTCCATCTGCAGATGTTCCTCCTGTGAACTCCACTTCATACAAGTATCCAAAGTAATTGATGGTCATATTTGCTGCAAAAATCGTCAATTTATCCCGTTTGGAAGCAGTTGCTTTCTCTTGTAAAGCAAACTAGTTGGCTCTGCTGGTGGAAGAACACGTAGCCTCAAAATAGTGCCTGATCAAAGCAGCTTGGTAGTGGAAAATTTAGCAGATGTAAACAAACTGTAACTTGTGATGACCCCACACTGTTTTTGTGGCTTGTTTTCTCCCACAATTCTGAGCGTTTGTCACCATGTACAGCAATGTATAGCATTAGCGTTTGTGCTGAGATTTCTGAACAGAGAGAGAACTGAGCTGTGACACTGTGGCACACGTTCAGGCTTAGGCCATGTACCTCGCACAACCCCACTTCAGAAAACCTGAACTATCACTTTAAGGAAGTTGATATCAATTTTGGATTGGGATTGGTTTTTGATTCCCATCCCTAAATACACTTCTGGGCACAAACGGAAGTTTTTATTGTTGTTTTTTATGTCTTTAAAGGCCCAACTAGGGACGGGCATTGCAAATTAGCTCAGGCTATAAATGCTGTAGTGTGTGGCAACATTCTCTTGCTTCATACTGTCCCTATACTTCTTTATATATACTGTATACCAATACTTCTTCTATACTGTCCCTATGTTTCTTAATTTCCCTGGGGGAGTCTTCCAAAGGGATAAGTAAAATTCTACCTAACCTAATCTAATCTAATCTATACAAATCAACATTAATAAATAATAAATAAAAGTGCATGGGTGCTTGGCGTATCGGTAACACCTGCGTTAGGAGTAAATGAAGGATGACACCTGCACTTCACGCCAAAACACTTTGGTGATGAGAGACAGCCTGATCAGTTGTTTGAGTTTTAAACCGATATTTCTACCTCTCTTACTGAAAGCCTAAATCTACTGTGTTTCCAAAGGGGGGAACAAACAGCACCTGCTTTGTCTCTTCTGCAGGGAGCATCAATAGCTGTCGGCGCAGAAACAAAAGTGTGATCTTGCATCGTGATTGCATGTCAGTCTGCGAGTTTGTGTTTAGTCAGGAGCTGAAAGGTGAAGAGGAGAGGTTGCTGTGGTAACAAATAAAGACGGATAAAGAGGGAAGTTTGTGAGGGCTGAACATGTTCTGAGTTCTACAGCAGCAGCCAGGCCGTCTAAAATTAGCCTATTGGCTCTTAATAAGCAGCCATTCACGGCGTCCATTAAGTACATGTATGTGTGAGCATTCATGTGTGTGTGGTAATCCTCTCAGTCGTCCTGTCACCTCCTCCTCAGCCTTCAGATTCTCCACAGTCTGATCTTAATGGCTGCCACAGTTAATTGGCAGAGAGACACACGTAAGATGTTGAAAACTGTAAAATCAGAGAGGATGGAGCTTATTATCTTTTTATAGCACCGACATTCAAAAACAGGCTGTTTAATGTCAGCTCTGACCTGTAATCAGCAGTTACTGAACCGTAAAGACAAACAAGGATAAAACTTCCCGTCGACTTTTAACAGCCATCTTCTTTTAACAGTTTCTCCTGTCTTTTACTTTAACATCCGTCATCCTCCATCTGCCCTTATCCCCAGTTTCAACTCCTTCCTGTGTGTCCTTCTCATCGAACCGTTGTTGGAGTCTGTCCTTTCCCAATGTCCACTCACATCTTTTTTATACTCCTTTTTTCTGCATTTTCTCTCCTCCAGTGTTGAAGCTCGGTCCAGAGGCCTTTAAGTTCGACAGCGGGCTGGAGGCGGTGGCCGTGCGGCAGAACGAGAAGTACTACATCCTGCGGCCGGAGGTCATCGAGACATACTGGTACATGTGGAGGTTCACCCATGATCCAAAGTATCGACAGTGGGGCTGGGAGGCAGCACAGGTAAATACTACACTAGTGTAATAGCTTAGAAAGGCTGGATGGATCGGGTGCTAGTTTGGTGGAGCGGTAAGCAACCAGGCCCGGGTTCAAATCAGCCTGTGGCGAATTTGCAGAGTGTCAATCAATCAGTCAATCAATCTTTATTTGTATAGCGCCAGAGACAAAGGACTGGAAATAAGAATTTATGGTAGTGACAAACTCATGGACGCCCAGACCATAAATCCGCCCCTACCACATTTGTCTCCATTGAGTATAAATTCATGAAAGGTAAGCCTCTTGAGATGTAGCATCTCATTTTCAAGAGGGATCTCATGTCCATATGGTGCTAAAGATAGTTACTATGGATGTATAATCAACCATGGAGTGTCTTCCCCTACTCTCTATTCACTGTCTTTCTCCTGACAACAAAGAGCTAAAAAGGCCAAAAAAGTTCATCTTAAAAAATATATACACATGTAATTTATATGTATAGTTATATAGGTATATAACCTCTTTAAACTTAGATAACAATTTATAGGTCTGTCTGTTTTTGGTAATAAATTTATATATCCACTGTCTTTCTCTCTTATCAATAAAGGCACAAACATGTCACAAAAAAATCATCTCTTAAAAAAAAAAAAGGCTGTATGGATCGATGCTTTCATGATAATTACTGTAATTCTGGTCCCACCATCCAAATTTTAGGACTCATAAGACCAGGCAATACTTATCCAATCTTCTACTTCCAGAAATGGTCTTCTGCACACCTCAGTTGTTACTTGCTTTTTTAATTTACTGTCGCCTTTCTATCACCTTCAACCTCCCCGGCCTTTCTCCTCTGACTTCTGCCATTTTTGCCGACACTCCCTGGATAGTTTGTCTTTTTCTGACCGTTCTTTGTAAACCAAGAGACAGTTTTATGATGGTTGTGTCTGCAATGTCTGAAATACTCAGACCAGCTCGTTGACACCAACAACCATCGAAATCTCTTAAATCACCTTCTGCTTCATTCTGATGAAGTTTAGCAGGTCGTCTTGACCATGTCTGCATGTTAGGACTGGGCAAAATATCGATTAAATTGATTAATTCAAATTATTTTCTGCAAAAGATTTAAATATAAAAAATCTAGATTTTTCTTAACTTTCTCCAATCATAAGTTGTTGCAGTGTTTGAAAATATAATTACTGAAAATCAGTTTTCATGATGGTAGGCCTTGTCAGGTTTTTCTCAAGCATGTTCAGTCTTTTATTTGTTTCTTGAATTAAACTAGATATTGATCAGATGGCTCCATGTTACTGTACTGTGAAAATAGTTCATCCACCAGTGTTTATGTAGACAAGCCACCCTACGTTTGACTACGTAATCAACATTTTATGACAAAATTACAGCATGTGTTTTAACTATAAGAGGGAAAGTCTGTTTTAGTGTTGGAACATATTTTGATAACGTATCTGCAAATATTGATTTATGTAATTTTTGTCACTTGGAGGTTTTTTATTCTTTTGAGAGGGAAAAAATCTATTAAATCACACATTAAGTTTTGTGGAAAAAATCTTATTTTCGGTCATATCGCCCAGCCCTACTGCATGCCTTTGTGCAGTGCGTTGCTGCCATGTAATTGTCTGATTTGCTTTTTGGGTTAACAATCAACTGAGCAAATGTACCCAGTGATGTGGCTGGTTGATGTAAATCCAGTGAGCAGCTTGTAAGAAATGCTTTTAGACCTTTACACAGATTTCTCTCCCTATTCCACCACCAGCGATCTCTGAAGATCTCTACAGTATTTAAAGTTACCATAAAAGAAGGAAAAACTTGTTCAGGGAAAGTCCAAGTTCACCCCTGTGTCATTTTCTCGCTCTAATTTCAGAGCTGAGAGGGGAGATGAGTTCCCACTAACAAACTCCAGCGGGTTTTAGGGGAAATGTAGTCTATTAAAGGAAAGTAATCAACCTGAAATTGAGTCAGGAATGAATTCCAGGGGATAATGGGGCTTTACTAAATGACACTGACAGAAAATTAAAGCTTAATCCAGACTTTCTGTAGTGTCTTAAATTACACAAGTTTAAAGTGATCCAAAGTTCATCTTTTAAAGTGTAAAATACAGTGTGAAAACTTAGTGTTTTTAGAGAAGAAAGCGGTAAAAGAAGCCAAGAAGAGTATTCACATCGGTACATGAAGGTGTTGAACAGTCAGTAATCTTTAGGGATGCACAATATTATTGGAAAATTATCAGTATTGACACATTATTGCCTCAAACAGTGATCACCGAAATTGGCATATTTACAAATTTGGCCGTAAATATCCCGTATTTTAGCGGTAATGTGGGCAGAGTGTACAGATATTCCACAGAGGTTTGTCTCATCATCACTGAATGTCCACTTTTATAAACCAAATGTCATTTATCAGAGCAGGAAATGTTTTTCTTGCTCTTCATCCCTTATTAGCACAGTTAGACTGTCTCCACGGAAGGAACAAGTCAGTTTTGGTCTAATAATATAATAACTTTTATATGTATAGCACTTTCAAAAAGAAGTTACAAAGCACTTAGCAAGCAAAACCAGCTACTGGCAACAGTTAAAGTAATATTTTAAAACACAAGAGGTGGTAAAATACACAGTATAACAATGGAACAATGCAGTAACATTTAGAATTTGTAAAAAGTAAGCAGAAAAAGAGTTTTTAAGAATGATTTCATTGTAGTCAGTGTGTTAGCTTCCCTGATTTACTCAAGCAGGTCATATTCTGATTGAGGGGCCTGCACAGAAAAGTTTTAATATCTTGCATCCCAAGTAATCTTCATTTTCTGCATAATTAAAACATCTGCACGCTCAACGAAAGGAGGAAAGTTCTGTTGATGTCTTGGTTGATAAAAAAATGTTTTAATTATTGTTTTGTAGTTGATACCAGTAAAACTTCCTAAAAGCTTGAAGTTGAAGTTGTTGAATATTATCTGATTTTGTTTTTCCGCAGCAGAATCTGTCATTCAAAATCGACTTTTAGCGTCTAGACGTCGTTAGAGTCTGAAGGTCAGACTTAGTATGATTATGAGACTTCTTTGTCTCTCTGCCGAAGAACGACAGAACAAATTAAAGAGCTGTTTTCAGACTTTTCTACTTTTCTCATGACAGCTTGTGGCTGCCAGAGGTATAAAAGCTTCATTTGTGTTCTCACAGCAGAACAGAGAAATAAAGTTTGTGGTGTTTTTTTTGTTTCTCGAGCTGTTACAGGTTCATCTTGTAGGTATAACCTAATTTTTTTACCTCAAAAATGCTTCATCTAAGAGCAAATTTTGATGTTTGTCTTGTTTAAGACTTAGTTTGGTTGATCTCAGCAACCTTAAGATTTTCTTTCTTAAAGGTTAAGTTCGTTTTTTTGACACCTGGACCTTATTTTTAGGATTAAATACGCTCGTAGACTCACCCAGACAATTTTGGCGGAGCTCGGAGCCGTTTTCGAGCAATTTAGATCCATCCGACGGCATTTTTCTCTCATGCCATAGTAGCAGACGGGGCCAGAAATCCTATTTTGGGGGGCATCAATACGTGTTTCCTCTGGTCTCAAGTCCCTCTCGGAGCAGCAAAGGCACTCCTCCTCTGTTGTGTTTGCCGTCCACAACAACACCACCAGTTAGCCCCCATTCGTGGACGTGCAGTGGTTGCTTGTTCTCTGGCCAGCTGTTCGGCTCTTTCCCTCTGCATCCTCTTTTCAAATAGCTCCTAGTCGGTATATTCTGGCTCAAAACGATACGGGCATCCATTATACTCAAAGTCGTCGTCAGACACTTCTACATCGGGTAAATATTCCGCCATGTTGCACAAAAATAGCTGTGTAGCCGTGTAGCCTAGCAACAACAGCGGCTCTACTCATGTTCTTGTCTGTGACATCACCAAAAGTTACCCATTCTTGTAAAGCCCCGGATGACCATATCAACAAAGTTGAGCTGACATGGTGATAACACATTTATAAAATGTAGCTGAAATGAGCGAGTTTCGCAGCAGATAATGTCTAATTTAGGGGCTTCGATTTCTGGCCCCGTCTGCTTCTAACGCCGTCGGATGGATCTAAATTGCTCGAAAACAGCTCCGAGCTCCGCCAAAATTGTCTGGGTGAGTCTACGAGCGTGCATGCTTAAAAATTTGATTTGACTTGTGAATGACTGAGACTTTGATACCCAATTATGACACTCACACTTCCAATTAACCTGCTCACCTGTTGAATGTTCCAAACAGGTGTTTTTTTGAGCATTCCTCAACTTTCCCAGTCTTATGTTGACCCTGTCCCAGGTTTTTTTGGGATGTGTTGCAGGCATCAATTTCAAAATGAGTGAACATTTACAAACAAACAATAAATTTTTCAGTGTGAACACTGAATATCTTGTCTTTGTAGTGTATTAAATTGGTTATAGATGGAAAAGGATTTGAAAATCATGCTTTTGTTTTACATTATGTTTTACACAACATCCATTATCATTAAACAAATATTTTCAGGAAGTTTCTTTTTAATTTTTAATAATTTAAGTTTATGGATTACCCAACATTAGATGTTAGGGGCCTCTATTTTTGTTGCTGTGATATCAAACAGGTATCAATATCGCTGGATTTTTATTTTATTTCATCAGCCTTCGTGTTGCAGGTATCTAATTTAAAATGAGTGAATACTTGCTATGTAACAGTGAAGTTTATCAGTTTGATAATCCAATATCTTGTCTTTGTAGGTTGTTAGATTGAACATATCGATGAAAAAGGATTTGCAAATCATTGTTTTTGTTTTTAATTACGTTTCTTGTAACGGCCCAACTTCACTGGAATTTGTTTAGTTTTTAAAGATCAGTAAATATAAATGTTACTGATGAGTTTCACTTTAATTTCTAATAATTTATATTAATGAATTACCAATATTAGATGTTAGGGCCTTCTTTTATTACTGATGAAGATATCAAACAGGTATTAATATTGTTGAATTTTTATTTTGTTTCATCTGCTTTCAGTCGTGCTGTAATGTGTTGCAGGTAACAAATTCAAAATGCAAAATAAAGTTTATCAGTTTGGTAATTAAATGTCTTGTCTTTGTAGTGGATTAAATTTAATATATAAATAAATCATTGTTTTTTGTTTTTTTTAGTTGCAGCCCAGCTTCATTGGAATTGTTTCTGTTTTTAAACATCAGTAAACAGAAATGTTACCAATGAGAATCTCTTTAATTTCTAATAATTTAAATTAATGGATTACCCAATATTTGATGTTAAGGCCTTCTATTTTTTTATTTCATCTGCCTTTAGTCGTGCTTGAAAGTTTTCCAGGCGTCGATATCAAAATGAGTGAATACTTGCAATATAGAAATGAAGTTTATCAGTTTGAACATTAAATATGTTGTCTTTGTAGTGTATTTAATTGGCTGTAGGTCAAATGGATAACACATCTGAATGCAGCCTGCAGTGTAAAAGCAGCCATGTATTAATATATAAAACATGCAGCCGTGTATTACTTTAATAATCATGTTGGATGTTGATTCTGCTGGTTTGCTGTAAGCTGGAGTCCTGCAGCAGGAGTTCAGTAAGTAGGAGGTTGTTGGTTATTTATTCTTCTTTAAGTTTTTTGATCTGAAGCTTCATAAAAGTAGAACAGAAGATAAAAATGGTCTCTGTCCTCCTCACTCCTCTGCTCCTCTCTGTCTGAAGGAGGATTAAAGCGATCGTCTTCCTCTGGATGTCTCTTCTCTGTCTGAATCTCCGCCGGCCCGCTCGTCAAACATTTTTGTTTTTTACCATCTCTGTCTTTTCACTCTCTCCTTCTTCTCTTTCTCTCTCCTGCCAATCTGCCTGTCAGCCTCAGTCCTCCATTTTTAAGCAGTGAAACTTCCCCTCTTTGTTTCCCAGAGTAGGAGTGCAGATGTTCTCATGTGCCAAAAAAAAAACACATAAAAGATGTTTCTGATGTGACTGAACACATGCAGTAACATTCACACATCTCAACAAAGCTGCACGCTGTCCTCTTTTCATCTGCTGGTCTCCTGATCTCTTACTTTGCACACCAGCACTGTTTCACCCTCCTGTGATCTTCTCTGTGTTGCATCACTCTGCTCCCCTCTGTAGCTCGACTGCTTCCATCAGATGCATCAAACATCTGCACCTGTCCATCACTTTCCCTCTTTTCCCTGTGAGAACATGTCAGGCTTTTACCTGTTTGTTGGTTTGTTTGTGTTCACGGACAATAACAGAGCTTTCAGCCAGAGGTCTGGAGGCCACTGCAGTGGAGCTGCAATATGGTGCTTTTTATGTTTCCATCTTTCAAGTGCTGCATGTTTCCGTCCAATGAAAATAGCAGAAAAAATGAAATACTGATTTAAAGTACAATTTAAGGCACTTGCATCATTTATTCAGCAGCTGTATATTCAGGTAGAAATATCTTCCTTTTATATCATGGACAAAATAAAAGTCTACAAAAGTGCAGACAGCTTTATGTATTTTTGATTTCATAAAAACAGATTACACTATGTTTTTGTCTATTGTTGTTCTCACTGCTATGCTAGCAATGAGAGGCACTTTCTTTATCCCTCTTCAAGTGACTGCACCTACCGGACATTGTCTCGATTTCACTCTGAGCACTGTACTGGTCACTGAATGCCCAGACCCTGCATTTTACTATCATTTAAGCATTATTTTAGTTCATTCTCTCCATTTTTTTTGTGAACAATTTTTGATTATTTTTATTATTATTCATCTTGATTATTTACAATATTGAAAACATTGTCTCGTGGGTGAAACAACGGAAAAAGAATGATATATAGGGGTAAGGATCCAGTGGCTAACAATTTCATTGAAATAACCTGAGTCTCCATTTTAGTATATACATTTTTATTTTTATTTTACTTTTTAGCTTATATTTGGAGTTGGTTGCATGATGACTGGTGTGTGCTGGCATATTGCTCAGTAACAGCTATCTGTGTGCATGCTATCTGTGTGTTCTGTCACTCCATGTCTTATGTGTTTTGTCTTGCCTTTCGCTGCAACTCAATTTGCCCTCTAGAACACTAATAAAAATTGAATCTTAAATCTTGAATAAAAACTTGCTAATCAGATTAGATGACAGCGCTGCATGACGTGTCATAACAGCCACGTGAAATGTCAAATCTTGTTTTCTTTTGAGATATTTTTGAGCATTTTAGGCCTTTAATCACAGTGTAGAGACAATGGACAGACATACAGTAATTAAGCTCCAGACAGGAATTGAACCCACGCCAGCTGCACATAAACCTTCATATATGGTATGTGCATGGTTGCTGCCACCTCTGCCAAACCAGCGCCCCCAATTTCAGGTCATTTAACCCTCAATGGCGCCCAAGACCATCAGCCTGTCCATTCAGCTGATTATGGATTCTCTTGCATACCACAGGATGTTTACCAAATGAGAGTGTTGTAGTTAAAGCCCTATTTGCATTGCCCTTCTGACAAAGTGCCGCAACGAGTTAATTTTGACAGCACTTTTTAATTTAGTTTTAGTTAAAGTCTTTTACCTAAAATATCTTTCAGTTTTAGTCATAACTTAGTCATCTAAATTGTTTTAATTTTAGTCTAGTTTAGTTGATGAAATTTTACATTTTAGTCGATGAAATCTACTGTAAATTAAGCCGACTAAAATATGAAGTGTAAAGGGTAAGGCATTTTTTATGTTTCCCTGAATTTCTGAAGTCATGTTTTACACTTGGATAAAATGAAACATCTAATAACCCTTTACTGAATGCTAGTAAAGTCTGAATGTATAAATGAACAGAAACAAATTGAACTTTTGTGTGAAATGCAGTCACCTTTATTTAGGCTACCTGGCAGAGCATCTCAGTTACAATACCAGAACTGATGACAAACAGTGAACCTGCTCTACATGAATATATCAATTCATAAAGAGAGGAGCTCTGATTGGATCGCTCACTTATCCCACCACCACCAAGCTAAGGCAGCTGTGATTGGATGTCCCTCTTAACTCATCCAACCTTTCCACACAACCAAAGTAGCTGTGACTGAATATATTCCTAACTTGTCCCTACTTTCTACATGACCAAATTAGGTCTGACTGGATTAAGTCTCCGTCAAACATTTTAGTCTACTTTTTATTTCTTGATGAAAATGTCAGTTAATTTAGTTTTTGTCCATGCACACTTGTTTTTATGAGTTACTGTCTAGTTTTCATCAGGGGAAAAAGGTTGTTGATGAAAATTATGACAAAAATAATTAGTCAACAAAATTATCCCTGGCTGCAACAAGGCTCTGTTACATTTACACCTTCAGACCTTCACATTAATTCTGCGAGGCCGTAACATCTGTGCCAATTCATGCTGCAATATGATGTGGCATGCATCATGGCACGTACCCCCACGTACACACAAAGGCAGAAACGCTCACTGACAGCACTCCTGACCCGCTGAGTCCGCCTCTATCGCCTATATCACACCTCTGTGACTACCTCTGGAGACAAAACAAATGAAGGAATCAACTTGTTCCCCCATTCTGTCTCTGCCACGTTCACAGTAGAGGCGAAGCGTCACAGAGACGTTAATACTACGGCTTGAAACAGCGGTGTGAATTAGGTTTGTGTGAGTCAGTGCATGAAGGTAAACGTGTCTTGGCATAGCAGCTGCAGACACCCTCCTCCTCATACAGGAAGACATTTATTTGGTAATTTATTTATCGCAGATGGTCGTGATGCGTGTGTTTTACAGTCAAACATGCAAGATATACTGTAGCGAGAGGGCTGGAAGTTCCCAGACTGATGAGCGTTTATTGGGGTGTAAATGTGACCTGTGTTTTAATGAGTTTTTAAGCAGCCAGACATAATGAAGGATATACTCGGCTTTATAAAAGTGTGTGATAGCGTGTCGTGCAGGCTGGAGTGTGCCTCCAGAAGGGTGAATACAAGTCTGGTGCCGCAGCCCATTAATAACAGGAATTATGGGTCTAAACTCCTCGTGGCTGAAATCTGCTGACAGTAAAATGGTCACACCAGGACAGGACGGAGGGACAAGACGTGCGTGTGTTTCTTATGTGTGTGAGACAGAGAGAGACAAGGACGTAGATAATACTTTCAATTACATGCGTTAATGGCGAAAGTCGATAAGGTACGAGCGGGAGCGTCACGCGGCTTGAATTTTTATGGAGACGCCAATTTCACAGTAAAGTGTCGTCACTGTAAATCAATAGCAGCGCTCAGGTCTCTGCCTTCAGCAGCTGCACCACCGCTGCATTTTTAATGAGTTATTACAGACTCGTATGACTGCAGATGGAGGGTGCACCTGTTCACATGTTTGACTATTTTCAGGAGGGGCGGATATTTGTACTCCTCAGAGCCTAATATTTGCATTAAGGCATCATAAAGGGGTTCTCGTCCGTAGGAAATTAATTATAGCGATTTAGGAAAAATTAATTCCTGTAAGTATCATTAGCACTTTTTAAGCTTTCTCTGTTTGAGGTAAGGAGGTGAACCTTGTTAAAGTCCAATCTACGCCAGCCGCCATGTTGAAAGAGTCATCACAGACTAGAGGATTGTATAAAGATTCACCTCCTTGTGCAGTAGGGCTGTGATCTTGCAGCACTCGGACTGTAAATAAACTTTCAAAAAGAAACTAGAAGAGCACAAGCCTCCACCAAGGCATTTCCAACATCATCAGGCAAATTATTGTCAAAAATGTAGAAACTGCTCCATCTCACACTGTCCCTGATCCGCATCCAGATTCACAAAAATCTAATAGATGATACATACTTTAGTTTTAACTCAAAAACTTGCTCCAAGAAACTAGAGCTTTAAAGAGTTCAGCCAATGTACAACATTTAAATCTTTGCAAATAGGAAGATAAAATAAAATAGAGAACAAAATTATATAAGATGAATAGAATGAAATGAAATTAAACTGTAGATTTCAGAAGCTGCTGGACCTGATATTGAAGGAACTGAACAGTAGCATCTATTTATTGCAGGTATAACTGTTCCTGTATCAAGGTAGATTATTATGTGCAAATAAAGAATTAGAGGAAGGTTATTATTGTGCTATTTGGAAACAGCCATCATGGTATGGCATTGATTTAGCATAACATAGAATGGCACGATTGTGCCATGACTTACATTCCTTAACAATGTCAAAAAAAAAAATCCATCAAGAAGCTTTTGAGTTATTAGCAAAAAGGTGGAAAACTGGCCTTTCACAATTTAACAAGTCTCTGATTCGGACAGGGATAATTTTGTTGACTAATTATTTTCGTCAACAACCTTTTTCCCCTGACGAAAACTAGACAGTAACTACCGTAATAAAAACAAGTGCACATGGACAAAAACTAAAAATAAATTAACTGACATTTTCATCAACAAATAAAAACTAGACGAAAATGTTTGACAGAGTTAATCCAATCAGACCTAATTTGGTCATGTAGAAAGTAGGAACAAGTTAGGAATATATCCAATCACAGCTACTTTGGTTGTGTGGAAAGGTTGGATGAGTTAAGAGGGACATCCAATCACAGCTGCCTTAGCTTGGTGGTGGTTGGATAAGTTGTGGAGCGATCCAATCAGAGCTCCTCTCTTTATGAATTGATATATTCATGTAGAGCAGGTTCACTGTTTGTCATCAGTTCTGGTATTGTAACTGAGATACTCTGCCAGGTAGCCTAAATAAAGGTGACTGCATTTCACACAAAAGTTCAATTTGTTTCTGTTCATTTATTCATTCAAACGTTACTAGCATTCAGTAAAGGGTTATTAGATGTTTCATTTCATCCAAGAGAAAACATGACTTCGGAAATCCAAGGAAACAAAAAAATGCCTTACTCTTTACACTTCATATTTCACTCGACTAAATTTACAGAAGATTTCGTCGGCTAAAGTGTTGTGAAATTTCATCAACCAAAACAAGACTAAACAATTTAACTCAACTAAAACAATTTAGATGACTAAAATATGACTAAAACTAAAAGATATTTCAGGCAAAAGACTTTAACTAAAACTACATTAAAAAGTGCTGTCAAAATTACCCCCGGATTCGGATCAACACCAAAATCTTATTAACTTGTCCTATGCCCATTTCCGACCTTTCCTAAAACCTTCATCAAATTCCATTTATAACTTTTTAGTTATCCTGTTCACAAACAAACTAACAAATTCCAGCATAAACAAAACCACCTTTGCTGCATGCAAGGGCGCCTGGAGCAGTTTACCGCCTGGTCCAGCAGAGGGCGCTCTAAGCACAACCCCACCATCTACCTCAACAACACATGGAGAAAATGGAGGACAGACAAAGCCACTTCCTGGAAGCACTTTGGGCTCTACACCACCAATAGCAAAATAACTACATGTCCCAGCTGTGTGGCGATAATGTGCAAAGCAGCTGGCCCACTCCTCACCCACGGGCAGTGGACACCCAAGTGTCCAGTGGTGCCAAGGATATAGGCCATCATGAAGAAGATTTTGAGATTCACATGCAGGTCATCCCCATTGTGGCCTCAGGAGAGCTAAGAAGAAAATACTCAATGGGAATAACCTGTGTCTGTGTTTCAACCGCAGGACCAGCTTTACATCTATCTGTTTTCTGACTGTCTGTCCTCCGTGTTGTTTTTGAAACGCTGACATTACTGTTGTGCTGCGAGGATCTGAGATAAACCCTCAAAAGCAGAAGTGAATGGATAGAAAGAGGATTTACATCGCAGTCAAAACCACCTATGAAAGGAGGAGGAAATCTGTTTATTTCTGCTCTGACTGTAAGGAAATCGAACATGTCTGATGTAATTATCAGACGTAACCTGAATCTGAATGAAGGTAAAAATCTGCTCAGTACACAGATAACAGCTCATCATATATATAGAAAGAGACATCTGAGATTTCCCATTCAAATCTGATATGGAGAAAATTTGCATGTGAAGAAACAACCACTGAGAGTCTAAGGAGGAACATAATTCACATTGAATAAGCACCGACTCCCACACATAAACATAAAACATGAACCAAGTGAGCCTACATACAATAAAGAAGATATGATATGAGAGAGAGTCTAAAATATTCCTGTTTATTTTTCTGTAAAGAAATGTCAAATACAATCATAACAACCTTCAAACAAACAATATCATAACCTGTTTATCGCTATCGTCTTCTTTTCCTCCACTGAAGAGGTTGTGTTTTTGCCGGCATTTGTTTGTTTGTTAGTTTGTGAACAGGATAACTCAAAAAGTTCTGGATGGATGGTGATGACATTTTCAAGGAATGTTGGTGAAGGCACACGGGGGAAGTGGTTAGAATGTTTTTTCAATCATTTGTTAAGATTGCAAGATAGGGCAGTTTTCCTCATTTTTTGACAATAACTTGCCTGATAATGCTGGGAATACCCTGGAGGAGGTTTGTGCTCGTAGAGCACCTTTACTTTTTTCTTTTAATTATCAACACAAAATATTGGAAAACTTAAAATTTTTGACTATCCGAAAAAAGAAATATTACCATTGAGTTTCCCTTTAATTTTTAATCATCAAAAACAATAAATTAAATCATTTTTGATGTTTAGGACTTCTGTTTTGTGGTGCCAAATAGGTACCAGTATTGTTATAAAGTATTTATTAGTTTAAATGTCTATTTGGATGGGACGGTGCATATTGATTAATCTGGGAAGCCCATACAACACCAACATCAATATGCCAGATTTAGCACAATGCTTATTTCCATCGTAGTCCCAAACATAAAAGAGAAACATGAAACCAAAGAAACAGACATATAAACAGTACAATACCACAAACAATAACAGATCTAGTGACAATAAAAACAAGGTTAAGTCTACCCTACTATGCAGTCTTAATCAATATTTTTTAAAGTGCATGTTTTAAGGTGCTTGAGTTAAAGTGCCATTCTTGTGCAAGGTAGAAAAACATTTTTTTATTTTTATTTCATTTAATCTCAACTTTTCAGCCATGCAGGGCAGTTTAATAGGGCATTTTTTTCTACATTTTGAGAATAACTCACCTGACTATATGAAAAATGTCTTGACTGAGATTTTTGTTCTCTGGGAACTTTTAGTTAAAAATGTTTTCTGTCTTTTACTGCAAATAATTTCTGCCTTCAATGACAGTAGTCTTTTTTTTTACCCTATTAGGAAGTTGTTGTATTTTAATGTGACCTTGAGTGTCCAGAAAAGCACTCCTAAACACCTGTATTTGTATTTATGATTAAATAGTTTATCTTGGGGTCAGTATACATGTTACTGTTTGTCAGGCTTAAGGCCTTTTTTACACATGCAACCCTTTAATTTCTTTGCAAATTAAGGATAGCCTACCTAGAAATTTCCAGACTGTTCACACTTGTTCCCCTTGTTGGATTATTTTTTCTGCAGTTTGGAGATAAAGGGGCTGGGAATTGAGAGATACTGTTGGAACACTGGGTTAATTTCAGGATTAAGTCTAGGTTTGCTATTTGCATACATATGTGCAGCTCACTTGGTTAGCTTCAGAAATGTCCAGGTTTTTGTGCATGTGTGGATGCAGTTTTAGTGGTTCTTAAAGTTTTGATACTGTCAGGGATGCAAGATATTATAGGTACATTGTTGGCATCAGCAGATATTGTGCTTTTAATGGAAAATCTCGATATCAGTGACAATAAGTTGAGAAATATCTGCATATTGGTAGCAAATATCCAATACTGTGCATCCATAGTTACTGTGGTGTTGCCTAATCAGGTTGTTGTACATCAGAGTCACCACAGACCAGTTTAAGACAGTGGAAATATTTGTTATTTTAATGCAAAACAAACTATATCCATACAAAAAGTGTTGTCTCACCCTTCATCTCATTTAAAACCCAAATCGGTATTTCCCAGCCCTAAAATGAAGCTGTTTCGAGCCTCTGAGAGACAAAAAGCAAATGTTAAAGACTAAAATGTAAATGTGGGGGGAGCAGGTCGAGACTCCTGTGCTAATCTTCTTTTCCTGCGTTTTTCTACAGCCGCTGTTTCCTGTATGTCTCCCCAGGACTCGCTCTAATCTGTCACCAGCAAAGAAATTAATTATAGCATGCTTTTGAAAGCTTATTAAAACTGTGCTCTCCGTCTCCCACCCCTCCACCTTTCCTCTCGGCCACTTTTCTTTTGCTTCACCTCCTGTTTTTTCCTCCTCATTCTAATCCTGACATTATTTCACCCTCCGCTCTCAAACCTTTGGCCTTTTTTTCTTTCTTTCCCGTTTTTATCTTCTCGACGTCATTTTTGGTTCTCTTTTCCATCCTTTTTTCCTTTCCTCCCCTCCTTCCTTGTCTCCTCCAGGCCATCGATAAATACTGCAGAGTGAGTGGCGGTTTCTCGGGGGTGAAGGACGTCTACTCCTCCAACCCGACCTACGACGACGTGCAGCAGAGCTTCTTCCTCGCCGAGACACTCAAGTAAGATCGCACTACCCTGTTAGATTGATTAAGTGTCTCTTTCTATGAACCATCAGTGCTTTTACTGATTAATTAGTCACTTCCTTGATTAATTAAATGAGCAAGTGGGCAGTGGAGAGGCTGACTGAAGAACTTTTCCGTCCAGATTGCAACAATCACGTCTGTTTTTATGAAGAATGAGTGACAAGTCTTTAAAAAAGCATCATCCCGTAAGTCACAGATGTATCACATGTTTGGTTTTAACAGATTTTAACATGAAATAAGATCAAATGAGGTTCGAGTCTTCTTCAGAAGAGGACTGTTAAAACAGAAATCTTTAATATTGGTCTTGTTTGATTTGGTCGTAGTTTTATGTCCCTCCAGACTCTCGCTAAAACAACAAAAGAGATTGTGGGCTTGTTTATAACACGGCCAAACTCCCTTTAAGATCTTAAACAAAGACGTCTGACAGGTATTGGATCTTTTCCACCTCCTGCATCTACACTTGTCTTATCAGCCTTAAGACAAGAACCAGGTATGCTTCCACTCAGCTCTCATTCTTGGAGAAACAAAAAGAGAGTTTTCTCTGTTAAAGTCTGTGATTGATGACAGAATATTATTAACTATTAACACCTATCTTCTCAACGTGCTTCACAATACAAACTACCCTGTATTTCTGCTGTTAGATCCTAAAATAAGAGCCAGCAGCAGCGGGAGGAAATGCAGTCCCGCTTTCAGGAAAATTGAAAAATACTAGGAATGCACAATATTATCAGAACGGTGTTGTATTTGCAGATATTAGCCTTTGAAGTTGATTATCAGCCATGAATATCCATTACATTGGCTGTGATATTAGCTGAATGTACAAATGTGTAATTATCATTGAATGACCACTTTTACAAATCGAAAGATTAATTTATTAGGTGATAAAAGTGATTTTCCTGCTTCACAACACACATAGATGCACCACTAAAGGAAGAAGGTCAGTTTTAGTTTAGTGGTGGCGTTGTTCTTATCAACAAGAATATTTGTATATGCAGGGCTGAGTTTGGAATTAAAGGCATATTGAATATCAGCCACAGCAGACGAATGAGTGTATTTGTTTACAACCGTGAATACTGATCAGCTGATCAGGAGTTTTTCATAGATATTATTCGCTGATGATCAATGTCCCATCAACTAGCGCACCTCCAGTAGATTCAGTTTCACAGAGGAGATTCTGGAAACTCATGTGGTTAAATGTCTCTTATGTGACTGAACAAAAAGTCAGAGGCAGGCCAAAAATCGCACATGCTGGGCCCTCCATCGTGACAGGGGTTTAGTTGTTATTCACTATGTCACACCACATGAGATGAAACAACTATTATCAGTATGATATCACTATTGGCAGATATTGGCCTAAAAAGGTAAATATCACTTCTGGCCAATATTGAATTTTTTGCAGATATGTCAGCCATACATTGGCAGCAATATTGGCAAAATACACAAATGTACTGTGGCACTTCACCCCATCATCGCTGCATTTTTTTCTAGAGTTAAATGTTTTTCTTGTTTTTCTTCTGTTCCTCACACAAATAGACTGTCACATTGAATGCAAGTCAGTTTTCATGAAGTAAAGACTTTGTATTCTTAAAAAATATCAGTATCTGAGATAATTAGTATAGAAATATTGGCATAAAATTCAACATCATGCATCCCAAGAAACAACCAATCTTTGTAGTCAAGGGTCCCCAAAATCATGCATAAATTGTGTAACCTGATCTTGATATTACACTCACCAGTCTGTGCATCATGTGTGACAATCAAGTGTGTTAGTAATGAAATATTTTTACAAAATAAAAAAAACATTGAAAACTTTGTTAAATTCTATAAATTAGGCAGAACTAAGCTTGACTGGCCACCTTTTTAATTAAGGTGAAATAAAATTGGCTAATTCTGTAAAATACAATATAAAGTGTTCTTTGAAAGTTTTATGAGAACTCAGAATCACCCAATATGCAGCTGTTCATGAAAAGTACTTTAAAAGTCTTTTATCAGCTATTTGACAGTTGTATAAATAAATTCTTGTCTTGTTTTGAGGCTTTCATTCAACACCCCTGATACAAGCGTCACTTAAACCCTGACTTACTAAACAAAAGGCACATGTTCACACGTCTCAGACATAAGGTATATCATCTGTTTATTTAATTCTTATTTACTGAAGTGTTTGCTGTAAAGAAGCTGATGATGAAGACAGACTGATGGATGCGGACTGTGACCTGGAGGAGTGCAGAGGCCGTCTGCAGCTCGATGACGCCACCTGCTGGCTGCTTGTTTTAACTTCATCTCTCTTGTAACTGCAGCACAAACAAACTGACTCCATGTAACTCCGTGTTAACCGTCTTGGCTGTCAGTCAGACTGTGTGAAAGGTCGAGTATAACCATAAAACAGCAAAGCGAGTGTTCTGTCAGCGGGAAACTCATTATCAGGTTTTTTCACTCAGTGTCTCAAATTATGAACCACAAATATCTGGAAGATTTGTCTTAAGCGTGTTGCTCTGTAAAGGTCAGCCATCACAGCAGCTGCTAACTTTCTGACATGATGACATTTTAAAGGCTCTGCGGACTGTGGTGTCTGTGTGTGAGCAGACTGTGAGCCAATCACATCACAGAGACACAAAGGCTTCTGTTAACAAGGCTGCTGATTGGCTACAACTCGCACACATTTGCACAAAGACGTTTCTTTATGCTTGTTGTAAAAATGTGAAAAAACACCCTTACTAGTTGCTGTAAATTAAGGTATTTAATCAGGTTTCATTTGGGAATCATTATTCATTTATTCCATTTTTTATTCTATTTATTGTTTAATTAATTATTAAAAGAAAGCACTTCAATACAAACAAGCAAAAAGCAAACATAATGAATGAAAAGGAGCAGAAAGAAGAATAATCTTTCATGATCTGCCCCTTTTTTGCAAGATACTAATAAACAATGTACATAATAAAGCACAAAAACCTCAAGGGCCAAGGGCCAAGGGCCAAGGAAGGCTTCACTTCCTGCTATAAGAAACATGGATTAAATATACACTTTATCTGTAAAAGAAGGTAAAAAAGTAATGAACTCAAAAATACTACACAAACAGAAAAACACTTTGCTTTCAGATTCCATCATATCTTCTTAACATGATAGTTTTTATTCTAATTTTAAATATCACAGTAAAAAAGTTTTTACATAAAAGAAATGAGTCTATTTTGAGAAATACTCCTAACAGGTTGATTTTTTTGTAGATTATTTGTATGCTTGTTTAGTTTAGTTCATTAGGATCCACATTAGCTGTTGTATCTATTCTTTCGTGGTCGACAACTTTTGTGAGTATTGAACAACATGACATGAATTCTTACAACTTAAAATCAAACACTTAAAACTGAATGACATACAATTAAAATAAATAAATAAATAAATATGCATAACTGGCCAATCCCAGCATGTGAACGACCCTGTGTTGAAAAGTACAGTGGCTGAAAACAGTTGACATTTAAAGAGCCAATATTAAGTTTTTTTGTCTGTTAAACATGTCACCTTAATATCATAGAGCACTTCTATGCACTAGACGAAAAGACCCTGGCATCAGTACTTCCTGTTCCCTCCTTTTATGGCGCCAGCAGCTGCCTAAAACATCTCGTTCCCCGGCCCCCCAAATAGATCAGTCTGTGTGACGTCCTACCATTGTTTCATCATCAGGTTAAGCCCATCGGCTCAAGTAGTGCGTCCACTGCAGTACAGGCATTTGAATGGATGCAGAGTTGTTGACAACATGGCAGAGCAGAGCTGATTCAACAATTTCAACATAGCAGGCTGGTCAACCAATCAGAGCAGACTCAGCCCTATCAGAGAGAGAATACAGTTGGATCAGGGGTACTTTTTATGCGAAAGGTAGAAGGTTTATGTTTTTATCACTTATATTTTATTGATAATTTCTATATCCACACACATACAAGACAGGCATGAACAAAATTACAAAATGAAAGTAATATTTGTTTTATTGTTTATTACATTTCTCCCAGTTCATCCTTTGTCATGTTGTCTTCATCTAAGTCCGTTGGTCGTCTTTGTCACTGTTGTTGGTTTTGAATGATGTTCATTTCTCCAGCTGTGTTTGTTGTAGTCTCAGGCGATGTGTCAGTTTTTCTATATTGTAGGTTTCTTCTACTATCCCAACCCACCGGCTCTGACAAGGAGGATCCTCTTATCTCCATTTACTCTAAGTTTTTTTTAAGATAAGTGATTGTGAGCTTATTCTGGCTCTCATTAAAATGGATGTATAAACCTGATTTAAGGTGGGCCATGAGCTCTTTAAAGGTGACAAATGGATAGTCAAAGCAATGGAGCAAGTACCCAAAACAGAAAGGATTGTAGCTTACCTGGACTACTAGCCAACTTAAGGAGTAGATAAGAAGCATTTATTTTTAAGACACTTTAAAGAACAGGTTATTAAAGAATATTACAGTTGTTGAGGATCACTTCACTTCAATTCAATTTATTGATTGTCCCTTAAAGGGCGATTTGGCGTGCAGCAGTTGATCACAAAAACACTCACAAGACAGAAAAAACTCAAAATACAAACTATAAAAAATTGTCATAACATGAAACAAAAGACACATACAGAATGAAGGATATTTGGCTCCCTGGTCCCTTAAACTGAGCTTCACTTCAACAATCCTGCAAAAGAAAACCATCAGTTGGTGTTAATCAAGATATTTCCTCTTTTTTACCTTCCTCACCCATTCCCTCCCATCCACACCCACTTTGTCCCCCCTCCCTAAACCCTGAATACCCCACCCTCCCCACCCATCCTGCAGGTACCTGTACCTGTTGTTCTCCAGTGATGACCTGATGCCCTTTGAGAGCTGGGTCTTCAACACGGAGGCCCACCCGCTCCCCGTCCTCCACCTGGGCAACATCACCCTGCCTGGCAGCGAGCCGGCTCAGCGGTAGACACATGAACCCACCTGTTCCTCCACTACGGCACCAGGGGGCGCCACGTGTCTGCCCACTTTCCCCCTAAAAACCCACCAACACTGGACTAAAAACATTGAGCTCTACGGACTCTCCTGCGTCAGGACTGCAGACGTAAACAGAGGAGACGGAGAGAGCGTGTGCAGCGTGTAGAGGGCTCAAAGTCTTCTTCTCTTTTACCTTTTACTCTTTGACTCTCTACGTCCGTCCCGGGAAAGGATGGTGGGTTTGCTGCTCAGCCTCATGACTGGCTTCAATCGACTCTTTTCTCCAAAGGACTGAGCTCAAAACAGGATTTTTGTTCTTATTTTTGATGTTTCTTTGAGATTTGACCAAACTTTTCCTCCCATAGACTCGCGCCGAGGCACGAAGAGTGCACATGGGATTATCGGTGAAGGAGTCGGTTTGACGCTGCACCGACAGGAAGTGACTTTTTTCCTCCACGCAGACAGACTTGAGGACTTTACAGGGTCTGTTAACGACTTGTTTTCTGTTGGACAAATCCTAAATGGGGACACAGGGTTGAATCAGAGCCCGACGTTTTCTCCCTTCTGTCGCTTATCCTCCATTAGACGAACTTTTACCCGGGACTGCCCGTCACATCATCAGTGCGCGGGCCCGTTTTGGTCCCCAAAATCCTCCTTGAATCCTCCTTTTTTCAAGAAAAGCGGACCATTAAAAGTGAAACAGTAGAGCAAAGAGACAGCAGCAGGCCTCCTTCATCTTCACCACAAGTATTTCCAGTTTCTCCTCCGTCACCCGTTCACAAAATCATTCTGCTGCTTCTCGTTTGGATGCTGCTTTTTGATCCATCCTCTCATCTTGTGCTCTCTCATTTCTCTCCTTCTCATCACTCATTCTGAATCATTTTTACTGTGAGACAAGATGAGAATCCAACCATGTTTTTGTATGAGTGTGGGTGTGTGGTGGTGAGAATAGCCTCTGCTGTAAATCATTTATCGTGCACTTTGTTTGGGATGAAGAGGTAAGTAGAGGTGTAGCACTGAACGAGCTGAATAAATCACCACCTTCTGTCGCCTTGCTGAGCCGCCATGACCCATTTTTCTCTCTGTATCACCGATTTGACCGCCTTTTTTCAAATCATCTTTTGCTTTTGTTTTCCATTTTTCATACCTAATCTTCACGCCTACATTTAAACCTCTACCTCCTCTATTTTGGTCAAAAAGTCTAAAAATGAAGAGGCCTTCAGTCCAAGGGTTCCTGTGAGACTCATTGAACTCCTGCAGAGTCTAAACCATTAAAGGGTAATTACACCCATTCATAACATTTCCATACTTTGACATTTTTGGGTGTTTAAATGACCAATAAATCCAAACCGGGTTAATATTGTCTCAGCTTAGATAAATTATTGGTCTTGTTCCCTTATTTGAGTGTTTTTATTGGAGACTCAATAACAATCCAATCAAGTTTATTCAAGTATTGTTCATAAAGCTTGTTAAAAAAAGACAAATAACTGCCAGAGTGTTGCTTCATTGGAAAATTAGAAACAATATGAACAAAACTAACACGACGCCTAAATAAAGACAAGACGACTTGTCAAATAGAAAAAAGAAATTGGGGTAAATTCTGTCTCTTGGAGCCAAAAGCCAGGGAATAAATGTGCTTCCTTACAAAACTGTAGCCTACTGTACCAGCTATTGGTAACTTCAAACTGGAGTTCTTGTGCTAAGTCTGCATTTATAACATTTTGTTATTCAAGTCAAATGTTAAAACAAGTTGCACTTTCATTTGGTTGCAACGTGAAGGCGTATGGATCATCTTTACCCTCATAACGCCAAGCCATTTTTGGTGATGTTAGTCCACCTGGATGGTTTTAATTGTAATAATGCAAGTACAACATCATCCCTTTCAAGTGCAATCAGCTGAAAACATATTTTTCAGGAGAATCTGGGATGTCATAATATTTATGCCATAATGATTTCAAATGAATGTATTGAAAGTTGTTCGACCATAGGAACAAAGCAAAAAATCGAGAACTTTAAGCAAATATCACACTGACCAATGACGAAGAAGCTTTTATCACATCTGAATATGGCTCTGCCAAGCCTTGGTTATGATTGGTTGATAAAACTGTCTCAGCTGGTGCACCACTTAAACTTTATGCGGAGCTGTTTCAACCCATGGCAGAACAATGAACAGCACTAAAAGAAGACCAACAACCTCCATTCATGAGTTTAGTCTGGTGGCTTCAAATGTGTTCAGTTCTACTTGTTCCTGGTTTTAAAGAGCATCCATCTCTTTGAGGAAAAGGTCCATATCTGTGAGGATTTACCCGCTAATCTCAGCCTGTCATTGGTTAAAAAAACAGTGATGAGGTAAATTAATTTTTACAGCAGCCCTAAGGGCATATCCTAACATGCAATGCAATAAAAGGCTTGCAAAACCTGCTTAACTTATTTGTTCCAGCTCAAAGCATTAAAATCGAGCACGCCTTTTCTGCTACATACCCCACTCCCTCCTGTGGCTTTTGTTAGCCAAGAGGAAGACCAAGAACAAGGGAGATTGAGGAGGTCTTGGGTATGTCTAATCAGAGAGTTTTCTTGATTTAACTTGACGTTTCTGGCAAGATCTCTGGAATCAAGAAGTGAAAATTACTTATTGTCACGGTGAAATTGAGTAAGAATGAAATAAGTGGAGGCTTGACACATTTGCTGACTGACTTAAAGGTGAAACAGTCCAAAGGTTCAATTCACAAATTGTCTGGACCATGAATTGTTTTAAACCCCAGAATATGTCAAAATAAATGGGCCGAATTGATTAAATTGTACAAAAACTGGATAATGTTTGACTTGCAGAGAATTTTCAAAGAAACTAATCATGGTGAATAACTGAACTCCTGGGAGAAGAATAAAGTATGATCCTCTGTTTCAAGCTCAGTCCTTAAATTTACACTTTATTCCTAACAAACTCAAAATTGTCTCTATTATAAGAAGCAAACATAGAGGCTGATTTGACCTCATTCATTTATTCAGTTTCTTTCTGAGAACATCATATCATTGAAGAGTCTTCAGAGTATCAGTAAAGAAACTGAAGTACAGGAAAGTTGAATGTGTGTTAAAGCAAAGAAAATCATGAATCTCCGTCTTGTTCAGACTCACTTCCTCGTGCCCAGCATCTGCTGAGTCACCGTAATGTCTCCTTTAACTCCTCTTACAGTCCGAGATCTGGACTGGCTCCGTATGGTGAGCTTTATCGAGAGCTCGGCCTTGTTGAAAGAAGTCCGAGCCTTCACACACCACGCTGTCGGCTCGGTTACAAACACAGATCCTACATCCAGTTATCTGTCCTGACACGACTCTGTCTGCAGCATCCAGAGTTCATAGAGGGAGTCACTGCAAACAGATACCAGTGTGTGAGGAACAATATTAGGTCAGGAAAAGAGCAAATACACTCGAATCAGCAAACAGGCTTCTCTTATTTACAGCTAACAGAGTTTTTAGAGCAGTCAGCAGCTTTAATGACGCTCTCCTAGCCAGACTTTTCATAAATTCCTGTACCAATCATTGCACAAAAGTTTGTAGCTGCAGGAAAACAAATTCAATACAGTGCAGTGAAAAGCTGCAGTTTCTGTGTGAAGCTAGACGTTATATACAAAATTCTGAAGCCTTAACTCCGACTTCTCCTGGAGTAGGTTTTGCATTTTATGTTGACCTTAGTTTTCTTCAAAGTAAAAAGTCATAAATAGGGATGCACGATATCACTGGAATAATATTGACAATAATATCACTTAACCCGTTATCACCTGTGTCTGCTCTGAGTGGAAAAACGCCCTCAGTGTCAGTTGATTTTTGTTGCCATGCTAACAGCACTTAACTTTGACATCCGCATGGATTTGTCTAAATAAATGTCTGTAATCAGGTAGATCCTTCTTGCCAAGCTCCAGTCTACAACGATTATGCTCGGCCCAAAGTGGGACGGTCTGATCAGAGTCCTTTAGAGCGGGAAGAGGTGGAGCTACGAGCAAGACAACAGGAGAGGGTAACTGCATGTACAGAGATTAGCATAGATGCTAACAGCTTCAGTGGCATATTTTAAAATCAGGACCATATTTCTTTATTAAATGAAAAAAAAAAAACAATGCTACAAATTCTCATTCGAAAGGATATTTCCACTCCACCTTTTATAACTTTAATATGTTAGAGTCAAAAGTTTTTTCTCTATTTATGTGTATTTCTATAACATATAATGTCCCAAAAAGAAGAAAATGTACATTTAATGAGAGTAGTCTTGGACTTTTCTTGTTAAAAAAATGTTATATTATCATGAGTATCAGCTGAGTTAACATGAGATATATATAGAAATCCAATGTCGTGCATCCTTATTTATAATGTGGACTTAAATTATAATATATTAGTAGTATTATACACGTTTCTATGGATGTTAAAAACTCTATTGGCACATATTTTTTTAAGTTGCAGAAATATTTGATTTTGGTGTAAAGAGTGGGCTTGTTAAGTGAAGAGAAACAGGATTTTCAGTTAAAATATTTGTTTCATATTGAAGTTGCTTTAAAACCAACACCAAAAGCTACATCAGCCAAAAGCTAAGTAAATATCGCTGTTAAATTAAGCAAAGGCCAGCAAATAGTCTTAATGATGAGCTCCGTGGAGCTGTGCAATTATTGTGTGTTTGAGAGAGTTTGACTTATTTCCCAGAGTCCAGCGTTGTGTATAGACTCAGAGGTTTGGATCAACATGATGAAATTAACCGAGGTTTCACTGTTGAAGACCTTCGTGAAGACTCCAGGCTTGAGGGTAGAGAGATGTTCTGTTTTGTTCTTGTTTTTGGGAGAGAGAGTGTAAAAGTGTGTGTTTTTTTGCTTCTAATTGACTCTTTCTAAGCCTTATTGTCGGCCAATATTGTGCTTTTTCACATTCTTCTTTGCTCTGTTTTCCAACAACATTCTGATTAAATTCATTTTTTGTTGGTTTTCTTCACACAGATGTGATTTGTGTCGCTCAAATAGAATTTCAGTGTAGTGAAAATAAAGATGGCTGCAGACGTGACAATGCATCACAACTCGAGCTTAAACATAATGATTAATAGCTTAAATATATCATTGACTGCCCTTTGAGAGGTTGTCAGGTTTACTGTGTTGATCCGTCTCACCGTGTACTCAAACACATTCTTCATGGAAACAGAAAGTTCATCAATAGAAAGAACCAATCGGCTTTTTCCTAGAAATGATATTAACATAATGGACTGTTAAAATGGAAATGATCAACAAACAGATTTATTGACTTATTCCAGTAGCTACTGCTCATTAGGACTCAAAAATTTAAAATCTTATTAAAAAGGATTGCCTATTGTCGATACGTAAAGGCTGAAACTGAAGGTATTTGTTTACTGAAGTCTAAAAATCCCATGAAAAGACTAAATGCAACAGTTTAATGATGTTATATTTATATCTAAGATGCCAAACAACATAAAGAAAAGGGACTCCAAAACATGAATGCCTGAGTAACAAGGAACACATATTGTAGTTTATTCTAACCTCCCCCTCCATACTCTGTCGTTATGCTCTAAAGATGCATTAAAACACTCATTTTGTATCAAACTGCTCGAGAAAACAAATAGTTTATTTCTCTGTTTGAGGAACAGTTGCTTTAAATGTTTGTTTTTTCACCTAGCATTAAATGCGATCAGAAACTGACTTATTTTTCGTTTTGTTCTAACTGTGGGTGGCACAGCAAAAAGGTTGCTGGTTCAATCCCCGTGTCGGTCAGGGGATTGAACCATAGATATAGACAAAGGTTGGATGGATGTTCTAACTGTAGCCTTGATAGAATTATTTTCACCAGACAACAGGAGTTATTTTGGTCTTTTCATGCGTCCTTTCTTATCAGCAGATAAGAAAGGACACAATAAAAAAATTGAAGTATCATTAAAGTATTTGATGTTTGACAAAATTCTACAGTTTGAAAACAGTTATTGGTTCAAAATGACAAAACAGCATCACTATACAGGTAAATGTCTTGTAGGGTTCATGGGTTTTTAATGTTAATTTCTGTGATTGAGGGACAGTATGTTGGGGTCACTCATAAAAATTCGAAAACTTAAAAGAAATCTTTTTTTTATTTTCAGAAAATCCATAAAGTTGAAAATTTACAAAAAAGTAATTTTAGAATATTCAAGTTAAAAAGTAACTGCATATTTTGGTGAAAACAAGCTTGAAAATGTGAAGGAAAAAAAGAATAAAAATGCCCGTTCACAGGAGAAAGTCATACCTTATACAGCCATTTGCCTTGTTTTATTACAGCATCATATCAGGCCGTTCTTATAATCGAAAACAAAATCAGGATCTGTTAACTTAAAAAATATATATATTTTTTTTAAGATTATAAAGCTGTGAATTTACGGGAAACCAAACTTGAGTTTTTGCGTTCAAAGGTCCTAAATTTTGTGTAAAAGATTCAACATTTTAGAGTTTTTGTGAGAAATACATTCAGACAATAAACTCAAAAACATCACTGGTGCACCTCACTGAGTTATTTTCTTCTGAACAGCCCCAGTTGTAGACGATGTCTCTTCAAATCTGGATGTTAATGTAATGATGAAGCGATGATTCTGGACTAAAACCAAAGATATTCCCTCATCACTCAGTCCAAGTGCAAAGTATAATTTGATCAGAGTGTAAATGGCTTCATAAAGCCTTAAATTTGTGAATTTATTATTAAAAAATGAGTTCTGGAGATACGACGACGACGCTTGTTAATTTTTTGGTTTAAAGTTTGCCGAAACTCTTCATCAGTTCCCCACGGCCTCCATCAGAGTACAAACATGACATCTCTGCTTTTTTTCTCCTTTAACATGTTTTATTTCTCCATCATCATCTCCATAAACCTCCTCATGTTGCAGTAAACTAACAGTCCATTCATGCAGTACAGTCTTCGCTCTCAGCCTCCATCACGCTGTCTGTGACATCATCACCATCTCTATCCAATGGGAGGAGGTCCAGGAGAGACCTGGGCGTCCGTGGAGTCGCTGGGACCGACGTTGATTTTGAAAATCTGAGTGTTCTGTATTTGTATTTTTACTGAACTTAAAAAAAAAGATCAAATTAAAGTATCTGTAAATATGTTTAAAACTGAGACACAAATTCAATAAAGATGTTATGAAAAGTGATCAGAAACGATGGCTCTGTTTGTGTTTGACTTTTTAAAGGATGAAGTTTTAATTTATGTGTGAGACTGTTTGCAGACCAGTTCTTAGCACAATGTTATTCTTGAAAATTCCACTTATTGGGGAGATTTCACAAACGGACCTCCATTGATAAGTTTGTCTTTTGGTGTCCAAAGTGTTCCCATTTATGCATTTTGTTATTTACACAGTGGGTGGTCATTCTCTTGCATTTGTTTAAGGCATATTTTATCTCCCTGATTATTTTAGAAGGGTGGCATGGTGGCGCAGCCGTTCGATCCCCGGGTCAGTCAGGACCTTTCTTTGTGGACTTTACATGTTCTCACCATGCATACAAGGAGTCTCTCCAGGCACTCCAGCTTCTTCACACAGACATGAAACATGCTCATTAGGTTGGTTGGTGACTCTAAATTGCCCTTAGGTATAAGTGTGAGTGTGAATGATTATCTGGCTCTATATGTGGCCCTGAGATTGGTTCAGGGTGTACCCTGCCTCCTGCCCAATGTCAGCTTGGATAGGCTTCAGCCCCTCATGACCCTGAAAGGAACAAGCGGTATCGATAATGAATGGATGGATGATATTTATAGACCTCTTAGGCAGTTTTTCAGTAAAGCAGATGCCATAGATCATCAAGATCAAAAGATTGACAACGGATGGTTCTTGGTTTGACGCTTAATTACAAGCTCTCTATATGTTGAGCAAAAACAATTACCTCCGCCAGTGAGGTAATGTTTTTGCTGGTGTTTTTTTGTTTGTTACCAAGATTACGTATAAACTACTGGACGGATTTTGCTGAAATTTTCAGGAGATGTTGGTAATGGCCCATCTTAAAAATGGTTGGATTTTGGTGGTGATCCAGATAACCGCCATGAGTAAATGATAATTTTTGCTCAATAACAGTCAAACTAATAATGATATCAACATGATTCAGAGTGCTAGGTGTGGGTTTTCAGGGTCAAGGAATCATATTATGATGGTGACTTTATCATGAAACTATTGCTTATAAGATGTAACAGCAAAATGTGAGCTACTTTAGTGGAGGTTTGAATTCTCCGAGTATCTTTTAGTTTATAGTTGAAACTACAATGTTTATTTATTTATTTATTTTTCTCTTTTTGTTTGTTTGTTTGCATCACAGCATTCTGTGAAATATTATGTAATGAAAATTAAGCTAAAATATCCAGTGAGTAGCAGGTGCTTGGGCAAAAATGTCTTGTTGATGCCAGAAGTCAAAGGAGAGTAATCAGAGATATGCAACAGTAAGTTCAATAAGCAGCTGTGACAACCAAGGATTTTAGAAGGTTTTAGAAATCTTGAAGGAGATGAGCTACAGAGTCAGAGGACCACACCAAGTGCATCACCTGTCAGCTAAGAACAGGAAACTAAGGCTACGGTTTACATGGGCTCACCAAAAATGGACAATACAGACCCATCGCTTGGTCTGATGGGTCTTGACTTCTGCTTCAACATTCAGATGGTGGGTTCAGAAATTGGTGTGAACATGAAAGCATGGATCCACCCTGCCTTGAGGCTGCTGGTTGTGTATTGATGCAGGGGACATTTTCTTGGCACGCTTGGACCCCTTAGTATCAATTTAGGATCATTATACACCACAGAGAAAATGTTTGTACGTTTGTTAACCGGATGACTCAAGAACTTTTCAGGAAATGTTGGACACAGGGAAGAAGTGATTCGATTTTGATGGTGATCTAAGTCCGGATGCAGATCCAGGAATTTCTGGAAAGATGTGTCAACATTGCAAGACAAGGCAGTTTTCCACATTTTCTCTAATAACTCAACAAGGTCTTAAAGGATTTTCATGACATTTTCATGTACCATGGGTCATGGCACAAGGGAGAAGTGATTGGATTTTGGTGTTGATCCAAATCCGGATTTGGGTGCAGGAATATTTTAAGGATTTGAAATTGTGAGTATAACAGTTTTACACATTTTGGACAATATCTTCCCTGACAGAGTTGGAAATGCCTTGGCGAGGTTCGTGCTCTTGGAGCACCTCAGTGCTTTGAATATTTTAAACAATGGCTGCGGCTCGCTGGTCAGTAAGACCGCCTCTTTGGAAACACCTCCAGTTTTACTGACACACTGATTTATAGGTCATGTTACACCGATGTTAAATTCAGGACTGAGACTTCATCTGTTGAGGCAGGTCAGGTTGTGGAGAAAGATGTTTAGGAAGCACTTAAATCCTGATCATTTGGTATGAATAAGAAAATACTTGTGACTTTAAAGGACAGGGCAGTGTTACTTGATGAAATGTGGAGTGCTTGGTTATATGTCATTCTTTTGAATGGCCAGCAGGGGGCAACCTCACTAGTAGTAAAAACATATTGTCGAGTCAATCAAGACTTAACTTTGGTTCCTATTTGATTTTTTTTTTTTTTTTTCTTAAATCAAAATGCAAAAATGACCTGTTGAAAAACAGACTTCTTTGAAATAAATGTATAAATACCACAATAAAAATCAGAGCTCTGTTGTCTCTCCGCTGCTCTGAAGTCTTCAAATGACTAAAAACTGTTTTTCTGCAGCTCATCGTGCTGTCACATTCCTGCAGGCTGCTGGCACACAGACGCTCAGTGATTTGGACAAACACACAAACAGCTTCTTTAAAGTTGGCAGCTCGCAAACTAATGAGCACCTTCCTTTGCGGCGGGCTTTGTTTTTTTCTCTGTCGGCCGTGTTTTTTATGCTGAAACGGCATCCATTCATGTTCAGAGCAGCTCCTTAAATACACAAGGATCCCACAGGAGACGACACAAACTGTAATTTACATTTTTACTCATTTGACTGAGGTGTGAAGTTCACTGAGGAGCTATCATTACATTCAGGTTTATAGCAGCACATAAACACTTATACGAGAATGTGTCACATTGAATCTACTTAGTGTCAAAACAGAAGGAAACTGCTTTGCTTTTATTGAATTAAAACGATCTGCACTAAAACAGACACCTCTTTGGTGGGGTTGCATTACCTCTAAGCTGATTTCATGCTGCAAAGTTTGATTTTTAGCCTCTTGATTCATTCTTAGCTGCATGGTGGTGCACCAGGTTAGATACAAGTGCCTCACTTCACACCAGAGTCTCTCTGTTTGAAGTTTGCATGGTCTCCCCGTGCCTGTGTGGGTTCTCTCTGGGCACCCCAGCTTCCTCCCAGACTACAAAAACGTGCTTGTTAGGTTGATTGGTGACTCTAAATTGCCCTAAATTACCAGTGTGAGCGTGAATGGTTGTTTTTCTCTCTATGTGGCCCTGTAATTGGCTGGTGACTGGTTCAGGGTGTACCCCACCTCTCACCCAGTGTCAGCTGGTATAGACTTTAGCCCCATGTGACCCCAAAATGGATCAGCAGTATGGATGATGGATGGATGATTCATTCATTATGTAGCGTTTTTGGCCATTTTATTGACAGTAGCTTCGGTTGTTACGTTAAATAAAAAAGAAAATGATCAGAACAGGAGACAAATATATCAGAAATGTCACTTTTTTTCTTTTTTTGTTTAAACATCTGCAAAAACATGGACCACATGAGCCAGCCTCGTCTTTGCTGAACAAGACCATGTAGCATTCATTTCATTAATTTCAAAGATACTACGCCACTTCTTAAAGTGCACTCGTTCAGTCGCTCCTTTTACACAAATAGCTAATGAGCCAATCTCATGGCTGCAACTCAGTGCATTTAGGCATGTAGACATGGTCAAGACAAACTGTGGAAGTTCAAACCAAGCATCAAAATGAACTGGAAAGGTAATTAATGTGACTTTGAGTGTGATTTGTTTGTTGGTGCGAGGTGGGCTGGTCCAAGTAATTTCAGAAACTGCTGATCTAAATTATTATTTCTATTTTGTAAACATACATCTGTAAAATGATTGTTTACCAGTTGTAAGTTGCACATCCTTGAAAGTGATACCCGTTTAGGCAGATGGGTGGGTTTGGCATTGATGCGATTTGATTATATGTATGACAAATGTTGACAAATGTAATTGTACATCCACTTTTTGCTGACATTCGTTCAAATTATGGGGAAAAAACAGATGCACTAAATGACATTGTCGTTCAGTAGTCTCTAGTTTGCAGAAAGATATCTTTGAGAAAATATTCTGTAAAAGCAAATTCATCTCGAATCATTGTCTGACATCATCGTCATGTTTATGTCCTTATGTTTGGCTGACTTTTAGGAAAGAGGCAGAATAAATAATTGTAGTTAATTCTAAAAAAAAAAAAAAAAAAAAAAAATGCTGATTTACTGCGATGTTCATGCACAACCATCTCAAGGGTTCACAGAGAATGGTCAGAAAAAGAGAAGTTTCCAGTGAGCAGAGGTTCTCAGGGCGAAAATGCCTTTAGCTGAAGTGGTTCAAGATGATAGACAGGAAACAGTCACTCAGTTAACCACTCATTACAACTCAGGTGTGCAGAAGACCAATCTTGAATGAACAACACTGCAAATCTTGAAGCAGATGGGCTACAGCAGCAGAGGGCCGTTCCTGGTGACACTCCTGTCAACTAAGAATTTGAGACTGAGGCTGCATGTATCAGCTATCCAAGCTGCTGGTGGTGGTGTAATAGGGTGGGAGACATTTTGTTTCCACTCTCACCTCTGGTCAGGAGCTGTGGATAGTGACCGAAGGAACAAGATCACGTGAACAAGCGGCTGAAATGAGCTTCCTCCGCAGGGTGTCCATCTCTCCTTTAGAGATAGGGTGAGAAGCTTGTCATCCAGGTTGAGAGGAAGCAGATGAAGTGGCTCGGGCATCTAATCAGGACGCCTCCCTGGTGAGGTGTTCAGGGCATATCGCACCAGTAGGAGACCCCCATGCTTGGGGGACTATGACTCTCAGCTGGCCTGGGAATGCCTCATCCCAAAGGAAGAGCTGGACGACGTGGCCGGGGAGAGGGAAGTCTGGGCTTCCCTGCTTAGGCTTCTGCCCCCGCAACCCAACCACAGATAAGTGGAAGAAGACGGTACCTTATGGTACTTTGGCCCCTTAGTACCAACTGAGCATCATTTTAAGGCCACAGCTTACCTAAGTACTGTTGCTGACCATGCCCTTTCCTTCTTGACCACAATGTCTTCTAATTGCTACTTCCTGCCGGATAACGCTCCACATCACAAAGCTCCAATCATCTCTAACTGCACCTTTTGAGTGTGGTTGAATGGGAGATGCTCATCATGGATGTGCAGCCATCAAGTCTTCATCAACTGTGTGATGCTATCATGTCAACATGGACCAAAGTCTCTGAGGGATGTTTCCAGCACTTTCTTGAATCAGTGCCATGAAGAACTAAGGCGCTCTGAAGGCAAAAAGAGGTCCAACCTGGTACTCAGATGTGGACCAAATGAAGTGACCCAGGAGTCTAAGTAGGTCATGTCTTTACCAGCAAACTTAACACTTTATAATCTTTTCTTTTTTTATCATAATTGCGAGTGATGGAAAAACTACCCACTTGATTGGATAAAGGTTTCGGTTGGTCTGGGGTCAAGGTCAGGGTCTTCAGGTCTGTGAAAAGTTTCCTGGCAGGAACACATGTTGGTTCAGCATGTGGATCTGAGCTCCTGTATCAGTGTGTGTGTGTGTTAGGAAAAGTGAACAGGTGTTTCCAGTGATCCTTGTGTACACTCTCTGATAATGCATATCATGATTATTGATCACTTTGTCCATATTTCATGTTTGTTTAATTCTGTAGTTAGCCCTGTAGCAGCTGTGCTCCAGCTGAATTTATAGAAAGACAATATTGACATTTCGTATGTTCGAGTACTATCACACAGCTGCAGAGCTGATGGAAGCTGCAGGATGGTAGCAAACATCAGTATCATACTAAAATGAAGTCTTAATACTACCATTCAGGAAAAAAACAAGGTAAGCATGTCAAAAGTGTGAGTAAATCAGTCTTTAAATATCTTTTTAGAAAGCAAATGTTATAAAGGAATGTAGACCTCAACACTATTTCCATTTTCCAAATTGCCGTGGCTTAAATGATTTACCTGTTTTGTAATAAAACACTTTCCCACTCAATAATATCATTAGTATCGTGGCTGTTAATGGGTATGGGGTATATGAGGCAGCAAGTGAACATTTTCTCCTCAAAAACTATGTTTTAACGGAACAAAAAAAGATCAATACATAAATATAAAGAAATAAGCTTTTGAATGGACCAGTTAAGTTCTTCAGTCAAATTGTTTTGCCTGAAGATATATAAACTTCATACAGTGGAGAAACATAACCGGACACACCAGATGGACCGTTCAGTATGTTTCACAAGTCAATTTGGGGAACAGCCAATAGAAAGTGTTTGGGAATGGGCAGAACCTTTCAGAAGCATATCCTGCAGGTGATCGGACAATCATCCCCTCAATCACTATTCATTCACTATATCATTACAGGCCAATCAGATAATGTCGTAGGCGGTACTATTGCCGCAGGTTAATGGACAGACCGTGAGCCTCTTCCTAGAAAAAAGTTGTCAGGACTGGAGCGAAAATATCCTTTTTACTAAGAAGTTTGTTGTATTGTTACTTGTTTTTCATTTAATAAAGAATTGCAGTCCAGATCTAATCAAGCTGCAACTAAAGATGTTAGCATCTGTGCTAATCTCTGTATGTGCAGTTACTTCCTGCTGTCGTCTCACTTGCTGATTGGGTCGTGCTGTTTTGGGCCGCTCACAGTCCTTGTAGATTGGAGCTTGGCAAAGTGGATCTGCCTGATTACAGATATTTAACCAGCCAGGTCCAGCTGCACTGCAACTGTTAGAAGCAAGAAAAATGGGCAAGCGTAAGGATGCGAGCGAGTTTGACAAGGGTCACATCGTGATGATAAGATGACTGGCTCAGAGCTTCTCCAAAAAATGCCTGCAGTGGTCACTCTCTGTCTGAAGTGTTCCAAGGAAATGTGAAAACATTTTCACATTAAAAACGTTTTCTGTAAAGATGGCATCATTTCAAGAAACATGTCCATCCACATGAAAACACTGAAACACTGCAGTACATATGCCACGCCTGTAAGTGGTGCTGTAACGCTCCTGAGAACATACACCAAAACCAGAGAAGAAGACATGGAGCATGTGCATACATCATGAAAAATATGAAAAGCCGTTTGGGCATAAAATTGATATCAGTGATATCAACCGTAGTTCAGCTCTACTAGTACTCAAATTTGGAGTACATGTACTCAATTTTCAAAATCAACTAGTGCAGAGTAGACTTTACTAGTGAAGCAAAAAGTGCCACTAGTACTACTAGTAGACTCTTTTCTGGTCTACTAGTACTACGAGTAGACTTAAGTGGACAATGTGTTACAAGTAGGCTTAAATAATGTTACTAGTAAAAACTCAAAGCCTTACTAGTAGTACAAGTAACACAAAATTGTCTGCAAGTAGGCAATTTTGTGTTACTAGTAAGCTCTACTCGCACAGTAGTGCGCTAAAAACCTTTACGAGTAAAAAAAAAAATTATTTACTAGTACTAGTAGACTGTTTTTAGTCTACTAATAGTACTAGTAAAGCCAAATGATTCACTAGTAGTACGAGTAGACCTAATGCAAGTGAAGTAGGAGGGATTATTACTAGATCTAGCGCCCTGATTGGTTGATATATTTTCAAATGCCAATGGGTAGCCTGAATTTGTTTTCCCCGCCCCCTTATTAGCATACAAGGCTAGCTAGTAGTAATAGTGACACTTTCTGCTTCACTGGTAAAGTCTACTCGCGCATTAGTTGACCAAAATTGCTCCAAATATGAGTACTAGTAGAGCTAGGACTCATGGAGCTAGTTCTACGGTTGATATTACAGATATCAATTTTTTTGCCCAAATGGCTTTACATAGAAAAAGGAAACAACGGAAACAAAGGGAAAAAAACTAACACTGGCATCTGCTGTTCTCCATGTCCTCACGGTGGTCATGGAGGAGCAGTTTTTTCTGTAAAAGCCAAAACATGCTCAGTAGCTTCTGCAGCAGCACCGCAACACCATATTCTGCCATTGTTTTGGTTGTTGTCGGGGTTAGTGCATGCGGATTGTAACAATTCAAGTTCAAAACAAGTGCTTCTCTGTTTCAAATGTCTCTGTCCACATTTTAACATGCTCTCTAAGTTTCATAAGTACATCAGGAAACAGCTGCTTTTTTATTTCTATTTTAATAATTATGTACAGAAACATTTGAAAGAAGTCATGCCGTAGTCACAGTTTCCAGATGTTGGTACATAAGTTTCAGTTTTGATAAATTTTCATAAGAGCTAAAGTAATGTGTTTGACGTGCGTGTATGGTTTCTGTGAACAGAACTTCCTGTTGTCTGCAGTATTTTAACACAAAGCTCACGCTGTTACATTGCTGTGTGACATTTAACACTTACATCACCGCTCCAACAATCAGCCAGAGAGAAACCATCGCACTGTTTCAGGAAATGATTTAAATGAACCGTGATCTGTTCAGCTTCAGTGAGTCACAGCGAGATATTTACTCCACGGTGATTAGCTTATTTTTATTTCTGTCCTGATGAACATCCATGGCACAGTGATAAACAAACCAAAGGCATTTTTGCTATCAGTGTAATGATGCCTTCATGATCAGACCCAGGCTGTGGTTGATATGTGAGGCTGATCGAGGCTAAAGTTAAAGACTGTTTAGCTGAAGCTGTTCTGGGTTTAAATTTACTTGTTTATTAGGCTCAGCATCAGTCAGCGATAAAAGGCCGGTAAATTCAAATGAAGGGTGAATGGGAGGGAGATACGATAATCTGGATATTCTGAGCTGTTAAAATCAAGACTGGATGAAGGGAAGAACAAATCAGCTGCTCTGAAAGCTAAGTGAGACAGTTAGGGGAGAGACATGAGGCCCTTAACCAGGATATCTCAATAAACTCTTTGAGGGATTTTCACAAAAGTTGATCACTAAAACCACCACGGTGGCCATTTTGGTCTTTTTGAGATTTAGCAGCTCTGCAAAACAGCAGCTTTAGGCATTTCCTAAATATATGCAGACTGTGATGTACATGCCAACAACTGTTTTCATTGGTCAGATACAATGTTAATTTTGTCGGCTGATTATTTTCGTCATAATTTTCGTCAACAACCTTTTTCCCCTGACGAAAACTAGACAGTAACTCATAAAAACAAATGCACATGGACAAAACTAAAACTAAATTAACTGAGACTTTCCTCAACAAATAAAAACTAGACTAAAATGTTTGACGGAGACGTAATCCAATCAGACCTAATTTGGTCATGTAGAAAGTAGGGACATGTTAGGAATATATCCAATCACAGCTACATCAGGTGGGTGGAAAGGTTGGATGAGTTAAGAGAGACATCCAATAACAGCTGCCTTAGCTTGGTGGTGGTAGGATAAGTTGGGGAGGGATCCAATCAGAGCTACTCTCTTTATGAACTGATATATTCATGTAGAGCAGGTTCACTCTTTGTTGTCAATCCTGGTATGATGATGACTTCAGATATTCAAGGAAACATAAAAATATGCCTTACACTTTAGACTTCATATTTTAGTTGACTAAATTTACAGTAGATTTCGTCGACTAAAATGTTGTGAAATTTCATCAACCAAAACTTGACTAATATTAAAACAATTTAGATGACTAAATTATGACTAAAACTGGAAGATATTTTAGGCCAAAGACTATAACTAAAACTAAATTAAAAAGTGCTGTCAAATTTAACACAGATAAGGGCTTTCCAGATGCAAAACTTTCTGGAACGAAAAATTAAAACCACTCTGACATTGGTGGTATGTAAGCTTACATTGGCTGGCGATGGAGTTGAAGGAAAATAATTACATGTGAATTATTCACCTGAAATTCACATCTGATGTGCAAAGGCTGTTAGAATGAATGCAGAGCTGTTGACAACAAGGCACCAAGCAGCACTGGACTGTCAACCAATCAGAGCTTTAAAGAGGCAGATCCGTCAGAGCGTCTCAGACAGAGAGAATACGGGTGGATCAGGGGTGATCAGTATATGAAAACTAGAAGGTGTTTTGAACATCAGTGATTGTGAACCTGCTCTAGCTGTCTTCAGAAGCATACATATGAGTTAAGATGGAATATGTCCTCTTTGACGCTGTCCTGATTTGCGGAAGTGTTCGTTGAATTATATGCAAGTGTCCCAACTGCAGCGTGAAATGGGGAGAACAAATGTGGGGTCAACTCATTCCTCCCATTCTGTTTCTGCGATGTTCAGAGTGGAGGCAGGGTTGTCATTATGACGGCTTGAAATGGCAGCAGGGTTGGGGCTTCTGACTGACCTCTCTCATCTTTTTTGGGGCAGTTCCCAGATCTAAATCCAGAACCAAGACAGAGAAAGAAAGATACAAGGAATACTCTATCAATCCCCTTGGGGAAATGTGGGTATCCAGTAGCAATAGTATGTTTGATTAGAACAAATAATCAATTGGTTCAGGCAGCCACTAGTGTGCAAAAATGAGGCCAGTGAGGGAGTGCAAGAACTGTAGTTCCACAAATGTCCACTCGAGGCTCCCTGCTGAAACACAAAATGGCACAAACACAGCCATTGTTAAAACACCCACTTTAACAGCACACACCAAATATTTACAGCCTGGTTTAAAGACTATCTGGATGAAACAGTCACTGGCACACACATTGTTCAGGAGTTTTTTTTTAATATAACTTGTCTGTTTTTGATTTTGAAAGGGTTTTGTTTTGCTCAGGGAGTCCATGGCTACTGTGAGCACAAGTTAGTGGGTTGTTGCTGTTTGTCCGGTGGCTTAAGTCTCGCTCAGCTTCATCTCTTTCTGAGCTCTGGCTGAATGTTAGAGGTTTAAGACCTGTTTTCAACATGAAGACCACCACAGATTAGCTTCAGATGATGGCTTCAGTAACCATGTACGCTGAGTCACTCAGACTTTGTCCAGTATCCCACAGAGTAGGGCAGAGCGCTGGACTTTTCTCTGACAAATGTTTTCATGAGTTTTATTTGAAGCCAATAAGAGTTTTTTTCTATCTCTTTGATCTATTGAAAACACAACACAATGATGAATATGAGTTAGTGCAGTTTCCACTAAAGAGGAAGAAAAACTGGACCGATGAGGTGAATATCTGTGGGAGCAGATCTCGTCTGCTGGCTGTCGTTCAAACTGAATATGTGAGGTTCATACAAACTAAAACGACTGTGTGGCAGTTTAGTGGTAACTTAAGAAAAAGTGAGGTTAGGATGTTTGTTAATGGGACAGGTAGAAAATTTAAAGGTGCATGTTATGAAGGCAATTCTGCAGAGCATTTTTAAGATATTTTGCCAATACAACGGGTGAACAAGAGACCAACTATTCTTGACCTTTCACCTCCAAAATCATTCAAGTCAATCCTTCAATTAGGGTAGGTATTTTTGTAAAGTTTGAAGAAAAGGCCTTTAGATATTGCATTTACAAACAATTATAGCTTTATATCTGACCTATGACCTCTAAAATCAACTTATTTTGTTCTTTGGTCAGAAGAAATGTTCATGCAAAGTTTGGGGAAAATCTGTCAAAGCATTTTTTGGTATGTTATATTCACAAGCACATTACAAGAGGAGACCCTAGCTGTATTTTTATTTGTTTTTTTGTTTGTTTGTTTTGTTTCTTTCATTTCAAACAATCTACATAAAGTCAAGATACAACAATACAATAAAATAAAATGTCAATCAAATTAAACACAGTGGAAAGAAATATATAAAGAAAAAGAACCAAACATATGTAAAACAACGTAGACTAATTATGCAGACAACTACTTTAAAAAATAAATAAATAAATGAATAACTTGTCATTAATAATCGTTTATAAATACTGGTAATATTATCTTATCCCAGGCACATATTAATGAAAAAATAAGCAGGCACAGAGGTAAAGATTTACAAAAATATATTAATCTGGATCAAAAAAGGTGAAAAACAAAACCACAAACACACAAACCGAAAAAATATATAAATAAGATAAATAAATATTTAATTATAAAAACTTGCAAAAAAAAAAAATATTTATGACATGCCCTTTCACCTATGACCTGCAAACCATTACCAGCTCATCCCTGAGTCAAAGTGAACAGTTTGTCTTAAGTCTTACGTAAGAGTGGAAATTTGAAGAACCTTTGAAGAAAATTCCTCAAAGTGTTATTTAGATATTGCATCTCAAAATAGAGATAAACATGAGATCTAATGACCTTGACCTCTGACCTCAAATATATGACCTTTGATACTTTGATAATCACCAGGTTTAATTAATTTCATTCTTAAATAAAAGTGGAAATTTGAGGAAAGTTTGAAGAAAATTGCTCAAAGTTTTATTGAGATACTGCGTGTCAAAACAAAGATAAACAAAAGATCCAGTGACCTTGACATATGACCTTTAAACTCTTATTAGTTACCCTTTGATCAGAGTAAACAGTTTTCCATGTTTAAGTGACATCTTTTAAAGTGTCACTGAGTTGTGGTGTTAACAAAAACGTCCTTGACACGTGGACAGAGAACCTGAGGAGACGCTGCTCTGACCTTCAGATGTCATCAAATGGCGTCCTCGCTGTTGTAGGAGAAACGAAGATCTGCCGACATAAAGATGGACGACTTTGAGCAAAAATAAGAAAACAGAGAGACAACTGGAAGATCTCTGACTTTATTCTATCAGACTTCAATCTTCACGTCCTGTTAACACCTCTCTCCATCCATCTCTTGCTCTTTTTGTCTGTATCATCCAGAGCTCTTGGATTTCTGTCTCCTCTCTGAATCACTGTTATTTCAGATGAAAACTATCTCTGTGACTGTAATCAATCTTTGCTGACTGACAGGGTCTTCCTCGCCGTGGTTTGGCGAAGACGCGACGTGATGTGCTGCTGCTTAGAGGAGACTTTTCTCCTCGTGTAGGAGCAGAAAATCAAAAGTGTTAAACATTTATAATGAGTGTATTTCATTTTCTCAAACTTGAAAACAGAAAATCAAAATATAAAATCATTTTGTGCATTAAGAATACTTGGATATGTGACAAAATTTAAAACTAAAAGTATTTAAAACAAAACATAAAAACTAAACAAAAAAAAGTAAGTAAAAATGTGCTTGACCTTAAATGTGGGGTGATAAATTTGGCCCAAAAAAAGTTCAATTAAAAAATGTGCAACAGATATAGAGAAATTGAAATTCACTATGGCAATTTGTTTACATTTTTTCACAATAACAAAAAGACATTTAAATATATCTCTATATATTGATTACCTGAAATACTTACAGTTTTCAAAGCTTGAGAAATTCTTTGTTTGAGATCACATTTTTATTATGTTTTTCTTTTTAGAAGACTGACAGATAAAGCAGACATTAACATAATGACAGAGAACAAATAATGAAATAATATTAAAATACAATACGTAAGAAGCATAAAAATAATAACAGAAAATACAAAAAAATAAATAAAGTAATAATAAAAGAGAAAATAATAATAATAATAACAATAATGATAATAATAATAATAATAACAGAGAAAATAATAATAATTTATAAACAAGGGGGGGTGTAGACTGTGTGTAGATTGCGAAATTATTTTTTTTTAGATCATATTTTTATTATTATTTTTCTTTTTAGAAGACTGACTGATTAAACAGACAATAACATAATGATTGAGAAGATATGATGGCAAATATGACATAAAATACAATACAAAAGAAGCATCACAACAACAACAGAAAATACAAAAAATGAATACAATTATAATAACAGAGAAAATAATAATAACTATAATAATAGTAATGATAATGAATAAATAAAAGGGGGCGTGTAGACTGTGTGTAGCTTGAGAAATTCTTGATTTTATAGTTTCAGTGGTCTGAGTATGCCTCGGCCTTGAGATGAGAAGGACCCTTTAAAAGTTTTCCAGGCTATTGTAACATGGAAAAGGAATTAATGTTTCATCTTCTTTTGCCAGTGTCCTGTAAATTTGCTGAAAGTTTCCTTGGATGGAATATTGGCTTCAGCTAGTTTCTGACTGGTCTTTCAGTCATTTATCAGTGGTGATCAGGAACACTGTGGGACTCTGTGGTCCTTCAGCATCAGGTCCAAATGTTCAGACCAAGACGGCGGATGTGACTCTGCACCGTGACCAAAATCTCAGAGCGGGTTTGAGCTGCAGCAGTCATGGAGGAAAATATGAGCTTTAGAATTAGATTGAGAAATATTGACCAAAATATTCCTATCTTATTTTTAGCTGAATGGCGATAATGTATTGGAGTTGTGTCTTTTATCAGCAGAGACAGTTCCACCCACTTTTCGACATGTTGCAAACTTAAATGTGCAGTAAAACAGGGCACCTTTTTATTTTTCTGTTTGAAGGCCCTGTCCACATGGAGATGAAAACGTCAAGACAGCATCATTTCAAGAAATGCGTCTGCCCACTCAGAAACACTGAAAATGCTGTAGTACATATGCCAGTCCTGTAAGTGGTGCTGTAACCCTGCTGCAGACATGCACTAAAACGAGAGAAGAAGACATGGAAGAAGACACTTGTTGTTCACGGTGGTCGTAGAGGAGCAGACTTTTCTGTAAAAGCCAAAACATACTGAAGAGCTTCTGCAGCATGAACACAACCCTATGTTCCAACATTGGTGCTGTTGTTGTCGGGATTTGAGCGTGCAGTGTAAGTGAGAGATGAGGCTACAGCATCGTTTCTGAAGCTTTCCATGTTCATAGTCCACATGGAAACACTCGGTCAGCGTTTTCAGATTTATTCACTCTGGGACCCGTTTTGGGCACCCAAAACACCATATCCATGAAGACAAAATGCCCATACGATTGAAAACTTGAGCAGATCGGCCTGAATTTGTCCCTGTGTGGATGCCCTCTTAAACTTAATTAAATCAGGAAAGCCTCATTGAGATTAAGAATCTCATTTACAAGAGTCCTGGCTTAGATGCGCAACAGAACAAGAGACAGAAAGAAAACACACACAAAAAAACACAAACTAGAAAGCAGACAGAGTGCAAACCTTTGCCATGGTAGCTCACATATTTCTGTTACATCTATAAGCAATAGTTCCATGATAAAGTTACCATCACAATATGATTCATGACCCTGAAAACCCACACCTAGCACCCAGAATCATGTTGATATCATTATTATTTAGACAGTTATTAAGCAAAAATGATCGTTCGCTAATGGTGGTTATCTGGATCACCACCAAAATCTGATCATTATTAAGTTGGGCCATTACCAACATCTCCTGAAAATTTCAGCAAAATCTGTCCTGTAGTTTTTGTGTTGTCTTGCTGACAGACAAACAGACAAACATACGCTGGCAAAAACATAACCTCTTTGGCGGAGGTAATACAATAACAGACACACAACATATTAAATACAAACAGAAGTGTGAAGTCAGATAGTCAGGTCCTTTTGGTCAGGCATTGCTTTGAAAAGATTACAACAGTATCCTTATCTACTGTACATATTGCACATATTACATCCTACATCCGATACACACTTTATACAGTTTATACCGTAACAATAAATGATGCTTCATGAGAAGCTGACAGACAGGATGACGTGCACTGACAGCAGCAAAGAAGAACAGAACTGATCAGAGGCCGTGCATTAACTCCAGAATCACCTCCTCCTCCTCCTCCTCCTCCCCTCAGAGTTTATAGCTCAGATGGAGGTCGGCACTAAAGAGAACTTGTCTGCTCTTTATAGAGCAGAATGATAGAGACCAGCTCTCGCAGACCCAAATTGTCCTGCAGCTCATTCCAGTCTGCAGGAGCGGCAGATCTGAAACTTCTTTCACCCTCATAAAGACAAGTTCTCCTGAAAGATGGAGAGAATAAGTCTTGTGTCTGAGTCACAGAAAAGCCTCAGCACTTTTCACTTAAATGCAATTACTGAAGAATGAGGGAAGCACATTTAGTTCAGCCTTGGAAGTAAGGACATACCGATGATTCAGTGCTCGAGTGGCCAGTGAGGGCCAGCCAACACATACAAAGACCAACGATGAGTCAGCACCTTTAGACTTGTTATGAACTCTTTTGAAGAAGCTCCATCATAAACACTATGCAAATGTTTAAGACGTTTAGAAAATGCATCGTCTGGGTGTCCATGGGTTTGTCACTATCATAAGTTCTTATTTTTAGTCCCCTTGTCTCTGCCTAGATAAATACATCTCTGGATGTATTTATGTGTATATATGTATATCTGCATATATGTGTATCTATAAAATGAAGAGTATGGCTTCAGCCTGCTCTGTTATAAAGTGCCTTGAGATTGATTGATCTCATGCATCATAGCAATATTTATATTAACATCATACACTAACATTATGTCTAATTTAGATATATAGATATGTTATTTTTTATTTGCACATAGTTAAAAGAGAAGTCAAAGAAAACAGTGAATAAGATGAAGTCACGTGCAGGTGAGGTAGAAACCCAATGTGGGCTTATTTGCAAACCTCACCTTAAGAGTAAATACAGATCAAATTAACAGAAAAAACATTAAGTCCTAGAAATTAAAGAAAAACAAACAACCAAACATACATACATACACTTTACCAAAATGAGAGAATATGCCAGCGCAGAAAAAGAATATAACAAAAGAAAGTGGTATGTAAACTGTATTTTGTTGAGCAAAATTGAATTTTGATCATTGCACAGATCATGAACAAAAAGTTTTGAAGTCAAAACAGTTTTTAGCCTCAATCTGTATCTGGACAGGGACAGAGACTCTGTCAGTAAATAAGAAAATATTCATTCCATAATCGAATGCCGTGGTATTTTATTGGAGGCCGTTCGTTTGTGAGTCATTCTGAAATGCAAATTGCCTACAAATTTAAGAATGGCTCGCAAATGAACGGCTCACTCACAACTGTGAATTGGTTCTTATCATTGACTTAAAAGAGCTGTTCAAAAGACTCGACTCGTTTGCAAACTTCACAAATCCACCGCGGAAGTAGGTCAACAAAACAAAGCCTCTATTTAGGGGTAGGAGAAGAAAATACCACGATAACAGAAGATAATGTAACACAACGCGGTAAAAAAAAAGGGTCACAACAAGCACACAGGACCGTTTAGAGTTGCTGAAGAGTTTATCTGATGACTGTAGGCAGAAGCAGGCTAACACTACCCACTGACTGTCAGCTATTTGAGCTAAGCTAGTTAGCAGTGGGTGAGCTCTGCCCGTCTTTTCCTTGTTACTGCACACACAGTTAAAGGATGGTGTCTATCTGCTGGGCATGGACTCAGGAGTGAGGCAAGACACAAAAACAAAGCTGGACTATTGCTATAAAGAGTGTTAATATCAGGAATAGATAACATGTTACACCTCAAAAAAAAAAAAAAACCTGAACCAGACATGTTTCCCAGCCTTCCCTCCATCTGAGGTTCAGACATCTAATAGTTAGAGTATAAATAGTCTCAGCACAGCAGTCCTGTTCCCTCTGATAACAACAACAACAGTGTGAAGTCACAGGAAGCTTTTAACCCTCTGCGTGAGTCACCAGAGGAGTTGGCACGCCTGTTCATCAGCACACGTAGTGGAACCTTTAATGGATGAGCGTGAGTGCCTTTGGCTACATGGGTACAACATGTGCGCCCGGGTCAATGTTAATCGATTGTGTGTGCGTGTCAGTGTGTGTTTAACGTGTTAATGACCGGAGCTGTTCACCGAGCCGTGGCCTGCACACTCTGAGTCACTGAGGACCAGAGCAGAGAGAAGGAGCTGCAAACACAGATCTACGATCATAGACAAGCCCCCTCCTCGAACATACCTGCTGTCATTCAGCTGTGATCACTGTCTGCTGTCACCTCAGATACTCCTTATTCTGTTTGTGTGCTGCGGGCCGTCTCTGCATACATACTGGATGTTTTCTCAGACTGAAGCAGATGGCACAAACATCTCCGATTACAACAACACTCGCAGACGGAGGAGTGTTTTTCTGATTAAGTGTTTGTGTCACGGCTGCAAGTAAACATGTCTCATTCAATAACAAAGAGCAAGCGAGGCATTAACAATTTCATGCTTAAATAATTTACAAACCCCAATTCCAATGAAGTTGGGACACTGTGAAAACTTAAACAAAAACAGAATGCAATTATTTTTACATCGGTCTGTATTCAATTAAATACACTCCAGAGGCAAGATCTTCAGTGTTCAAACTGATCAACTTTATAGGTTTTTGTTTCAAATATTCACTCATTTTGATTTTGATGCCTGCAACATGTTCCAAAAATGCTGGGACACTGGCATGTTTACCCCTGTGTTACATCACCTTTCCTTTTAACAACACTTAATCAGCATTTGGGAGCTGAGGACACTAATTGTTGAAGCTCTGATGGATTCCTTTCTCATTCTTGCTTGATGTACATCAGTCCAGGGTTTCAGTTGTATTTTTTTGATTTATAATACACCACATATTTTCAATAAGAGGCAGGTCTGGACTGCAGGTAAGTCAGTCTAGTACCTGCATTCTTTTACTATGAAGCCACGCTGCCGTTACACAAGCAGAATGTGTCTTTATTGTCTCACTGAAATAAGCAGGGACGTCCCTGAAATAGATAGATGGTAGCATGTTGCTCCAAAACCTGTCTGTACCTTTCAGCATTAATGGAGCCTTCACAGATGTGCAAGTTACCCATGCCATGGGCACTAAAACACTCCCATACCATCACAGATGCTGTCTTTTGACCTTTGCTCTGATAACAGTCTGGATAGTCCTTTTCCTTTTTAGCCCAGAGGACACCACATCCATGATGTCCAAAAACAGTCTGAAATGTGGACTCAGACCACAGCAGACTTTTCCACTTTGTCTCAGTCCATCTCAGATGGGCTCGGGCCCAGAGAAGCCGGCGGTGTTTCTGGGTGTTGTTGATATTTGGCTTTGTCTGTGCATGGTAGAGTTTGACCTTGACCTTGGAGATGTAGAGATGAACTGTGTTAACTGACAATGGTTTCCTGAAGTACTCCTGAGCCCACGTGGTGATATCCTTTACAGACTGATCCTGGTTTTTAATGCAGTGCAACCTGAAGGATCAAAGGTCACAGGCATTCAGTGTTGGCTTTTAGCTTTGCCACGTACATGCAAAGCTTTCTCTGAATGCTCTGAATCTTTTCATGATATTATGGACTGTTGATGAAAAAATCCATAAATTCCTTGCAATTGTGCATTGAGAAATGTTGTTCTTAAACTGTTGGACTGTTCGCCCACACAATATTTCAAAAGGGTGTGAACCTCGCCCCATCCTTGTTTGTGAACGACTGAGCCTTGAGGTGATGCTCCTTTTATATCCATTTATGACACTCACCTGTTTCATATTAACCTGTTCACCTGTGGAATGTTGTAGACATTTTCTAAGCATTCCTCAACTTTCTTAATCTTTTCCAGCTTTTTGGAACATGTTGCAGGTTTCAAATTCCAAATGAGTGAATGTTTGCAGAAAAATGGAGTATATCAGTTTAAATATTTAATATCTTATCTTTGTCATGTATTACATTGAATTAAAGGGATTTACAAATCATTGAATTCTGTTTTTAACCATTTTAAGGTCACTCTGAAGACAAAAGAGGCTCCAATGCAGCACTGACAAGGTGTACTTAATAAATTAGCCAGTGAGTGTATATCAGCTTTATTCTTTTCATTTAAACTTTTACCCAATATTTTGTTTCATAAGTTGCATTATGACAAAAAAAAATCTTCCTCCCCTCATGATTTCTCTAATGTCTGATTCTGATTCTCTTCTTTATTAAGCTCAATAAATCAAAAGAAAACCTAAGTTAACAGCTATGAGCTCTTCTGGATGTGCTGATTGTCTCCTAAAATATTTGGCATCTAAACGTCTTAATATGATAATGGATTCCTCACAAGTACCGCAGAACCACTAAATACCCATGTCTTAAACTCTGGCAGACCAGACAAGACCAGTAAATATTCAATGACTTTTACAGTCCGGCTTTGTTTCCTTTTGGAAGTCATCCTGTGAAGAGAGAAGCTCAGTATGGATGTTTCTTCAGAGAGCAGATAATGAACTCAGAGAGTTTCCTCGAAAGCTGCTCCCTCCACATCCTCGAGTCTGTTCAGAAACACATCATGAAGTGTCTGTGAGTCGAAATGCTGTCATTTGTTGTGTAGGTGTATCTTCCTGTCAACAGTAACAAACAACCAGACCAACCAGACCTTCCCACAGTCTGGGTCTTTGCTTATCTTGAGGATTTTTATCCAACCTACGACTTCCCTGTCCCAAGTCATCCTGTCACTCAATCAGGATCAAGTTACAACTCAGCCCTAATTCAGCAACCTAGGGCAAAGTTGACCAGAAGACAGTCAAGAGTCAATGAAGTTGGGACATTGAAATAAAAACAGAATACAATGATTTGCAAATCCTTTTGGGCTTAAATTCATCAAATGCACTACAATGACAGGATATTTAATGTTTATACTGATAAACTATTTTTGTTTTTTTGCAAATATTCACTCATATGAATTTGATGCTTGCAACATGTTCCAAAAAAGCTGAAACAAGGACAGCAAAAGACTGAGAAAGTTAAGTAATGCTCAAAAATACCTGTCCAGAACAGGGTAATCAGAAACAGGGGAGCTCATGATTGGGTATTGAAGGAGCATCACCAAAAGGCTCAGTTGTCCCAAGAAAGCATGGAGCAAGGGCCACCACTTTGTGAAGAACTGAAAAAGTCGGCATCTGTGATGGTATGGGGTGTGCTGGTGCCCATGCCATGGGTAACTTGCACATCTGTGAAGCCACCATTAATGATTAAAGGTTCATACTGGTTTTGGAGCATCACATGCTGCCATTCTTTTTCAGGGACGCCCCAGCTTATTTCAGCAAGACAACACAAAGTCACAATGTGAATATTTGTCTGTCTCTCTATGTGGCCCTGTGGTTGGCTGAGAATGGTTCAGGGTGTACCTCGCCTCTCGCTGAATGTCTGCTTGGATAGGCTCCAGACCCCTGTGACCCTGAAAAAGGATAAGGGGTAAAGATGATAAATGAGTGGATCTCTTAGCCTCTTATCATCACTGAACTTAGTCAATAACTTTTATTGATCCTCCCTTTGTTCAAATCCAGAGCTGGGCACAAGTCCATCAGACTGTTTGTCTGTTAATCGAACGTTATCAGCACTCGTGTCAATGCCTCTGTGCTGTGGACAGCCAAGTCTGGGGGCATCAGGTTTTTGGGTTGCCCATCAGCAAGTAAACCTGTGAGTGCAATAAAGCAAAAATTCTTCATTGGATTTTCTTAAACTTTGACCAAATGTCTGACTGATTTCAAGGATGAACTGATTAGATTTTAGGGTCATAGATCAAGGTCAAGGAGTTTTGTGGTTGTCCTTTTCTTGAGAATGCAATATCTAAGGCAGTTGTTATAAAACTTCTCTTGCTCAAGGCACACTGAAGACCACATAGAGAGCACAAACCTCGCCAAGCCATTTCCTACATTGACGGGTGATTTACTGTCAAAAATGTGGAAAACTCACACGGTCAACAAATCTCTAAAAAAGTTCCTGGATCACCATCTGGATTTAAATCACCAAAAAAATCAAATCACATCTCCCTTGTGCCATGAAGAACATTTCCTGAAAATGTCTTCCAAATTCGGTGAAAATTTACTGAGTTATGTGTTAAAAAACGATTAAACAAATAAAAGAAACTCAAAGGCACATTCACAGGCTGAGAGGACTGAGGTGCACACCAAAATAAATAAAAACTGAGGATAGTCAAGGGTTACCAACTGTATATCCTCAAAAATGTTTTTTGTCAGTACAAAATGGATGTTGAGGGATAAAATTTGAGAATTGTGTAATTTGTGTCTCCCACCTCATTTTTCAGTTGTGCTTTCATAAAGATAAAAACCCTAAACCTCACACTGTCCACAGCCGCTTTGTTTGCTGAAACCGAAACTTACTCATAAAGGTTTTATATAAAAAAATGAAAAGTAAGGATGTTTGTAAAACCTTTTGGTGAAATTCACTCTATTGAAGTTGTGAGGTAAGTTTGCTGCCACACAGGCCGAGGGGATCCCCGCTTTGCTCTGTCAGTTTTCTATCAGAGCTTCTGCCGAACTCACCGCACTGAGTTGATGTAAAACAAACTCCCTCGGGGGCTGCCCCACAACACACAGGCTCAAACAACCACATCCTCACAGCTGACATGGTTCTGATTTTACTTCAGTGGTTTCATCTCACTTCCTCATTTTTAGTTTTTCGGCCACAAATAAATTGTTGAGCTCTGTTGAGTGAAACTCAAACTCTCGTCCAATCAGACATTTGCTAATTCTGCTCAGTGACTCACTTGTATGTGTCTTTCCTGCAGTCAACAAAACACGCCACTTCTTTTCAACAGTTCCACATCTAAAGAAAAAATACTGTTTCTTGATCTAGCCTTCAAGGGATACGCCAACAACTTTTTTGTTTTCAAAAAACAAAAAAATTGCTTCCGAATCCATGTAAAGCAGATAGACTCCATTCTTTTCGACTGTGCGTGCAGTAACAAGGAAGAGACGGGCAGAGCTCGCCAACTGCTAATTAGCTTAGCTCAAACACTGGGAGTCAACAGGTAGCGTTAGTGTGCCCGAGTGGGGCACACTGGTGGGCCTTGGGAATTTGTTCAAACACGTCATTTCTACAATGTTATTGTATTTATAATTCAACATTTTTCATTTATCAGTTCTTTATCTGATTTGATTTCTGTATAAAATGCAAATTCATGAACTTTAAAAAATCCTATTAAAACCATCATGAGTGAGAATAGAGATTGTTATAGACAAAACCTTAAAACAAAAAAATAACCAAGCTTATTAATACTCAATGATTATCAGGTGCCAAGATCATTAGCAGTGAGCTCAAAATCAAACCAAAATGCTGTACCTCTTGACTGTTAGCTTTAATAAAACCTGATAACTCTGAGTCCTGTTTGTTGAAGATTTTAATACTGTGTTAAAATCTGTGTTGAAACTAGCAGGTTAAAAGTTAATTTTCTGACTGAACAAGCAAAGATATGGTCAAGGTTAGCTCAGAATTACGGATGCAAGATATTATTGGCTGATATTTAAATTTTGGACAATATTTGCAGCTGATATATTGACCTAACGTGACCCACTGGATTGACTGTTCAATATACTTCACTAGTCCATCTGGGCAACCAGTGGACTACTGAAATATACAACAGATGCAGTGAAGGGGCTGTACAGATGAGCAGTGAATTTTTTAACAGGATAAATATAAATAAAAATATAAATACAGTGTGCAGTGGTATTGAGTATGGTTGGATGGTTGGAGTCTGATTTATGGGGGCAGGGCTGGGGTACTGTTTATGATACTCGATCAGTCAATCTAAATCCAAGCTCTCCAAAGATAACTGACCTCAACCTTCGGTCTCAGTCACTGACCAACACATTACACGCTCGTCAGCGGAGGTTTTACGCCAACACATGTCTCAGAGATGAGTTTGAGCTGATTCATCAGCTTGAATGGATTAAAGATCTGATTGTGGAGCATGGAAAAACTCGGCAACAAAAAAACCTCTCCTCGGACAGATGCAGATGTTCTTCTCTCTGATGTTGGTTACCATACCCTTAAGCCAAAAGTACGCTTTCACTCAGTTTGGGATTATTTGGACCAAACTTTTCGAAACATTATTGTGTCATCTGCGTTCATTTACATTTTCTTTTGTTAGTAATTGAATTTTAGTTTGGACAGGACAAAAATTTCTTTAAAGTAAACTTGCAGCAAAAACAGTAATGAGTAAAACTTGCTTTTTGAAACTTATTCCATCACAAGAGTGGATCTTATCATGGTGTCAAATATAACACATTTGATTAATAAGTAAACAGCACATGTAAGAAGTCCCACATGTGTATTTTAACTGGAAGGACACGTAACTCCTCTTTGGGTTTAGACATCAGGATGAAAACCAGGGGCGCCGCCAGATATTTGGACCCAATAGAGGATGACACATTACCGAAGCAGCTCTGCACAGCTGCATCTTTCAAGCTAAAAAATATTAATACATACATATGAGGAAATAAGCATTTGAAACAGACCAATTAGTTATTTAAAGAAACTTCGGACAGTGGAGAAAACATAACCTGACACACCAGATGGACCATTCAATATATTTCACTAGTCCATCTGGGAAAGAGCCCATAGGCAGTGTTTGGAAATGGGCAGAACCTTCAAGCATATCCAGCAGGAGATTGGACAATCGATCTGTCAATCACATTCATGATGGGCCAATAAGATAATGTAGGCGAACAATACTGCTGCGGTCTTAAATAGAAAACATGAACCACTTTGTTGAACAAGTTCTCACCAAAACATGTAAGAAGTGAAGCAAAAATATCCTTTCTATTAAGGAGTTTGGAGTGTTGTTTGTTTTTCAAGTGATAAAAAAATGCTGTCCAGATCTGCTAAAACTGCTACCGAAGCTGTTAGCATCTATGCTAATCGCTGTACGCTCTAGGAGATGTTGAATGGGCCGTCCCGCTTTGAGCTGAGCACAGTCGTTGTAGATTGGAGCTTGGCAAGATGGATCCTGATTACAGACATTGAATTAGGCTAATCCAGCTGCACTGCAAGGTTAGAGAAAAACTCTTCAGCTGAAAATAACACAAAAATGCCAGATAAAAGTAGGTAGTAAAGTCTGGCAGTTGGACCATTTAAAGCATTCAACATATTTGATTAATCATTTGCTTTTCAGCCATCAAACTCTGCTACTGATTTAAGAATTATCCAGATCATATATTTTTTTTATTCCACAGCCTTTTATTACACAGACCCAAATGTCTTTGTCCCACTCAGGCATTTGAACATTAATTTTTGACCTAATGTCCTTGAATAAGGGCTTTAAACTGCCTCTCTTGGAAAAAAAAAATGTCATTTTGTTAGAGTTAATCATTGCAAAAAATGCCGGAATATTGTATTTTTGCTATGAAAAACATGAAAAACCTGTTAGTTTTCTGTGAGTAAGGAATAAAAAATTCTTCAAAAATTATGTCTAAAATGTTGCCAATATTTTAGGGGTCCCAAGCAGTCATGGGCCCCAAGAATGTTCCTAACTTCACCCATATCAAACCCCCTGATGAAAATCATGTTCCACAGATGTTTCAAGGTTTTTAGAATATTTTTTTCTTTTTTAGATTTTAGCCACAAGGCAATAGGAGGCTGTTATTGTTGGGGAATTATTTGGTCTGTGTGTTTTTTAATTTTCCACAGAATCATCACACTCGTATCTTTAGTGGTTTCCTCACATCATTTGTCAAATGCTTTACTTCCAGGTTGCATCACGGAGGGATTTTTAAAGTGAATATATTATATGTCAATGGTAACAATATTATGGGATGATTATTGGTATATTCTGAAGAATTTACTGAATAATTTTGACTTTATTATTCTGTGGAAATCAGTGGGAGAGTTTCCCCTTGCTGTTTCAGTGGCAGTCACCCAGTGAATATCTGGCTGTAGTGTTTCCTGTTGAGTAGAAAGAGCGGCCTGTCAGGACCATCAGCAGAGGGGCGTTCGGGCTCGAAAACCATCAGCTATTAAAACAACAGCCTGTTCCTCCGTTTCCAAAACTTGACACAAGATTTTATAACCATAAACCTCCTCATGTAACATCTGAAAACTTAGGTGTTCAAGCAAGGACAGTCAGTTCATAAACTACCACAGGCCACGATATGAGGTGTGACCCACGTTTGCCTTCAAAACCACCCTAAGTCTTCTTTCAACACTGGAAACATTCCTCAAAGATTTTGGTCCATACTGACATGATAGTATCACACAGTTTCTGCAGACTTGTCAGCTGCACATTCAAGATGCTCTATTCCACCACAGCCCAAAGTTGCTCAGTTCGATTGAGATCTGGTGACTGTGGAGGCCACTGAAGTACAGCAAACCCATGTTAAGCTCAAGAAACCATTTGAGATGATCTGAGCTTTGTGACATGGCACTCTTTTCTGCTGAAGTATCCCCCAGAAGATGGTACAGTGTGGTCACAGAGGGATGGACATGGTCAATGATGATACTCAGGAAGGCGGAGGTGTTTAAATGAGGCTTGGTTGGCACTAATGGGGCCCAAAGTGTGCCAAGAAAATATCCCCCACATCATTGCATCACCGCAACTGTTGAACTGTTGATACAAGGCTGAATGGATCCATCCTTTCATGATGTTTACACCAAATTCTGACCCTACCATCTGGATGTGGCAGCGAGAATTGAGACTCTGTTACTGTCCAGTTTTGGTGAGCCAAAAATGACTGGCACCTGGTATTGTCTTCTACTGCTGTAGCCCATCAAATTTCAATGTTTAACTTATGTATGTTCAGAAATAACCCTCTGCATGTCTTAAATTGCATATGACTATCTGATTTACTGTTGCCTTTTCCATTATCTGGAACCACTCTGGCCATTTTCCTCTGACCTCTAGCATCAACAATCCAGAGAAATGCTGCTTACTGGATATTTTTGCTTTTTTGGATCATTCTCTAAACCCTTGAGTTGGTTGTGTATGAAAACCCAAGTAGATAAGCAGTTTCTGAACCTGCATGTTTGGCACCAACACCATCATGTATCTTATGTAGGTATTTATACCAAAAGAGTAGGGGAGACCGGGGACAATTGCAACATGTCATTTTTCTCCAATCAGAAGAAAGCTAGAGTGATGTCCCTCACACTGCACATGCTCAGTTGGCTGCTCCCTCTTGCAGAGAAAAAGAGAGAAGATTTGAGAGCTGCTCCAGGATTTATTGTAATAAAAACTGTTTTTGAGGCATGACAGTATTTTTTTTCTTGAACTTTTTTTTCATTAAACTGTGGTCACTGTTTTTGTGATTCAGCTCAAACTTGTATGGCTTAAACAAGTGATATGTTAACTTTTAGCTAATATTAGTTAGCATGCATCAAGTCACATTGATTAGCTAGCACATGTGGTTTTATCATGGCTGACGGGTGCGGGGACAGTTCCCTGTTCAATGCATTAATATAAAAACAGACCAAGATGCATCTTCTACAGTTGTGTTTTTCCGCATTGTTTTTGGAGGGCCAGTTTTCTCAAATTTGCATTATGAATGCATATACTGACAACAGATTCAATGAAATATCATGACTTTTTGCTTTCAAAATGCAAATTATGAAGAAAGTACTTTCTGTAATCATCGTTAAATGGTTTTTACTATTAACAGACAGATGTAAGTTTATTGTATAAAAATTTGGTTTGTCTAATCGAAACTATGTCTGAGTAACAGAGTCAAATGCAAAAAGTGTTGTAACCCGGTCTCCCCTATTTTAAAATCCCCATCTATTGTGCTCCTCTTTTTGCATCATATTTAGCAGCTGTGACTTACATGTTTTTCTTTAAATTCGTAAAATACCCCAAATTACAAAGAATTTAAAAAATAATAATTTGGAGTAACATAATCGAATAATAGATAAGATGTGATTAATATAAGGCGTTTCTTTATTTAAGATATATTGGATTTAATGGAAGATGTTTATAGCCCTGATCTTAAAAATATTAAAATAAATAATAGCTTTGTTTTAGAGCACTTTACAGAAATTTTTGAAAATGTGCTGAAGTGCTACAATTTCCCCCGCCTTCCCCAACTTTGAGGAATCCTTTTTTCTTTTTTTCTTTTTTTAAACAAACCAATTTTATTTTTTTTATTTTTTTTTTTTGGGGGGGGGGTACAAGACACAAATCCATACTGTAGGTTTAAGGTGTAGTTTAATCATTAAATTCTTAAAATAACTTTAAAATCAACCATTTAAAGTCGAGGGCTTGTTTCAAATTGTGACACAGCAACAGCCACACAACCCCGCCTGCCCGAAAACGGTCCTGGTTACTTGGCAACTACAAAAATGTCATCGACCAATCAGAAGCTCAGCTCGGCGCATTGATACAGCCGAACTCCACATCCCTCCGCCCGTAGCAGCTGCCGATGATGAACGTTGGAGTTTTTGTGGAAAAATACAAAATTATTACCTAATCTTGGATATTTCACAGTAAATAAAAGCAGTGATGTGTTTTTGTGTCATAAAAGACTCATTAAATTAAAAGAGGGACTGTGTTGTCTCACGGTAGTGCACGGACTCGGCGGGTCGTACTTCGGCTGTATAAAATAGGCGTGTGTTCACGCAGCGGAGAGGTTCAAACACTGACTTTAGAGAGAGAAGGAAACGCGTGTGTCTCCCAGGTGGTGGATTATATGGAGCTCTCTGCACGGACTCCAATCTAACGTCTTCTCTATTAACTTTGAAGGCTTTCGAGGCTCGTTTTTGGACGTGTAAGTACGCCGCTACACCCGCTGTTCTTGTCTGTTTGGGGGAATTTTGTTTAGTTTGGAAAGTAAGTTTTGCTGCGTTCACGTGCTCCTCGGATTTATAAGTTTTCCCGAAGATGGCACAATTTTCCATTGAGAATGCTGTCTTTAAAATGTGGTAGAAACGTTTGTGCTTAAAAGTAGCCTCACTTTATTGTCAGTAATTGACCCAGGGTGATTATCGAATCTTGAGTAAGCCTCCATGTGAGCGTTGCTAGGGTGAAGCTGCCTTTTCCGATTATTTCAAAGCTGATAAACGCAGGGCGAGATTTGCTTATAAAGTATACAGAGTAGATTCTGTAATAATTAAACAAGACATCTGTACATTAAAATGTGTGATATTTATGCATGTGTTGTCTTGTGCTTTTTTAAGGCGAGTCTTGCGAGTTAATGGTCGCCATATGGATTATTTTAAGTCAAACTCATCCTTCCTTTTTGGGGTAAAGTGATTAAAACTCAATGCTAGTTCTCGTCTGAAAGGGTTACTTAGCGGTTTGCACCGTGTAAATTTAGTGACAGAGGTAATAGTTTCATTCGTCACGGCTAAGTTGATAAGTCAGCTGGAACAAATAATCACCAGGGATGTGTGGGAGCGCCTTTAATCATCACTTTTGGACCTACACTTAAAATCCTGGATGTTTTTGATTGAGCGTACCACCGTCTTTACGGGACTTCAAGCTAGTTTGTATTGTCTCAACGGTTCTGGAATAAAAGTCGGGCTCGCGCTGTGAGCCTTTCTAGAAGCCTCACGAGCTCTGTCCTTTACTGTGAGTGCGTGCGCAGCTGACAGCGAGCAGGTTGTCTCGTGCTCACATTCAGCTCCGCTCGTGCTGAATGAACCATGATGCTGCTCCTCTTTAATAAGAATTAAACAGCTGGCAGGCTGTTGTTTCATATTAATTGTCATTTTTGCGATTTTAATGTATTTTAACATGTTTTTAGAGCATATAAATTATTAATTGTAATCAGTCTTTTGATTTAATATGCTGATAGTTGAAACATGTTCTGTTTACAAGGCTCTGCTTGTTTTAACTCGCATTTGCCAGAGTTTGAAAGCTATTATAATGTAGCTGAAAGGTATGTGTGCTAGGGTTGTCAGGACACCAGAATCTGAATCATGATACTTATAACTAGAAGTGCTCAGAGAGCACAACCCTCCACCGAGACATTTTTTTTTACACTAGTTGCCAGATCTGGGCAGTTAATTAAGTTTTAAATCTCAGATACGATGACTGTTTTCCAAAGTTTGAAAGCCTGAATAATTGAAGTCAAAAGATGACTTTGCAAAATGACACGTTGAACTTTTTTTTGGTTGGCATTATTAGAGGTATTAGGTTTTTTTTTTTTTTTTTGTTTTTTTTTTTAAACACATTTTTTATGTATTGCCTGTTCTTTAGTAATCAGAATGACAGTTTAGTTGGTTGTATAACCAATTACATCATTTGGTGTATATTTTAAAATCGGTAAGTAAATATGACTCATAATCTTGATCACAACGTCTATTAAAATAGCCCTACTATTTTCCCTACTTCGCACTGTCAACAAATTCTTGTACTGAAATCCTGGATCCGCATCTTGATTGGATCACCACTAAATTCTATTCACTTCTTCCTTGTGCCATGATTAACTTTCTCTGAAATTCATCAAAATCTGTTCATAACATTTTGAGCTATCATGCGAACAGACGGACAGACAAATGCTGGCCAGGACATAACCTCCTTGGCTGAGGTAGATGCATGATGTTACCAGCACAGCATTGATGTCTGCAGATAACTGCCAGCTGAATATCAGTTATCACCAGATATTAAAGCCTTTGCTGATATTTCAAGCTGTTATTTTGGCTGCATAGATTGGCCATACATTTCCCATATATTGGCTGTAATAGTGGCAGATTTTACGATAATGGTTTACCTCATCATCACTGAATGTCACTTTTAAAAGTCCAAAGTGTTATTAATTAATAAATAAAATGTTGTTTTTCCTGCTTCACATTTGTTTATAACACATTTAGACCATGACCATGAAAGGAACAGGTCAATCCAACAAAAAATAGACTTTATGCTCTTGACAAAAAATACAAGTTCAAAAATATCTACATATCTGATATTGGTAAAAAGATATCATGCAGGTAATGGAGAAACAAGGAGTCAAATGGATCAATGTCTGCTGCCAACTAGAGGCTGGAGGTTGACGGTACAATCTGATGTATAGAATGTCTGTAAATTATTCAATGAAATATCACAATGTTGCACTGAAAATATTGATACCGCTTTTTGCCACAAAATATTGTGATATATTGGTGTATCAATATTTTCTTTCACCCCTATTAAACATGTCAATAGGGGTGCCAAAGGGGGAAAACTGTTGCATATTGACAAAATTCCAAAGGAAACATTTATAGTGGTCTGACATTCCCTGAAAATTGCTTCGAAATTGATTCATGGTGTCCAGTCAAGAAAGAGATGTTTTTGCTGGTGTTTGTCAATCTGTTTGTTTTTGAGTAAGATAACTCAAAAAGTCAGGAAGAGATTTTGATTACATTTATAGGGATTGTTTTTCATGGCACAAAAAAGAGTGAGGACTTGTTAACGGTATGTGATATGGCAGGGTTTTTTTTCACGTTTTTGACATTATTTGAAATACCTTGGTGGAGGTTTGTGCTCTCAGACCTCTTCCAGTTTTGAAGGCATTACAGTTTGTTTTTTGCCAGTGTAGATCAGCCTTAATACAATAAGATCCTGACACCTTTATACAAGAAAGATAGATTTAAGCCAAGATAGATTTGCCAATAACAAAAACTGGTGTGGAAGCAAGGTGGCGTAGCACGTAGTGAACATGCCTTACAGCAAGAAGTTTGCTGGGTCGATCCCATGGTCAGTCGAGGTCTTTCTGTGTCAAGTTTGCATGTTCTCCCCATGCATACGTTGGCTTGCTGGCTTCCTCCCACAGACCAAAACCTCACTAGGTTGATTTGTGACCCCAAATTGCCCTTAGGTGTGAGAGTAAATGGTTGTCGGTCTCTCTGTGTCCCTGTGATTGGCTGAGGACTGGCTCAGGGTGTACCCCACTTTTCGCCCAATGTCAGCTGGGATAGGCCCCCAAAAGTGATAAGCAGAATAGATAATGGATGGATGGATGTTTATAGGCTCCCATCTTGGCTTTAAAGTTGTAATTTTCTCATAAAATTCACTTGTAGATGAGGCGAAACACAATTAAAATGGGTTCAAGCCTAAACAGCAATTGAAATATTTAAGTTTTCATTTTAATGGAGTTTTAATAGAGTTCAGGAAGAAGTAATGCACAGTTAGATTTGTCCAGAAACAAACTGCATGACTTTTTCTTTGTTGATTTTAATACAACACGTTTGAGCTTTTACTTTTTCGTCTTGAACAGTTTAAAAATTGTGATTTAGTGCTTCCTCTTTTGCTCCAGTATCTTGGCTAAAGATTTTGGTGTGCTACCTTTGACAGATTTTAACTTTTGTTTTCCTTACTGTGGTTTCAGTTCATCTTAACGCTGAGAGAAAAGATGGAGAACAAAGAGGATACAAAGAGTTCCGACTCTGTCAGCGTCCTGAATTGGGAGCAGGTGAGCCGCCTGAATGAGGTCCTGACTGAGGTGGTGCCTGTCCATGGGCGAGGGAACTTCCCAACCTTAGAGGTGCGCCTCAAAGACATTGTGGCCCGCGTGCGCACCCGCCTGGAGCTGAGCGGGATCAGTGTGAAGGATGTTCGTCTTAATGGCTCCACGGCCAGCCACGTGCTGGTGCAGGATATAGGCTGGAGCTACAAGGACTTGGATGTCATCTTCAGGGTGGACCTGCCACACGAGGCAGAGTTCAGGCTTATTAAGGACGTGGTTCTGGGTACTCTGCTGGACTTCCTGCCTGAGGGTGTGAACAAGGAGAAAATCACACCCATGACTCTGAAAGAGGCCTACGTACAGAAGCTTGTGAAGGTCAGCACAGAGCAGGACCGCTGGAGCCTCATCTCCCTCTCCAACAACAACGGCCGCAACGTGGAGCTGAAGTTCGTGGACTCGATACGCCGACAGTTTGAGTTCAGCGTGGACTCCTTTCAGATTGTGCTGGACTCCATGCTCGCCTTCTACGAGCTGGCGCAGACGCCCATGTCGCAGGCCTTTCACCCCACCGTGAGTGGGGAGAGCATGTACGGGGACTTCAGCATGGCACTCAGCCACCTGCGGAACAAGCTCATCGCCACCAAGCGGCCGGAGGAGATCCGCGGTGGGGGCCTCCTGAAATACTGCAACCTGCTGGTGCGGGATTTTCGACCTGCCAACGAGGAGGAGTTCAAGGGCCTGGAGCGGTACATGTGCTCAAGATTCTTCATAGACTTCCCGGATATCGGCGAGCAGCAGCGCAAGGTTGAGGCCTACCTCCAGAGCCACTTTGTGGGTGAGGAGAAGAGCAAGTACGAATACCTCATGATCCTGCGGCGGGTCGTCAACGAGAGCACGGTGTGCCTTATGGGTCACGAGCGGAGGCAGACCTTGCACCTCATCTCTCTGATGGCCTTTCGGGTGCTGGCGGAGCAGAACGCCATCCCAAACGCATCCTGTGTCACCTGCTACTACCAGCCAGCGCCTTACGTCCGAGACCACAACTTCAGCAACTACTACGTGTCAAACCAAAACATTCCAACATGGCTGCCATGTAACTGACAAAACAAGGGCCCGGACGTGCATGAGGGCCCAACTGCTGCTGCTTTTGAGGAGAGAGAAGGAATATGAGAAATAAAACTCCCCAAAAAATGTATTATTGAGGCAATAAATGTTCCTCTCAAGGCACAATTATGTTGAAAGGACAAGCGTTTCACTTTGTTTTTGGACTCTTTGGTCATTCCTTATCTACAGAGTCGTCAAGGTCATTTAAGGAGTAATATTTTTAAGTGTTTTTTTTTTTTCTTCTTCAGTGTTTAGTTGTTTCTGTGTATCAACCTTACTCTTAATGGAGTTATGTGCCTTAATCTAAAGGTGTACCCCCTCGGTAATTAAGTACGGGCTATCTCCACGTCCAAAGGGAAGAAGAAGAATGTTGTAGCCTTGAATTTGTTTTCCTCCTGTGATTAAAAAAAAAAAAAATGTGAAAAGGAAGAAAAAAAGTTAAAAAGTGAAAAATAGTATTGGGGGAAGGGTAGTAAAAAGAAAAAACAAAGCACCAGTGTTATATAAGTTCACATGGGAGGTGGTACGTCATTATCTTAGCCCTCAAACTGAACGGGAGTCGATTTGTTTTAATCCATTCTGACGCGCAAATATCTCAGATATTCGTGCTTTCCCTTACATGCCAAAAGTGCCTGTTTTGTGAACAATGCAAGAAAAAGAAGTGCATTTTTATGTTTTCCACTATGAATTTCAGTGCAGGACTTGCTCCCCTCCTCCCCCGTTGTCCAGTTTAAACAGCCCTGTATTTTTCAGCCAGTGGAAATCCACAGTGAGGCAGCTCAGGCCTCGGATCGACGGGCTCCTGTGTGTCTGTGGAGCTTATTTCTCCCTGTGTTTTCTGTCACTTCCAAAGCCTCACGAGAGACCTCCAGATGCCACAATCCTCTGGCTTTCGTAGAGGTTGCAGTGACTGACAGGACAGATTTGACTTGGATTGCGTGGAGAATGCCGCTGGCCTCGTTGCCTGGTGCGAGAGCGAGCTGGGGAGTGTCAGGAGTGACAGGCCGACTGGCTGTCCCTTCCCTTAAAAGGAGCAGCACATGGCCGTCCCGCAGGGTCGTCCCTCACAGCCATTGCAGGCTCGACGGCGGCCCTGAAATGGGATCCTCCTCTGACGCAGCTCAGCGACCGGCTCTTTAACTGCGGGGCCGTCTATAATTATCATGTTTTCTTTTTTGCTTTCCTGGAGGAGGCACCTTTTTTTAAAAGCAGGGACCAGCAGCAGCTCTGCCACCTTACATGTGTGGGAGCCGAATCACTTCCTGTCCTGCTGGGACCACGCGAGTGTTTGAACCCCTTTTGTGGTCATAGGAGGACAGGCTGCAGGGATTGGTATGTTAAGAGACACGCCAGCATGTCTGCTCCCCCCTCAGACTTAGATTGTGATTTATCCAGGAAGCTGCAACTTACTCGAGCCGTGAGACGATCCGCTGAACCAGCTGTGAAAGAGTGCCCCCTCCACTCAATTAACTCCAAACTTCTATTTATAGACCGGACTGTAACAAGTAAGGATAGACAATGATATCTGAATATTCAAACAGCACGGTCTAAATTTAACTCTTTGACTCACCAGCCAAGAGAGCAGGTAGATTAACAAATACCAGCCAAGCGTATTTTATATCTATCTCTCTAGTATCTAGTAAATGTAGTTTTCAATTCGGTTAATTCAGCATCATGTTCTTCAGATCAGATCAGTGGATACAGACATGGTTATCAAATGTAATTGAACAGATTATATTAGACATGGCTGTAAAAGACAAACATTAATCCATCCAGCCAAATGAAAAATCTACTGGTTTGTTGCTTGGTGATTCATTTTTCACCCTGAAACAGACATTTATTAAGAAAAAATACAATTTATTATGACTTATCTCAATTCCAAACTATATTTTTCTATTTTTCCACTCACATTGATGTGGTACTACTGCTACACTGTGGCTATAAATCAATCATTAAATGACATAAAAAGAAAAAGCTATAATGTTCGGGTGACTCAACTAAGGTGCTCTCTGAACTTAAGAAATCTATTTTACTGAACATGTATTGCATAGGATAATTAATATCAGCTTAACTTGGTATTGTCAAGATAGAATGATTGGTTATTAAGTTGACATTAACAATGCTATGCTACATCTGTAAGACAGTCAGTGGCATTTTTCATAAAGTAGGGATTATCAGCAATGTTGTTATAGGCACATATGACCATTTTTAGAGATATTTACAGCCAATATTTTATTTTTTTTAAATCTACATATATCCCCATGTATCAACAGAATGTACAAATTAACAATAATGGTTTCCATTACCATCACTGAAAGTCCACTTTTATGAATCAAAATCATCTTTTGTTGACGAATAAAATATTTCCTTTTTGTTTTACATCTCTATCTAACACAAATAGCCTTTCAATATTAAGTAAACAGGTCAGTATTGTTAAAGTAGTAGCCTTGTGCTGTTGACAGAAGTGATTGTTGTTGGTGATTATGAGTTTTGATGTGTTGGCATAATGGCAAAAAGTCAATATCATGCTTCCCTTAAGGAAAAGATGCGCAAAATATTGGATTTTTTTTTTACAGATATTCTATGTGCTGATATTTCAAAACTCTCAATATCATACCAGTAAATACATATTTTAGTTTTGTCAAGAGCACAATGTCTCTACTACACTTGAAATGTCTTTTTCCTTTCCTCATGTGTTTATTTCATTCTCCAATAAATGATACTGTGATATATTTTAAATATAGACATTAAAAAATGATAAAGTTCAATGTCAAACATCCACCAAAATGAAGGTCAATATCTTAGGACAATGTATATTTCAGATTATGGGCTGTAAATATCAGCAGAAATGTTCATATCTGCAGTAATCAACTTTTTAAGCGTTTATCTGCGATACTGATATCATGCCTTTAATGTCGTTTATAACTGGAGTTGACTCTCAAACTCTGTGGTGCATTCTGGTCCATCTCTTAGAATATTTATATTTTCCTTGAATTATTGTCGGTGATTTTTCTCGACGCGTACATCCCTAATAAGCTGTTAAACTCGGAGTGGGGCACGATGACCTCAGCTGTGACCTTAACGTATCCTCTCCCCTGACGTTGTTGCCTCAGTTTTTGAGAGGAGGAAACTTCCTCTCCTCGATCTTCTCGCGCTTGTGGCAGCTCCTGCTGGTGTGTTTGTTCCCCCTCGGCCCTCGGTTTCTAAGAAAAGCTCTTAAATTCGTGCTCCCCGCCCTGTGAGCTGCTGCAGCTGTGTCTCAATGTTTACAGCAGATAACCAGGATGGTCTCTTATCAGGCTGGCCCACAGCTCCTGGTTGGTGAAAGGGTCTGAGGGGAGGTCAGCTCGGCCTGTTCTACAGGTCACACGCCAGGTCGGAGCTTTTTCTGCTGACTCAGCTGTCTTTTCTAACAACAGATGAGGTGCCACAAACTGTCCCGCTTTGGACCAAAGTCCGCTTCGAAACCAGCAACTGAAACCCTCAAGTGCCTTTAACTCCTGTGGTGATTTGAGCTTTTAAATTTATTTTAATGGTGATCTAGGGGAAGGGTTCGTTTGTTTCTGTCCCTTTGAATTGGTGACAAAAACACCGTCACCACAGTGTTAGATTTGAGTTCATGTAAAGAAACAAACAGATTTTGTAGGTGAGGAAAATCATTTTGGTTTGATTTGAAATTTTGAGTTTTTTGGTTTTATTTTCTTTTACATTGTTTTTTTTTCCCTTTTTGTATTTTTTGTTCCAGCCCCGGTCTGTATTTTCCTCCAAACCCATGTCTAGTCATTCCTGTTTTTTGTTCTTTTCCTTCAAGCTAAGGTCTCATTCTCACTGGCAGCCATGTTTATTTCAGCCTCATATCCTTTGAAACTTTTGTTTGTCCAGAAATTGTTTTGTAGATCCACCTGCTCCAGAGCAACCTGCCTTTATTTTGTCTGACTTCTTGTTTGTTCCCATCCAAACCAAAGCAATACCTTAAGTGCACTGACGAGCCATCCTGTGGCACAGTAGCTGGAGGTCGCCCAGCAGAGACCCCATACTAACAGAAGCACTTTAGAGAGGCCTTGTTTTACTCCAAACCCAGCCACCTGAGAGGAATGTAAATAAGCTAATGTGGTCGATTGCTGGAGGGAGTCGAGCTGGTTCTCAGGGACATAAATGATGTGTTTTTGAGGACTCTGTTTTGTCCCTTTTTTATTTTACTTTCGGGGGTAAATTGGTTTAATCTGCCTTTTGTCATGAGACGTCCCCTCCTGATTCTCACCTCGTCTTTTCCTCTTCTTTGTATTAATAATAACCCTCTTCGTCTTACCAAAACTGCAGATTCTTATTTGGGTAGATTTGAGCTCTACAGGCTGATATTTTCATCATCACTCAGTGGATGTACTTTCCTGATTATTGAAGTACTAAAATATTCATTCACAGTCTTCACCATGTTTGAAACTCCAATTCAGTTCCAGACTGTGGCAGCCATTTTCTTTGATATTATGCTGTTAAAATTGTTAGATCATTTGCCTGATGCTTGTAGTTATTTTGAATGCAGGGTATCTGTTACTAGTTAATCTAAAACTTGAGGAAGATATTTGGCCTTATCCAGGTTAAATATTTGTCAGTTCAGTAGCTGCTGTAAGACGATAGATAATTGTTGCATTTAGCAATTTTTCCAACAAATATTGCTATAAGTCAGGACATGGCTTATGGTTAACATTATCTTTTTACATATTTATGTACAATTTTCTTAAATTGTTTGAACTCCTGTCCTAATTATGTTGTTAAGATCATGATTTCCATCCCGTATTATTGGTTGTCTTGTGGTAGACGTATGTTGTCAAATATGTTGTGCCACCAACGTATGATTACACCTTTGGTATTGTGTTGCATAAAACTTCTTAAGGTTAGGCTTTGGTGTTTTTTAGCCATGCTTAGTTTTTGTTGCTGAAATACACATCATGAGCTTTGGTTCTGTGGTTAGTTACAAACATTTAAGGAGGAAATGTTTGGCTTTATTTCAAGTTGTAACATTTGTAAGATAAAATGGTTACTCGAGTTAGCAATCAGCCATTCACCAGCTAATCTTCTTGTGTTGTAAATTAAATGCTGACATGCCCTTTAAAGGCTAAGATGTGCTATAAATGACTGAATTCTTAGCTTCATTATGATGTTGGCAAACTTGAAAACTAAATGTGAGCATCAGCTGTTCTCTGGTGTGGCCAATAATTAATGGAATATTTTCATCCACCAATATCAAGTCAGCTCCCCCATCAAAGTAAATGCTTGTTTTCTTCCAGAGGAAATCAAATGGAGTGCTAGCTTTTGCCTTTTGCTGTCTAGGAAGGAAACCTGCAATCAGATTTTGTTGAGTTGAAATACATCCCTATGTCTCCACAAATGTAGCTGGAGTTGGTTTGCATCATTGGTTATAGTTTCTTATGTAGTTACCTAAAATCTAGGGGGCGCTATAAGGTCATATTCCAGGTTAAAACATTTGATAACATAGTGGCCTCAAGACCACGGCTAATGCTAGCACTCTGGTATCTACCACCTTATATTGCTGTTAGCAATGGCATGCTTGAATGCTAACTGTAGCTTTGGTTGTACATCATAGACATTGTGTGATTTCTCAGGTAATTTTGATAAAGCAAAACAGGCAGTTAATTGCTAAGATTGACAGCTTTCTCTTGAGTCCAGTAAGTCATCTAATATGTTGTTCCACCAGAGTTTGGTTCTGTTTAATCAAACATTTTAAAGTCTACTGTTAAGCTGCTTTTTAGCCCATAGAAAGTTTAGCTTCAGGTGCTAATGTTAGCCTTTGTCTGATGGTGAATCACCTGTAATCAGGTATAACATTTTGGCAGTGAATATGTCTGTGTCACCTGTCTGTGCCCTTCTAAGTTGCTTATGTTGAATTTGTCATTTTTGTCGACAGTTGCTTTAAAATTTGGTGGAGATGTTTGGACTTATTTCATTTCAAAACGTTTGATAGCTTAACGGTCACACTTGGGCCACGGCTAGTGCTGTAGCACTCTGGTATTTCCATGTAATGTTGCTGTAGATGCCTGAATGCTAACATCACCTTTTATTGCAATAAGTAACTTGGTGCAAAGTGAGCAAATTCCTGGCCTTATTGTCCCGCAACCAAGTTAGTGGTTTATCGCCTGCATTAACTGATACCTGATGTTGGCTAAGAAGAAGTCGTAAAAAATGTTTCAGCAGAGTTTGGGTTGTTTTTGCCTTTTTCTTTATGTTTTATTGGATTTTCAAAAGTAAAAACAAAAGTTCAGCTCCGTTAACCAATAGATACTTGGACACAATTACTTGCATCAGCTTTTGTCCCGTGGATTGTGAATCCGTCTTCAAAACTTTTGTTTTGACTTAAAATATGTCCCCATGTCTAGGGATGCACAATATTGTATTTTTGCAGATATCTGATAGGACTATATTTAAAATCTTTTTTGGCCAATACTGATATCAATACTGATTATATAGATATAACTTGACCCATCAGTTTGTTACACCTAGAATAAATGCAAATGTATATATTTAACAGTAAAATCATGCTTCATCTGCCCTGTCCTTTAAGTAGGGATGCACAATATAATGAGTACAATATTGATAGCGGCCAAAAATGGGAAATATCAGTACTGGCTAATATTGACATTTTTGCCCATATTACAGCCGATATGTATGGCTAATATATCGGCTATAATATCTGCACCTTACCCTCACTGCATGTGTACAATTAAAAATCAAAAGTCTCCTTTTTTTTCTTTTTTTTTTTTTTCTTTTTTTTTTAGAGCTAAATGTTTTTCTTCAACATCTGTTCCTCACACAAATAGACCACCACTTTGACAGCAACAATTCAATTTAAGCAAAGACTTTGTGCTCTTAATTAAAAATATCAGTATTGTTATCAGCGATAAGTTCCTAAATATCATCAAAATTCCAATATCGTGCATCCCTACTTCTAAGAGATGTTAACACTGATTTACAGATCTGTTGATATATTTTTTGGGAGTGTATATTTGTAGTTTAAAATCAAAATGCTAAAAATGAATGCAAACATATACAGCTAAAATATCAGCAGTACAGGTCAGCAGAAATTTTCATGTATTCTGATACTAATATCATGCTGGTAACATTGTGCATACCTACCTGTGTCCCCTCAGATGTTCACTATTCCTGCCTTTTAACTGCTTGGATTAGAGTTAGTTGTAGTTTCTGTTACATTAAATTGCAGCTTAAAACATTATGCACTAATTAATGTGGGTGCTCTGCCCTCTCCAGGCTGATTTTGACAGATTTTAGGTTAAAACGATATATTTGAGTACAGATTCCTTTTGTGAGATAATAGCTTATATCTGATTTTCCATCAGCCAAAATGAAGCTTAGCCCGAGCATACCTTTTGAATGTTTTTTTTTTTTTTTTTTAATCTTATTTCCCTCCAGATCTTCTTGCGTTTTCATTTCCTTTTGTATAGTGATAGTGTCGTTTCTCTCAGCAGTTACTCTAAAACTCATCTTTAAACCGTCTGCATCCTGTCGACGACCACAGACCGCAGCCAATGTTAGTGCTCCACCTTTTACCACATAGCATTGGTGTTTGCCAAGGCAGTGCTTAATGCCATGTGATAGTGCTGCACATGAAACGATTGAATTCAGAGCCTTTATTGTGCTGCCGGCAAGTCGACGTGGTTGTTTGTCTTATTGTGGCTGACAGGTTATCAAATTTGTTGTTCTTCCAAAGTTTACCCTGACATTGGGACGGATTTTAGGCAAATTCTACCACTTAAAGCCGACTTTTTATTGGCCAAAATGGAGTTTAACCCTAGCATTACCTTTTTTAAGTTTGATGCAACATCCTGAGCAAGTGCAACTTTGATAAAGTCCCAGTTTACCTCCAGATGTTCGTGCTTTATAATTTCTCAGCTTAGTTATTGATTTAGTTTCTCAGCAGTTACTTTAAAACTCAGATAAAAACTTTCTGCATCCTGTTGCAAACCACAAACATCAGCTCATGTTAGTGCTGCACCTTTTACCAATGCTGTTGCCATGGCAGCACTTTATGCCATCTGATAGTACTGCACATCAAGTTGATGGTTGATTGCTGACATGGTTGTCTTATTGTGGCTGACAGGTTATCAAATTTATCATTCTTCCAAAGTTAACCCTGACATTTGGACAGATTTTAGGCAAATTCTACCACTTTTTATTTACCAAAATGGAGCTTAACCTGAGCATTTCCTTTTTAAAAGTTTGATTTGACATCCTGAGCAAGGTGCTTCTTGGATAAAGTCCTAATAACCTCCGTTTGTTAATCATTAGAGGCCATTTTAGGTGCTAAATCAACAGATTCTCTGCATTGTTACGACTCAGCTAATTTTCCAACCATGAGTGTGATCTCTGAACAAAATGGTTGCAGTGTAGTGTCTCCATGGTTGTCACCCTTTCTGAGTGATGGTAAAAATCCTCTCTTAAATCCTGCTGTAGAGCTGAAGTAAAGACTTTTGGACTTTTTGTTGACGTCATTCACTAGAACTACTTTCAAGTGACGTCAAAGAAAATGAAACTAACCAAAAAGTGCATTTTCTGGATCATTTGTAGAGAACGCAGCCTAAATATTTAATCCTTCTGCGTCATCTTTGAGTCCAATCTTCCCTTCAGTGTTTACGGTTATTGTGGCTTTTCCCTGACGAATGATGCTTAAGAAAGCTTCACAGCGCCTTCGTCTGGGTTTGATGTATGTTTGCAGACTTTTTGTGAAGGACGAAATGGGTGTAAACAAAAAAAAAAAAAAAAAAAGAATGAAGTGTTTTTTGCCTTTTGTTGTTTTCTGGCCCCACTTTCTTCTCTGCTGTAAACCTGTCAGTGTTATTGATCCCACTGCTTCTCGCTCACTTCACCTTTTGTCCAGGCTCTGGACTTGGAGTGTTTATTTTTATTTATGACACTTGTACACGTATTGTTTGCTGGAGCGGGTGCAGAGCAAAGCTGTGGATTTAGATTTTGACGCTTGTCTGAAGTACAAGTCTTACACCATAGGAATGTGACGGAGGCCGTCTGGGCGCCCTCCTAAAAGTTTCTATATGAAGAGTTGTGAATTTATTTTGCAGCAGATTTGTGTTTACGTTCATGCGTGGAGGTGTGTGTGCTTGTTTGCATGTGTGTATGAAGGGATGCCTGTGGCTACACAAGTTTAAAAAGTGGGGAAAAAAATATGAAATTTTGTCGCACTATATATATTTTTTTGAAATAGTTAATGCAAAAAGAGCTTTTTTGTCAGCTTTGTGATTGTGACGATGAGTTTTTTTGATGGTTACAACCATTATACTATTTCATTTTTCAGCACTTTTACCTCACTTGAGTTTTTCCTTTGAATGGAAATGTACATGTACATCAGGAAAATGTGTTTGAAGAGGAAATAATGAATAAAGAGTATTAAATGCACCAACGGATTTCAGGTGTTTTCATTATGTTTGTGTCAAAATGTACAAATGTTTCAAAACTTGCAGTCAAGCTAATTCAGATTCAGACTTGATTTATCCTGAAGGGCAGCTCAGATTTGGAAGTAGACCATTTAAAGATGGCTCACTGTGGTCATAAAGGGATGGACATGATCAGGCAGGCTGTGGCATTTAAACCATGCTCAGTTGGCACTAAGGGGCCCAAAGTGTGCCAAGAGAATCTCCCCCACACCATCAAACCAGCACCAGCCTGAGCTGTTGATACAATGCAGGATGGATCCATGCTCTCATGTTCACACCAAATTCTGACCCAACCATCTGAATGTTGCCACAGAAAACAAGCATTTTTCCAATCTGCTGGGATTTTTACACACAAACATCTCTTAAAAAGTGGTCCACAAAAGAGGGAACATCCAGTGAGCAGCAGTTTTGTGGGCCAAAATATCTTGTTTATCCTCGAGGTCAAAGGAGAATAATAGGCAACAGTTACTCAGCTACTCAACTAGACAGCAGTGCTAATTTTGACAGCACTTTTTAATTTAGTTTTAGTCTTTTGCCTAAAATATTTTTTAATTTAGTCATCTGAATTGTTTTAATTTTAGTCTTTCACAACAATTTTAGTCGACGAAATCTTCTGTAAATTTAGTTGACTAAAATATGAAGTATAAAGTGTAAAGGCATTTTTTAATGTTTCCTTGAATTTCTGAAGTCATGTTTTACACCTGGATCCCGCCACCATGAAGCTAAAGCAGTTGTGATTGGATGTCCCTCTTAACTCATCCAACCTTTCCACACAACCAAAGTAGCTGTGATTGGATAAATTCCTAACTTGTCCCTACTTTCTACATGACCAAATTAGGTCTGATTGGATTAAGTCAAACATTTTCGTCTAGTTTTTATCTGTTACCAAAAATATCAGTTAATTTAGTTTTAGTTTTCGTCCATGTACACTTGTTTTGTTTTAGTTAAAGTCTAGTTTTTGTCAGGGGAAAAAAGGCTGTTGACGAAAACTATGACGAAAATAATGAGTCAACAAAAGTAACACTGCAAGAAAGCACTCAGGGAGCGCAAACCCCTGCCAAGGTAGCTCATATGTTGCTCTTATATCTATAAGCAATAGTTCCACGATAAAGTTACCATCATGATATGATTCATGACCCTGGAAACCCACAACTAGCACTGAGAATCATGTTGATATCATTATAGTTAGACAGTTATTGAGCAAAAACATCATTTGACAGTTATCTGGATCACCACCAAAATCTAATCGTTTTTAAGTTGGGCCATTACCAACATCTCCTGAATATTTCAGCAAAATCTGTCCAGTTGTTTTTTGCGTAATCTTTCAAACAAACAAACAAATGCTGACAAAACCATAACCTCCTTGGCAGAGGTAATAACCACTCATCACAAAGATGGTAGGCAGATTTTAATGTACGAAAAATAAAAATCTTGAAGCAGATGGGCTACAGGAGCAGAAGACCACACCAGGTGCCTCCCCTGTAAGGCTGGTACTTGCACAGGGATCACCTGAATTGCATTTGGATGATTGAAACAGAGTTGTCTGGTCCGATGAGTCTTGATTTCTTGTATCAGTGGTTCAGGCTGCTGCTGGTGTGATGGTGTGGGGGATGTTTTCTCATCTTACTTTGGGCCCTTTAGTACCAACTGAGAATCCATTCAACACTGCAGCCTACATAAGATTAGATTAGATAGAACTTTATTAATCACTGGGGAAGACTCCCTCAGGGAAATTAAGATTACAGCAGCGTTGTATCACAGTACACAGCGTATAAAAGCACACAGGGTATCAAAAAGTAAAAACAATTTGCAGATATAAACATAAATATGGCTACAAGCTACTGCTCCTTCCCATCCTCTGTCTTCCTGTCACTCCTCCCCCCAGTGAGGAGTTGTACAGTCTGATGGCCTGAGGGACAAAAGAGTTTTTCAGTGTGTTTTCATGAGTGTTGTTTCTGACCATGTCTATCTCTTTATGACCACAGCGCACCGTCTTCTGATGGAAACGCTCCATGTCTTAAAGCTCAAATCATCTCAGACTGGTCTCCTCAACATGACAATGAGTTCACTGAACTCTGCTGTCCTCCTGTCATCAGATCGCAGTCCAACGGAGCATCTTTGAGATGTAAGTGTGATGCTATCATGTTAATGTGAACCAGAATCAATGAGGAATGTTTCCAGTGCCTTGTTGAATTTTTGTCATGGTCTCTAAATTCATAAAGAAATAAGTCGCAGGTCATTCAGGCTCAAAGCTCCATCTGATTGGAATAATCTTCCTTCCTCTTTTAAGTCCATCACTTCTGTTTTATCTTAAGATCAAATTTATTATCCCTCTTATGAACAAGCTGTTCATGTTTTTGATAGTGTTTTGTGTTTTATTTGTTTTACTGCTTCATTCAACATTGCTGTGGCATTCTGATGTTGTGTTGTATTGTGAATGTGTGAGAGCACTGTTTTTGTGAGGTGGTGATGGGATGGGAGGGGATGTGGACGTGGTAGAGCAGTGTGTTTTGTGTTTGCTGTGTATTATTGTAACGTATTTTTTGTGTTATTTTTTGTATCTGTGTTGGGACCCCCTCAAAAACGAGCTGTCGCATCTCAAGGGTAACCTGACACATCAGACGGACAGTTTCATATATCCTTCATGGAAATATATCACTAGTTCATCTGCAGAAGAGCCCATAGGAAATGTTTGCAGGGGCAGAACCTTCAAAAACAACTGGTGATTGGACGATCAGCCTGTCAGTCACACTCATCACAGACCAATCACATCAAGCCACAGTATGATGACAGAGATTGCTTCAGAAGCTGCCATTGTTTTCAAATATGCAGTCACTTCCTGCCGTTGTCACATCTGCAGCTCCCGCCTCTTTCCCCTGATCAGCTTTTGGCCGTGAAATCGAAGGGGGTTGGAGCTTAGGAAGATGGATTTCAGACAATGAATCAGGCAGGTCCATCTGCTCTGCAAGGTTATCTCAGGGGGCTACGCTAAATAAAATTAAAATATGCCATGAAGAATTAAGAAGCTCTGAAGGCCAAAAGAGGTCCAACCCTGTACTAGCAAGGTGTACCTAATGAAGTGGCCAGTGGGTATATATCTCAGACTCTCATCTTCTTTGACTCTTGTGGGCACTCTGACGATGACCTGAACCCGGCATGTTTTCCATCTTCATCAGCGGGTCAGTGGTTAGCGGTGAGGTCAGTCATCTCTGCAGTTATGAATCCTCGTCTCCTTCCTCGCTGATCCGAGCTCAGCGGAAAACACTCGGCTCCTGCCAGAGTTTTTATTGGATCATAAAAGCCTGGATGTTCAGGAGCACTTCAAAGCTTATCGACCTTCAGCTTTACCGTACATTTACATCTCTGCAGAGCTCGAGCTCAAACCAAAACAAGAGGAGGAAGCTTGAGCTGCTGAAAGAGTCACCCAATGATGATTTACTCTCTCTGTGGAGAGTCAGAGGAAAGTTGGTCTGTGGGTTGAGGAGAGTGTATCACTGTCTGCTGTGTCACTTTCCTCTCAAACAGGAAGTCCCCCCTGCAGACCTGAGCGATGGACTTATCTGCTGGGCTGATTCACTGTGTGGACTGAGGGGGTGCAGAGCTCTGCCCTCACCAACCACTTTTTTCCATCCTCCTCCGTCCACGTGCTGACTTTACAGACTTTAATGACCTTTTATTTTTTAATCCAATTTCCTAAGTCCTCCCCCTCTCCAGCGTGGTTTGTGGTTTTTATGTGAAAAAGCTGCAAAAAATTAGCAGTGTTTTGTTCTCAAGAGTCCCCTCTGTGTCATAGAGTCCAGTAAATAACTCTGAAAATGTTCAAAAATGGGATTGATCTCAGACACGCAGGGGGTAAATCTTTATTTATTGTCTTTGTAATGACTCTGCAGCTGAATTCAACATTTTCTCCTCTGGTCGGGCCTTTTTTTAAACTTGCAAAGCAGCACCTGGATCTCGTCAGGACTCCTGCAGTCTGAGAAAGCTGCAGTGATTCTGAAACCATCAGAGTCACAGCTTTCAATTCAGTTTCATGCTTCAGAAACCTCAGAGATGATCTGCTGAACTTTATTAGTTGTTACTCAGATAATTTGATGAAAATTCACTGAAATAAGAGCAGAAATTTGCTCCTTTGCTCCTTAAAAAACGTTATTTCAGTTAAATATTTCTCCCCATTAATAACACCAGTTGGTGTTGTATTTTATATAGGAGTGTACGATATTTACCGGAGAACCCTCACCCTGTTTTGGCTGTTTTAAGCCACAATTTCAGCTGCTGTATAAACATAACAGATAAATATTTTTTTTCTGTTTTTTTTCTCTTCATCAAGCTCAGCCCTGACCAAAAATAATTAATATTTGAAAAAAATATACATTTTAACCCTTTAAATGCCAATTTCATAGGAGGTGTCACTGATTTGGGGAAAAAACACACAAAATGACCAATTTTCAATGTAAAAAAGTATCAGAGGCTGGAGATTTTTTACATGCTATCACAGTCTTGGATATGTCAGAGATTAGTTAAAACATTGGCTTTGGTGCATTATTATTTTTTGTGTGGCATCAGATTTTAAATTTTACTTCCTTTGGTCCTGTTTTGGCTGTTTTAAGCCACAACTTTAGCTGCTGTAAAAACATAACAGATATATATATATATATATATATGTATATACATATATATATATATATATATATATATATATAATTCAATTTTTTTGCTCAATTCTCTTCATCAAGCTCAGCCCTGATCAAAAATAATGAATATCTGAAAAAAAAATTATCTGTTATGTTTTTTACAGCAGCCAAAGTTGTGGCTTAAAACAGCCAAAACAGGACCAAAGGAATGTAAATCTGTCCGGAACGTATTTTTGACATTTTAAAATTTTTTAAATCATATTTTCAAAATTTTCAGAATTAACTTTCCTCACCAAAGATGTTTTCAGTCTCTTAAATAGAGTGACAGTTATGATCACCTCTTTGTGGCCGAAAAAAGCCACCCAAGGGTTAAGGGACAGTGAAAAGGCTGAAGCCATTAACGACAAAGTGATGGAGTTCGTAGCGCTCAACGACCATCATTTTTCTGTCGTTGAAACCCGGGTTTTCACAAGTCACTAGCACATTCAGAGCCACGTTATACCCGCCCAAGCCATCGCTTCTTCTCAGATGTGTCCCTGCCCTTCCCACAACTTGACTGACAAGTGGAAATCATTTTAAGTTTTTTTTATTTTGAACTGTAACATTTCAGAGAAATCTCTACTATGCAGTCAAAGCATTAATAATTCTGTGAAACTTTGGTTGATGATTCACCATCACAATGAGGTAAAACTTGTACAAATCGTGTACTCATGGAATGAACAACTCAGCTAAACGTGTGGGTAGAGCCTGAAAAACTGTGTCAAAGTCCCCTGTAACTGGAATCTGTAGTTCTGGTACACAGAGTGGCAGCTTTATTGGTGTCAGCCTGGTATCATTTCCAAACTTAAGACCAAGTTGAGAGACTGGTAATCAAAGACAGACCATGAAGTAGGCCTCCCGGGAAGACAACACACCAAAATACCAGTTCCTCACCCTTTCTTCACTGAGGAACTGTAGGCTTTTTGTCAGGGAAGGAGGGGATTTTGGGACTTTTTTTTGGGCACTCCCCACCAGTGATGAGAACTAGACTTTAACTAACAAAAACAAGTGCACATGGACAAAAAGTAAAACTAAATTTACTGACATTTTCATCAACAAATAAAAAGTAGACTAAAATGTTTGACAGAGACTTAATCCAATCAGACCTAATTTGGTCATGTAGAAAGTAGAGACAAGTTAGGAATATATCCAATCACAGCTACTTTGGTTGTGTGGAAAGGTTGGATGAGTTAAGAGGGACATCCAATCACAGCTGCCTTAGCTTGGTGGTGGGATCCAAGTGTAAAACATGACTTCGGAAATTCAAGAAAACATTTAAAAATGCCTTACACTTTATGCTTCATATTTTAGTCAACTAAATTTACAGCAGATTTCATCGACTGAATTGTTGTGAAATTTACAAAGAACACAATTTACAAAACAACTTAGATGACTAAATTATGACTAAAACTAATAGATATTTTAGGCAAAAGCCTAAAACTAAATTAAAAAGTGCTGTCAAAATTAACACTGCTCCCCAAACAGTTACCTGGGTAAACAATCATAATAATCATGATTATGATTATTACCTCCGCCAAAGAGGTTATGTTTTTGCCGGCATTTATCTGTCTGTCTGTTTGTCTGTTTGTTTATGTTCAAAATAACTTGAAAAGTTCTGAACGGATTTGGATAAAATTTTCAGGAACTGTCGGAAGTGGGATATGGAAGAACTGATTAAATTTTGGGGGTGATCTGGATCACCGTCTGGGTCCAGGAACTTTTTAAAGGATTCTTTAACATTGCCAGGTAGGACCATTTTCGCCAAAGTGGACCGAAGCTGCTTGGCGGAGGTCTGCGCTCTCTGAGTGCTTTTCTAGTTATGATAATCATTGATCCTTCAATTCAAATCACTGAATCCCTGCTTCATGGTGATCATTTGCCTACATTTTAAAGAAAATATCTTAAAGTGCTCTTGAGATATGTTAACAAGAAAAGGATGATGATGACACCTGTTGGCTTGACCTTTGACGTATGACCTTTAGAATTTAGTCAATTGATTCTTTAGAAACAGTGGACTGTTGTTTTAAAATTGCTGTTGAGATGTCACATTTACTTACAAAGGATGTCCAACAAGCTCTTTAAACTTGAAACTGGACCTTAAACAGGACATACTCTACTTTCTAAGTTTTCTGTAGCTTATCTTACATGTCCCCTTCTCGTAATGGGGCCCCTCTATGCACAAGACAAGAAATCAGCAGCATCGGGACTTCTTATCTTGTGCATAAAGGGGCTCCATCATGTGGAGTGGACATGTAGTGGTGCTTTATAGCAAAGTTCTGGGAGCAGGACCACACCTCAACCACGCCTCTTGACCGTGTTGATGGTGAAAGACACAATAGTCCTGGATAATGAAATAAAAGTTTTGAGTTGCTCCTATGGGTATCTCAAGCACATCTTGGCCAAGTCACACTATAGAAATTAAGATCACTGGTCAAAGACTTTGGTACGGTGAAAGTTTGTTTACCTGAAAGTCAGTTGGTCCGTTGACCATAGGCAGAAGCAGCTGGTTGGAGCTTTTATCTGAAGTTCCAGCAGATACTCGCTCTTTTTCTCCTGAAATAAGTGCCTGACATGAGTATAAAGACATTTATGAAGAAGCAATATGTTACAATAAAATCTTTATGAGGATCAGAAATAAAAACCACAACACGAGTCCAATCATGGATCTGTCTGCAGTTTGGAGGTCATGTCCGGGGAATCTGTGGTCGCACTGAGCCATGTGATGACATGGCAGTCCTGGAGACAGATGCACAGATGGCTCCGCTCCGCTCTCCTTCCTGCCTCCTGTCCGCTTTCATTTCCTTGTTTTCTGTAATTTATCCTTTTCACACTTCTGCTTGTTCCCTTGGTGTCCTCTTTTTGACTTTTTTTTAACCTCTAGACTGGTTTGTAATAATGGTTTTGGTTTTACTCTCCCAGAATATTCGACTAAACAGTTAGATGATTAAAATAAGGGGAAATCTTTAATTTGGTGCTGACAGGAATGTCCATTTTTATCCGTACAGTCCACAGAATGAGCTGCCATTGTCGTTAGAGCTATGTTTAATGAAAGAAAAGATTAAACCGCTTTCCCTCAGGGTATATCAAAACTCACGGTACTTTAGATCACTGCCCTTCCCTTTTAAATAATGTCTTCTTCCTGCCTCTCAAAATGATCCGGTGTTTTAATTTTAAATCCAAGTCTCTGATCCAGGATTTCTCTTTTTACTCTGTGTGATACTTGAAACACTAAACTGAGTCAATCCATCCAAACACAATGTTCCCATTGTTTATGAGCCAGGTGAGAAAGTTTTTCTCTCTCTTTGCTTCTTATGATTTGAAACCAAAACGAAATAAAACACTGGCAAAACAAAATCAATCCCACTGTTATCTTCTCTCCTGGTTGTTTATTTCTTACAAATTAAAGAGAATTTTGCCAATATTTTCCATCCAGTTGCAGAAAAATATACTCCTCAAAAAGTTTGGAAATGTTATTTCGGTTGGTTGTTTCTCCTCTTTTATAAAAACCTTCACAATGAGGTACAACTTGTAAGGATCCTGTATTTGTGAAATGAGCAGCACAGCTACACATGTGGATGGCACCAAAAAATGTCCCAAAATCCATAACCTGGAAGAAAGCCTGGTGTTCCTCAGTGAAGCAAGGAGGAGGATCCGGTCTTCTTGGGGTGTTGTCTTCCTGGAATACCCATTTTGCGGTCTGTCTTTGACTTCACTGGTCTCACAGAGTTTTGCTCTAAGTTTGGATGTGGTAACAGGCCTGACACCAAATAATGCTGCCACCCCAGAACACCAGCTTCCAGTGGGATGGGACTGTGGCACTTTTATGGACCCACGTGTTTAGCTGTGCTGCTCATTCCACAAATGCATGATCCTTACAAGTTTTACCTTGCTGTAAAGGTGACTAATCAGGCTTTCCAGTGATATAAAATGCAATTCCAGTTAGTATCATCAAAGGGAAGAAACAACCAAATGACATTTCCAAACTTTTTATTTTTGTAGATTTTGTTTTTAGCGCCTAAGCTCAAAATTAACCTGACACACCACATGGACTGTTCTGTATATTTTACAAATCCATTTGACAACAGCCCACAGAAAGTGTTTGTGTATGGGCAGAACCTTTCAAAAGCATATCTGGCAAGTGATTGGATGATCATTCTGTCAATCACATTCATGACAGACCAGTTAGGTAATGTAGTAGGCGGGCTCTACTGCCAGGGAGTAAAATACAAAACTTGTCTCAAGTCGAGCCAAAATATCTCCCAGTGTTGTTGTTTGTCTTTCATTGAATAAAGAAATGTGATCCAGATCTGATAAAACTCCTCCTGAAGCTGTCAGCAGCATGCTAACGTCTGTACAAGCAATCACTTCCTGCTTTCGTCTCGCTCATAGCTCCACCTCTTCCTGCTCTAAAGGACTCTGGCTACAGTCGAATAGTCACCTCCTAAGGCCTTTCCTAACCACTTTTCCTTAACCCTGATGGAAAATGTCATGAGGTTAAGGAAAGGAGAAAGGAGAATTCAGAAGGACTTAGGAAAGGAAAACTGCCATGCAGAGAGAATCCGACTACACTTTCACTACGCTACGTCATCGGATGTTACTGACATTAATATGCTGCGGTGAAACTACAATTTTCCAAAGATGGACTACAAAAGGTGCATCTTAGAAGTGCTCGTGTATCATGACAATGTTGTTCCCATAGACAATTTGAACATTAACAACCTGGTAAAAATTACATCTGCATAACTGATGTTGGAAGTGAGGATTTAAATAAATTCGTCCACTCATTATCAGCATGAATACCAATCAGTACATGAAAATAAATGGTAACTGAATGAAAGAAAGGCATAAATTGTTAAGCCCACAATCTAATAGTGTACAAATTATTAACATTGAACCATGTTTAAAACACAATCAACATCAAATGTCTCATAATGCTCTCTTCAAAGAATCAGACTACTGGAAACTTGGTATACATTTGAAAGGATCGAACAGCAGTGGTAATTTACATGGTCTGCGTTGTTCATCATTATTCGGTTGAATTCGGAAGCAGTCGGATAACGTGCTGTTTATAAATGCTGTTGCCGCGGAGAAAGGAAGCATTGAGACACCTTTCCTAAGCATTTAGACTATTCGATCAGCTCTTATCACAAACTATCTGGATCATTCACTCAGTTAGGAACCTTCCTAGCAAAAAGGACTATTCGACTGCAGCCAAAGTTTGGGCCGTCCTGCTATCGGCTGCTCACAATCATTGTAGATCGGAACTTAGCAAGATGGATCCGTCTGATTACAGACATTAAATCAGGTGGATTCAGCTGCACTGCCAGGTTAGAGTTAAACTTATCTTAATCAGAGTGAACTGCAGGAGCAGATTTAAGTGACACTGGAATCAATCAGGGAGTTTCAGAGCTCTGGCTGCACAGCACAGCCTTCAGACTCAAACACAAATCCACAGACAGATGCTCTGAGCTCTGTGGTAGTGATGTCGGCTCAAACAGTGCAGGATTCCTGAGAAAAGCTGAACAAGTGATAACAGCTGTGTATAATTCTATAAAACATTCACAGCAGCTCCAAATAACACCATCCTCTGATGGACTCTTCCTGCTTTAAGACTTGTGTTCTTGTTCTCTTGTTCTTGTGACAGACAGTAAACTTCAGTAAACGCTCTCTGTGTTTGTGTCTGGATCGACCACAGGAATGTTTTGCTGTCACATCTCTGACAACTTTGTAAGAGCAAGTATGGAACAGTTCTTTGACCTGTTACTGCACAGCAATAGATAACTGAACTGACCGAATGGGCACAGACCCAGGGGTCAAAGGGGTCACAAGGCCCCTGGACCCGATCCTCTGTTTGAAATTACTCTGGACAGCAGGTCAGTCAAACAATCAGAGATCCCAAATGACGCAAAAGAGGCAAAAAGGATCATTACAGATTTGAACCTCCTATTATCCTGAGGGTCAATTTGACCCCATTCGATGTTTATCATTCAAAAAATAATGGTTGACTTTTTTGTTTTTGCTTCATATTTCATGACTTTTCCTAATTTGATGGGGATAACTGATTAAGCATGAAATTATCATGATACTATTTTTCCAATGTGCTGAACACATGTTGCACACATTGGTGTTCCTCTGGGATCAGTTTGACCCAAAGCTGTTTTAGCTGTGTAAAACTTGAGTGGATACATAACAGGGGTGGTGGGAAAAACAACTTTTCCCATGGGTTCTTTGATCATTCTCGTGGTGTGGGCATGTGGGAAACAACCTGACTTGTGAACTTCTGCCAAAATGAGGAAGCCAATGTAGACTTGCAAGTTGATCACATCCAAGTCTTTCCAACTATCAAGTCATCATTAGAGCTCTTCATAACATCATGGGCTGAAAATAGAGAGGAAGTGTGTGTATGCGGACAGTTGGAAAGACCTGGATGTAGTTGACTTGGAGGCCTACATTGGCTTGCTCATTTGCTGGAGTTAACAAATCAAAATCAAGTTTTGGAATAACAAAAGAGGAGGGGTGAACGACACTTTACAGGGAGAAACCACAGATATGTTACAAAAGAAGGAGATAAAAAAATAAGTAAATAAATATGTTCATGAGAGGAAGGGGGGATCATCAGTATTAATCAATATGGTTCATTCTGTGAGAGTCATGAATGTGCACCCCAACTTAGAAAAGATTTGAATGAAAGATTTTCAGGATACACTTACTCTAAAACTGAAAGTTTGACCTGTTGGTGGCGCTACAGGAAAGGTCATATCGTCACCAAAACCAATAGGGTTCATACTCTTGTGGTCATTAGCATTGTCAGTAAATTCAAGAAAATTTGTATGAAAACTTTTCAAGATATATTCATTCTAATTTAACAGTTTGCCCTGATTATTAAGGGCTTATTTATGTATTCAACAAATAAACAAAGTGCCTGACACAAAAACTTGGTCAGCAGTTTTATGTAAATCATTTTCTGGAGGCTAATATAATGGGGTCAGATTGACCCCGAGGGTGAAATGTGTTAGTAATACTGGAGGATAATAGGAGGGTTAAAAGGACCAAACATAAGCCCGTAAACCAGAAGTAAACACAACTAGAGTGCTCTGAGGGCACAAACCTCGACCGAGGCATTTCCTACACTGTCAGGCGAGTTGTTGTCAAAGATGGGAAAGAATCTCACACTGTTAACAAATCCTTGAAATAACTTTTTGACTTATTTTTCTTGTCCATGCCTCTGGTGGGGGGTCTGCCCAGGAAGACATGGTTTAGACAGTGGGTGTAGGGCGGATGAATGGGCCAGCAGATTTGCTGTGGATGAGGAGTAGGCCAGCTGCTTTGCACATTACCAACACACAGCCTAGTCTTGTTTTTTATTTTACCATCTGCAGAGTGGAGCCCAAAGTGCTTCCAAGGACGGGCTTTGCCTGTCCATTTTCTCGAGATGTACTACCTGTTGTTGAGGTCAAGACAACGATGGACAGTTGGGATGCAATGGGAGCGCCCTCTGTTGGACCGGGCAGTTCGCTGCTTCAGGCGTCTTTATGTGCTCCAGAATTTTCTGTTTTTGCTTCAAATGTTTATTTACAGTTAGAGTCTGGATTTGACCTCCATGCTCGAACAGATTTTCATTTTCCTAGCCGGTGCTCATACTCCACAAAAATCAGTTTTCAGTGCTGAGTGCCTTAAGTGAAAAAGCCTCCAGTTTCAGCTACTTTTTGTTGCACTATCAGTTGAAAACAGTTCAACTTTTGGAACAGTGTTGCATCCACGAGTGAATCTCCCTCGCCAAGCAGTCATAATGAAAAGGGAAGGACATGTGATGTTGGCAGAAGAGAAACTTCATGGTTTTGGGGGGATTTTTTTTTTCTTTTTATGGATGAAAGAAAAATGAAGCGATTAAAAATGGCTTTAGAGGCTGATCACACAGAGACTTGGCACTAAAGGGGCAAAAGTACGTTTATAGAAGAAAAAAAAAAACAGGAAATTGAGATGAAAACCCATTTAGGTCAGGGACAAGAAGAGTCAATTTGTCCACTGCATTTACAGGCATATATACATCTGCATAAATAAGGTCAAAAAGGGCAGTAAATGGTAGTTTGATTCATTTCTTCAGCAAAAAGGAACAGATGATATAAGGTTATTCTGTCTGATCCATTTCATTTAAATATTTTTTCTTTTTACTTGTTTGGTTGAAGTGCTAATAATTTAATAAATGGAATAAACCTTGAAAATGAAATTTTAAACACAAGGTACAACTTTAGTAAAGATGAAAGATCTTGGTATAACACAGAAAAAGCAAGTCTTTATTTAACCAAAACCCAAACCCACGAGTTCCTGAAGCCAAAGTGTAGTGTCTCCCTTAAACTGTAACACATGTAGACGTCAGTTTTTGTCTCCAGAATCAGAAATACTCGCAGCAGAGTCTGCCGGTTGTCAACATGTGGCCACCTCTGTAGGACGTCTCTGTGGTGTAAAGATGATGGCGCTTTATGAAGAGGAAAAAATGTTCCAGTGTTCAGTCGACAGAGATGTTTCCCTCACAGCAGAGAAAGCAGAACTCTGGGGCTAACATGACTCTGCCTTTAAAGGGATACGCCAACATTTTATTTTGTTTTTGTGTCTTGTCTCACTCCCGAACTAAACTAAACCTCAGGGTACATACTCAAACCACAGCGGACATGTTTTGTTTTGTTGACCTACTTACTTGCTGGATAGAGAGATAGAGAGATCAGTCTCATATTAACATTAATATATATCATGAATACAAACTGGAGATGAATGATGTTGACTGATGTAGCAGCATTGAGCTGCAAAAGGGGTCCAACCTGGTACTAGCAAAGTGTCCAGTGAGCAAACATCAAGCATCCAAACTAAACTTCACAGAGAACTTTACCCCCCAAAGTCCAAAGGCCCCGTCCCCTGTGACGCCCTCTATAGATTTGTAACAGCGGTGTTTGCTGAGCTGCACGGAGGCTGTATCAGGACGCCCACTGCTGTTTGACTGCGTGGGAAGACAGTGCGTTTGTTTAGTCATGACAGGAACTGGCTGTGATCCAGTAATCATTGTGAGCTTGGAGTTATCAAGAAGCAGAAAAACCTTTCATGTTCCACATTTTCAAACCCTTAAAGGAGGACACGGTGTTCCCAAAGTGCTCAGCCTGATGAGTTTCCTACCGCTGATTAAATAAAGCTAATTTGTTTGGTTTCATTTGCAGTTCCCTCCTGTTTCAGATCCAACACTGAGGCTCTTTGGTATCAGCCCTGGCTCAGTTAAAAGCAGATGCACACAGATGTTAAGTCCAGAGAAACTTCATCAGCATCCATGCAAAACCATCCAATAGTAATGAGCTGTGGCATCGAAAGAATCCGTTTCCTGGTGAGAGGATTTTGCTGATTATGTAAGGTGTTTTTATATTCTCATGACTGAGTGAGCTGCAGCCTGTGCTCGTAACAAGGTAGTTAAAAAAACTGAGGAGAGCAGAGAGCCCAGATTACACCAATTTTAAAGTCTCTGCATTGGCTTCCTGTATCTTTAAGAACAGATTTTAAGGTTCTTGTATTAGTTTTTAAATCCCTTAATGGCCTTGCTCCTTCTTATTTATCTAAGTTGCTTTTGCCCTATGAACCCAGTAGAGCCCTCAGGTCTTCAGGTCTTTTAATAGTTCCCAAAGTTAATACAGTACATATGGTGAAGCTTCATTTCATTATTACAGCCCTCGTCTGTGGGTCTACCTGGTCTACCTGAAGACCTGAGGGCAGCACCTACTGCTCATGATTTTTAAAGCAAACTCAAGACCTGCCTTTTTAGTCTGACTTAGCTGCTATATTTATAATTATTATTATCAGTTCAGCTTATTTTCTTTTCATCCTCTTAATCTGTTTTATTTCTCCATTTCAGTTCAAATTCCTTGTTCTGAAATTTTATTGCCTGTTAATCAATTTTCTTTTCATTATCCTACTTTAGCAGATTTTATTACACATTTGTTTTTTGGCTTTCTCATTTTACCATGTTATTATTTTAAATTTTAATTTATTTACTAATGTTTTTCCTACAGTATTTTTATCTCATCTGCTATAATTTTTTATGTCATTTTAGTCTTAATGTCTGTATTTCTTCAACTTTTTAAATTTTTTTATATTTTATTTTAATTTTTTAAATCTTTTTTTATGGTTAGCACTTTGTGCTACAAGATTTTTTTAATGAAAATTGCTATACAAATAAAGTTTGATTGATTGATTGATTGACTGATTGAGGAGGACACAATGATATGCCAATGTTTGTGGCAGAAATAAGACCAAGAGCAGCAGGAAGTTTACAAACCCCAGCGCTGATGAAGGATTTTTTTTTTTTTTTTTTTTTTTATTTGACACCTGCAACTCAATACAAAAAAGCTGTGACAGGAGCATGTTTACCACTGTGTCAGATCACCTTTCCTTTTAACAACTCTCTGAACTGAGGACACAAATTGTTAAAACTTTGAAAGTGGACATAAGGTCCATAATTTCCATAGAAAACTTGAAATGTGGACTCAGACCACAGCAGACTTTCCCACTTTGCCTCAGTCCATTTCAGATGAACTTAGGCCCAGAGAAGCTGGTGGTGTTTCTCGGTGTTGTTTTGGCTCTGCGTTGACTTTTAGTGCAGTGAGGGATCAAAGGTCATGGGCATTCAAAGTTGGTTTTCTGCCTTGCCACTTTGGTGCTTAGAGTTCTCTGATTCTCTGAATCTCTTGAAGATATTATGAACAGTAGATGATGAAATTCCTGAATTCCTTGCAAATTCACATTGAGAAATGTTGTTTTAAAACTGTTGGACTTGCTCATGCAGTTTCAGGGCTTCTCCTTTTATACTCAATCATGACACTCACCTGTTTCCATTTAACCTGTTCACTTGTGAAATGTTCTAAACAGGTATTTTTGAGCGTTCCTCAACTTTCCCAGTCTTTTGTTGCAAAAATCAAATTCAAAATGAGTGAATCTTTGCAAAAAACAATAAAGTTTATCAGTCTGAGCACAAAATATTTTGTCTTTGTAGTGTATTTAATTCAATATAGGTAGAAAAGGTTTGTAAATCATTGTTTTTATTTATATTTTACAAAACTTCCAGCTTCATTGGAATTGGAGTTTGTGTGTGAACAGTTTTAACTCCTTGGATCCGATTATATGCCAGCATGAACCAAGTGTTTTGACGTGAGGTTCAGGTCTTTACAAAGCAGATTTGTCTTCATACTGCTTGCACATATAATCCAAGAGATCTTCTTTTTAATGATGCCAGTTTCATCAGGTCCAACTGGAAGAAAATCATCTAATTTCATTTTAATATTTGGTCAAAAGCTCTAAAAAAAGCATGTAATTCATTCATCAACCTTATTTGAGGCAATATTATTAAACACACTGTTCATTCATGTTGTAAAGAGGCATCCTAGAGCCAATGTTAAGGCAAGACTCCTATATTTCACATTCTTGATGATAAAAGTAAAACAGGGACATGATAAAGTCGCACGGCCTGCTTGTAATCCCCCTCTTGGTCGTTGGCACGTAGTATTTACCATAAAGTTTCAAATACATGAGTACTTGAAATTCAGGAGTACCTAAATTTTGCCACGGAAAACGGAGGAGCGGCAGGCTTGACTGCAGTTTCTCTCATCTGTTTCTCCATATGGTCTCCCTGCTCTAGTGCCCCCTGCAGGCCTGGAGCTCTTCTGTTGATGTACTTGGTTTTGCTGCGTTTGCTCTTGCAGGTGTTTTCCTCTTATTGAACTGCATCCATCAGTGGTAGGCTGTTTGTTTCATTGCATACTACAAAATAACAGCCGTTTGGAATAGAGGGGGTTCGAAGGATTGGAGTTTGGCCTCACAGATGCTTTAACACAATTGCTTTATATTTTATATTTTATCTTCTTTGTCACAATAACTGAATCAGCAGCCTTGCCTCATATTTAGCCATGGAGCAGCACTGTGAGCCTGTGGGCTGTGGATCAATGATCAGATGTTCACTGGCAGAGTGACGGAGGGCGTGGGTGCTTTGTTTTATGCAAATAGTTCACTCATAATATGTCAGTGTTGACTCAAACTCACCCTGTAACCTTTCTTTTATGTAACCTTTGTTTTACAACCCTTAAGTATTCTGTATGTGGTTATGGCACATTAACTCCAAACTCAATTAACTCTGCAGTCCTAAAGCCTCTGAGCCACAGCAGCCGAGGTCGAGGCATCTGTGCGCCATTCTTATGAACATCATACTCCAAGAATGCTCTGAGCAATTTTCTTTAACTTTTCACGGATGTTTGCTCTGACACAAGGATGAGCTGTTTCTTTTTTGAGGTTTAAAGGTCATTCAGCTTCACATATATCCTGCTTGTGGATATGATATCTGAAGTGTCTCAAATATCTTTGCTTACTCAAGGATTAACAGTTTTTTGACATGTAGAGCACTAACTCAAGCCCTGGTTCAAAGTGTTTTGCCTGGCAGTGCAGGTGTCTTGACTATTTTCTACCTGATGCACTTGTCATCTTGATATCTTGATATTTTTTTATCTGAATGCGGACATTTGATATAAATTGCTGTATAAAAAAACATTTACTGCCTCCGCCAAGGAGGATATGTTTTTGCCAGTGTACGAGGTGTGTCAGAAAAGTTCCAGGACTGGTGTCACAAAAGATGTATTTAGAATCCAAACTACAAACTACAAGTTTTCCCCTTCGAAGTAATCCCCCTGGAGTCTAATGCACTGTCCCATCCTTCTCTGCCACGCTTTCATGCACTCCTGGAAGGATTCTTCCGGGATCCTCCGCAGCTCCGTCGTCACGGCCTTTTTGATGTCGTCCACGTCTTCAAAACGGGTCCCCTTGATGACCCCCTTGAGCTTGGGGAAGAGGAAAAAATCACACAGAGCCAGGTCGGGTGAGTAGGGAGGTTGCTCCAGCACGGCGATGTTATTCTCAGCCAGGAACTGTCAGATGCTCAGGGTAGAGCAGGCATGTTGTCATGGTGAAGCAGCCACAACTCTCACCTCTTCTTGCGCACTGAACGAAGCAAACGTTGCAGTAACTCTTTGTAGACAGGCTGGGATTAATTTGAAGGAGAAAACTCTTAGTTTGATGTTTGGGTTTGAAATAAATCTTTTGTAACACCAGTCCTGGAACTTTTCTGACACACCTCATATGTTTGTTTGTTAGCAAGATTACTGAAAAACTACTGGACGGATATTGCTGAAAATTTCAGGAGATGTTGGTAATGGCCCAACTTAAAAATGATTAGACTTTGGTGGTGATCCAGTTAACCGCCATTAGCGAACGATCATTTTTGCTTAATAACTGTCTCAATAATAATGACATCAACATGATTCTGAGTGCTAGGTATGGGTTTTCAGGGTCAAAGAATCATATTATGGTGGTAACTTTATCATGGAACTATTGCTTATAGATGTAACAGCAATATGTGAGCTGAAAACAGCTTGTTTTGGAGATGGGCCCTTTTTAACTCCCATTCATCGAGCTTGCATCTCCCCAGCGACCGAACCATCTTCAAAGTATGTATATAATTTCCTGTTAAACTCATATATGGCTGACAAGTCCTGATAGCACCAAGTGAGTGACTTAAGCTAGCTTTGTGGTGAGGCCCTCCCTGACTTTGGGGTGCATTTTTGGCAGCACTTCTCTGATATGGGGAGAATTTGAATATAGGAATGGATAAAACATGGACTTGACAACTGGAATCTTGGGTCAGTTGTTTTGAGCAGTTAAATAATGCCATTTCATTCAACTACTGTGTCAGGGACCATGTCTTTGACAGTATGGTAAGCCGCCACCTTGGTGATATCGCTCCACCTTTTACCTTTTCTTTCATGAGGCTCAGGTGGGATAGTGAGGCTTGCAGCATGCACTGGCTGCAAAGACTTCACACTTTGGTTCGTTGCAGGAACTTTCACACACTTTTTTTACTGCATTTTTTGGCGCTGCTGTAAATAATGAAAAAAGATTCATCCTGCTAAAACCCTTAGATGATGTTCCCACCCCTCATCTCCTTCTGTTGCTCCATCTTTGAGACAGTACGATCAATGATATTCCCCAAATGATTTCATTAGGAGACATACCACCCCCCTACGATGAAAGACACTCACTATGAAAGGAACATGATAGGGCATGTAAACATTAGAGCACAGTGCTGGAAAGCATAAGCCACGTTTACTTCTTGAGAGAGGCGTAGTCAGACAAAGCTTGTGAGGATTTACAGGAAAACAGCCTGTTTTTGAGCTGGGATGAAAGAGAAGAGTATATAGTATGAAAATCTGATATCTGAGTGGATATTTGGGCAAGAAACTTCTGGAACTCATAAAGTTGTTTAAAGATGTAAGAAATGGGACTTTTCAAGGGAAAAACAAGTAACACTCGGATTGGTTTGATTCATTTATCCACCCATTTTCTATACTGCTTATCCCTTTTGGGTTCACAGGAGTTGGAGCCTATCATAGCTGACATTGGGCGAAAGGCAGTGTACATCCTGGGCCAATCGCCAGCCAATCACAGGGCAGGTGGTGCGGCTGCCTCACAGTGAGAAGGTTGCTGGTTTGAACCCTGTGTTGATTTGGGCTTTTCTGTGTTTTCTGAGTTTGCTTGTTCTTCCTGGGCATGTGTGGCTTTTCTCCAGGTTCTGCTGCTTCCTCCCACAGACCAAAAATATGCTCAGTAGGCTAATTCGGGACACTACATTGTTCTTAGATATGAGGGTGAATGGTTGTTTGTCTCTCTGTGTGGCCCTGCAATTGGCTGGCAACCAGTTCAGACTGTGCCCTGCCTCTTGCCCAATGTCAGCTGGGATAGGCTCCAGCCCCAAGCGACCTTAAAATCCATCCGTCCATTATTTACACCTTAAAGTGGTATTGATAATGGATGGATGGATTTAACCTAACAAGCATGTTTCAGGAGGAAACTGAAGTACAGGGAGAAAACCTATACATGCACAGAGAGAAAATGTTAACTCCACACAGAAAGACCCTGACCTCCTCGGGGAAGACGAACCAGCAAGTGAGACAGTGTGCTTCAGGTTGTCATATTGGAGCTCTAAAGGTAAAAGCCTCATTTCCGCTTCTTTCTCATAAGACAGCACAAACCAGTCTCTCTGACCCATCACTGAGGCTCCACAGCCCAGCAGCTGTTTACTTGCAGGAGCATAAAACTGCCAGGCTGTAGTTCCAGTTTTTCCTCTGATTTATCGTCCTCTACCCTTTAACTTTCTCTTAAGTTAATCATTATATCATTTTGAATCCTGCATTTTTCATAAATAATCTAATTTGACAAACATTTGTGATGGATGAACACCTATTTTGGACAATTAAATAAATCTGCCCTGCTTCGTAAACGCCCTACATATTTATGTAAGCTGTCAAAATGCCCTGCTCTCCTCCTGATCTGTACACGCTGCCAGTACTCTCTGTAGTGTGAATATTTGCTCAGCACTTACTGCAGCTGCTCGCTTTGAACAAGCGCACACCTTAGCTCCAACATTCACCTGCTCACCTGGACTGGACTTCAATGTGAGAGACAGCAAATGTTTCACAGGCTGTACCACTCTGCTTCAGAATCTTCACCTTACACGAACAGTGTCAAAGAGAACAGCTCTGGGTGGTTGAGATGAGGATATTAATGTACATGTAGGTGTTTCTACGTGTTTCATCCATCGTTAAGGACTTCCTTCATCATGATGAACTCACCTGTTTAAACCGAGCGACTGCAAACACAGAGTGCCAACTTTCCACTCCTGATTCAGTTTGCCATGTTAAGATGTGAACAGAACATACTCTGCTCAGAGGACATCACGTATTCAAATAAAGAGACAGAACGACCAGCCTTAAAGGGACACACCAACATTTTTCTTGTTTTTGTGTCTTGCATTACTCCTGAATCCATGATAAGCAGATAGACACCATTCTTTCATCTCTGCGTGTACTAACAGGGAAGAGACAGGCAGAGCTCACCCATCACTAATTAGCTTAGCTCAGACTCTGGTAGTCAATGGGTAGTGTTAGCCTGCCTCTGCCTACAGTTATCAGACTTGTTATTTTATCAATTTTTAGACTAAGATTAGCACTTCATGTGATTTTCGAAAGAAATATATACGAAACTAGAAAGCACTCAGAGAGTGCAAACCTCTGCCAAGGTAGCTCACATATTGCTGTAACATCTGTAAGCAATAATTCCATGATAAAGTTACCATCATAATATGATTCCTTGACCCTGAAAACCCACAACTAGCACTCAGAATCATGTTGATATCATTATTAGTTTGACAGTTACTGAGCAAAAAATGATGGCAGTTATCTGGATCAAAAAAATCTCATCATTTTTTAAGTTGGGCCATTCCCAATAACTCCTGAAAATTTCAGCACAATCTGTCCAGTAGTTTTTTTGTAATCTTGCTAACAAACAAAGAGACATTCATACGCCAACAAAAACATAGTCAACAGTTTTATTTTAATTTATATGTTTTGCAAATAAATCGTACTTGTATCAATAGAAAAAACAGCAAATTTAACATGTGTGTACTATTTAAAACTGTCTGTGTTATTTTATGCCCCAGCCACACATTCCCATTTCTCATGGCGATTGTGCACGACTGTACACGATTGGCAAGGCTGGTTTGATCGCCATGATACAGGAAGAAATGACTGTCTCCCCCCAGCACTTCAACAGCGCTTTGGGGGCGTTCATCCCGCTTCAATTTGGTCAATACAACGATACAACGAGGATTCCATGAATTTCCATCCTGCTGACACGACGTTAGCCCCATTCAAGCCCAGTTTGCGTCACGTAAGCCCTGATTGAGCCCCATTGCTTGCATCGCCTTGAACGGGACACAGTCAGGGCACAATCGGATACGTCCTTGTCAATCGTCCTCAGAAAGCTTTCAAGATTGAGCCCCGTACATGCCCCACTAATACCGTTTACCTTAGGCATAAGGCTTCCACCTCGCTATACTGAGAGCGGCAATTCTCCACGACAGTTTTGAACAGTTCAGAACAATGTCAGTATAATGGTCACACATTATGAATAATCAGTGGTGGACAAAGCACTCAACTCCATTACTTGAGTGAAAGTGTAGATACTCCTGGTCAAATATTACTCCAATACAAGTGAAAGTTGTTCAGTCAAATTTTTACTTAAGTTAAAGTACTGGAGTCTCTGCTTTTGAAATACTTAAGTATTAAAAGCACATTTTCATTTTAATGTCAATGCGTTATTGTATTGTTGCCACAATGAATTTACAGAACCTAATGACTGAAACAACCCGCTGAATGCATTGAGCTGCTAACTGCAGCACAAAAGAAGAGTCTTCTCATCCTCATCTCATTCTCTTACTGCCTTACATTACTGCAAAGACAAACCATTGTCTGAGCAACGTTAGCTCAGCGTTTACCTGCCTAATCTGAGTAGCAAGGTTCAGGTAAGCGTGTGGACTGGTACGACATCACCACTTGAACAAATCACAGGCAGATCGCATTTTAGAAGAGAAATGAAATTTCACGTACTGACTTCATAGCTATACTTAAAAGTAACAAGTAACTAGACCCTTCATAGAAATGTAGTAGTGTACAATATTTGTCTGTCAAATGTAGTGGAGTAAAAGCCATAAGTTTTCAAATATAATAGTATGTAAAAATAAAGTACAGACACTCAAAAAATGTACTTGAGTACAGTACTCAAGTAAATCTACTTTGTTACTGTCCACCCCTGTTAATCATTAGTAAAAATTATTGTGAGACATCATTAAAAGTAAGCAGTAAGCATTCAGTGTCATACGTAGCCTATTAAATACAAAATATGAATAATTTTAGGATAAACTATAAACATTTATATTACTCAGAAACATTAAACAAACCCAGCTTCTGGGTAGCTCTCAGGCTCAAAAACGGACCACCAATCAACCTAACAAACATGTTTTTGGTTCAGATTTTTAAGGTGGAGCTTTAAAAAAGCTAATTTTTTAAGCTCCACCACTGAAGCACCACCCAGAGCTCCATCAGCGCCTCACGCTTCCTCTCCATGTGCAGAGACGGTTTGGACTTTGACCTGTGACGGAAACAAACGAGCACAAAAAAAGACGAAGTGTGAGAAGTCAAGCAGGCCGAGCAAACTGTCCACTCTCCTCAGGGACCGAGCAAGCTGTGCAAACACCGGCGCCCCCGTCAGCCCCCGGAGGAGTCAGATACAGGAGGACGCTCGCAGGTGATGGGAGTCGAGAGAGCTGTGGCTGAAACAGAGAACAGAGAGGGCTCAGCTTGTTTCAACGCATCGCTGATCTGTTTCCCAGAAAAGGACACCATAAACGCCTTCAGCACACACCCCCTCCTGTGAAGTATGATACAGATCCTACTGCCGCCTCCTTCTTTATGATTTACCCTGTGATTCATCGACCATGACATATGTGCACTCAGCATCCCGCATATTCCCAGGCGAGCGCGTCCAGCCCACCGTGTGTTTGGCCGTAAGCACTGAAGATCCTCCCAGTCAGCCCGAGAGCGTTTGTGTCCGTCTTGATCTAAACGCTAGGAGCAGTTGTTGGCTCGGCCTTCTCTTCTGGACGTTTACTGTACTCTCACATACTGTTCTCATTACAGACTGCTTACTTAGATCCCTCCTCGCTCTCTGCGTCTGATCTTCATCCATAATTCAGAAAATATCGACGTTTTTCTATGATCTGCGTCAAACGGCACGTCCATCACACCCATCCCGGGCTGCAGAGAGTAGGGGTCCACGGAGGGGCCGGCTCCCATTGAAATGCAACAACTGGAATTTCTTGTAAAATTCAAGCAAGTCTAAATGTACTTAAATTCTCTGCTTCATCAGCAATAAAAGAGGTGGACTGGAAATAATGTAGAAAACATCTCTGAGTATAAGACCTGCATTCAGGTCCTGCTTAAAGGTGCAATATGTCAAATTTTCACCCTGAAATATGGTAAGGAGCCCACACTGGCTATGTTTACATGCAGTCAATTTTCGGGTTAAGGTCAATGTTCTGGTTTCTGAAACATTTGGAATAACCCGTTTACATGTGTGAGCAAACACAGTTATGAGCATTTTCCGTTTTTTCAAAAGGGTTGTTGCTAATATTCTGGTTATAAAAGGGTTAATGACTGCATGTAAACGTAGCCACTGTGACTGATTTTTGTGAACTAAACAGTTTTTACCAGAACATCAACAGCTACTCACTGAAAAAGGTCTTTACAGTGAGTAACCGTAAATGAAAATCTTGGTAATTATCAGAGATTTAGTAGTAAATTTGAAGGATTCTAGTCATCAAACATTATTGAAAAAAAAAACATTTTTGGATGGAAACATGTATTTTTATCTCTACAAGATAATATTGCCATTAAATTATTATTAAAATGGACAAAAAAAGATGAAAAAAAGATGAAAATTCAGTAATATTGCTGTAATGAAAGTACACTTACTATGCTGTTAACTGAAATAAAGAAGTGATAGGGAAAATTAAAATAAAGCAGATGTACTGTTATGGAATATTACCTTTGCCAGGGAGGTTAAGTTTTTGCCAATTCAATAGTTTCTCTTTATTTGTGATTTGTGAGAAGGATAACTCAAAAACAAGCAAATGGATTTGGATGACATTTTTAAGGACTGTTGATCATGGCTCAAGAAAGAAGTAATTAGATTTTGGTGGTGATCTGAATTTGGATTCAGGAGTTTTGTAAAAATAGCAAGATATGGCAGTTATCTACATCTTTCCTAATAACTCAGTAAGTTCTCAACAGAATTGGATGACATTTTCAAGGAATATTGGTGATGGCTCAAAAGAGAAATGATAGGTTTGGTGGTGATCCAGGAATTTTTCCAACGATTTCTTTAGAGTGTGAGATAGGGCACTTTTCTGCATTTTTTACAAGAACCTGCCCCGACAGTGTTGGAAATGCCTTGAATTTAAAATCTTGAGCTGTCCTGTTCAGAAGAGTTGGACAGGCACATAAACAGGTAGAAGTCATACAAACACTCCACTACATCATATTGCGCCTCCGTCCGGCCTTGGTGGACGTCAGTTGTCTCCCACGACATTGTCAGCCAAGTTCAGCTGTTCGTCTTAAATATTCATCAGAGTTTCTTGTCACCTCACATTCACGCCCTCTTTCTTTGTGCATTTTTAGTTTTCTGTGGTTGCAAGTGCGAAGAGACTAAAATGAAAGTTGACTCATTTAACACCTGATACAGTGGGGGTAGTCATCACGGCGCCATAGGTGACAGTTTAGAAACTCTAGACAAGATGGTGGCATTCACCTCAAATACATCCTACTAAACAATTTAATCTGTATCATGACATCAAGAAGCCTTTAAACTGTTTTTGAGTCAGTCATAGACTTTTGGTTTCATTTATTACCTCTGCCAAGGAAGTTATGTTTTTGCTGTCATGTTTGTCTGTTTTTTTGTTTGTTAGCAAGATTACACAAAAACTACTGGACTGATTTTGCTGAAATTTTCAGGAGATGTTGGTAATGGCTCAACTTAAAAATGATAAGATTTTGGTGATGATTCAGATAACAAATGACATACAGCTGAGTGACTCTCATTAACATGGTGCTAAAAAGGTGCATACAAGAAAACTAATACACAAAACAAGACTCTAAGGACATAAACTAGCGTGATGTATTTCCAACTAATATGACCAGGATTTGATTTTGTATTTTATATTTCTTGAAAGCCTGATCAACTTTACAGTGAGGCTGCCACTCTGCATACTGAAACACTAGCTTCTAGTTGCAGGGGATTTTGGCAGTTTTCTGGGTGCTACTCACACGTTTAGCCGTGTTGCTTGTTCCATGAAAGCACAATGCATTCAAGTTGCACCTCGTTGTAAAGTTGACCAATCAGTCTTTCCAACAATATAAGATTCAGTCAGGTGGTATATCCTTTGGGAGAATTAATTAACCAACATAACATTGCCAACTTTTTTAAGGCGTATATATTATTAGCACTCGTGAAGACTTGCTGCAGTAAATCCAAATGAAAAAAATAAAAATAAAACACTTGTTTAAAACAGACTTGAGCAGGTTCACACTCCTGTCTGTGTGAGCATGAATCAACAAACCACAGATGTTCTGAAGTCTCTCACAATCAGTCCACACACTTATCTGCTCTCTCGATAATCCTACAGAGTGAGTGTGTCGCATTTAGATACAACACACCCTGAGTCAGTGTTTGTTTACATGCTGTCAAAGTAAAGAATTCATGTACAGACGCATTTGACATCATAACTGAACAAGTTTTTGCCAAATTCAGCCCCAGACCCTCACAGTCCATGAACTTTCTGCCCAAATATGTTGAAAATTAGTTTGGTTGTTCTGATGTTTCCTATAAAAACAGAGGATGTGAGTTAAAGTGCTCTGACGGCTTTATTGGTTTTGAGTCCATGGTCTTCAACTGGAAAAGGGTGTAGGGCCCTCTCTGGGTCAGGGATGAGATCCTGCCTCAAGAGGAGTTCAAGTACCTCTGTTCCTACCCTCACCTGTGGTCTCGAGCTGTGGGTAGTGACTCAAAGAACAAGGTCGTACAAGCAGCTGAAATGAGTTTCCTCTGCAGGGTGTTCGGGCTCTCCCTTAGAGATAGGGTGAGAAGCTTGTTAACTGTATTAATATTGGTTTGATGTGCCATTGTTTTCTCTGGCAACACATCCCGGTGTTTCTATGTTGAACGCTTACAAGAAATTTATAGCAACCACCTTATCAGCAGTACAGCAATACCTACACCCTTTCTTTAGAGCCTACTCCCCGTCTCAGAGTCTCATGCAGCCTCTTTCCTGAATAAAGCCTGGAGCACACAGATTTTTAAAAGCACACCACACATCCACCGACTCACTCACCAACAACCAGGGCCTCGACTCTCACAGCTTGCATTGTCGTAGTCTCACAGTTAGCTTCCCATGACATCCTTGGAGGTTTTGATTTCCGTACAGCTCCTCTATAAATAATTTACAGGTCACTATGTGTAGACACTTGTGTTTTGCCACACATCAACGAGCTTGTCCTCTGTTTCATACGTTTGCATGACTTTATTTCTCGCCATTACTCTTGTTGTTATATACTTGCTTCCTCCCCCGGCCATGACAACATAATGGGGCCATTGCTGACTTTGGTTGGAAGCAGGAATCTGAGCTAAATCTCCAGCCATTAGTGTGGACCCTTTTTAAGCAGAACATGCTCTTGGAAATATGAAAAAAAAAAAGTGATCTTTTTTTTTTTTTTTAGTATTGATTCATCTCAAGATTCACTGTTTCATAGCAGGAGGACCACAGTTGCTGGGACAGATTATAAATAAATTATATCATAAATAGAATATACTTATAAATAATATAGGTTTAGACATTTCTTAATGATAAATTCAGCAAAATTCAGCACTTAAAGCAACAAAATTTAACTTTTCTGCTTACAGTACAATAATTTGAAGCAGGGGGATAGCGTCAAAAAACCTGATCCACCTGTAATCTCTCTCTGTCTGAGACCCTGTTGGAGCTCCTGCCTTTCAAAGGCTCCCTTCCCCACATAGGGAAAATATCAATAGGTAAATGGACAATTGTTCAGTCAGTCACATTTATCACAGGCCAATCAGATCATGTTGTGGGTTGGCACTACTCCTGGGGCATAAAACACAAAACATAAGGCACTTTGTTGAACAAACTCTTGCTTTAGCGTGTCATAAGTGGAATGAAAACATCCTTTCCACTGAGGAGTGCTTTCTGTGTTGTAAGTTTTTAATTCAATAAAGAAATGTGGTCCAGATCTGATAAAACTGCTGCTGAAGCTGTTAGCATCTATGCTAAACTCTGAAGGAGTAGTCACTTCCTGCTGTCTTCTCCATCGTAGCTTCCAACTCTTCCTGCTGTAAAGGACTGCAGGTCGCTTTGGGCCGATGGATCTGTCTGATTAAAGACATTAATCAGATGGATCCATCTGGTTACCTGGAACATGCAGCCATATCAAGCAGGCTGTTAGTATCAATGTTTGTTTTTCTTTGAATAAAGAAAGCAAAGCTTCGTTGCCCATTTCACCCTTCACCGACACCTTCCTCCCACCTCAACACGACTCAGAGTTAAGAGCTGCGATCACAGGGTGGATCTATTCCTCGAATCATTAGTGCACATGCTCAGTTAGAAACTCTGCCACATTTCTGATCTGTGATATAAGGCAGACCGGACCATTCATTAGACGAAGGGTCATAAATTCACTAAGAGATAAGAACGCTGAGACATTTGAACTCCCCAATCACGTGTTCAGTGAATTATTATGTGTGTTGAAATATCACCTCCAGATGAAAAGTACTCTCCATCTGTGTCTGCTCATTTTCCATATGTATGTGTTTTATGGAGAGCTGACCTGGACATTTTATACTGTACAGCAGATTGTTAAGATTCTTTTGTTTTATTACTGTGCACAGATTCAGGTTATTTCAGTTCTCAACAGTAGACTGACATGTTTTCACAACTTTTGCTCATTTGAACCTGCCTCCACTTGTGGAGTGGCTGAAGCACAGGGCCAGGGTTTGAGCCCAGCTCTGACTGCCACATGCTGATGTGTCCTTGAGCAAGACACTGAACCTCTAGCTGCTCCCACACCTGGTCAGTGGGTATGAACATGAATGCATGTGTTCACCCATACTGTTGGACAATTGACATATAAACTCTGAGCCATCAGTGAGTGAATGCACAGAAGTGACCTGTGGTGGGAAAGTGCTTTGAAAAGCCACACTACAGAAATGCTAACGTTAGCCAAACCCTGTGTAATATTGTCAGTGAATGCTACATTAGCTTGCTAACTGTTGTAGTTTTTTGGTTGATTTGCCTCATTTGGTCCTTGTTTGTTTTGGATGGTTTTTACAGCCATCGTGGACCAATCTCAAGACCCCATTTTTGGCAGACCAGAACTCGGTAGAACGTAATCAGCCTGGTTTAAATGGATTCAGTTCCACGTCTGCGGACTCACCACAGCCTCAGTGCTTCCTTGGTGGTGATGTTATGGCAAATAAGTCAATGAAGCCAGCCCATTTACAGCACCAGAGCATCAAACACTTGGGAAGTGTCTGTAAAGGACAATAACCTGTCTCCCCAGGGAAACTAGTAATAGTGCACACTTCCTATTTTATTGACAGGCTTATCTCTGAATTTCCAAGTTAGAAATAAATTATTAATTAATTAAATGTGTCCACGTACTCTCTGCAATGTGGTATGCATACCCTTGGTTGGGAATCACTGCTCTAATCCACACCAGTGTTATTTCATTATTTTGATCATATTTAGGATCAAACATCATAGACTGATCCAGACTTGTGGTTTTAGAAACAATCGCCACACTTGACAGTAAATAGTATGTTTCTGGCTCTCTGCAGCCACAGTATCACAGAGTAGAGAGGAAACAATGGGCTAATAGGTAATGATTTTGGAAAATATACAACCACTCAACAGTAGGAGGTCTCATTAGTGAACCCACAAACTGTTTTATGGGTCAACTTGATCGGACAAACACTCCAATGAATCATACCACCACATGGTTTTCATTTGAAATCAATCAGTTTTTTCTCACGTGTACTGTAACAAATAACTTTAATTTTCTGTTTCTGATTTTTTATCATCTGGAGATCCGATGGGGTTTTACTGATCAAGGAGTCACATAATACTGGATCAATCTGGGCTTCAAAGGGAGATGTCAAACACTGCTGCATGCAGCAATGAACACTAATCACATCCACTCTTAAAAGTTCATTTTCCATCTCTCATTTCACTTTCAGTGTCTGCGTTTGATTTCATGATGCTGTTTAGTTAATTTGTCAGTGGTTGATCTTGGATTCAGAAATGTTCAAATGTGTAAACCTCCTGTGGTAGACAACCTTGTGGATGAATCACATCTGTCTCTTTCTGATCCCTGCAGGTCTGCATGTTGGTGTGAAGTTACAGCGAGTAATAAGAAACATTTACACGCTAAACAGCTGCACAACAGTCGAGTTACTGTCATCTGGGGGCTGTGATGAGTCATGAAGTTTTGCTGCTACGTGGAGGACAAGAAAGAGTTCTGCAGGAGAGAACTTTGACCTTCATGACAATCAAGTCCAGTTTGGTTGACCTGCACAAGGTCGAGTAAGCGTCTGAATATCATATAACCCTGTTTGAAGCTCTAAATCCCCTCATGATGCTGTCTCATGCTAGCCTTGCAGTGCAGTTGGATCAGCCTGATTCAATCTGTTTAATCAGGCAGATCCATCTTGCTAAGCTCCAATCTACAACGATAGCGAGCGGTCCAAAGTGGGACGGTCCAATCAGCATCCACTAGAGCAGGAAGAGGTGGGAGCTACGAGCAAGACAACATCAGTGACTGGAATTAGCATAGATGCTAACAGCTTTAGTAACTGATTTATCTATCTTTACTGGATTTCTTATTTAATGAAGAACAACTATCAATACTACAAACTTCTCTATGTAAGGAAATTTTGCTCCACTCCTGACATGTTTTAACAAGAGTTTGTTTTACAAAGTGGCTCACGTTTTGTTCTTTATACCGCTGCAGTACTGTCCACCTAAAGGCTCGTTCACACCGAATGTGACTTGGGCAACCAGGACCACGTCGCCCACCCAAATTGCATTGCCTATCCATAAAATAGGTCATTTTGTCACTGTTGCATCGCAAAGTGACGTCAACCTTGCTTGAGTTTCACTGCAATCACATCATATGACATTATTCCAACTGTATCCTTTTTACTCATCTACCAACCGTAAAACACTGCAGCTGATACAGATGAGGAAGGACAGGACCGCAGAGAACCACCAATTCTGTTGAATAAGGCGGAACTAATGTTCTCACTAACTAATGTTCCCACACGGACATGGATTGTCACTCTGTGAGCCAGAATAAATACAGTTGTTGTGGGTGTCACCACACACCCAAACAACGCAGACAGGCTGTTGCGGCACAGCCACACGCGACGTCCCCTGAAAAGTTAAAGTTTTTTAACTTTGGTGACTGAGGGATGCAACCTGGTCATGTGTCCAAGTCGCCCAGATCGCGTCCATTGCATCGTGGGAGGGCTGGTCGTGCCTGATCATGGCTGTACATTGACTTTGCATGGAGAGTGGTCGCCCAGGTCACTTTCAATGTGAACTCACCATAGCACATTATCTGAATGGCCTGTAATGAATGTGACTGATGGAAAATTGCAAGATAAATGTTACACCGTTACAATGAAAAAGACTGCTGTAGATTTATAGTTATTTACTAGTAACACAATGCCATGTAAATACCTTAATTTCTTGTTTATAACATGCAATTTTTTTGCTCTTAAATAAGGTCTGATATTTGGGTGTGTACTATACACAAGCACAAGAAAATTATGTAAAATATTTTGTCTCCCAACATCGCGATTATAACATTTCCACCAAACTTGTATAATTCTTATTAAACTGAATGTTAAACTGTTCTAATCAAATATTTTGGGTCTGAATGAGTTTACCTTTGTGTAATGAACGTGTCATTCTCAAGTGTTACGGTACCACTCACGTGCAAACACATGGCGCTGCCATCTTGTGAGCGAGGGGACCAAAATAGCTGCGCTGTGATTAGTTGAAGACATCGGCATGTTGGTAGCTGCTCTCTGATTGGTCGGTACAGTATGACTGAGCATGCTAGGGCAGATATTGAGTAATTGCGCATGCGTGAAGCAAAAGGTGTTGAAAGAGAAAATTGTGTATTTGTTGTAAAAAATACTGAAATTTCATTGATTAAAACTTTGAATAAAGGCCATTTTAGAGTTGTCTGAGAGAGTAAGGTTTAGGCAAAATGTGGGTGCGTGTTATATTTGAATACAGCGTTTTTCCTGGAAAAAAGCATGGAAAAAATGGGGTGTGTGTTATAATGGAGAAATTATGGTAAGTTACAAAGAGAAGAAGGAGCTTTTTGTCCCTGTTTTAGCTGCTTGTGGATCCTGGTTTAATTCTGCATTGGTCGGTTCCTCCCTGCCCAAGCTGTATAACGATGCTGCTTTCCTCCTGAGCAGATAGAGCTGTGTGAAATGATGACTGTTTTATTGTTTTGAACATTTATCATCACATTTACCCTGTTATGTGATATTTGAGCCCAGACCGAAGCCTCTTCCCATGGTTTTCCCGTCTGTCTGCCCCTGCGTCCAGCTAATCCCTGCCTGTCACAGACAGAGCTCCATAAAAGATGGATTTGCTCCTCCGCTCACCTCCAGCTTTTCATTTACAGCAGAGACAGCAGCATCTTTCCGTCCTTGTCCCCTCTGCCCGGGGCTTTAATCCTGCGTGAACGAGCAGAGAGATTAAAAAGCTGAAGATGCTCGCTGATGAAAGAGCGGCTGGGTGGTCAGCGGGGTGTGGGCGGGTGAACAGACGGGTGGAGGGTTTTTTAATCAGCATGGGGAAGCTCCTTCACTTCCTGGTAACATGATGCTGTTTTCTGTGAGGGGAAGGTGAGACAGGTGGTAAAATCAGTCTGGGAGAAACACCTGCTGTTTGTTTTCTTACTCATGAGACCCTGACTTCCCCCTGTGCTTACACAGAGGGCAAACTACCACTCCAGATTTAACGAGAAGGACGTTTTTTAAAAAGCAGAACAAATGTTAAACTTCAAGTTTTGAGACATTTGGTTAATTTTTATCTGTTAAAGGCTTTAGGGTTTGATCAGAAAACCAGAGAACTTCAGATGAGCTGTCATTGCACGTGTGTTCTCCCTGTACACCAGTCAAATCCATGTAATTATCAGGCACATTTTAAAAACAATTAAGTTTACTAAAGTGTAGCACAATGACTTTCATGCAGAAATAAAATACAATAAACAAAGACTAACAATTAGAACAAAAAAAAGCATTATAAATACAGAAAATAATAAAAAACACATACAAGCATTAAATAATTTGTGAAATAAAACCCAATCAAAGGAACAAAAAGCACAAAAAACCGACACTACAGAACTCTAATGCTGAATTTAAAGGGATACGCCAACATTTTTTTGTTTGTAAGCTGTTCAGCAACTCTCAACAGTCCTGTGCTGCTGTTGTGACTCGTTTTTTTTTTTTGGTTTTTTTGACCGCATTATGTTACCTTATCTATTTTTAGACTAAGAAAAGCACTTTATGTAATTTACAGAAGAAATACATGTTTTGGTGACCTACTTACAAGCATGTCTGGGGTAGTTTGCACATACGCCCTGTGGTTTAGTTACGTGTATATACGTTTCTTTTGAAAATCACATAAAGTGCTAATCTTAGTCTAAAAATAGATAACGTAACATAATACAGTAAAAAAACAAGTCACAACAAGCACACAGGATCGTTTAGGATTGCTGAAGACTTTATCTGATGACTGTAGGCAGAGGCAGGCTAACGCTACCCATTGACTCCAAGTGCTTGAGCTAAGCTTATTAGCTGTGGGCGAGCTCTGCCGGTCTCTTCCTTGTTACTGCACGCACAGTCAAAATAATGGTGTCTGTCTACTTGTCATGGACTTGGGAGTGAGGCAAGACATGAAAACAAAAAAATGTTTGCGTATCCATTTGAAGCAAAAAAGTTTAAATAGGATAAATGGCTGGATTTAAAAGTAAAAGGTAATGTAGGTTTTTTTTTTAAGTGGGGTTTGCTAGAGACTCATGGCAGCAGTAAATATTGGTGCCAATAAAGGAACTTGTGAGCTTTGTCCTTTGGGGAAGATGAAATAATTAGCCCACTGATAGATCAAAGTTACTCAAAAACTATGCTGGTTTGACAATATGACACAGTAAGATTCTTTGCAGCATTTGACTTTTGCTTTACAGGAGTTACACGACTTTTGTAAATACAGGAGTTAGATTTATATCATTTTATGTTCTAGGGACTGCTTCCTGACCCTGCTGCAGCAGTCTGGCCTAATGAGGGGAGTTGCTGGCGGAAGGATACGTAGTCCTTTGTCGCATCATAAAATAGTTCCAAACACAGGGGCTTTGTCTTGGGAAAGTGAAACACTGTAAAGAATCTTACTGTATCGTCTAGCTTGGTTTTTCACGTAGTTTTAACCTATAAGTGGGTTAATTACGAGGCTTTGGTGGCACCATGCAGGCAAGAGAAAGCAAGTTTGTTGAAATGATAATGTATAATTAGTTGTCTTAACTTAATCAAGTTCAAACAATAAAAGATAATGAGTTTAAACTTGCAAAACTTGACCTATAAAGTTGAAATAGTGTGAAATTCTAAGTTTGTTTGACTCAGGAAAGTAGGTTGACAAGAAGAAATAATGTAAAGTCGTTAGTTCCTTGTATTTTGTTTCAATGAATTGAAACAAAGATTTTCTTGAAGTTAAGTTTGCTCACACTTTTAAGGCAGCAATTGAACTTAAGTTTTTAAGTCAAATCACCTTAAAATTGATTACACTGTAAAGCTATGTATCGGCTACCGACCGCGAGCTCGCAAGTTCCTTTATAGGCACTCATATATTCCTCCGCCAGGGAGATTATGTTTTTGCCGGCATATGTTTTTTGTTTGTTTGTTAGCAAGATTACACAGCCATTAGCAAATGATCGTTTTTGCTCAATAACTGTCTAACTAATAATGATATCAACATGATTCTGAGTGCTTAGTGTGGGTTTTTAGGTTCAAGGAATCATATTAGGATGGTAACTTTATCGTGGAACTATTGCTTATAGATGTAACAGCAATATGTGAGCTACCTTGGCGGAGGTTTGTGGCTTTCCAGTTACTAGTGCCATGGGCCTCTAGCAGCCTCACTTCAGAAAACCTGAACTAACCCTCTATTGATCAGAAGAGACAGTAAAGGAGACAAAAATTTCACTCTAACATCTGTTCCACGGTTTCCTAATTTGTCAGGCTGTTTACTTGTTGTTGCTGTATCATGTACAATTGGACTCTTGGCACAGTGCAGTCGGATCAGTATTCTGTTAACTCTAAAACCTAAACCCTCTGAGCTCAGGAGACTCCATGAAAACATCTCACACATAAAGTCTATTTTAGGAAAGATTTTCTCTTCACAGAAGTTTGGCTGCAGATCACACTCAAAGCCCTCCAACATGTTCAAGCCGCGGCTGCTGGACTTGGACTCTTTCTGATCAATTTTTCAGCCGAAACCTTCCATTTTTCCTCCATTCATCACCTTCAGCTGCATGTATTGGATTTTATTTTCCCTCTGATGGCTGATAGTCAGTGTGGTTAATGCTCACCATATTCTGAGGACATAGACGTGGATGAATACCACATGATCCTCGGTTTGTTTTCATTTCATCTCAGCAAACAATTCAAAGTTTGACGTTCTTGATGCAAACATCAGAAAGTCTATTTGCTCTAGGTAGATAAAAAATGAGCATTAACCTTCAAAGGAATATCTTCTCCACCTTCAGAGATTATTTTAAAGTCCATCTAATGAGAAAATCAATTCTAAATAGGTGCCTATTTCCACAGAGTGCCCCTGGTCATCTGCTTTCAGCACTGTGAAACTTCTCAGAGAAGTTTTTGTTGGCCTGACAGCAGCCCTCTCAGTCCTGTTTGACACACTACCAGTGTCAAGGCTCCCCAAGTGTGGTGTCCTATCCTGGTGTAGGCCTCACTACCCCTTTGTGTAAATTAAGGGCGTACTCACCCCAGGTATTGAGTGCTGTGCTCAAGCACGTTTCCTTCCTGAAGTCCAGTTCATTTGCGTAGTGCGAGTGCTCCATGCTTTGGGGTATAACTGTTGGTCTGTTCGTTGGCAGGATTACACAAAAACAACTGGACGGATTTTGCAGAAATTTTCAGGAGATGTTGATAATGGTGCACCTTAAAAATGATTAGATTTTTGCAGAGGTTTGTCCTGTCCGAGTGCTTTCTAGTTGGTCTTTTGTTCACAATCCCCCTCTACTTCAGACTGCTTCACTGTGTCATGCTGCTGTGACGTCACGTATTTATGTAGCCGGCGTGACCCTCTCTTCCTGGCTCACATCCCCGCCCTCAAGTAAAGGTACAGCTGCTGGTGGAACGAAAACAAGACCTGGGTTAACCACTCCAAACGCTATCGAACAGCACTGAACCAAAACAGACCAGTCAGTGGAAACGAGGCTGTTGAGAGACGTACAACCAGTCACACAATTTAGAGTCAACATAAACCTAACAAGCATGTTTTAAGGTCTTAGAGGAAGCCAGAATGCCGGAGTGAACCCATGCATGCACAGGGAGAACATGAAAACTCCACAGAAAAAGGTCCTAAATGACAGCAACCTTCTTGCACTCGTCTACCTACCACACCACCATGTAACCCTGGTAGAAATACGCCAGGTGGTGTTTCTAGTTACCTCTTAATAACAGACTTTCTTCACAAAAATTATTACTTAACAGAATTTTTATTTTTACATTTTACTTTGACAGAACAAAAATCATTTTAATCAGTGTTTATAAAAAACAGAACACAAGGTGTGAACGTGAGTGAGTCTCAGAAGTTGTTCAACCCTCGTTCATCATTTCAAATCATACAAAAAAAGAAAATATACATTTCCAGGGTGTCAATATTTGGCTCATCATTTATGTACATTCTTAACAGACTTCAGACAACAACAATTATGTTTTATTAGACTTCATTCAGAGCTGCTTTAATGTCATATTCAGGCTTCTTATCTTCATTTTATGACCCAGAAAGAGCTCGGCTCTCTGGAGGTGAGATAAATCTGACTGTGTGTTCCTCTTTCTGTTGGTTTACAATGACTAGGACATGAAGATAGTCAACATACAGCTTAGTTGAACTTTCTGAACACACTGATTGGTTGTTTTTTGATTATTAATGGAGTACAGCAATCACTAAAATGACGTCAAACAAACTGGCACCACAAGTCTCCCGGTCGATTTGATCTACAGATGTGAGATTAAATTAAGTGTTTCCAGCTAAACTCTGCTGTAGGACCTCCTGATGTGGGCATGGTTCTGAGTTAAAGGAAACTCTGTTACTAAGAACATCTCTGAGCTTGAACATGAAGACCAGGAGGAGGTGGTCTTCATGCCAGTAGAACTGAAATCACTTAAAGATGTGAGGATGGCGGAGAAATAGAAACAGAAACAGACAGCAGACAGAGCAGGGTGAAGGTAGAGCTACTTGACACTACTTTTATGGTGATAGTGCTACCTGTTGAGTTTGAGTTTACTGGGTGTTTTGATTAAGGAATGTAAAAGATCTGTTTCAGCCCCCCAATGAAGATAAAACCCTCAAATGTGGTGATCAGTTATGTGTGCATTGTGAAAACACTAAGTGAAGATAATATAAAGGGTTAGTTCGGGTTTTTTGAGGTGGGCTGCTCGAGGCCTATGGCACTAGTCGACGTGATTATCAGTGAGGCAACTATTAAGCTTTGTCCCAGAGGGGAAATAGCCGGGTAGCAGTCAATGGTGGCTCCTAAAGCCTCATAATTAACCCACTTTTAGGTTAAAACTACTCAAAAAACTATGTTGACTCAACTAGACGCTGCAGTAAGATTCTTTACAGCATTTCACTTTTCCCTAACAAAGCTCCTGTGTTGAACTTTAGTTTGTTAGGACATAGTAGTTTTGTATGCGCTGGTCAGTTAATCAGAAGAAACAACAAACATTAACTTCACTAAAACGGAACTAAAAATGAGTGACTTTGACACAACTGATGGCACAGGTCACGCCATGCAACAGAATGGGAGAAAACCTGAATTTTGGCCAGTTGTTTTGCCTGTTTATACATTTGGATAAATACAGGAGTGACCCATCTCCGTGATATCCAGGAGATTTAGATTAATAGTCTGTGCTCCAGTGACCATACGTTGCAGAAAAAGTTCTAAACTCAGAGGCTTAGTCAAGGAAAACTGAAACACTGTAAAGAATCTTACTGTAGCCTGTAGTTGAGCCAAAGTTGTTTTTTGTGTAGTTTCAACCTTAACTTTGGGTAATTATGAGGCTTTATATGGCACTTTGACAGATATATTATGCCTAGAATCTGAGACCAGCTATCTCTCCTCAGGAACAAAGCTCATAAGTTTCTTCATTGGCATCATCATATCATAAACCAGAGCCATGAGCCTCTGGCAACCTCAATTCAAAAAATCTGAACTACCCTTTAAATGTGCAAATAAACCAAAAGATTAGTAACTAAAGATCAAATATCTTTTTACAAAGCACAAAATAGTTAGAAAAAAATCTCAAGTTGCATTGGAAATACAATATAAGCTGTTGTAAAGCAGCTGAACTGAAAATTAAAACTAAAACAAACATGTCCTGGCCCTTACTGCTGGGATTAAACACTTTTCTACCATTGTAAACACTGGCCGCTTTATTAGGTTTACTTGCTTTTTTTAATGTTATTATGGCAGATTTGTCAGATTTTCTTCATGGCCTTGACATTGTTTTATATCTTATTCCAACTAATATTCCCCATAAAGGGAGTTGGAGGCTGCATGAGGCCCAAGGCCACCAGCTCTCCACCCTAGATCTACAGAAGAAAGGACCAGCAAATATTACGTATTTATTTGAAAAAAAAAAAAGAAAAAGACTGAGAATAACTTTTAGCCGTAAATAAAAAAATAACTTATCCATACAGATTATATAAGGGATAAGTGAAAATGTGTTCTTTCTACCTGTGAATATGTGAATAACTTTTTTTTATTAGTTCTTTTCTTTTTTTCGCCCTCATTTTTCTTATGAGTGGGACACCAAAGTGAATCATAGAGAAAAAACAGTCGCTGAGATCCAGCAAACATTTTACAAGACATAATTAAACACATAAAACATGTGAAAACAAGGACAAATAAACAATAAATTAGTGCATTATGTGAATATTATTTGTCATTTCAAACAAAATCTCCTGACTGCCTCGTTGAGTCTGCATTAAGGCTTCATCTACAGGAACCTTCAGCCCGACAGTAACGCCGAGTTTGCAGCTAAAAAATGAAATGCTTTATCATTAAGGCAGAAACTGACTGTCCTCAGAACAGGCTGTTGAGCTGATTTTATCATAAATGCATTATTGTTTTTAAATCTAATATACAAAGAGGAGAGAAATGCCCATAATGCCACAAAGAGCCCGCTGTCAGTACTTACTCTCTGTGCAAAGAAAAATTAACCAGTACCAAAAATGTACAACAGAAAAAGCAGCAAATTGTCCAAGTAACAACAAAAGTAAATGTTGGGATCTGCTGAAAGGTTCATAGCTCATCAGTAACTAAGAGATCGGTTGATTATTGAACTTTTCTTTTTACAAGGTCAGTGACAAGAGCTGAAGATCTGTTCAACTCTCTTTATGAAATCTGATGAGGTAAATTAAATTTTAACACATATGTAGGCTGAATGATTTGACATTTTGTGGAAATAAAGTATTTGTGAAGAAAATTTCTGCTTTCTGTTTACAACATGAGCAGCTGTTTTTTTTATTTTCAACACATTCACTTAACTTCAAGACCATTTTGTTTAGGGATACACATCTGCCTCAGTTTCACACCCATGTGGGCCCTTTTTACAAACATTAAAAATCTGCAAATGAAGGCGGGATGTACAGATGTTAGCTGCAGATGTTCATGTTGAGTCAGACCAATTCAATGCTAACATCTGACACAGCTATCTGCTACGTCAGAAAATATATATATACATATATTTTTATAGTTTTATTGGGCAGTGAAGTGACCTGTTGGCCAACTCTGATCTGTTTTTATGGTCCATCATAAGAGAAAATCATTGTGGTAGAACTGATGTTACAAGTTTAGCTAAAATTTGATGACATAAGCAGATGAATAGGTGTTTTTGCTGTTGTTAAAGAGGTATGCCAACTTTTTTTTGCATCTTACCACACTCCTGAGTCCGTGACAAGCACGTAGACACCATTCTTTCAACTGTGGGTGCAGTAACAAGGAAGAGACAGGCAGAGCTCGCCCACTGCTAATTAGCTTAGCTCAAACACTGGGAGTCAATGGGTAGCGTCAGCCTGCCTCTGCCTACAGTCGTCAGCAACTCTGAACGGTTCTGTGTGCTTGTTGTGACTGCGTTTTTTTTTTGGTTATCTATTTTTAGACTAAGATTAGCGCTTTATGTAATTTTTGAAAGAAAATTATACGAAACTAAACCTCAGGGCGCATATGCAAACTACCCCAGATATACTTGTAAGTAGTAAGTAGTATTTCTTTGAAAAATTACATAAAGTGCTAATCTTAGTCTAAAAATAGACAACAAAATGTGTCAAAACGAGTCAGAACAAGCACACAGGACCGTTTAGAGTTGTTAAAGAGTTTATCTGATGACTGTAGGCAGAGGCATGCTAGCACTACCCATTGACTCCCAGTGTTTGAGCTAAGCTAATAGCTGTGGGTGAGTTCTGCTCGTCTCCTTCTTGTTACTGCTGTATCTGCTTGTCATGGACTAGGGAATAAGGCCAAAAAAAATGTTGGCGTATCCCTTTAAATTCAGCATTAGAGTTCTGCAGTGTCTGTTTTTTGTGCTTTTTGTTTCTTTGATTGGTTTTATTTAACAATTTATCTTATGCTTGTAAGTGTTTTTCAAGATTTTCTGTATTTAAAGTGCTTTTATTTTGTTCTAAATGTTAGTTTTTCATTAATTGTATTTTATTTATATTCTCGTAGGGGTTTCTCTGATTGTGTCTGTATGTGAGAACAGAGGGTGTTATAATTTAGTACCAGGTGGACATTCCAGCTTGTAGCATGAGTACATCTCAGAGCAGTTTTTATATCACCCCTGTCAGTGTGGTCCAAACATGATGAGAATCCACGCAGACATCATCCTCCCTCCAGCATCAGATGAGTCTGACATTTATTCTGAGACGCAGGCAAGGACAGCTGATACCACTGCGCGGTGAGGAAGGCTCTAAATGACCGTCAGATGTGACATTACATTTTGTATGTCAAGATTTTTGAGGAAACTGCTGAATAAGAACTCCCAGCGTAAGGCATAATCCACAAACCCAAACCAGATCCACAAATAGTCCGGTGGTGAGAGAGAGAACAACCGCCTCACGCTGCTGAATGTGGTCCGAGCAGCATTAATTTAGGCAGAACAAAAGGAGAGTTTCCTTCACTGCAGTTCAGAGCTTTAAGTGGAAGTTAGGAGTTCAGACCACACTGGAAACAAGATCTCCATGAACCGGTTCCTTTTGGCAGACTGGCAGCACCTCGTCAGACCTGGCAGGGAGGTCCCATCGTCTGCTGTCACAGACCTGAAGACTGAGACAGATTCTGAGGTCCATTAATCTGAAATATAGAAGAAAAACGTTAATCAGGGGAGCCGGACATGGTATGTTTTTGTGGCAAAATAAAACAGTACATACATCTTAACAGTAAAATATTTTAAATGTTTTAAAGGTGCAGTGTGTAGAAATTGGCATTTTAGAGACATCTAGCGTTCAGATTTTGGAATGAATCCTTCTGTTAATAAAACATCACACCACTGAGTGACGAGAGCCAGTGAAGACCAAAAAGGATCGTGAACAGGGCATCATTTACAACAGTTACAAACACTGCGCCGTCTTCTTCTCTTGTAATACCCGCTCTCTCTCTTCTTCTTCTTCGCATGCCATCCAGGTAGATTTCAGGACCGGTGGCCAGACTCGTATTCAAAAATCGCGTTCTGCTCTTTTTGTCCCCAAAACCCACCAGTAGACAACATGGCGGATCGTTATGTCAGCCTCCACAAAGGAAAGACCCGCGGTACATAAATATAAAAAGCTTTTTCTAGCTTAATAAAAAGAAAAGGAAAGTTTTATGGGGACGATTGTACACCTGTTTGGATGGACTTTACAAACTGTTTCTGTTTGGCGAAATACTGCCAACTTCTACACACTACACCTTTAAGTCAATGATGAGGCCTGATTCGCAGTTTAATGTCAACGTGTTATTGTATTGTTGCCACAATGAATTTGCAGAGCCTAAAGACTGAAACATCCTACTGAATGCTTTGACCTGCTTATAGAAGCTGTAGAATAAAAAGCTTGTAAAATATGCTACGAAACTTATAAAACTACCTATTGAAGCATGACTGAATCGACAAAAGGGTGGCTGAATGACAAGTTTTTGTAGGTGGTGATGAAGTTTCTGCGTGGCAAACAGAGCAACCATTTAAAACGACATGAACCATTCCTCATTTCAACAATCTCAAACTTGGACTTCAGATATCGCCATGAGAGCTCTGGTGTGGAATCATCGTCTGTATCTGCTGTAGTCATCGTTACTGCCAGGTACGAACTGTTATCTGAGCAACGTTTACCTGCCTGATCTGAGTATACTAGCAGATGCGTGAGGTACAGGTACGACATCACCACTTGAACAAATCACAAGCAGATCACATTTTAGAAAAGAATAGAAATTTCATCCGCTGACTTCAAAGCTATACTTAAAAGTAACGAGTAACAGGACCGTTCATAGAAATGTTGTGGAATTAAAAGTACAACATTTGTCTTTTAAATGTAGTGGAGAAAAAGTCCTAAGTTTCCAAAAAAATAATACTCAAGTGAAGTACAGATACTCAAAAAATGTACTTAAGTACAGTCCTCAAATAAATCTACTTTGATACCGTCCACCCCTGTTTAAAGGACAATGATTGGGTTTTCCTGCTTCCTTGTGCACTGGAGCTCATTAGTTGTAGTGTCAACTTTTAGCTTAGCATACTCCCAAGCCTGCCAAAGACTTGCCTCGAAGCACACCAGTGTGTCCTGCCAAACCATTTGAAAACCTCTAGTTTGGGGCCATCCACAATGAGACAAGTTTATGAGTATCCATGTGTTTTTTTTTATCATATTGGCAACTTGTCCACACGGAATCAGTGTTCTGGTAGTCTGAAAAAGCACAATGCAGAACCAGATCCCAGAGTGAATAAATCTCAAAATGCTGCCTTTGTGTTACCGTGTTTATAATGAATACATATATATTCAGAAACAATGATCTCATGGCGAGGCCTCTTCCTTAAACCGCATGCGCTCTCCCCAACAACAAGAGAAACAATGGCGAAACAATCTTCTCCTCCTCTTTGACCACTTTGAGCAAAAAGTGAACATTAGAAACATCACAGCTTGTTGTGTTTGTTTATATCACACGTTTAATGCTCCATGTCTTCTTCTCTGATTCTGGTGGATGTCTTTGTCCCGGTTACAGCGCCAATCATAGGCCTGGCATATATACTACAGGGTTTTAAGGGTTTTCACGTGGACGGACACATTTCTTGAAACTGAAAACTCAGGCAACATGGTGGCACACCTGGTGGTGCATGTGGCTCACAGCAAGAAGGTTGCTGCTCCCACAGACCAAAAACATTCTAATGAGGTTGATTGGTGACTCCAAATTGCCCTTAGGTATGAGAGTGAGCGTGGATGATTGTCTGTCTCTCTATGTGGCCCTGTGATCGGCTGGGGACCGGATTAAGGTGTACCTCGCCTCTCGCTGGGATGGGCTCCAGCCCTGGCAATCCCAAAAAGGGGTTAGGGGTATAAATAATTGGATGGATGGATTTTTTTTGTTTTTATATCCTTCAGGACCTTAGACTTGCTGTTTTGTTGGATGTCTTAAGACAACATTTGTGAGGGATCAGTCCAGCATGAATAGTGTGGCTGATTTATTATTAGTGTTCTTGTTTTTTACTCTAAAAGCAAAACATTGATTCTGCTTGCCTTGCTCGGGTTTACTCTCCAGTTGATTCTGAACAGTCAAGTCAGATTTTCCCATGTTCTGTCCAAATGACTAAAATAGTTTTGGTTCAAAACTGTTGTCTGTAGCGTATTATTGTAATTGATAAAATTACAGCCAGCAAGATAAACAGCTTTTCTCTAATGATGTGTGTGGTTCCCATAACTCTCAATACTTTTGAACTGTCAGATATATTTAGACAAAGTCCCTCTTGATTATAACCAAGCCATCAAAATATTCTTTGAAAATCCATGTGACTCCACAGCACGAAACTACCGTCCTTTCATGAAGCATCATGTAAACCTAAACAGAAAAATCAGCAACATAAACTGCGCACAAGGTTGTATCTCAGCTGGGCCGCGTACGCCTCATTTCTCTTCTTCAATCCAAGGAGGAGAGTCCAGTGTTTATACTCTTACCAGCCAACACAAACCTCACATACCACAAAGTCAAAATACAAGGTCAGAAACAAGCCAGTAATGGATCATAAATGATTCTAACATGACCACTGGGTCTCTATTTTGGGTCCAAAGACCTGGAGAAGAAAACGTTTATGCTGACATGATTTCTTCTCAACAACAGGCTCCAATTCAGAGCGATCATGAGCGTCCGTTTGCTGGTTTGAACACATTTTCCCTCAGAATAGACTTTCTCGAATATTGGTTTTAAAAGATTAAAGTATATAAGAAAGTTTTCAGTCTTGAGTCAATAATTTTATCTTAAATCACAGGTTTGGTCTTCATCAATCATTCTCACATCACAACCACAACTACAAAGTGAAATCTTTGCGCAGCATCCTGGAAAATCTTACTTTTATTGCGGATGTAACACACTAATTTATTAGTGTCATTTATTTAAATGCAAACAAAGTGAGTTCTTCATGAGCTGACAGTTGATCCATTTCCCTCTCTGGTTTGGATCAGTGAGAAGAGAACATCGTGGTGGGTAAATGAACAAAGACTTTCTTCATATTCTATCTTCGCTCTGCTTTTCTGCCTCCAAAAACAACAAAAGATTTATGTGTTTTAAAACGTAGTGTTCAGATTCGTGGAATGAGGATAGAGGAATTCATCAGATGGAAATCATCACTAAAACAGATTTTGTTTCTTTCAACCTATAAATCTAAAAATTATGGCTGTCATGATATCAAAGTTTCACCTCACAATTTTTGTTGCCATGAAAATTCCCTACATCATCCCAGTATTATAAAAAACCTAATTTACAGCAGACTGGAGTGTCCAGCCTCATTCATGCTGCCAGTTTAAGCCGTAATATTTACACCCTTGTGACGCTTTGCTTCACTGTAAATGTCACGCAGACCATGAGGGGAGTTGATCTCCTCTGTCTTGTCTCCAGAGTATCAGAGGCGTAATACTGGAGAGATGGAGGCACGCGCAGTGTTACACTGTGAATTGACACAGATATCAGCCTCGTGGATTTAATGTGGAGGTGTAAATGTAACAGCCTTGTTAAAGGGGTTTTGTGTAAAGGTTTGATCTTGTTGTTCTCCCTGTGCATGCATGGGCTCTCTCTGGGCACTCCAGCTTCCTCTCACAGACCAAAAACATGCTCAATAGGCAGTGTTAATTTTATTGACTAATTATTTTCGTCATAGTTTTCGTCAACAACCTTTTTTCCCCTGACTAAAACTAATCAGTAACTAATAAAAACCAGTGCACATTTTCATCAACAAATAAAAACTAGACCAAAATGGTTGACAGAGACTTAATCCAACCAGACATAATTTGGTTAGGGACAAATTAGAAATATATCCAATCACAGCTACTTTGGTTGTGTGGAACTAACTGCCTTCGCTTCATGGTGTGGGATAAGTTGGGGAGCAATCCAATCAGAGCTACTCTCTTTATAAAAAACTGATATATTCATGTAGAGCAGGTTCACTGGTATTGTAACTGAGATGCTCTGCCTGGTAGCCTAAATAAAGGTGACGGCATTTCACACAAAAGTTAAATTTGTTTCTGTTAATTTATTCATTCAAACTTTACTAGCATTCAGTAAAGGGTTATTAGATGTTTCATTTCATCCAATCGTGACTTCAGAAATTCAAGGAAACAAAAAATGCCTTACCCTTTAAACTTCATATTTTAGTCGACTAAATTTACAGTAGATTGCGTTGACTAGAATGTTGTGAAATTTCATCAACTAAAACTAGACTTAAATTAAAACCATTCAGTTGACTAAATTATGACTAAAACTAAAAGATGTTTTAGACAAAAGACTATAACTAAAACTAAATTAATAAAAAGTGAAAATTAACAAAATTAACACTGTCATGAGGCTGACTCCAAATTGCCCTTAGTGTGAGTGTGAGAGTGAGAGTGAATGGTTGTCTGTCTGTCTATGCTGCCCTGTGATTGGGTGGCGACCGGTTCAGGGTACACATTGGCTCTCGCCCCAAAGTCAGCTGGGATAGGCTCCAGCCTCCCCGCGACCTCAGAAAGGATAAGCAGTATAGATAATGGATGGATGGATGAATTGTGCTGCAATAGGGAAGAATCACACACCAAATCTTCCAGTATTCTCATGTTCATAACTCATGATCCCTGATAGTTCGACTGGTGTCTGCCTCTGTAGCCAGAGGACTGATCACTGTGCATTAGGACTTCATAGCTCACCCGGGCGTCGTACTCCAGGACAAATGGAGGGATGTCTATCTGCTCTGGTTTGATGCAGGTGAAGAGCTGCTGCAGGTTGTCAAGGTAACGGACCTTATCCTTTATCCCCGACACGCTGAAGGTGGTGAAGAACCACGTGGAGACCTGGAAAGAAACCATTAAGAGGGGAGTCAACGACGTGGTATTTTTCTCCCCAGATCCAAAAACAATGTCACAGAACACAAGTTTTTATCACAAACAGAACAAGAATCACACTAATGTAACGTTAATGATCCCCAAGGGGAAGTTTAGTTAATGAAGACTAAAGAGCTGTGATTTCTGTGAACTGCAAAGAAAGAGACATAAAACAGAAACTCCACAGAGAGCAACATCATGAAAAGGCCGCAAAAATTCCCAACATGTGCTCTTCTTAAAATAGAAAATGATGTAAAAGCCTTTTTTATACTGCCAAATTACATTAAAACGTTTAAAATGTTTGCTGTGATTGAACTGCTAATTTTGGACAAAATTTTGGAAACTGGCTTCATCAAGTTAGGGTGGGAATCATCCAGAAGTTTACGAATCAATTCATGATTAAAGGGGTCAGGATCTGATTCAAAATCAACTCTCAATTCAAATAGATTTATGATTCACAAACAATCCCTGTTTGTTGAAAACGTCATTAATTGCAGCATCTGCCTGCAGTGCTCTAAAAGCCTAGATAATAAACCATGATTTATGATTTGACAAAAAAAAGCACAAAAATGTGTTCAGGATATACAGATCATGCCTTTGTGATGTTTGTATCAGCTTGTTCACAACAATTTGTTGTATTTAGGTTCAAAAATTGATTCATGGATCTTTTGAATTAATTCAGAATATTTTTATAAGTATAATTTTATCTGAATGCAAAAGTATTCTTTGCACACTTTTATTATTAAGTGACAAAATGTTTTGAACAACCTAATGTGAGGCACACAAACGACTGCTGAAAAATGGAAAGTGATAATGTTAATTGAAAAAGAGAACTTTTTGCAGATTGTACATGTTTTAATACAGTAGCACAATTTTTTTTCAAACATCATTACAAATAAAATAAAAAATATAACTGCAAATTTGTCTCCTGAGACTAACAAAATCAGAAAAAAATGATTAAAATTGGGAAAAACTTTCAAATTACCCAGTAAAAATTGTTTAAACATGGTTAAATGCACCAACAAATCAAACCAAGAAAAAAAACTCAAAATAACAAATAAAATGCTCAAACAATGAAACAAAACCACACCAGGAATCAGCCATCAACACATTTCATTTTACCTTGGAGCGAAACGTTGGATGAACAAAGTAAAAGGCCTTCAGATTCTTCTTGAACCTGCACACAGATGACAAAAAGAGTTCAGTGAGTTAACTCCTTACGTCATGAAATGACTCAAAGTTTCTGAAGAAACAAAGATACTGAACAGGAGTGGCGTAAAAATGATGAGTATGACAGCGATGAAGTGAGGAGGATTCATTTCCTGAAATAAAAGACACCAAGTGTGAGATCAGTGAAGCTGCAGCAGCAAGAGAATTAATGTGAAGATAATCATCTGCAGGTCGTCTATCAGAGCAGAAACATCTGACTCAGCTTCTACTGCAGTGAACCAAACTCTTACACATGTGCAGAGTGTGAAGTCTTTTCGAAGAGAATGACAAGTAAAGTAAATAAAACCTTCACCTGGTGCATGTTTGAATATCCAGGCATCAAGAGGGAGTTTGAGGTGAACTTTGTGTCATCTTGAGCATTTATACTTTGGTGTTGGAAAGTCAGGTGCAGAGTTTAGACCGTAGAATGAATTAAAACACTACAGGGGAAGAGAGAGGATGAGGCCAGCCATGAGGAGAGGGAGGCTGCAGCAGGACCGTCTAAAGCAGGGCCCAGTCAGCGACAAACACTCAGATCCAGTGTGAAGCCACCAGAGGTTTAGTTTTAGGTCTATAGTAACAACGAAAATGCCCGAAATGGAAAGTTTTCATTGTGTTTTGGCCTTCCGTTTACACAAGAACGGTGCCTAGAGTGCCTGAATCCGCAAACTTTTGGAACCACGTTCCAGAGTCAAACGTTTTGAAAAAGTTTTGGTATCCGTCTCCGTGAAAACAGGGATCAGCGTTTCCTGGGAAAACAATGAGGCGTGGCCCATGCGCAGTACTCTTTCAGATAAAGGTTGCGTCCGGTCCAGTTGGTGGCGGTAATGCACCTCTAAGTTGGTTTGCTAACCACCATGAAACAACAAACAAAAGGAAAAGACGGCTCCCAGTCAACATTATCCTGATATTTATTGTTTTTTATAGTTGAGCGCCATGTCTAGTGGCAGCCCAACTTCATTGTCTCTCCAGACAATGAAGTTGTCTGGAGAGACAAAAAACTCCTGCGTCTTCGTGTGTCCACTCGCCATTGTTTGTGAAAAGTCTGTCTTCACCGGAAAGCCTTAGTGCGCAGATGTGTGCTGTAACACCGCTGTTTCACTACAGACCTATATCGCCAAATACTGGCCTGGAATGCATGCTACAGCGTTTTCAGTCGTTCTTGCTGATTCGTGTGACCGTGGAGTGCTTTTGAAAACGCAAAGAAAAAGCCTTTTATGGTGACAAAGTTGTCATGTAAATGGGGCCTTAATCCGGAACTATGCTTGCAGTTTGTCCACGCGTACATGCTTCCACCGTGAGCGTCATGAGCGTTTTTGTTTATATACTTGCCTGTACGTGACATATGTTACAGGATGATACCACTAGAAAGTGCAAAAAAGACCTCTGGTTGTATGTTACTCCCTGTTGTGTTTGAAGTAAACTGCAAACATTGCATTATAGTAACAAAATAAACACCAATAATCAATATCATCATGAAATATTTGTTAGCAACTGATGACCAGTGGTCAGACCTTACCAGCAGCATCATCTGCACGCAATTTCTACAATACTTCCTCTGTGAACCATCAAATCTGTCTTGGTGTTATGGTCTTATGAGTGACTGTGTTAACTGATGACTTGGGTCCGACTAATAGACGTCGTAGTCGAAGCACTGGTGATACACAGGGTGTACTCCCTATTGCTTCATTCTGACTCATTTTTTAATCATTATATGAAAAATAACTATCAGTTTTTTATATGTGAGAAAATACAGCAAGACCAAGCTAACACAAACACATCCAAGGATGAAGTCAACCATTGTGTGTTTTATTAAACCTTTATTTAGATGGATAAGTCCCATTGAGATCAGGAACTCATTCACAAGAGTGACCTTCCAAGAGGTCAGCAGCAGACGTCATTATACATACAAATTCAAGAAAAGATTAAGGCAATTAATTACAAACAATAAATATGGAAAAGGTTCAACAATTTTTTAGTGGAAGTGTGACAGTTTTGAGGACAGTAACAATTATAAACAGGCATTGTTCAAAGGATTCTTGCTGCCTGGGGAGTAAAATGGAAAACTTTGACTGAAAAACTTCTAAAGGAAAATTTATCGGTCATCAGCTGGATGAACCATCACATTTGTGTCTGTTCAGTCTCACACACTGTTTAGATGTTAATAATCCTGGACTTGATTTATCTGCACTGATCCTACCGGTCATGTGTAGACTGCAGCTTGTGATTTTCATTTTTGGGGTGTTTAAACTCATTCAATGACCAAATGACAGCGAAGACAAATGAGATGCTGGACTAAGTGCTGAGGTGGCAGAGGAAATTTTAGAAGCATCAGTTGTCTTCACACCAGCAAACCAGATCCCGATCAGCCTTATTATTTCTCTCTGTTACCAACATCAGAGAAAATAAATCTCTATTCACAGATAATTTTCCCGTCTTTGATCACAGTGACCATCTGGCAGATGTTTATTTATTAGATCGGCAAACTTTGAACTTTGAGATGTTGCAACAGATTTTGGTATATCCAATAATAAGTATAAATTACTTTGTTCAAACTGCAGATGATTAATGACTCCGTCAGCTGGATTTGGTTTTATGATCTTCATGATGTTAAATATTTGGATTAGGGTTCATCCAGAGTGAAATATCTCAATTAATAGATGGATAATTGATCAAGTTAGACAAGATATTAGTGGTCCCTAGACCTAAAATAAAAAATGATGAAGTGGACTCTTCCTGTGCCACCATGAAGTCATGATTGACAAAATCTTGGTTCTTGACAGGATGTTTACAGCAGTGATTAACAGCAGGATTTCCATGATTTTCCTTGTGACCTCAAGGACTTCCAACGAATCATAATGTGGACAGTTCTCTAAAATTACAGCTTTTTCTATTCCAAATAAAAATTCTGATGTTTCAGTTATTTTCTGTAATGGACATTTGCTTTGATTGGACAGTCAATGGTTTATTAATGGAAGCCAAAGTAAACTGTTGCACGCTGCTGCACAGATCAGAAGTATTCATATGAGAACCACCTAAACTGAAGTCCTGGACTTGTCCCTCTCATAGAGCCAAACAGCCTGTAAGGAAAACTCGTTTAAGTCCCTGGTCTCCATGATCTCATACTCTCACCTCAGGACCAGAGGTGAGGATTGTAATGGAGGTAAAATGAGAGTTTCACCTTTAGAAATCATACCTAAACAGTTGGGTCCATTATACCCATGCAATTGGATGTATTAATGAGCTAATGTGCTATTTTCTCTGGCTGGCACATCTGGCTTTGCCACATTTCCATCCTGCTTGATTAAGGTCAGGCTGAATATAACCTTACCCAAAATGAGGTGGGTTTATGTGCTGTTGAAGCAATTTGGTACACACCAGAGATGGCTGCCTTTACCAAGAAGTGTTCTGAGTCTGCTACAGGCCACAATAAGCCAAACTGTAAGGCAGTGGTAGTGGTAATGTAGAAATAGTGAGCACCAGGTCATGTCCTGTCACACGTCATTGTATGATGTTGCACTTCAAGCCTGAATAATACTGCGGCATGAGTGGTTACCTATTAGCAGCAGCCAACTGCCAAAGTAATGTGTGTCATGGCTCTGATTGGCCTTACAAAACAGCTGGATTCACCAGACTCCAAGTCTGTCACTCAGTCCATATTTTGAAGCTTCAAGCGGAAATTATTGTTCCAGGTCAGAGTGGTCCTCAAATGACAAAGAGGCAGTGCCACAGAGTGTGAGTTAGCTCTGTTGGAAGCTTCTGACAAGTCTGTAACAAAGCTTGTAACAGTTTTTAATTAAAGGTTCTGCCCTTCCTTGCAGGTTTGCCTTCTAAATTGTCACAAAACCATGCCAAGGGTGCAATGTGATGCTTTCTTCTGATGGTAGATAGAGACTAGAGCTGGGTATCGATCCAGATCTCCCAAATCAATTCAATTCGATTCACAAGAGACCGATCCGATTCGATCCGCGAATTAATTTGATTTGATTGATTTTAATTCAGTTGAGGATATTTCAGCCACAGTACCAATTTTACTTGAATATGGAAGAGATTCTCAGAGAACTAATGGTGTAAATAGTAGAAACTAACTCTAACTTTGTGCGTTATTAAAAATATTAATGTTTACATTAAGAATTGAGCCCAAAGAAGGGAACAGTAATCATGTACTTTTTATTAAACATAACCAGACCAAAACAAAAATGTAATAATTTAAATCAAATCAAACCACGGGGCAGGCAGTGTAAATAAGATGGCTACAAACAATGCAGTATGGTCGTTTGTCCTTGCATATGAATGCTGCGACAGCATTGGTTATTTACTGGGCTCGTGGAGAGTTTGCTGGTAACTTACATATAAATGCCTTCTCAGCTATGTTTGCTTCGGGTCCGACGTCTTTGCGACTGCGTTTCTGGGTGGTGTCTCATTAAATGACTTCGGAGATTCGTTGTGTTTCCACAATATGTCAGCTGCACGCTGCATATCTTGCATATAGTTTTACCCTTATCCAGTTCATTGCTGCCTTCGTGTTTTTTAAATCCAAAATGCATCCGGACATCTGCCTTAAGGTTTGCCGGTGGTGCCTTCGGTGCACCCGCCATGATGTTTTATTTAACAACGCTCCTCGCCGAGTGACGAGATCTCGCAACATCTCTGGTCTGGTCACGCGAGAAGTGACATGGCATTATGGGAAATGAATGGCTGGTCACGCAAGACTACTCAGCATTAAACTGCAGGCTGCATTACACACTGAGAAAAGACGTCTTAAAAGATCAATTTAAGGATTTTATGAATCGATATTAGGCCATTCAATGGAAAATCGATTCAAATCGATTAATCGATTTTTTAAACCCAGTTCTAGTAGAGACTCTGTTGGCCACCGCTACTGCACTTTGTCTTCTCTTTCTTAGCCAGCTCATAGGACAGAAAGTAATTTAGAAGAGGTCTTAAGTTGGCAAGAAACCTTTTAAAATGCACCTTAATGGTATTACAGAAGAGTAGGGATGCACATCGTCTTTAGTTAAAGTGATATTGGCCTTTTGTGACCCTCTTTTCAAAACATCTGCCATCAGCAAATTATTGTTGGGTGAGCAGATATCAGGTTCAAATGTTTATCTGTCGTGTCCTGCTAGTTTAATATAGACACTGGCACAGATACCTGTTGATTTACAAAACAGTCTTTTTACAGGGTGGTAAACGTGACCTGTTGATCTGTTTTCATGATCAAACATGAAAGAAATTACTGGCACTTAAGAGAATCATGGGGTACTTCGAAAAACATTGACAGCCTTAGTGGCTAAAATTATAATTATATACATTGATATTGCCGTTGGTCCTGAATTTCACCATCAGTGCATCACTACAGAGAAGGGATCAACGGATGACTACTGTCTAGGGCTGAATGATTTTAGAAAAAGATCTAATTGCGATTTTTCTGGCAGATACTGCGATTTCAATTTGATTCAGGATTTTCTTCAAATCAAGCTTCAGTGCAATATTCACTGTGTTTACAGTTTAGACAACAGTAAGGAAATCAATGATCAAAAGCACATAACACATTATTCATCATCTAATATTGATGATAAATAATCTGCGCTCATTATTTAAGGGATACTCCAACTTATACTCCTAAACAGAGGCTTTGTGTTATTGACCTGCTTACCAGCACTTATGTAAACGCAAATTGCCTGCAAATTTGTGAAATAGTTGACACAACAGATCCTGGGTCAGTCAGGAATGCTGCAAAAAACTGCAGCTTTGGTGATCACATGATTGCGCTGTCTGAAATTGCAATTTTGATCCGAAAACAATAAATCTTTCAGCCTGACTACTGTCCACTGAGAACAAGCAATGAGGGATGGGTATTAATCCCCATCATCAGCCTCAGGATCTCACAATCAATGCTGCCTTTGTGTATTTACTTATTAAAAAGTAATAAAAGTAAAAAGTAGTTGGTCACTGTTGAGTTCTGTGGTGATGGCTGGCATGACACATCGTGTTACTCCAGAGATCAGGCAATAGTAAAATTCCTTTGCAGAAGTTGAATGGTGTTCATTGTGTCTTCAGTTTTTTAGAAATAGTTTTCTTTTTTCTTTTATCTCAGACATGTATATTTTCACATACCTTGACATGTTGCGGTGGAAACTTCCGCCTTCCTCAGAAGTGTCACTTGGTGGTAGGTAACACCAGCTGTCACACCTGTCACGCGTCACACCTACAACCAAGTGACACTTCAAAGGAAGGCGAAGTTTCCACCGCAACATGTCAAGGTACGTGAAAAAACACATGTCTGAGATAAAAGAAAAAAGAAAACTATTTCACTTGCAGAACACCTCTACATTTGTAGAGGGCGGTCCCACTTTTCCTGTTTACATCTGACACAGTGCATGTTACACTAATGGGTTTTTTTCTAGCATCAGCAGCATCAGCTCCCTTGTTTGTCTTGGTTTTCCATTAGGAATCGTACCTTGTATTTGGCAGTTTTTTGTACAGTTGAACCGAGTCTAAAGTAACATGGATACACTACTGACTAGGGCTGGGTATTTCCAGCAACCTCACCATACAAAATATATCCTGACACTGAGCCCACGGTACAATATGCATCCCGATACATGTAAATTGTGAACACTGACTATGCTTTTAGCAGAATTCCTGACAAGTTTTGTTTTTTTATCACAAGAAGAAAAAGAACAAGGATGAGTTTTAACTGATTCTGCGACTTAATAAACTTAATTTTTTTTTTTTTTACATCTTAAAAATGAGAAAAAAATATAATATATTAATATATAATATATGATATATATACATTGGAAGACAAAATAGAATGATACAGTAGATCAAGATCAGTACAGAATTTGTTGTTTGAAACAAAAATCAACCCTTTTTCAAAGACAAAAAGCCACGTAAAGTCCAACAGCTGTATCGCCTCTGTTTGTTGTTGTCAGGATGCCATGGTTGTTTCTCACAGCTACGCTATGACAACCCCACCTATCCGAAGAAGTACTGACAAAGTCTACACTGTAATGGAAAACAAAAAGGATAGTATCCAAACAGTACAGGGTCAAGCTGAGTTGAGCAGATAGCACAAATGGAAAAGCACGATAACTGATATCAACCTGTTGTGGCTATCTGAATGAGTAGTGAGATGTTCCTCATATAATCATCAATAATGATTACTAGAGTACTCAAACTATTCCTGACAGACATCATTACTTGGCCCAAACTTTGATTTCAGAGTCTTAATGGTTTCTGGTGTTTCTCTTGTTGATAAAGCTTCTTGGTGATCTGAAATCCACAGAGAGGTTACAGACTTATTAAATTTTTTATTTGGTCCAGCAACACCAAGCAATCCTAACCTAAAGTCTATGGCTTGAGGCAACACAGTCCTGAAACAGCAGGAAGTAATCCACTATCACATGGGAAAACACCACTGACTGAGAATTGGAGGTGCTAAGCCTAAGCCCAAACACTTCACCCTCCAATGCAAACCAATGTGTGCTGGAGGTCACGGTCTATTAAAGCAAGAAAACCAAACCACTGACTAAAGCAGAAGTGCAATCCTGAGGTCTAAAAGCTAAATCGAGCCTGCTAAGACAGTGCTTCTTCCATAAATGGTTTCTTAGTTTAGGGAGCTTCCCTAAAACTTTTCAATAACAACACTATGGCAGGTCCATGAAGGGTGAATCTTTGGCATGAGTAAACACAGAGTAATCTAATTTATAATGATTGATGATCAGAAAACAAACCAATTCCAAATTTTAAAGACTGAGCGGCGTTAAAGCCAGATCATCTTCAGTCCACAAGCTCTGGTGTTGAAGAGTTGGACGTTTATTTGATGGCTGAATGGTGACGATAATCCATCACATTCAAAACAGTTTGTACTGTCTAACCAAACACACATAAGGGTGGTCTGTCAGTGGTTGGATTCATGTGTCTGTGTGAGAAAAAACAATTGGTCAAGGGTGGATGAAATCGGATCATGCTGTTGACAGGTGAACACAGAGAGGAACCAGCAATACCAAACAATGATGTGGGGATTCTGCTCCGGTCCAATGCTCCACCTCCTGGGGAGCAAACTAAAAACTAAAATCAAAGGCTCCTCATTTGTCTCAAGACACTATTCATCATTTCCTCCACTTATCCAGACAGTTTTGGAAACTCTGTGGTTATGTTTGGCTTTAGTCTGCTAGTTAGGTCGTCTGGAGCCGAAATGCATCTGCAGCAAATCAGTGTCTTTATTGGTTAAGCCTGCTGAACATGCCAGGAGAGGGTTAAGACTTCCACTGCCTGAGGACATCAACACTGCTGCACATAATTGACAGAGCAGCAACTGCCTGGAAGAAGAGTGTAATAAAGACTGTAAATGACATATTTTGATCAAAATGTCCTAAAGAAAATGATTTTCGAGCAGAGAACAGAGAGCACAGTGAGGACAACACTGACTTAAGCTTTGGAAACGGCCATTTTGAATTCTTGATGGTTGTTTTGCACTTTTTTATTTGAAGTTGGAGCATGAGTGGATCAACCAATAGCCCCATTCTTGCTATTGTTTCAAGAGATATTATTCACGCCCCAGTGATGCTTCACCTCAACTCTGAACATCACAGAGGCATCATGGGGGGAACATGTTGACCCCCATCTGCTCTGTGTCCAGGGGGAGTATCAAAAGCATCATACTACTGAGAGGAAGCACGAAGACTCGGCGGGGAACAGGCTCTGACTTCGCCGGGTCGTGCACATCCAAATTGTATCACACCATGAATTGACAAAGATATAACATCCTCACAATGCTAATGTAAAGTTCAGTGACTTAAATTAGCTGCAAGGAGACATTAAGAGGCACCCACCTGTCATTTACAGTAACAATACCCTATCTAAATTTGTCCCTACATCCACCTTCAAAGTCATGGGGCGCAGAGGCTCATCCCAGCTGACACTGAACAAGAGGCAGAACACACCTTGAATTGGTTGCCAGCCAATCACAGGGCCAACATAGAGAAACAGACAACCAATTACACACACTTTCACACGTAAAGGTAATTTAGAAGCACCAATTAACCTAACCACCGTGTTTTTGGTCTGTGGAAACAAACAGAGTACCCGAGGAGAACTCTAGCATGCACAGGGAGAGCATGCAAACTTCACACAGAAAAAGGTGTTGGTTTGGTGGAGTGGTAAGCAACCAGGAACAACCCGTAAACATGCTTCTGCTGGCCTGGGTTCCTACCAGCCTGTGGCCAGTTTGCAGATTGTCCTCCCCTACTCTCTATCGCCCCCTTTCACACGCCTATCCTCTCTCTCTCTCTCTCTCTCTCTCTCTCTCTCTCTCTCTCTCCTGTCAATAGAGGCACAAAATGTCCAAAAAATAATCTTTAAAAAAAAAAAACATTCATTGCAAGTGGTTGGTCACTTGGCCTCTGACCTTATACCTCCAAAATTTAAGCAGTTCATCGTCAAGTCAGAGTGCTCACTTTTGCAAGTCCGAGAGAGATCCCTCTAAGACTACCTGACATATCAAGTTATGACCTCTACTACCTAATGAGTTCATCCTTAAATCCATGTGGACATATGATCAAAGTTTTAAGAACATTCCCTTAGGACTTCCTGAGACATCGTGTTTACAAGATCAGATCTGGATGTATGCAAGTACAATAGAAACCTGAAAACAACCCGCTCCTGGCCTTGGCTGTTACAGCATGAAAACCATCCTCCCAAAAGTAGCCCGCCTGTAGCCATATTTCTGTCACTATTTATATTTATATTTATTTATAATTCTGTTTATAGCTATATTTTTATATATCTTTTTATCTGCTATAAATGGTACTACTGGAGTCTTAATATCCCTGAGGGATTCTTCCAAAGGGATAAATAAAGTTCTATCTAATCTAATCTAAAAACAACAGAACAGAGGACAAGGATGATAGCTTACTAGTCAGAGAAAATCCCCATAGGCAGGTCCAAATGTCAAATCTCTTAGATGAAATACAGTCTGTCCTAGTTGTACTGCTTTTTTCAACAGACAGACAAAATGCAAACCTGAGACAACACTTGTACAAACAAACAGAAGCATTACCTTTAAAACATGACAATCAGTTGTTCCATGACTGACTAACCACGCCTAGTAGCAGTCTGAGTAGTACATCTTTTAATTATATGGTTTCATGAGCCAAAGCTAAAAGTCTGTACAGAGCCTGAAGAATTTCAAATAAACCTGACATTTACAGTTGATTGAAATTTCATTTTGAACTGGCGCTCACTGTGATGAATCAGCAGAGTGAACTGAAGCAGTCATCGGCGACGAGGGGTTCCCCTGTTGCAATAAAAAGGGAAGCTGAACGAGTGTCTTCATTCATAATTCATGTTGATTCTATGATATGATCATTTTTCTGAGTTTCTTTTTTCTTGTTCTCTTTTTTTAAAAATTACAATGAAGCACCTGCAAAAGTACGACTCCAGCAGTACAGCCTTTCATTGACGAGAGCCAAGAACAAATTAAAAGGAAAAGCTGATTCATTTCTTTATCAGCTTGACTGAAGTTTCCAGACAGAACAGATTGACTAAGGTGTGGTGAAACTAAATGACCTGTCTATGAGGGGAACCCGGGGTTGAAAGGTGCGTAATGACTGAATGGAGTTTCCCACTAACACAGGAAGTTTGCTCTGTGGTTACCAAAAACTAGAAAGAGAGAAGAACAAGAGAAAAATGATCATATTTGGGCCTGCTGTCTTCTTAAGAGGCCTTCGAGAATCTTCTAAATTAGAAACAGCCATCCAGCCCCCTTCATGAAATTGGCTTACTTTCTACAGTATCTATCAATCTGTCTGTCATCATTTGTTTACTGATTGCTCCCCCCATCAAACCATTTTCCCTCTGTCAGTCTGTGTATGGATCTCTCCACTTAACTCGTAAAGAAACATTTACGACAAATAACTCAGTGTGATGCTTGTTAATGCCGGCAGGTCTGGCAACATTATGCAGTGTTGTAACATATTTTGATCTACTTCATAAGTTGTGTAAGTTGACAGGCACAAACAATTTGGCTTTACTGATTGACGATGACTTGCTTATAATCAAAATAAATGGTAACTTCAAAGACCAAATTCCAATGAAGTTGGGACATTGTGTAAAGTGTAAACAAAAGCAAAATACAATGATTCGCAAATCCTGTTTGACATTTCTTAAATTGATGACATGACAAAGAGAAGATATTTGATGCTCAAACTGATAAACTCTTTTGTTTTTTTTTGGTAAATATTCACTCACTTTGAATTCAATGCCTGCAACAAGTTCCAAAAAAGCTGGGACAGAAGTAACTAAATACTAAGAAAGTTGAGGAACTTGAGGTACATTATGAAGTGCAAAATACGACAACTGAGATCCTAGACTGTTGAGTAGCTGAAGTTGTATATAAAGCAAGAATGAATGAATGATAAGTTTATTTCAAACATATAACAAAATGCAAAATAAACGTACAGATGGAAAAAAACAAAGAAAATTAGCACTTGGATAAATGTTACATGTCTGAAAAGGAGTGAGAAGAAGTCAAAACTTATTTAACCCCACCCCCTCTCCATCAATTTATAACCAATTATTTAGCTTTCCCATCTACATAAATACAAAGTTTTTAAGTCTAACTTTATCTATGTCTGAAAAAGACAGACTTAATCATTTAATGAAAAAAAGACTTGTTCTATCAAATTTATCAAATTGACTATACATAAGTAACAATGGGAAAGAATTCCACCTACAAAGCTTCAATGATTAGTGTCCTCAATTCACAAAAGCTTATTGAGTGTTGTTAAAAGGAAAGGATGTAACAGTAGTAAACCTGCCCCTGTCCCAGCTTTTTTTGGAATGTGATGCAGGCATCAAATTCAAAATGAGTGAGCATTTGCAAAAAAAACAACAAAGTTTATCAGTTTGAGCATAAAATTTCTTGTCTTTGTAGTGTAATCAATTGAATAGAGGTTGAAATGGATTTGCAAATCATTGTTTTGTTTTTATTTACATTTTACATCATGTTTCAACTTCATTGGAGTTGGGGTTTGTACTACTCCCTGACTGTTGGTTAATCATTTCAATGACAAGGTTCTTATTTCTGATTGAGCACATCCTCAGGTCAATTAAAACAACAGCTTGAGAGTTTAACAAAAGTGAAAGATCAAGTTTTAATTTGTTAAGAGAATTTATGAAGTGTATTTAATATGATACTTCTGTGGCAAAGAACTGCAGGTCAAGATTAAAGCCAGCGTTGACTTTTGGAGAGCAGTTGGTCTGGAGAAAATTATCATCCATGTGATGATCTCAAAGGTTTATTCAAAGTTTAGACTCAAACATATGTTACCGATATACAATAACATGTCTGCATGTGGTTCAGATTTCATGTTAAATGCATAAAAGCCAAGAACACAGCTATTCTTTCCCTAATTTCCACACTACTCAGCATTAATTTATTCTTAGATGTAATGGCAAAAGCTACTGGAGCCCTATCTTCAATTTCAATGCTTTTACAAGAACACAGTCTCACATCTTGATGAGTAAGTGATATGAAAGACTTATCTTGATCAAGTTCAGTAAAAGGATCCTCTTTGAAAAACTTTGAACCCTCTGATTAAGCCTGACCACAGCCAGCACGTCACCCCCGAGCACACGCTCCAAGTTTGGGTTTCCTCTTCCAAATATGGCCGCCAGATTTCCAGAGCCAGTGGAGAAACAAAGGCGTTTCACAGCTCGTTTTGCTTTTCCAAAAGTCAAAACACTGTATCTTTGGCGGTGTCACACTGTAGCATGAACAATGTATCTGAACTCTGCAGCTGCAGAAGTCAGCACAGTCACCGGAGCCAAAATGGAGGCCAAACCGAGGTCACAATTACAGCCAGACCTCGCAGAGGACAGTGCCTTTTGGATCTGGATTTCTACTGTAGGCTTGGCAAAGAGGAGGCGAGAGATTAAACTCATGTGCTTTGGCAATTTATTGAGTTATTGCAACCAGCTTAAGCTCGAAACAGAGAAATGACCAAAAACAGAGAGATGCCTCAGCCTGTCAGACCTTTTCTTTTTCTAAGGTGGCGGCAATAAGTATGCCAGCAACCTATAGAACTGTGTGATGAGTTGTTTAGGTTTGGGCTGCAAAATAACTGAAAAATAAACCAACTGCCAGCCTGGGGGCCACATCAGGCCATCCACAGCTTCCTGTCCAGCCCCAAATATATTATGAAATCCAGAAAATGAGAGGAAGGAAAAATATGTTTCTTGGTTCCTCTTAACCCCTCCAGGTGTACAAACCCCAACAGTGAATATCACTTTAAGTGCATCTTAAAGTTGAACTGCAAAAAAATATTTAAATTGAAGGAGTATCACCACAGGAAATGACAAATAAAAAAGCCAGAGAGTAAAATATCAGACGAACTTGGTATCAACGATGTCAAAGAGGTTCTTGAGGAAGTGAGGGTCCAGATGGTTGTGCTCTGCCGTCAGCGTGTGGAAGTAAACCATGACGTACTCTTTCACTGTGATGTGGTCCATCACATGGATGAAGTAAAGCAGGGCCTGCACACACAAGCACAGAATAAATCAGAACACAAATATCTCAAAAGTTCTGGTCAATATCCGAATGTCTTTATTGATGCCAGCTTAAGTGGATTCTTTTCACTCTTTCTGTCCACAGCTTCGGCTTCATTTTGTAGTGGTTGTGGTATTTTTGTTAGAAGGCTGTATGTTTGAGGAAAAATTAGCAAAAGTTTCTGATAGGTCTTCAATATCTGTACAAAACAGGTTTCAGGCATAAACAAATCTGCACACACACAAAATACATTTGCACAGCTAACAAACAGACGCAGACGCATGTGAAAGCAGTAAGTAAATAAAACACACAAGAACAGATGCTCGAAACATGCAAAGAGAGGCGTCTTATGAAACAGGAGCGCAGGCGGGAATAAGACATGCAAATCAGGGAGAAGAGAAACATCAACACAAACATCCCACACCCAGTATCCTGAAGGTAATAATAATAATAACTTTATTTATATAGCACTTTTAAAACAGATGTTTACAATGTGCTTTAACAGACAAACCAAAGGCAGAACTCTGGATACAATAAATCAACAATTAGGTCAAACAAAGACCAAAAGAATTAAGGGGAAAAGGCACAGAGGTACATGGAAAATAAAGCAACAATAGGAAAGAAAATGGTAAACTGGAGACGACTGAAGTACTATAGGAATATACTACATTATAACAGTTTAATATGTCAACATGTACATATGGAGAACATCAGTAAAGAAGTTATTTCTTTTTATATATATTGATAAGGAGACAATAAGACAGTAAATAGATCATATATTTATAGATACATAGATAAACTGATGATAGTTGATCACATCAGGAAGATGGAAAAGAAGAGGGTAGAAAGAGAATGGATAAAAGAGAAAAAAATAATAAATAAAATTAAAATAATAATAATAATAAAAAAGGAGTATATTAAAACATGAGAAGAAGGTACATGACTAAAACGATGAGAAACTGGTGAGGAAAGTAAGAACAGCAGAGATTAAAAATAGTTTAATAAGTAATTGTAAAATAAGTATGTGGATAAGATACATAACTAACAAGCTTGATAAACAAGACAGACATGGCATCAATAAAAGCATTTTAATTTCATATAAATATTTGATCTGTTACCTTTTCAATGTCTATGAGGGTCACCGGGATGTTTCTGCCAACAACTACCATCACCGTTCTGCCACACATGTCCACACCTGAGGATACAAAATCAATCAAACACAATAAATACACACTGAAGAGGACAAATCATTACTGCTGACTTAAGCGCAGGCTGATATGGGTCTGTTAAACTCTTATTTTTGCTGTATTTTGTTTAAGCTTGTCATAACTGACTCTTTGTCAGATTTCAAATTGGTCTGTTGACCCAACAATCAGAGAGAAAGAGACTCTCTCTGTCAGCAGTTGCTGAGGTTTGTCTAGTTTGACAAACTTTTGCCAAGGCCAGGTCTTTTCAGAGTATAGTTATGATTTTATTGATACCAATAATTAATTTTGACAGCACTTTTTAATTTAGTTTTAGTGCAATTAATATGTGCTGTCGAAATTAACACTGGTTTTGATTTACTGGACTTCATGGACTTAAATTTTACCTTCAAGGTGAAATGGCTTAAAGAATGTTTAGAAACTCCAGATTCATCATGGTATTTTATTCCACATATGTTATTTAAGAATGCTGGAGGTCTTCAGTTCTTTTTGTCATGTAATTATAATATCTCAAGGTTATCAGTTCAGATGTCGGAATTTTATCAACAAGCTCTGTTAGCATGAAAAATGTGTTATTCACAGAACTTATCTCCACATAAATCTATTATTTGGAACAATGAATGTATGACTAATAGGAACAAATCACTCTATCTACAAAATTGGACTGATAAAAATATCATTTGTTTCAAAGATTTATTTAACTCCAATGGCCCACTACTTAGTTATAATGATTTTCTCACAGAAAAAGCATTCCCTGTCAAATTTAAAGAATTTAGCTCAGTAATAAAGTCCATTCCCAGCGGTATGATAGAATTAATAAAAAGCTATAAAAAACAAAACATAATACATACAATTGTTAACACTCTCTATATAAATGGCATTGACATTCTGAGAAAAAAATCTATTGATAAACATATCAGAGAATGTTTCTATTATGCTAAGAAAATAACACCCCAAAGGAAATTTTTGGGAATGCTCTTTTTGTTGATATTCATTGGCACAAGGCATGGCTCGCTCCTTTAAAACTTTGTGTCACAAACAAGATCACAAATTCACATTTAAAGATACTACATAACATATATCCATCCAATATGTATGTATCAGGATTTCATGACATCGACAACAAATGTACCTTTTGTAAAACTGAACCTGAAAGTGTAACCCATTTGTTTTATGATTGCTCATATAGTAATACATTTTGGAAAGAACCTGAGAACTAAAATCAATATTAAAGGGAAGGACATTATTTTCTATTTTGAATTCAATAAAAAGAAACTCTGTACTAATGTTAATCTCTATATTTTAGTATGGAAGTTTCACATCCATAAATGTACATTTCAGAACTTCAAGTTGTTTCTGATTCAAGTTGATTATTATTTTAAGTCTCTTAAGTTAATTACAAAATGTAAATCAATGGTTGATATCCATGGAGTGATATTTAACAAATCAGCTGTCACAAATATTATTAATAATACTCATTTTACATGGAATATCAATATGAAGTCTGCCACACCTGGACTTTTATTTTTCTTTTGTTTGTCTTTTTATTATTACTGAAAATGATCTTTGTTATATTATTATGTAATTGCAAACCTTGTTGCTGATGCTGTGGTTTAGATATAAACTGTAATGACTGATTTTATTATGTTTGTGTAACGCAAACTTTAAACAAAGTTTATAAAAAAAATAAAATAAAAAAAAAAGACTGACCCGCAGACAACCACAGCACAGATAAACTTGGGTAAAAATGTACCTATACGTGTTGAAAGTGCCTTAAACGGTGTACAATGTGAAAGTGACCAGAGGCCCGAATCACCGCTGGTTTATGAGGAACACCCGCATCAGTGTGAGAGATATTTTACCGTCATAATGCTAAATGCTAATGCTAGCGGGGAAAAAGGTAATAGTTAATGGGAAAGTGCTAACTGCTAATAGTGCTAGCGTCATGCTAATGGAAACAATGGGAAATGCCGTTTACTCATGCTAAAAGTGTTAGCTGTTCTATCCAAGTGGGGAAAACGTAACTTTTTGTGATGCAGTGTGTACATTAAGCAGATGTGTGTTTTTTTACATTGCATCTGGTGTTCACTAAAGGTTTATTTACTCTATTTTAAACTACTTAGGCTGTGTTCAAGCCTACTTAAGTGGCACTTTTATTTATTCCTGTTTAAATGGTGAAATATAAGTAACTGTAGGTTACTATAACCTGATACCAGGTGTAGAGCTCAATTTTCTTTGATGTTGCTTTAGTTTAATGCGTGTTAATAGGCACAGGGAGGAATATATTCACACTCTTCTCTATATTTCTGAATTATGGTTACTTTATGTAACCCTGGTCCTGTGAAATTTCTGTTGTTTATATAGTGTTTTAATGGTAATTAAGAGCGATATTACTCTTTAGATCAGTGATTCTCAACTGGTGGGTTGTGACCCAAAAGAGGGTCACAGAATCTTTTTCAATGGGTCGAGCTCTTGCCTGGGCAAAAAACGATTTTTTAGGACAAAAGGGATGATAATACCCTGTAATGCTGGTTTCAATTAAAGTGAAGCTAACTGAGTGTAAAAAGCAGTATTTGCCTCTCTAGCATTACCACTTCCAGGTCATTTTGATTTCTCACTAAACTCTTTTGTGTTGGCATACTGTGATATTCTGTACAATCACAGATTCAAAGTGCAGCATCTTTTTATTAAATAAATTTGAGAAGTTGAAAATGTCTCTCAATTTGGGTCACAGCTTGAAATTAAAGGGTGATGGTGGGTCTCGAACCCAGACCAGTTGAGAGCCACTGCTCTAAACTGTTAAGAAGTGTTGTTATTTAGCAATAAGAACTTTGCCACTCTTTACTGTTTTATTGACTATTGTGAATGAGTTGACATGACATATTTAGTATGTGTTATGGTTGTTATTGAAACTTCATTATGAGTTCTGACCTTACCCGCACTAGGTCAGATTTTTGGATTCCCTGGATTAGAGCCGGACCTTTGGATGTTGATGGTGAGCCGAAGCCCAGAGTAGAACTATAGACTGGACTGCATGCAAAGGATTAACCCCCCACACTTCAAGGACTGTGCCTTTGATACACCAACAAGTTTTCTACAGTGAGGTAGGACTCAGTGTGCTGATTCTGGTGACAGTTTGGTTTATACAGGCTCCATAGTAGACCCTGGGGACTTCTGGTAGGGCTAGGTGATATGACCTAAAAATAAAATCCCCTATTTTTTTTTCCAAAAAACTCAATTAACGATTTGAATCAATTTTTCCCTCTCAAGTGTGCAAGTAGACTTAAGTAGTGGGGCAAAAATAGTCACCACTGCTACTAGAATGATTTGGGTTTTGATCCAATAAATTTACGCCATGGATATGAGACCTTCTAAAGTCAGTTTTGTAGCTGTATTGTATTTATTTTATTTTTTTCATTTTTAATCTCAGATTATTTTTCAGAAATGAAAGGATTACTTGTATTCCCTTAAAGAATGCCCTAATATGCTGTCTAACTGTATGAATAAGGTTTCATTGAAAAACATACCCGACAATCTGATTACTAACTTTAAAAAAAACTGTCCCTTGTTCTGAGACACAGGAGACCTAAAAGCCATAAAAATACCTTAACATTTTTTTTAATTAAGGTGAAAGTTGTTGCAGAGTTTTGAGAAAAAAAAGTGCAATAATGAGAGTGGGGTCTTTTCACACAAAGAGAAAAGAAAATAGGAAAAAAAGAAAGTAAAATTTCATCAAATATACAATAAATGTTAACAGTTCAATCAGTGACACATTAATTTGTCAAATCAGCAAAGGATAGATGATCTGTTATGTTTTCAAGTGACTGCAAGAGCATTTTTAGATACTTTGTGGTCAATCAAAATTAAAGTCTCAACTCCTGATCCTTATTAGATTAGAGGTTTTGATGTTTTAGAGTTTGTTGTATTTATTGTGTACCCATTTTGTATTTTAATTTATCTTTAAAAATAAAGGAGAGTGACAACATAAGGGTTTTAATATTTCATTAATTCAAGAAAGGTGGTTCTAAAAAAGCTGTGCATCCTCTCAACTCTCATAATAGGTTTAAAGTCTTTACCAACGACGCCTCCTACTGGTGATGAGATGAAACTAAACCAAAATCTGCTGTCAAAGGAGTCAGAGATGCTGTTTTCCATTAACTCAATTTTCACCGTTTCAGTGAAAATATAAACCAAATTTCAACATTAAATTCAGAGCAGTGTCCCTCCATCTCTGTGTTCAATAAGGTGAAAGAAAACCTCCAGCCAAACTTTTGATTTTCTGACAAATACAAACTTAAAGGCATGTGACTCAGTTTTTCCCTGCCGCTAACACAAGGCCATTAACACGTACCAGTTTGATATAAAGCTTTCAGCGCAGCGATGTCTGACAGATCCTCCGCTCTCGCTCGACACAGCCAGCGATGATAACTGCAGGCGAGAGAGAAACAGAATCACCTTTAATGTGAGATTCACAGAAACATGGCGCTGTCTTCATGCAAGGTTCGGTTTTATTTGCTTCTCTCTTTGAAGTATTTTGGTTAAGCGTAAACCATTTTAAATGTGCAAATGACTTGGACCTGATGTAATGGAAACCACCTCCAGCGGACATGTATGAAGTAAATAGAAAACACCACAAAACTTTATACTGATGGAAAAAATGACAAGTTTCATCTCCATATGACTGTAATTATAAAAAGAGTTAAAGAAAATGTATTTCCTGTTTTGATGTCACAGTTTTTATATTTACCCTATGGTTGTTTTCTGAGAGAACCTTGAACACATTATATTTTAACTGCAAATCTTCTACTAAAATGAATTAATGAACAGTTTCCTTGCCAAGTAACAAATGGATTTAAACACTGGAATAATATTTTCAACCAACCACAAAGTTTGAGAGCACTCTTTGCATCAGATTTGAGCGGATAAGAGGGAAATCTGTCCTGCAGCAGCCAGTGTTAAACTCATTTCACACAGGAAGCATTTTGTTTGCATGCATTTGCGCCGACGAGTGTTGCCACAGCTTTCACACCAGGTGTGTGAATGTCCTGCGGCCTCAGTGTGTCTCCCTGCTGTCTCTCCATATACACTTCTTAACATTTTTTTTATTTGACACGTTTTTCTGGAAAAAAATTGTCCTCCTGTTTTAAATCACCTTGCAGCCTGATTCTCCAGTTTCTGCTGTTTCACTCTCTTCATGTTCAGCAAGGTGTTGCTACCTGCAGATAGATTTTCTCACCCTCCTTATTCCTGTTACAGCACTGCAAATGTTTCACCTCATAATAACAAAACTTCTACATCAATATTAAGGCCTGTTAACCTGCAGCAGAGAAAAAAGTGTCCATGTAACTGTTACTTATGTGGCCATTAGTTTTTTTTTTTTATAGTTTACCAGGATGGACTTAAATATTTGGACACAATTTAAAAAAAAATACAAATATGAGTAATTTCAGTAATCTGACAGAAACATTTTATTTATTTATTTATTTCACAGCAGAGGATGCCTTCTCAGGGTTCCCACTCTTTCTAGAAATTATTTTCCGGGACTTTTCCAAGCCTGTCACTCAACAGAGGAGACAGAAAGAGGAGATAAAAACTTCTCATTCGTTTTACAATACTGCAACACCCTTGAACTCAAAGTCACTAGTTTTCAGCTATCTTTGGGGAAAAGAAGTCCTTACTGGGGTCTGAAAAGTTGCTAAATCTAGCAACAAAGTCATACGGAAACACTGGTAGCTGGACTGCTCTGGGTGAACATACAAATTTGATTGGCTGGAGTGCGTCACGTGGGGCGCTGTGGCGGCTAAAGGCAGAGAAACTCTGCAGCTCAATATCATCAGCTGACGACAGACATGTCGGCTGTTTGACCTTTCTTAACCCGTTTGCATTCACTAACAAGGTTAAGAGAAGCAGAGGGAGGACAAATAACTTTCCAGGACAATTGAAGCTTTTCCAGGACATTTAACTTTTTCTCTCATTTTCCAAATGTTTTCCATGACTGGAAAATTGGTCAGTCATTTTCCAGATTTTCCAGGACGTGTGGGAACCCTGTTTCTGCTTTCGGCTCCTGAGTACTTTAAACAAAAACACATCAGTGTTTTTTTTTTTTTTTTAAATTTCAGTTCATCCTTACTGTTGATTAATCTTCACACTAAAAAATTAGAAAGAAAGAAAACCCTTCAAAATTCTTGAAAGATTTTTTAAAGATGTACATACATCAAGCATATTTGACTTTAAAACATCTTTTAATATTTTGTTGAAAATTTTGAAACACCTTTTTAAAGAAAAAAAGTCAGGATTTTATTAACTTTTAGTGATTACTATAATACCGACCTTGTCATAAGCCGGTTTTACCTTGATTTTATCCTTAAAAACAATAAAAGTGTTGTTTATTTTGCACAGCATTGTATCATCACTTCTCTTACCTACATCTAGGATGTGGCCCTGAGGAAAAAAGGTCAGGATCCTCTGCTTTAAAGGAAGTGGCTATTAAATGCTAACATTGGCAATGCAGTCAAATCAACCAATCATATATTTCAACACCTTTCTTCATTTTTTTAATAAACCTCGCAACATCTGTTCTTGATCTTCCGCTTTGACTCTTACTTTCTCTGGTGTTGTTTCTGAATCGCTGCCTCGGACATCTGACCCTGCAGGATCTGTTTCCTCTGTTTGTCCACGTCACCCTCCATCCGGGCAAAGGCGTGAGTCCCCACCTGACCCAGATCGGACTCCAGACTTTCCTCGTCAGAGCCATCTAAACAAAAAAACATAAATGATCGAAACAAATGACAGAAAACAGTGATTTATTTCCAGATTTTGACCAGCCTTATCAGATTAATTCTAAACCCCTAGTTCCACAGAATTTGCTCGTGCAATGTCTCTCTGCACTGCCGAATCTATTTTCAGCGTGAGTCGCTTCAACCCTGCACCAAAGACCGCCGAACACAACTTCCCAAAACATGCCTTCAAAGTTTCAAGAATTTCAAAATACAGCTCGAAAAGTGGAAATTTTAACAACAGGCAAGCAGCATAACCAGCTGTTTACACATTGCTTCTCCTGTTGATCTATGATCTCACACGTACCTCGTGGATTTTTAGTTCTCACTTGATCCTAAGATCTTAATTTTCAAGCTACCCGGGCTGTGCTTCGCCATGCAGTGCTCTAAATTTGCTTTAGAGCATGAGTTGTCAGGAGCAAAGCTGCAGCGTTATAGAAAGCCATTTGGGCATAAAATTGATCGACGCTGTCAACTGTAATTCAGCTCCACTAGTACTCAGATTTGGGAGTACGGGTACTCAAGTGTGGTTAACTAGTGCGCAAGTAGACTTTACTAGTGAAACCAAAATTGTCACTAGTACTACTAAAAACAGTCTTCTAGTACAGAGATATTGGGGATTTACTAGTAGTACTAGTAAACAAAAAAAATGTTTTACTTACATAAAGGTTTCTGGTACAATAGTGCACAAGTAGACCTTACTAGAAAAGCAAAATCACCTACTAGGAGACAATATTGTGTTACTAGTACCACTAGTAGACTTAAAAAATGGTACTAGTAAAAATTCAAAGCTTTACTTTACTCGAAGCTGAAGTAAGAGTGATTATGACCAAATCCAGCACTCCGATTGGTTGTAATATTTTTGAAAGCCAATGGGAAGCCTGAATTTGCTTTTCCCCGCCCCTTATTAGCATATAAGGCTTACTACTGAACATTTTTCAGTCTACTGGTAGTACTAGTGACACTTTTTGCTTCACTAGTAAAGACTCGTGCACTAGTTGACCGAAATTGAGTACATGTACTCCAAATTAGAGCTGAACTATGGTTGATATCACCAATATCAATTTTATGCCAAAATAGCTTCCATACAGCGTGGACGGGATGCTGATGGACTATGTGGAAATTTGGGGTAAGAGAAATAATACAAAGATGTGATCAAATTTGATGCACAAATACAAATATTATGACATTCAGTGAAGTAATTTTGTGGTTTGATGTGAAGAAAACACACATGTATATAAAAAGAATCAACAAGCAGATAACATGGGAAACTGCTTGTATTCGTCTCTGATTTGATGCTATTTTCCATCACAGGGTCCACTCCCCGTCTTATTTTATGATCCTAATCAATCTGAAAGCGTGAAATTATCTATTTGTGTTTGCGTGAAGCAGCAAGTGAAGTCATGACCTCAGCTGACAGAATAAAGGCCCAGGTTCAAGTCTGTTTCTCGTTTTTTTACACGACTGCATGCCTTGTTCGGCCACATGCATGACCGTGCATCTCATCCTCGTCCAAATGGGCATGTGTGTCTGTCAGAGTGTATACATCAGCCTGTTGCTGTTGGGTTACAATCGAGGGCGTATTTGCTTGCTTTGGATCAACACTCGGAAAGCACATTTTGTCTCTTTGAAGTGTCACGCAAAGAGACATCAGAGTGGAGGTCAACGGGGGCAACGTGCGCCCCACAGAAACCACAACCGCTTGCAAACACATGCATTTGGGTTTCCTGATGCAGAAGTTGGAGATTTTTTTGTTTTTTCACATGCACAGAACTGCCCAAAAATTCTGTAAGTTTGTTTTTGTTTGTTAATAAAACTGCAGTTTTTCAGTTTAACCCGTGACTTTTCAATCTGAAAATTAAACAAAGCAAAGGAGAGACAATCGTTTATCATCTCCAACACACACTCACTGCACTAAGGAGCTCCATAAGGGACAGGATGCTCAACCTGAAGTGTGTGACGGAGAGGTATCGCAGGTCCTTCCTTCCTGCAGCAGTTAGACTCCCCAACAAAAACGTCTCTAGTGTGCAATGAACCATATTTACATGTATATACTGTACACATGTATACTATGTGCACACATTGGCATATTCTGTGTATATAGTCATACGTTAAAATATCTCAAATTTTCCAACTGTAATACTGTATATCAAACATGTACATAACAGCTGTAAATACCACTTATATATTTTATTTTCATTCGTAAGTTTCATTCTTTATATTTCTTTCTTGTATTTAAGCGCATTTTGTGGCTATTAAAAACTAAGGTCTCAGGTCCTGATCCTTATTGGATTAAAAGTTCAGTGTTTTAGAGTTTGTTGCATTTATTGTGTACCTGTTTTGTATTTTAATTTAACTTTAATTTTAAGGAGACAGAGGGGTTATTCATATCAGTTTTTTTTTTTTTTTTAAATGCACATTTTCAGTTTGACTTTTGACTTTTCAACCTGAAAAGGAAACAAAGTGAAGGATAAAAGAAGACAAGAATCAAGAGTAAGAAAAAAATCTCATAACGGGTATATTTTGGCATCTCTTCTGGCACATCAATTGATTTTGGACTCTCCTATTGCCAGACGAGGGGATTTAAATACCAAAATCAAACATTATCCACTTTGCAAAAATAAAACGCCTATCATAATAATCAGATTGCTGGTACAGAGGGGAATTGTTATATTATATTCCTTTTCTGCTGGGAAGCATCACATTGTTTTATTTTTGTTGAGTACCTTCCAGCGTGCCCGGCTTCTCGGCGATGCGGATCTGTCTCTCGGGGACGACGGGTTCACCCTCAGAGTTTCCGATGTCAGCGGGGATGAGAGGCAGAAAGGCCCTCTCCTCATCGTCGGAGCGAGGGTAGTACAGCGGCAGCAACTTCTTATACACTGACTGGAAGAACACACAGAAGTGTATGCATTAAAATCATAAGGAAAAAGGTACTTCCTGTCATTTTAAAGGGATAGTTCAGGATTTTTGAAGTGGGGTTGTATGAGGTATATGGCATTGGCCTAAACATTCGCCACAGTGACAGAGATTGAGACCTCACAGAACTGGCACAGCTCCGTGCCGGTTCCCGAAGCCAATTTTGAACCGGCCGGCGTGTTCAGACCGAAAAACACTGGTTCGGAAACTGAAAAGTTGGTTCCAGCTCGCGAACCATGACCTCATCGGTGGGCAGTCATATTCTATGTTGATGAAATGAACAGGAAGTCGAGGAGAATGGAGAAGAAGAGCTTGAAGTGGTCGAGTAAGGAGACGAAATGTTGCGTGCTTGATTGCTGGATGAAAACAAAAACCTTCAGTAAAGAAATAAAATTTAGAATATCAATGTGATCTGCCATTTTGCCATTGTGTTGTTTACTTCTGCCTGAGTAACACGGAATAACGTCCTCCCACTTTCGTTCCGCTCGAACTGGAATGAACGTGGGTTGGTTTTTCTAGAAAACACCAAGGTTCTGAGAATCCAGAACAGAATCTGTTCCAGAACCAGAACTGTGCCAGTGTGAAAGCCCTCACAGAGGCCTGGGCGATATATTGCTTGAGAAGGGGCCATCAGTCCTGTGAACTTCAAAGAGTTTTAGGTGAAAACAAGCCACAAAACAATGTAAGATAATTGCACGCCATATTAAACACATTTACAACAACTTACTTTTCCACTAGCAATCTGCTTTGCTTTGGCACTATTTCAGTACACGGCTGATGTGTTCTTCCATCAGAAGCATGCTTACCCGCTGTAATCTGCAGGTTTTACAAGAGGAAACAACTGCTACTTACCTTGAAAATATACAGCGAATATGGCCATGGTTTTGATAAGTTTACTTGAGGAAAACACACTATATTTGTTACTGAGGAGGCAAACTGAGGTAGAATAACACACTGTCCAAATTACTGTGCTTGATCAGCAGGATAATCCTTAAACATTTGAACATTTAAATTTTTATACATCCAAAATTTTTATTTTGGATGTGGCGGCATAAGTATAGTTAGCAAAAAGTGAGGCTGAATTTTGATTGGCACGCAGAAGGACACGTAGGCTGTGCCATGGCTAAAGTAGTGCCTAAACAAATCACTCTATGCTGTTATTCTGGCTTGTTTTTCTCTATATTCTCTGTTTTGTTTGTCTCTATACGTTGCCCTGCAATCGACTGGCGACCGGTTCAGGGTGTACCCCGCCTCTCGCCCTATGACAGCTGGGATAGGCTCCAGCCCCTGCAACCCCCCGATAGTCGATATAGAAAATGAATGAATAAACAGGAGGCCCCATCTGCAGCAATATACACCTCTAGCTTCCGTGCCGGCTCTTTCTGTACAGATACAGCACTGATCCTAGTCACTGTGGCAAATGTTCAGGCAAAGGCCATGTAACTCTTACAACCCCGAATCAAAAATCCCAAACAATCCTTTTAACTAGCATAGCAACACTAAGAAAACCAAGTTAATACGACAGGCATGTCTGTTCATTATTGTTTCAAAATAACTTGGGAACACTTTTGGTGGACTTTAAATGCAGTTTCATTTGTTATCTGGGCACAAGCAGTACCTTTTTTACCAGTTTGATATTTCTGAATCTGCAGTTTATATTGTTATTTTTGAGGAATGCATTTTAGGACCCTAGATAATACAAACCTCTTCTGTTTCAGAAGCCGCAAACACCACGGCCTCCAGGCTGTTCCCATGATTCTCCAGAAACCTTCTTACTGTTCCTGTGAACAAACAACAAGCATCTTTGTTCATCTGAGGACATGCCACAACCACAGCAGCTAAAGTTTTTTTTTTTTTTTGTTTTTTTTTTTTACTTTTTGTACACATAAAAAAGGAAATAATGGTTAAGGATCTACATTACAAGACCCTCAAATACATGATCAGGCGTAACATTGTGACCACTGACAGGTGAAGTGAGTAACACTGGTTATCTGTACCATGGCTCTGTTAGTGGGAGGGAGTGAACCTTTTGTCCTCAGAGTTGAAGTTAGAAGCAGGAAAAATGGGCAAGCGTGAGGATTCAAGCGAGTTTGACAAAGGCCAAAGTGTGATGGCTAGATGACTGGGTTTCTACCTAAATCAGAATCAGAAATACTTTATTAATCCCCAAGGGGATATCTGGTTGTTTCAGTGGATTGTATACACAGTATAGCAGTAGGAATATCAAATAAGGACATTAAATAGATAAGAGCATAAAAAAAAAGTAAAACAATTAAGTAACCAGGTTGCAACATGCAGAATCTTTAGGCTGCATCAACTTCCTTATGAAGGAAAATAAAAAGAAGAAGTAAAGTGAGACTATGAACAAAATAATATTAACAATATTTACAGTATGACCGCACAGTTTGACAGTAGACCACACTTGCCTGAAAAAGCAAAGTTTGGCAGTAAGAATATTTATATCAGGATAAAGTGGTCTAAGTAAGGAACAATGGTGAACCAGAGGCCAAGGCTCACTGATGCACCCGAAAAGTGAAGGCTGGCCTGTGAGGTCTGATCCAGCAGACGAGCTCCTGTTGCTCAAACTGCTGAAGAAGTTGAGGCTTCTGACAGAAAGGTGTCAGAATACACAGGACGTCCCAGTTTGTTGAGTGTGGGGTTGCACAGCCAGAGACCGGTCAGGGTGCCTGGTCGTTGTATTATTGTATTTTTGATGAGATCCTGCCCCAAGTTCAAGTACCTCAGGGTCTTGTTTACGAGTGAGGGAATGATAGAGCAGAGTCGATGCGGATTCTGCACAGGTCTGCTATGGTGAAGAGGGAGCTGAGCCAAAAATCTAAGCTCTCGATTTACCACTCGATCTTGTTCCTACTCTCACTTATGGTCACGAGCTGTGGGTAGCGACCAAAAGAACAAGATCGCGGGTACAAGCAGCTGACATGAGTTTCCTCTGCAGGGTGTCTGGGCTCTCCTTTAGAGATAGGGGGAGAAGCTCAGCCATAAATGTGGATCCTTAACCATCATCCCGACCCAACCACAGATAAGCAGAAGACGGTACAATATGAGCAGAATGCATGAACACCAGTGGGTAGTTCTGGTAACTGGATCCATAAAAGAAAGTTTTGTTGTTTCTATTATCTGATCATGACTTCATCATCATCATGTGCTTTAATAAGAACATGTCATCAAATGTTAGACACCAATAGGTCATCCTGTGAAAAATAACAACATTAGAGAGTCTAAGTGTGTAATTTGATGACTTAATCTGATATAAATGCAACAGTGAGTCTTGTGTTTGTTGTGTAACTGAGTTTTTCTAAGATCATATCCTGTAATAAGTGGAGTGACAACAAGATATCCGTCATGTGCTGTGAATACACCTGATAGAGCAGTGTGTGTTTTTATTTCTACTTCTAATGTCAGCAGTGAGAGTGTATCTGTGAGTCTTACTCAAAGCGATGTGTGTGGCGTCCTCCAGTGGGTAACCTCTCTTGGTCGTGCTCACCACACAGATTCCAACAGAGGACATGGACTTCTCTCTGAAGACCAAAGGAGAAAGATTTCACACGTGGTTCACCACATTAACAGTTCATATGCGGAGGACTGGTTTGATAGTTTCCTGACACACAACAATACACAACTTTTAGTGACTATTCTGAAACTAGATCATTTTAACATTCACTCAACAGCCTTTTTATTAGGCACTCCTTGCTGGTATCAGGTTAGACCTCCTTTTACCATCAGAACTGCCTTAATTCTTCAATCATCAGTTTTGATCCCTGGTTTGAACCACAGCAGGACGTCTTGATGATGAGGATAAACTATTAATTACATTTAATTACACTGTTTAATTGTTAAAAAGGTTGCAAGGTTAACAATTAAACAAGATTTTTTCAACTAAAAGATCTACTTTGGATATAAATTAGCATTGTTCTAAATCCTGCATATTTATGTCAATCTTGTATGGGCTCCTATGATGTTGTACATTCATTACTATACACTGTCCCATCCAAATAAAAGAAAAATAAATAAAAAAACCAAACAGCTCCATCTTGTGCTTTTACTTTAAAGTGATAGTCCTACATTTTTTTGTTTTTGTGTCTTGTCTCACACTTGAGTCCACGACAAAGCAGATAAGACACCATTCTTTTGACTCTGCAGTAAGAAGTTAAAGGACAAAGGTTACCCGCTGCTAGCTAGCTTAGCTCAAATGGCTGGAAGTCAATGGGTAGCGTTATTCTGCCTCTGCCTACAGTCATCAGATAAACTCTTCAACAACTCTAAATGGTCCTGTGTGCTTGTTGTGACTCGTTTTTTTACCGCATTGTTACGTTATCTTCTACTGTCATCGTATTAGCTTCTTCTACTCATAAACAGAGACTTTGTTTTGTTGACTTACTTCCGCGGTGGTTTGAGCTAGCGTTGTGACGAGTCGAGTCTTTTCAACAGCTCTTTTGTGTACGATGCAAATTGTTAAATGCAAATTGCCTGCAAATTTAATAATGGCTCGCAAACAAACAGCTCGCTCACAACTGCAAATTTGTTCTCATTGTTTACTTAAAAGAGCTGATCAAAAGACCTGACTTTTTTGCAAACTTCACTAAACCACCACGGAAGTAGGTTGTTATCCTGTGTTCATACAGGATAACAACCTCCATGTACGTGCTGAGTTGGTCTAGATCCTGGCTCTATTCTGGATCTGGTGATCCAGAATAGAGTCTTTTACAGGGGTTGTGGAAAAGCCACTGCTGGAACTGAGCTGCTTGGCGGAGGTCTGTGCTCTCTGAGTGCTTTTCTAGTTAACTTATGATCTTTTGAGCTTTTGTATGGATTTGGTTTATGCACTATTTTATTCAGTTGTTACTTTTTCCATGAACTCAGAGACCGATCAAGTTCTTCTCAACAGTTTGGACACTTTTGTTCCCGAGGTATTTTAATTCTAATCTGAAAAGAGCTTGGTCTCTCGAGTGTCTTTAATAAAATTATTGTGTAATTGCACCCGTCAGACACAAAATATGTTTTTGAGGTGAACCATCTCTGAGGGGGAAACATGAGAATCTGAGAAGTTCTGTCCCAGCAGCTCAACCCTTCGTGTAATTAATGATTTCCACATCATTTATGTAACACGCTGCTTTTCCAGATGAGGACAATTAGTGTTGGTGTGATTAAATTAGCCGCGCTCTGATGTAAAACGGGCTGATGTTGTGGTCCTTACGCAGCCAGCTGCATGATGTTCCTGTAGCAGCTGTAGAGCGAGCTCTCTGCAGCCGTCCGGTACTTCGCTTTGTATTTCGGTCCCACCGTGTGGACGATGAACCTTGCTGCCAGGTTGAAGCCTTTGGTCAGTTTTGCCTCTCCTGTTCGACATCCTGCACAGAGACATACCAAGAAAACTGAATAAACATTAAGAATGAAGTTGATCTGGTAAAACTCAAATATCTGAACAGCTGTTACGGCTCTGGACACATTTTATTTGTTTTTTACGGCCTCTAAAAGTGAGTTTTTAAAGAGAAATTTACCATTTTCAAGCTAAGATTGGAGCTTACACATGGTTTTATTTACTCAGATTAAAATATCACGTTATGTTTTGCAAGTATCCTATTTGCATACCCTATATTATATATCATGTTATATTAAAGTCAGAGTGACAAGACTGCTTAAGTTGTTTTTTTTTTGTATTTCAGTCTTATCTTTGAGACATACATCTCTTCATGTTCCTAACTTTCTGTTTTTAACTCTGAAATTCACTTCAAATTCACTGAATTAAATTTCAATCTTTGAAATTAATCTCGCTTTACCTTTAGTTATATGCAATAAAATTTCTTAAATCACTGAAATCATTGTTGAGAGTAATTGCTGTTAAAAAAAGACATTGCTGTGAATTTATTGCTTTAAACCAAATAATGTTGCTTTGTTGTTATTTGTATTATTTTGCTTATTTGTGTCATTTTTGTATATAAAAAAGTTAAAAAAGTTATTATTTATGGCTTCAAACAAAAATAATGTTCCTGGTTGCTTGTTTTTGTTGTTTATTTGTCATTTTTGTGTTTAAAAAAGAAAGTAAATACAAAGATATGTTAAAAAATGAACATCTTAATACAAGGGAAAACCATACATCTACCAACAATGCAATCTAACATCACTGATGTATGTGATAAATAAAGATAAACTAATCACAAATCTGTAACTATTGCAGTCATTTTCTGATTGATGACAGCTCAGATTAATGTTTATTTTTCCCTTGCATATTGTTTGTCTCTCTCTGAAACTCTACTTTAATGTTCTTTGCTGTATTTCAGTGTTTTATAGTTGAGTTATACATCTTTTTATGCTTTAAATGTTCCTCATGTTCTGTTTTTAACTCTGAAATTCACTCTGAAGTCATTTCATTCTTTTAAATAAATCCTGCTTGACCTTTGGTCTTTTTTAAAACTTGTTTTCATGCACTTTTTTTTATAATTTTACTTTGTTCTGTTCATGTGTTAGAGTTGGCAAAAATACAGAGCTGTTATTCCATTAAATAAAATTTCCTAATTTTCTTATAAGTCAATCTAATAAAAAATCTGTCTGCACGTAACATCAGAGAAACCCAACTGAAGTAACTGTCAAGAGTAATTATTGTTAAAAAAAGATCTTGCTGTGAATTTATTGCTTTAAACAAAATGGTTTTCATGTTTTTCAATATAGTGCCAAAGTTCAAAATTGAAGCAAATAAAGATTAAACTAAAAATCTTGATAAAATAGATTTAATTAAAAACATTCTGTTATAAAACAATGTAGTGGAAATAAAATGTAATATGGACACAGTCTCTATAACAAATAGCAGCTCGATCCACTTAGAAAGTCACAAGATTTTTGTGGACGACTTCAGAAACAAAAGGACACAGGGCATTATTCTCTATCTCGATCCTTTGTTGGACAATTTTCATAACTGCTTAAATTCAATTTCTGCTTTCTCTTTGTTCTTTTGCATGTTTAAAGTAACGACTGCAGCCTTTTTTCACTGATAATATATTAAACATGGAGCCAAAATGGCAAAGTCTGTTTTTAAAAATAAGATACAGTTGATCATAATCAAGCTGTTTTCAACCATGTTAATACACCAAAAAAATATATTAATTTACAGCAAATATTTGGTGACCTTTTTTTTTTTTTACAATAACCTCCAGATTTGAAGTTGCACATCAAAAGCAAATTGGCAAAAAATGAAATTACTTTGAGGTCGAATTTCGGTTTTCGATACAAATAATTCAAACTAGTGCTACAACGGCTTGTGACGTGTGAAAATGACATAAGAAAACCAAGTCCTCATCAAAGGATTAGGGACAAAAGTCAAAAATACAAATGAGTAAATGAGTGTCCAGATTGTTTGAAAAACAAAGTTCACAATCAGGGTCCAGAATGAGTGATTTGCCTGATCTTTGACTGAGGCCTACACATTTAAAATCTGCTTTTCGAAACCAATAAATCTGTTATTACCTCAACCAAGGAGGTTATGTTTTTGCCTGTGTATGTTCCTTTTTATGTAGCAAGATTACGCAAAAACTACTGGACAGATTTTACTGGAATTTTCAGGATATGTTGGTCATGGCCCAACTTACGCCCCAGTCACACATTCCAGTTTCTCATGGCGATTGTGTTCGACTGTATACAAGGCTGGTTTGATCGGCATGGTACAGGAAGAAATGACTGTCTTTCCCCCGGACACACCCTGTAAATATACCGCCAGTAACGCTTCTACAGCGCTTCGGGGGAGTTCGTCCCACTTCAATTAGGTCAGTACGATTCAACACAACATCAGCCCCGTTCGAGCCAAGTTTGCGTCATGTAAGTCGGGGCACAAACAGATACATCCTTGTCAATCATCCTCAGAAAGCTTTCTGGATTGAGCCACGATCAGCCTGATTGAGCCCCGTACATGCCACGCTAATACTGTTTACCTTAGGATTGCATTAGGCTTCCACTCCGCTACACTGAGAGTGGCAATTCTCCACGACAGTTTTGAACATTTCAAAACAGTCGGGACCCTTCCCCGTTCCCCGGCGTTCGTCCACGACTATACAACGCTGATCCAGATCAAGTAGCGCATGCACCACGACCAAAGCACGTTTCATCAGGATTATGACAATCGTGCACAATCGCCATGAGAAACGGGAATGTGTGACTGGGGTTTTAAAAATGATTTGTGATCCAGAAAACCGCCATTGGCAAAAAAATCCTTTTTGTTCAATAATTGTCAAAGTAATAATATCAGCAAGATTCCAAGTGCTAGGTTGTTCAGGGAATCCGATGAGGGTCACTTCATCATGGACCTACTGCTAATAGGTGTAACACCAATATGTGAGCTACCTTCGCGGAGGTTGGCGCTCTGCTTTGCCTAATTTTATTTTTCCCCTTAAACCCTACCTTTGAATCGGAGCAGCTCTTCTCGAAGCTCGGGCCCTGCGTGGTGATGGATGCTGTCGGACACCGGGTTCTTGTCATTCAGCATCTCATTGCTGGTGTTCACGATGGCGGTGCAGTTCAGCAGGGCGACGTCACCGGTGCTGATGAGAGAGAATAAGCAACAGATTAACATTTAAACTGACATTTGTGTTACAGGTTAAGAATTTAAAGGTAAAGATAGACTCTCACACACTGCCTGACTAGCAAGAAATTCATTTATTTGCAATGTTTTCATCAGGCGAACAGTCTGAGACCGAAACATTGCATATAAATTAATTCCTTGCAAGTTAGACAACATGCAGGAGTCTTTCTCCACATTTTGATGCACAGGTTAAGAATCTGAAATAAACACCAGGTAGTCCTGTCTTAAAAAAAGGGAAAAGCCCTCAATGAAGAAACCCCAAAAATACATTTACAGTAAATCCTCAATAAAGGCCCCCAGAGCTCAATCCTGTGGACCAGTGATCATCAACGGGCAGCCACATCGGGGCCAACAAAGATCCAAAACAACTGGTGTTAAAACAATTTAATCAGGAATGACTTCATATTTGATTTGTTTTACAGAAATCTACCTGTCAGCAGGGATGCAAGGTATTAACAGTATGATATTGATATTGGCAGATATTGGCCTAGAAAGCTGCATATTGGTATCAGGTGATAATGCAGCTGATATACCTCCTAAACACATTGGCCATATATCAGCAGAAATATCAGCAAAATACACAAATTTACCAAGATGCTTCACCTTATCATCACTGCATGGGTACATTTAAAAATCAAGAGTTTCATTTTTTTCAGTCAATTTTCATAATGTTAAAACTTTGTGCTCTTGACAAGAAATAACAGTATCAGCGATAATGAGATCAGAAATATCGGCATAACGGGTATCAGCAAAAATCCAATATCATGCATCCCATGTTCTCTGTGAGAATGAGGGCATTTAGTCAAAAACGGCAATGGACAACATGACAGCCCCGGAAAGAAGTAGCCAAAATATCTCAATTGTCTCATGTGGCTGCAGCAGGATGAGTGATGGGGACTGATCTCACTTTTAAAGGCTAGAAAAATAGTGCAAAGATGTACAAATAAAATGATTTTCTCATTTTTCATACCTGTCTCAAAGTATATGTCAAGGAAAACCTTTGGGGGGGGTTGTCAAGAAAAAGTGGAACAATGTAAAGAGTCTTACTGTAGCGTCTAGTTGAGCCAAAGCTGTTTTTTTAGTAGTTTTACCTAGTGCTGGGAAATATATCCATTAAATTGACTAATTCAAATTATTTTCTGCAGAAGATTAAAAACATAAAAATTGAGATTTTTTTTTTCTTGACTTAGGTCAATTTTAGGGTGTTGCAATGTTTGAAAATATAAATACTACAAATTTGCAGTTTTTATGATTATAGGCCCTGTCAGGTTTTGCATAAGCACCTGTTAGACTTGTATTTGTTTTTAAGTGAGATTAAATACTGATCAGAGAGCTCCATGTTAATATACTGTAAAAATATCTCAGCCTTCAGTGTTTATTTATGCAAACCTGCCTACATTTGTACTACATGGTCAACATTTTATGACATGCACTTTAACTTTAAGAGGGAAATTCTGTTAAATTTGGGAATATATTCTGATAAAATAAAGGCAAAATTTGATTCATGTAATTATGTGTGTCCTTTGGGTTTTTTTTTGTGAGAGTGAAAAAAAATAGATTGAAATCGTAAATTGAGTGTTGTGGGAAAAAAATTGAGGATTTTACTTTTAGGACAGATCATCCCTAAAAGTGGGGTAAGTACGAGGCTTTTGGTGGCACCATGTACTGCTATATATCACCTAGCGTCAGAGCTGGCTGGCCCATTAGGCAATACAGGCAAATGCTAAGGGAGCGCAACAAAGTCAGAAGAAAATTAACCTTCAATATAACTATATTTAAACTAGTTATTACTATTAACTCTTAAAATGGACAATGTCACGTTGATTCAAATGTAAAGCATTGCCCAATTAATATTACTACAAATGATAATACCAAACAAGATATAGGTATTTTATATTGTTATTTTTTTTAGCTTTTGTATGTAGTTATTGCTTCGTGTAAATGTAGCTTATGTACGATTATTATTATTATTTATTCACTTCTTTACAGGATTTTTATTTTTTGGTAAGGGTATTTACATTGTATTTCAGATTTTTTATATTTATTTGTAATTTGTTAAGCATGTAAATTGGGGGACATTTTATCTTTTCAATTACAGATGAGGTGAAAACAATGCTATTTAATTTATTTTGTCAGTGTATGTTTTGTAAGTGTTTCTGTGACATAGCCACAAAGTGTGGAGTTGGGTTGGGTTGGCTTATTTTTTTTTTAATTTGGGGATTTATATTTAATCAAACCCTTGGAGGTTTTATCACCCAGCTCGCCCAGTCTTTGCACTGCTGTTGGTCTTTCTTTGAGGTGAGGTCTGTGTAGCTGCAGTCTGCCTGGTCAGGTGACCTGCTGCAGCCAGATTGACTCAGGTGTGCAGAGGGGGAGGGGGTGAAGCAGAAAGGGAGAGGAGAAGGGGAAATGTTTGGGAAGATTTGGCTGGTGATCCTGAAAGAACTCTGTAATGCTGCAAGGCCTCTGTTTCCAAGATAGGAGACCAAATCCTCCTCTAGGGCTGGGGGAAAGCTCCTCCATGCAGGAAGTTTGTTGCAGGTGGAAAGATCGGCTGTGAGCATCGGAGCTGAGAGGAGTGGAATCAGAGGAAGTGTTCCCTGGACCGGTGAGTCTCTCACATTTGGATTATGTTTGTATTTTTCTTTTTTGCAATGCATTGCCTTCAAATCATTGACGGATTATTCCGTTTTTGAGTTTTAAAGGACTACTTTTGGGCTTTTGTGTTTGATTAGGACCACTTCCTTTGGATTTTTACCCTCTCCATTAAACTGAACTCAGACTTTAAACAGGGAACCAAACCATCTGGTACGGTTCCCTGGTTTTCATGGGCCAAACCTACCAAATTTGTGTTGGGGATTCTAGTTAGGAATGGGAAAAGTTGTGTTTGGGATTATAGCTAGGGACGGGAAAATTTAAGTTGGGGATTGAAAAAAAACAGGCACAGAGTGGAGTTCTCAGTGGTGTTTTTCTTTTGTCTGGTTAAGGGAGTTTTCAGGGCTTCTTAATCATTTTGTCAGCTAACGTAAGCAACCAATCAAAATTAAATGGTAATTTACAGTAAGGCTGTGTGATATGACCTAAAAATAAAACTCTCACTTTTTTCCACAAAACTCAATTAACGATTTAATCGATTTTTTTTCCTCTCAAAAAATAAAAAACCCTCCAAGTGACACAAAAATGACATGAATCAAGTTTTGCCTTTAAAATATGTTCCAAAACTAAACATAATTTCCCTCTTATAGATGAAATGTATGCTATAATTTTGTCATGAAATGTTTATTATGTAGTTCAAACATAGAGAGGCCTGTCTACAGAAGCACTGAAGAATGAGCTATTTTCACAGAATAGTAATGTGAAAACATCTGATCAGTATTAAATCTAATAAAGAAACAAATAAAAGCCTAAACGTGGTTGTGCCAAACCCGACAAGGCCTACCATCATGAAAACTGTAATTTTTCAGTAATTATATTTTCAAACATTGCAACAACTTATGATTGACGTAAGACTAAGTTGAGAAAAAAAAATCTAGATATTTTTTTAATTGATTTAACGGATATATTTCCCAGCCCTTATTTACAGTAGCTTTAAACCCGTTATTATAACAAAGTTTTAAAAATTGAGCTGATTGTCATACATCTACTAGTGCCATGGGCCTTTGGCAATCCCACTTCAAAAACTCAATTTTCCTTTTAAATATCCAGCCTACATGGTGGGTTTTTGCTAAAGAATCTTCTAAAAAAATCCTCCTTATTATATTTTTAAAAACCCATCCCATTATCTATTCCCATTATTTCCAAATAAGTGCACAAGACCCATTAAAGTTTCATTCTACCCCCAAACTGTGAGAGAGTTCTTGTTCAGCCACACACGGAGTCATTATTCTGCACACAGTCAGCCAAAGTCATTTACATGTTCAGCCAAAGTTAAAGCCCTGTTTTTCCTGCCTCGCTATAGTAATTCCTTTGCTCTCTTGGAATTCTGGGAGTTTATTTGGAACAAACAATGTGGAGAAGGAGGAGTTTTTTTTTGTTTTTTTTTTTTAATTTTTATTATCATTCTTACGTTAATTAAAAAAATGCAGACACAGAGCTTAATAAGCAGACAAACAGTAACAAAACAGAGCAAAAGACCTTATTTAAAGAAGCTTTTATTGAGTCTTATCAGCCAAAACATTTCAGTCTTATCCGCCTCTTTAATGAAATATTTGCACACAGCATGAGTCATAGGAGTGTGTCTATCTGCCCCAAATATAGCCTCATTATTCAGCTGTTTATAAACGGGAGCAGAGTTCAAATACTTGGGACACCCTCATCTGAAGTGAAAGTGAAGCTGCAGCCAGCTTTGCAGGAGCTGGTTGCATAACAGAGGGTTAGGTTATGGGTGAGTGATCAGTAATATATTACAGTGAATAAATAGTGACGTAACGAAACACAGACGATGATACTGGGTTTACAATACGACTCTGCAAGGGCTTCTTAACACCTTACCAGTTTTACAAGGGTGTGAAACTGAAGACAGTTTAGGACAAAACATAAATATCTTGATTAGATTTCTTTAAAAGTACATGCAAAACATCCCTTTTCTTCATTTTTCTTTAAATAATTAAGTTCTAGTTTTTAATTTCAAAGGTACTTTTTTCAGATAAAACCACATATTTTCTTGACTTATGAAGAGAAAAAACACATTTAAATGTCTTTTTAATTTGGTGAAGTGTTCAGTTAAATGATCCTTTTTGATTTGGTTTTGTTTTGTGGAATAAAATCAGCAAAATGTCAACGGTAAAAACAATGTTACACAACATAAATGTGTTGGAAACTTCTTGGCAGAAATTCAGGATTCTGAGTAGAGTTTTGAAAAGTTCTTGAAAAGAATATTAGAAGTATTATCCATGTTTCCAACAATTGAATAAATGTTTAGAATTTTTTTTTAATAAAAAAAAATCTACAACAAGCAAACAAAAACTTGTTTTTTACTTAAAAGAAGGAAAATGGTACATATTTTGTAAACAAGAAAATAGAAAGATATAAGTTTTAAATAATTATATAAAATATGAATATAAGTTTTTAATGGTTTTGGCGAAATCTAAAAAATAAATTAAGAAATAAAAATTAAGTGGATGGTTTTTACTGTAAATAAACCCTTACCCAAAGCTTAGGAGAAAAAAAAAACACAAAAAAATGTTTGAGTATTTTGCCAAAATTTGAGGAAAAAAAATAAAATATAACAAGTTAATAAAACTCAGTAAAATATTGACATTTTTCTCTAAAAAATTGTCTCAAAAGTTGCAATAAAATATACATACATATTTTATGAGTCTTTTAAGAGTTTGGAAGGGACTTCTTTATTTCTATTTTTATTTTTTTTTGTTTTTTTTAGAACTCCCCTTTAAGATTTCAATGTGAAAATTAATCAAAAATAAGGATGAACAACTAAAATGAAAAAAACAAACTGATGTGTTTTTGCTTCAGCTTCTCAGAAGCCAAAAAGAGACGGTGTCCTCTGCTAAAAGAAAAGACAATTGAAATGAATGTTTCAATCAGATTTACTAAATTAATGATATTTGTATTTATTTAAAATTGTGTCTAAATATGTATGTCCATCCTGGTAAACTATTAAAAATAAACATTAATGGCCACATAAGTGACAGCTAGATGGACACTTTTTCCCCTCCTGCCTTTAGACTGATGTAGAAGTTTCGTCATTATGAGGTGAAACATTTGCAGTGCTGTCACAGTAATAAGGAAGGTGAGACACTCTATCTGCAGGTAGCAACACCTTGCTGAATATGAAGAGTAAAACTGGAGGATCAGGCTGCAGGGTGATTTAGAACAGGAGATCAATTATTTCCATTTTTCTTCACAGCCCATTCCCCTTTAACCGCTTAGTGTTTTCTAAAATAAACTAAAATACATGGCTCTACCGTGTATGTAAAGGCACAGAGGTCTGTGGTGGCCCCGTTCAGCTCTCATGTGTGTGTGAAGTGTGACGGAGCGGTCACAAGCCGCCGTGCTCGGGGGCGAGCTGTTCCTGGAGCTCTGATCAGGTCTGAGCAGCAGGAATGTGCTGCTGCTGCTGCCGCTGATGCCTGAGCCACTACAACAACAAGGCCTTCACACAGAAACTCTGCCAAGTCGGGCACCCGATGGTCATGTGTTACTCCATAAAGAGGATTTATGAGGTGATCTGGACTCTGAACTGGTCCACGTGGAGAAAAACTGGCAGCATTCACACTACAACCCAAAAACCTGCTGCTAAAAATACCTGAAGAGTTTGTTTTACTGCTGCTGAATTCTCCAAAGTAACCCTCGTAACCATTGTTCTTTACTCTCTCCTGGGAAATATTTCAAATTATATAAAAAACATTTTTTTTTACCACAAGCTCTGAAATTCAGAGAGCAGAGAGCCTGGAGGTCAGGGTTTAACATTTTAAGAAACTGAGAAGAGCAAGGGCAAGGGCAATAATAACTATAATTACAGCCAAGCCACAAAGAAAGAGTTGAAAATGAAAGTTAGAAAGCATTTCTTGTAAGACTAGCAAGACACTTTCATTTAAAAAATTAAAATGACACTGCTGCAGGCAAAATCAAATGGTAGATAACTTTAAATAAGTCAATGAAAATCATGTTCATAGCACCAATTACTAATTCTCAGGAGGTAATCCTTGACTAAAATTTGACAATCGTATCAAAGTTGATATCTTATAGTGATGTGATCAGTGTGGAGAGATGAGAGCAAATAAGAGACAGCTATATTGACCACTATATGGTGCTGCAGCACAAGCTTTTTAGTTGTATGTCTTGTTTACGCAACAACAATCCACTAAAAAAACATTTACTCAATTGTTCAAATCTGTTGTGTTCTGGGGCATGTTTTGTGACAAAATGAAGGAGAAAAGCTGTGCAAGAGAGATGCTAGCCTCTGAGCTTCAGGCTTTTTAACTAGCATGAGCTTTGCATAAACTAGGACTGGGCAATATTTGGTAAAAATGATGATGCAATATTTTTCTCAAGCGATATACTGTACATTGTGTTTTTAAGAGCTAATTTCCAGATAAATGCTTCATAAATGATGAGATGACGATAAAAGAAAAAAAACAGCTTGAAGTCTCCATTTGACATGGTTGATCAATAAACAGTAAATTTTTAATGTGCAGGAAACACACAGACTCTGTGCGCACCATGGTCCCTGATGAAGCCTTCTGATGGTGATATTAAACAGACTTTAACTGTGGAAATATGTTTAAAGAAACTAGAAAATTTGAGGTTTTGGTGTCCGTCAAACAACACACAATAGGCAGCATAATGGGCTTCAGGTCAAGACTAGAGTACTAGGGGTGTCCCGATACAACTTTTTCACCTCCGATACGATACCGATATTGCAGCCTTACATATTGGCCGATATCGATCCGATACGATATCAGCAGGAATCATTCATACTTTTATTACTTATTTTGAAGTATGAACTTTAAGAAAAGGCTTGATCAAGTGAGATTACTCAAACAGAGAACAGTAGTCAGCAATAGTAGGTATGAGAAAAACTGACCCATTTGTTTTTAACCAATGAGTTAAATAAATTTTAACCTTTAACATAAGAATATACTACAATTAAAATAAAATAAATAAAATAATAAATTAAAAGACCCTGAAAAGTAACCTTAATAAATCCAATAAAAACAAAAACATATATTGAACATAAAATTGCAAAATACCACTGTGTTTAACTGAAACATAAGCATATTCTACAACTGAATTGAATAAATAAAAAATAAATGAGAATGGACTGCTTATATCAAAGATTTTAGATGCAGGCCAATTTAATCCGATATTTGTTTTTTTGCTGATATGGGACCGATATCAATATCGGATCGGGACATCCCTATGGAGTACATGCACACTTCGCAGCTGTGATGTTTAAATATACAATGTCAGCCAATGAAAGGAAACCCAGATTCTATCTCAAATCTCTAACAATCCAAAATAATTGCATTAATATGATCCAAGGGAATAATACCACAATCATTTCACTTTCATTCGATGTACTAGTCATTCATATTTGGACACAGTAGACTGGAACCTGACACACCAGATGGACCATTCAATATATTACACAAGTCCATCTGGGGAAACGGCACATAGAAAGTATTTGGGGAAATGTTCAGAAGCATATCTAGTAGGTGATTGGAAAATCGTTCTGTCAATCACACTCATTATGTGCCAATCAGGTAATGTAGTCGGTGGGTGCAACTGCACTACTAGCTCCCACCTCCTCCTGCTCTAATGCTGCGTTCCAGTTGAACTGGGAAGTTTGGCTTTCCAAGTTCCGAGTGGAAATTTCATCTGGAACGCCCCCCCCATGGTCAGAATTTCCTACTGGGAAGTTGGGGGATCCTCACCACCCCCAAGTTGACAATCAAAGATGGCTTCCCTGCATGTTTAACAGTTATTAAGCTCCTGTAATATTCCATTTACTGGCACTTTTGACTAGTATTTGTCGCACTAAATCAGCCGTATACATAGCATTATTCAATGTTTATATATAGAAATGCTGCTATACTGTTATTTACATTCTTTATGTGGTATGTGCGAACTACAATGCAGGGTGTGCTAACAACAGCTAACAATAGCCTGGTAGATCGGTGTGTATTTTTACCAACTTTGTAACCGAAATAAACTGATAACTCGGATTTGACGTCATTCCCACTTCCTTTTTCCCAGTTCCAATATAAATGCATCAACGACAGCTCAGAATCGTTGTAGACTGGAGCTTGGCAAGATGAATCTGTACTGCAATCAATTTTCCAAAACATGCCAAAGTTGAGTTTATCCTGGTTTTGCTTTTGCACGAACAGGGATCCCAGAACATGCCATTTTTCAGGTATGGAGACAGGGCATTTTCAGGAGGCTTTGGTGAGTGCTCGATGGTGCCCCCGCATATCAGAGATTGACTATGTGAGATCGACTCAGAGAGGTTTTTGCAAATCATGTCGTCGTACTTCATCACAAAATTTAGTGGCTACCATGGGCTCCTGATCTCATGCCATACGCTTCTTTCTCTTTGGCTATTTCATAATGAAGTCTACAAGACCCCTCCTCCATATGTGGCTGAGCTTCATGATCACATTATTACCTCCACTAAGGAGGTTATGTTTTTGCTGGCATATGTTTGTTTGTTTGTTTGCAAGATTACGCAAAAACTACTGGACGGATTTTGCTGAAATTTTCAGGAGATGTCGGTAATGGCACAACTTGAAAATGATTAGATTTTGGTGGTGATCCAGATAATCAACATTAGTGAATGATTGTTTTTGCTGAATAACAGTCTAACTAATAATGATATCAACATGGTTCTGAGTGCTAGGTGTGTGTTTTCAGGGTATGATGCTAACTTTACCATGGAACTATTGCTTATAGATGTAACAGCAATATGTGAGCAGAAGGGGTCGTGAATGCATCCTGTGACATGAGCAGACGAGCAGAGTTGTGTAGCATGTTGAAGGACACAGCCAATGAAAAGAAAGTCAGTCTGAATAATTCCTTCATCAACATTCACAATGCAGCAGGCAGTTCTGTTTTTGCTGTTGTTTGTTTTTCTGTTTTGTTCAGCAGTCAAAGAATATCAGGTAAAAATCCAATCACACAAACTCAAAACTTGGATAAAAGCAGTTTTGGCTTGCTTCACAGAATTGATTGAGATCAAACATGTAAGACCAACGTGCCGTAAAGTGAAATGATTGAGCTGTCATATCCTGATGCCATCTCTTTTTGCTTTCGTGAGACATGACGCTGAATCCGGGTTTCCTTTTTGTTGACTCAACTGTTTTTTTTCAGCCCTTGTATAAACAGAGCAAATAGTAACCATAAAATGCGACTCCTGCCACACCCGAGCAGAGGTGTAATAAATATCTACTGTATGTGGGTCAGATCTAATGTGACCTACTTCAGATCTGAGTCTATCTGAACACTTTATAACAGCAGACAAATTCTATCTAGTAATCATTATAAATCAATGTCCTGTCAGTATAATGTTATAAAATTAGATTAATCTTCTCCATACAGTGGGCTGGACTCAGTCAAGCCTCATGATTCAAGTCCTAGAATACAAATGAATGATTTATAGAGGAGCCACAGTGCTGGTAACATACATCAGCTTTTCATGGACACAAATCAGGGCTGAGGAGCAGATGAAGACGGGGTTTGTAATGTCATGGGCATTCAGATAAACTGGAATGAGCAGAACTGCAGCATGAGATTCAATTGGTTTTGAGAGAATAAATGAACTATTGAGAACCTGAAGTGAAGTCCAGATGTCTTAAACTCAGAACAATCTGCCCATAACACTTGACTGATTGATTAAACACAGACACGCTGGAATGTTTGATAAACAGAAATCAGATTCTTCACTCTGCAGCAAAATTCAATTTAAAGATTTATCAAAGCGGAGCTCAGATCAGGAGAGAGAAACTTCTGAAACATGATTGCAAGTTAAGATTCGGGTTAAATGGGAGGTAACAGACAAACAGTTGATCTTAAACAATTTGTACTTCCCTGGCTTCAATTTTACAGCGTCTGCTGCTCTGAAGGCAATAAGATAGAGCACTTAATAACAGGAAAAGTAATACAAAGTTAGATTTTATGTAAACAAGGAGATGATTTCTTCATTTTTTGTTTGGAAACAACACTCACTGTTCTTGTCAAGCTGCAATTTCACACAGTTAACAAGCGTGTTGAATTATTTGTCACACTGATTAGGAAGTGTAAAAGTTTGTTAATGCTCCCGTACAGATTAATGGCATTGGACTTTCTGTAACTGTTACTGAATAGGGAAAGAAGGGAGTTTGGGGGGCACACATTTAGCTAATTTAGGCCAGTGGTTCTCAACTGGTCTAGCTTCAGGACCCACCATCACCCCTTAATTTCAAGCTGCGACCCAAATGAAGGAAATTTTCAAGTTCACGAATTAAAAAAAAAAAAAAAAGATGCTGCACTTTGAACCTGGGATAATACAAGATATCACAATATGCCAACACAAAAAAAAGTCTAGTGAGAAACCAAAATGACTTGCATGTGGCGATGCTAGAGAGGGAATTATTCCCTTTTACACTTAGCTGCTTTTTAATTGAAACAAAAAAGTTCATCTGAAGGACACACGGTCTAAGGTAATAATATTCAATCGGTGGCACTAAATACGCCACTGATCATGGGGCTGTCACAACACACAAAACACTTCAGTAACTTCAGCCTTTTTTAACAGACTCCACAGAGCTTTAATAGACAAATGTGAAATGAAAAGTCAAACTACTGAGGAGTCCTTTAAAAAAAATATAGAAATATGAAGGTTAACCTGAGTACCTACTTAATAAATATATAACAAAACATCCTTCAATTAAAATGTGTGTCAATTAGCATGACAGGGTATTTTTACCACCTATTGTGAAGCAGTGTGAAAAGACGGCACTCCACTGCATAAAAAAAAATAACCTTCAAAATAAAAGCACAGGACTTTTTCCTATATTTTTTTTTGCCCAGGAAAGGCTCGCGACCCATTGAAAAAGGGTCCGCGACTCACTTTTGGGTCACCACCCACCAGTTGAGAATCACCGATTTAGGCTCTCCAACGATGTAAAGGTCCCATGTCCTGCAAAGTGCAATTTTCTTTGCTTTAATGATGGAGGAAAGGGGTTTGGAGAGCAGAACAATATGACTCCTTTTACTCTCAGTTCACGGAAAAATGCAAAGAAAATGCCCCTTAAAACACACTGTTTTTTACTTCCTGGGGTTTATGATGTCATAGCTATACTGACCCCACCTACATTTTCTGCTCATCATAGGCAGACACCACAACTGTTTAAAAAGTCCACTTTGTGGCCTGTAACCCATCCCCCCCCCCAACCATCAGGCATCATTTAGGCAGCCAATCAGCACAGAGCTCACTATCATGGCCTCCTGTAGCTTTTGTGTCTCCTCAGATCTAAGCGTTTCCAAAAAGGAGGGAAAAAGAGCTGTTCATCTGCTACAGAAAGTTTTCATTTTTTCATTCAACCTGAATCAAATACTTGCTTAAAGACAATGAAGACATGATGCAAACCGTCAAACACACCAGGACATGGGACCTTTAAAACACAATAATTGCTATTGTTTAAGCGGAGATGTAATCAACCCAAATGTTTCCAAACTTTTCTTTAGGAGTATGTTTATATTTGCAATATTACATTTCAGTTAAATTTAAATTTAACAGGCATTATGATTGACACCTGTGTAAGCACATGGCCTTGATGTGAAATTAATATGAGTTCTAAATGTTTTTCTAAGGTCATACCATTTGACATGTGACCCTAAGCACACCTGACCTTCCCCAAAAAATGTAAAATTATCAAGATTTCAAAGAGAGCTAACCTTGACATGCAGCAGTTGGGTTAATCTGGGGTCCTTCTTTGTGATATCCTTTCCTGCCACATGATCTTCCTACACAAATGAACAAACTGGCTCCTTGAATGTTGGTTACACCACGTTGACAATTTAGAAAGTTGACATGACAGTCACAATTCCCCAAATTAGTTATAATATTCACAACAATGGCCTTCCATTTATTTTATTCATTGTTAAACAAGACAAATGTAGGATTATGCCAAACTAGTTGATAATGTGTTTAACTGAGGATTTCACCTTTTTTGAACAAGTTGAAGTATTTGTACAAAGTTTTTATGGGTACACCACATTGACATTTTTACCATTATCCCCTGAATAGTCTCTCAAAGTTGATCAAATCCAGATATTTTAGACTAGGTCTTCTAAAAAGAGAATGTATTCAAGTAATTTGTGATTTTATTTTCAGATTTTAACCCTAAATTTAACTAAACCATGGGAACACAATAAAATTGCGTCACGTCACTGACCTATTACTAAAGACTGAAGCAACTGTTGGGCCAGATCAGGGTTGCGAGCACATGCTGGGCCAAACAACTCATCTGCACCACCAGCAAAGGCAACCCTTCTTCATTCACAGTAGTCTGCAGGCAATGAAGTTCAAGGGCACAAGGGACACCGACCCCTTTTCAGCCAGGTTACCCACTGTTGTAACCAGTGGTTGTGGTCCAAGAAATCATCCTTCACCTCTCCAGCTACCAAAACAACTTCCAAATATGTTTCAATCAGGACTTGAACCGGATTTCCTCTGGTCCCCAGCTAAAGTCCTTACAGGCTGAGCTACACTGCCACTAGTGTAGGCCACTAGTGCCAAAGGGAGTCCAAAATTCTTGTCCAAAAATCACATAAATTCCACTTAATGGAGGCAAATGAGGCTGATGTCAAGAGAGCTGAAAACATCAACAAGTTGGCACAAAAGCACTCGATCAAATTGAGAAATTTGTGGTGCTAAAGTTAGAAGAGTCATGGTGATAAAGTTAAGTATCTGGTGAGACACTAAAAGAGCCTCTCAATAAAAGAGAAAGACTCAAACTCTCCACATAAACCCAGACTTCTGAAGCCATTGAGACCAAACCAGAATTTTGGTTTTGGCATTTTCAGAAGAACAAAACACAGAAAATGGATGAGATGAACTCAGCCTTTAAATGGGAACAAATCTTAATGGTTTGGTAAATCAACAAAGCATGCAGAGATCTGTTATCCTAAGCTTTTCAGATGAGAGAAAGTCAGAACACATTATATCCAAAAGGCAAAAATAAGACCCAATCACAGACATTTTAAAGCCAAGTCATGGATTGTTAACATTTGCAAGGTTTTAATTTGTATTCATGCTGGAAAACTTGCACCAAATCAACCCTCAAATTTGGATGCCACAAAATCTGAGAGCTTACAAGATGAGATGATTCAACAGAAATGTAAACGTGACTCTGTCCCAATTCTTTCTTTAAAGGTTCAGGATTCAAGTTTGAAATGAGCACATTTCCCAACATGATTTAATTTCTTGTTTTCAGAACTTATTGTTGTGTTTTTATGTCATTTTTAATCAAGTGTAGGGATATAAAGCTGATGTCAGCTGACAATTGCCTGAAAAGTTGATCACTAGGATCAGCAAATTCAACAATATTTTTGCTGTACATATTGGCTATTTAGGGCGGCAGATTGCTGGTTTGATCCCCGTGTCAACCAGGGCCTTCCTGTTGGGAGTTTGCATGTTCTCCTTGTGCATGTGTGGGTTCTCTCCCTGCACTCCGGCTTCCTCCCACAAACAAAAAACATGCTCATTAGGTTGATTGATGATTCCAAATTGCCCTTAGGTATGAGTGTGAATGGTTTTCTGTCTCTCTATGTGGCCCTGTGATCGGCTGGTGACTGGTTCAGGGCGTACCCCAGCTCTCGCCCAATGTCAGCTGGGATAAGGGCTTGGTATTTCCAGCAACCTCACGATACGATATGTACCCTGACACTGAGGCCACGATATGATTTGTATCCCGATACATGTAACTTGTGAACATTGACTATGCTTTTAATAGAATTCCCGACAAGTTTGTTAACATCACCCAAAGTGTATTGACAACAACTGTCAAAACACTGAGGCCATATCGATTCTGTAGGATCCGTATCGATACACATATCCCCAAGGAGTTTGAGACGATATTTTATCCTATTGTTATTTTGAGCACAAGCCTAGGTGGGATAGGCTCAAGCCTCCGCGATCCTGAAAGGGATAAGCAATATAGATAATATACAGCCCCATACGCAACAAACTGAGCTCTGTGTGTTCTGACACCTTTCTATCAGAACCAGCATTAACTTCTTCATTTGAGCAACAGCAGCTCGTCTGTTGGATCAGACCACATTGGCCAGGCTTCGCTCCCCATGTGCACCAGTGATCCTTGGCCGCCCATGACCCACTTTTCCTCCCTTGGACCACTTTAGATCGATACGGACCACTGAAGACCGGGAACAACTCACAAGAGCTGCAGTTTTGGAGATGCTCTGACTCAGTCATCTAGCCATCATAATTTGGTCCTTGTCAAACTCAATCAAATCCTCACGCTTGCCCATTTTCCTGCTTCCAACTTCAACTTTGAGGACAAAATGTTCACTTGCTACTTAATGTATTCAACCCACTAACAACTGCCAAGTACTGTGTTTCCCTTCACATTCTTAGAAGTGAGGAGGACGCTCAGTAAGAGTTGCATATTGAATGAGTGGCTAAAAGAAAAGCTCTTAGAAGGGATAAAATCTGCGATCGCAGAATCACGGATGGTAACACGGAATTGGACATTAAAAGCAGAATTCAATATAAACGCGGAAAATCACGGCAATGGCCGATATTTTGCATAAAAGTTTTTTTTTCTGAATAAACAGGACCGTATCCTTAGGGAAAATGCTCTGAGGGGGTCACTAAGGCTAGGGACAATGAACCCTTCACTTTCCCTCCCCTCATTAACAATGCAAACATGTCGAAGCAGTCGCCTGAGACACCAACTAAGTCGGCAAAGAAGCTACGAAACTCCTGGCTAACTGCAAAGTACAAGGCAGAGCAGTTTCCCAATGATTATTATGTGTCAGGTGATCAAATGTTCTGCAAAGTTTGTCAAAATACTGATGACTGGACGAGTGACGATATTTGTGAGGACCACCTGAAGAGTGAATGTCACTCTTTAAAGTGTATTTCATTACTTTAACCGTGCCTCTGGTTAAATTTGTGTATAATATTAAAAAAAAACATTCTCAAAGAATTAAAACAAAAAAAAGGAATATGGGAAAAATTAAAACTGATTTTATAGGGCCCTCATTATTCTCATTTTCGGGCCTTTGTATCCGATTTTTGGACTCCTATAGAGTCCTTGTATTTCCTGCATCCCACGAAACGGTCCATTTAAGTTACTCAACCCCCCAGGTCCTCCTCCATGTACGCCTCCCGCCGAGCCCACTCCGCTGTGATTGGTCACACTCCCGAGGTCTTCCAAAGTGGGAGGGGGGAGGCCTAGAGCACAGGCCTGGGTATGGCCATGCATGCATTAACTTCACTGGGACTACACTGTAAAAAAAAGACTGTAAAACAGCATGCAGAGCATCCAAAACAGCTTCAGGGCTCACCTCCAAATGCATGAACCTCATTTTTTGACACTTTGGTATTGTTTAACACGAGTATCCGACAGTGTAACAACATTTATAGGTCAGAAAAGAGGAAAAGCAAAGTAGTTCTCCTTTAAGGTTGCGTGCAGTGTGCGATTTTGGCGGCTGCACTTGTGGTCATGACAGAATATCTCAGCACTTTCTGTGTCTGGTCACACTGATAAAAACAGCAGACACATTTATGATTATGAAAGAGTAACTACTTTAAATGTTAGTTTTAGGTTCTGCTGATGAAAATTCTACAGCTTATCTCAATTTTTATGTTTGGTTTTGATCAGTTTGTTTGCAACATCCTCAACTTCCTCTTTATGTATGCAAGACGCTTGAACATGTTGTAAAGGTGGCCTGCAAAATCATTGGCATAAAATCACCTGATCTGTCCGAAGTTTTCTGTGACAGAGTAAGATCCAAGGCTCGGGACATCATGCAGTGTCCTCATGTGGAATTTGATCTTCAGCCTTCAGGCAGGAGATTCAGGTTACCAAAGGCCAAATCAAACAGGATGAAAAACTCTTTCATTTTTCAAGCCATAACTGAGCTAAATGTTAAAATGAGCCAGCTTGGATAACTTCATTTGTGTCACTGTCGGTCATTTTCTTTGGGGAAAGCTCCATTCCTGGTTTGCCCACTGATGTTTTCTTTGGTTAATGTGCTCCAGTGTTTTTGTCGTTGTGACTGACTTGGTGTGACTGTGTATTTATGTCTTTTTTTACCTGGCTGCAAAGCAAATTTCCCTGAGGGGAAAATAAAGTTGAAGCTGAAGTTGAAGTTGAACTCAGAGGCACAAAGAAAGAAAGAAACTTTTTTTTAACCTAAAAATAACTAAGAAAGGAAATCTGTGTGACTCACAAGAGGATGATCTTGCGGTTGATATCTGGTCTGAAGGGGAAGGGCGAGGGGAAGCTCTGCTGGCTTAGCAGGCTGTCACTCTGGTCCAGTTTCAGCGTTTCCTCGCCATCCTCACCCAGCTGCTGCTGCCAGGTAGAGAGCGTCTGGATGTCCACGAACTGGGAGCGAGCACCCAGAGGATCCATCCCCTCTGGATCTCAAAACAGCCACCCTAAAGGCAGGACAGAAAACAGTCAGATTAAAGAGTTAGCAATTTTGTCTTTTCCTAAAAATCAAATAAAACAACATCAAACTCTTTTACTAAACTTTCAGTTCACAGAAAAAGATTCTCTGCTTTGGAGGAAATGCCCCTTTAAACACTCAGTTTCTTACTTCCTGGGGTTTATGACATCATAGCTATACAGCCTCCACCTACATGTGTTTTCTGCTCATCACTGGCAGACGCCATGACTGTTTTGAAAGTCCTCTCCTTGGCCTGTAACCCCCCCTCCCTGTTACCATCAGGCATCATTTAAGCAGCCAATCAGCATAGAGCTCATTATCACAGCCTCCTGTAAGCTCCCCGCTCCCTCAGATGCAACCATTTCCAAAGGGGAAGGAAAAAGAGCTGCATCTTATCCTCTACAGAGACAATTTTGTTTTTTAAATTTCATTCAACTTGAAGCAAATCCTTTCTTAATGGACTTCCAAAACATGATGTAAATGGTCAAACACACCACAACATGTGACCTTTAACATAAAACAAGGTTGACCTCCTAATGATATGTTCCTTTTAAGAATCAGCAGTAAAAAAAAAAGAAACTGTTTATTTAATTAGAAATTAAGTTAATTCCTAAAAAATGTTATAAGCAGAAAAGGGATAATAGTGCTTCTCCTTTAATTACATCATTTTTAATTTATCTTCCAGCTGATTTATCTGTTAACAATGTTAGCATTTCCTTTATGAAATGGCTAAAAAGCGTGAAAAAATGTCCTTGAATACCTTATTTCATCCACTGCCAGGAGGTGATTAATTCCTGTTGACTGACTAATCATTTAAGCAGCTAACAGTTTACAGATTTACAATTCAATCCACTGATCGTTTAGTCAGTCCTGAAGCTAGAATGCCAAACCATTTGCTTGTACTACTCTCTTATACTCTGGACATTCATTTTAATATTAAAATGGAAAAATAGAAATGACACCCTCACTGTGTTTACATTTTGAATGACAGCTATTCAAGCGATTCAGAATTTTTCACAGCTATTAAAACTTTTGTGCTGCGTAAAAGCACCCTGTTCAGAGTCCTGCGGATGGACTGTTGCTTTAAATCAGAGATGAAGACTTGTTTGCTCACAGCTGCCTGCTTTTGGATTATTTTTCCAGTTTTTCATGACTGTTTTAACAGCAGCGCCACACTGCAACAGTTCTAACCATCTTATTAATAATACATTTTACAACACTGCATGCATCCTTTTAAACATCGTTTTCTTCTGGATTTCTTTTTTTATCTTTGTTTTAATTTCTTTGTTTGTTATGTTTTATTCTGATTCATTTTGCTTTTGTCTTTGTCATTATGTTCTGATGGATTATGTGAAGCACTTTGTGTTACCTGGTTGCCAAAAGGTGCCATACAAATAAGCTTGCATTGCCTCATGTTACTCATATAAATTCACAGGGGTAGTATATTCAAATATTACTCCAGTTTACTAATTAAATTTCTTTTGTTGATATATTTCACCTGAGCCTGTGTTTTTGCAGTTTGTTTCTTCCCTCTCGTTGGACTCTTTTTGTCTCTTTTGACCTGATAGTTGATTTATTGTTCCCAAAGTTCTGCCTTTATTTGTCTGTTAAAGCACTTTGTAAACATTCATCCATCCGTTATCTATACTGCTTATCCCTTTTAGGGTCCCGCGGAGCTAAAGCCTATCCCAGCTGGCATTAGGCAAAAAGCAGGGTACATCCTGAACCAGTCTGGGTATTCAGTCACCAGTCAACCTAATGAGCATGTTTTTGGTCTGTGGGAAGAAGCTGGAGTGCCCAGAGAGAACCCACACATGCACAGGGAGAACATGCAAACTCTACACAAAAAGGTCCTGACAGACCAGCAACCTTCTTGCCGTGAAGCACGGGCACTAACTGAAAACAACAGTTTATTCTTTAATAAATCATATTTTTGATTTATAAAAGTGGATATTTAGTGATGATGCGTTAAACCATCATGGTACAATTGTACACTTTGTCCATATTACAGCCAATATATTGGATATTTATGGCTAATTTTATGGTCAAAATTTTGGCTGTAAACCTCAGCAAATTTGAATATCTGTGGATACCAATCTTGGTTCATGCATCCTTAAAAAAACAGTAATTACTAAAAGTATAAGACATTCATGAGCTCAAGCATTAAAAGAAGTTCTTACATTTTTCACGAGAGAAAAAAAGAGCATGAATCAGACATATATTGGGTAATATGGGAAGTTGTATAAGTCTTAAGAAAATGATTTAACATTGAATTTCTAATATAATGCTCACACATGATCATTCTTCAGTTCAACATTTTCTAATATGTTTATTAACTCATATGTCAAGATTGATCTTATCCTCAAGGGTGTTGCACTGTTATTCAGGCTCTAACTGCATTTCTCTGCTTGTTTATCAGCCCACTTTATGAAACTGGTTTACCTATTAACTTATAGCCACTGAACACTGAGAGTCTGTCCATTTCTTAGGTATGATTGATCAGACATTACCTAAACTGATCAGTTTCACAGTAAATATCGTGCAGTGTTATCACCTCTGAGTGGATTTTTGAGTCACTTGATTCAGCACAAAAGAAACAAAGCAGCCACTGTGAGCTGCTCTCTCTCCAGCTATAAAGCTGTTATAACTTATTTTTTAGTGAAGCTGATTTATCAACTTTTAAACAGCTGAAAGATAAAATGCCTCAAATTTATTGGCTCTAAAATGTGAGTATCCTAAGCTCAACGTTTTTCTAAACCCAATGTTTAATGCATCCTCGACTAATTTAACTCCACTATAATTGATTTATTTACAACGACTAACAATTTAGAGGAGGAAAACACAATCCTACTTAAATTTCAATAAAGACCACATGTTTTTTTCTTCGATATTAACATTAAAATTGTGCTATAAACCAATAATAACGTCCTTGTGATAGCTGCACATCATTAAATCCACCACAGGACAGGATGGTAGTGGAGGAACACGCAGCTCTGGTCACTGAAACAGTCCCACTATAACCAAATATCACATTTACAGCTTTAAACCGTACCATCCTGTCTTTCTAAATCAAACCTGATTCTCCCAAAACACATAATTTTCTATATAAATAGATAAATTCTGCAACATCACGACCCCTGAATCAGCTAAATGCATACCTTTCCAGTAGTATTTCCTCCAGGCAAAGGTGATGTCCACGACAAAAAATGAAAAATAAATTCAAACAATTAATAATTATCAGTTTATAAGCTCAATGAGTGTAGTACTCACTCTAACATTTCATGAAATACAGAATAATTGTCTCAGAATTGGTCAAAACCGAGTTGAATTTGCCAATTAGTCAGGCTCACACATTTAGCCTGTATGCTAAGCGCTCCTTGATGCCCTGAACTGGTGTGAACATCACGACTTCCGGTAGAGCCTTTCAAAATAAAACACCGACATTAATATGGCAGTGCGACCCAGGGGAAATCATATGATCATGGGCCCCACTCTGCTAAACTCTTAGAGAAACGGGAGGATTTTCCTTAACAGCAGTTTGGTTTTATCATGATCAAAGGTTCAATTACTTTCCCTATGAATAATGTTATGATAAAGCTGTGGATTTCAAGCTTTTTGGCACAGGCACACTAACAATCAGACCAAAATACCAGGGCACATATAGCCATATTCAAGCCTCTTTAATAAATGTCTGTCTTATCAGTATCTATGTTGATGTGTTTCAGATATGTGATAAAGAATATAATGTGAAGAAATATTTATTTTATTACAAATATTTATATTTTATACTGTAATGATATGGATTTTAAGTCAGGAATAAAACTTGCTGTACATATTGTACAAATCTTAAAACTGAATTTATGCAGGTTCCTTACCAAAGAATTTTTCTTTTTCTTGATGTTACAGTTAAACACATCGTGATGTCAATTTGTAGTATTTCCTTTAACTTTTCCTGAGCTGACCTTGAACACACCATGTTAAAGTAAGAAAATTAACTTAATTTTGATAAATTCAACAAAAATACAGACACTGGACTTTTAACTTTTAGATATCACAGAGTGATATTTTTTTCTACAGGCTGCCTTTCAAAAGTAACATTTGGGTTTATTTGATAAGTAGTGCTGATGTCTTTGATGGCTCTTTGTGGGTTCTTTCAAGTAACTGAATCTTCTTCCAATAAAAATCAGTAAAAACAAAGCATTCATTCATTCATTCATTTTCTACACCGACTATCCCTTTCAGGGTTGCGGGGTAAAAACAAAGCAATACAGAGAAAACATAACAAATAAAAGACCCAAAGCACCAAAGGCCAGAGTGAACAAGTGTGTCTTAAGCTGTGTTTTAAAAGTGGAAAGGCTATTCGCAGTCTGCACTGTGACTGGTAATGTGTTCCAAAAACACAATTATTTGAATGTCTTAATTGGGTTTGGACAGGCATACCAGATTCAAAGAAAGTAATATACTTTACCATTAGAGGGCCCTAAAGCAGATAATTTTGACCTTTGACACATTGATCTTCATTTCAAAACACCTCACAATATTTATTTATTCAAAATATTTTAGCATGGTTCTTATTTTGCCCAATTAGGCATTATGATACAAGTATGTTAATATTCTCGAATGGTTGTGAGTTTTTTGCTTTTTTGTGAAAAATCTTGTAATTTAGATTTATTAATGCAATATGAAAGCGATAGACTGCATGGTGCAATAGGTAGTGATATGGCGTTGCACACAGCAAGTAGGCTGCTGGTTTGACTCCTTAGCTGGACAGGGCATTTCTTCAGCAATGCTTTGTCCCTGTGCATACATGAGTTTTCCTACAACATGCTTCTTAGGTAAAATGGTGATTTTTTTTTTTTATCACCCTTAGGTGTGAGCGTGTGAACAATTGTCTGTTTCTCTTTATGAGCCCTGTGATTGGTTGGTTGCCAGTCAAGGGTCGATGTCAGCTGGGATAGGCTCCAGCCTTCTGGGACCCTGACAAGGATATGCATGACAGATGATGGATCTTATCATACTCTATAGATATGTTTTAAAGATTACTTTTTGGGCATTTTTGTGCCTTTATTGATCTGAGGGGGGCAAGAGAGAGTAGGGGAGGACACTCCGTATATTGACCACAGGCTGGACTCAAACCTGGGCCGGCAGAAGCATGTATATGGGTTGTGCCTGGTTGCTTACCACTCCATCCCAGCACCCCTACAGATATGTTCAAAGCAAAATATTTCACAAATGCTCCAGTGTCAGGCAGTGTATTACCTTGTTACTGACATGTGCTTTTAAAATGATATTTCTCTTGAAGAAATTCTCATGCTGTCAATTTGTAATGCCAAAAAATCATTGCATTTATTTTGTTTTCACAGTTCCGGTCATTTCCTTGTTATTTCCCTGTTACTTGACGTTTCTGTTTCATTTCCCAATCACCTCTCTGTCAGCTGACCACAAAACCAAACTCACTTCCGCTGTGTTTTTAAGGGAATCTGCCAGAACTCACTGATTTATTAACACCTTAAAAACCCTCGAAATGAGCCGAATGTGTGTGACCACTCTCACGACAAAGGCGTTTTCTATTTGGTGCAAATATTTGGAGTATTTACGGGCGTGTTTGACAAAAACACCAGCACTGAGCTACACACGGCTCTGCATGGAGCGCAGTCAAAAGCAACAGAGTGCGATCGATCGACAGCAAGAACAAAAATAACCATAAACTGTCATTCATTTATGTCCATTCACTGTTAATAGCTGTCTGGTGTTATATTTCACTTAATATGCGGATTTAATGTTACATTTTTATGCTAAAAAGAACAATTTCGCACCGTACTGTAAATTAGATCATTGATCGACTGATTCAGCCTGAGAAAGCAGCACAGAGGACCACAACACAAGTTTAGCAGTAGCCGCATTTCCGAGGTAAGCGACGAAACGAACTAAATCCTGAACATTTTGTCATAAAAGTCGATATGTTTGCATTATATAAGATATAAATGTGAATATACTGGCGCTCTGCTGCGCTTAAACAGCTGCGTTCGCCCTAAAATCTCTCCACGTGGGTTCAAGAACAACCAATGTGTTGGGATAAATTGATTGATTTAGGTTATAGTGAGTGCCGGGCGGGCGGTGTCAGCGCTGTTCAAATTGATTCCAGGCGCAGGAACCTTAACTCCGACCATGCGGGCAATTTGACACATCAAAATAAACGTCTCAGTTTGTATTTTCAGAGGAGTGTGCTAATTTAAGTGCTAGTTTCGTTAAAGTCATGCTTGTAGGGAATATTTTGGGTTCTTACAAGAATCATGTTCAAACATAAAGCATTGAAGCATAAGAAGAGTGACTTCAATAAATCATTAGAAGTGAAAATAGCCCAAACCAAGTACATTCTTACCCTCAACGACTGCAGACAAAATATTGCCACATGAGTTTTATGATCATGTTCAAGCTTATTTAACGTGAAACTCAAGTTATTGAAGTTAATTATTTTAATGTAATGCAAACGAGCTCTTTGATGCCAAATTATGGGAGCTTTCACGATAAAATATCCCTGTCACATATACCTGAATCACAATCATAAAATGAATCAGTTCTCACTGTCATAAATAATTCAAACCTTATGGTCAAAGAAGGTTTAATTTGATTTTGGGTTATCAGTATGTAATACTTGATGTACATTTTGCTCTGTGGTTTTGGTGCTTTTTGAATGTTTCATGTAGGGATGCATGATACAGGATTTTTGCTAATATCCGGTATACTGATATTTCAGGATGCATTATTGCCGATAACAATTTTTTCACCAAGAGCGTAAAGTTTTAGCCTTATGGACACTGACTTGTTGCTTTTAATGTGAGAGCCTATTTGTATGAGGAACAGATGTAAAATAAGAAAATAACATTGAACTCTCAAAAAAATGAAACTTTCGATTTTTTAAAAAATGTACCAATGCAATGATAAGTTGAAGCATCATGGTGCATTTGTGTATTTTCATGATATTACTGCTGTTATTTGGGATTTTTATGACTGAAATTTATGGCTGACATTGTACCGATAATATGCATCCCTAGTTTCATGTCATCTAGAAATGTTTCATCTTTCCACATGCAAGTTGACAAAATATATTCCCAAATCAAACAGAATTTCCCTCTTAAAGTGTGTGTCATAAAATGTTGATTATGTAGTTCAAACATAGGTTTTTCTAAATGAATACTGAAGGCTGAGATATTTTTACAGTGTATTAACATGCAGCTGTTTAATCAATATTTAATCTCATTTAAAAAACAAGTACAAGCCAATTAAAGTGCTTGTGCAAAACCTGACAGGGCCTACCATCATTAAAACTATACATTTTCAATATTCATATTTTCAAACAATGCAACGACTTACAATTGGAGTAAGGCATGAAAAAAAATTTAGACTTTTAATTTTTAAAACTTGTGCTGAAAATAAATCAAATTAAACGTTCTGCTATGGAGTTTTGCCTAGATGGGTGTGAAATGTTTCCCACTGATCTATGGAATAGTCCATCTGCTGAGTCAGGTTATAACAATAATGTTTTATTTGTTTGTTTCTTTTTCTTTTGTAAACACTGATTTTTGTTTCAGATGATTTCTTATTCTTTTGTCTTTTTTTACTTCAGCCTGTTTGTTTATGTCTTTGTAACTTTGTAAGCAAAGTGCTAAACAAACAAAAGTTGTTTCTCCATTTCTACAATAATCAGACTTCCTCCTGTGTTCTTATTAAACAGGCATTGACACCACATCAGGCTGCTGGTCATGGGGTTGACCAAACAGTACCTGCGTTATGTCGCCAGTGCGGTGTTTGGAGTGATCGGCAGCCAGAAAGCAAACATCGCATATGTGACACTCAGAGGTGGCGAGAAAGGACGCTACGTCGCCGTGGCTGCATGTGAGCAAGTGTTCATCTGGGACGTCCGAAAAGGAGAGAAGGTGGGATTTCAGTGTTTGGTTTCAGAATCAACTTGAAACTCAATTTTTCTAGATCTGATCCTACAAAGGGGGTAGCTAATAGGGTGCCCGCAGATACCTGGTAGCAGCGGGGAGCCTTTGAGGTGCCCACAGGGACATTATAAAAATAGTACAGGTAAGCCAGTTTGACCTCCACCAAGGAGGTGATGTTTTTGCCGATTGTTTGTTTGTTAGAAAGATTACACAAAAACAACTGGACAGATTTTGCTAAAATTTTCAGGAAATGTTAGAAATGGCCCAACTAAAAAATGATTAGATTTTGGTGGTGATCCAGATAACCATCGCCATTAGTGAACGATCGTTTTTGCTCAATAACTGTCTAACTAATAGTGATATCAACGTGATTCTGAGTGCTAGTTGTGGGTTTTCAGAGTCAAGGAATCATATTATGATGGTAACTTTATCATAGAACTGTTGCTTATAGATGTAACAGCAATATATGAGCTACCTTGGTGGAGGTTTGTGCTCTCACAGTGCTTTCTAGTTATTTGTGTTTTGCCAAGAAATCATACTTACAATCCAATCCAATTCTGTTTTATCTGTCAAGCACTTTAAAAACAACCACAGCATCAAGGTGCTGTACAGAAGAAAAACTAACAAAATAAAATACTTGCAAAAATAAAAAAACAAACAAAATGTAACACGTTTTACATTTTAAAAAAAGGTTTACTCTTTTTAAACTTTGACCCATGTAGGGTAAAAATTTATGTTGATATGCTGATGCCACGCCTCAAACACAACTCGTGCCAGCTAGAGCCCTTACAGTGTTACTTCTACAAAACAAATCAAAAATGTGACTTTCGTACATATCAGTGAAGTTTAAAGATGAAAACTTTATTAAAGGTGCATGTAAGTATAATGTTCTTTTTAGTTATAATTATGAGGAATCATTAACAGTAAAAGGTAAACATACAGTACATCATCATACGTAACCTATTAAATGCATTATAATAATTCTTTAAGGTAAACTAATAAAAACTTGTTTTATTTAGAAACATTAAATCAAAAATGTAGCCCTCCATTATCCTATTCATCTTTTGAGCAGCTCTCAGGCTTAAAAAACACCCCTGATCCCTGTCCTACAAACATCTCTCTGTCCAGGTCCTCATCCTGCAGGGTCAGAAACACGAGGTGACCTTCCTCTGCCCTTCACCTGATGGTGTCCACATCGCTGTGGGCTATGAGGATGGAGCTGTGAAGATCTTTAATTTGATGAACGGGGAGAGTAACGTCTCCTTCAACGGACACAAGTCTGCTGTCAGTGTCATCCACTACGACCGGCTCGGAGCTCGACTTGTCACTGGGTCCAAGGTGTGTTGGGGTGTCCTCTGTGTTTATTTAGTGAGTTCCTCTTGCTGTGGGACAGCGTCTTGAGAAGACAGTAGCGTGGGAGATCTATGGGAAGCCGTTTGTGCATAAAATTGATATCACTTTTATGCCCAAATGGCTTCCATAGGAGGTCAAATGTGAACGTTATTGTCCATGTGCAAACTCAGCTCAGATATCTTTGTTGTGACCTAATTTGTTAAACACTTGCTCTTCTTTGGTCCTATCAGGACACGGATGTGATCGTGTGGGACATCATCAATGAGTGCGGTCTCTACAGGCTGAGGGGACACAAAGACGTCATCACTCAGGCTCTGTTCCTCAAAGACAAGAACCTCCTGGTCACCAGGTAACACACTTTTCATTCTAGCTTCAGTTGTTGGACTGAAACAGGGCTGAGGGGGATGTTTTGGCCAAACTGAGTGACCACGTTTACAAAGTTTGTTGCCTAATTATGATAGCAGTAGCCAAACAATACATCTCAGTGATATGTCGTTCCATGATTGAAGCTGAAAATCCGTAATAACAACAGAAACAACTCATTGTTCTTAAAGTAAGCACCACAGTGTTTCTAATGCTGAGGTCAGATTACATGATTTTTTCATTGGTAACAATGGTTGGTACGCCAGACTATGTGACCACGAAGCCATAAATTTGTGCAGTGACTCGTCCTACGAGCATGACAAACTACTTGACTGAAGCCGACTGCATTTAACAACTGATGTGATGACAGAAGGAGGAGGAGCAACACTGAAGACCACAAACAAACTCACTGTATTTAGAGCACAGTATTTCTCTTTGAATCTACAAAGGTTAAGTTGAATGATGTGTTAGTTTGCTGATAAATGTTAACAGTTGCTCTCCATGTTTCTCTCCAACATTTTTCTTTTTAGAGTCGGTGGTAGCTCCTCCTCAACACATCATAAGGGCAGGGATGCTGCTTTTCAGAGCTTTGCAAACTTTTTCTTTTACTGTTTTTATTGACTTTTTGAACAAACAGAACCACAGCAGAAACTGTACAAGCACACACACAGTCAAAAAGAAAATAAGTAAATAAATAAGTATAAGTAAATAAACTAAATGTCACACTGATGCAAGTGTCTGCTTTTATAAATTGTTGTTCTTTGGACCAACACCCAGTACAGCAACTCTTTATTAAAAGGTTGGCTCTTGATCGTCATATAATAAATGTGATTCCATTAATAACAATGTAAGGTATTGATGCGTTGACAATTAAATTAGTTTTAAATGAGAAAATATTGACATATATATGCATACAAACACACATGTATGTGTTTCATGGGGGGGATGCAATACATACCAATTCCTCAGTGTACCAGTAGCCTCCTTATCTGACCTTGCTGACCTGGCAGATAGTTATGTCCTTTATGAATCTCATTGAAATGCTCAATGAAAAGTTGCCAGATTTTGTAAATAGTTCCAAATATTTCATTACATCGCTCATAAGATTTAGAATCGTTGTTGAGCTTTGCAGACTTTTCCTCTGTCTCGTAGCTCTCAAGGCCCAAACCTGGGTTTGGTTACATCTATGATCGTCGCACATGCAGAGCTCCCTGTGCTGTCATTGGTCAGTGTCTCTGACCTGGAGGAACAAATCATAGGAGGCAGCACAAAAATCAAACATGCTAGACTTTTAGTTGCTAAGTTCTGAGGCGTCCCTGGCTGATCTGTTGTTGTCGGCCATTACACGAGACTGAACAACCGATTTTTGTAGCAGATGGGTCCCGAAACCCTACAGCTGTTGGGTCGGGCCATAGTTGTGCATAAATCCTGTAGTCTGACCCGGCTTAACTCAGTCCACCTGTCTTTGTTTCTGCTTTTGTTCAGCTCCAAGGACAGTTTTGTGAAGTGGTGGGATCTGGACACTCAGCACTGTTTCAAGACCATGGTGGGCCATCGCAGTGAGGTGAGGGGCTTCTTACTGTATACCTGTTAGAACTATTGTGGTTAAATATTAAATATAAACATATCAACAATGTCTTCAGCTCACAAGTGTGCAATAATAACACTGGACTAGGCGTTCACTGCCGTCATTGAGACCTCCATACATTTATACATGTGTTGCCAAGTGCCAATCAAGCTGCATTTTCTGAGTCAGTAAATAATGATATATCACCATAGTGGACATATTTACCGTCAGATATCTCTGTGTGCAGGATAATTCTGTTAGTTCTCAAAGGAGTTTGATTTTCAGGGAATGTTGGTCCTGGCACAAGAAAGAAGTGATTTGATTTTGGTGGTGATCCAGTTTTGTCCCTCAGGCCATCAGGAGTGACAGGAAGACTGAGGAGCAGTGGCCGGCCAGTCACCATTTTTTAATTTATATTTTTATTTATATTATTATATTTTTATTTATATCATCTTATTTATATATCTTTTTATCTGCTATAAAATGCTTCTGCTGGAATCTTAATTTCACTGAGGGAGTCTTCCCAAGGGATTAATAAAGTTCTATCTGATCTAATCCAATCAATCCAATCCAATCCAAATCTGGATCCAGGATTTTTTTAACATTGGGAGATGGACTCGGCTGACAGTATCAGAAATGCCTTGGTGGAGGTTTGTGCTCCTGGAGCTGAATGTTGGTTATTATTTAGGAAACTCCCTCACCGCTGAAAAGGGTGATTATAAAAACTTCTTTGTGAAATTAGAGCAGCAGCATGACCACACTGATGTGCAGTTCCTCTAGTGTTCAGTGCACATTTACACATATTGGATTATATCTTCAGCCCACTGCCCTTTGTTCAGAGGTTATTCAGTCAGTAATCTAAGCTTTTGTGCCAGCTTTATTTAATATTTTCATTAATGTTTTTTCTAGGTATACTGTAGATTCCTGTATTTCTCTGTGTTGTAAAAATAACTGTAAATTATCATTGTTACAAAGGAGCTCTCAACTGCTCTCATAAGCACTTTTCATTCTCATCAGTTCATGCTCTGTGACTTTTCAGCCTGTTTTTATTCTCCTACATGTGGTCTGAGAGGAAATTTAATAAGTACTGACCAGAGCATTATCAGCAGGGCAGACAGAATTAATGAACTCATTTAACTGAATGAAGGCTGATAATCAGGTCAATGTGATCTCTTTTAAAAACTGAGTTCAGTTTCACTGTGTTCAGCATGACAGAGGACTCAGTCCTGGATAATTTACCCCTCTGTTTATTTTTCACACTTGATAAACTCACTAGTGTGCATTTTACTAACGACCCAGTTATGCTTAAAAGGGTTTGTGTTTTTAATTACCTCTGTTAAGAAGGTTATGCTTTTGCAGGCATTTGTTAGTTTGTTAACAGGATAGCTCGAAAGTTATAAACAGATTATGATGACATTTTAAGGTAATGTTGGTCATGGCACAAGGATTAAGTGATAAGATTGGGATTAAGATTTGTTAACATTGCGATATAGGGCAGTTATCTACATTTTTGCTAATAACTCAATACATTTTCAGCAGATTTTGATTACATTTTTAGGTAATGTTGGTCATGGTGCAAAAAAGAAGTGATTTGGTTTTGGTGGTGATCTGAATAAGGATGCAGATCCAGGAATTCTTTGAACAGTGTGAACAGTGTGAGATTGGGTAGTTTTCCACATTATTGACAACCACTCACCTGACAGTGTTAGAAATGCCGTGGTGGAGGTTTGTGCTCACAGACCACTTCCAGTTGTACAGATTTCTTTTGTCTGTTTCTCTATTTCACACCTTATTTTTAACCATTTTCTGATTTATTTCACATCTGTATGTTATTTTATGTGTGAAATTGAAATGTTTCAAACAAATAAATAAATTAAGTTGCGATAAGTTGATTTTACAGCCTTGGTTCCAAACCTGTGGTCCGTGGACCCCAGGGAGAACTCAGGGGAGGTGTGAGGCTCTGTCTGATCAGAGATGATCAAATACTTTTACACTTACTAACTAAAATCATCATAACAATCTTACTAGATTCTTTATAAGAAAGTATTTTGATGAGAAGAACTGTTTTGAGGGCTTGTTTGTTGGAGCTTTATCAATGAAACAGTTTAAAAGTTGGAGACATTTTGACATAATCAGACCTTTCTTTCTTTGTGTGGGCCCACGAGGGCTCGGTCCATCTTAGTATAGGTAAGGGGGCTTCAAGGAAAAATGATTTGCAGGACTATCGGCTGTTTTGTAGATCTTTCACTACCTTATATAGTTCGTCTTTTGATGTGTGTTTAGTACAAATCATTTGCAGGTTTCCACAGCTCCCACACACACTGGTATTCTTTCTTCAGTTCTGTTGCGAAACAAAATAAGCTCAACATCGACCATCTTGGATAAATCCCTCTGCCTTTTTGCCTATTTACTGAGTTTGTGCTTGCTGTGTGTGTCTCAGGTTTGGGGCATGGCGCTGTTGAACCAGGAGAACAGACTGTTAACAGGCTCAGCAGACAGCGAGCTCAGAGCCTGGGACATCAACTACCTGCAGGAGGTGAGAGGAATGATGCTTTAACATCGTACTCAATACATGTCGGCTTTTATGAACACTGTGTTACTGTTTAAAGGAGAGAAATGTAAATCTGACTGATTTGCTTATAGCCACCAATGCCGAATACAAACAGCAAGCTTGATTGATTATGAATGAAGTAACAAATCATTTTTGATTGGCCTGTTTCAATTATTAAACTTCAGTTGCTGAGTATATTATGTATTTGATAGATGTTTCCTCTTAAATTGCTTCATATATTGACCATATTTTCTGTGGCTGGATATGTTTTGTCATTGGACTTTAGTGATAAAGTGCAGAAATCAATATAAAACAAAAACTTCTCATTGTAAAATATGTCCTTGATAAAGTCTCTGTGTTCACGTCTGCATCCTCTCAGGAGAAAGCTGAAGGTGAACCGAAGGTGAAGAAGGGCAAAACTCTGCTGGATGATGATGATGAGGAGGAGGAAGAGGGGGCGGCAGAAAGTTTAGAGGAGGTACAAAAGCATTCGAGAAAAAAATGTTGGTTCTCTCCTGGTTTTAGTGCATTTCTGGATATTTTGGCCACTTCAGAGACTCACTTACAATCACGTAACAGGATTAAATATTTTTTATTCATGATAATGGTAGTTTTTTCATCTTTCTAACAGCAGAGCACCTTAATGACACAAGTAAATCTCTTTTTCTTGTACTTTGCCTTAAATTCGTCGTCCCCTCCCTCCCTCATCTTTATCCGTCAGCGGATCTTGAGCTGTAAGAAAGCCGGCTCCATCCTGAGAGAGGCCAGAGACCGGGTCGTGTCCTTGACGACGGACGCCAGGGCCAGAATCATCGCCTGCCATGTGAGTGTGAAGTGATGATACCTAACATCTCAAATATGATGACATTTAATCAGTGCTCTTTTAAAACTCATGACAGATCAATGAATTTATTGTAGATTGAAAACAAGGGATTATTATTCTGCTGTATATATACTGAGTTTTGTATACATATATAGTATATTAGTTTATGTTAGGCTTTTGTGTATCTGTGTACGGTGTAAAACTTTGAAACTGTCTGAGTGATGAATTGAAACAATCTCCAAACAGAGCAGTTTAAGAAAAAGTATAAAAACATGATTTTTAAAGGTACAGGGATGAGACAAAGATCACAGAAGGTTGACGTAGTTTCTTTTGTTCCTTTTCTTTTTTTTCTCTGATTTCTATTTCTATTATAATGTTTTTACTATTTGGTTTATTTTGTTTATGTCTTTTAATTTTTATTATTATTATTTTTAGGGATGCGTGATATTGGATTTTTGCCGATATACGATATGCCAATATTTTTTAATTCATTATCGCCGATAGCAATACCGATATTTCTGGTCAAGAGCACAAGCTCTGTACTTAAGAAAATTAACTTGTTTCTTTCAGTGACACAGTATATTTTTGCAAGGAACAGATGTATAACAAGTAAAACAGCATTTAACTCTTGAAAAAATGAAACCCTTGATTTTTGTGTAATTTGGCCAATATATTGGCTGTAAATATCTGCAAAAATTTCAAGAGCAGCTGACACCTGTGCTTAACTTCTTAGACTGATATTGGCCAATACCAATAGCAAACCGATAATGTTGTGCATACCTAATTATTATCATTATTATTATTTGAAAGTGGGTTGATGATTGACTTCTTGTGTAAGATGAAGGGTGGAACCAGATGAGTTTTGACTTCCTCCTCCTTTTGAACATGCAAATGACAATTTATTTTGGTTGTTGTTTTTATTTTTATTTTATATTTAATTATTTGTTCATGTTCAAAATAAAAAAGAGAAAAAAAAGTAGAAATGTATGTGAAATAAAGAATATATGAAGTAATACTCTATGTCCCTGTGACTGGATAGATAAGGCTTTTCTTTCTTTATTTTTTCAGTGTAAGTTGGTGGATTGTTTATAGTAATGAACACTGTTGTTGGAGTTCACACATGATTGCTGTAAATATGCTGGATTTTGCACAATGTCCCTTTAAGAGTGAATGTACGATATCAGGAGGAAAAACGATGTCCATTGACTTTTTTGTTGGACTTGGATCTTTTTATAGGTCGTCTGTTATTGGCTATGTAAGTTTTTTATAACATATGTGTTTTACATGTCTATCAGGGTAATGACTCTGTGCTGGAGCTCTTCACAGTCCTGTCAGAAGAAGAGGTGCAGAAGAAAATGACAAAGAAGCTGAAGAAAGCCAAAAAGAAAGCAGCAAAGTAAGCAAAAGAGAGACAGATACCTCTGTAAAGTAAAATTGACTCATGCTTCACTCTCAAATGATCAATAAATAAATCTTCTAAGTTATATTATTTCCAAAGACCAAACATGAATTGATTTTGAATGCACAGAATCATCAGCATTAATTGGTACTGGGATATAAAGTTTACTTGTTTACCGTCATTATTAATACTACTGTAGGTCATAACTTATAACGGCCAATTAGGGTATGTGACTTAGATGTGTGCGAACGGATCTCTGTCTCTACATGTCAGCCCTGTGATCGGCTGGCGGCTGTTCTCGCCCAATATCAGCTGGGATAAGCCCAAGCCCCGTTTGAGCCTGAAAGGGATAAATAAGATGATGGATAGGTAGATGGGAAAATACTTTGTTCAAATCCCACTTCATCCAACTACTTCTCTTATTTTGAAGGATTTTAATTCCTGAAGGTTGTTTTATTTTCAGTTCAGAGTGTGTATGTTTATGAAATTAGGTATTTAGGTCCCAATTAAGAAGAATAGCAGTTATATAAAAGACAAAAATCCTAAAATTAAAATTAAAAATGTAGACTACCTCTTGTATTTATTGACACACTCTTTATCTGCTGATGCTTGAAGATCAGCTGCTTAGTTTCCTGCTACAAATTAATGAGTCAATTACCTTAAATGCTGCAGAAATTGAATAGTTTGGAGTTCAGCATGTTGGGACTTCTGTTGAGACGTGTTGTTCTGCCGCCCCCCGCTGCAGAGCGCAGGACGATACGGGTGAGGAGGCAGCAGAGCCGGTGGTGGAGAGGACGCTGAGGGACGAGATCCTCAGACTGACGAACATCAAGGCGTCCTCGAAGATCAGGTCAGTGTGCTCACACAAAGAGGTGATGACCTGGTCCAGATCTGAAACACTTTGTTCTATGTAAACAGTGTTGATCGTGCTGTAGTTTCTGACAAATGTTACCATTAATGTTGCTCTGTGAGTTTTACTTATGTGACATTCAACTGTAGCTAATTTCCTTTATTTTATATATTTCCACCCTATTTTTACCATTATTATAATTATTATTATGATTTTCATTGCATATGTAAGAATAAGAATCTGTATTTGTATGTATTAAATGAGTACACAGATGTATATGTATAGGTGTAAATGTATATGTGTGTGTGAATATGTATGGAGAAATATTAATGTATTTAATTGTTATTATTAGTGTTGTTTGCTGTTTGTTTCATAGTTCATTTACTGGTTTGCTTACTTTTGTGTTTTTATTTTTCTATGATGTATAACAATGTCGCTTAACAGAGCTGTTTTCGACATTATATATTTAAAAATTATTAAAAAAAGGTAAAAAAAAAAAAAAGAAAAGGATCAGGTCATTGTGCTCACACAAAGAGGTGATAACCTGGTCTCAATCTGAAACACTTATTTCTATGTAAACAGTGTTGATCGTGCTGTAGTTACTGACGAATATTGTTGCTATTAATGTTGATTATGTTGCTCTGTGAGTTTTACTTATGTGACATTCAACTGTAGCTTATTTTCTTTATTTTTATGTATTTCCACCCTATTATTTTTACTATTATTATAATTATTATTTTCATTAAGTATATATGAATAAGAATCTGTATTTGTGTGTATTAAATGAGTTTTTTGTTCGCTGTTTGTTTGTTCATTGACTGTTTTGCTTAATTTTGTGTTTTTATTTCCTACAACTTATATCAATGTCACTTAACAGAGCTGTTTTATACCTTTTATATATTTAAAAATCATAAAGTTTAAAAAAAGGTATAAGATCAGGTCAGTGTGGAGCCAAATGTATCCTAAGATGAATTTTTAACCAACAAAATAGTCGAAGTTGACAGATGATGTGGCATCAGATGCTCCCTCCTTCAGTCATTTCTGTTCGTGCCCTCACAGATCTTCTCCTTCATCCCTCTCTCAGGTGGGTGGACTGCCTCTCATGTGCAGGCGGTGAGCTGAAGGTGGCGCTGTTGCTCCAGAACAACACGGTCGAGACCTACAGCCTGAAGACCTCAGATAAAACCCCAACAGCCAACAAGACGTCTCGCCTCACGCTCGGAGGTCATCGCACAGACGTCCGCACGCTGGCCTTCAGCTCGGACAACCTCGCCGTCCTCTCCGCCTCCGGAGACACCGTCAAAGTCTGGAACCGGTGAGAAAACTCAGGTGTTCGCTCAGTTTTTCTGGTTTTCTCTCAGTCATTGGGGTCTTTTTCCATAACCTGCCTGTTGTTACAGGTCAACGCTGCAGGTGATCCGCACCATGGCATGTGAATATGCCCTCTGCTCACTTTTTGTACCTGGAGATCGGCAGATCATCCTGGGAACGAAGGTATAAAAACAGGAGGAGCAGCTCAGCTGTAGAAGTCATGATGTAGGTCTCCATAAGCTGTTTTTATTTGCTCTTCAGGAGACAGCACGTGTTTGATGAGACAACAGGACATGAAAATATCATCCAGGGTTTCTCTCCTGCAGATCTTTGAATTAAAGTCTTTACATTAGATGTTTTTAGACTTAAGGATATGAAATATTCACCTGTCAAAGGTCTGATATTGACAATGTTGTTTTTCCTTGTCAGAGTGGGAAGCTGCAGATCTTTGAGCTGGCCTCAGGGAGTCTTCTGGAGACCGTGGACGCCCATGATGGAGCTCTGTGGTCTCTGTGCCTCGCCCCAGATCAGGTAGATATCGCTACCTACCATAAAAAAGATCTCTGCCACTATAACCTTCTTCAACATGATATTTTAACATCAACATTTGTGTGCATGTATCTCTGTAGAGAGGGATTGTCACAGGCAGTGCAGATAAAACAGTGAAGTTCTGGGAGTTTGAGCTGATTAAGGATCAAGGGACCAACCAGAAGTAAGTCCGCACCTGTTCAAGACTCAAATATACATTAATTTTATCGGCACATTATCTTATAAAGTTGATTATTAGTACAAGCAGATTAGAAAGTTTCAGCTGATACTTGCAACCGAAATATCAGCCTTATAAAATGGCCACATGTCCTGCATACAGGCTGAAATATGAACAGAATGTAAAAATTTACCCTGATGCTTCACCTTATTATCACTTAAAGTCTGCATTTTTTTAAATCAATGGAATCAAATGTTTTTCTACTTGTTTTACATTAATTTATTATAAAAATAAACTGTCACAATGAGAGGCACAGGTCACTTTGAGTAGAGCTGAGTTAGAAAACCCTTTAAAAGAAATATTGGTATCAATATCTGAGCGATAATGAGTTTGGAAATACCTGCAAAAATCCAATATTCTGCATCCTTTCTTACTTACACTTGAGATTAAATTTACACTATTCCTGATATTTTGCGCACGGGAAGTTTAATATCATTCATCCATCATCTATACCACTTATCCCGTTCGTGGTCCCGGGGCTGAAGCCTATCCCAGCTGACATTGGCAGAGAAGTGGGGTACACTTGAACCAGTGGCAACCAATCGCAGAGCCACATAGAGAGACAGAAAACCATTCACGCTCACATTAAGGGCAATTTAGAGTCACCAATTAACATGCAAACTCTGCATAGGCCCTTCACAGGGATCGAACCAGCAACCTTCTTTCTGTGAGGCACTTGCACTACCTGTAATCAACAATTTATTCTTTAATAAATGATTTTTTTTTTCTTTATAGAAGTGTTCATTAAGTGATGATGAGATAGATCATCGTGGTACAATTGTTCATTTTAACAATATTCCAGCCAATATATTGGATATTTGTGGCCAATTTTATGGTCAAAATAAGGGCTGTATATCCTATATATTTCCGGTAATATTGGCTTTCTATATATTTCAATATGCATCACCTATCTGACCATGTCAAGAGAAACTGACATTAAAGAAGCTTCATAGAAATATAATTTATGTTCCATCTTTTATACTGAGTTACCTAAAGTGGTCATAATGTTCTGGTTAACTGGTGTATATGTAATTATTTAATATGACCTCAAATGTCCCAGCAGGTCAAATAAAGCTCTCACCCACAATGTCTTTTTAATATAAAGCTTGAGAACCTTTGTGGTGAATTCTGTGTTGTGGCTGTTTCCTGACGTGTGTTTTTGTTTTCAGGAGGCTGACACTGAAACACACTCGCACTCTTCAGCTGGAGGAGGACGTTTTATGTGTGAAGTTTTCTCCTGACCACAGACTGCTGGCTGTTTCTTTGCTAGACTGCACTGTAAAGATATTTTACACAGACACGCTGAAGGTAAATCCTGCACACAAACATCACTCTTCATGTATGTTCAACTTCAAACAGTTTAATTCATAGTGAAACAATTTGTGTATGTCACAACTAAAGAATCGTCTCTGTCCTCTTCAGTTCTTCCTCTCTCTGTATGGACACAAACTGCCTGTACTGTGTCTGGACATCTCACATGTGAGTACTCTAAAGCTGCAAATACATACAATAATGCTTGATTTCATGTCTCAATAAAAGGTGTGATAATTTGCTTCAATTTGCAAGAGTTATCTCAGAGTGCTGTACATGATTATTTTTCTTTATTCTACAGCTACGGTACAATAATTGCAAGACTAAATGTATACCTGTATCCACTGCTGTTAGTCTTCGTATTAATTATTTAGAATAGAATAGAATAGGCTGCCTTTTATTGTCATTATACTGAATGAACAACGAGATTGGAGAGCTTCTTCTTTTTCAGTGCAAACAGATACGTAAATTATGAAATAGTTATAAGTAAAGTATACTTACAAAATATAAACAAGATAAAATCCTACAGGACAGTGCAATTAGATTAGATTCGATTTTGTGATTTAAGTATACATCAATGAAATTTTTTTGTTTTTCTTGCCACTTGCGGTCAACTCAGGGTCTATTCCAGCCTGCGACCTCTTTTCCTGCTCTTGCCCTCTTTCCATCTCAAACCACTGTCTCTATTATCAATAAATGCCATACAGCATGTGTTAAGACAATTATTTTTACACAAATCTCTCTGAAGGATTCATGCCATGGAGGCACTACTGTTAAATCACCTCAGCAAATGGAAGTTGTGTGGTCTCACAGTCTGATTGAATTGTCTAATTTTGTGTGTTCGAATATTTAACATGTCAGAAACTGTCAGAACTATCCGTACATCTGAGGTGTCACTACATCGGGTGATTGGACAATCGTTCCGTCAATCACATTCACTACAGGCCAGATATTGTAGGAGACGAAAGCCACTGCCACGGTGTAAAGGACGAATTCGCCAAATCACGTCAGAAGTGGAGGAAAATATCCTTTCCATTGAGAAATGGTTTGTTTTTTGTTTTTAATTTAATAAAGAAATGTGGTCCAGATCTGATAAAACTACTACTGAAGCTGTTTGCATCTATCGTCACTTCCTGCTGTCGGCTTGCTCATTGCTCCCACCTCCTGTGCTGCACAGTTATTGGAGATTGGAGCTTGTAGGGATGAAATGGTCTGTTTACAGACATTGAATCAGGTGCACTGCAAGGTTAAAAAAGTTCAGATTTCAACAGATAAAAAGGAAATCTTAATTTATTGTTATCAGTTTGTGAAACATTATGAGGTTTGGCTCAGTGTCCTCTTTCACATACTAAGACTTGATGTTTTCTTTTTTGTCTCACCAGGACAGCACTCTCATCGCCACAGGCTCCGCTGACAGGAACGTGAAGATCTGGGGTCTGGACTTCGGTGACTGTCACCGCTCCATGTTCGCTCATGATGACAGGTAACGTCCGCAAACACAGGCCGTGTAGCAAAAACGTCTTTTAATCGAGTACAAGGCGATGAACTCATTTTCTTTCATGTCCAGTCTCCAGGTCTGACTTCATGTGTTGTGTTCAGGGACTGTGACCTCTGACCTGTTAACTCGGGCTGCTCTGTGACTTCACACCAGCTGCTGCTTCATCTTTCCGCTCGCCTGTTTTCTCATGAATCATCTTTGTCTTTTTATTGCTTTTGTAACCTGCGTTTAATTTAAGTTTATTTCATGCCTGACCACCTCGTCATCCTCAACACTTCTTGGTTGTTAGCTTTTATGTCCTTTTGTCCTTATTTTCTGTTTTATCCCTTTCTGCTCCTGATTTATTGATAATCCATTTCACTCTTTTCTTTGTTAAATTCCTCCACAGTGTGATGTTCCTCCAGTTTGTCCCAAAGACTCATCTCTTCTTCACAGCAGGAAAAGATAAAAAGGTTAAACAGTGGGACGCCGACAAGTTTGAGCACATCCAGACGCTCGAGGTGACTCTTCTCACTTCTTCAGTGCCTTTAGTTTTGTGGCAGGGCTTCCTCACACTTAAACACTGAACATTCACGACTGATATTGCTTTATTTTTCAGCTGTCAGATTAAGAAAGTTATTATTAAGAGGATGGATTAGATTAGAAAGGAAATTAAGATTCCAGCAGCAGTATAGCAGTACACAGGGTATCAAAAAGTAAAAACAATTTGCAGATATAAATGAAAAAATAAATAAAAATATGGCTACGGGCTGGCTACAGTTTCTCTGCTGCACTGTGAAAAAGACGGCGTGTTCAGAGGCCTTTGTTCATCATTATTATTCCCTCACAGGGCCATCATCGGGAGGTCTGGTGTCTGTCCATCAGTCCAAACGGTGACCACATCGTGTCTTCATCTCACGATAAATCTCTGCGTCTGTGGGAAAGGACGAGAGAGCCGATCATCTTAGAGGAGGAGCGAGAGATGGTGAGAACTGACTCCAGATAAAACTGCTTCGTTAATCCCTGTGGGAGAAATTGATCTGGAGCTACTTACAATGAGATGAAGCCACAACTAGTTGACACATGAGATTAACATGAGAGAAAAAATGAATAAAAAGACCAAAAGTTAAAACTTATATTAAACAAAATAATATCCAATGCAATCGAATCCACTTTATATATGTGTACGTCATTTTTTAAAAAAGACAACATTTATCAAAATACTACAGAGTGACCAGAAGCAGAACTAAAATAAAAAACCACAATACTATCAGTTAAACTCAATATTGTAAAAGCATAATGAAATCATGAGAGCATATAAAAAAACATTAAAACTTCACACAAGAGCAGTTTTAAAGGGCTAAAAAGTGCATCAAGAAATTATAGGTAAAATCAGAAAATGTTTAAAAACAAGGCGTTGAATCCAGAAATAGACAAAAAAAAAATTTATACCTAAAACTGCCCTGCCTGGTAAAGTGAACAAATTATTTCACAAAATCCTGGATCTGCATCCAGATTCATACCCCCACCTAAATTTAATTACCTGTTCCTTGTGCCATGACCAGCATTCCCTGAATATGTCTTAAAAATCCATAAAGTACATTTTACATTTTTAGCAAAATTGCCCTGTTGAGCAATATTAACAAATTCTTATCTGATCACGACCACCGGGGGAGGTAACAAATTCACACTGGTTCCAGAAGTCCAAAAACAATATTTTGAAGTTTCTTGGCAAAAAAAAAAATCCTCTCAGGTGTTGTATTTTGGCATGCCCATAATCCCTTTGTTTCAGCCCTGCTCAAAACAGGCTGTTTTAGTGTAAACCCAAATGAACTATGTCTGACCTCGCCCCTCTCTGCTCTAATGTTTATTGTGGCCTCCATTTGAGATGTCTGTGGGCTGAAAACACCCGAGGCTCAGGGAGAGTCTCTCTTCTGTGGGAGGTAGCATATCCCATCGTGATTTCATGAGGGATGAAACATCAGACTGTGAGAGCACATTTTTCTGACTGAAACAAGCAACAGAGGAAAGGAGGGACTTTTCTCATGTTTGCAGTTTTTGTAAAAAGGTTATGGACACCTTTTGGGTAAGAACCATAAGAAGTGGATTTTCAGACCTTTAAAAGAATAAAGAGGAAGGAGGATGGGTCGAACACCAATGCAGTCAGATAGAAGATTAATTTTTTTACACACAGTGTTTTTGCTTCTGTTATTTACCTTCTTGTCTTGGCTACAGGAGCGAGAAGCAGAGTTTGAGGAGAGCATGGCCAAAGGAGACATGCCTGTGGTGAGCTCTTCTGCGTATATTTTTAGCATCTAATCACGTCCATGGAAGAAGAAATGTCGCTGTTGATGGGATATTTTTGAAGAATTATTTCTGTTTCATCCACAGATACCCGGAGAAACTCAAGGAGAGGCGGCACCAGCAGGAAAGAAGACAGTAGAGACGGTCAAAGCTGTGAGTGGACCTGAGAAGTTTTAGGAGGGCTGCTCGATTTTGGCAGAAACTGCAGTCGTAATTATCTTGATAGATGTTGAGGCCGTTACATCCCAGTGCACCGTCTTCAGTCCAATAGATTAAAAATACAAAACCAGCAACAACAGATGTTCTAACATTCACACAGTCAGATTCAGCTCTGTGTGATTTGATGAGATTTGATTAAATATGACGATGTAATGGAAGGATGGGATGTAGTTCAATGAAGTCTTTACACAAACCAGGCTTTGTCACAAGTCATGAGTGTGATCTGCCTGTTTTACATTGACAGTGCTGTAATACACCTGGCTCACAGATGTAGGGATACTCAAGTTATAAAAAAATAATTAAGTGCAAATAAAGCAAAGTGCACTATTTTCTGCAGCAAGAAGGCTCACTCTGAGCAGCTGTGAGTATTCCTATGATACAAACAATAAAAAATATATTTAATGTTTTACAAAGAGGTCTTTCATGCTAACAACAATAATATCAGCTTAAAGGGACAACAAGGAAGAGACAGGCAGAGCTTGCCCACTGCTAATTAGCTTAGCTCAAACACTGGGAGTCAATGGGTAGTGTTAGCCTGCCTCTGCCTACAGTCATTCGATAAACTCTTCAGCAGCTCTAAACAGTCCTGTGTGATTGTTTTGACTTTTTTACCGCATTATGTTTCGTTATCTGTTTCAAGACTAAGATTAGCACTTTATATAATTTTTGGAAGAAATACATAAGAAACTAAACCACAATAAAATTGTGTGAAAACATGCAGGTACAAAATAAAAATGGGTGAAGAAAAGATGAAACAAATGCTGTATATTTTTTTAACCTTTCTTCATAATCATTGGACACAGTGATTGTGATCGAAATTAAAACTTGACTAATTGTCCAGCTTTGTATTATGATATGTTGTATTTTTTTGCTATTAATGTTCCTTCTTCACACTGGTTTAATGTCACTTTTTGCACAAACTAACTTTAAACTTTTCAAGCTTAAGGTTTAGTTTCAGGATCTTCCTGAAAGTTCATTTTCTTTTCATTTACATAGAAAGCTAGTCAGTATATATTTTTCCAGTCAGTATATTTTTGCCGATGTTTGCTGTTGTGTGATTTGTTTGCAGGCCGAGCGAATCATGGAGGCTCTTGAGCTTTTCAAAGAAGAAGCCAGGAAGATGGAGGAGCATAAATATGCCTGTGAGAGAGAAGAGAAAGAGGTACAGACATAAATGAGAAGTTCTACCTTCCTACCGGCTCTCTTCTCAGCTGTCCAGAGGAATAAATCATCTAAACCCGCAAACGTCCAGCTTTAAGTCCTCTGGGTAGATGCTGAGCAGCAGTAATATTTGAAAAATCAGTTCATTTACTTTTTTTCATCATTCCATCATCTTCCCTGAGTCATTTTTGGTGTTTTCTTTGTCTGTTTTTAATCCATATTTTCTAAGTTAACCAAAAGTGTTTTGCAGCTCCCCCCACCACCACCAAACCCTATTCTTGTTGCCTTTGGAAACGTCACGGTGAGTTAATCAATTATAAAATAGCTAAGTGTAGCCTGCTCTTATAATAATAACTCTATATATCTTGTAGCTAAGACAAATCTCTTTTTAAGATCGTCTCCTGCTTTATGTAACTGTCTTTGTCCTTTTTTCAGCCATCTCGCTACGTGTTGGACGTCATAAGAAAAGTCCGATCGAGGTATGACGTCAAACATGAACATGAACAAATATGTTAGTTCACTTTTACTTTACACAGGAGCTAATCATCTTTCATTTGCTGTAACAGTGAGCTGGAGGTTTCTCTGCTGGTTTTACCGTTCCCTTACATCCCCGAGCTCCTGAAGCTCTTCAACAGCTACATCCAGCAGGGCCTGGAGGTGGAGCTGGTCTGCCGCTGCCTCTTCTTCCTGCTCAAGTAAGTGAACCAAGGATGTACTCACACGAGGTTCAGGTGCTTTATGTTGTGTTAAAGCTGTTTCACATCGGCTGGCTTCTGAACTGACGGTGGGAGCCGCAAGTCTCACTTGCCGTGAACTTTGAGAATTGAAAGCTTTTCTATTTTACTGCAAGCTTTAAGTGTATGTCGCCAAAATATACAGTAAAATGAAAAACAGAGCCTTATTTACTTTGTGTAAAGGGATACACTAACATTTATTTGTTTTCAAGTCCATGATACTCAGGTAGACACTGTTCTTTTGACTTTGCGTGCAGTTACAAGGAAGAGACGGGCAGAGCTCACCCACTTTGTTTTGTTGACCCTCCTACAGGCACATTTGCACATTTCCCTGAGGTGTAGTTTTGTATGTATTTCTTCCAAAAATTACATAAAGTGCTAATCTTCTAAAAATAGATAATGTAACATAAAGCTGTAAAAAAACGACAAGCACATAGGACTGTTTAGAGCTGCTGAAGAGTTTATCTAATGACTGTAGGCAGAGACAGGCTAACACTACCCATTGACTCCCAGTGTTTGAGCTAAGCTAATTCGTGGTTGGCGAGCTTTTATTGAGGTCAGAGGACATAAGACTCTCCTATCCAGGGACAGCAAAAGCTGTTGTCAGTAAAGCTAATGCTAAGCTAACACTACTAATCAGAGTCAGATTCAGAAAAACTTTATTACTCCCCAAGGGGAAATTTGGTTGTTTCAGTTGCTCTTATACATTATACAGCAGTAGGAATATGAAGCAAAGACATTAAAATGAATGAGAGCATAAAAACATTAAGTAAAAAAATTAAGTCAGCATGTTGCTACATGCAGAGTCTTTGAGCTATTTCAGCTTCCTTGTGAAAGGAAAAATCAATAAAATAAGTAAAAGTGAGACTATAAACAAGGCTAAGGAATTTACTTTATTAACATTAACTATATTTACAATATGAGTATAAACTATGAATGTATACCAGTCAACGCTTGACGTGCTTAGCTTATCAAAGTGGCCTCACAGTTCTGAGTGATCATCTTCACCTTAAGGGGTCTCTAGTGGAGTCCATGCCTCTACAGGTCTGGGCTGTTTTAGCAGCAAAAGGGGGACCAACACAATATTAGGCAGGTTTGTCAATTGGTGTAAGTTTCGATGGACTTTTATGCTTTCTCAGTCACGCTCAAACAAGTCTTATAACTGTGGAACTGAATATTCATCTGCTTAATGGTCTGTTTCAGCCAGGATCACACTGTTGTCTTCTTCTCTCCAGGATCCACTTTGGTCAGATCTCCAGTAACCAGATGCTGCTGTCTGTCATAGACGAGCTGCGGACCAACACGCTCTCCAAAGTGCAGGAAATCAGAGTGAGTCACATCTGGATCTGAGCCTGTGTCACCTCAAAAATGATGTTTCTCTGCTCACGTCCTCACGCTTCATGTCCACGTTGTTTCTCAGGATGTGATGGGCTTCAACAGTGCAGCGCTGCAGTTCCTCCAGAGGGAGATCGAGAGCAAAGAGGACGTGACCTTCTTCTCTGAGGCCACGGGTCAGCTTCAGGAGAAGAAGAGGAGGAGGAGGAAGAGGGAGCGAGCCATCCTGACCATCGCTTAAATCATTACAGACATTTCAGACTGATTCATGATCCAGAAGCACATGAGAGTTTATTTTGTTGGTTTTTGTACTCGATGAAATCCTGATCTGATGTAGCTCTGTTTTTCAATAACACGCTTCGTTTCCAAAATAAACTGAGTCTGACTTTTTCTCACAGCGCTTCAGCTTCACAGACTTTAAAAACAGATAAATACTCCGCAGCGGAGATGGAGAGTGAGCAGCAGTTCCCTCTGCAGCTCCACGTCTCTATAAAATACGTCCATATCACGTCCCGTTAAATACAAACACTTCACGTTCAGCGCTGGACCTCTTCATGGTCACCACACACAGGACGGCTGATTTAGGACGGTTTCTGTCCTACAGGCCCAGAGGGAGAAGTCCAGGCCTGGAGCCAAACCACACACTGCAAAAAGTGAAACCTAAATGAGATTTTAAGTCTTAAATCAAGGTTATGTATGGTTTTAAATGTCTCTTAAACATCATTATCTTTATTGTGATGTTTGTCCTCAGAAACCCACATAAAATATGAAAAAAATATGTATTTTCTAGATACAAATGAAGTTTTAAAGTTATGTTAAAATTTAGAATTAACTGGTAAAACTAGTAATTCTTCTCATTAGTGCAGTGACTCTCAGAACATGGTCACAAAGAATGGACCTCAAATGGTATATTTTCCCCTGAATTTAAGAATGCGCACATGGAATGAGTTTGATTTCATTACAATAAAGCATAGTGGAATGTTGAAAAGGAGGGTAATATACATTGCCTGGCCAAAAAAAAAGGTCTAATATTTTGTTGGACTGCCTTCAGCTTTGATTACAGCACGCATTCACTGTGGCATTGTTTCATTAAGCTTCTGCAATGTGACAAGATTTATTTCCATCCAGTGTTTTGCATTTATTTATCACCAACATCTTGTATTGATTACGGGAGAGTCTGACCACTGTTCAAATCCCTCTCAAGCACATCCTAAAGATTCTCAATGGGGTTCAGGTCTGGATTCTCTGGAGGCCAATCAATGTGTGAAAATGATGTCTCATGCTCCCTGAACCACTCTTTCACAGTTTGAGCCTGATAAATCCTGGCATTGTCATCTTGGAATATGTCCATGCGATTAGGGAAGAAAAAATCCATTGATGGAATAACCTGGTCATTCAGTATATTCAGGAAGTCAGCTGACTTCATTCTTTACACATGATGTTGCTGAACCTAGACCTGACCAACTGCAGCAGCCCCAGATCATAGCACTGCCCCCACAGGCTTGCACAGTAGGCACAAGGCATGATGGGTGCATCACTTCACCTGCCTCTCTTCTTACCCTGATGCTCCCATCACCCTGGAACAGGGTAAATCTGGACTCATCAGACCACATGACCTTCTTCAGTCCTCCAGAGTCCAATCTTTATGCTCCCCAGCAAACTGAAGTCCTTTTTCCGGTTAGCCTCACTGATTAGTGGTTTTCTTAAGGCTACACAGCTGTTCAGTCCCAATCCCTTGAGTTCCCTTCACATTGTGTGTGTGGAAATGCTCTTACTTTGACTATTAAACATACCCCTGAGTTCTACTGTTGTTTTTCTTCGATTTGATTTGGCCAAACCTTTAAGTGATCGGTGATCACAATCATTCAAGATTTTTTTCCGACCACATTTCTTCCTCAAAGATGATGCTTCTCCACTATCCTTCCAGTTTCTAATAAAGCGTTGGACAGCTCTTAACCCAATTTTAGTAGATTCTGTAATCTTCTTAGATGTTTTCTCTGCTTGATTCATGCCAATGATTTGACCCTTCTTAAACAGACTAACATCTTTTCTGTGAACACAGGATGTGTCTTTCCACATGGTTGTTTAAGAACTGAGAAGCTACTCATTGCATCAGCTGAGGTTAAAGAACTTGTTGCCAGCTGAAAGATAATCGCCCATGTGGTAACTATCCAGTAGGAGGCTCGTACCAATTTGCTTAGTTAAATCCAGGTGGCAACTTTTTTTTTGGGCCAGGCAGTGTTAATATACTGTATATGTATATATAAACCCTAATTCCAGTGAAGTTGGGACTTGTACAGGTCAAAAAGGATTTGCAAATCATTGTATCCTGTTTTTGTTTTACACCACATCCAAACTCCACTGGAATCAGGGTTTGTGGTAAAAATGTTCTTTGTACTGCATGAACCATTCTGACCACAAAATAATATGTTAAAAACGTCAAGTTTAATTGACTAATACTATTTCAGTTTATTTAAAATTTTATTAGTGGTAGTGGTAAGCAAAAAACAAATCATATTGATAATAATATAATTAAACACTTGCCAAATAGCCACTGTGTCAGTGCAGTATCTGATTACTCTCTACATCTTTATTTCTTTATATTATACCTTATAGAAGTTGACAACTAACTCACTTGTGTATTATTTAAAAAGGATATATTAAGGTTTCCGTTCAATATATTTCACTAGTCCATCTGGGAAAGACCACACAGAAAGTGTTTGGGAATGGGTGGAGCCTTGCAAGAGCATATCTGGCTGGTGATTGGACGATCATTCTGTCAATCACATTCATTACAGGCCAATCAGATAATGTAGGCGGGCATTACTGTTGCAGTGTAAGATACAAAATACATGCCACCTCGTAGAACAAACTCTCATCAAAACATAAATAAAGCAAAAATATTCTTTCAGTTGAGAAATGCTTTTGGTTGTTTTTGTTTATTTTTCAATCAAAGAAATGCAACAAAAGCTGTTAGCATCTTGCTAATCTCTGTATTAGCAGTCACTTTCTGCTTTAGGGGGACGCTGATAGGGCCGTCCTTCTTTGGGCAGAGCACAAGTTTTATAGATTGGAGCTTGGCAAGGTGGATCTGCCTGATTACATACACTGAATCAGGCTGATCCAGCTGCACTGCATGATTATATCTGAGCTGACGTTGAACATGTATCCTATATACTGTGACCATATATGAGCTTAAGTGAGAAAAACCACACATCACTGATTTTTACACTGTGTTTATTTTTTTAACAAACATGACAGAGTTATCTATTTTTTTAAGCTGACGGTCAGAAGGTGTGGCATTTTGGTTTAATGTGATGCTCTCTTCTGATGTGCTTGGATCTTGTGTGGTTATTGTGTAAGGATGACTTAAAACATGTCCTTGATTTTGGGGGGTTGATAAATTCCAAGCAGTCTGCTACAATCTCTGTTTTAAACTGCTTGTTGAAATCTGAAGTCTGATCCTGCAAGTTGCAAATTAGATACATCGCTGGGAACGCCCTCATCGGTCAGAATTTCCCTCTAGGAAGTTTCAGACAATCTTCAGACGGATTTTCCCAGCTCGTAATGTGGATGTTTGCAGCAAAATTCACATGGAGCTGATATCGTGGAGTTCTGCGGGTGTCATTCTTTAAAAGTGTTGTTACCGCTGCCAAGGAGTTATGTTTTTTGTCGGCGTATGTTTGTTTGTTTGTTAGCAAGATTACGCAAAAACTACTGGACGGATTTTGCTGAAATTTTCAGGAGATGTTGGTAATGGCCCAACTTAAAAATAGTTAGACTTTGGTGGTGATCCAAATAACCGCTGATCTTTGCCGATGAATGATCGTTTTTGCATGATAACTGTCTAACTAATAATGATATCAACATAATTCTGAGTGCTAGGTGTGGGTTTTCAGGGTCAAGGACTCATATTATGATGGTAACTTTATCATGGAACTCTTGCTTATTGATGTAACAGCAACATGTGAGCTACCTTGGTGGAGGTTTGCCCTCTCAGAGCTTTCTGGTAACTGAATTGCATTTAAGTGGGACATGGAAGTGTGCAGCAAACTGCACATAAAGCTAATATCCTTGAGTTTCTTTCTTTAAAATGTTATTTTATTTGTTTGGTGATGCAAATGTCGCCTCACTGTTACTTTTTTGGATTTAAAGACAAGAAAAACATAGTAATTTCTGGAAATAGGGATTACAGAATTACTTAAAGACCTCTAAAGTTGATGTATTAGTTTAAAAATAGTGATACTATTATATTTTTAGGGGTCCCTTTAGCCATGGGCGCTTAACAGACCCTTAGGATGACCACAAGACTCCATGACCTTGACAATGATTTAAAATCAATATTTGACCCATTGTCCGACTTTTTAAAGCTCCTTTTCTTGCAGTGGGTGCGTTTGAAAACCCCGTCAGATCACCTGAGACCACCTGGTCTTGAGCACACTGTCCCACACAGCAGGTCTAACTCAGGAAAACTCCCCAGATCCCCATTGGCCTCACTGCAAACATCCACAGCTGAATTCTGGGAGATGTGGTTTGACTTTACAGGCTTGTAACTTTGTCTGAATTTATTACCCGGCCGCCCGGTGAATGTGGTAAACATATTTCACTGGCAGAGGGGGGAAAATCTCCATTTTCAGATCTGGGATGTAAACGGTGAGGGTTCTGGAGCGCTCTGCCCCCTAAACCTGAGACCTCTACAGAAGTCCGGCTCCCACATCACACACTTCATTCTCCTCCAGTGTGTTTATTCCTGACCGAGGGGCGCTGTGGAATAATGAAACAGAGCCCTTTAAAAACACACCTCTCGCTCACTGTTCATGTTTTAATCTCAGCGCGGACTCAAAACAAATTAACTCTGTATTTACGGGCTTGTTAAAAAAAGAACCAGGAGCTCTTTATGGGGCTGGATTTGGTCTCCAGGCCGTAAATGTCACACCTACCAAAATTAAAAATTCTTCAGGAAAGTCCCAGAACGCACCCAGACACACTTAGAGTACTTCACAGGACTATCACTCGATGGAGGCTTACAGTGATCCTAACACAAATTGAAAGATCTGAACAAGGACTACGTGGTTTCATGAACCGATCCTGGACTGAGAAAGTACAGTAGTGGGTCGAAAGAAAGGCAGGGCTGGCGTTCTAATCTATTTCATGGTGTAGGTGCAGGTTTTTAACAGATTTGAGGTCACAGTGAGCTTGATTTTGACTTCCCAAAAGTATCTGATTAATCTCTGAGTTAGAGTGAACATTTGTGCCTCTTGGTAGCTCATCATGCTTATTTTTAACCATCTGCTCTCCAATGTCTGGCCTAAAAGTTTGTACATCAATCAATCAATCAAACTTTATTGGTATAGCACCTTTCACACAAATTCAATTGCAGCTCAAAGTGCTTTACATTGAGAGGAAAAAAATATGTATATATACATATATACATATATTTAATCATTATCTTACAACCGCTTAGCAAATAAAAGCTCAGCAGAGGTCCATCTACTAAGCATATTCCACTGTAGCTGTAATGATAGTAGGTAGGATGTCCAGAGGATTTGGAGAGTAATGCACACCAGAAAAGCTAAATTTAAAGAAATGATCAAATCAAGATGACTGATAAAATATAAAAGAAAAGGAACAAGAGAAAGTGCGAAGCAATAAAACCAAGAAACATCAGACAGAAAATGCTAAAAATACATTATAAATAAATAAATATCTAAAAACAACAAATTAAATCTAAAATGATTAAGTTGCAAAAAAGATAAAAACAATATCAACATGATAAGATGTATAAGCAAATACTTAAAATGGAATAAAACATCAGACAATAAAACTTAGACTTAACTTAATAACAATGTAAGGTAAAGAGTGATACCCACAAATAAATAAATACTTAAAATAGTCATTGAAATGATAAAGTTCTACATAAAAGCCAGGCTGAATAAATTAGATTTAAGGTTGCATTGAAAGATTTCTGCATTCGTAGCTGTACAAGCTCATAATCGGGCTCCAGCCTCTCTTTCAGATAAAATAATGAGGTCCACAGAGCAGCATGTGAGGCTTTTGAAAAGTCTGACTTTATGTCACAAGATGGCAGCCTTGGCTTTTATAAAGTGTCTCAGTTTTTCTCTCTGGTGTCTGAGTTCATGTCTTCCTGTTCAGAGCATAGACTCCTCTGCCACCTGCTGCAGGTCTCAGTTAATACTGCAGAGAAACAAACGAGAACTAAAAGCTGCATCGATATAACTCATCTCTGATTGTTTCTCCTGCACATTTGATGTAAATCACCTTTTACTGCATTTTTGTGAGGGTTAAAAACGAAGTAAAAGGTCAGTGCACCAGAATCCCTCCTGTATGTGATTCATGAGGTGAAAATATAATTAAGTCAAATTATCATGTTGGTGCATAAAAACTGATTTACATGGTCATACAGAGGTTTAATTGTAAAAATTATCACAGCTGGTTTACTCTGTTATTTTTTCTTCTACATTAAATCCTTTCCTTTTTTAAAAAAGTATTTTTTTAGAAGAAACTTGCTCTTTCTATCGAGTAAAATAATGTCAAAACTCAAAAGAAGTAACGGATATTGTTCGTGTTAAATCCTAAACAAATTAAACCACACACAGGAACTTACTTTTCAGGTTTGTCATTATCATTGTCTTTGCTATATTTAATTTAAGACATGAAATCAGTAAGAAAAGGTGGGCAAATGTGCATGTACATGAGAGCAAAATTTGTGCACTCATGGTTTTTATGCTTTATTATTAAACGGCAAAATAGTGAAAACAAAAAATAGAACAATAACAAAAAATTAAATGCAAAATCAGTCAATAGAAAGTCTAAAATACTGAAATTTTTATTTTTTAAGAGGCGTAAAGATTGTGTTAGCTTACCTAATCTCATCTGGCAGGGTATTTCACAGTTAATCATAAATAACTATTTTACGTGTACAGCATAAAAAGTAAAGCCTGAATGACCTTAAATAACCAGAATATATCTGCAAATAAAATAAGCAAAAATTGCTTTTTTAGTGTCCTAAATTGAAGGACACTTTTTAAAAAAAGTTCATCTTATTTCAAGTCACTGACCATGTGATTTATGATTCTTTATAGGCAGATATTTTGTACTTTATAGAGGCATTTAGAGCCTTATTCTTTACTCTTTTGATATGTTGAAAACATGTTTCAGGTCATTACGGATAAGTGTGGATTTCAGTACGTGTATTGATACATTTTGGACTAATCAGTCAGTTATAAATGCCAAAATATGAGTTATTAAAGTGTAAAACAAGAGGAATAGTTATAGATTTTCTGTTCCTGCAGCTAAAGATGGATGTTTTGAAGGTCGGGCACAGGTTCTTTATCTTCTGCCATGACAGCACAGCAGCTCATGGTACTTCTGGTCCTAAACAGTTTATTTAAAACAAGAGGAAACCCTCTCACAGTTTTCATGTTGGAAGAGTTTCTCTGACAGGAGCTACCGTGCAGCTCCTCTCACGCTGTTATGTGTTCTCTTACAGTTGGTCTTTGCGTTAGGTTTGATGGACAGGAGGTTGAGTTTCTGTATGTGGTCTCCTCTGCTAAAGTCTGTCATCATACTCTCTGTATGTCATTATATACTGCAGGAAAGGATCAGCTCAGAGCTGCTGCCTCCATTTGCTGCTGTGTGTGTGTCTGCAGCCGCTGAATGTGATACGAGCTATAAATGTGAGTGAGGGGAGAGAGGATGGAGGCAGAACGACCTCCTGAAACCGCTCTGACACTCACCTGGTTAACAGTTTACACAAACATCTACAAACATCTATAACAAAGTGAATAAACTTCAAGCTTCAAACTTGTGTCAAATTAACTGTGATGAGAATTTTATACTTATGACATTTATTCAATGAAACAGGAATTCAATTGTGTGTGTGCTTTTTTAATAATAAAACATTTGCAGCACAACATTACAAAATGAAATGTATTACAGATAGATTTAACCCTTGGTTGGACCCCCTTTTGCCTTCAGAGCTTCCTAATTCGTTATATCATAGATTCAACAAGGTGGAAACATTCCCCAGAGATTTCGGTCCATACTGACATGATAGCATCACACAGTTACTGCAGATTTGTTGCCTGCACAATGATGAAGAGAATTTTCCATTGAGGGACATGGTCTGAAACAAAACTCCCTGCAACCAACAGCCTGAACTGTTGATACAAGGCAGGATGGATCCATGCTCTCGTTTTTATACCAAATTCTGACACGAACATCTGAATGTCACAGCAGAAATCAAGACTCAACAGACCAGGCAACATTGTCCAATCATCTATTGCATAATTCTGTTGAGCTCGTGTGACTTGTAGCCTCAGTTCCCTGTTCTTATCTGACAGGAGTGCCACCCTGTGTGGTCTTCTGCTGCTGTAGCCCCTCTGCTTTGAGATTTGATGTGTTGCGCCTCCAGAAATGTTCTTCTGCATACCTTGGTTGTAGTGAGTGATTATTTGTGTTGCCTCTCTAGCATCTCAGACCAGTGTTAATTTTGTTGACTAATAATTTTTGTCATGGTTTTCGTCAACAGCCTTTTTTACCCTGATGAAAACTTGACAGTAACTAATAAAAACAATTGCACATGGACAAGAACTAAAAATAAATTAACGACAAGTTCGCCAACAGATAAAAATTAGATGAAAATGTTTGACAGAGACTTAATCCAATCATGACATTTATTTAGGCTATGTAGGCTCCTTTATTTAGGCCACTCTGTCAGGTCGCCTAAATAAGGTGATTGCATTTCACACAAAAGTTAAATTTGTTACTGTTAAGTTATACTTTCAGACTTTATTAAAACATTATTAGATGTTTCATTTTATCCAAGTGTAAAACATGACTTCAGAAATCCAAGGAAACAAAAAACGCCTTACACTTAACACTTCATATTTTAGTCGACTAAATTTACAGTAGATTTCATCGACTAAAATGTTGTGAAATTTCATCAACTAAAACTAGACTTTAATTTAAACAATTTAGTTGACTAGATTATAACAACAACTAAAATATATTTTAGGCAAAATACTATAACTAAAACTAAATTAAAAAGTCCTGTCAAAGTTAACACTGTCTCAGACCACTCTGGCCAATCTCCTCTGAACTCTGGAATCAACAAAGCGCCTGACGCACGCTTGAAGCAGCAAACTACTGCTGGGCCTACAGTTTTTATTTAGTGTTGCAGCACAAAGTGGGGTTTCTGGCCCAAAGGCACAAGATGTGGAAATAAACTCACTTGAGAATAGAGTGTATGCTTCACTCTTCACTTTAATGCTGCTTCAAACAATATTAAGACGAAACAAACACTACCGACGTTTTGGACGAGACCTGGTGTTATCTTTTTTTAAGTGACCTTGTTGGCTGGTGACCCATCGCTGCCTGTATCCATAGTTGCCGTAGTTGAAGAGTACTTTGAATACTTTTAATTAACAGGGTCTGGCGACAGTGCAGCTCACTCTGGAAGGGCCTGGGCTGGAGACCAGAGGGTGGCCAGTTCAAGTCCCAGTGTTTGGAAGTTGGTTTGGTAGCTGGAAAGATGCAAGCTGACTCCCTGGGGCACTGCCACCAGTAAGTAACACAGCTGAGGGGTTTGGCAACTCTTACCTCCAGAGCCTCCAGAGGCATAGTTTGCACCCTTGTGCTATTAAACCTGATCACACAAAAACACCTACGAATGAAGTAGTGTTAACGTTGCTGGTAGTACAGCTGAGTTGTCTTGAATGATGAATGATGAAGTGCTGACCTGGCATGTGCTCCCAGATCTGACCTGAGTTGATTTTGTCCACTTTTGAGAGGACAAAATTAAAACGCTACCTATTTTATATTATTTATTATTATTTGATATTACTTGTATTATATTACTTAACTATTAATGAAATCCATAAAACACAAACTATAATGAAAAAGACTATGACAAAAAAGATGAACTTGATGAAAATAAGGCAAAAGAACGGCAAGAAAACACTCCAGCATGAAACTAATGCCATTATTTACAAAATGTTTAAATTTTTTACACAGAAAATACTGATAAATGACTCACGATTGTCTCTGAATCTGCTTTCCAGCTCAGTCAGCTCACTCCCCGCACCTCCCCCTCAGGCAATCCAGCCTTTACCATAATGTACCATATATAAGTGGAAAGCTCAGCTTCCCTGCTTTCAGAATCCATTGGATTATTTGGATAGCATGGATACTCGAGGAGTTACGGTAGTTTGAATCATGCATGTCTATTTCTGTCACCGGCGACAGCTTCATCTGTAGAACAAACCGAGCAAAAATTTTAAAAAGGAGGACATGTCCGGGCAAAAGAGGACGTATGGTCACCCTAGCTAACATGGTCACAAGTTAAACTGAAGCACCTGTCAGACACGTTGTTGGAATACATTTGAAAATGAGGCTGCTTTTGCATAATAAAATGCGTACATTTTTCAAGTCACAAACATCCTTTGATGCTAATAAACAGCATTTATCAGTGTATTTATGAATTTATGCATTTCCTTTGGATGAAAATTTTTTAAATCCTCGCGTGTGAACGGGATTATTTGTATATGGAGAAAATGCTGGTTCCAGTGGAAATTAGAGACAAGTTTGCCTTGGATAGATTTGACATTCTGGATGATTAGAGATAAACTGTGTGATTCTTTGGCTGATGGAAAGGGAATGAAGGAGTGAATGAGCTTATTAATGCCCTCCCCTCTTGGCCCAATTTAGGACATTTTAGAGGCAATTTTTGAAACTCCAGGGTAGATATAACCTAACCACCAGATGGATTGTTCAGTATATTTCCATCATCCATGAGGGCAATAGCTCATAGAAAGTGTCTGGGAATGGGCAGAGCCTTTCAAAAGCATATCCAAAGGGTGATTGGACTATTGTTTACAACGGTCATTTACAACAGTTACGAGGTAAGGGTTTTTCATTCATATTTGTAACTATTACTTTTATAGAGTATAGGTCACTTAAGATGATGATTATAGGTTTTGTAAACTTTTCTTCTTCTTCGCATGCCATCCAGGTAGATTCCAGGACCAGCGGCCAGACTCGTACTGAAAAATCACGTTTCGTTCTTTTTGTCCCCAAAACCCACCAGTAGACAACATGGCGGATCATTATGTCAGCCTCCACAAAGGGGAGACCCGCAGTGCATGAATTTTAAAAGCTTTTTCTAACTTAATAAAAAGAAAAACAAAGTTTTATGGGGATGATTGTACACCTGTTTTGACGGACTTTACATACAAATAGAAACATTATATCCTGTATTTACCGTTGCTGTTTGGCGAAATGCTGCCAACTTCTACACACTTCACCTTTAATAAAGAAATGATCTGATCTGGTCCAGATCTGATAAAACTCCTATTGAAGCTGTTAGCATCTATGCTAATCTTATAGCTCCTAATTCTTCCTGCTCTCAAGGAGGCTGATTTGGCTGTGCCGCTTTGGGACACTCACAATCGTTGTAGATTGGAGCTTGGCAAAATGGATCTGCCTGAGTACGGACACTGAATCAAGCTGATCCAGCTGCACTGCAAGGTTAGGATAGATAAACTTCTGCTGAAACTCTGGGGTTCAGTCAGACTGTTAGTTGACATTATCCTGTATGCTTTAGCCTTGTTTAAAATATGATAAATGTAAAGACAGAAGTAGCAAGGCAAATAAAGAAAAACTAGACCTGTGCTTATTATGTTTTCAATGCTCAGCTTTTCATATTTGTATTTTTTCAGAGCCTTAAAGTGTTTAGGATTTAGGATTTATTTATTTTCTTAAAAATGGGACAGTATGCATTAATGAACATTTACATGTAAATGCATGGGATTATAGCCAAGCAGCTAATTTCCATCCCCAGTCCCATTACCAGGTTGGTGTCAACACATAAAATGAAAACAAACATCAATAATAGGAATAAAACACACAGAGTTTATTAAAAGACAAGCAACAATATACTGTAGATGACATACAGTCCAAAAATAAAAACAGGCTGAGAGTTGGGGGACCATGGGAATTATACACACTGAATTATAAAGTGCTGGAGTGCTAGCTAAAGTGTCATTGTGCTAAAGTGCCAAATGCTAAAGTGCACAGTGCTAGCTGCCTGGGAGCTCAGGTCCCCATTATATTGCACAAAATTGTTGTTGTTGTGTTTGGCGTGACCTCATCTATTTGTTTCATTCTCATTCATTCATTCTCCTGTTTTTCATCTTTTTAAGCAGCTAAACATAAATCCAACCCTTAAAGCCATGTTAAACCAAAGCAGCAAACTAGCTCATACAAACAGGCTGTAGGATTATTTCCCAGCAGGCATCTGTGCATCATGACCTCAGTGTGGTAAAAACGTGTCCCATCAGACAGCAGAACAGCTCCAGCAGACAGACAGACTGTCCATCAGCCCACAGGCCACCAGTCATCCCAGCGACGGGCGGCGTGTTAAATCTGTGTCCAGCACTCATGAAAGAGGCTGAACCTGCGCTGAGATATGAGGTGGCGGCTCGGCGTAATGTGGCTGCAGGTTGGGTGGGGGTCGGCGGGGTTGGGTGGGGGCTGCTGAGTGATGAGGTGACGGTGCACGCTGAGCCGGCCAACATGAACTGACTGAACAGAGACTGAAGGGAACATATACGAGCATGAATGTTTCCTTTCTCTGCTGCTTTCCATCCTGAAGCTTTCAGAGCTTCGTGTTTGTTTGTGGGACTTTTCATGCAGATGATTTGTTTTTGTTTCACTGATACATTCATACAGGCGAACAGGGAGGACGTCATGAAAAGCATCTTTTATTGCAGGGGTGGGCAACTGGTGGCCCGGGGGCCACATGCGGCCCTTCACCTCACTCAATAAAGCCCACCAATCATTTCCAAAAAGCCCAAATTGGAAATATGAAGAAAATCAAACAACAACTGTTAAATACAATTCATCATGAGTAACCAGCACTACATAACGTAAAAATTAGGAAAGGTGATAAAATATTTCTGTGAACTTTATATTGCTGATACATGCTTAGTTTTTTACAAGTCAATGAAGAACTTACTTTGCTATGATCTAAATATCTTTTAAGAGGCACTACAATATAGGGCTGAACAATTTTAGGAAAAGATCTAATTGCGATTTTTCTGGCAGATATTGTGATTTCAATTCAGTTCACAATTTTCTTTAAATCAAGCTTCAGTGCAATATTCCCTATGTTTACAGTATAGACAACAGTAAGGAAATCAATGATCAAAAGCACATAACACATTATTCATCATCTAATATTGATGATAAATAATCTGTTTTCACTATTTCATGGATACTCCAACTTCTACTCCTAAACAGAGGCTTTGTAACAGAGTGGCCCCTCAGGCACTTAATTTTTTTTTTTTTTTTGTGGCATTCTTGATAATCAAAGTTGAGCCTGTGTGGCCACAGGCTCAACTTTGCACTTCTAATTTCTTTGTTTTTTTGTCTGAGAAAAATAAGGTGCTTTAAAAATTTGTGCACAATCATACATTCGACCCAACAAAGTTTAGTGGCTCATTCATAAAACTCTAACAATTCGTGAAATAACCACGCGGAAAATTCCAAGCTTGATAAATAGAGGCCTACGTGGAAGTGCCAAACCTGTAGTACCCTGAGAGTCCACTTGGGGCTGGCTGCAGGAACTGACACCCAAATGATTGTATGTGAGGAAAATATGTTTATTAAAGCCTTAATACACATTTTTACAGCCTTGGTTTATTTAATATAAACATCTTTGAGCTCTTATTGTACAGGGGGTACACTTTTTATCACCTCTGCCGAGGAGGTTGTGCTTTTGCTGGCGTATGCTTGTCTGTTTGTTTGTTAGCAAGATTACACAAAAACTACTGGACAGATTTTGCTGAAATTTTCAGGAGATGTTGGTAATGGCCCAGCTTAAAAATGATTAGATTTTGGTTCTGATCCAGATAACCGCCATTAGTGTACGATTGTTTTTGCTGAATAACTGTCTAACTAATAATGATATCAACATGCTTCTGAGTGCTAGGTGTGGACTTTCAGGGTAATGAATCATATTATGATGATAACTTTATCATTGAACTATTGCTTATAGATATAAAAGCAATATGTGAGCTACCTTGGAGGAGGTTTGCGCTCTCTGACCTCTTTCTAGTATTGTACCTGTTTTTCTTTTATGAGGATTTCTAGTTTTGGAAATGCGGCATTGCTATTGGATAGCCTTAACCCTTTGACTTCGAAACTAAGAAATACATTTGCAATAAATTATTTGTTGGTAAAATTGTGTTCCTTCTTCATGTAGCAACATTTAAGGTTTTATTTTTCAGGTTCCCCAACAAGGAAGCAGATATGCAGGTCAACCTGCTGGTCGGCTTGTCCATTAAGGGTTATCCTTGACATTAATAGAATATTTCATTTCTGCAACAATTTGTTTGTTTTCTCATATGAAAACATCACAAAGAGCAAAATGTAGATATTTTGCCGTTGACTCAATTTTCTGAGGAATCATAGAAACATTTTTATTGTCAAATTTATTTCCTTCAACCAAATTATGATTGTTATAGGATCTGGAAATATGTGAAAAGATTTTTCTTACTCCGATGTATGCTCTTACTGCTAGATTTCTCAGGAGTTATGCAGCAACTATTCACTTTTCGAAAAATTATATTCATGTACAGCAGCGCCACCTAGTGGATACATATATATTGGTGTTACAAACACTATACAGAGAATAAGGAAAAACTGACAAAGATGGACATTCAGACTTCTAAATACAGTTATGGCAAAAAGTCAACCGCATGGTTACAATGCCAGTCAAAGGGTTAAGTCCTACCTCAACATGACCTTTCTGTCTGTGAGTAGGCTGAGTGTAAGTTCTGTTAAAATGACGTGCAGTATGGCAACATTCATTAAAGGTCATCAACACTGCTCTGAAGGCTCCTGTGATATTGAAACAGTAGGCATCACATGGCTTCATCCATTCATCCTTTTACAGTCTATGAGTGTACCTCACCGGTGGGCTCACCTTGTTCACCTTAAAGGTACAGTACTGCCTGAAGCCCCATTAGCTGCTTCAAGTACTTCACACAACCATTCTTCAAAAATACTGAACTATTCCTTTAAGGGTGCCATTGTTTTAAAGTGGATAGATTCAATTCAAGGGGCTGGAGAAAAATAGCACAGGTGGGACAGATGAGCAGATTTCAGTGTGAGAGCGTGAGAGTGGAAGCAAATGTGCGCACCACCCGAGGGGCGTGAGAGTTGGCATCCCCGTAAATAATCTCTCCTCAGCTTTTAAACAAAACCTCACCAATAAAAGTGTTTCTCTGATCAAAGTCTTTGTGGTACAAGTCCTGGGTAAAATCAGCTGGAGCCAGAAATCCGACATAAACCTCTCAGGCTGATCGATAAAGTTGTTTTATCTCTTCCTGGATGACTTCTTTTTGAGGTGTCAGGGTTTAATGTCTGTATAAGTCGTCGCAGCACGTGTCGAGGGTCTGCAGCTCACCTCCTCTCATCTCAGCGGAAGAGGGAACATGTTTTAATAACCACAGTCTGCACAGATCAGGGGAGAGGAAACCATTTTTTTCCTGCACGCTGCTCCGAGGTCAGCTCTCTGCGGGCTGTCATGGAGCCACACACACATCTGAGCACACACACATCGGCTCAAACACACTCACAGGCTTAAAAAGTTAAGATGGAGCAGCTTTAAAATATTCGTTTAGGTCTGGGACGGCCAAAAGCGCTCGGGCACATTAGCCGTATTAGCTTATGTAGCCTGTACAAACACACACTGGAGCCCCCCCGATCCCCCCTGTTTAAGAGCCGGGCCCTAAAATCCACATAGCTGATGTAATTAGTGATTTTAGAGCTCTGCACTTCATATTACAAGTCATAAACAGACATTCAATATGGGCCTTTGAGAGAGCTGTTTATTCTGCACTTTTATAGTCAACCCAGGACCGTCTCTGTGTTTATTCTCCCTGAACAATAATGCCACTATGCTCCCGCGCTGGAATGCTGCTCATTTGTCCAATTAAACACCGAAAATAAATAGAAAAATGGAGCCGACCTCTGCTGCTACGAAAACACTTAAACAACAGAGCTCGACCCGCAGGATTTACAGGCTGAACGGAGCCGAGTGATTGTGAGAAGATTCAATCCAGGTTCGTTTTTAATGTGGATTAGAAAAGTAAAACACAGATCGTCTGCTAATTTAAGAACCCATGATGAAGTGTAGGCTGTTAAGATTTAATATACAGGGTTGTTTGGTTTGGAAATTTTGGATTTAATACCCATAAACTTTGTGGACGAAATAAAATAAAAATAAAATAATAGGATTAAGGAATAAAAACGTATTAGAACTAATCTAGAAGAGTTTGAGGCAGGAGGAAGAAAAAAATGAGAGTAGGAACAATTTAAACTTTATTTTTAATATTTCTTTCAACATGTCATTCAAATTGGACATTTGCTTATTTTTTTTGTTTTTTTTTATTTTTACTTTTTTCATAGAAATTTGTATCTACTATATTACATTACATTTCAATCTACAACCAATGTTTTATTTTAAAATCCATTCACATTTTGACTTTTTCTATTGACCATTATATTATATTATATCATGTATTATTTTACATTATATTTCAAACTACAATCAATGTTACTTTAAAAATCATTTAAATTTTTACTCTTATTATTGACAATTATATTATATTGTATAATATCACATTGCATTTAGTCACATTATATTACATTATATATCAAACTACAATAAATGTTTCATTTTAAAAAAGACTCATTTTGGTTTTTACTATTGACCTTTTTGGTATGATATTATATCACATTATCTATATATTATACTATGTTATACTGCATTCTATCCTGTTATTTTCTATTATAGTATAGTATAATACATTATATATCAAACAGCAATCAATGTTTCATTTTAAAAATCATTTACATTTTGACTTTTCCTTTAAAATTTCAATTTAATTTTGAAATTTTCTTTAAACAATTTCATTATTATTATTATTTTTAATTCCCTGCCTGTTGTTTTAACTGGCATCTCTACATTTCCACTTTCTTGGTTTGTGGTTGGGATCAGTTTAAAATGTAAATAAATCTTCATCCTTTGTTTATTCCCTCTCTTCCTGGTCCTCGTTCTTCTCTGCTGCCATCCTGAGGCCGACCTCGGTGTCTTTAAATGTTGTTGGGATTCATTGAGGGGCTTTTTAAATCAGATGTGGCACGCTCTGCTGAAAAATCACAGTTTGTAAAACAACAAACTGAAGGCAGCAGATCCATTTATGCAAGACAAAGTTGCCGCTGGTCACCGTTAAGAGCGGTGATTTACGAGCAGGAGGCTGACCCACAATCCCCCTGACAGACATGCAATTTCCTGTGTGAGAAAACGCTAACCTAATCCATACAGCAAAGACAGAAACTATTTGTTCATGAAGAATAGTCAAACCGCTGGCAGACGGGACGCTGCACACTGTCACTGCTCCACACTTTCAGCTCATATTTTCCAGCTGAAAAACCTCACACTATTTACTTTTACGGTATTTCCTGTGAAAATCCATAAACACCGACGGCACAACTGGACCGAGAAGTCGAGTGATTTTAACGTAAATCCACAAATCTGGAGGCACACATCATAAATACTCTGAGCACACACACAACAGGACGCAAATATGTCATCCAAACACTGACACACTCATAAATCTTCCTCTGAATTACTGTAAGAACTTTGACTTTTTGGATGGTTCTGGTTTAATATATTAGTCAAGTTGGAATCAGGACAGTTTGAAACTTTTTTTGGATGGATCACAATGAAAGTTTTTGTGATGGAAATGAGAAACAGCGCTGTCTCAGCGGGACAGAACCCTTTATACATCTATATTATCATGTCTTACTCTAACAGCCTGGAGCTATGGATAAACAATGAGCTTTTTTAATCCAATATGGCGCCAATTACTGCCCTCACAAAGCTTCACCCTTCTCTCTACATCTTTAACATACTCCTTCACTTAAGTTTAAAAGCTCATATTTTCATATATTAGATTTTAATGGCTGCTAGAGTATGTTCACAATCAATGAAGTTCAGACAGCCTTCCAGTTTACCCCTGATCCACCTCTATTCTCACTCAGTAATAAGTTGAGTCCTTTGAGCGCCTCTTTTAAGTGAATGATCAGAACCGGTTTGCAGTTGTGAGTGAGCCGTTCATTTGTGAGACACTCTTAAATGCAAATTGCCAAATTTAAGAATACGTGAAACAGTCCACCTGGTCCATAAGGTTATTGATAAAGTCAACACAACACTCAATCATCACCAGAGTAGAGAAATAACTGTTTTTAATCAATCTATACAAAGCAATATTCCTCACATACCTGCCCCAGAATTAAGAGGGTCGATTTTCCCCACACTTGCATATTTACAGCTGCATCACAAACACACTTCTTTTTAATTTTCCAGCTGTCTACAACAATCAGCCTCCCTCTTTGTTCCTCTGCAGTCTGCCCTCAGTTTTGTGGTCGAGCAGAAACCCAAACAAGCAGCCAATTACTGCATCTAAACGAGGACGTCCTTCCACCCTGTTGATCCAAACATCCTCCGGGGCTTAAAGACAGATGGGATGAACCGTCCCGGGCCCTTTGTTTGGTCTAGCTTTAGATCAAGGTGTCAAAACTACTGTGAAGGAAACACGCAGTAATCAGACCGAGCGAGGAGCCTTGTGAAGAATGTGTGTGAAGTCTGCTCCACGGTGAAGTCCAACATCTGGATGAGGTCTGACACCAAGAGGGGACGAGGTCAATGACTGTTTTAAGCCTTCAGCGAGGATACGCTTATTAGCACGGAGCATGAGGAGAGCTCTCAGTGGGGTCGTCGACAGTTAAAACCACGATGAAGTTATAAAATATGAGGGGAGAAAGTTCAGCTCTCGCTTCTTTCTGCAGCTACAGACAGTTTTATAAATAATGTTGTTAACGCTTTAAAAAGAGAGTGTAGATAGTAGATGGTAGAAGACAGTGACCTTAGAGACACAAAAATATTCACAAACAGGACTGGGAAAAAGTTTAAGGCAGGTGTGGGAAAGGATTTAAAGCTGGAAGGTCATAGTCAATTTCCAACACTATAAAAACAAAACAAACTAAAAACAAAACAAAAAAGAGCAAACAAAAAAACCCAACAAGGACAGAAAACTGAGTACTGGTGAAATAAATTATATTCCCAAATTCCTAAAATTGTCATAATTGTAAGAATAGCATCAAAAGTATAAGAAAAAAGTCATAAATATTGGGCTAAAAAGTTTAAATCATGAGATAAAAAGTCAAATTAAGAAATTAAAAGTCATGATATAATTATGGGAATACAGACCAAAATATCAGTAAAAAGTCATAATTATTATATACAAACTGAAATAAAGGGATCAAAAGTTGTTATTATGGGATTAAAAATCCAAAGTATAAGACAAATAAGGCTAGTCATGAGTCAAAGTCATAATTGTGATAATAAGTCAAAAGTATGTAGTCAAAGTCAAACTATGAGATTAAGATCCAATATTAAAGATAAAAGTCATAATTTAAGATAAAAAGTTTTGAGTCATGAGATAAAAAGTTAAATTAAGAATCAAAAAGTCATAATTATGAGATAAAAAGACAGTATTATGAAATTAAGAGTACAAATTATGAGAACAAGTCCAAATTATGATGAAAAAGTACAAATTATTAGCTCTTAACTTAAATTATGAGATAAAAAGTCAAAGTTATGAGATTAAAAATCCAAAGATAACAACTCAAAGTTCTGAGAAAAAGTCTTTATATGAGAATAAAGTCCAAATTATGAGCAAAAAATAAAAAATATTATATATTAACTGATACTATGATAGTAAAAGTAATTAACATAAGATAAAAGTCCAGTTTATGAGATGAAAAGTCCAAAAATAAGATAAACAGGTCTGAATTATGGAAGAAAAATTAAAACAGTGGGATTAAAAAATACATTTTATGAGATAAAACCTCTCAAATCATCTCAAACGGGATTCTTCAACATGACAATGAGTTCACTGGCCTCTAGTGGCCTCCATGGTCACCAGATCTCAGTCCAATAGAGCACCTTAAAGCAGGGTACACACATAAGGATTTTCTAAATCTGAAGAGATGTTTTATCTGTTAGAGACCCCACACATGAAGATATAATATCAGGCATTGTACAGTTTTGATCGTACTGTGTGTGGTGTGCTCCGACAGTCTCAACACAGCACACCACACACAGAACCATTCTGTCCCACCACGGATCCAGAATCTAGTCCTCCAAGACAGAAATCTTTCGTGATCAAATGTAAACGAACAAAAACGAAGAAGAAGAAACAAAAACCACAACACAACAACATGGAAGAGGATAGAAGAGGGAATGATGGTGGTCTTGGGACTATTTTTGAGGAAAAAATCCTGAACTAAAAAAAAAGAAAAGACTGTGGAAAAAATCATTTCTGAGGTCCACTGAACTTTATGTTTAAGCTTCAGGTTGGCCATGCTTGTTTTTATTTACGCCTGCTTCCTTGTTCCTCAGTCAGCTCACTTCTTGATTGGCTGCATTCTGTTCCACATCAAAATTCACGGAGTCATGACTCGGGAGTTGTCGGCTTTCCCCTACACACGAAGATTTTGGTCGTAAATAAATAAGTTCAATATTTACGATTGTCGGCCCCGACCCGTTTCAGAGACGATTATTGGGACAAACTCACTCTCAACACACCTCAGACCACAGGATAATCTTATAGGATAATCTTATAAAACTGATGATAATCTGGCGTTTGCCATCCTTGGTTGGTGATGGGGAAAGTCAGGACAAAAACAGCTTGATAATCTTTACGTGTACCCCGCTTAAGGCAGTTCTGAAGACAAAACTGGGTCCAACTTGGTGTTAGGAAGGTGTACCTAATAAGGTGGCCGGTGATTGTCCCTGCATGTGCACTTTAGCATAGAAAGTTAAACATAATAGGTTCCTATTCCCAAACTAATCCACATGGAGGAGTTTCCTTGTATTACTGGTGGCTCATTGTTTGAGATAATCTCCAGTTTCTGATTCATGCAGCTGTTCGGGGTCGATGTGACTCTGGAGTGAACCAAATAAAAAAAGTGTCCAAACATCCAAAGAGAGGACGGAGTGACGGAGTGAGACCTTTACAGCCAGCAGAGCGTCTCCTAAAGGGACCCTTGGAGCAGCCCATGTCCTCAGTGATGTGGATATTCCCTTTAAAGATTTTTAGGGGTAAAACGAGGGCTGAAAAAAAGCTGAGAGGGTAAAATTGAGCCTGTCAGCTCCATCACCCCCACAGCTACCCCCACATCCACCCGAGACCACCCACTCAGAACGGCGAGCTGTCAGTCATCTCATTCAGGGGATAAACATTTCAGGATTCTGTTTCTTCTGCTGAAGTACGGCTCCATAAAGCAGGTCTTGATATATAGCTGTGGTGTGCACAGATTTTATATACGACTCCGAGAGCAGAGGTTCAGCTTTAGCGGTTAGCAACTTTTTTTATACCGATCTTTTTACAGGAACAGTAAATTTAATTCATTTGTCAACTGAGTCAACTAGAATTCTTTCTGTGAGCTTGATTCCTGCGACTTTTATTTAGTTTTTTGTGTATGAGTTAAATAAAGAAAATTAATTTCCTCAGATTTCATTCTGCACTTAATCTGAAACTTAGACTACACCTTTATGCGTTTCCGTTAATATTCTCAGTCCAGCTCTTTGTTTTTTTCATAGTTTTGTTCTCAGTGTTTCATGTCTCAACCTCTTCACTCTCATAGTCTCACCTGTGCCTGATTACACCTTTGTGTATAAAGTCTGTGATGCTGCTCCCTCTGTCAGTTTCAGACTTGTATGTTATGATTCCTAGTGTTTTGACTCCATGTTTACATGTGCAATTTTCTTCAAGCTGATATCAATCAATCAATCAATCTTTATTTGTATAGCACCAATTCATAACAAGTGTTATCTCAAGACACTTTACCATAGAGCAGGCTGAAGACAAACTCTTCATTTTATGGATACACATAGATACATAAACACATAAAAAATACATATGCATATATACACACATACATATATCCAAAACCCAACATGAATCCATCATGGCGGCAAGGAAAAGCCTTCTGTTTAGCAGTAGGAAATCTTGAATGTTGATCCCAGTCTCATGATGAACAGCCATACACACTCTGCTGTGTTGGGTGTGTGGGTGAAGGAAGGGAGGTGGGCAGAGACAAGGGGACTTAAGTAAGAACTAAAGCTAGTGACAGATCCATGGGCCAATCATAGACCTGTCTTCATCATATTTGTCTCTGCTGAATATAAATCTATTAGAGGTTAGCCCCTTGATAACAGTATTTTTATTCACTGTTTACATGGACACATTCCCATCATGGAGTGTGTACATGAATCAAACATATAATCATGATAAAATTGTCTGGGCATGCTCAGAACAGACTCCAAGGTCTAAACTCTGATTTCCAGACAGTATTTATTCATTGTAAAAAGTGAACAGTGGCATGAATGAGACATGCATGTGCACCCTAAAGATATGAATTATATATATTAACTTGACTAGCATTTATCTGTTCCTCCATTTGTGTAAAACATGATAAGGAGTGGTGCCTGGAGCTGCATAAAAGTGAACTAGTTCATATTCTGGACAGTGAAAAATGATAAACTACGAACGTTAACTACTTTATTCCCTAACTATGAGTTGTATCATTTTAAATGTGAACTGGCACTGCGATGATGATTTCAGACAAAAACAATTAAATTCCACTCCAATGCCTCAAGAGTATCACACTGAAAGCTGCGATGTTATCCTCAGAAGCTGTGATATGTTGGATGATTATCTCTCAAAAGACCCCCAAACTCTTAAGACAAACTGTTTTCTGAACCACATACTTTTCTTTGCTGCGTCATCAAATTTCAGCCAAATTCCCAGAATAAAGGATGATTGATAAACTCAATAAAGATGGTCCTGAAGTGCTGCACAAACATCACACTGATCTACACACACATCATTGTGTATCTGGAGAGTGCTCAGAGTGTGTGGACTCTCATGGGCCAGTCTGTCTGTCAGCACAGAGGCTTGAACCCGGAGCTCCCGTAATCCTTCTGTCAATAACTAGACCTCCTGCCAGAGCACACACACGTGCACGTGAGCCCTCACACAAACACACTGAAGTACCAACCCACCAAACCAGTCCTTTTCTTTAGCATCAGTCTGAACACAGTCTGCAGCTTCAGCCGAGCAGTTTGATTTCTAACAGCATCGTGATTATATAACTGCATCAACTGCTGTATGTTCATTTGCAGAAACTCACAGATATCTCAGTGGACAAATCAAAAGTAATTTGTGCCTTGTGACAGCAAATATATTTAGATATACAAACCCCAATTCCAATGAAGTTGGGATGTTGTGTAAAACATGAATAAAGACAAAATACAGTGATTTGCAAATCCTTTCGGACCTACATTCAATTAATACACTTCAAAGACAAGTCATTTGTTTGTCAAACTATATGTTTCTTTTCTTTTTTAACAAATATTCACTCATTTTGAATTTAATACCTGTAAAGTTTCCTAAAAAGCTGGAACAGGAGCAACAAAACACTGGGAAAGTTAAGGAACTCTCAAAGACATCTGTTTGAACAATCCACAGCTGAACAGGTTCATTGGAAAGTGCTGAGCATCATGATTGTGTATAAAAGGAGCATCTCTGAAAGGATCAGACGTGAACAGGCATGAATAGGGCGAGGTTCACCACTTTATGACACACTGTGAGACCTAATAGTCCAACAGTTTAATAACAAGGTCTCTCAGTGAACCATTGCAAAGAATTTAGGGATTTCATCATCTACAGTCAATAATATCATCAAAGATTAAGAGAATCCAGAGAAATCTCTGCGTGTAAGAGACAAAGCCAAAAAACAGCACTGAATGCCCATGACCTTCGATCCCGCAGGCAACACTGCTTTAAAAACCAGCATTAATCATCATCATTCAAGGATATCACCACGTGGGCTCAGGATCACTTCAGAAAACCATTGTCAGTTAACACAGTTCATCTCTACATCTACAAGGTCAAGGTCAAACTCTACCATGCAAAGCCAAATATCAACAACACTCAGAAACACCACTGGTTTCTCTGGGCCTGAGCTCATCTGAGATGGACTGAGGCAAAGTGGAGAAGTCTGCTGTGGTCTGAGTCCACATTTTACACTGTTTTTGGACATCATGGACGTGGCAATCAGACTGTAATCAGAGCAAAAAGCCAGCATCTGTGATGGTGTGGGGGAGTGTTAGTGCCCATGGCATGGGTAACTTGCACATCTGTAAAGGCACCATTAATGCTGAAAGGTATATACAGGTTTAGGAGCAACATGTTGCCATCCAAGCAATGTCTTTTTCAGGACAATGTCAAGCCACATTCTGTCTTCATTCTGTTCCTGAATGCTTATTAAGTGTTGTTAAAAGGGGTAAACATGCCCCTGTCCCAGCTTTTTAGGAACATGTTGCATGCATTAAATTCAAAATGAGTGAATATTTGCAAAAGGTAATGTAGATTATTAGTTTGAACATCTTGTCTTTATAGTCTATTAAATTGAATATAAGTCAAAATATTTGCAAATCATTGTGTTCTGTTTTTATATATGATTTACAGAATGTCCCAACTTCATTGAAACTGTTGTTTGCGACAAACTGTCCTGATTTAAGTGCTCAGTCACGTTCCCACATACATACATGCACAACCTTGTGGCCTCTGTCTCGCCCTATCGGACTAATGCTATCAAAACACACACTAATCTCTCCGTCCTCATCTAATAACACGTCTCACTCAGCAGTATTTGAGACTTTGGGGGGGTCTGAGCTCACAAACTTCACTGTTAGAGACCCTCACACTTCACACACACTCCACACACACTTCACACACATGAAAGGCCTGTAGAAAAAGAGGTGCGAGGCTCTGACTGCTTCATATTAGTGTTTAATTAAGTTAAAAGCTGTCTCGCTCTGCAGGCCAATAACTCAATTGAAGCTGTCTATTCTTTCATGGCTCTGAGCGGTGGCGTTCCTGCACACGGGGATCACAGGCCGTAAAAAGCCGGTCGTGGCATTGCTGCTGCAGCCGGGACAGACGCCTCGGGCTGTCGCTGATGTCTCACTCATGATTAACTCAATAAAACTATTACCCAGGCCTCCCTCTGTCCACAAGCATCGCTCTCTCTGTCTTTGTTGCCCCCTTTGCATGTTTTCTTTTCATACTACCTGCCCTCTCTCTGTCTCATCTCCCATCAGCCCCCTCTCTCTTCCCTGACAGTCCGGCCTTCATGTTTGGGGGTTCAGGTTTTATCCTGCGGCGAAAAGTTCAGCTTCACTGCTGCCAAAACAAGCAGCTAGGACTCTTTATCTCAAACTGGATTTCTTAGATATTAAAGGAGGAATCAAGCAGCCACAAAATCAGATTTGCCCCTTGAATTTGATCCTTAAAGCTGATTTTCCAATGTTTGTCCTGCAGAACAATAATCGAAGGAACACTGAGTAGATATACTGTCTTTCATAGACATCTGCAAGAAATTCAAGACAGTGCTGACATCCTGAAAGCCAGGTTTTGATTCAGGTTAAGTCTGATGTTTGATGAACTGTCTGTTTGAACCATTGGTCACTTTGAAAGGTACAAGGATACAAGTAACTTTATTTGCCTTTCTACCTTGTGGGGTCCCTTAAGGGTCTATTCTGGGTCTCCTTTTCATTGTTATTTATTTGCTCATACTGCAAAGAGTAATGAAAACTGCCCAAAACATCATTGGTTCCCATCTACCGAGCATTGGTGATGCCTGGGAGGTGAGGTGCTGATGCAGAACCCAAAGGATACTGGAGGACAACACCCACCCCACCGCAGCCTGTTCACAAGTGTTAATTTTGTTGACTAATTGTTTTTGTCATAGTTTTGCGTCAACAATTTTTTTTCCCCTGATGAAAACTAGACAGTAACTAATAATAAAACAAAATTAACTGACATTTTCCATATGTCCATATATCCAATCACAGCTACTTTGGTTGTGTGGAAAGGTTGGATGAGTTAAGAGGGACATCCAATCACAGCTGCCTTAGCTTGGTGGTGGTGGGATAAGTTGGGGAGCGATCTAATCAGAGCTCCTCTCTTTATGAATTGATATATTCATGTAGAGCAGGTTCACTGTTTGTTGTCAGTTCTGGTATTGTAACTGAGATGCTCTGCCAGGTAGCCTAAATAAAGGTGACTGCATTTCACACAGAAGTTACATTTGTGTCTGTTAATTTATACATTCAAACTTTACTAGCATTCAATAAAGGGTTATTAGATGTTTCATTTCATCAAAGTGTATAACATGACTTCAGAAATTCAAGAAAACATAAAAAATGCTTTACACTTTACACTTCATATTTTAGTCGACTACATTTACAGGAGATTTCATCGACTAAAATGTTGTGAAATTTCATCAACTAAAACTAGTCTAAAATTAAAACAATTTAAATGACTGAATTATGACTAAAACTAAAAGATATTATAGGCAAAATACTATAACTAAAACTAAATTAAAAATTGCTTTCAAAATGACCACTCCTGTTCACCCTGCTGCCATCAGGCAAAAGGTACTGAAGTATCCGCTGTACCACCAGACTGCAGAACAGCCTTTTCCCTCAGACTGTAAGATTGCACCATCTGCACTCCTCCATGTTTAATGGTTTTGTTTTTGTTTTGGAGCCACATTTAATTTCATTTTGCAACCTGTTGCCCAATGATAAATAAACTTTGTTGTATCCACTTTGAAGATACACTCGTTCAACTGCTTGGTAACACATAAAGCTAATCAGCCAATCACATGGCGGCACCTTAATGCATTGAGGCATGTAGACGTGGTCAAGACAACCACCTGAAGTCCAAACCAAGCATCAGAATAGAGAAGAAAAGTGATTTAAGTGACTTTGAATGTGGCATGGTTGTTGGTGCCAAATGGCTTAATCTGTTGATTTACTGCAAGTTTCAAGCACAACCATCTCCAGGGTTTGTAGAGAATGTTTAAAAAAAGAGAGAAAACATCCAGTGAGTAGAAGAGGAGAATAGACAGTAGTTTGAGATGCTAGGAGGGCAACAGTGACTTGAATAACTAGGATTACAGCCAAGGTATGCAGAATACCATCTTTGACCATGCAAGAGTCTTGTAGGAGATTGGCTACAACAGCAGAAGCCCACACCAGGTGCCACACTTAGCAAAGAACAGGAAGCTGAGACTAAAATTTGCATGGTCTTACCAAAGTTGGACAATAGGACTTTGGGAAATCTTGCCTGGTCTGTTAAGTCTTGATATCTGGTGCCATGTTCAGATGCTAGGGTCAGAATTTGGTGTGAACATGAAAACATGGATCCATCCTGCGCTGTATCAGTGGTTCAGGCAGGTGGTGGTGGTGTAATGGGCCCTGTAGTGCACACTGAGAATGGTTTAAACACCACAACCTGAGTACTGATGCCGACCATGTCCGTGATGACCACAGTGTGCCCATCTTCTTACAGCACGGTATTCAGGCAGTTTTATGTTCATGATACATAAAAAATCTGTTGGCTTTAGGCAATTTATTTTTTCATTTTCCTGCAGGAATACTTGGCTCTGTTCTGTATTGCATCCGTAAAATCACTGGACACAAGTGTGCATACATATATTGGCAATGTTCCCCCTTTTTTGAGAAAATAAATAATCCTGTTTGGTTTTTTTCTTGTTTCTGGGAGTATTATGCAGGCTGGAGCGCACAAGGATAGCGTACTGAGGACCACTGCTAAAAATGCACACTGTCATACTTGAAACTGAAATTTCCAAACAATTGCCATGTTTAATTGTAGAGGTGTAAAGTGTGTGTTTTGATCTTGCGAATGTGTGTCAATCTTTTAAATGCATCCTTAAGAAAAGCAGAAAAACACTCGCCACCATAGACTTTAGACTTTGCAGTGTATAAATGACACCTCCATCAAGTGGAAAATAGAGAAGACACCTGCACTTCATGCCAAAACACTTTGGGCCAGGCACACGAAAGGACCCTTAATCTCAGTGAGTTTCTCCAGATTAAATTAAGTTTGAATTGAAATAAAATGAAGAAAATTTTACTTTCAACATTGAGGAGAATTATTATTCTAAATTGGCTTATTTTAAGACTTTCTCCTTGGAAATCAGGATCCCCCTGTCCTGCACCTAGGATTCTGTATCGCAGCTTTCAAAGCAGAATTACAATTTGAAACCCAGAACTTTCTTTGAAATATTACATGTTTGCTGTTCTTCCATCCCTTCACTCCTCTCCTCCTCAATCATGCTTTACCACCTCCTTTTCCTCCCATACGTCCTCTCTTTTTCACCACCTCTGTGCTCCTGTTTCCACACCGCAGCTTCCTCCCTCTTCCTCCCGCTCATCAGCCCTCTCCTCCCTGCCTCCTCCACAATGACAGATCTCTGCTTAGCACCTTCATAAATTGCAGATAGCCTATTTTAGCACCGAATAAACACCACTGCCGGGCCTCGTCTCCAGGGGCTGCCGCTGTGGTTCCGATCGGATGTCAGGGAGGGATACCAAAACAGATGAAATCTCTCTGAAAAGTCCTCCCTCTTCTGTTCTTGTTTTATCAGCCGCGGGAGGAGAGGAGAGAAAGCTTTTCAGCTGCTGTGGAGATAAGATAAAGCTGCATGTGTGAGAGATCGTTGGATAAACGGCTGGGAGTTCACTTTCTGTTCTTCTTTGTCATTTTATACCTCCATATCCCTCTGAATCTTTCTGTCTAACTCTAACCCATTCACTTTGAACCCTATATGCTCATTTTAAACACCTACATCAGGGGTTTCACTTTCTCTACAGTCATATTTTATCCAGCTATCAAACTGCTACACGCACCATAAATCTTCTCCTGTGCTCACAGCGACTCCCACAGTTTGATTTCACTGCTTTGGCAGCACATTTTATTTCATATCCCCAAATTACCATGTCAAAAAAAATCTATGAAGCTGTGTTAATGGTGCATTCATCACAGTACTGTTAGTCCATGTTGATTCAGGCCCTCTGTATTTCATCCTTTACTGAAAATGTATAAAGATCCAGCCATAAAAATGCTGAGCTGAAGGTTTTGTTTGGCTACGGAAACACCAAAGCTTGGAGCCTGGTTGTTTAAATTGTTGTATATGGATGAAAATAATCAGATTTGATAAGTCACTTGGGATTAGCCTGGCCCACTTTTGATCAGTTTTTCAGCGAAATGTTAGTTTAATACAAGCTGATAGCAACTTAAAGGAATTGCCAGTTCTGGATTATCAACAATACATCAGTTTTTACCCTGACAAAGTAGTTTCAAAGTCAATTTAACCAAACACTTTCAAAGAAATTTTGGTCCATCTCATTTCCACAGAGTGTCCTTGCTGCCTGCTACTGGCCCTGTGGACTCTTTAAGATAAATATAAGCCAGGTCTTCTTACCTTTATTACACCCCTGGTACTTACTAGTTGCACACAGAGACCAAAGTGTTCCAAACCATACGTATTTTTGCTTTAAAGGGGATTTTGATGTTTGATTGCTTCTGTATTTTGCCTACATTTTTTCCTATGATTTATTCTTAATCCAGTACTCTGCTGTGGTTAAAACAATCCATAAACCTGAAATTTCTTTGATCAAATTAATGCAAATCTTAATTCTCCAGTGCCTCTTTCCCCTGTGGGATCCCCCAAGGGTCTAACCTGGGTCCCCTCTTCTTTTGTATTTATATGATGATTCTGGGTCTTAATAACCTATCTATTTTACTGAATTCATTTGTTGTATTGCTTGTTAATACTCATACATTTTTTCAGTACTTTGTCTTCTTTTAGTGACTAGCACTTAATTTCTTTTTAGTGCCATATAGATGGAGTTATTGTTGAACCTTACTCAAAGCCTCGATGTTCTCATCTATAATGCTGAATGACTGATTTTGAACACCACTGCTAAGTAAATAAGGTAATAAAGGATGCTTGAGAGTCATCGCTATATGGTGGGCAGTGAAGGTTGATGACCACTATCGGATGGTGGTGGAGGTCTTTTTAGCAGCAGGCCATTAAAACATCATGTGATCCTTGTATTGAAGGTGCTCTTCACCCGTTTAAATATAATAGAATATATATTTACACCTGAGATGATTTACCGCCCATATCACATATGACACTTCCTTTCACTGGCACATTTCAGATTGGTTAGGTAAGAGTATCTTGTTCTTGGACTGAGAGATATGGCATTGGATACATCCACTTGTTGCACAAATGGGACATTAGGGTGGAGGGAGGGGTTAAGAAAACAGAGAGGGGAGAGGCAGAAGGTGAGAGACGGAGATGTGCCGGCCTAACGAGAGGCTGTAACTCATGTCAGAGAGGAGAGAGCCATGAGTTATGACCTCTTTACGCCACGTCGGGGTTAAGTGTTTTCATTCCCAAACCAGCTGACACTCGACCTAAGGAGTGCGTAGACAGCTTGATGTGTCTGAGGCACAATTTACGACCGTGATCATTGTCTTTGTTATTTTTGCCCACTGAACTCTTCGTTACTCTGTTTCAGACTCCTGCCTCGAGTCATCTCCAAAGTGTGCATTTCTGTAGCTCGATACCACCGCGGTTTCCCTTCATGCTTTCTGGCTGAGAGTTTAGGTGGCAGCAGGATGAGAGGAGGAAAGTCGAGTGGTAAACCAGGGATGGGTGCTGCAGCTGCCCTAGCATTAGGGATTTTAACCATCATGTGTCTGATCTTTCAGCCTCATTTGAAGGAGCAGGATTAGCTTTTGAGGTAATGGCACAAGACGTTCAAGCTCATGTTAAGACTTCTTGAAGAACTGTTTTATGTCTGATCATCAGGAGCTTGCTCATCACTTCACTTCTCTTCACTTTATTTAACTGTCCCTTAGAGGGTAATTTGGTTTACAGCAAACAAACATTCAACAATCGCAGTTAAAGACAGACATACAAAAGTACAAAATGTGCAAAATAAGAGCAGCATGTTGCATCAGGTACAAGGTGCACAGTCCACACACCACAAGTCAGTTTAAACAGATGAAAGAGTAAAATAAAAGAATAAAAAGAAAAAGAAACAACAGATTAATTATTATAATTAGAGCAGAGAAATAACAGCATCATGATTACCTCCTCCTTTCCACAGCATTTAGGGTCAAAATACAAAGGAGAACTTGTACCTGTTTTTGGTAGCTGGGGAAACGGTTAGTTGGAGACCAGACGGAAGTAATTTGTATTCATTCCTCAGACAAAAGAATCAATGCAGTGAAGGTTCTCGAAAGGACTAAAAACTTTACTAACAATATCTAGCACAGAGCGGCTAACTCAGCCTCTGCTCATCTTTATAGATTAATGTCTACAAATATGTTTTGCTTGGATTAATATACAAGTGTCTCCTGGCAGTAGTGTAGCAGAGTCTGTAAGGACTTGTGCTGGGGACTGGAGGGTGACTGGTTCAAGTCCTGGTCGACCTATGTTAGGAGGTTGCTTATGCAGCTAAAGAGGGTTGATGCTTCAGAATCTTGGGGAATAGGATTTGCATCATTGTGCCCTTAAACTTAATCACACGTGAAACATCTATGGATGAAGTAGGGTTAACATTAGCACTGGAGCACTTTAATTAGCACTCCAGCACTTTATGATTCATTTGTGTATAATTCCCCCAACTCCTGGCCCGTTATATTTGGACTCTATGTCGTTCAGGTTGTCTGCAGTTTATGTATGTTGCTTGTCTTTTAATATGCTCTGTGGGCTTTATTCCTTTTATTGATGTTTGTTTTTGTTTTATGTGTTGACGCCAACCTGCCATTGGGACTGGGGATGGAAATTAGCCACTTGGCTATAATCCCATGTATTTACATGTAAATGTCCATTAATGCACACTTTCCCATTTTCAAATAAATAAATAAATCTCAAATCTCAAATGTTGCTGGCGTCATCAGGAATAATGAATGGTGAAGTGCCGACCCGGCATGTGCTCCCATACCTGACTTGACTCTGCATATGTATAGCTTTTTCTGTATTTTGTAGCTCAAATTGCTACTGAGCAGCTTTGAGCTTTATTATGTTATTTCTTAATACACAGTTGGGTATTTTCTGGATCACATGGTGCGTTCTATTTACTTGACACTTGGACTTGGGAATTCTGTCACATCCCAGTCACATTTATCCAGTTACAGGCTCTTAAAGTCGAGGTGTAGTCCTTGAGTAGAAATTCCAACCAAAGGGGGCATTCCCAGTGACGTATCTAGTTTGTAACTCTGACAATCCGACTTCTGAGATCAACTGGAATGCACCAATAGTGCAACAATAGGCGGCATGGCAGGGAAACTGCAGCTACTGCTCCAACTAGTAGTGGGTAGCTAAATTACATAACATTTGACAGGCTTCAGTCTTCCAAACCAAAGGAACGTTGCTGTAACCTCGCCTCCAAACCAAACTTTATATATGAAATAGATGTAATTGCTCAACACTTTTACACTGTGATTGCAACTGGGGGCAGGGCTTGGTTTGGTTGCCCTTGTGTTTCATCAAACCCCTCATTTTGCTCTGCCCTGCCCTGTAAATCCATAAGTTAGTCATTTAGTTCTCAGGTTTTTTACACGTCAACAGGAACATTTTTGCACCAATATCTATATTTCTGATTTTGCCTTACATGCATATTGAGTTCTTCTTTTTAATATGTCTGATAATTGGTTTGTTGAGTTCAACACATGTTGCTTGTGAACCTTAGTTGCCCCATCCATCTCCAGCACAAACTCCATTCAGTCCACCATCCTGGCTAAGAGCAACAACATTTCCATGACCTCTTCATTCTGACAGGACGTCCAACTTTCCAACCCTGCTACCAAATATTGATCTCATCACCAAGTAAATTAATGCGATGATGGATGGCAGAGGTTATTTTTGTGTCGCCTGGACCCTCTACTTTGGGTGAATCCATCTTGTTTAAAGGCGTTGTGTGGCGTCTGTTTGACAGACTTGAGCAAAACATGACATTAAGCCTTCAAACATGTAGGAAAACATGAAGTTCAGATATTTTGCACTTTGGTGTCAACCAGGGTTTCCATTCAGTGGTGTTTAAATGGTTGATGTCAGGGAGGTAACACGGGGTAAAAGCCTCTTTACCGACCCTTAATTTGTTGAATTTGGCAGAAATACGGTAACCATGAATTGGCTTTTGAAGAGCATCAGCAACAAACACACTGTTCTCTCCTTAATAAGTCTAGCAGGGCTGCAGCACTATATCCTTAGATTGTTCTGCACAGGAAATAGTTTTAATTCAAGCCTTCATACCTATAGAATCAGCTGTAAAAAATATATATATGTACATATAGCAAAACTGGAGGCAACGTGATCTTTCACCATAGGCTAGCTGTTTATATGATGCATTAACATGGAATTACATGACATAAAACTAAATAATGTCAGTGGAATCTGTAGAGGTCAGCCATAGAAAAGAAGGCATGTTTTTATGTTTTTTTCAGTTTTACATGCAATGATATATACTCTAGTTTTTTTTTTTTTAGAGATCTGGATTATTTGGTTCAATAAGAGCCAATCTTTCAAGAGGCTTGTTGGAACCTTGTTTTTTTGGTAATGTCATTTTAATAATTTGCTATATTGGATATATCTGGCTCACGATGGCTCTTTCCATACAGATGCAGAGCTGATCTGCGTCACTTTGGCTGATGTTCTGGCTAATGGCATGAACCTGATACAACCGCACCCCAAAAATCCAGGAGTATCACTTTTAGGAGCTGGTGGTGGGCTCTAACCTTGCAGTGCAGCTGGATCCACCTGATTCAATGTCTGCAAACGGCATGGCACGATCAGAGTCCATTAGAGCAGGACGAGGTTGGAGATATAAGCAAGATGACAGTAGACAGTGACAGCTTGTACAGAGATTAGCAGATGCTAACAGTTCTAGTAGGTGTTTTGACAGATCTGGACCACATTTCTTTGATTAATGAAAAACAAACAACACTGAAAGCATTTCTCCATAGAAAGAATATTTCCATTCCACCTTGGACATGGTTTAACAAGAGTTTTGAATTTTACACTGCGGCAGTAGCACCCACCTACTTCATTATCTGATTGGCTCATAATTAATGTGATTGACAGAACGATTGTACAATTACCTGCTGGATATGCTTTTAAAGGTTCTGCCCATTCCTATTCACTTTCAGGTGGAATAGTTAATCTAATGAAAACCACTTGTCTGGACGACTGTTTTGCCTCCAGCCAAGCCCCACCCACTAAAAAATCTCACAATGTTCACAAACAGAAAAAAAAGGTTCTGTCAGGCATGTTTGACAAGAAAAGACACCACAGCAGTTATTCAAATTAGCTTCATTTGTATTTATCTGCAAATATTGAATTTGGGGATATGGCTCTGATGGGGCTCCCCCTGCCCCACACAGCAACGGTGGAATGGTAAAAATGATACGTGGACTTTAGCTTATATGATGCTTTTCTTGTCTTTTGACTACTCAAAGCTGCTTTACACCGCAGGTCACATCTACCCATTCACTCTCACATTCACTCACTGATGGTTGGAGTTTCTATGTTAGCTATCCATCAGTATCAGCTAACACATTCTCACTCTTTCATGGCAATTTACACACCACTGATGCAGCAGTGGGAGCAACTTGGGGTTAAGTGTCTTGCCCAAGGACTCATTGCCAGGTGACGCCCAGAGCTGGGATTGAACCTGCAACCTCCCGATTACTGAGCGCTATCAGCAAGCATCAATAACAGCTGATTGATTAAGTCAGAGGAACAGCATAAGGAGGAGCTGGAGATGAGGAGGGCTGCAAAGCAGCTTGCAGTGGGAACACTGGAGAGTAGGCAGGCTGGGGCAGCTGGAGTAAGTTGGTCTGAGTGCATTTAGCCACTGGCAGCTTAGAGGCAGTCAGCTTGCTGTCTGCAGTGGTGGGCTAGCTTTGAATCAGCTGTTTAACAATGTAATGCTGGCATAATAGCAATCATGACTCCTTGTCCTACCAGAATTAACGCCATGCTCCATTCTATTGGCTGCTTTCACTACTGGATGTTTGATCCCGAAAAACAAAAACATCACTAGCTAACAAACTACAATCATAATTTACCATATATGGGTACAAATAGCAGCACATCATCACATCAGATAAAGAGTTGACGGAGCAACATTGCACAAACAAAATATGTTTTCACTCAAACTTCGTCACAACTCTTCAGGACCACACTTATTTGTCACTTGTAGCAGATAATGAGCACCATAGCAGACAGATGTAGTGGATTATGACTTCTTAGGGGATCCGCCGTAGCTCCCGGGCATGAAGAAACACCCTTTTTAAGGCCCTTTTAAGATGAAATAGAAAAAGGGATAGAAGGGAACAAAGGGAGGAAATGGTCAGGTTTTAATTTAAAAGAACACGGGACGAGGCATGGTTGAGGTGCGTCCTGCTCCCGAAACTCTGCTATACAGCACCACTTAGACCAAAATGGCGTCTCCTCTCTCATTAGTCCTCCAGTAAGCACTGCTCCCCTACAGCTCCATCCCTCAACTCTCCTTTTCTAAGTGTCTTTCTTCAAACTCTTTACGTCCCAGCAGGACGGTGGAGATGCTGAGTGCTGAGCCCATAAATTCAGCCCGGTGTGAAACAGAAGATGGCTTCCCTGGACGGCTGGGAGGGTTTCCATCACCAGAGCCCTTTTAGAGCGCTCCACTGCCACTACCACATGTCACCAAACCCATACAGGGCTACGTGTTTATGTACATGTATGTGGGAGCCGCGCGCCTAAGTGGAAGGCTGCGGGGAAGGAGGCATAGGTTAGAGAAGAAGAAGATGGCTGACTGACAGATTGTAAAGGAGGGGAAAGGATGAAGTGAGCTCATAAATCCATCAGAGGTATCAGAATAAAACAGGAAGCTAAAGAGTAATTAAGTGACAAGATTAATATGCAGCTGATGGGATGGTTTTCACAACAGGGGTGCCAACAAATAAACACAATTCGAAGATGACACCCCCCTCATGGGGTGGGCTCTTTGGAGGGACAGCTCCATTCCCCAAATTCCAGCAGAGTGATCTTGTGTCAGATGGTCCCAGCCATTCTGTCTTGGTTCCCGAGGGGCGGAAAGGTTATCCCGTTCTGAGAGTAACATGTATATGGAGGCATGGAAAGGTTGTGCGGGACAGCTGTGGCCTAATTTCAAATCCGCACCAGCGGCTGGCAGATCACAGTCGGTCATTTGATAGCAGTGTGAAAATGAGACAATTCGTTTTAAGATACATGGAAATCAGTTTGGTTGCACTTGTGTGTGATTACGGGTTAATAAAGTTGCCCTCATGTTGACTTGCCAGCTTTTCCCAGAAAGTTACACCAACTGACGAAGACACCGAGATGTGATGAAAGTGAAAGTAATAAGTCAAGTAAAATTGTAAAGTTAAAATGTTGTTTTGCACTTTGAACATTTTTAAGTGCTGTATTTACCTTGTAAAGTAGGGCTGTGGATTGAATATTAAGTTTTTTACATGGCCACTTTGGAACTGATGTCAAATAAGAACTGTGAACGCACACTGCTACATTTTAAGAAGTCAATTAATTAATAATAATTCTTTATTTTTATACATATTTTATCATAAACTCATTGTTACTCAGTGTCTAATTCAGTGTACATCCCGATTGTCCGTAATTTTCCTATTGTTTAATAGAGATTTTATTTAAAAAAAATACATATTAAGTTCAGAAGAAGAATGGATTTGTTTTTGTAAGAGGCATAAAGCACGACATCTCATCTGCTACCTCATTAGGAACTCTAGTTAAGTAACCAAGAAAATAGCAAGTCAGCCAATCACATGGCAGCAACATAATGCATTTTGGCATGTGGACACGGTCAAGACCTGCTGAAGTTCAAACTGAGCATCAGAATGGAGAAGAAAGGGGATTTATACGACTTGGAATGTGGTTGTTGGTGCAGTTCGGGCTGGTCTAAGTACTTTTTTAACCGCTGATCTACTGGAAATGGTTCAAAAAAAAGAAATTATCCAGTATGAGACAGTTCTCTGGGTGAAAAATGCCTTGTTGATGCCAGAGGTCAAATAAGAATGGCCATAGTAGTCAACTGTGGTATGCAGAGGACCATTTCTTAATTAATCTCAGCAAAAGACCACACTAGGTGCCACTCCTGCCATCTAAGAATGGAAAACTAAGGCTGCACTCTGCATGAGCTCACCAAAACTGGATGATAGACAATTGGAAAATGTTGCTTGGTCTGATAATTCTGGAGTTCTGCTGCAACATCCAGATGGTGGTGTCAGAATTTGGCATGAACATCATGAAAGCATTGATCCATCCTGCCTTGTATCACAGTTCAAGCTTGTATTTGTGTCGTAGTGGTCTAAGGGATAGTGTCTTGGCACACTTTGGGGCCCTTAGTACCAATTGAGCATTGTTCAAACAGGGTTGTCCAACTTTTTTCTGCGAGAGCCCCATTAATCAAGTATAGTTAGTGTGTTAAGAGTTACTTAAACCAATTCTGCGTGGGTTAAGAATTGCTTAATCCATGGAAATGGTTATAGAAAAAAAAGCCTACATCACAGTTTTCCATGAAAGACATGACAAGGTTAACAGTCAATTATTGGTAAAGGATCTGGGGGTGACAAATCAGATTAAGGCAGCCCAGGTCAGCCCTTGCTGGATAGGTCCCTGGTCAAGGAGAGAAAGACCCTCCATGTAGCACAAAGGAAATGCTGATGGCTCATCTTCGCTTCTTAACTCAAAACATGAGCAAACTCAACGGCCAAACTCTGTAAGAGCCTCGGTGCTTGAAGCTGATTATTGCAATAACTTTGTGAATAAGACTTTGTGATGGAGAAGACAACAAAGCATTGAAGGCAATTCATGAAGCTTTTAAAGGCCTTCGTAAGTTTATCTGTGTTCTTCAGTGAAGCACAAGCTTGAAGGTCTAGTGTGGGCCAAACTTCCATTATCTTTTGGAGCTTGCTGCAGGCAACCTAAAAGTACACTGCAGGGGCCAAAGTTTGGGCAGTCCTGGTTTAAACACAACAGCCCTCCTGAGTATAGTTACTGACCATGTCCACCCCTTTATGACTGCAGTGTACTCATCTTCTGATTGCTTCTTACAGCAGGAGAATGTGTCATGTCTCAAAGCTCAAATCATCTCAAACTGGTTTCTTAAACATGACGAGTTCACTGTATTCCAGTGGCCCTTCCATTTACAATATGTAACCATAAATTTTAAGCAACTGAGAGTCAGAATCGACGAAAATCTCTGGGAAACTTTTCCAGCACCTTGTGGTATCTATGCCACAAAGAACTAGAAAAGCACTCAGAGAGCGCAGACCTCAACCAAGCACCTCAGTTCTGGCAGTGGGTTTCCCACAACCCCTGTAAAATATTTAATTCTGGATCACAAGATTTAGAATAGTTCCAGGATCCAGACCAAATTCAACACATATAAGGAGGTTGTTATCCTGAACACAAGTTTTGGGAACATCACTAAATATTTTGATTTCATATGAGTTATTGAATGTTGTCAATGGGATTTCCTATTATAAAGTTCTATGTTTTCTTGTGATGTAAACCTGGATCAGATCCAGATAAAATTTACCTTGATGATAGAGACATGGACCCCATATTATCCTGTGAAATTGGAAGCAAATCTCTTAAAAAATGGCAGAGATATGATTATTTAAAATTCTGCCCAATGTTAACTTATGGGATTTTTTTGTATCCAGACAAATATACATATCACCACCAAAATCTAATCATTTGTAAGCTGGACCATTGCCAACATCTCCTGAAAATTTCAGCAAAATCCGTCCAGTAGTTTTTTCATAATCTTGCTAACAGCAAACAAACAAACAGATAAACATACGCCGGCAAAAACACAACCTCCACGGCGGAGGTAATCAAAGGTAGAAGGGGGTCCAACCTTTTGTACAAGTGAGGTGCATCTAATAAAGTGGCCAGTGAGAGTATACTATGTTTTTCCCTTTAACTGAAATCGTACAAAATGCTGAGCTCTACTTTGAAGCTGTTTCATTTCTCAAATCATTTGTTTCTTGATGTACAAGATATTTAAAGCTCATCCTCGAAGAGCAACTGAAGGCACTAATTTGAGAATCAAGAGGAAGCAGAACTTAATGCGTACGCAGCAGTGATCCTTCCCTAGAGAGACAAAGTGTCCCGCTTCATCAGCTTGTTCTTTCCTGCGCCAAGCTAAATCTTAACCCTCTCCTTCCTCATCTGTTACCATCGCGGCATGCTCTGGGCTTACTAGGTGACTGTGATGGAAATAACTCGCAGGAACAGATGGCATTAGCACTGAACACATGATGAGGACTGTATAACACATGGTCAAGAGCTCCCTAAGCAAATGTTGAAAGTTTCCTCTGAGCCGATTTCAGCGTGGATAAGCTTCAGGAGTGACAGGCCAAGTGTGGAATCCATGCTCTAGAGATGCTCGACAGTTTATCGTAAAGCCACTCAAACACCCACTTAGCGTCCGTGCACATGTGAATAAAAGACAGAAGGAGAGGGAGAGTGATGGGAGATCGCTAGGGAGGGAGTGATAGGGAGAAATGCAAACAGACAGCCATGAAGAACAGGCAGAGGGCTGGATGGGTGGAAAGTAATGCCAGCATGCCACCCCAGGATGTCTGTGAAGCCATGTGATTTATGTGCCACTTGAAATGTGGTCAGCAGGGGGGGATGAAGAGGAAGGACTCATGATCCCCCTGATCCAGAGAGGGTCGATGGAGGCCTGGATCTGTATGTTCTTGAAGCTCCGCAGTCGACTAGAATTAAAAGTTTCTAAGCTGGAGTGTGGTTGATTTGTTCATCATGGTCCAGTATGAAGCCCTTTAATGACCTTTTCAGTAGTACAGCCAACATTCTCTTGGGCCCATTTGGGTTGTTGGCTTGCAGACATGGGCACGAAATGGCTATTAGTGTTTTGGCACCCACTGGGGGAGGAGTTATTCAGAAAACCATAACTGTTGACATTTGCCCATCATCGCCAAGGTACAACCAAAACACTTGACTGCCAATTGTCTTTGTACTCCAAGTACACACAGCACAAAAACACCAGTGATGAGAGGAACACACTTGTTGCACTAGGATTCCTCTTGCTGTCATAATCCAGGTTTTATCTTGAGGGTGGGAAAGTAAGACCTCCGAGGAACTGCACAAAAAACCGCAAAAACTTTGGTGGCCTGGACTAGCCTTTCTCAACTGGGGTGGCTTGGCTTTGTAAGGGATGCCCTCAACCAAGTGTTAAAATGTAGATCATTAAATAGAGATGAAAATGTCTCAGATGTCTTCTCTCCTGATATCACAACTCCAGTGTTTGGCTGAGCATATGAACAGACCTTCATTAATGTGCATTCTGCAGATATTATCCTTATTTTTCAGCTGACAGGTGTGCAAACAAGCAGAGCATCACTGTCACCATCATATCACTGGATCTAAGACTTCTAAGACCTTATCATTCAGTTTCACTTCAGGAGTGAAGAATGATGAAATTATGCTTTTATTGGTTTAACAAGTCAATGACACAGACTACAGCAGTGGTTCCCAATCTTATTTAAATGCTCCATGATACACCTCTATACATAAACAGGCATTATAAAAAATAGACATGTGGTCAGTTTCGCCTTTTGCTCACAAATTTCTTATTTTTTAAATAAATATCTTTTAACATTTTCTTTTCTATTCTTTCTTTAAAGGGTACAAAAAGATGGGGTGGATACTACAAGATCAAATTTCCCATATTTTATAGTATAAAAACAGCCAGAGAGACTGTTACTCAGGTAAAGTTAAAGGTGAGATCCTACACATGGTCAAGAGCTCACTGAGCAAATGTTGAAGTTTCCTCTGAGCTGATTTCTGGTATTGAATTGCATGTTTTATTTTGAACATGTAAAAAACAAATATGGGTAGTCACCATAAACAAAAACACACATATACCAAAACAAAGAAAAGAAGGTAAACTGTTAACGATATCTTGCTGACTTTTGGCTCTGATCTCCGCTTCCGATCAATCTCAGCAAAGACCCGATTAACTGGAGGTCCTAAAAAATAATCCTACCCGATTATCCTGTGGTGTGAGGTGTGTTAAGAGTCATTTTACCCCCTCAGAAGAGGATTGAAGCTGCCCCAAATTAAATTCCTATTTCAAGATTTAATAGTAATAACTAGTTTTAATATAATCATACTGAAGGTGAATTTTTTCCCGATTTTGTGGCGCCCCCTGGAGACCATGGTGCCCCTAGTATTTGCCCATATTGACTAATGGGCCAGTCAGCTCTTGTTGTCCACCATGTTTGTTTACATTGAAGTTACGTGTGATCACGAGAGATCACAAGCTGTGAGAGCAGAGGTGTTGCCTTCTTGGTGAATGAATTGGTTGGTTTGGGGTGTCCTTTTAAAAATCTCTATGTGTGTACCAGGCCTTAGTTTTGGAGCAAACATTCACCCTAATAAATACAAGAAAACAAGCTCAATATGTTGTCATGCAGAGATTTTTGGTGTGACCACAGCTTTGGATTATGGGGGTATACAGTCACTGCGTGAGCCTGCCTGATCCTTTTTGATAACCCACTCTGTGCCTTGAATTTGTGGGAATTGATTACATCAAGAGGCATATCACTGCAAGGTGGTCACACCAGTTTATCTTTTGGTGAATGTGGCTCATAAAGAACTAAGTGTTAAAGTGTAAAACTAAATATTATTAGTAAAAAACTTTAAAGCAAAAACTTTAATATCTATTATATCCTCCATATCCTCTAAACCAGTTTTCTTATCCATATTGTTAATGTTATTTAAAATATTACACCTTATTGATTCATTTCTCTTATCCTGGTCTATCACTGCACAATACTCCTAGGTAAAATAATTTACACTGTTAAATGTATTGTCATCATCACTGCTGTTTCCTGTAACACAGTCACTTTAACATCACTGTCACCTTCACTTTACAGCAGAATGGCTCAGGTGTCCTGTATGACACTTACTCTGTTAATTTTAGTTTTGATAACTCTAAATACCTCCACCTATTCTATTTTTTTTCTACTGTACAGTTTATTGATCTATATCTTTATATTATATGTCATTCTGTTGACCCTAATGCATGCTACTTTTCCCTTGTACTTACTCCTGTACTGCTGCAACACCTGAATTTCCCCTCTGGGGATCAATAAAGGATTATCTTATCTCATCTTATCTTATCTTAAAAACAGGCCCATGAAATGATTGTCAGCCCTGATAGAAATGTTGACCTGCAGCTGGACTCACCTATACAGCACTTCTAAGCTTGTCCCAATATGAGGTCAAAACAGGTTTAAAAACCCTGCATGGTGGACAATACAGTCTGGGTGTGGTCCGGGAACTCTTTCAGTGCTTCTGTACTTCACCTTATATAAGCTCATCTCTTACAATCATGCTAAGTTGTGCTACTGGCCGGGTCAAGAAGTCTCATTGAATAACCCAACTTGACCCATTTTCTCTTTGTAGCTGTTTTTAAGTGACGGGGTTTCACCTGCTCACATTTCAGAGCTCGTGGTTCAACTCACAGAAATTCGGGGTATAGCAGTGGCGGGTCCAGGACGGCTCACCCCATCATCAGATTTAAATTTACCCCTGGAGCAGAGCGGAGCGGCTGGATGAAGCCTGGAGCTGTCAGAGTTGTCACCGTCCTCCCGTCCTTCTCTTCGTCTCGTCTTCGTCTCTCCCCTCCTCGCTCCCTCCACTTGTCCCGTCATTCATCACCACCTCCGTCTTCTCTTCAGCTCCTCACATAGTGATGTCTCTTCTCCTCACATGTGGCAACTGGTGGATACTTTTATCCCGTTTTCCTCGCAGTATCATGGCTGTCTACATTTTCAGGATGCTTTTCCACAGAAGTATACGGAACATGAGCATGATGCAAGCATGCCCCTTATTTCAGCCGGGGCGTTAAATCATTGACGAGGGTCTCACTCTGCTTTTCCCCACTGAGACTTACATAAGCAAACACATGATAGCCCAACATGTTCACACTGCTGTTCTTTCATTCCTGATTTAATACATTGTACAAGGCCCTAAAAATAATTCAATTTGGAAACAAAAATCCAAATGATGATACCAAGCTCCCCTAAGGGGGTAGATTTTCTACCTGAGCCCAGTGGCCTGACCCGGTCATGGATTAAGACCGGGTTGAACAGTGGGTCCATCCCCCGACACTCAGGTTGGATCGGGCTGGGCCTCCTTTTCTACTTCCACCAAAAAGGCTGTATTTTTACCAGTGTTGTTGGTTGGTTGTCAATTTGTTGACAGCTTGCCTCAAAAAGTTATGAATGGAATTTAATGAAATTTTCAGGGTAGGTCAAAGATGGGGTGAAGACCAAGTGATTAGATTTTAGGGGTGATGCTAATCCAGATGTGGTTCCAGGATTTTTTCAATGGATTGGTAACAATGTAAGATAGGGCAGTTTTCCACACTTTAGCTTATAACTGAATAAGATTTCAACTGATTTTCAAGACATTTTCAGGGTATGTTGGTCATGGCACAAGGAAGACAGGAGTACATTCTGGTGGTGATCCAAATCCAGATGTGAATTTGGGAATTTTTTTAAATGATTTGTGGACATAGTGAGATACAGTAGGGCAGTTTTCCACATTTTTAACAATAAGTCAAATAACTTCTAAATGAATTTGGACAATATTTTACGTCCAATGTTGGTCAAGAATTTGCTAACAGTGTGAGCTAGGGCAGTTATAATTTTTTGACAATGACTGGACCGACAATGTTGAAAATACCTTGGCAAAGGATTTTGCTGTTGGAGCGCTGTTTTTATAAGCCTCCGATCAAACTCAGCATTATTTGGAGGTCCTAAAGATGATCTTACCTGATACTCCTGTGGTGTGAGGTGTTAAGAATTATTTAATCCTTTTGGAAGAGGATCGGACCATCTCGAGTTAAAATCGTAAATATTTTAAATGTTCATTATTTACAACCAGAAATCCTGATGCGTGTTGCTTAAGTTGCTCATATACACAGTTTAGCAGTAGGAATATCAGGTATAGACATTAAAATAAGATAAGCATATAATAGAAATCAATTAAGCAAAAACTGTAACATGAATCGTTAAGGCATTACAGGTTTTCCTTAAAGGGACAATGTGTAGTGTTTTAAGTAATTTATGAGCTAAAAACAGCGTCTACATTCATAAATATGTCCTCATTTGTGTCAAATTGCCTCTACCAACATTCTGACCTGTCATCCTGAGAATTTCTTATCAGTATTACCTTAGAATAGGTAAGTCCTACAGAGGCTTCCACGTCCTTCCGATCTGTATAAACTATGAAAAGCTGAGAGGGACATAAAGCAGTACGTAGTAATACTGGTTAAGGCTAAACGCGTTTTTGCTCAGAGTCAGACACCGAGAAGGAGCACAGCGAGATGCGCTTGTCACCGCCCTGGTAAATTTGAAAGCCGAACACTAATAATACACTGCAGTTTGCAGTTTGTTTGAAATAACGTACCTCTTCACCAGAAAGAAAACTCCATGAAGTGTTGGATGACATGTTGACATAGCTTCTAGGCACATACGGGCTACCGTAGAGTTCAGTGGTTGCAACACACATTTGAAAAAGCGAGGGAGCGCTATTCGTTTGAATGCATAGTACAGTTTCACCACCAGATGGGACAACAAACTGCACAGTGTGGCTTTAATGAGGGAAAAAATTAATAAGTAAAAGTGAGACTATGAGCAAAGACCAGTGAACTTTCCCAATTAACATGAACAATATCAACAATATGAGTATAAATTCAAAAGCACCGTTTGACAGTGAGCTGATTGCATTTGTTTAAGGGAGAATATAAGAAATACATATCAGTATTTACGTAATCTGAGCTTATTAGAACAAGAATGAACATGCACAGTGCAGAGTGAAGAACAGTGAAACCCGTTTCAGTCTCCAGGACCTGATGGAGCAGTGATAATACAGGGTGGAGGTATAAAGTCTGAAGGCCACAGGCAGGGATGACTTCCTGTGGCGCTCTGTGATGCATTGTGGAGGGATGAGTCTCACACTGAGCACATATATAGGTGAGCATTCCAATTAAACCATAATCTATACAGTAGAGAAAGAGTATCTTTCTTTGACTCCTGGCTTCGTGCATCACCTGTACATCAGTTCATCACTCTGTATGGATATGACTATGAAAATGGAGCTTGAGGGGGTACAAAGGAAAATCTCATCTGGAGAATTAACGCTGCCCAAGTGCAGAAGGAAGTCGAAGGTGTGGAGCAACAAGGTCTTTGGATAAAGCTATAGATGTGCAAGAGATACCTCTGAGCTTCAACTGTCTTAACTGATGACACTGAATCTGGAGCCTCTCACTGAAGGCCCATCAGTGTTTATCTGCTGTGGGTGTCCGGTCCTTCAGTTTGATGCTGACAGCTCGTCTTCATCAGCAGATTTCTCTGAGCGGGCAGCAACAGTGGACCCTCCTGTGCCAAGAACATGCCGAGCATGCTGGGAGATGTAAATGATCTGTTTCTCGACCTGTCTGCTCCGCGACCTTCGCCCAATCACCCCCAGCAGGCCGCCGCTGACCCGCTGACCTCGGCAATCGATAACGTGGACTTCAACACACTCAGACTTTCATGCAGATCTGAGTAAAAGAAAATTACATCTGCACATTTAAGCCCAAAAGAAAATGTAATGATGAGTGTTTAGAGCATTTAACTTTCTGCACTCCAGCGTAATTTTGACCGCACTTTTTAATTTAGTTTTAGTTATAGCATTTTGCTGAAAATATCTTTTAGTTTTAATCATAGTTTAGTCATCTAAATTGTTTTAATTTTAGTCTAGTTTTAGTTGATGAAATTTCACAACATTTTAGTCAATGAAATCTGCTGTAAATTTAGTCGACTAAAATATGAAGCATAAAGTGTAAGGTATTTTTTATGTTTCCTTGAATTTCTGAAGTCGTGTTTTACACTTAGATAAAATGATACATCTAATAACCCTTTACTGAATGCTATTAAAGTTTGACTGAATAAATGAACAGAAACAATTGAACTTTTGTGTGAAATGCAGTCACCTTTATTTAGGCTACCTGGCAGAGTTACAATACCAGAACTGACAACAAACAGTGAACCTGCTTTACATGAATATATCAATTTATAATGAGAGTAGCTCTGATTGGATCGCTCCACAACTTATCCCACCACCACCAAGCTAAGGCAGCTGTGATTGGATGTCCCTCTTAACTCATCCAACCTTTCCACACAACCAAAGTAGCTGTGATTGGATATATTCCTAACTTGTCCCTACTTTCTACATGACCCAAATTAGGTCTGATTGGATTAAGTCTCTGTCAAACATTTATGACTAGTTTTCATGTGTTGACAAAAATGTCAGTTCATTTAGTTTTAGTTTTTGCACATGTGCACTTGTTTTTATTACTTATTGTCTAGTTTTTTTCAGTGGAAAAAAGGTAATTGATGAAAACTATGATGAAAATAAGTAGTCAACAACATCAACACTGCTCCACTCTGTAACAAAAGCCCTCAGATGACATAATTAAGCTAAAGATGTCTAATTTCTTCCTCTCAGAGTGTTCCCATCAGCCGCTCCTCCTCAAACGTTCACACTAACACACACACGGTCACACACTCACAGTCCCACACACACCTGCTATCACAGCAAACCGCTAACCGCCAAGGATCACAGACTCCTTTTGTCAAAGAGGGAAATTAGCGCTGGCTCTCACTCGTTAGAGACCCATTGTAGCATTAGCACATTGTCATGGCCGCTGAGCCTCTTCACTTTAGCGCCGCAGCACTTCTGCTTCAACATTTGTCCCCCGAGAGGAAACACATTACCATATGAAACATCCTCCACATCTGAGGTTTAGTGGATGCTGGAAATATCTCCCAACATTTTTAGTTTTGATTTGAAATTTGACTTTTATTAAAGAGGAGTCTCGAGATGATGCAGCTAGTTTTTAGTGGGCCTTAATACAAAGAAAATGTGTGAAGTCTGTGGGCCAGACTGAGTTTGTAGTTCACTTTTGTCCTGTCTGTCGTGATCAAATTATAATTTGAAACACTGATAGAAAGATATCATAAGAATACCAAGAAAGAAAGTCTAGATAAGTTTAGTGTAGATTAAATCAGATTAGACTGGATTAGTCTGCAGGGAGGCCTTGAGGTGCCTACTGGGACGTCCCGTTAACACCATCGAGCTTGACAAAGATAACCATTTTTAATTTGAACTTTATATTTGCAAACAAATTGTGCTTACATCAATACAAAAAAACAAAAATTGTAATGTGTGTCACATTTTAATACTGTCTATTTTATATCCAATTTTGACCTGCAGGGGGTCAAAGTTCACATTTTTTCATGCTGTGCTGACCACACGTCTGTTGCACCACTGGTGCAAACCAGAGCCCTTACAGACTGTTGTACATATCAGTTAAGTTTAGCAGCTAAACTATTAAAGATGTTCATAAGTAAAATGTTCTCATATAATTTATTCATCAATTTTATTAATTATTGAGAGAAGTCATTAAAAGTTAAAGGTAAACATACAGCTCATACGTAGCCTATTATGCATAGTATTAAATATTTTAAGGTAAACTATTAAAAAAATGCACACAATTTAGAAACATTAAATCAAATAAGTAGACCCCCATTATACTCCTCACCTCTTTTGTTGCTCCCTGGCCCAGAAAGGTTGGTGACCCTGGTTTAGACTAATAGATCAAATTAGATAAAACTCTGGTGTCAGGACACTTAAAAATATTTATTTCCATGTTTTTAGGTCTTAATTGGAGTTCAAAGGATATTGGATGGACTTAAGGAAGTTGGGATAGAAAACAGGGTATAATCACATGGGGGGAAGATCTCAGGCCACCGATGGGAACACCAGCCTCTTCACATTCGGTATGGGAATATTGATATGGAGTCAAAAATATCGATAGTTTCACAAGTTTTGCTGACTTCAGTCTTTCTTTCTTCATTCTGAGGCAACGCCACTTTCTGTGTCATGTCAGAACCAGAATCAGAATTAGAACTGGTATTTATTGCACATACAAGGAATTTGACTTGGCAAATCGGTGCAAAACAATCAACATAAAAGAATAAAGATAAGGGTCAGGAGGAATAAAATGAAGTATAAAAATAGGTAGAAAATAGTGCAAAATTGGCTTGGTATATATAAAAAATATGCAAAATAAACAATATGCACAAAAAAGAACAAAAACACAACCCAAAAATATATACAAAAGGTGTGGTAAAGGAGCTGTACATATGAGTACTGAACTTTTTAACAGTTAAAATATGATATAAATATAGATATAGATATTGATACAGTGTGCGTGTTTATAAGATAAAAACTTCAGTTTTTTGTCAAATTAGAAATGATGGAAAGAAAACACAATTTTATGGATTGTTACTCAAAAAGATCAGAATCAGAATCAGAATCAGAAATACTTTATTAATCCCCAAGGGGAAATTCGGTAAGCAACTTCCACAGGCTGCTTGCGCTGTTAACGCATGCGCACTGACAAAAAGATATTGTAAAGCCACATTTTAAATAAGGTAGATAAATAAGGAGCTTTTCATTAATGAAAAAAGTTTTTTTTTAAAAATCATAAATATTCTGTGTGCATTACAGGAAGATTAACTGGTATCTGAAATAATACAACACAAAGTATTGATATTGGTAAAGTACTGATTCGAAAAATTCTGGTATCGCCATCACTACTTTAAATGAAGTGATCCAAAAGAACAAACTTCCCCCAAAGCATTCCCAACATTATCTGGAGAATGATTGTCAAAACAATGGAGAACTGTTTGAGAGATTTCTCCATAATCTTAATTTTCTCCCCCAACAGGACAGAAACATGCTTGTTAGGTTTACTATTGACTGTTAAATGCCCTCTTTATCCCTGAAGCAGACCCCTTTGATACTACTGTCACGTACAAATGTACAATTTTTAGACATTTTGATATGTTATTTTTTTTCATCGTACATTTCCCCATGCTGTTTTAAAATAGACGGTTATAAATTGATGTGACTGTAATGGTAACGGTATTAAAGCAGGTAAAATGTCCACAGACTAAGTGACAAGCCTCATTGACTGCCTTTATTTATTGCAGTGAGAGCTGATCTTTGTGTTGGATTTACTGTAAAAGCCCATTACTAACGTACAACAAATACAATAAATACCATATACAGATCTAACAACTCTGCCAGCGAGGTTATGTTTTTGCTGACATTCGTTAGATTGTGAAGAAGATATCTTTAAAAAGCAATTAATGGATTTAGATTAAATTTTCAGGGAATGTTGGTCATGGCACAAGGAAGAACAGTTAAGATTTTGGTGGTGATCTGAGTCCAGATGCAGAATTAGGAATGTCTTAAAGGTTTTATTAACATTTCGAGATAGGGCAGTTTTCTATATTTTTGCAAAAGTTTTGGATGATATATTTAGAGCGTGTTGGTAATGGCAGAAGGAAGCAGTGATTACATTTTGGTGGTGATCTGGACCCAGAATTGGATCCAGGATTTTTTTTAAAGATTTGTTAACAGTTTCAGTTTTCCACATTTCCAGTTTACCACGTTTGCTTACAACTCATTTCATAATGTTGGAAATGCCTTGGCAGAGGTTTGTGTTCTTGGAGTACTTCTAATCTTCCTGATGCTTTTATTTGAAGCAAAACTAGCTGCCATCTGCCACTTTCTACTTTGTTATGTCCGCCAAGGAGGTTATGTTTTTGCTGGTGTATGTTTGTTTGTTAGTTTATTAGTCTGTTATGTTGTTTATTTGCAAGATTACGCAAAAACTACTGGACTGATTTTGCTGAAATTTTCAGGAGATGTTGATTGACCCAGCTTAAAAATGATTAGATTTTGTTGGTGATCCAGATAACCACCATTAGCGAGTGATCATTTCTACTCAATAACTGTCTAACTAATAATGAAATCAACATGGTTCTGAGTGCTAGGTGTGGGTTTTCAGGGTCATGAATCATATTATGATGGTAACTTTATCATGGAACTATTGCTTATAGATGTAACAGCAATATGTGAGCTACCTTGGCGGAGGTTTGTGCCCTCCGAGTGCTTTCTAGTAGTGAAAATAATCAGCTTCCAAATACATGAAGGCACCAGACAGGAGGTTCATGAATATCATAAAATGGCAAAATCAACTTTAATCCTCCTTCTAAATCCACTGAGAAGCCCTTTATAGATCTGATAAACATTAATCTCCAGATTTCTTCTCAATAATCAGAGCTCTAAAAAGAGAGCAGAAGCAGATCTGAACCTGCCCTCTGGAGTTTATATAAGACCTGATCTAAAAACCTTCCTACAGTGTGAAGACTGTGACATGTGTTGGTAATGTAGAGGCAGTAAGAGGGTCAATGGCCTGTGGCTGAGAATATGAGTTAGCTCAGTTTTGTGCATGTGTGTATGTGCATGTGGAGAGGTGTTGAGTATAATGTTCAGCCTTAGTTTCAAGGTCACCGGCTCCAGTACCCCCCCACACACACCTTACAATGACACACACATATAATAACACACACACACTGTGACACACACACTGTGACACACACAGGATGGTTATAGCGGCGCTGACAGACGTGTGTGACCAGCTGAGGCCGTGCGGCAGTTGAAAGCTCTGAAAATGTCGTCCCAACACTTTTGAACATCAGCAGAGAGAGAGAGAGACATCTGTAAACAAGAGGAGAGAGCAGACTGAGGATTACTGAAAATGTTCAGGACTCGTCATCGATCTGCTCGACAAATAACCTGTTTAATAACTTCACTTTACATCTCTTTAAATAACTGCATCAGACCATTCACAGGGTGCACAGGATATTTTTTTTAAAGTTGTCAAACAATTCTTTTCTTTTTTATCAAAATAGTTAGAAAATCTAAATTTTGCAGCCAACGTCGGTGTTTAACTTGGAGTATATATAGAAAACTAGAGTTGATTTAATTTTTGAAGGACACAAACAAATATTTACTCTGATAGACCTTTATAAATCATTTTTATATACATAATGATTTATAACCAGAGGCTTACACCAATGTTTTTTATTCAACTGGAAATTCTTAATTTCAATTCTAAAATTAATTTAACAGCTTCAGTAAGCATTAAATTAATACCATGAAGTTTTTTTGTTTCTTTTTTCTTTTTTAGATGACAATTTTTGATATGCATCAATAATCAAAAGAGGAAAACATACCTAAAAATATATTTTTGTACTCAGGCATGAAACAACTCCTTGACTTTAGTTTCAGTGTCTGTAATTACATTAAGTTTGAAAGAATTCTGGAGTTATCATTTGCATAGATATATTGAATATAAGTTTGTATTTATGTATATATTTTGCAACTCTTTCTGCATTTATTTATACATTTTAGCAGATTTTCTGCAGAAACTGAAAGTTGAAACAATCTATTGTGTCAGTAAAAAAGACTGTATGGAAATACCAGTTTCAAGATATGAATAATAATTTTAACACATGCTCATTGTGTATATATAAACAATAATAGTAATAGAAAAAATTATAATGATTCTCTCGCTCTTGAACATAATGGTAATGTGATAATAATTATTAAATCAAATAGTAACATACAACATAATACATGAAATTATCCTTTAATTTGGAATCTGAAAATAAGTTTTAGTCAAACACTTTACCAATTATAAAAATCAACATATTTTTTTGACATCCATTACAACAATTCTTTTAGAGTTAATTAACAAATCAATCGACCTTTCAACACAGCTTAAAAATACCAAGGACTTGCATTGAATATCTTAGTATTATGTAGATTTAAAATGATAATTATTATCACTTAATAAAACCAAAGCTTATTGTGCCACTGGGAGGGTATTTTATCAGTAAAGCTGGTGTTTGTCATTGTATTAAACCTTAAAAAAGCTCTTTTTCATGATTTAAGTGCAGCACACGTTGGACTTTTTGCTCGGTTTTAGGTGTGCCATGGGTGAAACTAGTTAGAAAGGCTTTGGTCTTGGTTGTATATTAATGTGTTTGAGTTTTCAGCACAGTCTGAGTGCATGTGGACTCCTCTGTCCATCCGCCCGTCTGCTTCTCGTTCTCTCGTACCTTGTAAGACGAGCGTTTGGGTTTGTCACGGTCATGCGCCAAATTCCACCTAACGTCCAGCACCTGGCTGTTGACAGTCACGGGCCGGCTGCCATTTTAATTGGTGCTCTCTCTCTGCACACAGATGGATCAAAGTCTTTGCTGGTGGTGAGCGGCTCTATAAATACCTGCTGTGAATAGCAGCAGACGAGGCCGCGCTGTGATAATGTTCTCATTACAACAGGCTTTGTGTGCATGCGTGTACAGGAATGTGTGTCTGAATGTGCGGTGGGAACGTGTGTACATCCTCACAGAGGTTTGTGAGTGTGCACTGTTACAGACAGATCCATCCGAGCTCTTTCATGCTTATTTACCCTCTAGATTTTATAGACTCAGATCTGTGTGCAGTGATTCTGCTGAGCCGGGTCTCTCTGTTTGTGTGATGGTGTGAAGCCGACAGGTTTCAGCACCTCACTGACGCTCACTCGGCCTGATTCTCCCCTCTGGACGATCCAACTTCTGCTCTTCAGTTTCTGTGAGTCTGTCGCCTTGAAGACGATGATAGGAGACATGCAAGACGTTCATCACACTGCAGTTTGTGCAAAGTTTTTCAGCTGGAACTGTTGGAGCCTGTGGCTACTGATACTGTCTTTTTTAGGTCGTTTTAAACAGCTCTATTCACTTTATATCAACCTTTATTCATTGAAACATCAACCATAAAACATTAAAGGTCCATGTCTTGGTGTGTTTGACAGTTCACATCATGTCCCAAGTGCTTGTAAGTTGGTCAACAATCACGTCTGCCGTGTTTTGCACATGCGCCCTCTTCAGAAAATTACATGAAGTGCTCATCTTAGTCTAAAAACAGATGACGTAACGTAACGTAAAAAAAAAAAAAAATCACAACAAGCAAACAGGACCATTTGCTTGTTGAAGAGGTTATCTGATGACTTTTGGCTAACACTACCCATTGACTCCCAGTGTTTGAGCTAAGCTAATTAGCTGTGGGCAAGCTTTGCCCGTCTCATTCTTGTTATTGAACACACAGCCAGAAGAATGGTGTCTATCGGCTTGTAATGGACTCAGGAGTGAGGCAAGCATGAAAAAAAAAAAAAAAAAAGTTTAATGCTGGACTGTCCATCTGCTAAAACCTGCAGAAGTGAGACTGTAGCAATAAGGTCTTGCTTACCTTTTAAAGAGAAGTAGTTGGGTATCATTATGATCAAGTGAAAGAACATATTTTCATGAAATTTCCCTGTCAGATCAGCATTTACAACTCTTTAGTAAATCTAATATTGGTTGAACCTTTATTTTTCGGGTTTGTCCCTAAAGGGTAAATTAGTTTTTACCAGCCTCAGTACTGCTGTTACCAATACTTATAATCCTAAAACAGAAAGTGAGTGAGAGCAGAGTAAACAGGGTTTTGGGCAGTCCCATGGATCTCCTGGTTGTCCTGATCCCAGAGCAGCTGGAGAAACAGGAGGTCACCGGGGATCAGGCTTTCCCTCCAAACAGCTGGACAAACAGACTCAGACTGGTGTCTCACACACACACTGTCCCCTCACTTTAGTGTGTGCACCGTATGACAGTGTCTACGTACACGCTCAAAAATCCTGTCCCTGCAGACGGTGTTAGTAAAACTCACAGCGTGTGAAAAAGTTTCCAGACGGGTAGAAGATGATAAATGGGCATTCATCACTCCTGCGTCTCCTGTGAAGTTAACCTTCAGGTGCAGAAAGAAAACCAACCACTGAGGAATTTAAGGGGTAAACTTCAGGATCCGAAAGTTAATTTATGGAAGCAAATATTCCATTCTTAGATCGATGGATTGAGTGTTTCTTTGTGTGTGGAAAGATGACGACTGGCCTTAAATGATCTCCTTCAGTTCATGTTCTCCTCTGTCATCCACATTAATCCCTCATTCAGTAATTCTGAGGCTTGTTTACAACAGCATGAAGATACAAAGTGTGTTTAAATATTTTGACAATCCAAAGAAAAACCCTCTATCTTCTGCTTTATCATGAGGTACAATGATAATGAGGTAGTTTATGGTTTGTTTTTTACAGTAAGTAGCTGTAGATATTACGGTAAAATACTGTTGAGTTTACAAAAATCAGTTGAAGTGTAGGTAGACAAATGAGTGTTTGGGCTGATTGATGGATGGATAAGGGGATGGATGGATGCTTTAATAAATAGATTGATAAAAAGATGGATGCTGTATCGATGTGTGGATGGTTTGATAAATTAATGGATTGGATGAACAGCTGGATGGACGGACAGATAGACGCATGGACAAACAGATAGATGGACGACAGCAGTTTTAATCATATTACTTATAGATCAAAGCATTAGGATGATAAAATAAAAAGATATACATAAAAAGAAGTAAAGTGGACCACAGAAAGTTCTGAGGAAGAATTTTGGATGATTATTTTGTAGTTAGCTGAGTGAAGAATGAACACCAGCTCAAAATAATATTATTGATTCATTTGAGATAAGATGGTTGATTGAACTACTTCCATGACAAGAACTGACTTTCTTCAGATAAAATTTAAATATAGATATTTGCAGTATGGACATGTGTGTCGCTAGTAAACCATAGAGATCATTTTACATGTTCTAAAATTACTTGATTTTTATTATTTTCCACTCTCTTTATGTTGTGGCTCACATATTTAAACTCAACATTTTTGTTAGGAAAAATTGACATTCCCAAAAAAAAGAACTATGGATAAAAAATATGTACAAATCACATTAAAAGGTACAAAGTACTTTTATTTCAGCTGCTAAGTCTAGAATAAATCTGCGTTATCACACAGTCCGTAACAGTTTATCAAACAATGGTGAGGGGGTGTGGCCGTGCTAACATTTGTTGTGTGTGTGTTTGTTGGCGGACATATGTGCCAGGTTTGTACGTCCTGTTTCCAGGGGGGATCATTAACGTGTAACGACATTGTTCACAGCTTATCAGAACATTTAGGTCTCACCATGAGATGTCTGCGCCCAAGGCGGATCACCACGCCGACCATGACAAAGACGGATTGAGCCTCAGAGAGGGAGGTCAGGGGGCTGAAGAATGGAGAGGAGTGGTCGCCCCAAATACCCTAACTAAATTTAGGGGGACACCGGGTGCAGTTGAAATGAGCAGGGGGACAAAAGGGTGGGGGTGAGGGGGTCATTGGAAGATTTTTGGCATGTAAGCCCTCAGAGCCCTGGGCTCTTACCCTCCACCTGATCTCCTGCAGAGCCAAAGACGAAATCTTTTCAGATGAACGCTGACGGCATGTGATGTGAGATTTACAACAAGTTTCCTACCCCTGTCATCGCGTAGATCATTTGTTCCTGTGCTCTTACACAACCTGAGGAACCTTACAGACTGGTAACCCCGATGATGACGGACTTTTGCCCTCATTCTAACAAGTTTTTACCCAAAAAAGAAGCAGAACCCATGGTTAATTTGACAGTTTGTGTGGTTTGGTCAGTGTAGTGGCAAAGTTAATAATTAAAATCTAAATTATGATTTGTTTCCCAATTTTTGGCTGTAAATTGCTTTAAACAAAGACAAAGAGGGGCTTTTTAAAGGACTTGAACCACAGCAGAGTGTGGCAGTCTTCTCTGGGAGCTTGTTGGGCAAACAAACTCCATTCTGGTACCATTTTGTGCAGCCTCTTGTTGCTTTAGGCTTCTCTCAATTACTAACTGTTGTCTTGTGGTAAAACTACCAATGGTCTCCTCTGTGAGTTAAATCAATCAGGCCAAATCAAATAGGAGGAAAAACTCTTTTATTTTCCAAGCCATAACCGAGCTGAACGTAAGAATGAACCAACTTGAATGACTTTATTTGTGTTTTTGGTTTTTTTTTTGCCATTTTCGTTGGGTATGGCTCCATTACTGGTTTGCCCACTGATGTTTTCCTTGCATAATGTGCTCCAGTGTTTTTGTTGTTGTGACTGACTATGCGTGATTGTATATAAATGTCCTTTTTACCTGGCTGCAAAGCAAACTTCCCTGAGAGGACAATAAAGTTGAAGTTGAAGGTGAACCTGAGGATAAAACATCACTGATATCAGGTCAGGGTCAGGTCAGGTGTGAGAGCATTTGCCAGTTAGGTAATTCACCACATCAACCCAAGCCCTGTATTGCTGTGGTCACCATCGTCTAGGCCTGTGCCAGGCCAATGCTCAATCTCTCCAGGTATCCTCTAAGCTAACCCTGGCACCCATGATGCGATGAGCTGGATCAGATTTAGGAAAGAGCACCAGGTTCCCATAGAAGCACAGCTGCCACTCCTGTATCCAGTGGCTGACCCTTCCCATTCGCCACCCTCCTGAGCATGGCAGGACACATGGTCCTGCCAACAATATGCGTGGAAGGGAAGATGGCATGAAAGAGTCCAGCCAGCCTCTAGTCAGTGTCCGGGCGTCATGGGAGTATAGCAAGACTGAGTGGACCCGGGACTTAAAGACCCTGGCGTTCGTCCACATGCTCTGATACCGTGAGCGCCGTGAACTCTGATATCACTGCCATGCATGATGGCTGAAGACCATAGTAAGGGTGATAATGAGGTACATTGCAGGACTATTAATCACATTTGTTCTTTACCAAATTTCTATTTCTAAAGTTTTGATCAAATTAAAACCTATGCTATCATTTGCTTCATAAATGCAGTCTCTAATCAATCACGGGTGTGAAAAGACTAAAACCCAGCGAGTAGGCTGAGCTACATAACAAAACAAATGAGGCAAATGTCTGTAAATTATGAACTAATGAAAAACTCATTAGGGCTGTCACTTCTCCCAAAAATCATCTCAATCAGTGTTTGAGCGCACTAATAATCGAAGATATTTGAGAATTGGAATATTGGTGAGAAGGGAGCATAAAACCCCAGTAGGGGAGCACAGCATTGTGTGTGTCTAATCCTACACTGTTAGAAGGTTGTTGTAGATTTTAAAGTCACTTACTGACAACAAGATACCAGTAAGTGACTTAGCATTACTCTGTGTTAATTTACAGCATTATCACTGTATTTCTATTATAGTTTTACTTCTGTATTTTTATAAGTTCATATAATCACCATATTTAATTCTACATCTTTTTTTGATGCGTTTTTAATTACAGTGAAGTTGCTGTATTTTAGTTTATATTACTACATCTTTTACAGTTTTGCTGATCATGTATAAGCAAGATATCATTTTGTAAATAAAAGAAATCACATACACACATTTTTATCCAATGAAATGCATTTACTCAAACATTTGTTTCACCCAAAAATGTGAAACAATTACTAAAATAAATCTCGCCTGCTATTGGTCAGTTTTCCTGGGAATGAAAATGGAATTTTCTCTGGATCCGTTGTCCTTTTAGGTATTTTACTGTGTAGACATTTTATAGTAGGAAACTGTGGAATTAATGATGAAATGCTGTAATTTTACAGAAATCAGTTTCATTTACAATAATTAACTGTATAGATTTGCTTACAGTAGATAGCTGTAGATATTTTGGTAAAATACTGTTTAGCTGACAAAAAGCATTGTATTGTACATATCTATCTATATATATATATATATGCACACACATATATACTGTATGTAACTCTCTGTTACATTGTCTGGTGCTGCTCTGGAGCCAAATATCTCTGTAGAGTGACACCGATAGCACATCTTTACAGAACTTTTTGGGTGAATTCACTGTGAAAAGAAGTTAAAAAGAGCTAAAAATCTGAACTTGTAAGAATAACTTTTATAGAGCTTTGGAGAAATCTTTGTAGAGGGAGTACGTTTGTTTAGGTGATGTGCACTCAGCGCTGACATCAGCCTCCAAACTCTCCCCACAATCCTGCAGCAGCACTTCCCTTCACCGAGGATCTGATGTAACTCCCTCACAGCGTCTGGGGGGGGATTAAACGGATCTGCTCCATGTACGGCGAACTGTCCGTGCTGACTGATGGAGAGTTTCTGCTGTAAAAAGGAGACCTCAAAGAGGTTTGCATGTCAGCATGGCAGGTCAATTTATAGAGATCCATCCAGCAGCTCCTCACTCACAGATTCAGGGAGAAACCCAATCTGTACAACTGAAAACACACACAGAAAACACACACTTCACTCTCTAGGATTTAATATCTAATCTGACATGTGAACAGATTAGGGGTAACCTGAGTCCAAAATTTATTTAGATTACAGCAAATAAAAGAAAATGATTTTTCAGTGACAGTTGAAACTGTTTTCATACAAACAAAATTACAAACATGTTTTTGGTTAATTAATATATATGCCCATTGCACATGTTGAATGGTAAAATATCATATAAACATTTGATTTAGCCTTTTTTCCTCTTTACCACAGCTCATTATAAAACTAAGGGGAATAACTTGACAAGTTTGGTGACGTTTTAAACAATATTTGGATTTTATGATGGTTTTAATAAACGGGATTTAAGTTTGGATTTCAGTTTCAATGAAGTCCGAAAAACCCAAAACAACAGAAGATTTGGTATCTACGAGTTTGTGCTGCTCAGTTACAGCAAAAATCATGCACTCTATTATTCTGACAAATATTAAAATCACGATTGTAAACACGATTACAAGTTGATTTTACGTTATGCACCACATGCAACACTGGTCCTTGATGCTCTATCATTTTCGACATAAAAAGACGTGATAAATTAAAATAAAAGTGAAAAACAAACACTAAAAACAATGCAAAATGGAAAAAGACGGAACAAGTGCGACAGGCCATGTGGCACAGTAGTCTTTAATTCCCCATTACTCAGTGTTCTTAGTTGTGTGAGACAGTAATCAAGATTAAAATTTGATTAATTTCCCTGGCCCTAGTGAGCGAATAAGGTTATAACTGCAGATGAAGCAAGAAAGTGGATCTTCGGAGATATTTGTTAGGTTAGTTACTGTTTCAGAGATTAAAAACTTATTTTAAATCTGAATTAAGTAAACATTTCTTTACGATGAATGCCCCAAAACAAAATAAAGCCTTTAAAATATTTATGAAAACATTATTTATTTGTCAACTTAAGAATTAGCGTTGTGATAAAATGTTAACACATTAAACAACCTTATAAAATTAAGATTTACAATAATCAAAAATAATGTTTTAGAGCCTAATCTGCATCTAAAATGATGTATAGTGATCCTATTTGTCAGTAGGAACATTTAATGTTGACCATGATTTAGTAGTTAAAAGGCTTGTTGGGAAGTTGATGTAACTAATACAAAAAGCTTTGTTAGTTATTTTGCCTTCTTGATACACGTTTGCCCTGAAGAAGGCTTTTCGTAACAGTAAATAAATTGAAGGAATCATTTTTCTCCATCAAAGCAAAGTTTAATTATACATTTATTTATTTAAGGGTGCCCTTCATGACACTCAAGGTCACCTTACAAAAAGGAAGTTAAGTTCACGTTGAGGCAGAAGGTTTGTTTTATCCCAGGCATCATCTGGTGTTTCTAACTGAAATTTCTTATCCAGAAAAACACTAGGTTATGCAGCTTATTGAAATGTGTGCTATCCAGTCATTACAGGTGAATTAATTATTAAAAATGAATCTTCCTAATATTCCTCTTTTCCTGCATGTATGTGTGATTTTGGCGTCCTTCACAGCGGCTCATTTCCTCACATGTTCTGACCTCTGCGGCAGGAAACATGTTTTGGTGTCAGCGATCATTTAAACACACAGACTGACAGAAAACAAACGTCAGCGTCACTGAAAATGTAAATCATTATAACTTGGTGAAAGCTGTCGAGGCCCCCGGGAGCAGACGGAGGAGGAGCGGGGGGTTCGCTGCAGTGTGAGCGTGGAGAAAGCTGCCATTCATCATTTTCAACTAAAATATACAAGCTGAGGCTTCCTGCTCGGGCTCCATGAGACGAGCTGAAAATAAAATATCAGATTTTTAACAACAAATGTCAGTTTCTGATTTTAATCTTTTTTTTTGCCCTCTCCTAGAAAAATCTCCATAATAAATGTCATAAATTACTTAAACGAATTTTACTTTAATTTCATCAAAATTCGCACAAAATGAACTGATGTGCCCTCCTGGATTAAAGCGCCGGCTGTAATTTTTATCCAGTTTTCAATGATTCTTATAGTCTACAGTGACACTGAAAGCTGCCGCATTTTCACCATTTTAGTTGCCTAGTTGCCATTCTATTGCCATGTTGTATTAAATATATTTTATATTTTTTAATACATTTTTATATTTTTATGTTGTTTATTTTATTCTAGAGTGTTTTTATTCTACCAGCCTCCTTTGGAGCAGAAAGAGTTGAGGGCCACGAGCTAGGCAGCAGCTGGTACATCTATGCTACAGAGATTAGCATAGATGCTAACAGCTTCACTAGCAGCTTTGGACCACATTTCTTTATTAAATGAAGAACAAATCACACAACAAACTTCTCCATAGTAGGGATATTTCTGCTCCACTTTCAACATGTTTTGCCGAGAGTTTGTTCTACAAATTGGCTCATGTTTTGTCCTTAACACTGTGGCAGTAGCACCCGCCTACTACATTATCTGATTGGCATGTAATGCATGTGATTGATGGGACGATTGTCTAACTACCTGTCCAATATTCTTTTTAAAGGTTCTGCCTGTTCCCGAACACTTTCTATGGGCTGTTGCCCAGATGGGCTAGTGAAATATATTGAACAGTTCATCTGGTTAGGCCACATGTGGCCCCTGGGCTCCCAGTTCCATCCCTGACCTAAAGCATGTTTTAACGTAGTATTACTTAAACAAAGGGGCTTCTTAATGCGTTAATTCTAATGTACAATGACTACAACACTGTTTTAGAGCTTGTTAAAATGTACCAAATCATGTAGAGCTTGAGGCCTCTACAGCAGAAATGTAGCACCTAGCTACTGTGACAGTGCTTTCCTTACAGGATCAGAGCTGATTGTCATAGCTGTGGCTAATGTATTTACGATTAACATGTACCTCATGACAGTGGTTCTCTACCTGCATATTTTTTTTATCTACCCTGGAGGGGGGGTCCATAATCTTCTTCTACTTCTTCTTCTCCTTCATCTTTGTTTGTTTGTGACGCTTGCTTTATTTCAAGTGCTAACCTGAAGTTAATGAGTTTTCCCACAACACCTTCCTGCAGAATGGTGTTTGCCCACTGATACAGTAGGGGGCTCATATTTTGAAAAGGTTGCAAATCGTGTTGAGTCTGTATTATACAGACTTAAATAAATGAACTACACTTGTGAAACAGATGTATTTAAAGAAACAATAGTCCTGTTACCCTCTGTAGTTTAGGTAGATCCAGGACTCTGTCACATTTGAGTGAAATAATCCTATTTTTATAAATGTCATAGGGCGATTTTTATAATTTATTTTAAAGGACCCCTTGCAAGTACACTATGGACCACTAGGGGTCTGCGGACCCCTGGTTGAGAACATTGCCTTATGTAATCTTACTTCAAAAACACAGAACTGTCCCTTTAATATAAATGCACAAGATTTATGCAGGGTTAAGTCCAGATTTATGTGTAATAAATGAAATGCTCTTCAGACTTCAGGCCAGAGAGAAGCTTCACAAGCTGTCAGCTGAAGGTTGTAAATTTTCTGACATCATTGCCGTGGTGATCGCCATTACAAGAATTGAATTAGGAAAATACTGTTAATTTCACAAACCGTGGACGGGACAGAGCCGCCCTGCTGCGTGATTCATGCTACAATGAGAGTGTTCTTTTACGCAGAAACGCTCCCCAGCTAAACTCTCTCTTTCCACCGCCGTCTCTCACGCTCTCCTCTCTCTGCTTCTCCCTCTGGAAGGCCGAGCTGCTCGGGACTCGTCCACAAAAGCCGGGGGGGTATATTTACTGCATGTAGACACGTGAAGGTCAGACGCGTAAAGTGCTCCTGATGGCTTTGCCAAATGGCGGCTCTCGTCGTCCTCGCCAGACTTCAGCGAGGAGCAAATGTCATCCCGGCCATCCGGGGCTTGTATACGCCTCCCGAAACGGCCACAGTGAGAATTCAGGGCGACTCGGGGAGGTGACAAAGAGCGGTTTGTGCTGACATCTCAGGAGTGATAATAAAACAAGTTAGACCGCTGCCCTGAGAAGACTGCACGGGCCGACTGTTCGGGGCTGCAGGAGGAAAAAGAAAAGGGGGCCGGAGACGCTCTGTGAAGCCGAGCAGCCGTAAAGGGACGTCTGAGGCCCTGGAGTCATGTCCAGTGAATAATTCACGTTGAAAAGTTTTTTCCTCCTTAATTTTCAGTCTGGCAGCCTTTTCCCCCTTTAAATAATTTAGGGCTTGTTCCTTGGGAGCAGTGGGCACGGGGTATGAATCATCCCCCGTCAGCCCGAGCCTTGCTCAAGAGCATAAAGCTCGACTATCAGCGACGTCTCGCTGCGAGTGTAAATAGCATCATGACCGCTGTGTTCTCATGGAAATACTGTGAACTCCAGAGGTTCAACTATGTTTCTGCATCGGCCTGAATGGATGGAACATTCTAGAGAAACTGAATGTGTTTCCCTGCTGTAGTATTTAAACCATAGGGCTGTCAGGGTTAACACGTTAATTATGAGCAGTTATGATCTGAAATCAACACAATCAGCTAAATTAAAATTTTAACTAGTTTGCGTGCTATAGTCAGTAACACATTTATTTACATAATTAATTATATGTACCCAAAAACATATGAACCTGCACCTAAACCTGAACTAACATTTTTCTTTTTTATAATTTCACCAAATCAGACTGTCTTATATCTTAAAAAGATCCATCAAATGTAGGTTTGTTGGGGTTCCCCAGTCTTTTGCTTTGTTATTTTCAAGGTTGTAGGTTTGAAAGCTTGGGTACCCCTCTTGTCATTAATGGTTTTAAACCTCACTGGTGCAGTACTCAGTCAATTAATAAATCTAAAAGTCAAGATCATACATCATCAGGCACCATTAAGAAATGCTTTACATGAGCAATATGGACCCAGAAACGTGTTTTGTGTGGGGGTTGAGGTAAGGGGTAGGGAGGTTGTATTGGTTAAAATGAACTGATTATGTGAACACTGTTTCATGTTTTTCCTTGTGTCTTCGCCTTGTTGACAATTTGTATTCTTGATGCTCAAAAAACATACTTAAAAAATAACAATAAATGTAACACAGAGACGCAGAGTCAAATGGCTGATTGAGTTCTGCCATAAAGTTGCAGAAGGCAGACCTGCATTACAAAACAAATGGACTGAATTTCTTTAAATTATTAAATAATAAAATATCAATCTGGTACTTTTCTCAGTGCAACTAAAAATTTTATGCGATGCAATCAAACACAAAATCAAACTGTCACTCAGATTCAAATCTTACCGTCTTTATGTCGACTGAATCTCACGTTTTACATCCCTGAATGCTTCAAATACCACTATGATGACTTTCTGTCTCTTTAGCGCCACCTGCCTCCAGACTTGTAAAAGTTACGAGATTCCTCCCTTCACACTCACCTGCTGTATGCAGTGTGTGGTCTGTCTGACCTCAGAGGCCTGGGGTCAAAGGTGAACGACTTAAAAGTGTGGATATCAGAGAAACTATGTCAGACTCTGACCTGCAGTAAAGGACAGACTGACCCGAGCTGCTGCGTGCAGGAGGAGCGACAGGAGACGCATTTACTGAGGACGAGCGTAAAGATATTTAAAACTGTGACTGATAAAAGCAACACAGATGATTTGCATAAAAGAAAACATGGAAGGCTTTCAGGGGTCAGGCCACAAAGAAATGGCTGGGCCCCTGACAGGCCCAGTAGGGTCACGTTAAACCCACGTGCTGGATCAGAAACACTAGAACCAAACTCCGGCCCACATTTACATCTTTGTCCTGATGTGAAACAGCTTTCTAACTCTCCAAACTTTCTTACTGGTTCCCCTTATAAATCATTCTTTATTTACTGTCATCCAAACTTCCTGAAATGGCTAAACGCTGTCCAACATTGAGGGCCAAACAGTAAAGTAAAACTGACATAGCAAAATAACGTTTTTATTAAAAAAAGGCCAGCAAGATTTTGAGAAAGGGGTCGCCTTTTGAAACATCCATTATCTATACCGCTTATGCCTTTTATGATTGCTTGGGGCTTGAGCCTATCGAAGCTGCCATTGGGCGAGAGATGGGGTATACTCTGAACCTGCCGTCAGCCAATCGCAGGGCCACATAGAGAGACAGACAACCATTCATGCTCACACCCATACCTAAGGTTAACTTGGAGTCACCAATTGCCCTAATGAGCATGTTTTTGGTTTGTGGGAGGAAGCCAGAGAGCAGGGAGAGAGCCCAGCATAAAAGTAAAGTTTGGTTATTCCTGCTTGAATTTAGGATAGACCATTTCTGACCTCTCTGGACTCCATTTGAGGCTAGGCCCCAGAAAACTACCCCCTTTATCCCCCCTTATGGCTTAACCTGATACACCGGATGAACTGTTAAATATATTTCTGTAGTCCGACTGGGAAGAGACCATAGAAAGTGTTTTGGGAGGGCAGAACCTCTCAGAAGCATATCCAGCAGGTGATTGGATGATTGTTGCAATCAGATAATGTAGTAGGCGGGTGCTACTGCTGCAGTGTAACGGTCAAAACGTGAGCCACTTTGTAGAACAAACTCTTGCCAAAACATGTCAGAAGTGGAGCTAAAATATCCTTACTTTCAGGAAGTTGGTTGTGTTGTCATTGTATTTCATTTAATAAAGAGATGTGGTCAAAATCTGACAAAACTGCTACCCAACTTGTTAGCGTCTATGCTAATCTCTGTCTAAGTAGTAACTTCCTGCTGTGGTCTTGCTTGTAGCTCCCACCTCAGACATTAAATCAGGCAGGTCCAGCTTCACAGCAAGATTATTTATCCACGGCCTTGCTCAGAATACTCAGATAAAGGTCTCTGAGGGGTATCATCTTTAAATCTGCTTAAAATCCATACTAGAAGTTTCAGAGGGTCGAGGTATATTACAGTGATACAATGCCAACTAGCAGGTTGGCCAACAAAACAATATCATCCCTGCATCACTTTGTGGTGTCCTCTTGGCTTTTGGTGTCGGCCTCAATAAGACATCCAAAGACCTGCAATTATCTGCATTTTCAACTTAGCTTCATTTTTCAACAGTATTAGCCAAATATATTATCTATTGTGCTAGATACAGAAGAAAGTAGCTAACAGACTTCTTCAAGGACAGGCTTATAAGAAGTGGGATGGACCTGATGTTTCTGTGGTTCTTGCTGGTCCAGCACAGATCCCCTGGTCCTCTCGGTATAAACAGAGGAGTTTGAGTGTTTTATGAGGAGATCACGTCCTCATGAAGGATGAGAGCCTCATCACATCTTTTTCCACATGGTCTCTGACACCGGTCTGGGATTTTATCACACGGGTGAATAAAGATGATGGAATGGTGAAGCTCCACGGTTTAGCTATGGACTGCTAGGACTCCAGGCATCTGGTACAAAGAGGCATGTAACCTCATCTACTGTATGTACAAATACACACACATGCAGCTGATGGATTTAACATCTGAAGTCCAGCTCTGGGTTTTACAGCTTTGGCTTGGCCAGCAGGATTCCTGAAATAGATATCACAGAGCTCTGAAACGGGCGAGATGACAATGTCAAAGGCAATCTTTCAGGTTCTTATTTTTGCTTCAATTATTGAATCTGATTTTATTACTATGAGCTACAAATGTTAAGACTGTCATATGATGAATTGTAGCTGTAAAGGTAGCCCTCATATCCAAAAAGAAGTTTGTTTGGTAGGTTATCATCACCCTCCTTGGCTCTGTTACCCCCTCATCCTTCCTCTGATCCCTGATGGCCGCTTGTTGACCTGTAAATCTATTATTGGGACGTATTTATAGCAGAAGAAGAGTAGGTAAGACTCACACATCAACAACAAGCTGATGGGCTCAGCTCTCCGGACAATAAAGCAGGTCTGTTTTCATCAGCCTCCCAGGGTGACACTAAGTGGTGTCACTCACCAGCGCTTGCTCCGTTTAACAATGTCGCAGCATCGGCCACAGCATCACACTTTAGTTACTCTGTACAGCCACTAGAGTGACTCTTTGTGTGTTTGCATTGTGGCTGTGTTGACCATGTAGCACCCTGACTGCCTGATGTGGTCTTCTTGTTCCAGATTTCAGCCTGAAGGAGCTGAAACCTGAAAGAAGACTCTCAAAGGTCACCCATTGATCACATTGTTACGACTGTTTCAGGTCAGTGCTCTGAAAACTTGAACCCTCAGTTTGTAGAGTGTTGTTCTCACATGTGTTTTGTTTAATAAAAGCCCATTATGGTGACTGATTTGCTGCCTGTGAACATAAAATCTCAGAAGCTTGGCGTAAATGTCCATGCTGATGCAAGAAAAGAGGTTAGGTCAACATCTTTGACCTCACGCTCATCCCTGTGATTGGGGGGTGCACCCTGAAGTCGCCAGCCGATCACAGGGCCACATATAGAGAGACAGACAACCATTCACACTCCCATTCATACCTAAGGGCAAGGCGGAGTCACCAGTCAACCTAATAAACATGTTTTTATTCTGTTGGATAAAGCCAGAGTGCCCGGAGAAAACCCAAGCATGCACAGGGAGAACATACAAACTCCACACAGAAAGGCCCCAACCAGCCAGGGGATCGCACCAGCGACCCCCTGAGATTTGCCTTTAACTTTGCACTAATAGCCACCCTGACAGAAAGATGACAATTTAACACTTCAGAGGTCAAGGGTCAGGGTCACTGGGTTTTATGCTTAACCTGCTCTGCTTGTCTGCCTGATTTAACTGATTAGATGTTGTTGGGTGAAGGTAAATATCAGATCTTGTTCTAAAATATTTATATAATTTTATTGCTTTTTTTTAACCTTGGAATTATATTTTTAACATCCTTGTTTTGCTATTAAATATTATATTATTTTTGTTTTAACTCTGCACCATAAAGCAAACTGCTGTATGTTTGAATGGTGCTTTATGAACTAAGTCGCCTAGCCTAAAATTTGCACCTACACCATAAAAACAAGATTTCCACCAATAACAACAACATTAATCTACCCTACTCAATGGGATGGTCAGTGCCCCAAAGCAGTAACTCTCACATTATTTACTGATAGCTCTTGAATTGTATATCAGATCTTTATGGAGACATCTGTGTTAGGAAGATCAAACTTTTGTCAATTTAAAAAAGGCTTCAAGTCAAATATGTCTCTACTAATGAAGTAAAATTGGGAAACATGTTATCTTATAAATTAAAGACAATGGTAAAAACAATGCTATTTGATTGATTTTGGTTGGGAACAACTATAGGGTGACCATATGTCCTCTTTTGCTTGGACATGTCCTACTTTTTGGTCATAAAATTATGTCTGGGGGGATTTTATAAAATTCCCTAAAATGTCTGGGTTTTGCTCAGCTTGTTCTTCAGACAAAGCTGTCGCCGGCGACAGAAAAAGACATGCACGATTCAAATTACAATAGTATCCGAGCTATCCAAATAATTCCAACAGATTATGAAAGCAGAGAAGCAGAGCTTTCCAGGGATATACGGTACATTAGGGGGGAGGGATGGGAAGTGAGCTGACTGAGCCAGAAAGCAGAAAGAGGATTCAGAGACAAACATGTGAGTCATTTATTGGTGGTTTATCAGTATGTTCTGTCCAAATAATATAGATATACTGTAAATAATGACATCAGTATCATTCTGGAGCGTTTTCTTGCTGTTCTTTTGCTGTATTTTTGCTGAATAGGTTGAGTTTTGGTTTTGTCTTCTGAAAAGTGTTCACTAAAGAGAGAAACCAAGAGGAGAGGGGACGCGACTGAAGGAGTGAGGAAACAAGTGAAAGGGAGTTAATAAAGGAGCATGGAAAAAAATATCAGATAGGATTCAGTATGGTCTGTTTCAAAACAATAGATAAATTAATTATTGATACAACAAATAATAAACATTTAGATAAAGCCCACAGAAAGGTGGAATAGGGATGAAATTTAGAGGTTGGAGGAGGAACTAAATTCAGATAGAAAGATGGAAATCACCAATCAACCTCATTGCATGCTCATTTAGAATTGTTTATAAAAAGGAACCTGTTGGAAATTCAAAATCTCTTTTCTTCTTTTCTTGTAATTACACACTGTTTTAAGCATTTACAACTTAATAAAGACAAATACTTTCTAGAATGTTTTATTTTTACCTGAAAAAAGGTGCAAAATATTTTACTCGAACAGCATTTTTGGACACATTTTTTGCCCAAAAAGGGCAAAAAAAAAGACCAGGCAGCCATTCTTATTCATAGAAGTAGAAGGGCTAATATTTATAATAAAGCACTGCGCTGGACCACTAGCATTATTCCAATGTACCTACCTATCAAGATGTTAAGCGTGTATGCCACATGACGCAACCCATGCTGCTGAGGGTCCTCTTTTTGGGTTTTCAGAATATGGTCACCCTAACTACCATGTTACCTATAAAACTAGCTTAATGTCCATGTAAACATGACAAAGAGCTGAATTTAAAGGCTACCTTTTTCTCCTCTTCCCTCTGCAGCCTATAATGACCAGAAATATTGTTCTTGCATGGCCTCACAGATGTTTTTGTACATCTTCAGAGCACCACAGTTCCAGGCTCGGGTTACTCCTCCTGGCTGGTGCATCTGGCTGCAGAAAAAAGTCCAAAACAAAGTGCAAAAGCTCAGATAATCTGTTCCTCTGTATCCACTGGCTCAGCGGGCGTGATAAAACGCTTCACAATGAACTCACAGTAGATCCAGTGTATCATCTGCCAGCACGGAGACGCACTGCACAGCTGCACCCACGGCTCTGCAGAAAACGCTCGGCTCACAGACTCACAGTTTAATACATACAGATCCATACTTGATTTGGCTCGCTGTGGTGTTTTCCTCTCTGTAAACACTTATTTCACCTGCGCATGAACATGAAAAGTATTGATCAGAGGTGTGAAGACAAACATACTTAAAGCACACATGTTCATTCAAACTTCAGACGCAGACTTTTCAGAAACACAAATACTCAAACTTTATTCACGCAAGTGGCTCTGAATGCAAACACATGCAACATTGATTATCCCCGCCGCATTAAAACCAGACATTAAGCCCCTCGAGCTCCACGGCATCCAGAAGCGACACCTTAGCCCAGGATTTAATTTTGTGTGGCGGCGGGCGTTAGAAAAACACATGATGTAGCCAGTTGTTTTGGAGGGCAAATGGAGCAGCCATCATAAAGGCCGGTTTTATTAGCTGTTGCTTGATTTGTTCCTGCAGCCTGCGGAGCGACTCGCTAAATCAATGCGTCCAGCTGTTCTCCGAGCTCGCCGGGGCTCTCTGGACGCGCAGCAGGTGTATGGCCCCCTCGGCCCCAGTCACACACACCCGCTCACATAACAAATAATAACGGCCTCCACACACGGCCAATCCATCACTGTTATGGCCCGGCCCGGGAGACTGCCGCACACACAAACACAGACTGCACACATGCTGACGGACTGTAAGGGTGTGTGTGTGAATTGTGTTAACACAGAACACATGCACAAACTCAGACACAGAAACACACACAGCCAAGAATTCCTGCAAATATAATTCACACAGTTTGATTTTTAAACCATAACAAGGACCAAACCCTCTGCTAAATGTTCCTTAAACCTGTCCAGTTTTTATACAGTTATTCTTTATTCTTCATTTTAAACATTTTTTTTTTTTTACCTGCAACTAACTTTCTATCAGTCAGTGTAATCACAACCAGTTTTGGATAAAGAGTGTTAGATTAACTGATGAGAACCTTCGATACGACCCTGCCTGGATTACGACTCAGATTTGATTTGGTTACTGGACTAGAGGGCAGCATAGCAAACTAGCTGCTACGCTAACTGATTTAGCTAAAAACAACCAGCAAAACTAGACTACATGGGATTGAAGAAGATTCCACAAGTTGAGGAAGTCGAAGGGCCCTTGTATGCTTGGCATAAAGTGTTTTGGCATGAAGTGCAGGTGTCTTTCCTAATTTCCGCCTCATGCTGTTAAAACAGAAAATGATTGTGGGCTTGAGACCAGGAGTTGATTTGTATGAAAACATGGAGTGGTCAGGTGCAAAGCTGGAAACTGACTGCACATTAAACCTCCTTTTACCTGGTCTAAAGTTTAAAGTTAGTGTTTTAGCTTTTAAGCTATGCTCACACCAAATGCAAAAATATATATATTTGCATTGTGTCTTCACACAACAAAATTTTGCAGGGATCTGAAAACAACACGAGCTTTAAGACTGTTTTCCAGACGACTCGTCACTGGCCTGCAGTAAATTATGGGACTGTTTGCTGGTGACAAACTGTTGAATCATGAATCCAATGTATTGATCTATGAAATGGACCCTGAATGCACCTCCTGGCAGCATAAAAGTGGATGTGAATCAATCTTCGATCACAGTTAATTTTATTTGTTTTTATAAATGTCAAAGAACCAAAAAAAAAATGTTTGTCCACACTGTAAAGGTTTGAAAATTATGCAGCTACATTGCATTTCTTATATTCAAACCATGTAGTCGTACGATGGTAACATTGCAAACTTTCACCCTTCAGACCTGTAAGTATCGAAAGACTGTCTCAAAGCACTGAGGTACATTGATAATATTCATATAAATTTCTATATATGTCACCGATAATCAAGCTCACAGACAATAAAAACGACTGTCCTGTGTGTTTTACACACGTAACAGAGAACAGAAACAAGGATTTCTGAAGGAAAATGAGAAAACTAATTTTGATGGAAGATTTAAATAATGATTGAGGTTTCTTTACATGGAGGTTTCAGACTCTTTGGATCATTTCTTGTGCTCTTGATGCTTCAATGAAAAAACACTTGAATCCGAGCATTACGATATTTCATACAGTGTTCTGTGTGTGTTTCTGAGTGTAGTGGCACAATTAAAGAAGAGAAATTAAATAACCCATCTGAAATTCTGACTAAACATCTAAACCTGCTGTGCATATTGTGACACTCCACCTGCCTGGTGCACACTGAGTTTAAGGGAATGAGAGTAGACACTCTGATCGGTTTGATCTATGTTACACCTGAAACACACCCCATGTATAACCAGGCACATAATCCATCTTCTTTGCGCCTTGGTCCTGGCTTTTATACAATCAGAATAGGGCCTTATTACTAATAACAGACAAAGCATGCCTACTTTATACCATAATGGATTTATGTAAAGCTTTTGCCACATTCATTTGGGCCACTACCTGCACGTTTAGCTGTGTTGCTAAGTCCACTCTTATTTACTGAAGAGTTTATCTGATGACTATAGGCAGAGGCAGGCTAACACTCCCCATTGACTCCCATTATTTGAGCTAAGCTAATTAGCAGTGGGCAAGCTCTCCATCAATCAGTCTCAAGCTCTGCCCATCTCTTCCTTGTTACTACAGTTGAAAGAATGGTGTCTGCTTGTCATGGACTTGGGAGTGAGGCAAGACAAGAAAAGAAAAAAAATGTTGGTGTATCCCTTTAAACTGATGAAAAGACAAATTGGGCACACCTGCCTTGATTCTGTCATGCAGAGCACAAGTGCACATTTACTTACATCCATCTGCAGGTTGAACTAACAGAGATACAAACTGTTCTGACATGCAGGAGCTTCTCACAGACGTTTAATGGATGTTGAGGAAACAAGAACACAGCTACACACAGATGCACACAGGAGGGCGATCTATCACGGCTATGGCTCCGTCCCACTCAAGACCTTTTTTTAAGGAAACGAAGAGAGCGGTTCAAGTCGATGGAGGAAATGTTCCATGTGTTTCTGTCACCAAAATGTCTGCCAGTGCTGCTGCCACGTTACTCAAGGTGTTTCCTCTTTGTTTTTATTTTGATCATCTTAAAAATGAAAATATATATACATTGGAACACATACACATATATACATTGGAAGACAAAACAGAAAGCTACTGTTGATCAAGATCAGTGCAGAATTTTCAGAATGAGTCAATTTTTTTTTTTGAAAAGGGTGTAAGATGAAGTCCACCACGCTCAAAAACAGTCAATGCAAATATCAATTTAGGATCCTGATGTAATTTTAGCAACTACCTTAAATTTAACATGTTACTGAATTCTTTTTGGATGTCATTAACAGTGCTGTTAGAAATACCAATGAAAGTAAATCGTCTTTGTGTTTAAGGGCTAAAAATGAAATTAACAAAAAGGTAAGATGGGGCCTCATTTGCTGGTGGCGCACAAATACAACAGCTGGATTATGGAGGGGCTCAAAATCAGTCAGTCTTCCCAACAGTGAGGGTCCACATCTGGTGAAACTAGAAACCAGAGGAGGAGGAGGAGGAGGTGATTCAGCAGGTGATGGCAGCAAACTTTGCTAAAGAGAGAAACCAAGAGGAGAGGGGACGCAACTGAAGGAGTGAGGAAACAAGTGAAAGGGAGTTAATAAAGGAGCATGGAAGAAAATATCAGATAGGATTCAGTATGGTCTGTTTCAAAACAATAGATAAATTAATTATTAATACAACAAATATAAACATTTAGATAAAGCCCACAGAAAGGTGGAATAGGGATGAAATTGAGAGGTTGGAGGAGGAACTAAATTCAGATAGAAAGATGAAAATTGAACAGGAAAACAGAATCAAAAATAAGGCTAAAGGTAAGGTAAGAAAATCAGGGCAGGAGGGCAGAATGGAGAGGGGTGGAGGAGAGTTAAGGCAAAACAGGAAAAGCAGGAAGGCAAAGGAAGAGAAAAATAAAAGTACAAAAAGGAGAGTGAACCAGGAAAAAAAATATACTAATAAATAGCTGAAAAAAGAAGAGAAGCAGATAACTGCCAGGCCGAGAAATTTGACACTTCATTCATCCTCTAGAGAGAAAATTTAGGCTCAGATACAAAACATCAAAAAATGCAAAAGTAAAAAGCAGAAAATTGAGTAAAAAACAGGCCATTAAACCATATCATAGGACTATCTGTGTTCATGTGTTAAGCAGAGTGAAATTCAGTCAAACTCTATGCATTATATTGTTAAAATTTGCATTTATTTGCTTGGTTGCACCTTGTATTGAAGTAGCACCAAAAGAAAGTGGCTTGGTGAAAAAGTAAGTTGTCGTAAACATTCTGTTTATGGTGTGTAATCGTCCCACGCTGAGTTGTGACTCGTTTTCATCCAGAATTCTTTAAATTGCGTGGACTGAGAGCTGCTGTCTGTCAGAGTGGCTTAAGTTCAGGGTAAGGCTGTTTCACACTGATGTGTTTTACCTGTATGACGGCAGCAAGTCAAAGCTTCAGACTGGAAGCACAAGCCAAGCAGAGAATCCTGAGAACGGGACGCTTGCCTGTTTTTTCAGTAAGCTGTGCTCCTTTCTCAGCAAATGGACACAAAATTACAAACAGAGAGCCATGTTTACCTTCTTCCAGCTGGTATGTATGTCCACAGCGGTAGACACCATCCAGTTACTCTTACTGTCTGCTCCTGTTAGAGTTAAAGCCTCAGTTCTTCCTCAGTGAAGAAGCTCCTGCTGCTCATCAGAACACTTTCATTCTGCAGGTTTCCAGGTCAGTTATGCCTGAATCAGGCTCCTTGTAGGGAATTTGTTGTGATTCTTCCTAAATTTTCAACAGAAGGTTTTTTTTATTATGGTGACATATATGGAGAGATAGAGCTATGACAGCAGGAAGATGCACTGAGGCTGCAGGACATTCAGGTGCCTGGTGTGAAAGCTGTGGTGGCACTCACCGGAGCTGAAGCACGGGACAAGTGCACACACAGTGCCTCCAGCATGAAACGGGTGTAAGGGTATGAACAACATTTAACCCCACTTTAAAAATCCTGAACTATCCCTTTAAGAAAATTCAACTCTTTGACTTCTATTCTACGTCCAGACTTAAAACACTGAACAGTTTTCTCACTTTGTCAAGATGGACTGTAAATACAGTTTTGCTAAACCTTATAATTCATTTTTAAACCTATTAAAAAAACTGCGGTGATTAACTACAAATTGAAAAAGTACAAGTCTGACAGCACAAATGAGAATAAATGTATAAGTGATATAAAACAATACTGGCTAAATGCACCCTGTACGTACAGGAAAAATAATGTTTATTACCTCTGCCAAGGAGGTTATGCTTTTGCCAGCACACAAAAACTACTGGATGGATTTTGCTGAAATTTTCAGGAGATGTTGGTAATGGCCCAGCTTAAAAAATGATTAGATTTTAATGGTGATCCAGATAACCGCCATTATTAAACGATCATTTTTGCTGAATAACTGTCTAACTAATAATGACATCAACATGATTCCGAGTGCTAGGTGTGGGTTTTCAGGGTCATGAATCATAATATGATGGTAACTTTATCATCACACCACTGCTTATAGATGTAAAAGAAATATGTGAGCTACCTTGGTGGAGGTTTGCGCTCTCTGAGTGCTTTCTAGTTGTTAATGAGTGAACAAACACTCGCTCAGAGCCATAAAAATATCAGATAATCCCAACATTTAACTATCAAGTTATTTTTTTTTTTTTTCCAGGCTTTTTTTTTTTCTTCTAAAAAACAGAAAGATGTGGTAAGTCAGTAAAGAGGAGTAAGGAGTAAAGGTTAGTGAGACAGGTCAAGCAGGTGGAAATAAGAGATGAGAGGAGGTGCAGCATGTGATCCTGAGATCTGATCATCATTTACAAGGTTAATCTTCAGATCTTTGTCCTCATGAAACCGCGACTTCCCTCCTTGAAGCCAGAAGCTCTTGGGGGTAAACAGCAGCCAACACCACGTCAAGTCCAATGACGGCTCGTAGCTCCTCAGGAATGTGTGTGTGCAGATGAACTGGTGTGTGTGTGGGTGTGTGTGCGTGTGTGTGAGCAGCAGAAGAAAAGCAACTGCTCCGAGGAGTTGGACATTTCTGCTTCAGTTCTGAACAGCTGCTCGCTGCAGTTGCCCTTTTCCACACATGAAAGGGCAACAGTCACAGTGTGTACATGTGTGTGCATGTGTGTGCCTGTGCGTGTGCATGTGTGTGTGTGACATGAAAGACGGAGGCAGCAGCGGGCGTCTCCAAGAAATATTCAGATCCTCGTAAATCAGATCAGTGCACTGATGTGAGAGTGTGTGCTGAGAGTGAGAGTGTGGGAAAGTATGATTCATACATGCTTATTCTGAGCTGCTAAGATCATATTTATGGATGAACATGATTCATGTGTCAGGCATGGAAGAAAGAGCAGTTAATATTTGTGAACAGGATCCATTAAAGCATTCTCTGCCTCTTTGTGTTAATTATAAAGGCTTAAGTCTTTGGTATAGTTATTACTGATGGGAAATATAATTCACAGGGCCTAACAAATTCATTAGACCACAACCCAAAATAAGGTTTATTCCCTTAATCAACAGCATTGACAAATTACCAAAACTATCATTTTTTATGTTTCTGTAATTCAGTTTCTACACCAGTATGTAGAAGCTCTTTGACTGACATGATATTTTAATAATAAAATAGAATTAATATTGCGAACCATGAATTTTCCAATTGACTGTTTAAAAATATGGAAAACAGCAAAAGCACGTTATAAATTTTTTATTAATATGTCAAATTATAGTTGTTGACTTTCAATCCTAGATAGATAGATAGATAGATAGATATAAATAGAAATATGAATATATATAAATATAAAGTTACACCTTTAGTTTGAACAGTTGTTGAAAAGATTTGATTCAGTGAAATTTAAAAAAAAGTCATATCTAATTTTTATTACACTTTTAGGAGAGGAAACATTGTCAGACCTAAGGGTAAAAAGTGTACATTTTTTGGACAAACTGTGATTGCGCTAAAAAAACCAAAAAACTAATACATCAAGATCTGTGTTTTTATCAGTTATTGACCTTGTCAAGACTGTAATAACTTGATCCCAAATATTTTACCTATCACATAATTTTTTGAGAATATTGCATGTTCTGTGTTTTCCAATGTAAAAATATGAGATCAGGGGGTTCTTATGACAAAAAGGGCATAAAAACATGAAAAATAATAATTAAAAAAACTTTATATCTGTGGTTAGGTCTGAAGTTCTTGAAAACATCAAACAAGGTGAAAATGAATTTTCATTACACTTTAATGACAGTTTAGCCAAAAGACACAAATATTTTCTATCAGGAGTCAAAAACCCTGATGTGAACTGCAGCGATGCGCCTCTTCGGCTCTCAGTTCTCTCCTCTGTGAAAGCACCGTGGATTTTTAGTGAAAGCAGTTCTGGTTTCAGCACACGGGTTTGTAAAATCTCACATTACCATTAAGGAAAGTTGACGGCATTGTCCGCGCTGTCTTGACCTCGTTTTTGTTTATGGTGCATGCATTGAACTTAAAAGCTCCTTTTCAGTGCTCAGAAGGTCGTGGTGTCCATTTCTCACCTTACAGCACGACTTCATTAACACTGACACACCCACACTCAGAAAAGGAAACTTAAGGTTGATAAAAATAGAAGAAGTGAAGCAGAATCCAAACTCTGAATGGTTTTTAATTTAACTTTTATTATAGAGGGAAGTCACAGAGGATCAATCAAACCAGCCCTGGACTCTGCTTAATTTAAAATGTCACACAACATCTCGTTTCCTCTGACTCTCTCTGCTTCTTTTTTCCATAATAACCCTCCAGCATGTTGTTCCTCTGAGCTTTAACACTTTTCATGTGTGATTTTTCATTTCCTTAACATAGCAGTATGTGCAGCGTCGACTACCAATGCCTCTTGCTTTACAGTGTGATATATTATCTGGTGTGAACCAGGTCAGTGGACATAAAGGCGAGGCAGCAGCCAGGCGGCAGGAGGAAATGTCAGAAAGAGTCAGAAACAGATGAGCCTTCAATTAGCGCAGGTCCATACATGGGAGGAGGGGCAGAGCATGAGTGCATGAATGGGGAATGAACACCAAAGCTTTGACTGAAACACCAGCTTTTTGGAGGTGTGAGCTTGTTTTTGTCACAGTTTTAGCTCTTGGGAATGTCAGATAGGGCCCTTTTTATCTGCGCCAAGGAGGTTATGATTTTGGCCCTGTTTGTCTGTTTGTTAGCAAGATTACGCAAATACTACTGGATGGATTTGCTGAAATTTTCAGAAGATGTTAGGAATGTATTAACTTAAAAATGATTGGATTATGATGGTGATCCGTATATTTGTTTAGATGCCAGAAATTCCCAAAGTTTTAGAAAAATCTCACAGGTTAACATTGGGCCAAATTTTAAGAAATCATATGTCTGCCATTTCATAACAGTTTCACTTCCACTTTTACAGGATAATTTGGGGTCGATGTCTCTATCATCAAGGTAAATTTCATGTGAATCCGATCCAGATTGACATCACAAAAAACACTGAAGTTTATAATGGGAAATCCAATTCATTTCTCCTCGACTGCTGTAAGGGTTTCGCCCCCTTTACTTCATTACAGGAGTTGTAGTTTATTTGCAAACTGGCGTCAAAGTTTTTCAAGCCTATGTGACTTCATTCCCAGCTTCCCTTGCAATGCCGGTGGAGGAGCTCTCCACATGGACAGATATGAGCAGAGACTTGGCCATCCAATTCGAGTGTGTGGTGATCCTGAATTGGGTCTTTCACAGGGGTTGTGGAAAAGCCACTGCCATCACTGAGCTGCTTGGAAGAGGTCTGTGCTCTCTGAGTGCTTTTCTAGTTTAATGTGTTTTGTCTGGTGTCTTCACTGATATACTCCTGATGCAGGTGTCATTATTATGCTGTGCCCCTGTGCTGTGAAATAGCAAATTATTGTGCACTATTTGTGCCCAGCAGTGTGTTTGTCTGAGTGGTCAGGAGCAAAGCTGGTGTGTTCCTGACGTGAGGAAGCTGAAAATGACTGCACTTTAAAGGGTTAGTTCGGGTTTTTGAAGTGGGATTGCTAGAGGTCCATGGCACCGGTAAATCTGAGAGCCAATAAAGGAACTTGCAAGCTTTCCCCTGGAGAAATGTCCAGGGGCAGACGGCTGTGCACGGTGCCACCAAAAGCATGTAATTAACCCACCTGGTTAAAACTACTACAAAACTATGTTGGCTTGACAATAGGCTACAGTTAGTTTCTTTACAGCATTTAACTTTCCTTGACAAAGCCCCTTCTCAACTGGAATTTGTTTCTGATTTATCCCCAGTAAATAGTGAAACACCCTAACCCAGTGCACACTGATTTAAAGAGAATGGGAGCAGACTCTGACTGGTTTGATGTTGCTCTGGGTTGCAAAGGGACAGAAAATTTCTGGTAAATTCTTGGGAATTTTGGAAATATTCCAAATAGGAAACTTTTCATGGGAGTTATGGGCATTTATAGGAATTAATTAGAAAATTGGGGGTAATTTAAATAAACTGCATCATTTTCAAACATCAGTGTAAACATTATGTTTTTTCATAGGCAAACATCCATACAAAAAAATACAATTAAAAAACATCACATTTAATTTGTGAACACAGCTTTATCAAGTTTTAATAATTTTATTGAACAGTCAATTTCAGCTTCACTTAATTTAGATCACTGGCTCAAAAATGTGTCATTAATAGTCCAGGGTTCTAGAAATCATCTGGTTTTATGATGGAGGAGCATAGTGCATGTAGGGGCCATGGCTTCAGTACGCCTGCAGTAAGCAGTGTGCTATGTGCATGTGATTGAGGAATAGCAGAGATATTCTCTAGTATGCTTGCGTGAAATTGGGTTGTTTAAGCCAAGATTGTGCTAAAATATATTTTCTCATCTATATTTAAAAATCCATGTTAAGGCCCAACCTTCAATTTTGTAAAATCCAGATTTAATTCCCATTTATTCTCATTTTTCAATTTTGAAAATTCCTGGAATTTTTTCATCCCCAGTTGTGCCCAAAACACACCAGTGTATAATCAAGGGATTCAATCTAATTCTTCGTGTCCTATTCCTGGCTTTGAATTCTTAAAATAGTCAAATATAGATGGACACACCACAAACCACAATGCACCACATGCTTTAGACAATGGACTTCACACCTTCAAAACAGGGACATTTATATTATTAATGATAAAATGGGGTTGAAATACAAATTTGAATTCATGTGTAGAAATAGAAATGGCTAAAAACATTTTACAATAGATTTAAGTTTTTAGACACTGAGGAGGTTTTGATATTTGCATGCTTTCGTGTTGTTAGAAAAACACTGGTATTACTCTTTCAGGACATTATAGTGGTGGCCGGAGGAAGGGGAGCATGAAAAATTAATCATCTCAAAGGGGGTAAATGAAAACCACTGAGTTGGTAGACTGGTACATTTGCATCATCATACGACGGTGCATTTTTACAATGGTTCTCCAAACAGACTCAGAATAAACGGAGACGTCTCTCTGACACACTGGCTTTCTTTCAGCCGTGTCCCTGCTACATGAAGACATCATTTGACACCTGCTCCACGGCACTGACAGTTTGGGCTCCACCTGCGTCCTGTAACGGCTCGAAATACGTCTCAAAACAAAAGATGCTTTGGTCAGAGCAGCAGATTAACACTCAGTTTGTTTTACCTGTACAGAACGACTGACAAGAGGTCACTTCACATCCTCTGTCTCAGACTCTATCATCACCTCGGGGCTGCTCACGGCCAATCAAAACAACCCAGAAGGCCGAAGAATAACACAGAGCCATTTGGTAACAACCTGCGCTGTAAAGCAGAGACCTGGGGCTGTATTTATCCTGGAAAACTGAAGTCCCACTTCAGCTTTTCTGCTTTTTACATGTTTCTGTGTCTGCTTCGCCTCAGCACTGAAGAGCCTTTGACAGATTTGGAGGCTCTGACTGTTGATCACCTTCACCGCCCTCCTGACCCCATTTTATAAGCTTGTCTTAAATGGTAGGACTCCACCTACTCTCAGGCTCTTTAGGGGTTATTTCTGTACATTTTCCTTCATTTGATCAGAACAAAACAAAATGAAACTATAAAAGATCTCAGAGAGCGCAGACCTCCACCAACGGGCTCAGTTCTGGCAGTTACTTTTCCACAACCCCTGTAAAAGATACTGGATCACCAGATCCAGAATAGTGCCAGGATCCAGACCAAACTCAGTGCATAGATGGAGGTGTTAACCTGTATGAACACAACAGGTTTTGGGAACACCACTTAATATTTAGATTTTATAAGAACTATTGAATGTCGTCAATGGGATTTCTTATTTTAAAGTTAAATGTTTTTTGTGACATCAGTCTGGATCGGATACAGATGAAATGATGATGATGATGATTATAGAGACAATAACCCCATATTATCCTGTGAAATTGGAAGCAAATCTCTTAAAAATGTTAACTTATGGGATTTTTGGAAATTTGGGGAATTTTGCATCCAGACAAAAATACATATCACCACCAAAGACCAATCATTTTGAAGCTTCGCCATTGCCAACATCTCCTGAAAATTTCAGCAAAATCTGTCCAGTAGATTTTGTGTAATCTTGCTAAAAAAAAACAAACAAACAAACAAAAAAATGGACAAACATACTCTGGCAAAAACATAACCTCCTTGGTGGAGGTAACTATAAGGGGTATGGGACAGATTGAGAGAGCATGTCCCGTGGCTTGAGGCCTCAGTGTAGTCTCTGTGTCAGGTCAGTTTCCAGGGCGCGGCGTGGATCATTCTGAGGCGTTATATCCTGTCATCGTCTACTGTACTTACATAAAGACAGAAGGCGTGCTATGACAGAGGCGACCTTTAAAAAGGTCAAGATGATAGATGTTGTCGTATGCAACAGGTGATGAGTGACATGTTCAATACAGATTGTGTTAAGACTAAACTAAATCCACTTAAGCCTACTTAACTGTCTATCTGTATGTCCGCCCATCCATCCAGCTAACAACAAAATCTAACAAGAACATTTTGACTTTTTATTCAAGCTGCTGAAGTTTAGCATAAACTACAGGATCATCATGATGCTTGCTTTTGTTCTACAGACGATTTTGTTATTTTTCCCGTTGATGTGCGGCATGTTTAGTAATCCAGTCATTGTTAAAATGTCAAAGCCTCACCAGGTTTATAATCTGATCTGCTATTGTTCAGGGGAACCCCAAAGACAGCTTAGCAAGCACTTTGTGAGCCGTCACGTGTAACTAGACAAAGCTCACTGGAGAAGAAATCAAAACCACCGCAGCAAATCCATTTTTATTGAACTTTAGTCCCTGTTATAACATGTTCAGTCCATGTTTACACCGCTCCTACAACTCTTTAGTTTTTACGAGGGATGGGAATCAAAAGTCAGTTGCAGCTGAGAATCGATATCATTAATCATTCTGATCATAACCCCAGTAGGGTTAACGATGCCGCTGGTGCAGATGAGTTCCTGACCTGAGGCAGCATCCATGATAGTCTCTGTACAAGCAGCCATTGTTGACCGTGTTGAAGTTGATTCTTGATGTGGCTTTTAGTTCCCGACTCTTTCTAAGGCCCATGATTGGTCAGGGCCTCTACAGACCGAACTCAATCGTTCCAGCTTGAGGCTTTGCAAGATGGATCTACCTGATTATAGGCTACAAGCAAGCAGATCTGATCTATTATATAGACATTGAATCAGGTGGATCCAGCTGCCTGTCTGCCAGTAGGTAACTACCTGCCAAACTATATTTGCCCTGACAGCTCAGTTATGACAAGGTCCAAGAGGCAAGCAGTAGCATTTTTTTTACTTCATATAGGTAAATGCTAGCTCTGCTTTCTCATATTCCTATATTATTTATCTTATCTTAGTATTTTGTGTATTTAATTATTTGTCTAGTTATCTATTTTAACTTATTCTAGGTTATTTTTTATCTTTTATGATTTTTTTTTTCTTTCATAATTTATTTTTTTTAATTATTTATTTACACATTATTTATATACATAAACATTCTGTATTTTAAGTGCACTGTCTCACTATTTCTTTAATATCATTTGATTGTATAAGAGGATTGTGGGTCTGAGGACGGGGGAGGGATGGTGTTTCTAATCATTTACGTTTAATGTAAAAAGAAAAAGGCTTGTATTTGTGTACAATGGAATGTCAGACTTTTCACAAATTAAATTACAATGTAAAAAAGAAACTGTACTCGCCCTGATTCATTAAAGAAACAAACACAGTCATTGTTAGACCGATTAGGTATGGGAAGATCATGATTGTCCTCAGTCACGATTATCTGTTTCACTATTTATATGAAGCTATTTTACCCTTTTCTACATTTCTCTTTTCCTAGTGTTTCTCTTTGACCTCTTTTACTGAATTTTTAAGGCTATTCTGTTATATATTCATAACATAATCCACTGTAATTCCCTAACCCTAAACTCTCCCAGGTTTGTAAAAGCTCAGTGTAAAGGCACTATTTTATATGAACTGTCTTGCTTTACTGTTTTAACTGTTCATCTCCCTTTTATAACATTTAAAATTGTTAATAACATGAATCTAGTAAATTATGATCTGACATCATTATATCAAACATTTCATATCTGCTAAAGAAGGAAAAAGGGATGCTAGAGTGTGCAGTGTCCTTTTTATGTCCTTGTGTTGTTGGTCTTATCTCTGTCTGTGCTTGATTGCACTCGGCTCTGTTTATGTAAGTGTCATAAATAAACTCTCATAGGTTGTTTATGGTTCTCTGTGTTTCTATTGAAGGCCCTGTCATAATTCAGCACAGCTCTTCTATCTTTGTCTCCTCTGACACTGCTTAGATTCAGTTACCTCACTAATCCCCTGCAGGATCAGCTTGCCCTTTCATCACTGCAGCCTCTGAATATGTGCAGCAACAAAAGTTGACCAATATGTTTAACAACAACATAATGGGCTCATGCACCTCCCATACATGACACAAATATGGAGCCAAAATCTGTTTTCATCCATCAAAACAAAGGAAATGTGACTTTTCTTTGCCCTGGCCTTTTGCTTTAATTTGCGAGGATTAAGGTGTTTCCTCCTCAAATACACTGAGGGAAACAAATGTGATGGTTTCATTTGAATTATTTAATGCTCTGAGAATTAATCACAATAAAAGAGGAGAATAATTAACTAAATAATATCACTTTTTAGGCGTTGTATCTAAAGTACTATGTTTCTAAAAAGTTTGGAATTAATTCTATTTTGTTCAGCAGCAAAAGACGAATACAGACACTGGTAAGAATTCAAGGGGACAGTAATTTACTTTTTTGAAGGAGTTTTGATCTGTTGCAAAAACAGTTCTGAGCAAAACTTTAATTTAAGTGTTAAGTAAATTCCTTAAAATAAAAATGCTTTCAAAAAGTTGTTTAAAATTAAAAATGCTATTGTCATTTTTTTTGACAAATAAAAAACTAAAACAATATTCCTTTTTCACACATAATACTAAAAAAAATATTTGTATGGCCTTCTTTGGCCTTGATAAAAGCTTATATTTTTGCTGCACTGTTTTTATGTACTTTTCCGTAGTTTCTTTTGTTATTGAGCTGTCAGTGTGAATATGTTTGTCTCTCTATTTGACCCGGTGATTGGCTGGTGACTGGTGCAGGTCGTACCCTGCCTCTCACCTAACTGACATCAAATGGAAGAGCTTCAAGCTCCTGCAGCCCTGAAAGGGACAAGTGGTATAGATGATGGATGTTGAATATAAGGAACCCCATTGTTGAAGATTTTACCAAGTCAAATCAATAACTAACCCGACATGCAAGAGCTGGTTCAACATATAGAAAATATTTCACAAGTCCAGCCATGCAACAGCCCTAAGAAAACCTCACAAACACATAAATGTGACTGAACAAATTGCTGTGAATCTCATTCTTTTAAGAAAAATGTTTTCAAAAAGTTCATTAAAACTAAAAAGGTTTTTGTCATTTATTTGGCAAATAACAAAACAACTCAGTAGTACTTTTTCACACACAATACCAAAAAAAACATCATATTTTGTATGTACACCTTTGCCCTTGATAATAGCTTGCATTGTTGTTGCATTGTTTTTATATACTTTTCCATAGTTTCTTCTGTTATTGAGCTCCAAATGGTTTCTAGCTGTTCCCACAGTCTTGCTTTAGATTAAACTTTTGTGTGATCAATATTTGAATTGACTAAATCACAAATGCATTCAATTGGATTCCTTTTCTTGGTCAAATAGTCTCTGCACAGCTCTGAAGTATGCGTTGGTGTCATTGTCTTGTTATTATATGACCAATAAGATTCAGTCCAGAAGGAACTCCATGATGCACTGAGATGTTGTGGTAAATGTTCTTGTTCATGATACCATCAATTTTTCTCCAATTTGCCCACGCTGTTTGTATAAATAGAAACTTACACAACAACAAAGTAGGTGTTCTATAAAAAAAAAAAAAAATCTATAAATGCAAAGTGAGCAAACAGAAGAAAAATCTTAATCAAGTCCATATTTGGTGTGACCTCCATTTGCTCAGTTCTTCCAGGTCCTTGAGCCAAAATCTGGTGCTTTATAGGATTATAGTCAAGGGTCTGATTCACCAGTGATACCAAACAGGTGCTGATGATCATTATTTTTTATATGTAAGTTAAAATACAGTCATTAACTGAAACATAAACAAATGTAGGAGGCGTAAAACTGGGCGAGGTACAACCAAACTCTGCCATACTTATATGTGTTCAGTTTATTTGATGAACATATTTATTGTTTGGTGTAAATATGTATCCTTTTGTTTTTACTTTGTTGTTTATTAAGTATGAGATGGACAAAGAAAGAAAGAAAGAAAGAAAAAAAGAAGGAACAGTAGCTATAGCACATCAGCAAGGTCTCTCAATGGCAAAAAAACAAAAGAGGGGAAAAAACAAACAATTTGAGGACCATATCAGCAGTAGCTGACCAAGAAAATTTAGTTCAGTAGATAAAATAGACATCATGCTTACATGCTTTCAACATCAGAAGATGCCCAGATGTGCCACCAACTCAACCCTGGCAGAAACCAGCGGACCTGTCTATGGTCTTGATTGAGGAGCTAAGCTGACCAGAGTTTGCTGACAAGATACCAGCTGCTGACAAGAGCCTCACATGAGGCATGAGGGTATAAAACAAACAAAACAAAAACATCACGTTGTGTACATTATAAGCTAATATCTCAGTGCAGCGAGCAAAGTGAACTAAATTTTTGATCTTGAAATGAATTAATAATAAAAAAAATAGAAACAGTGCCTTGATGGAGTCCCCAGTATCCCAGACAAACCTTAACAGGCGTAGCTTGACACACCAGATTCACTGTTTCATGTTTCCATGTGCTGATTTTAATGTCTAACCTGGCAGCATCCTATAGATGGTGTTTGAAAACAGCAGAACCTGAGAAAAAAGACAGGAAATTGAAGAAAAGTTTCACATTCACTCAAGAAGTCAGAATAATGATCAAATTTTAAGACATAAAACATTAGAAGTAAAGCCTGAAGCTGTCTGCCCATGAAATTCTGTGGTGCATTTTATTTTCAGACATTCAACAACATTAATTTGATGCTGCTTGTAACAAGAAATTCAGGTATTTAATTCTCTGCTCATTTTCTTTATATGCTCTTTATGGGGGTCTTGTTAGATGGGTTTACATACAACAGAGTTTTCTTTCATTAAATCAGTCAAACACTGGCAGAATTTTTTAAGATTTGCATTTTCTGTAGTGTTTTTGGATTTTTTTTGGTCACTTGTAAGTACAAGGACAAATAAATAAGGACAATAAACTTGCTATTTTTCATCTGCCTTTTCATCTAAAACTATTTCAAAGTGATCTTCTCGACTGATATTTATTTATTATACATTCTCTTATATAAGAAAGCAATTTCTATGCAATCAAGTTCTTTTGACCATAACTTTTTATGTAAAAAAAAAATCAGGACTATTAAAAAATCCTTGGCTTCATCTTCCTCTGGGTCAGCACCTCCTTCACAGGTCTTAAGTAGGTCATTACAGGGGCTCTTACCGGATAGAAAATCCCCCCCTGCATTGTGTGCATAATGCAGAATTCATTCTATGTAGTGTTATGTTCACTTACTTCATATAGGCTTAGTAATGGGGGGCATGGAAGACTATATTTTAAAGCACATTCAACAAAAGGAACCAGGCCATTGTCCCTGTATTCCAAGACTGGGAGATGCTTCGAGTTTCACTTGTTGCCCCCAGGACATGGTCCGGGGTCTGGAGCTCTCATTCTTAATACAATGCAGTTGTTCACAAATAGCAAGGTGCTTGACCTTCTTTTGGACCAATCCCAGATGACATAGTCACCTATAAAGACCCCCGCATACGGCCTGAAGACTTCAAACAAACTAAGAAGATCTTCCAAACCTCAGCAGCAGAGGCAGAGACAGCAGAGTCCAGATTTCTTTGCAGAGAGTTGACACATCCAAGGCAAAGCTGAAGAAATACAATGAAGATCGTTTTAATTCTAATATCAATGATCGTGAGAAGAAGTAGTCAACTATCACTGGGTGACTGTGGCGCTGAGGCGAGACGTCCGCAGGTCACAGACATCTCTGTGGAGTGCGGCACTGCGTCCATTGGCTTGGCGATTGAGATCTGCCCGGTTATCTACACCGGCTACAATGACAGCCTTCTGATCCTGAACCACATACTGGACCCGGCCTGTAGAGCAACCCTTGATGACACTGTGAGCCCGCCAGTCGCTCGATTCAACTTCCCTCTGAATATGACCCATGCCTGTGGGAGCATATTCAGGACCACGAGTGCAGCCGGGACGGGTATTTTCTCTGACTTTTCTAACATCCAGACGGTGAACATCAGTGGGGTTGTTCGCTCCGTGGATCCAACGACAGGCACCATCACTTACAACGCTGAGCTGAAGTACTACTACTCCTGTGCCTACCCTCTTGAGTACTTGGTCAACAACACCCAGATTGATGTGTCGGCTTCCTCCATTGCAATCAAGGACAACAATGGGAGTTTCATCAGCACTTTGAGCATGGAGCTCTTCAGCAACTCCGAGTTCACCCGACCGATGATCATCCCAGCTCTGGGGATCGAGCTCAGGACCGACATTTTCGTCGAAGTCAAGGCCACCAACTTGACCGGGCAGTACCACGTCCTCCTCGACCGGTGCTACGCCTCCATCTCCCCTCTGCCGACCAACTCCAGCTTCTTCAACCTCTTCGTCCCGTGCTCCAAAGACCGATTCACCACCATGATCGAGAACGGGGACAGCCAGAGCGCCAGATTCCGCTTCCCAGCTTTCCGTTTCATCGAGCAGCAGAACGAGACTGTGTCCACCTACTACCTCCACTGCATCACCCGGCTGTGCGAGAGCAGCACCTGCGACACCTTCAAGCAGTGCAGCAGCAGGAGGAAGAGGAACGCCGAGGACACACCTGTATCCGGCATCAGCACCACGTACACCATCACGTCCCCGGAGATCGTCACCAAGGCCGACAACACCGAATCCAAGGAGAAGCCGCTCCTGGTTGAGGAGGAAGACGACTCTGCTGTGGGGCTCGGCGTGGCTGTTGGCGTCCTCGCCTTTGCCTGCGTTGTCGCCCTTAGTGTTTCAGCTGTGTTTTACAAAAGGCTCAGGACCTAAGGAGGCATTTAAGTGCTTGTTGCAGTACTTGCCTCCGGCCTTTGGGCTGAATACTTTCTGAGGTGTACTGTGTGTGCTCATTGATGTAACTTTTCTGGTGGAGGACAGGGATCAGCTCATCACTGCTGGGAGATCTTTGTATGTCTGTAACTGTAGCCCTAAGTGTGTATCACTCCTGGAGAGATAGTTGGGAGAATGGTCCGTCTTTTTAGGTCTTTTTTGTTAGTAAACCTCCAAGTGGACAAAGAAAAGCTATAAGTGTTATTGCATGTCTGCACTTTATATGCTTTGACAAAAAATATAAAAAACATTTGGTAAATGGAGGTAGAAATATCCAAAAACATGGCAGAGATCTCAGACTTTGTTAAATGTGGAATGACAGGTGTGTGGGGTGTTTTGAAAGCGAAGTCAAAGTACCTTTCAAAGTATTATCTCTCTAATTTATTGATGCCTCTCATTGCTGCGGAGCAAATAAAGCTATTAAACTGACAAAGTGTCATTGCCAAAATGGAGACTCCATTTGTGTTTGTCATTCATTTAGAGAGCAGTTTTATTCAGCTTCAATGCAAAACCATTTATCAAGTCCATAAAGCACCTTAGGCCCCACCACCCTGATGCATACCTCAACCTGACACTCATTTATGACAGAGAAATACTCACATGTGGGAACATTTCATCATCATACTGAACTGTTTTATTAAGTGCCTGTAGAACAAACCTCTTCTTGTTAACTTTTACTGTTTTGTTTTTTTCTTTTAAGTAATGTAACGCTCTTAAAACAACTAGTAAAAATTAAAAGTGGAAAATAAATGGATCAAATCCAAGGGTCTGTGTTTTTCTTCATGTTTTATTGGATGTGTTTCACAAACATGGTTCACATACGAGGATAAATATTGTTTGTTTTTTTGGATCTCAGTAAGCTTCAGCACTTCTAGAAGCTTCCTGGGTCCAGGACAATGAAGTTTACACAATTACATCAATAACAATACACAACATAAGACATTACTTCTCCTTATAAACAACACATATCACATGTACAATAAGGAAACATACAGGTGTCTGGACAAAAAAGTAAATGTCAAACAGTTTAAAAGCTTCAAGACATTTTAAATGAAGACAAAAAAAATGCATAAAAAATGATTTCTGACACAATTCAAGGAGCATAAGATAAAATAAGAAAATATAAACTTTCATTAAGCCCCCATTGTTGTAAATGTGGTTGTTACTGCAGCAAATAAAAGAAAATCAAAGAAGTAAGCACTTATATTGAAACAGAAATAAAAGTCAAATATTAAAACAGTAAAATGTAATAATAAATAGATAAAGATAAAATATTTTAGTCACACAGTATTTATACTGTATACAGTTCTACACATGAAGAATAAACAGACATTAAGACATGACCAAAAAATTGCAAGATAAAATTATTTAAGTCAGAAGAGCTTATGCAATTATTCCAAATCTGACTTGTATGAGGAGTTGGTAAACATATGAGTATAAATACCTTTCATACACATAAATGTACTAATAAATATACATACAGTACATGCACACATGCATGAGAAATCAAAATTCATTTTCAGGTAATACTGTTTCAGTTATTTTGAAGAAATACTATGAACCCATTAACCCTGTGTTAATTTAAATGGCCAGCAGGGGGCGACACCACTGGCTGAACAAGTGATTAAAAAAACTGTAAAAGTAAAATAAAATAACATATTAAACTGATTTATTCCCTCTTGAATCAGTGCTCTATTTAATTAATTTATTATATTGTTTTTCATTTTAATTCTTCTTAAGCATAACCCGATGTTCATATTATAAATGATGGTCCCAGTAAGAGTGAAAGAGGTGTTAATGGGTCACCAGATAGTTTTAATGATATGGCTCCCTGTGATTAGCAAGTTATCATCATTTAGACCAGTGGTTCCCGACCTCCATCCTTCACAAAGAGATTGGCTCATTGAATTAGCATCATACTGCACTCCAGAGAAGATCCTCTACAATGTGAGACCAACAATGTTACGGCTGATTTAGGGAGCTTTCATTGATGCTCCGCCTCGACTCAAATGTGAGGACTGATGCTGAAATATTATCCCTTTCTTGTATACTGGACCTGAATCCATCTTCTCTTTTACCATTTCCAAACATTGTTTTGAACCAAACATAACTTATGGGATGTGTGGGCAGGGGAGTGTACATTTGTATTATATATTTTATTTTATTTTATTTTTTAAATATCTGTTGTATATTTTGAACTGGATTTCCGGCCTGCTCCCCCCCTTCCCCTCTCCAACCAGACATGGCCATGGACTCCATGATGAGTACAATCACATGGTCTGAGATCCTGGTAAAGCTGAGAAACCTTGTGGTGTTAATCACACCCTGGACACTGAGATTGTCCGGTTACGGCAGTTGGTAACCCATCTGAAAGGGGTTGGCGTCCCTTGCCTCCGGAGCCTCAGGGTGTAGGGTTTGCATCCTTGTGTCCTTAAACTTCATCGCATGTAAACCTCTCTGAATGAAGTAGGGTTGACATTAACGGTGGTGCAGATGAGTCATCATCGTATCTGTTTTTACTAGAACAAAGCACATTTGCGGTGGTTTACACGTGCACCCTGTGGATTAGTTTTTTATGTATTTCTTGCCAAAATTACATGAAGTGCTAATTTTAGTCTAAAATAGATAATGTGTCATAGCGTGATAAAAAAAAGAGTCACAACAAGCACACAGGATTGTTTAGAGTTGTTGAAGAGTTTATCTGATGACTTTAGGCAGAGGCAGGCTAATACTACCCATTGACTCCCAGTGTTTGAGCTAAGCTAGCCAGCGGTGGGCGAACTCTGCCTGTCTCTTCCTTGTTACTGCACACACAGTAGAAAGAATGGTGTCTATCTGCTTGTCATGGACTCAGGAGTGAGGCAAGACACAAAAACAAGAAAAATGTTGGCATATCCCTTTAAGGGCACATTTTTGATGTATGTTAAGAGTAAGGAACAGTTTTGACCGTATAGGGACAACTTTGTAACTTGACACACCAGATGGACCATTTAACATCTTTCCATCTGGGGAAGAGCACATAAAAAGAACCTCTCAGAAGCATATCTGGCAGGTATTGGATGATTGTCAGTCACATTCATTCATTAATCATGTAATGTAGACAGAATGTAAGCCACAAAATCTACTTAAAACATGTCAGAAGTGGAGCAAAATGTCCTTACAACAGAGACATTTGTAGTGTTGTTTATTTTTCATATAATAAAGAAATGTGGTCCAGATCTGAAAAAGCTGTTACTAAAGCTGTTAGCATCTATGCTAACATCTGTACAAGCAGTCACTTCCTGCCGTTGTCTCGCTTGTAGCTCCCACCTCTTCCTGCACTGAAGGACTCTGATTGGCCGTCCTGCTTTGGGCCAAATACCAGCGTTGTAGATTGGAGTTTGGTGAGATGGATCTGCCTGATTACAGACATTGAATCAGGCGGATCCAGCTGCTGCTTTGGGCCGATAAACTGTTAACCACAATTCATAAAATAGACATCATGCTATTGGAAGGCTTACAATTAGAGATTGGGACCAAATAATTAACTAAAGTAATCGACTTACACAGTATCTGTATTTTAATTTCACACACAGCACTCACTGGACTGGACTGTTGGATAGATCATAGTTCCTGCAGAAACTCATGCAGACACATACAGAACATGTGATCTATAAGTTTGATAAATTATCTTTATATTTGTCCATGTAGTCATTTATAAGAATTGAGTTTATATCCGGCTACATTAGCCTGGTACATTAACCCTCATAAAGTATTTCCTCTTAGTCCTCCAGAGTGAAAGTCCTCAGAGTTTTTAGTTAGTCCCCGGCCCCGCAAGGCCCTGTGTTTCTGTCAGAGGAGGAAACTGTCTGCCTGTGTGGACACTCAGAGCAGTATATCTCTGACCCCACTGGGCCACATCGCCCCGTTCATCTGTGATGGACTACGGAGGTGGAGGTTGATAAATGGAAAGAGGATGCTGAGACCCTCATGGGGGTTATTTGACCACAAAGTTTTCTTCTCGTGCTTGTTTTAGTTTTCTCCAGACACTGTAAAGATGGTAGTTTCCTTCACAGTTAACACCATTATGTTCAGACTAAAATCTGAGTCTGGTTTAACATTTCTGTTGCATGTAACAAGAAGAAAACCTACATTTACAGAACTGCTGAAAATCACAGTTTTTAAAAGGCCATCTTGAAGTTTGACATGGCTGGAGGGTGAAGTGGTTGGAGTTTGAGAAGAGGGGCTGGGGTGGTTTTTGGGGTCCTTTATCAAAAACAAGGGGTAGACATGAGGCCAAAATAAACCAAACCCTCTCTGAGCACTTTTAAATCAATGTGGACCAGAGATTGGAGAAAATCTCTCACTGGGTTCTTGAAATATCACATTCACAAGAACTGGTCTGTAAGACTTACACAAACTCCAATTCCAGTGAAGTTGTGTAAATAAAGACAGAAAATATTGGTTTGCAAATCCATTTAGTCCTATATTCAATTGAATACACTTCAAATCGAAGATATTTAATGTTCAAACTGATAAACTTCATTGTTTTTTTTTTGTTTTTTTAATATTAATTCATTTTGAATGGAGCAAGTTATCCTCAGATTTCGCTTAACCCAAATCCTGATTAGATCTTTATTTAGGCTGATCTGGAGCTGAACTGTTTCTGAGCATCATTCTGGATTTGATCAATGATGGGTCAGCATCCAGCCAGGTTTGGCAGGATGTAAGGAGGGGCAAGAGGAAGCCGGCACATTTGTTGATCACTCTCATGTGTATAAACATTATGTATTCTATAAGATGAGTTCTCTGAGGCATCTTCAGGAGAGTTTGGTTCACTGTGGAGTCTGTTTGTTTGCCTCTCTGTACCTGACTCCATGAGTGAATGCAGCAGATTGATTTTCATTTATTCTCAGACTAGAACATTAGTCCAGTCTGACAAGCACAGCTGACCTCAAGGAAGAACATCTTGCAAGAGTCAAACTTCAAGAACATAAGAGTTTTTCACTGGCACCAAACAGAAGGATTCTAACCAAATACAAAAGGTTGATTTATGGGTTTGGAGCTTGGTCACGATCCGACACACAGAAGCTCTTTTAGCAAAAAACTTCCCGAAAAGGAACTGTGCTGGTTTTACTTCCTGAACCCCAAATCTAGACCTTGTCTTCTATTCTCTGATTTCATGTGCTGTTTGATAAGGGAAATGTTGTAACACTACTAACAAAGCCCAGTTAAGTTTGGTGAATTGTCTAACATTTAGTCTTTCCTTTTTCACATTGAAGTGCTGTGTTGATGTAGGTCAGATCAGTTTGGGAGCAAATGCCAGTTCGGCCTTTCGCTGCGCCAACCTGTTCCCTGTTCTGCCCTGTGGCCTGGTCCAACCATCATATCCTGGGCGCCCAGTATACAGTGAGCTGGATCAGGTCCTGGAAAGTGTGCCAGGTGCCCCCAGAGGCTCAGTTGCTGCTCCTCTATCCAGCAGCTGACCTTTCCTATTCCTTCCCTCCTGAGCATGTCAGTATTGGACAGATTGTCCTGCCAAAGACACCCAAAAATGTTTCAAAGGGGAGCAGAGTCCAGCCGGCATCTCTGACCACTAGTCAGTGTCCAGGCCTCGCAAGAGCATAGCAAGACTGGAAGGACCAGAAGCTTAAAACCTGACTTTGGTCTCCATGCTGAGATACTGTAAGCGGTGTTCCACCTTGTTTAGTGAACTCATAAGCAAGGCCAAGTCTGCAGTTGATTTCATTGCATAGATTTGAATGCTTGGATCTTTGGATGCAGAAGGGGATTATATTGAAGGATAAAGACATTGGAAAATGTTTATGTTCTATAAAAATGTATTGCGTAATTGGTTTTGTTTTTACTAGCCATACCTCATGAAGAGATTCTTTTCCTGCAGTCTATTTGGTGTATTGACGCATCAAAAAAGCAAATGCATCATGGTGAGATCATTTAAAGATAGATTTAATCTACCTAGACTAATCTGAAGGCATGAATTATGTTTTTGTTCAAGCTGGCTGGACGTTTCAGTCAGAGGGAATTTGAGAAAGGATAAACAACATGAGATGTAACATAAAAATCTACGATAACAGTCCATAATGAAATCAGAAACCGCCTGGCTTTCCCAACATTTCAGCACAGATACTTTATATCAGCGCTCTGCATCCTGCGATGGCCTCATCGTGCTGATATGAGAGCAGCGAGTGGCCTTGAGCAGCGGTAGTGAGATAATCGCGGGGCATGCTAAACATATTATTTGAGTTTACGAGCGAGCAGCAGGAGGCTGGCAGACTGGAGGATGGAGGAAACAGGAGGAGGAAGACCTGCTGTCCATAAACAGAGGAGGGCGTGCATGTGGGGGAAAAGCCCCAAATTAATCTACCGTATCAGATGAAGTTTGGTTAACATAACTTTTACTTCTCATGTCTCATTTTCAGCCCTCCCTCTGAATCATTTACTGTTTATTGGTGAAACATAAAGCAGACTTTCTTCCCCATGTTGCTCTTTCTCGCTCTGTTTTTCACTGGGTGCAGATTAGTGTAGGTTAGAAAAGTATATATTCAGGCGTACAGTTTCACTCCATAAATCTGCTCCTCCCTGCAGAGAGAGATGAAACTACCTCCTATAGAGCTGGCATGGTTGGACAGAGGGGGCCTCATATATCATATCAGCACAGTATGGACGCCTGCAGCTCTGGCTGGAGATGGACGACCTCACAGCTCTATCTCTGAGCACCAATTTGTTTCTGTCTTAGTATTATTTTCCAAATGTTCCCCCTGTCTTTCTGGCATTTGGTCAGTTCAAATGTTGGATAACTGAGTCCTTGAACTCAACTGCCTTCTTGACATTCACTCAGTGGCCACTTCGTAGATACACCTTGCAAGTACCAGGTTGTACCTCCGTCTGCCTTCAGGGCTGCCTTAATTCTTCATGCATAGATTTTGGTCCATATTTACATGAAAGCATAACACAGTTGTTTTCCCTTTCTGCTTCTCTTTAATTTCACTCCACATCCAGCTCGTAAAGAAACAGATATTGCTTAAAGTTTTTTTTTTTTAAAGTAACCTGTAATAACTTTTTATTTTATAGAAAGCTGTTTGGGCATAAAATTGATATCGATGATATCAACCATAGTTCAGCTCTACTAGTACTCAAATTTGGAGTACATGTACTCAATTTTGGTCAACTAGTGCATGAGTAAACTTTTCTAGTGAAGCAAAAAGTGTCACTAGTACTACTACTAGATTGAAAAATGTTCACTAGCACGACTACTAGACTGTTGTAGATCTACTACTAGTAAACCTAAAAAATGAAAATAAAACTAAACTAAAAATGCTCACTAGTACCACTAGTAAGAGTTATATGCTAATAAGGGGTCAGGGAAAAGCAAATTCAGGCTTCCCATATTACATCCAATCAGGGTGCTGGATTTAGTTATAACACAGCCTACTTCATTTGCATTAGGTCTACTCGTACTACTAGTGAATCTTTAGCTTTACTAGTAGTACTAGTAAACACAAATTTTGTTTTACTAGTAAAGGTTTTTAGTGCAGTAATGCACTAGTAGACTTTCCTAGTAAAGCAAAATTGTCCACTTGTAGACAATTTTTTGTTACTAGTAGTACTAGTAGACTTAAGAAAATGTCACTGGTAAAATCTCAAAGCTTTACTAGAAGTATAAGTAGCACAAATTTGTCTACTTCTATGTGATTTTGCTTTACTAGTTAGACCTACTCACACACTAGTGCACCCAAAACCTTTACTAGAAAAACTAAATTTTTGATTACTAGTACTGCTGGTAAACTCCAAATATCTGTCTAGTAGTAATAGCAGACTGTTTTTGTTCTACTTGTAGTTCAAGTAAAGCCAAAAGATTCAGTAGTAGTACTAGTATACCTAATGCAAATGAAGGAGGGATTATAACGAAATCCAGCACCCTAATTGGTTGTAATATTTTCGAAAGCCAATGGGAAGCCTAAATGTCCTTTCCCCGCCCCCTTATTAGTAAAGAAGGCTTACTCGTAGTCCTAATGAACACTTTCAAGTCCAAAAAAGTCTACTAGTTGCCTCACTAGTAAAGTCTACTCATGCACTAGTTGACCAAAATTGAGTACATGTACTCCAAATTTGAGTACTAGCACAGCTGAACTATGGTTGATATCACCAATATCAATTTTATGCCCAAACAGCTTTCTATATATTTTGTGCTTCAAGATTACAAACTATTGATTGGATTCACAAAGGAAATGCAGTGTACATATATGTATTTAACCCACGCAGCACTGATTAAACCAAGCTGTCTGTTGTTTTTGTGATTTGCCAAGATGCCACGCCATCAAGCGTCTCAGTGTGATTGTGGACTCCATGAACGTGACCCTCCGAACAGCAGAGAGATTTACAGTTTGGCTAAAAGCTCAGATGTGGGATCATGTGTTTTGCATTTTAATCTGAAAGAGGTTTCTATTGTTTTGATCATTAAAGAAAATGGGAAACATTTCAGGACCAAATCCAGCTGACCCCCAGTCTGGATCATGAACCAAACAAAGAGGGACGTCAGGCCCGGGGTCTGAAATTTCACCCACTGGTGTTTTCCAGCATAGCGGCTCTGAGTGTGTGAGACTGTGATATTCCCATTACTGAACAGCTGTTTGGATTTTCTGTGATGATGTTTGAGGCATGAATTCAATAACTTATAAAACAACAGCCTTTTGTATTTCTAACCTTTAATGCTGAAAATTTGTAAATTGATCTGTCTGGTTTGGACCCGTGTTTTGCATTAGAAATACTTTATTCAATATAAATTTGAATTATTGACATGTTTATGATGGGAAATAAATTGGAGTATCAAAGAACAAATACACTGATGGATGCTTGAAATTGGATTTTTCCAGATATTAGATATGTTGATATTCCTAAACTAGTGGTTGCCTACAATAATATGTAAATCAATATTCATTGTCAAGAGCACCACACTTCCACTTTAGTAAAACTGACTTCCTTTCATTGTGACAGTTTAATTGTACTATAAACAGATGTAAAGCAAGAAATGACACATTTTATTCTTTTTCATTTAAACTTTTATATAATATTCAATGATAGGATAAACAATCATTGCACATTTGTACATTCTGTCTATTTATATGTATGTAAATATATATATTTATATATATATATATATATATATATATATATATATATATATATACATATATGTGTGTGTGTGTGTGTGTATATATATATATATATGTATATGTATATATATATATATATATATATATATATATATATATATATATATATATATATATATATGTGTGTGTATATATATATATATATATATATATATATATATATATATATATATATATATATATATATATATATATATATATATATATTCAATATGTACAGCCAAATATCGGTTGTGGATATCTGCAAAAAAGAGTCACATCTGCAATACCAGTTATTAACTTATTAGGCAATTTTCTGCCAATACCAATATTGTAAAGATAAATATATGTATGAATTGATAGATTGATAAGTTGTCCAGCCATGACGCAAAAGCCTGATGCTTGTTCTCTTGATGTCTCAGGTAAACGTCACTTTTGGGTCACGCAACTCTCACGAGACGAAAACTTTGAAATCAGATAAAACCCTCATTAGCCGTTGTTCCCATTTTTCATTTGAGCACAAAAACGGAAATCGGAAAAAGAGTAGATATCAGTGTTTTAATTTTTGTTTTAGGGATGAATATCGAGAAAAGAAGTCATTTTTCATTTTTGTTTTTATTTTGAATATCAAGTGAACGTATGATACATGGATTTAGATAGGCTGAATATATGTAAGACTAATTAAAGCAATGGATAGACAATAGATGGAAAGAAATTTGGATACAAAGATGGATGAATACGCAAATGGATGGCTGGTCGGTTGGCTGGCTGGTTGACGGATGGATAGATGCATGGATGGATGGATGGGGGGGGTGGGTAGGTGGATGGATGAATGAATGAATGGATAGACAACTTGATAAACAGACCAGACCAAAGAATGGATTAATTTATAGATGTCCTTAGACATGCTAGGCCTGACTTCTGTGTGAACATCTGAACTACAAATCTTCAAATAATCCAAAACACATGTCAGTGGGACATTTCCTTTTTCGCAGACACAACACGTCTGAAACATTCCTCAGCAAAGATACCCTTCAATATATGGCCAACGTTTGTAAAATGCTGCCTTGTCTTGCTCTGAAGCAGCACATTCTTCTGCCACTTGAATTTTATAACAACAATTTTACAGAATGGTTCATAAATTGCAGATGTCACCAACACACTCTTGTTTCTGAATTAAGACGAAACAACAACTTCAGGGTCATGAGTGGCTCGTTGTGTCTGGGTATTTTGCTTTTGTTCATCAGAAAAACCCTGAGGATGTTTCACATGTCAGTTTTTATACCAACAGGAATACAGAAAAATATTTGTCTGAATGTTCTGTCAACCATGTCTGGAAACACAGAGGTCATGTTGAGGATATAAGAGGCAGAAAACAAGTCGATGAATATTGAAAACATTTCTAACTAATGTAAGCACCAATTTCTGTGTGCTGACCAAAATTACTGCTACAGTTTGTTTTGGGTGGGCATGTATAAAATCTTGTTTCCACAGATATGGCAGGGAGCAGGAACAATAGGCTCTTATACTAAACCAACCTTCTCAGGTTAGTTAACAGTGAAAGGGTCTGCAACTTTACAAGCACAGTTATCATGTTCTTCACGGTTTCTTTTAACCAGCTGTTCAGACCACAGAAGGCTTTATCACAGATGAGGGGATTTCCAACAAGACTGTCATTGGTCATCAGGATTTTTCAAGTTAATAAGTGATTTCAGGTGACAGATTTCAAAACAAGAGCTTAAATCTACGGGACAGAGAGGAACAGTGCAGTTAATTTGATGCAGGTTTGTATTTTCATCTCAAGCATGAATGCAGAATTGACCTATTGTTGGCTATCTGATCGATTGCTCACCCACATATCAAACAGCCTCCTCTAAATCAATCAAGTTTGTCATTTAATAAAGAAATGTGGTCCCAATCTGATTAAATGGCTAGTCACCTCCTGCTGTTTTCTTGCTTGTATCTCCCTTCTCTTCCTGCTCTTAAGGACTCTGATTGACTCCTGGTTCAGGCTGCTCACAATCGTTGTAGATTGGAGTTTGGCAGGATCGACCTGTCTGATTACAGACATTGAATCAGGCTTATCAAGTTGCTGTGCAAGGTTATAAGGAAACTCTGACAATACAACATTGCTCTCCACTTGAGATACATCGACCTGCAATGTCCACAAGAAAGTTGACCCCAAGAACATACTTTTACCGAAATTTTAATGATTTCTCAACTTTGGATAAAGGGATACGGCAACATTGTTTTGTTTTCGTGTCTTGCCTCACTCCCGAGTTCATGACAAGCAGATAGACACCATTCTATCGACTGTGTGTGCAGTAACAAGGAAGGGGTGGGCAGAGCTCGCCCACCAGTAATTAGCTTAGCTCAAACACTGGGATTCAAAGGGTAGTGTTAGCAGCCTCTGCCCACAGTCATCAGATAAACTCCGCAGCAACTCTAAACAGTCCTGTGTGGTCCTAAACAGAGGCTTTTTTTGTTGACCTACTTATATTTTTGTTTTGGTTTCATAAAGGTTAACAACAAACATAGAATACAACCATTTAGCACAAACTTAAATAACTGAAAAAGGCATATAATATATACACTCGTAAGTAGGTCAACAAAACAAAGCATGGGGTTTGCATGGTTTGCGCATGAGCCCTGCAGGTTAGTTTCGTAAGTATTTCTTTCCAAAATTACATAAAGTGCTAATCTGAGTCTAAAAATACATAGCGTGACCTAACATGGTAAAAAAAAAAAAAGGAGTCACATCAGGCACACAGGACCATTTAGTGTTGCTTAAGAGTTTATCTGACGACTGTAGGCCGAGGCAGGCTAACGCTACCCATTGACTCCCTGTGTTTGAGCTAAGGTAATTAGCAGTGGGTGAGCTTTTCCCATCTGTTCCTTACTGCACGCAGTTGAAACAATGGTGTCTATCTGCTTGTCAAGAACTCGCAGTGTAGCAGTCGTAAACAGACGCAGTCATCAAAAATAAATATTGAAGGATGAGTTGAAAATATGGACCCTATCGTATCCACAGAACATTTTCCGTTCTAGAAAAAAAAACTAAAAGTCATCAAGAACAGGACTTTATAAATCAATAGGACTCAAACTGCTCTAGGCTGAGCTTGTTCTGCCCAGTTTTTAACCCAACGATCACCACTACAACCAACAGTATTAAAGCTATAGGAACAACAGCAGACTGCAGCATTTAATGAGGTGTTACCTTACAGACACAGCTCAGGGCTAACCAGCGCAAATATTTGGATTATTCAACAAGTCCTTGTAGGAAGCCAGCCACAGCTCACACTCTCCCTGCAGGTGTTCCTGGCCTGTGTTCAGATGAATAAACACTGTTCTCTGAAAGTGTCTTGAAAACATATTAAGCAGCTGACACAAGACAACAGAGGTGATTTGGGCCCGTGTTGGGATTTTCATTCATTTGTTTTTAAAAATCGATTTATGAGGATCGAGAATATTTCCCAGCTTCGACGGGGAAGAAACTGAAGTCCAAGTGTGTGAGAGATTTCAAGCCCACCACAATGAAAACATCCACGTTAGAGCGAAAGGACAGACAATACAGCTCGACCCCAAAAACCGCTGATCTGACTTCCTGCTCTGTGTTTACCCCAAACACACCTCCTGCTGTCAGCGCACACCTTAAACAGAGCTAATATCAGTATGTGGGAGAGAGCGGACGTGTCAGAGCCAGGGGTGAAGAAGTGTGAGCGCTCGCAGACGTGGTGAGTGAGGACTCCATGTTTATTCCTCCACAGGGAGACGCCTGTCATTGCTGAATTCCTGTGAATGAAATATGGCCGCCGATTCCTGTGAGCCGGATAATTCGCAGTTATTGGTCTGATGTGTCCAACGTGGACACGTCGCTTCCAGGGCGTTCACACAATGCAAACCCCCCATGGAGACCCTAATACTGGCGCTTTTACGAGGGACAATCAGTGGCAGATATGACGGCCGGCTGCGGAGGTGCTGAGTTATTTAGATGAGCAATTTAAGGTGTGACAAAAGCAGAGAAGGCTGAGGATGAGGACGCCCACAGGGGAGCTTTCAGTCATTATTAAACAAGAGAGAAGCATGTGTGACACTGGCAGGAAAAAGCTGGAGATGTATTAGCCCGAAAAGATATGATGGAGGATTAGGGCCATGTTAAAATAAAAAAAATAAAATTAAATAAAGTTCCAAGAATAAAGTCATAAAGTTACTAGAATAATCTCAAAGTTACGAGAATAAAGTCATAAATTTACGAGAATAAAGTCATTAAGAAGGCTATTTGTCAAAACTACAGATCAATATAAGCATACCTTAATCAAGAAGACGCTCTCATTTCATCCTCTTTGTGTAGGCGGATGGCTGCTCTTCTGGTAAAACCTTTCAGAATAAAGTTTGTTTTCTAGCTTAATTTAAATTGGTTTATTAATTTTACTCTTGTAACTTTATGACTTTATTCTCGTAACTTTATGAGATTATTCTTCTAACTTTTCGACTTTATTCTCATAACTTTATGAGATTATTCTTCTAACTTTTCGACTTTATTCTCGTAATTTTATGAAATTATTCTCATTACTTTACAACTTTGTTCTTGTAACTATTCTTTTTTTTTTAAAGTCCTTTTTTTTTTCCTGGCCCTAATACTCCATCGTATAAAGAAGATGGCTGCAGAAGTGTTGTTTTTCCTAGAACTTTCTATGCCGCAGAAAATGGTCATTCATTGAAACCCAGTCTGTCCCTATGCAGAGAACATCCTCCGACTGTACATGCACCTGTGCTCTTTTTCTGGTTTGTTGTTGCTTGTGTATCTTGCACATATTGTACATATACATTTCTATTCCTTACCTTAATTTTAATTTTAATTCTTACTTAAATGTTAACTCCTGTTTCCTGTTTCTGTTTGTATACGTATATACACTCTGGTGTGTATCTCGATCTTTTCTGTGGCAATAGTGTTCTCCTTGGCAGCCTTCTCCCTCAGAGTCTGGTTTTCCTTCTCCAGGACTTCCTTTTCTGTCTTCAGAGTCTGAACCAGCTGAGGACAAATAGAGGCGTTTTCCTCTAGCTTCTTTTTCAGAGCTCCAATCACACCAATGAGCTCCTCTTTTGTTTTGGAGACGTACAAGGACATCTTTGGCTCAACAAAAGAGGAATCCAAATTCTTCATTTGCTCTTTGAGCATTCTGATCTCACCTTCTTTATTCTCTCTGATGTGCTCGTCCTGCAAGCTCTTCTGGAGGTCCTCTATGTGGCTTTTGCAAGCCTCATTTTCTTCCTCCACCTTCTCTCTTTTCTCCATCTCCTCTTTCAGTTTTAGGAGCATGTCCGTGATTTTGCTCTGGGGGTCATATTGTCCCTGTGGTCTGGGTGGATAGTGTGGTGGCCCCTGGTTTAGAAAGCATGTTGGACCCTGACTGGGACGGTGTGGCATACCCTGATTGGGAAAATTGGTGGTCTCTAGGTGGGACGGTGTGGTGGACCCTGTTTTTACCACATGGTGGACCCTGGTTGGGACCCTGTGGTGGCCCCTGCCTGTGAACACTTGGTGGATCCTGGTTGTGACCGTGTGGTGGCCCCTGGTTGAAATGGCGTGGCGGACCCTGTTTCGGACCACATGGTTGGCCCTGTTTTGGATCACATGGAGGACCCCATAGTGGACCTGTGGACCCCTTGTTGGTGCTGTGGTGTTTCATAGGCTCCTCGTCTACTCATCTGCTGAAGCCTCAGCTTGTGGCACAACTTCAGCAAGGATTTGCTCACTGATGTTGGCCAATGGCATGGTGTTGATCGTGTCAACATCACCCATTTCCTCCCCGACCATGTCTCCCCAGCTTCTTGAGTTTGAGTTTGCTGGATCCTCCATTGGCGCTTTCTGAAAAATCTGCTCAATGGTTGTAGAATAAACTTGTTAATGTGTCTCAATTACTGGTCACTCGGGTTCACCCTGTAAATGTTGAAGAGTGGGTCTTGCTGCATTTGTAACCTAACTGGACAAACACTTGTGCTATCTTATGACATCTCAATATGTTTAAAATGTCTAGTTCTAAACACATTGAGATGTCACCTGCAGGGCAAGTAAAAAACAAAATGAAGGTATGACTGAACAAAACATGTCAACCAGAAGTCTTCTTAAGGTGATGGTTTTCAAGATCTCAGTCATCTCAGATGAGACCCACAATTGCACTTTCCCACAATTGCACTTTCACTGTCTGTATGACTTACTGTAGCAAACAACTGCAGTCGTATCCTAAAATATGTTTTGGGTAGACTTGAAAAATATTTCTGTAAAAAACTCTAAGCTTTACTAGAAGTACTAGGAACACAAAAATGTCAACTAGTAGGCAACTTTGCTTTACTAGTAAGGTCTACTCACGCACTAGTGCACCAAAAACCTTGACTAGTAAAACATTTTTTTGTTTATTAGTACTACTAGTAAACTCAAAATATCTCACTAGTAGTACTAGGAGACCATTTTTATTCCACTAGAAGTACAAGTTAAGCCAAAAGATTAATTAGTATTAGTAGACCTCATACTAATTAAGTAGGAGGGATTATAACCAAATCCAGCACCCTGATTGGTTGTAATATTTTCAAAGCCAATGGGAAGCCTGAATCTCTTTTCCTCGCCCCTTATTAGCATATAAGGCTTACTAGTAGTACCAGTAAACATTTTTCAATCTACTAGTGACTCTTTTGGCTTCATTTGTAAAGTCTAGTCACACACTAGTTGTCCAAAATTGAGTACATGTACTTTAAATTTGTGTCCTAGTAGAGATGAACTACGGTTTATATCACTGATATCAAGTACTCTGCGTACCAGAACACCAGCTTCTAGTTGCAGGAGATTTGGCGCATTTTTGGGGGCTACCAACATGTTTAGCTGTGTTGCTCATTCCATGCACAATCTTTACAAGGTTTACCCCACTGTAAAGGTGACTAATCAGGCTTTCCAACGATCATAAATACAATGCCAATAGGTGTTATTAAACAACGGAGTAATAATTCACTGAAATTACTTTCCCAAACTGTTTTTTGGTGGTACAGAATCAATAAACAGAGATTTAAACTGCACTCATTTTTGGATGAGAGGTGTATTAAACTGCTTCCTAAAGCCTCACTTTTGTTTAATCTAAGTCATGCAGTCTATCTCTGTGAAACAAGACTCTGCAGGCCGACCCCGGGGTTTCTATCCGCCTTGCTCTCCCGCTCCCAGTCCTCAAAATGACCGTAAACCTGCTCAGGTTTTCACCTGCTGAGGCCATGAAACCCAAACTGGCTGTAAAAGTCAAACAGAGAGAGAGAGAAATGATTCTGCCTCCGTTTTCTGCCCCTGAGTGTAGAGCAGATTAGAGGCTGGTTCAGAGTGATATACTGTAAACTCACAAAATCCTTCCTCTCTTTCGTGTGGGAGGCCGTTTGGAGCGGAAGTGAAGCCCAAGCGCAGGGGAACCAGAAATGAGCGTGTTTCCAGTCATCATCCTCCACCTCACTCAACCTCTGGATATCTATCAATGTTTTTCTGCTTTACGAGCAGAGAGGAAGATAGAGCTGTAGTCTATGAAAGTTATTTAAAAGGTCCATACCCACAGTTCCCACACACACACCGTCACCCCCGGTCAGAGGTATGTCGGACCTGCAGTGGAGCGTGTAATCGTAACACCATGTCCAATGCAGGAGAGAACTCACGGGCCAAATTGTCCATGTCATCGCCGCTTCTGGCTGTGAAATACTGGATCTGACATCATCTCAACTCATGAAGGGGTACAGGGTTTGAGGAGGGAGGGTATGAGAAACAAGATGAAGGAGGGTGGGGGGCTCCTTGAAATGTATCTGTGGAAGTCGTTTGCATTGAATTCCCCAGGTAGACCTCTAAAATTATTACCTGGTTCCTCTTTCCCTTTAAAAGCTTCTTCCGCTCTCTTTTTCTCTTTCTGTCTTCCCACCACTTTACTTCCCTCCATCATCCTGCCCCTCTTTCTTCTTCATTTGTAACTTCCTGGCTTCTTTTTTTAACCAATTCTCCCAAAGAGCTGGAGGACACATCTGGACCATGGTCCAACACTGCAGTGAGCAGTCAACAAAGTTATTTCCTTACATATTTGGTAAAAGTTTTCATTGTATTTGAGTATTAAATGAAGAAGCCATTTTTTATGTTTTTGTGTCTTGCTTCACTCCCGAGTCCATGACAAGCAGAGAGACACCATTCTTTCGACTGTGAGTGCAGCAACCTACAGTCATAAAGTAAACTCTTAAAGAACTTTAAACTGTCCTGTGTACTTGTGTGACTCATGTTTTTTACCATGTTATGTTACGTTATTTATTTTTAGACTAAGATAAGCACTTTATGTAATTTCGAAATAAATACATACAAAACTTTACTGCATGGGGCATGCACAAACCACCGTGGACATGTTTTGTTTTGTTTGATCTACTTACAAGTCACAACAAGCACAAAGGACCATTTAGAGTTGCTGAAGAGTTTATCTGATGACTGTAGGCAGGGGCAGGCTAACACTACCCATTGACTCCCAGTGTTTGAGCTAAGCTAATTAGTGGCTCTGCCCATCTCTTCCTTGTTATGGCATGCACAGTGGAAAAAAATGGTATCTATCTGCTTTTTATGGACTCAGGAGTGAGGCAAGACACAAAAAAAAAATGTTGGTGTAACCCTTTAAGTACAATAAGGATTCTGCTCATGAACTTATGGTACGTTACATTTGGACTTGGGAGCTGTAAGCTGAAGACACTGTGTTACGTAAAGTTAAAAAAAAAAATCAGCAATTCAATTACAAAATGTGGATCTCATTATAATGAGAAAGTCTCATGATAATCAGTTGTCATGAACTGATACATTTCATGCAACAGAGTATTACTGTGGGAAAAAAATGCATTTCTGCAAAACAGAATCAGCCTCGGCCTTGATCGAACTTCATCTTTGTTTTGAGAGCTCATTTGGTCACAAAATTGACCAAAGTAGTGACAGGAAAACAGCTCAGGGAACAATGTTTTCATCAATGTGTCACCACAAGGTTGTTTGTGTCTGGTGGTCACCTTCTTTTAATTGTGATGATTTTATCAAATCCTGTATTGCACCTGCCTGAAAGTGCAAGAAGGTGAAAGTTCATCCACTGTTGGTCAACAAAACATGATTCAGCATGATGTCTTTAATGGTTACAGCGCTCTACGGCCATTTGTTGCCGGAGTCAGCAGTACACGTTGGCTTGAATATGTTCGACAGTAAAACAGGCATGCAAACAACAAACATGGTAAACAAATATTGTTGTGCAGAGGTTGTGCAGGGACACATTCTTCTTTATCGCACACATCAGGGATTTGATTTCCAGGTATGTGACTTGCTTACTAACATCAGGCTGAGGCTGCAGGTGTTTATGAGTTTAATGACTCGGGCACATTCCTAATAAATATCAAGAAGGATTTATGATTATCTGATGTCACCACAGGCTTCTGCCAAAGGTCGGTCTGGATCAAACTGGCAAATATAGCATTATACTTATAGAGCCCTATTCAGATGGCATAAAAGCATGCTGTCCTAAAGTGATTTAGGGCGTGTCTAGTAACAGTTTGTCGTCTACATGGTGCACAGTGTAAGGGCAGAAGAGCTAGGCATATAGAGTATTAAAAAGTATTAAAGTAAAAAATAAAATATTATTTAAAAAATATTTAATAATATATGATAATCATAATAATATATTAATATATAACTTTAAAGCGTGATTCACCAGATATGTACAGCCACGTAAACATGCAGAACCGTTGTGATAATTGTTTCTGGCCAGTCGGATACATTTACTGTAAAGCCGAATGTTTGGAAAGTAGCTGGCAGGCTAGACCAGTTGGAGGAAGAAAAAGGGTATGGAGAAATGCAAATTCCAGAAAAAACGTGGAATTCAGAGAATGGCTATAACCCATTTTTTAGTGCTTGTAAAAAAAAATTAAGCCTGGCACAATGGGTGTCAGAGAATCTAGCACCTTGTACAGCAATAGCAATAGCATCTGTCCTGAGATTTCTGAACAGAGAGAGAACTGAGCTGTGACACTGTGACACTGTGGCACACGTTTAGGTTAAAGCACCTCACACAAACCCACTTCAAAAAACCTGAACTGTCCCTTTAAAGCCATTTTAAAACTAGTATAGCGCAGTTATCAAAATGACAATGCTTTTTTCAAACCACAGTAACATTTGATCAATGAAGAAACAGGTAAAGCCAGAGCTTAAGCCTTCTGACAGACAGCAATCACAGCCTCTAATTAGTAAAACCTGCGACACCTCTAATTATGCAAATTTAAATATAACTTTTACACATGAAAATTGAAATACATTAGTTAAATTACACATATCAACCCTTATACCACCACCAAAAAATGAGCTGGTGAGACTGAAACCTTCTGACCATGCTGTGAACATAAACATGGATTCATTATAGGAGATGATCTGGATTCTTCTTGCTACACCTGATGTTGCTGCTTGGTTCTGGCTCACTTGTATTGTACCAAGACCTCCATGACCTCCCTCTGGGGGTTTCTGTGACAGAGGTTGTGGATGGGCAGCTGCGACCTCAGGAGACCCACCGGCTCACGGGCATCCCTGTGCGGCCCCCACCGGTCCGTTTTAAGTGTTTGACAGGTGAAATACGACAAGTTAATCTCTCTGCCCCCCTCAGGGACACGGACAGAGAGAAAAACATTAGTCATGACCTTGGAGTTTCAGATGCAAATACATTCTAGAGAAGACACCCGGCCGACCCAGCATTGACCCCCATAGTTTACCATGAACATGCTCTTACATACAGGAACATGCAGTTTCTCACAAGCAAGCAATCCGTCTTTGAGCTGAGAAACATGCTAATCAAACAGAGCACCCTGCATGTTCTTTAAAACATTAAAATGAAGCATATACATCCCTAACTGCTCCGTATTTATCCAACAAATGATAAAAATTAGCTCCTGTAGCAAAGGTGTCTAAATTTAGTTGATGTGCATTTCGAAGTGAGGCCTTGTCTTCACATAAACACCTGAAATATGAAACCAGCACCATTACATAGAGCCAAGAACACGCTGCTGAATAAATACTCACATCACTCTTCTATTTATATGACATTTATTTTATTACAGTGTGATAGAGTATAACTCACAGCGGAGCCTCTCAGCTTGCAGGTTTATATACAGCCGCGGAGAGAGAAGAAAGACCCCACACCAGGGAAATATCACATGGACTTAGACTTAGGATGGACTTAGTGAAATAAAAAGTCTGATTTCACCTGAAAAACTGAGAAAGATCTCAACTTGATATCATATCAAGTTCATATCATATCAAGTCATATAACACCAAGAACGCCGCCATCTTCCCTGGGCCCCAGCTCATCTGAGATGGACTGAGGCAAAGTAGAAAAGTCTGTTGGTCTGAGTCCACATTTCAGACTGTTTTTGGACATCATGGACGTGGTGTCCTCCAGGCTAAAGAGGAAAAGGACCATCCAGACTGTTATCAGAGCAAAGGTCAAAAGACAGCATCTTTGATGGTATGGGGGTGTGTTTGTGCCCACGGCATGGGAAACTTGTACATCTGTGAAAGCACCATTAAAGGATAAGTTCAGTTTTTTGACACCTGGACCTTATTTTTAGGATTAAATACGCTCGTAGACTCACCCAGACAATTTTTGCGGAGCTTGGAGCTGTTTTCGAGCAATTTAGATCCATCCGACGGCGTTTTTCTCTCATGCCATAGTAGTAGACGGGGCCAGAAATCGAAGCCCCTAAATTAGACATTATCTGCTGCGAAACTCACTCCTCTGTTGCCATTGCCGTGCAATGTCCACAACAACACCACCAGTTAGCCCCCAATCGTGGGTGCAGTGGTTGCTAGTTCTCTGGCCAGCTGTTCGGCTCTTTCCCTCTGCATCCTCCTTTCAAATAGCTCCTCGTCAGTATATTCTGGCTCAAAACGATACGGGCATCCATTATACTCAAAGGCATCGTCAGACACTTCTACATCGGATAAATATTTCGCCATGTTGCACAAAAATAGCCATGTAGCCGTGTAGCCTAGCAACAACAGAGGCTCTACTCAGCTGCACTCTTGCGGTGCATGTCTATGATGTCACCAAAAGTTACCCATCCTTGTAAAGCCCCGGATGACTATCAATGAAGTTGAGCTGACATGGTGATAACACTGTCCATTCATTTATAAAATGTAGCTGAAATGAGTGAGTTTCGCAGCAGATAATGTCTAATTAGGGGCTTCGATTTCTGGCCCCGTCTACTACTATGGCATGAGAGAAAAACGCCGTCGGATGGATCTAAATTGCTCGAAAACAGCTCCAAGCTCCGCAAAAATTGTCTGGGTGAGTCTACGAGCGTATTTAATCCTAAAAATAAGGTCCAGGTGTCAAAAAACCGAACTTATCCTTTAATGCTGAAAGGTACAGACAGGTTTCGAGCAACATATGCCGCTATCCAAATCTTTTTTAAGGATGTCCCTGCTTATTTCAGTGAGACAATGCCAAGACACATTCTGCATGTGTTACAGCAGCGTGGTTTTGTAGTAAGAGTGTAGGTACCAGACTTGCCTGCACCTGTCTCCTATTGAAAATGTGTGTGTGCAAGATATGGCAACAGATTGATCAAGTGAAGTCGTACATCAAACAAGAATGGGAAAGAATCAACCCACAAAGGTTCAACAATTAGTGTCCTCAGTTCTTAATTGCTTATTGATTGTTGTTAAAAGGAAAGGTGATGTAACACAGTGGTACACATGACCCTGTCCCACACTTTTTGGACATGATGCAGGCATCAAATTCAAAATTAGTGAATACTGGTACGAGAAAATTATGTTTTTGTGCCTGTTTGATTGCAAAACATATAATTTTAGGGTAGAAAAAGACTGTTTTTCCAAATGCTGAATTTCGTAAACCTGAATGATGACTGCCAGCAAAATAAAAAGTGATTAATGTGTATTTTCTTAGACATACTTTAATCATAGTTGGGTTTAACACTTAGCTCCTCACTTTTATTTGTTAAACATAAATCCTATTATAAAATGATATATTTGAGCTCAAGTAACCTTTTCAACCTCACTGGGTACGACTTGATTCCAATCAAGAATAGCTGGGTACTGACAAAAAGGGATGTAGGTTATTTCTTTGACAGTTAGATTAGATTTTAAAACTGTGAACAATAAACTTGATCAAGTTCATCTGAGGATGTATACACTGAACTTTGAGATAGATCATTTTAAGTGTGAACTGACACAACAATGTATTTACTTGCTGTTAAAACCATTTGAAAATGTAAATTCACTGGCATGTGATGCTAATGCTAATAATACCAAATGCTGCTGCCACACATGAGCTCTGCTGCTGTCTACCATTTTAATCTCTGACCTGATGGTGCTTTGCATCCTGGGGAACAGAAGTTAGAGCGGTCAAAATAAGTATGATGTGTGGGTATTTTTGGCATACTGCAGATCTTGTGTCCTCTTGAATACGACATACTTCATTTTGGTCAAATCAGTCTTCTGTTTCACTGTGGATCAAGTTAAAAATCAGTGTGTGGACCCGCTGGTGCAGAGGCTGATTTTTAACATGATCCACAGTGAAACAGAAGGGTCAGATCTTAAATACAAGAATGGATTGTAACAAATTGGTTGATTATTCTATCTCATATTTAAGCATGACTTAAAAGACCCACATGCAGGTTGAGTGTTGCAGGTTTGGGTGGTCCTCTATGGAATGGTGGTGGGGGAGCACAAAGCAACACTTATATTAGACAATCTGTACCCTGCCAAAGCATGTGACCCCCAAAGTCCAGTTTGTTTGGCTGATGTGAGTGCTCCAATACTTGGCCCTGGCATGGCTGGATAAAGGGGGGCTTCGGCAGGGCACATCAACCCGAGCACAAGCACAAACAGGGGGGTGTAAACCAGGCAGGATGTAGAACTAAAGCCACCATTCTCCTCGATAATCATCTGAAACTATGACAATTTAGGGTTACTTGCAGAGGTTGGGTCTTTAACTAAAATTTAAGAAGATGTGAACTGGACAGGACCCCCCTTAAGGAAAATCCTTGTCTATCATTTTAGTTATAGATACCATAAAACGTTTTGGCAGTGTTGGGACACAGTCCACAGGATGTGGTTTAGGAACCTGGGACAACAAGACACACTGATACTGGTGCCTATCATCTCCTACAAAGCATAATTTTTATTAATTTGACAATTTACATTGACCAAAAGTGCATATAGAAATGTCTACTCCAGCCCATCATATCTTTAAGTGAGTTTGTTTTAAAGTCTTAGTACAAAGAATATAAACCAAGACCAAGTCCAACAATTAAAGACTAAAGTAACAAATGTTTTTCGATGACTTGATAATAATTTCATGAATACAGTTACAAATAAAAAGACAATACTAATGTAGGCCTACTTTACTTTGTTCTGACTGATTTGTCCGGTTGGTCTCCAGTCACATGGCACAGAAAGTGGCGCTGCCTTAGCACAAAGAAAGAGAGAAAGACCAAACACAATACGAAGAACTTCACAGATGAACATTTTGTTACACTGTAAACACACTGCCATTAATTTTACAGTAACTAACTAGCAACAGTGTGCCAGTAAGTCACTGTGGTTTTTACAGTATTAGTTTCAATGACAGTTTAACATCTGTATTTTCACTCACAGTTTCATTGACTTATTGGTGCTTCCTGTATTTTCATTTAAAGTATCATTGCTGTATTTCATTCTACAACTTCATTACCGTATTTTAAATTACAGTAAACCTACTGTATTTTAATTGATCTTAATATTACTGTTTTTATTTATTTATTTGTTTATTTGTATTGAATTTTAATATTTTAATATAATTTTAATATAATTTTCTTTAAATAATTTTAATTTTATTTAACAACTGCCGGAGTCAAATTACTTGTATGTGTCGCATACTTGGCAAAATAATCAAAAACCAATTCTGATTCTGATTCTGTATGTGTGACTGCTTTCTCATTATTTAATAGTAATATATTATTTTGTCCCATATTAATATCTAATAAAACATCCAAAAATGTAAAGCATTTTTAAAAGGATATCTTCAGTTTTCCTGAGCAAGATGAAATTACAGTATTGACTAAATATTCTCTTCAATCCATTGCCATTGATGGTAATTTACTGTTTAGATGACTTTAGATATTTTGTAAAATACAGTCAAGTTTACAAAAATCAGTTACAGTGTAGAGTACTCATGTAGTATCTATATTTTAGGGGAGTAATCGATACCTAAAACGTACTTGTGAATTATTAATACTTTGATACTCGATACTTGATGCTGATACTCCCATCCCTGCTCAGCAGATGACAGACAGATTCCAACGACACAACGCCATTGTCAACAAAATCTGTCAAAAAACAAGCAGAGACCTGATGGTTTTGGAGTGTTGTGCACTTTTTGTGATCACAAGAGACTTCAAACTTTTCTCTATCATACCATTTGCAGAGCTGATGGTTGTAATATATATTGAAAACCTGTGAACAAGTTACATGACCTTCGTTGTTAAAAAGCTGAAACGCTGCAGTGAGGGAATTTTAAGGCTCCTTTCACCTTTTAAACCTCCACCACTCTATCAGTCCCCTCCTGCACTGCCTCACAGATTAGTTTTTGTGGGTCTGTAAAGTTCACTGACAAGAGCTGAGGGAAAGAAGGACCTCTGGCTGACTGAGCTCGGGGCTTGTTAACACAGTTTTCATTTCAGCCACAACATGAAATCAGGCAGCTGAAGGCCACACACATGACCTGACACTGACTTTTAGGGAATTTAGCTAAAACCGTTAAAATATGTCACTTAACAGGAATGACTGTACGCACCCTGAAGTAGATACTGAGCACAAGTGTGATTAGTCTCCAGTTTCTGCTAATCCTTTATAACTCTGAATAAAGGAAGTTTCGAGTTGGACCAGTGAATCAGAAGTTTTAGGTTTGCTTGGGAGAAACTGGATGTCAGGGGAGACTGTGACACAGATGCAGGACACAATAACACAATCGTTTGAGTTTTCTTGTCTGGCAATGTAAACTTCAATGTTTGATATGATTTCCAGTAAAGGAACTTGTGAGCCTTGTCCCTGGAGGGGAACATCAGGGAGCGGACGCTAGCAGTACATGGTGCAACCAAAAGCCTCATATGTTAAAACTACTCAAAAACCTATGTTGGCTCGACATTAGGTAACAGTAAATTTCTTTACTGCGTAGAACTTTTCCTACACAAAGCCCCTGTGTTTAGAACTATTACATGATGCGATGCCAAGGTTATATATCTCTCTGCCATCAGCTGAGAAGAAACAACAGACACCAACACTAACTTCACTATTATTTGGCTCTTAATTTATTTATTCAACATCCTTTTGTTTGGAGGTGAAACATCCTTTTCTTTATACAGAAGTGAAGGGAGGGGCAACTGTTATTTATAACTGTGGTATCACTAAACAGTCTGTCTAACCTTGATTTTTGTAAACAAACAGACATAATCAGGCTTTTATTTAAGTTTTATGTTGATCCTGTACAGCTTTATTATGGTTTAAAACAGTAATAGCGACATTAGAAATAAATTTAATTCTGGCTATAAGGATTTCTTTTTGGTGGAAACATCATTTTTGCCCCTCCTTCAAATTTACATTTGTGTTTAGAGTTGGAGAAAATAGTTTGTGTAACTCATGTATTGAGTTTATATTTGTAGTAGGGCATGCAACCCACAACTGCCAATATTTACAAGCAACTTAAAGAAAAAAAAGAAGCACAAAGTGGCTTATAATAAGCAAACCTGGCAACCATGCTATGCAGGTTAACAACGTGGAAATTACAGGTTACATTCAGCAGGAAAATCTTCAGTTATGATGGACGTACTCTAAAGGATTTCAGGAAAACCATCATGGATGTTCAAATAACTAAAACGAGACAATATTGACATTTTAAATGGGTCATGCATAGGGCAGTCATTGTATTGTTATTGGGATGCAAATCCCGAAGGACAATTAAATAAATCTTTTGTCCCATCTCGACCAGTAACTGAAACAAACTGGTTCTTGTTCATCATCTGAATGTAAGGAAAGCTTTGAGGCGGCTTATTTCCGATAGAAAAACAGTAAATCCTTGTATCATGTTTCCTTTAGTACCATCAGTCAGCCTGGATTAAGCATGTCATACATTACACTCTGACAGAATACAGAAATAATGTGTTTGACAGCACAGGGTGTGATTGTGTTACACCGAGTCCGCCGCTCCATCGTTCTGTCTGACACAAAGAGCCTTTTACTGAAGAGTGTGTGACTTCAGGTCGGCTCTGTTACACCGAACAGGTGGCGGACACGTGCTGCAGCCGCCCTCAGATCCTCACATTCCTTATTATACGAAGATCTCTGTCATCAAAAGGCTTTTTATAAATATGGGAGTTTCCTTCTCCTTTAGTGAGTGGAGGAAAAAAAACCTGGAGAGGCACAGGCTAAAGGAAGTTCTGCTATCAAGTATCAGCTTTTATCCTCTGAAAGAACTAGTCTGTCAGAGTGGATATTGTGAGCAGGTCTGTTTTGTCTTTATTAAAAATGGAAAAAGAGCGAGGGGAGTACAAAGAGAGGGTGAAACAGATGAGGAAAAATATATAGAGACGGTTAAAAATGATCAAATCCTCTCGGTTCTTGTTCTAACAAAGAGAGAAGGCTGTTTTCTTAGAGGTGACTAAGAGAGAAATAATAGTTAAAGGTTAGGACCACACAAAACCTGCACACAGCTCATGCTCGCTCTCAATCTCAGGAGACATTCAAGCCAAACAGCGAGCTAATTCAGACCATCTGCAAAAAAGAGGGGGTCTCTAGTTAAATGGGGCCTGAACAGGTTTGGTGGATGAATTGAAACATAAATGAGTGATATTTTAAAAACTGACTCTTAGAGAAAAGACCTGCAGATCTTAACCTGCCTTAAGTTAAGTGGGGTACACATAAAGATTATCGGGCTGTTTTTGTCCCAGCTTTCCCCCTTCCAGACCAAGGATGGCAAACGCCAGATTATTTTATGTTTCATAAGATTATCCTATAATGTTAACCTGTGGTCTGAGGTGTGTTAAGAGTGAATTTGTCCGGATAATCAGCTCCAAAACGGGTCGTGGCCGTCAATCATAAATATTAAACTTGTTTAATATTTACGACCAAAAATCTTCACGTGTGGGGAAAGTCAATGATACAGGTTATTGGCCTGTCTTGTTGAATAAAAGACTGCTTGAGAATCTGGAATAAAGAAGACTTTGAAAATAAAAGTTCACATTTGAATATATATATATATATATAAATTTATATATTAATAAAGTTCTATCTATTCTAATCTAATCTAAATTACACTTCAAAATAAGTGAAGATGAAACATCGCTGGATCAGCTTCAGTAGCAGTTATATCAGATCTTTGCACTTCTTTATTAAATGAAAATTAAATAACAACACAAGAAATTTCTCGACAGTAAGGATATTTTAGTTCTATTTCCGACATGTTTTGCATCAATACTGTAGCTCATGTTTTGTCCTTTTCACCTACTACATTATTTGATTGGCTTGTAATGAATGTGATTGACAGAACAATCATCCAGTCACCTGTAGGATATACTTTTGAAAGTTTCTGGCTATTCCTAAACACTTTCTATCGACTCTTGATGTGTCAAGTTACAGTGCTATTCCTATGTGGTCCAAACTGGTCATGTCTTGCCTTACTCCTGAGTCCATGACAAGCAGACACCATTCTTTCGTCTGTGCATGCAGTAACAAGGAAGAGACAGGCAGACCTCACCCACCACTAATTAGCTTAGCTCAAACACTGGGAGTCAGTGGGTAGTGTTATCCTGCCTCTTCCTACAGTCATCAGATAAACTCTTCAGCAACTCTAAACGGTCCTGTGTGCTTGAAGTGACTCGATTTTTTTACCGTGCTATGTCATGTTATCTATATTAAGACTAAGATTAACACTTTATTTAATTTTCAAAAGAAATATATACGAAACTAAACTGCAGCGCACATCCACAAATCACCACAGACGTACGTATAAGTAGGTCAACAAAACAAAGCCTCTGTTTAAGCGTAGAAGAGGATTGTTACTGAGGATTATGGCCAACTTTGTAAAAGAGGATGAGGATGATTTCGTTGGGACTGACAAAGATCCACAACCAGAATTTACAGAGAAAAAACTACATGTTTAGGAAGCCAAGCGTGCACAAAGACAAGCTGAGGCAGTGGAAAGAATGGCTGTTTGTCGTGAACTCAAGAGGGAGACAAAACACGAAAACAGAAAAAAATGTTGGCATATCCCTTTAGCATATGTCAAAAATGTGCCCTTATTTGTAAAATTATGATTTCTGGTCTATTTTCATAGTAGATAATCGGTGATAGGTAAATCTGAGTATATTAATACCTGACATTTTCATAGGTATCAGTCAGATATATCAGTGTAACTTCAGTCTCTCTGTCAGCCCTCCTAAATGTGAGCCCACTCCCTCATTCTTGCCTGAACACATGTATCTGTGCAGAGGGTGCAGAGGGAGCAGAGCTGCATGCAGTCACGCTCAGGAGTCCTCGAAGCCAATCAGAGCGGCTCATATAGAGTGTCCCTCACCACGGCCAGAAGTCACATTCAATTTGGTAGTGATCTGCTGCGGGGTATTCTTGGAAAAGAACATATAGTGAATATGTGCATACAAAGTGAAATGTTAGAGGAAGACTTAATCTCATTTTCAGGGGGAAAGGATTAGTGGTAAGGTCAGTCATGTTAAATTAGCGGTCAGCAAGTCTTTCAGGCTTCAGTTTGGAGTAATGACGTCTGTAAGGATGCTGGACCAGGACAGAAAGTTCTCAGGAGAGAGGAGGAGGTACAAACTGATTCAGTCTGTCAAACAAACTCACAAATATAAATGCTCACGCTGAGGGTTACTTTGGTGAATAAAATAGATACATTTAGGGCAAAGACTGAGCAGTAAAGAAAGACGGTCTTAGCATTTGGACCAAACAGTCACTAACTCTGGCCTGGCATTTCAATCAAACTGTTTTTGATATCTGAAAGTTAATTTCATTTTAATTTAATTAGATCCAGTTGCAGGCCAGGATGACTGACACCAGCTCAGTTTCATTTTCTATTTTCAGCTTTGGTGCAAGCCAACGTATTAAGATCAATCTAACATTAAAATGCTCTGGCACCTCCCCAGGTTTAATCACTCGGAGCACCAGGAGTACAGATCAGGCTTCAGGTTTATCATCTGGGACATTAATTTAGTTCTGTTTTAGTTTATAATGCTTATATCATTCACCTGTGTGCAATGAAACAATCGAAACAAACAAAAAATTAAAAAGGTAACTGAAGTGGGCACAAGTCACTTGATGCAAGTCCAAGTCAAGTCTTAAGTTTCTGGGTGGCAGGAGCAAGTTAGTCAAGTCTCTAATACTAAAATAGCTGAAATACAAAAAAAATCATGTTCCCCTGATTAAAAGGCAAATACTGTTATCAAGGTGACTTTTAATATTAACTTATGAGTTTGAGTTCTGTTAAATTACACTGGTTCATAAAAATGTATTGTAAATAAAAAAAACAAAACATTTAATCTTTCAAACAGAATAATAATTACACAATAATTTGCACTTTAGCATTTGGCACTTTAACACTATGGCACTTTAATTAGCACTCCAGCACTTTATAATCATTGTAATTATTCCCATGGTACCTCAGCTCTCAGCCAATTATATTTTGGACTGTATGTCTTTTACGTTATCTACGGCTTATGTATGTTGCTTGTCTTTTAATACGCTCTGTGGGTTTTATTCCTTTTATTGATGTTTGTTTTTTCTTTCTATCTGTTGGCACCAACCTGCCAATGGGACTGGTGGGATAGAAATTGGCTACCTGGCTGTAATCCCATGCATTTAAATGTAAATAGCCATTAATGCATACTGTCCCATTTTTTTAAGAATAAATCAAATCAAATAATTACAAACTAGGCCTGTAGAAACTTATTAAACAGCCACTGACATACATGTCACCTAATCTTTCCTTTATATGCTGTCAAGTGCTAAAGTATGATTATATATTTATCTGTTTAATAATTCAGTCATTTAATATTTTGAGGTTGGCATTAGGACTTCTCTCCCTCTCCCTGGTTACAGCACCAGAAGCTGTCTTTTTTTTTTTTTTTTTTGATATCTTTATTTTGATCAAAAACAGTTAAAAATGCAAATAAGTGATAAAGTGATTAGTCTTTAAACATCCCGTTCCCCTGGCCCCCTGATAAGACCTACCAGTTTGACATCATACCATTGTTTCATCAGCAGTTTAAGCTCATTGGCTCGGGGTGGCAGTTCAGAGCAGAGAGAGTAGAATGAAAGCAGAGTTGTTGACAACATGATGCTAGGCCTAAATAGGTCAACCGGACAGAGTGAACTGGTCCCATGTGGGAAGGGAGCCTTCAGGAGCAGGAGTGCCCAAAAAAGTGTCTCAAACAGGTGGATCAGGGGAATTTTGTAAATGGAAATTATTTTTTTTTTTTTTAACATTAGTAATCTAGCAGTCGTATTAATTAAGTCATAAACCTGATTTAAGGCAAAGCTCTTTGATGGGGTACCTTAAAGCAGGATAATTGGCAGACACTTTCTTATGTCAGTTTGTAAAACGATATGGTCCAGTGAAGCCAGCACGCTAAGCAGGACTTCCCTCCGTGTGAAATGGCTTCAGTCCATACTTGTGTATTGTGCAGCTGATAGCAGTTGTTTAGCAGAGGGCACAGATCTCTGTCCATACTGCTCATGTCCGCTGTGATGGAGTTACAGCAAGCTGTGTGGTGCGCTCTTGGCACTTACAAAGGTGAGTGTTAGATATAAATAACTCGGGTCCCGGGTCCTGCAGGCCAGCAGGGCCTGCAGTTGGCTGGGGTTTGGGTTACGAGGGGCTTAAAGTGTAAGTTAATAGAAAGTGTACAGTGGCACAGAGATGAGCTGACGTGCTGCACTTTTCTATTTTCACTTCTTCAAACCCCCCTCAGAGCTCTCAGATGGAGCAGAGGGGTCTCTCCTCTGATGCTGTTAGCAGATGCAGCGTGTAACTGCGGAGAGGGGAATTGGACATTCTCCATATACTGCTCTATAAATAACCCTGTGACGTTTATTGTCCTCAGAGGGGCTCAGGTGCTAAAACGTTTGGATCTTAGTTAATGCTTTTTGTCTTTATTCATTGTTGTTGTGAAAAAGAGAAAGTCTCTTCTGAGGGGGAGTGCCGGGATCAGGTGAATCAGCGTGGGAAAGGAGAGAAAGAGGAGACTGTATGGGGGAGTGAGGGGAAGGTTAATCTCCATCCGCAGGTTTAACATAAAAGTGTTAAACCTGTTCTTAGAGGTCTGAGCTTTTAGCACTGGAAGTGTTCTGGTTTCTGCTTGACCATCTGTAGTCAGAGTTGTAGAGGCCAATGTCTAGTCCTTCAAGAAATTGCTGATTCACAATTTCAACATGCATCCAACCTTCCATTATCTGTACTGCTTATCCCTTTGGGGGTCATAGAGGGCTGGAGCCTATCCCGGCTGGCATTTGGTGAGAGGAAGGGTTCCCCTATGAGACAGTCACCAGGCAATCACAGGGCCACAAAGAGACACAGACAGCCATTTACACTACCCACAACTAAGGACAGTTGGGAGCCACCAGTTAACCTCATGAGCATGTTTTTGGTCTGTGGTTGGACGCCGGAGTCCCCAGAGAGAACCCTTGTATGCACGGGGAAGAAGAAGTCATATATCAAGCAAGACTGGGAAAAAATCTCACCATCATGGCTTCATAATAAGAGTCCAGGTATTAGACTAACCTGCCTGCAGTCTAGACCTGTCTTCTGTTGAAAATGTTTGGCACATTATGAAACACAGCGTATGGCAACTGATTTATAAACTAAAGTCGTACATCAACCAAGAATGGTAATTAATTCCACCCATAAAGCTTCATCAATTAGCGTCCTCAGTTCCTGAACACCTTTTGAGTGTTGTTAAAAGCAAAGGTTTTGCAACACATAAACATGCTGCTGTCCCAGCTTTTTTGGAACATGCTCCAGGCATCAAATTCAGAACGAGGGAAGTTTAAGTTAAATATCTTGTCTTTGTAGCATCTGCAAATCATTATATTCTGTCTGTATTTATGTTTTACACATCATCCCAACTTCATTGGAATTTGGGTTTTATACCCGAGTTAAGGGGTTTCTTGTGTGAAACATGAATCCCTGTCTAATTTTAAGCTCTCTGCCCATCAGAAAACCCTGTGTCTTGCGAACCTTGCAGAACAGATGGACCTGCCTGATTCATTGTATGAAATCCTGCAAGACCATCTTGCTGACCTCCATTGTCCAATGACTTCACCGGCTGAATGCTGAACTGCCCAATCAGGGGAAAGAGGTGGGAGCTGCAGAAGTGACTTCAGCGGGAAGTGTTTGTATGTTTGAAAACAATGGTGGCTTCTGAAGCGGTCTCCGTGGATGCGGCAGCATGTGAAAATCCTCCACGGACGATGCCGGTTAGTCTATGGTAGTCATGGTTACTCAGCGATGAGGTTCATGTCACATGTAAGTAGTAAATGATACATCTGTGTGGTATAATTTAATGTAAGACGATAGCCTAAGGACTGAAACGTAGTTTAAGCTAACGGCTAACAACAGGGTCTAGCTGTTACGTCATACTGTGGCTTGATATGGATTGGTCTGTCATGAGTGTGACGAGCAGAATGATCGTCCAATCGCCAGCTGCAGTTGTTTTTGAAGGTTCTGCCCTCTGAAAACATTTTTGAATGGCTCTTTCCCAGATGGACCTGTGAAATATTTCCGAGGCGGATATATGGAACTGTCTGTCTGGCGTGTCAGGTTAGTGTCTTGCTGCTGGCTGAAAGAAAAGTAAGGAATCAGCATGGGTGCGAGGGCGCATCCCAACTTTCTGGTCCAGCTGGCCCAGTTTCTGACAGTTGCATTTTACTTGCATGATGGCATTTGTGTTTTCATTTCAGCAAGCAAGTCAGAATTCAAGTCAGAATTTTTAGAGAGCTACTACAAGCTGCAAGTTTATTTTACCATGAGCCGAGGGCTTAAACTACTGAGTGAAGGGGCTGAACCACTTTATCTTCATGTCTCTGCACAGAAGTTGTGGAGTCTTTTGGTCTTTAGTCCTCCTGGTCTTGCTATGCTGTTGTGAGGCCTTAACACTAACTAGTGGCCACAGATGCAAGCTGGACTTCTTCATGGCCGCATCCCTTCAATGCATTTTTGGGTTTTGTTGGCAAGACTATGAGTCCAATGCTGATGTGCCCAGAAAGGTGGATTTGGGAAGTGTCGGCTCCTGGATACGGGAGCAGCAGTGCGCTTCTTTCCTGAACCTGATCCAGCTCACCGCATACTAGGTGCCTGGGACTTGGTGGGCTGGATCAGGCCAAGGGGTCAGCTCAGAAGATACCTGGGCCTGGGTCTGGAGAAGGCTTGGACGATATTAGGAGACTGTAGTAAAGAATAATTTTATTTTAATGGGTTGGTCTTCCAGTGAATTATGTCACTTGTTGGGAAGATTTGTTGTGGGTTTTTCTTAGAAAACTTTCGATTACAGCTCTTTATCAGGGTGCAATTAGTGAAGAGACAGAGCTGTGTCAGCTGGGGGATGCAGCCAAAACAAACCAAAAACATATCTGAAATAAAAACCATGGAGTTGCAAGCTGAAACTGGTGTCCCATTTGCTTCCACCATGGAATCGCCATAACAAAAAAAAACTAAAATTTTACAGGAAAATGCAAACTTTTATAGGAATCACAGTATTTTAAAAGATATTTATTAATGTTAGGATACTTTAAACACCAAAAAACACTTATTTCTATAATTAGATATCTGGGTAAGCATGAAACTGTGAGGTTTTCGTGATAGATCAAATATTTAAACCTGAGCTACAAATCTGTTTGATAACATGATTAAAGCCAATCAGCACTTAGATTTCCCAACTTCCTGTTAAGCATCTGATATGATCAATTCAACCCTTATTCAACATAAAACATTTTTAAAAGTTGCTTTCTGCTTCTCTTCTCCATGTCAGGCCTGAAAACGCTGACTTCAAGCTCTTCAGACATCTGCATCATGCTGCGGCTCATTAAATCTTAATTTGATTGCCTATCAAATCTTAGATAAAATCTCCTTACTGGCTTCCCCGACTCAGACTATGCCAAAGTTTTATATTATATTTGACCACCTGTTCAATGGCTCAAGATCTTTAATGAAATCAGGCCTACCGTTTGATAAGTGCGCCCGTGTTTGTGGGCAACCTGATGAAAGGCCTCTCTCAAAATGGCGTCTGGGTATCTGAGAAAGTGTGGATGTGGTGTGAAAGTGTTGTGAACCTGTCAGATCAGTGTGTGCTGACAGAATCAGCACACACTGATCTGTGGGCGACTTCTATCAGCCTCTCTGCCAGCAGACATCAGGCCTGACAGACTGACAGCTGCTCGTATCCTGTATTGAACAGCAACGTGCCAGATCCAATTAACCATGTGGTAACAGCAGCTGAATCCTATTACAACTGTAGTTTCAAACTCTCAAGACACAAACTTAGTGAGCAGATTTATGCAGGTAATTTAAAGATTGCCATTCCTGAGAAGATTCTTTCTCTGCTCATGTAGATTTTTTGGACCAGAGAAAGAGATTCCCTCCCCAAAATTACAATTTCACAATACAACATTTAATGCAAATTTGAACAATTAGCAAATTCTGTGTGGCCATGCAGTTTTGTCCAATCACCTCAGCTTTTCTTACATGTTTGACCAATCATCATAGCTCCTGCACATCATGGTGAAATTACCATTCTGGCTTGTGAAGCAGTTTCCTGATGTCTCAAGAGCAGAGGTAAACTTGTTTGCATTACACGTATAATGTGGTGCAATACCATCAATATTCATCGGTCTATAAACTCCTTTACTCTAAAAGACGTTCTGGGAATGGTTAGCACATGCAAGAGAGTACGAGAGAGATCAGACTGTGTTTGCTTGCTCTGTGAACTTCCATATATCCTGAGGTCATACGGTTTATGCTACGTTATGGCCCATTCGGACAGTTTTGGGATCATCATCACATCAGAGACATCGACCAATGAGGGCACAGGAAGCTCTGCATGTGCTAAAATCATGGATGTAAAAAGACCAAAGTTGATGCCTTTAGAGGTAAAAGACACAAAAAGTAAAGTAAAACTCTGAAACAACATCCCTGTGTTGAGATGAGTTATAGAGGAGCCCTCCTTATGGGCAGCCTTGCTTACACCTAAAGATTGGTGGACTTGGTTCAGTTTTGGGGGTGAACTTGCAGCACTGTTTCATGTCCCAAGTAGTTACTATTAAAATGCATGTATTTGACCACATGGTCTACAGTGGAAAATAGTGAAATATTGTAAAATTGTGAATGCTTAAAATAGCTGATTTCATGTTTTCATGGTGCAATGGTTGCATGTTAAAAAAATTGTTGTCATAATGGATTTAAGTTGTCAAAAAAGTGGACATACTGTAGGGTCATGGAATGTGTTTTTTTTGTTTGTTTGTTTGTTTGTTTGTTTGTTTGACAGAGTATTACTGACCTTTCAGAACCAATTTCATCAAAATTTTGAAAAATTAGTGAAAAAACAAACCTCACACACCAGATGGACCATTCAGGATATTTCACCTGTCCATCTGGGCTGCAGTCCATAGAAAATGTTTGGGATAGAGAAAAAAATTCCAAAAGCATATCCGGCTGGTGATTAGTGTAAATCAGATATATCACACATCATTCAGATAATGTAGCCCTGCTGCAATGTAAAATACTATTCATATGCCACTTTGTAGAACAAACTCTTGCCAAAACATGTTGGAAGTGGAGACAAAATATCCTTACTCTCAATTTAATAAAGAAATGTGGTCCAGACCTGATAAAACTGCTTCTGAAGCTGTTAGCATCTATAGCTGCGTTTCCACCAAGCAGCCTGGTTGAGTTTAGCATGGTATGGTATGCAATTATTAGGAGAAACAGTACCCAGTTCACTGTGTCGCACTGCTGTGATGTCACACATGTACGAAGCCTACCTTTAAGTTAAGGTACAGCTGACTAACCTTGCAGAGCAGATGGACCTGCCTGATTCATTGTCTGAAATCATGCAGGTCCATCTTGCCAAGCTCCAGTCCTCTACAACCCCACTTGGCTAAAAGCTGAACGACCCAATCAATAGCCGCTTCTTAAGCGGTCTCTGTGGATGCGGTAATATCTGCAGTTTTATAAGAAATGGACTCAATTTCTTCTTTAAAAGTAGAGCAAAGAACATTACTTACAGCTTTTCTTATGTGAAACAGTGTTTTTGCTCTTCTTCCGATTGGTTTTGGTAAGAGTTTGATCTACCAACTGGCTCCTCTGGTTGTGAAAAAGATGGGAAGGACTCCAAACCCCATTGTGATGATCGTGTCTCTGCTGGTTTCCCTCATGGCTTATCAAATCAGAGAAGCTGAGAAGCTGAGGATCACTGCTGGGAAACTGGGAGAGAACGTGAAAATCATTTGCGGACAATGCCGGTTAGTCTATGGTACTATGGAACTTGGTGGGGATTGTCGTTGATGAGGTTCATGTCACGTGTAAGTAGTAAATGACACATCTGTGTTGTATACTTTAATGTAAGACGATAGCCTAAGGACTGAAACATAGTTTAAGCTAACGGCTAACAACAGGGTCTAGCTGCTACGTCATACTGTGGCTTGATATGGATTGGTCTGCGATGAGTGTGACTGGCAGAACGATCGTCCGATCACCAGCTGCTGTTGTTGTTGAAGGTTCTGCCCTCTGAAAAACATTTTTAAGGGCTCTTCTCCAGATGGACTAGTGAAATGTTTTGTGACGGATTTATGGAAATGTCCGTCTAGCATGTCAGGTTGAGAGCTAAACAAGATTAGGATTTACAGCTCCAAACTGACCAAACTGTGCTGAACCAAACCAGAACACTTGGTGGAAACAAGGCTAAAGCTAATCTCTGTACAAACACTTACTTCTTGCTGTCGTCTTGCTCATAGCCCACCTCTTCCTGCCTTAAAGCGCGCTGATTGGGCCTCTGTGAGCCGAGAGAAATCACTGTAGATTGGAGCTTGGCAGACATTGAATTAGGTGGATCCATCTGCACTGCAAGGTTATAAAAGTACACACTTTGTGAATGATGAAGCTTGTAAAGGACAAAAATCTCTTTAAAAAAGTTTTGAAATCTCCAAAAAGTGGACATGGGCACCTAAAGGTTTTTAAAAACCACATTAAAAGCTCTTTGAAATCTTTAGCAGCTAACATCTGCAGACGAGCAGAGCTGTGAACGCCTCTTGTGCAAACTGTGACTAAACAAAGGTTATAATCTACTCACATCATTTAGACTGTCACACACAAATGTGCAAATTGATTTTACAGTCAAGTATTCGTGTCATGTGTGATTTTAGTGCCATAACATGCTCTTGTGTTTCACACACATTGGCCCGTCTGTGGGCTTCAGAAAGTGTGTGTGTGTGTGTGTTTGTGCTGATGTAAATCATTTCAGCACAGCTGCAGGCTGCTGCTCCATCTATCCTCAGATAAGCCGTCTCAAATCTCCCTCCAACCATCATGTGGCCCTGCAGGGCTCTCGGCCTGGCTGCTCCTCAAACCTCTCACGTCTGAGTGTGTGTGTTTAAGAGGACGTACGAGTGCACCGAATGCTTCACAGCGAATGTGGGTTTGAGGGAACGTGTTAGTGTGAGTGTGTGTGTGATTATGGCTGTAGCAGGTACTTACTGATCCCGAGAGCTGTTAAAGATTCATCCGCTCCTTTCCCTTAAAGTTAGCAGTTAATTTGAAGCCTCTTCATAGGACCAGGAAAGGCTCATTAATGCTTTATTCAGGAACCAGATATGGACAGCAGTGTTTATTTGTTGACTAATTATTTTCATCATAGTTTTCGTCAACAACCTTTTATCCCCTGACGAAAACTAGACAGTAACTAATGTTTGACAGAGAGTTAATCAAATCAGACCTAATTTGGTCATGTAGAAAGTAGGAACAAGTTAGGAATATATCCAATCACGGCTACTTTGGTTGTGTGGAAAGGTTGGATGAGTTAAGAGGACCATCCAATCACAACTGCCTTAGCTTCATGGTGGCGGGATAAGTTGGGGAGTGATCCAATCATAGCAGAGTTTGTTGTCAATTCTGATATTGTAACTGAGATGCTCTTCCAGGTAGCCTAAATAAAGGTGATTGCATTTCACACAAAAGTTCAATTTGTTTCTGTTAATTCCTACTTTCAAACTTTACTAGCATTCAATAAAGGGTTATCAGATGTTTCAATTTATCCAAGTGTAAAACTGGATTTCAGAAATTCAAGGAAACATAAAAATGCCTTACACTTTACACTTCATATTTTAGTCGAATAAATTTACCGTAGATTTCATTGACGAAAATGTTGTGAAATTTCATCAACTAAAACTAGACTAAAATTAAAACAATATAGATGACTAAATTATGACTAAAACTAAAAGATATTTTAGGTAAAAGACTATGCATGATTTTGTCCATTTTTGGAGAGCTTAAGAGGCATTCACACGTCAGTGTATATTAGTTGACATTGACCAACATTGAGTAATCATCATAGTTTTGGTGAAAATACGTCCCAGGGTCAATTTTGTTGTGTTCATGCTGGTCGACCCATCTAAAGCCGAGAGAAACGTGCTCCTGGAAATTTCCAGACGGCGAGTAACACTAATAAGTGAAAACAACAACAACAACAAAAACAGGTAAACACAAACAAATTAGTGAAAACAATGACATTAGAAACAATAAGTAAACACAACAACAAATATGATGACACAACAAAAAAAAGACACTACAAAAGAGCAGCTGAAGAAACCCAATGATGACTTTCTTTTTTAAACCGCTTCATATGTTGTTATTGTGTTTCCCTTTTATTTTTGTTTTATGATTTCTTTTGTGTTTTGGATCATTACTGTCAGTCATTTTTGTTGTGTTTTCTTATTCATTGTTGTGTTTATCTATTTTGTTTTGTTTTTTGTTTTTGATTGTTGTTGGTTTCTAATTTGTTGTGCTTTAAAATTTACTGTTGTGTTATTTCATTTTTATTTGTTTTTGTGTTCTTTTATTTCTTAGCATTTTTGGATTGTTACATTAGTTGTTTGTCATATTTATTTGTGGGTTTTCTTCTTGTTTGTCATTGTTATCAGCATTGTTTTTAATTTTCTATACCGCTTATCCCTTTTGGGGTTGTGTGGGCTGGAGCCTAACCCAGCTGACACTGGGCCAGTCAATCACAGGGCCACATAGAGAGATGGACAACCATTCACACACTAACTAACACCCAAGAGCAATAGGAGTCACCAGTCAATGTAACAAGCATGTTTTGTTTTGTTTTGATTTGCTTTGTATTGTAGTTGTTTCCTTTGTGTTGTTGTTTCCTTTGTGTTTTTTTCATTTTTTTACACTTCTGTATAAAAAAAATATATGTTCTGAATTTCCCTTAGGAAGGTTTTCCAAGGGAATTAATAAAGTATTATCCAATCTAATCTAATCTCTAACTTCTTTGTTGTGTTTTTGTAATTGCTTTGTGATAGTTTGGATTTGTTAATATGTATTCTTATCCTTTTGTGTTGTATTTTCAGTCATTGATTCAGTAATGATTTCTTTTTCAGTAATTTGTTGTTGTGTTTTCTTACTTTTAGTGTCAGCCATGATAACGGCTGTTTGAAGTTTGTAATTAATACCACAGCCAATCAGAGGTTTTCTCGGTAAACTGCTGTGTATTTAGCTCCACCCCTTTAGGGTCAGACTGGTATCCTAACAAAGGGACACATAAAAGCTCATTTTTGGTACTTTCCTAAATGTCTGACTGCATTAAAGCAAATAACTGTGTTGTGAAAGAGGAGGCAGAGTGAGTGTGACTGCATGTTTGATGCCTGTTGTGTGCAGGAGGCCTCAGCAGCAGATGGAGTTTGGATTTGGGCTCCTGTGGACCAAGCCGTCACATTTCATTCTTCACTGCTGCTGAGTGGCTCTGCCGTGGAAATCAGCGGACAATGTGCTCCAAGCCACAAATACACTCACTCACATGCAAGCATTAAAATCATACAGTCACAAAGATACAAAACAATACACTCAGACTCATCGTAGGTTTAAATCTTTTAGCAATAAGAGCACCAAAACAGCCCAACTACCACTCTGGGTTTAATCATCTGTGTTTATGTCACTTTTATGGTTAATATGTTGATCTGGGGCGGCAGTAGCTCAGTCGGCAAGGACTGAAGGGTGGCTGGTTCAAGTCCCGGAAGTTGGTTTGTTAGCTGGAGAGGTGCCAACTGACTTCCTGGGCACCGTCAAAGTGCCCTTGAGCAAGGCATTTAAGCCAAAACTGCTTGGAAGTGCTTCTTCAGGAGCAGCAAGCCGTCACTCTGCCATCTCTCATTAATGCGTGATTGAGGACCTGTTTGTGCTTGAACACGTGTGAATTTAATTTTCCATGAGGGATTAATAAAGTATGTCTTCTCTTTCTTCTTCTTCATCTAATCAACATTTTTGAGAATGATACAGCAGTATGAATCAGTCGACATTATCAGCAGTGCATGTCACCCCGCCCCCCTCATGCAGAGCAGGTAACCAGATGCTCCTCGTCGAGGCATCTGGATCAAGACGACTGTTTTGTGCATGAAGCCTCTTGCACGCCCAATATAGCTCAATGAGGATGCATTAGCTGTTGCCCTCCCAGTAGAGTCCCTAATGAGCTGGAGAGAAAACTCAGCACCACAATGAATGAGTAACTCTTTGAGAACAGAAAAAATCTGCAGTAACACATTCAGGAATGCATGTGCATGTGCACGTTCACACTTTCTTCTGCTCCTGTGGGATCTGTGAGGCTGAAAGTGGAAACATGCTCGAGGCAGGAAAACAGATTCCAGTCTCTGTGTTTTTGGTCAGATATACTGATGTAATTCTCCATAATCTAATAATCTAATCAACAGCAAGGGGTCCAGAGCGTTCAGGCTCTAATAACAGCAGAAGGAGAGGACCAGAGGCATGAGGAAATATACAGTACGTGTGAGAGTATAACAGAGAGCCTTTTAGGGAAACGTGTTGGGATTGGAAAGAGAAAATCCACCTTTTTTTGTTCAAACACATATCAAAATGCTTTACCTTGACAGATTTTTTTAGGGTTTTTTTTTTACAGTTATTTTTTTACATAAAGGGTTTGGCCAAAATATACCACTAACTAGATGGTCAAGTGGTAACCAAGGCCCCACAGGCCCTCTACAATTGTTTCAGAGGGGATGAAAGAGAGGGGACATGTGCTTAGTCTGAGCAGTGTTGCCAGATTTATGTTCGAAAATAAGTGACCAGACTGATTTAAAAAAAGAAAACATGCCCAAAACAATCAACCTCCAGCTATTTTTTTTCTAATGGGTTATATTTCTTTTTCTTTTTCTTTTTTTTTAAGAGAAATCTACATAAAGCCTGTTTTAAGTTCCATCTACATTACATTTCAATTTCACAGTGACATTTTATCTTATTGGCTCATAATTTATCGATGCAACATCCTTTTGTTTGGAGGTAGAACATCCTTTTCTTTATACAGAAGTAAAGGCCGGGCTACTGTTATTTATAACACTCTTACTGCTAAGCTGTCTGTCTAACCTTGATTTTTGTGACCAAACAAACATAGTCAGGCTTTTATCTAAGCTTTATGTTGATCCTCTACAGCTTTATTATAGTGAAACAGTAATAGCTACATTAGCAACAAATTTAATTCTGGCTATAAGGATTTCTTCATGGTGGAAACATCATATTTGCCCCTCTTTTTACAATTGAATTTACATTTGTGTTTGGAGAGGGACACAATATTCTGCGTAACTTCTGAATTGAGTTTTTATTGGTAGTAGAGTGTCCCTCCTTAATTTGGGGGCACAAGCCCAAATGAGCAACTGCACTTTTGGAACAAGCCTAAAAACACGAAACCCGCAACTGCCAATATTTACAGGCAACTTAAAAAAAAAAAAGCAGCCAAACGTGGCTTAGAATAAGCAGGCCTGGCAACTATGAGTCTGAGCTGACATGCATCTGATGTGTTTGAACCACTAAAGTGTAAAAAAAATAAAAAGAGAATGGGGGAAAAGTGAGATTTTTACAGTCACAAGTCACTTATTACTTATGATTGCTCAACTGAGTTGTGTGAGTATTTTTGTGATGTGAAATGAGAAATTCAAAGGAGTAGTGGTGTCCTTATTTCACCTAACTATGAGTGCAAGAAGGCACTACATAAAGTAGTATCCAGCTAATGCCTCGGTACTTTAGTTTTACTATAGTGTGCATCAAACAACTAAATAGTACATCATTAAAAACGCAATCAAAAAAATTAGAAGAAATAATTGCAGACTCAGACCTCATCGTGATTAATGAAATAACACTGACAGCCCTCACATTTGTCATTTCAAACCTTACACATAGTCCTTCCACATAGATGGACCTACTTTTTATATAAACTTAATTGATAAACACATTTTTTTGAGCCATTAAAAATCATGGTTTTGTTTAGTTTTGTTAAAAAGGGTTAAAAAGGGGCCCCAAATCCCCCTGATTGTTTGTAGTTTGTACCCCCGTGATAGGCAAAAATCAAAGTGATTACTGTTCAGCAGGATTGGAAACACTTAAGATCCTAAACCTGTCTGTGACCTGTTTTGAGGTGAACTTCTAGGAGCTTTAATCCTTTCACATGATTTATATAGCTTTAAATATCTCGTCATACATCAGAAAACATGTCAGAGAATTCCACTGATCAGCACAAAGTCCCAGGACCGATCGGCCCTCGTATTCAAGCCCTGCAGGCTGTGGTTTATTTTGTTCCTCCTCACAGGTGTTAGGAGTTAAAGCGGCCGTCATGTGACGGTCGCTCAGCCCCGCTCCCTCAGGATGCCGTGGAGGCTTCGTGGCTGTGAACAACCAGCCGGCCTGCCTTCATCTGAGTTAGGAATAACTGTGTTAACAACTTCTCACAGTGCACAGCCGCACAGCAGCTAACAACAAGGGAGACGCTGAAGCTGAAGGTATTTAAGAAAGAAACCTGAGATGTACCGAAGTGTTTCGAATAAGACCGAAGGCACGTAAGACGACAGAGTTTTGTGGTGTGACACTCAATAGATGGGAGACATGTGAGAAGTGCTAACAGTTGGTCTTACTTCTGAGAAAACACCATCAGAAAAGGTTTGGAGAAATAACTACGTTTTTCTTTTTACATATTTAAGAAACGTAAACCAGATCACAGAAAACCTGTAAATGTGCTAACAACTCCAAAGACCTACAGAGCAGCTTGGATGAAACAATGACAGGACCAGGCTGAATATTTAACAGTGCCTTTGTAGGACTGCAAATATCACTGCTGAATGCCTTCTTTTACTCATCAATGTGGTCTATTTAAAGTCTGAATTAACATACATTTGTCTTTTATATTAGAAAAAAAACACAACTACCTTGACTCCCATCCACGACCACTGCCAGAAACTCAGGGCCCCATAAGAAGATTTCACATTTGGCCCTGATTCAAAAGTAGCTAAAAGGGCCTTATAATGCTTCACCTCGTAAGACCCTCAGTGAGAATTAGATGGAATTCCATCTTTAAGATTAGAGGATCTCTAAGAGCATAGATGATGTTAATGTATTAACTTAAGTTCGGGAGAAGGACCACGCCACAAACAGTGTTCATTTTGTTGGCTAATTATTTTCATCATAGTTTTCGTCAACAACCTTTTTTCGCCTGATAAAAACTAGACAGTAACTAATAAACACAAGTGCACATGGACAAAAACTAAAACTACATTAACTGACCTTTTTAGTCAACAAATAAAAACTAGACTAAAATGTTTGACAGAGACTTAATCCAATCAGATCTAATTTGGTCATGTAGAAAATAGGAACAAGTTAGGAATATATCCAATCACGGCTACTTTGGTTGTGTGGAAAGGTTGGATGAGTTAAGAGGGACATCCAATCACAGCTGCCTTAGCTTGGTGGTGGTGGGATAAGTTGTGGAGCGATCCAATCAGAGCTCCTCTCTTTATGAACTGATATATTCATGTAGAGCAGGTTCACTGTTTGTTGTCAGTTCTGGTATTGTAACTGAGATGCTCTGCCAGGTAGCCTAAATAAAGGTGACTGCATTTCACACAAAAGTTCAATTTATTTCTGTTAATTTATACATTCAGACTTCACTAGTATTCAATAATGGTTATTAGATGTTTCATTTGTGTGGAACATGACTTCAGAAATTCAAGGAAACATAAAAAATGTCTTACCCTTTACACTTCATATTTTAGTCGACTAAATTTACAGTAGATTTTGTCGAGTAAAATGTTGTGAATTTCATCAACTTAAATTAGACTAAAATTTAAAAAACAATTTAGATGACTAAATTATTACTAAACTACAAGATACTCTAAGCAAAAGACTATAACTAAAACTAAATAAAAAAGTGCTGTCAAAATGAACTCTGGCCACAAGCCAAACCTCCAATCAACTGAGAAGCCTACTTATACTCGGCCATCCCTCACTACTCCATTTGTCTGCAACTCTCCATAACTAATTCTTCTCCATCTTTTTCCACTCAGCTCCATGCCCACTCATTCTAGGTGAGAGGTTGGGATCAGCTTGGGCAGGGTACGCCTGAACCCCCATCCTGAGTCTCCCTCTGCAAAGCTTCACGACGTCCTTCCAGACCGCATAACTCATTTATCACTCTAATTTCACATATTCCTAAATCTTATTAAATGCATACTGTTTGTGGTGTGGTCCTTGCTAGTGAATGGCTTTTCAAGGTTATCATATTAACAGAAAAATGACAAATGTTGCAAAAGACTGAGGCAATAAAGCATCAAGTTGATGAATTATAAAGGTAAGAAAGGCGGAAATATTGCACAGAAAAGCATTTGATTTATTGAGGATGAAACGTGCAGAAAGGAACGTACAGAAGGTCATTAAACTCACTGCAGTCAGACTTGACAACATGGTCCCGTCCTCCTGGCAACATCCCTCAAAGCTGATTATCTGCACATGCTCTGCAGAATTGGACTAAGAATGCATGATGACGATGACTTAAGAGTAATATATACTGACATTTTGGATCCATAAGCTTCACACTGTGTGTCTTTATCCAAATGTTTATCTTTCACTTGTAAATGTGTATATAGTGTTAATGCTGTATTATTATTTCACTTTGTTATTCTTTTAATGCATTTTATCTCAACATATTCTTATTTTTTAAGTACTTTCCAACAGCTTTAATTTTATTTTTTATAGAAGTGCTTACTTAATGTCATTAGCGGGCACTATCAATAAAGGTTTACCACACCTTATCTTTTCTTAAATGTGCTGCAGAGATTAGCATGACTTTAACATAATACAATTTTATTCAAAGACTGTTAAGCTAGTTTCCTCTATGCATCTTATTCTTTTGAAGGATTTGAGTACTTTAAGTTTTAACTGCTCTCTGTTATGAGTGAAGGTGACTTTATGAGCGATGGAGAGAGGGACATTAAGATTTTTTTGTCGTTTAACATTATTTTGAATATATTTTTGTTATTATAAGTTTAAAATTAACAAAATCATATGTGGTAAATGATTGAAAGAAGTGAAATTAAACTGAAAATAGTTAAATGTTTCAGTGCACACAAACATTTTTGTGTATTTGAGGACTTTTCTCTCCTCTTTGGAGAAACAGGGTCAAGTTAAAGGGTGCATTTACAGAGGCAGCCACTAGGGGGGATGTTTGAGTCTTCTGCAGGAGAGCACAGGGTCTGAGGGTCTTATTCAGCTTGAGTGAGCCTGACAGAAAGTGAGGAAGTTTTTGGTCCAGACCCTCAAAAGTACAGACTCTTTCTTGTTTGAGATCCGGGCCCCCATCTCCCAGTGTTCCCAGGCCGGAGTGCACTGGTAAAGGTTTCCACCTCAGCTGGTAATAGCAACCTCAGAAATTAACCACAGGCATTTAATTTGAGCCAGAGGAGACCCGAGCCTCTCTCCTAATGTCCCTGGAGGAAACATGCATGAGGGGAAAGGCAGGAGGGCCAATAAAAAAACGGGCAGGATTTAGGTCTGAGGGGCCGGAGCACCTGTCGCACGCAGCCTGGGAGCAACGAATGCTATTGATGAGCCGGGGAAGGTCAGAGCCGGGCGCACCGGGGGGCCTCCGACCAGCCTCTTCGGATCTCCGGCGCAAAGCCAGGGGGATTGTTGGACACCTGTCAATCAGAGCGGGGGGAGGGGGACAATCTGTGCTCGGCTACTGTGCCTCAGCTGTAAGGCGGATAAGCCGAGCCAAGGCGAGCTCGGGGCGTTCTCACGGAAACCCTGGTAACAAGATCAGGATTGTACAATATTACATCAACACGGGGGACATGTTACACACTGGCAGAGTCTGGAGCCTGAAATAAGAGTCATTTTCACACAAAACTGAATGCACTTTTCATTCTTTGTGTTTTTACCACCGAGTAGTGTATGCTGGACTAAGGAGGGTACAAACATCAGGACATTGCAGTAATTTATCGACTATTGGAGTGGATAACACATTTTGCAGAAGTCCATTCATGACCGAAAAAAGTCAATGATGGTGATTTCCAGATGCTTTAAACAGGAGCCAGACAATTCATTGCAATTATTTCTATATCATGGCACAATAAACACATAGCGATAGTCTGAATTTATCACAACAGCCTGAAAACGATTTCTCGACCTGGTTGGGCAATGATTTGTGTTGTGGTCGGCCCTTTTCTACACGTTATGGTACATCGAAGTGAAGATAAAGATGGCTATAAACTACCTTTAAATTTGTTTTTGCTCATTTAGCAGAAAAAATGTCTATTTTTTTCTTGGATACAGAAGAAAACAAGAGTGGTCAGAAAGCAGAGGCTTTCTTACATGCTTGGCGAGTTATTAGCCAAAAAGCGAAAAAAAAATCCCTATCTTGCATTGTTAACAAATCAAAAAAAAAAAACTGGATCAGTGTCTGGATTCCAATCACTACCAAAATTTGATCACTTCTTCCTGGTGATGTGACCAACATTCCCTGAAAATATCATCTAAATCTGTAGAAAGCTTTTTGAGTTACTGTACTCATTCGAAACTCAACAAAATCATGTTAGGTCATGACAAGGCTGGAGCCTGTCCCAGCTGACATTGGGAGAGAGGTGGGGTACACCCTGAACCGGTTGCCAGCCAATTGCAGGGCCACATAGAAAGAAAGACAACCTTTCACATTCACATTCATACCTATTTTAGAGTCACCAGTCAACCTAATGAGCATGTTTTTGGTCTGTGGGAGGAAGCCGGAGTGCCCAGAGAGAACCCACACATGCACATGGAGAACATGCCAACTCCATACAGAAGGGCCTTGCCCAACATAGGGTTCAAACCAACGACAGTGGCATGGATATAAGTTGGTAGATAAGATATCCTTTATTGATCTCTACCACGTGCACAGTTGAAAGAATGGTGTCTATCTGCTTGTCGTGGACTCAGGAGTGAGGACAGGCACGAAAACAAAAAAAAAATCATGTCATGGTTAGTATTTTGTTGCTGTTGGGCACAAACCTCCAATCTCAGACTTTATTATTTCATTTTTTTTCATAAAGCAACGCTACTGGTCACCATGTTTTCCACGTGCATGCGTGGGTTCTCTCTGGGTACTCCGGCTTCCTCCCACAGACCTAATACAAACTCATTAGTTTGCTTGGTGACTCCAAATTGCCCTTAGGTATAAGTGTGAGAGTGAATGAGAGCCTGTCTCTCTATGTCACCATGTGATTGGCTGATGGCCAGTTCAGAGTGTATCCCACCTCTCACCCAATGACCCTGAAATCTGAAAGGGTTAAGTGGTATAGAAAATTGATGGATGGATGGAAAATTTGCAATCAGATAATTCAATATTCATTCATTCAGTGGTAAAGTGATATTCTCATCTCCTGAAAAGTACCAATTTTGAATGAATGACTGAATGAATTAATTAATGAAATTTATTTCATTCAGTTTCATTACAGTTGCAATAAAACAACTGAGAAGATCCAAGTTAAAATTCAAAGTTTTCAAGCTGACCAAAAGGGTGTAGGCAGAAGCTAAAGCTTATTTAAGCCTACCCCTTCAACAAGAACATAACTATCACAGAAAAAAAAATTACAGCAAGAACAGTGCTGATGCATTGTTGTTTACATTCATTAGAAACGTATACATAATAACATAGACATATTAACTTACATAATCCATGGTGAATTTCGAAACCAATTTATTCTTATAGTCTTTTGAGCCTTACTAATGTTGTGCATGTTTTTATATTTTCAGAAGAATTCCACAAATTTACCCCTGTAACCGACAGACAATGAGATTTGACATTTGTACGTATTTTTGGTTTTTGAAACATAAATGTTCCTCTAAGGTTGTATTGACTGTCTCTCACCTTAAACAACTTCTGAATACTTTCTGGTAATCGTCCAATTTTAGCTTTGTACATTGTTTGTATTATACTGTATTCAACTAAATCTGAAAATTTTAGAATATTTAGCTGCAAAAATAGAGGATTGGTCGGTTCACGGTAGGGTTTTTTACTGATAATTCATATGGCTTTTTTTTGTAACAGAAAGATTGAGTTTGTATTGGTTTTAGAAGTATTTCCCTAAACTTCTACACAGTATGTCATGTACGGGACGATGAGTGAGTAATAGAGAGTGCCCAAATATTTCTGGTTTAAGAAATCTTGAGCTTTATTCAGAAATGCAATGGATCTGGACATTTTGGCTGTAACATGGTTTATATGAGATTTCCAATTCAATTTTTTGTAGATGATTACACCTAAAAATTTATTTTCAGACACAGATGAGGGATTTGCGCCTGACAACAACAATCTGTTTTTTCATCATGTCATGCTCTTTGGCTGAAGGTGTTGGATCATAACAGGTGTTGAAGTCACGGTGACACTGATGGATTTCTGCGAAGCCCCTGTCACACCAGTAGCATGAGTATGTTGACTCATCACTTGCAGAGCTCTGACCTGTGACAACGTGACCTCACTTACGTTTAACCACACAGAAAGGCTCAGGCTTGAGGTGTCATGGAAAAGTTCTCCGTGTTTCTGCCTCAATGTTTCCACTGAAGGCACGGCCAGAGCGTGGTCAGTGGCCTTAGCTTCTCTTTGTAGCTTCGAAGAGCCTGAATCTCCGCTTCTATAAAACCTGCTCTTTAAGGCGGCGGGCAGCAGGTGGGGGCTCCATGCCTTGGATAGGAATGCCGGGCGAGGGAAAGGACGCTGTGGGGGGCTTAAAGATGCCCCTTGGCACTGTGGAGGAGACCTCGGTGGGGCTGCCCTTTAAGGCTGCACGGCCACTGAGAACCAGGTTCAGCCTGAAGGCTCCACATGTGAACCTGTCACTCTCACAATGTGGAGGCTGTGCGGGTGCAGGGGGGTGGAGGATTTAGACCATTAGTTCTGGGCTGCCCGGGCACACACTCACATGTGTGTGCAGAGTCGCTGAGGTCTTTCTGCTAATTATAGGCTGAAATCTGACAGAGAAAAATTAGAGGGAAAAGGGACAGCTGCAGGGACGACAGGGGAAGAAGAGAAAGAAGAGGAGGGGGTTTTGATTTCTCTCTAAATCCTCAAACCCCCCTCCTTCAACCTAAAAACAAAATTCAATCATCCTGGTGTCCTCCCCCCTCTCTTATCCCGTCTCAACATGACCCCACCGTGTCTCTGGTCTGCTCAGGCGAGAGGTCAAAGGTCAGTCTCAGATAGGATCACCCAGGTTTCACAGGACGTCCCAGTTTTTACCCCTAACTGATGCAGCTTCCTGAGAGTCTCAGTGAGCTGCCAAGAGAGAGTCCAGAGACCATGTCTGAATGTGGCCACGGCAGAAAACCCTCACACACTAATACAGGTGCACATTCACTTTTATAGAAACCATGGTAACCAATCAGTCCATAATAAGTAATTCAAACATGCAAGGATAAACAAACTCGAATTACCTTCAAACCTCAACAGGGAGTGTTTTTATGTCTCCACAGCAGCGAAGCCAAGACAGGAGTCAACATTTTTAGGGTCGTCTCTACGTAATGAATGTCCAGCAGTCTGATTAATGAAAGTTCTCAAGTAAGCCTAGATACTGCATTAACACTTGACAGAGGTTAAAGGTCACAATCCTTGTCTTCATCACATGCTTGAGGATATGATTAAAACAATCAAAAACCATGTGTGGGATTTTCTTATAAATTTGTGCAGAGAAAATGAAAAATTAAATGTGTAGAATCTTCTGAAAATTGGAAACTGAATTGTGAATTTTTTAGTCCAGTCTTTATTTTTTTTTGTATAATATCGTTTAAGGAGCCCATCTTCTGCTTTTCTAAGTGTTTATGTCTACGTGATGGAGCACTTCTACGAACAGATTAAAGAAGTCACTGGCACCAGGTCTTCCTCTTCTTTCTCTCTTCATGCTGCCAGCAGCTACCCAAACCGTCTTGTTCCACCGGCCCCCAGAATTGACCTACCAGTGTGACATCATACCCACGTTTTGTCAGCAGTTTAAGCTCACTGGCTGGCAGTGGCAAGCCCATTGCGGGGCTTGTAGAATGAATACAGAGTTATCGACAACATGGCACCAAGCAGCACTGAACTGACCAATTACCATGTAGTAGACTGGTCAACCAATCAGGGTGGACTGGGCCCACATGGAGAAGGGAGTCTTGAAGAGGCTGGAGCTCTCAGTGCATCGCCCCCCCCTACTCCCTCAAGTTTTAACAATGATAACGGCGACTTTCTTGCTGTGAGGCATGTGCACTACCTGCTGCATTGCATGCTGCCCCAAGAGCCAAGCAAACTATTAGTTTTTGTCAACCTTTATTTCGGCCCTTACTGCCATTTTCCTTCTCATTTACATCCACTGACTAAATTCACACCAAAGCATCACATCATATTGAAAACTGAAATAAATTTGACAATAATTGAAGATTGTTGAAAAGAAAGGAGTACTTGATTGTATAAATCAAGCACAATATTTTGGGTCACAGATGCATGTATGACCCGTAGTGTTCTTGGTAAGCATGTTATGATTTATGAAATATTATCATCAGGACCAGAGACAGATGCTCTGGGCTTAATATGTCTCAACAACTGCTCCTTGGAGCCCCTCCCCCCACCTATAAACACATAGAGTGGGAATGTCGTATATTTTTAATGGAAGTGGATGAAGGTCACAGCAACAGAGCAGCAGCCTGAAATCCAAGCATAACTATTTCCAGTGTAATACTGAAGCGTAAGTCAGCGTGCAAAATGAGACAAATACCGGCCCACATATCGGACGCTCCAATATTTCCGCAGAAACATGACACTCATCCCTGAGTAAACCGTGTCGTTAAAGGTATTACAAAGTCGCTCTTTTCGGCCTTTTTCTCACACTTCATTTGAGCATTACTCTAGTTTACCGAGGCTTTCTGCGGTTATGGTGGATTTGTGTGGTTTATCAAGTTTTCCTGGCTTTTCTCCCCCTCAAAGCCACAACACTAAATCACACATTTGTCCAAACAGATGTGGTTTTACCCACCATCATGTGCAGCAAGTACAGAGAACCCTTTTTAACTTTGACTGAGGACTGTGACACTTTTTACTGGCAACAATGAAATGTGAATGCTGTGATTATCTGTAATATTTGGAGCCTAAAGTCAGGGGTGCTGCCAAAAAATGTAAGGCCCATGAATGAATTCATGCTGGGCACCACCACACCTGCCCAAAGAACCCTGCACAGATTCTTACAGGCCGCCCTTAATATGCAAAATAACAGACGGGCAATACTCAAAGTATATGCTACCTATAGATGCTTAAAGGGATGCACCAACATTTTTGGTTTTCATGTCTTGCCTCACTCCAGAGTCCATGACAAGCAGATAGACACCATTCTTTCAACTGTGCACCAATTTGCCTAGCTCAAACACTGGGAGTCAATGGGTATCATTAGCTTGCCTCTGCCTACAGTCATCAGATAAACTCTTTGGCTCTTTTTTACCACATTATGTTACATTATCTATTTTTAGACTAAGATTAGCACCTTATGTAATTAAAAAAAAAACACATACGAAATTAAACCACATGTGTCTATCTGCTTGTCATGGACTTGGGATTGAGGCAAGACACGAAAACAAAAAAGGAATGTTGGCGTATCCCTTTAACAAACACTCATTCTGCATTGAAAGACAACTACATACAGTACATTCTGCCAAACAATGAAGCCCCTGGGAACAAACGTCAACAAAAACTTTCTTATAAAATATTTATGATCACATACACACACATACTATCAACCATCTAAAAAACTGAGGACTGACCTTAACACATTTTTTGAAAACAGCAGTTACGTTTTGGAAACAATCAAAAACCATTTGCAGGATTATCTTTTAATTTTAAGCAGAGAAAATTAAAGATTTAATTTTAAGAATCTTAAGAAAATTGGAAACTGAAGTGTTTACTTTTAAATATTGCTTAAGGAGCCCATCTTCCGCTTTTCCAAGTTTTTATGCCCTTTAGTGTCTCCCATGTGACAGAGAACTTCTAAGAACAAAGGAACAGTTGGTGGCATCAGGATTTCTCCTTCCATTTCTCTTTATGCTGCCAGCAGCTACCCAAAACATCTTGTTCCCCCAGCCCACAGAATAGACCTACCAGTGTGACATCATACCCTTGTTGTGTCAATAGTTTAAGCCAACTGGCTGGCAGTAGCAAGCCCATTGCGGGGAGTGGATGTTTTAATGAATGCAGAGTCACTGACAACATTGCACAACCAATCAGAGTGGACTGGGCCCATATGGCTCACAAATGTCATTTTATTTAAAGAATGAAAAAAGACAAAGAATCTGGGACGTTTTAATATCACATGAGGCCTTAATTGGTCCTTAAAATTGTCCAAACTTTTCTCCCCCAAACACTGGACCGTCTCAAAAATGAAAATCAGGTTTGTGGTTTTGCAAAGCTCTTCCTTTAGGCTTTTACTGCCTCAGCTCTGACTCACAGGTGTCAAACATTAGCAGAGGACACCTGTAAACTAATAAACAAAGTGTCATGACATATTAAAACTTAAATAAAGTCAGCCCAAGTGCATAGGGGAAAAAACAAAACAATAAAAAGATGCTTCCTCTGCAGCCTGATTGACAAGTTCATGTGGGGAGATCTTCACTCTAGCAACACAACTCTGGTTGCTAGGAATAACACGAGCAGATGGATGGAGTGTCTGATTTTCCGCACTGACCGACAGTACGAGACGGCCTCTGTGTGTGTGTGTGTGTGTGTGCGTACATAAGAGCGTGTGTTTGCGCAGGGGTCTTGATTCTCCATGCTCCGAGTCTTGGCACCGGGGTAAAAAGTATTAGATTCAGGGGACAAATAATTAACTGACATCAGCTGGTGAGGTCCGGCTAAAAGGTTGCAGCTACAAATATAGACGCTTTTTTTTCTCAATAAATCGTTGCGAGTGTGGTCAGAGGCCTCCAGATTGACAGAAAACACTGCGAGGCATTCGCTGCAGCTCTGATTAATGTGACAGAGAGGTCTTTCAAGTGTGAGCAGAAATAGAACATCAAACGGCTCGGACAACAGCAAAACAACGCTGACTCGACCCGCCGGACAGCCAGATGCACTGATATAAGAGGAGAGTTTGTCCGCTGTCCTGACACTCTGGAGGGCACCAGGAGATTCACAAACACCTGCTGTTTACGGGTGTTCATAAATCTGAAATTATGCATCGAGGATTGTTCAGACGATGTCCTATAAGACACTCAGAGAGTATCTGGCCTTGAAGTTAGCTTAAAAGTGTGATCTAAATGAACTAGAGACAATGGTTTAGTCTTCTAAAGTGGTCTAGTGGTCTACAAAAATAATCAATAACAGATATAGAGTGGGGATGGTGGTCCAGTGCCTGATTTTCACACTTAATATTTTTACTTTTATATAATTCATAAGGCACAGCAAGGACCAAACAGAGATTTCTTTATGCTGTTTTAACCCTCATTATGCTTAGAGTTTTGTGTGCCTTTAAGTGTGTCTAGCATGTCTCTTGTACACGCTAGAGTACTTCTATGAACTAGACATAAAGTCTACAGCTTTAGGTTCTCCTTCTACCATTGTATACAGTGCCAGTAGCTGCCTGAAACAGCTCCCACACCCCCAGCCTGAATAGACCCACCAGTGTGATGTCCAACCTTTGGCTGGGAGTAGCATGCCAAGTGCAGAACAGAAAATGAATGCAGACTCTTTGACAACTTGGCCCCTTGAAGCTCCAAACTGACTAAATACCACAAAGACGACCAGTGAACCAATCAGAGCGGACTGGGCCCACGTGGGAAAGGGGCCTTCAAATAACAGGAGCTCCAATAGAGAGTTTTAGACAGACTGAGATTACAGCTGGATCAGAGGTGCTAATGAAAACTAGATGGATTATTGAACATTATTGTGAACATACTTAAGCAGTCATTGACTAAGACAATAAAAATAATATATGGAGGGAGACAGTTGCACCTCCAGCATGACCATGGGGTGTGCTTACATGAGCTTCTACAGTCCTGAAGCAGTGGCAGTTTGGTTTCAGATCCTGTACTAAACTGTGGGACCCACCAAGCTCTCCACTCCTTCACAGTACCAGACGGACCTGTTCAGTTTCTGTTCCTTTTTATTTTTTTACTACCATGGTGCAATAACTTTTTAGAGTCTAAACTATATAGATATAGATATATATATACACACCCACACACTATATTACCACTGTCGGGCACAAACTTCAAGCTTCTTATCTCCATCTTTCATAGATTTCTTTTTTTCCATAAAACAGTGCCACAGTGCCTCCCTTGTTGTTGAATTTTATAAACTTTTCACCAAATAAAAGTAAAAAAAATGTAATCAGAACAATATCATTACCATCTGTTTTTTTAATTCTTTATCATAACTTCAATTAAGTTTTTGTGTATACTTCTTCATAGATTATATCAGAATTGATGACGGGTTTGTGTACACCTTTAAAAATTGAATCAGGAATAAAGTTTGGTGTGTACATCTTTAAAAAGTGAATCAGGATCATGGTTGCGCATTTTCAATCAGCCAAATCTGGTGCTGATCTGTTTATGGTATCTGCAGGATTGAAGTTTGGTGTGTACACCTGAAGAGAGGTGGGCTCTCACACCTTTTGGGAGTGGGGGTGGTTGAATCTGAATAACAGTTGGATGTGTTGAACTATAGAGAGTGAATCAGGATTAAGGTTTGGCTTGAACACCTAAAGAGAGTGAATCAGGATTAAGGTTTGGCTTGAACACCTTCAGAGAGTGAATCAGGATTATGGTTGGGTGTGTACACCTTTAGAGAGTGAATCCGGATTATGGTTGGGCAGGTAGACCAATAGAGAGTTAATCAGGATTAAGTTTTGGTGTGTGCATCTTCAGAGAGTGAATCAGGATTAAGGTTTGGCATGTGCACCTTCAGAGTGAATCAGGATTCAGGTTTGCCGTGTGCACCTTCAGAGAGTGAATCAGGATTAAGGTTTGGCATGTGCACCTTCAGAGTGAATCAGGATTAAGGTTTGGCGTGTGCACCTTCAGAGAGTGAATCAGGATTAAGGTTTGGCATGTGCACCTTCAGAGTGAATCAGGATTAAGGTTTGGCGTGTGCACCTTCAGAGAGTGAATCAGGATTAAGGTTTGGCATGTGCACCTTCAGAGTGAATCAGGATTAAGCTTTGCCGTGTGCACCTTCAGAGAGTGAATCAGGATTAAGGTTTGGCATGTGCACCTTCAGAGTGAATCAGGGTTAAGGTTTGGCATGCGCACCTTCAGAGTGAATCAGGATTAAGGTTTGCCGTGTGCACCTTCAGAGAGTGAATCAGGATTAAGTTTTGGCGTGTGCACCTTCAGAGATTATCGGCAGTAAACCCAAACGTGTGTTTTCATAGTACTGGTCTGTCACAGTGGGCTGCTGCAGTTCTCTGACCTCCTGTGATTCTGGTGTGAAGACTGTCAGTAAACACCTCTCTGTTTGAAGGTGTTGAGAGACGCTGCTGAGGTGGTCGGCTGCTGAATTATCAGTCGGTAACAGGGTGATATGTGGGCGGCTGCTCAGGCACCCATGTCACCATCACCGGCACCACAACCAGCGCGAGCTGGGAAAGAGGCAGCACCCAAGTTTCCAATCAGGTAAATCTGGCGCTGAACTGTTTATGGTATCTGCAGGTTTTAACGTCATAAACTTAGCACCTTTCTGAGGAGACGGGCAGAGGTGTTTGGAGAGGATATTTCTGCAGCTGCCAGCATGAGGTTGAAGTCAAAGCTGATGATGTTTCTGATTTTATTGACCTGTCACTTTCTATCACAGTCCTCAACTGTCCCCTCTGTGTTGGTGCGGGGATGAGTGAGGGGGTTTATCACTTTAGTCCCTGATGGCCTCGTCTGAACTCACCACTCATGAGGGTATAAATACAATCAGATGATATTTTATCACACTGTACTGAACCAACACAGAAATGAACTGGGTTCTTACAAGTGCCTTTATTTATTCATCTCAAGCTTTAAAAAACAAACATACAACAAAAACAACAAAGTCAAAATAACACATATGTACACCAAACAACTGTACATGTCCATCAAATAAATTTACACATGTCAGTACATATATGCACAAACAGTTTGAGAAGGACAAAATGAAGCAAAGAGCTTATCTAGTTCTGCCCCTTCCTTACAAATAGTCCCCCATGTTGTTATTAATATTATAACATTGTTCTATCTGTAACTTATACATTATTTTATCATCATTAGTGTAATTGCTCATACTGTGTAGGTCACAATAACATTTTTGATGATGACTGTTAGAGTTTGATCAAAATCACCACTCTCTTGTTTTGATACACAGAGGAGCCTTATCAAGCTTTATTCTCGGTCTGTTTGAGATCCTCTGTTAGAGCTCCTGCCCCCCTTTAGGGCCTGGTCTACAGACGGCACCTTTTGCACTGGCTAGACTTGTTTTCAGATCAAAACCAGCGTAGTCCAATGGTTTTTTGGTGCCTTGAGCTGAAAACATCCTCACGCTGTGTTCACACAATAGTGAAAAAAATTCCTGTCATGTCTTTGCACATGTTCGATTGGTTCATATTTATTCAGGCAAATTTTCACCCTTCAGACCCGACAACTACAAGAAATGAGTGCTGGCCTGTCTCCTAGTCTCAACAATGAGTATTTCCTCCTTTTCAGTCCATGTTCAGCCATGGTGGATGTTTCTACAATTGCTGTCCTCTTCCTGTTCTTGAAAACAAGAAGCTAAAAGTTCCAAAAACATTGATCAACACATAGAGAGTTTCACTTTAATGTCTGGGTGATGGGTCCTTTGTCACCAAATCTGCTCCACTTTACTCACCTTTTCCTGGTACGGCCCAGAGAACTGCTCCTTTTTTTATCCTCTCTATTTTCTCTGTTCATGAGTGCTCCCTTAGTTCTTCCATGAGTTTCAGCATATTTTCTCTGGTGTAAAAACACTTGAATCACTGCTTGTAAGCCCGAAAACACCCCAGCATCCAGCTAGCAGCTGTGCTAACTGTCCTTGTGCTGGCTGCCTTCATTCACAAGCCCATGAAGAGTGTTAAACATGAGCTCAACTTAACGGACACTGAAAACTTACTCCCTGTTTCTCCTCTCTGTGATTCAGTTTCACTAAAATGACCCTGTATAGGAGCCCCAATGCAGCAATGTTTACTTCCTCCTCCGTGATGTCACCCTCACTCATAATGCTGATTAGCTGTCGTGCCATGAATTCAGGTGAATTTGTAGCTGAAGTGGAATGATTTTAACTTGTTCGAAAAAGGTGAAATTCACATTGTTCACCATCAGTTTGGCAGAGCATTAATAATTTTGCATCATCATCGTGCAACAAACAGAAACTCAAATTTGCTGTGAACGCAGCTCAAGTGTTATTTCGCTGCCTTTTAAGTTGAAAACAGTTGAGCTACTGAAAGAGCACTGCATTTGTCAATGTCACATCTCTTTTACTATCCAATCAAAATCAAGGAGGGGAGGGACTTCTGCTGTTAGCTTTGTAAACAACAGTGGTGGTCATGATTTGCTGACTGTGTGATTTTTATCTTTGTGATATTTAAGTGGATTAAAGAAAATCTGAAGCACATGGAACAGTTTTAAACAGCCTTATGGGGGATAACGAGAGACTGAAGACATCTATTGTTACCTTAGCAACATAATAAGAAGCACTCTAAAACTGAAGCGAAGAACAATTTCAATGGAAAAAAGCCCGTAAGTCTCCCTTTTCCACGTGGGCTCAGTCCGTTCTAGCAGACCAACTCAGAGGTAGCCTAATTGTTCAGTTCTGCTGCTCAGCACCACATTGCCAACAGCTCTGCATTCATTCTACCACCCCTGCTCTGCAATGGGCTTGCTACCCTTAGCCAATCAGCTAAAACTGGCAACAAAACAATCATAAGACATCACTCGGGCAGGTCTTGTCAGAAGGGGTGGAGGAGTTCAGGTGCAGCAGACTTTTTGTCTTGTTCAAAGAAGTGCATCATCACGTGAAGTAGACATGTTGAATGCTCTAAAGGGCATATAAGGCTTAAAAAAGCAGAACATTTGGGCTCTTAAAACAGTCAAAGTAGAGTTGTAAGCCCAGCTTACGCCTTACTTCAACTCTAGCAAGGCTTACAAGTTTTTACAACGTTGGAAATGTGTCTGTGTCTTTAGATTCCCAGGGAAAATAGTTGGGTGCAAGGTCTGTATGAAGTTCTCAATTCTCAAAGTGCTGAGAGCATGTTCAGTGCTCGATTAGGACATAAGTACAACAATCAGTGTTGCCAGATTTTCTACTGAAATAAGCAACCAGGTCAATAAAAACAAGCCCAAAACAAGTGACATCCAGCTTTGTTTTCTGATGTGATATATTAGTTAGGTTTTTTTTTAAGAGAAATCTAAAAAATCAATCAATCAATCAACCAAACAGACATAGTCCAGATTTAATCTCAGTTTTATGTTGATCCTCTACAGCGTTATTAAGGTGAAAACAGTAAAAGCTACATTAGAAAGAAATTTAATTGTGGCTATAAGGATTTCTTTTTGTTGGAAACATAATTTTTGCCCTTCTTTTTACAGTAAAATTTGTGTCTGGAGTGGGACAAAATATTTGTTGTAACTTCTGAATTGAGATTATATTGGTAGTAGAGTGTGCATCGGATCCCTCTTGGGTTTGGGGGCACAACGAGCCAAAATGAGAAACTGCACTTATGGAACAAGCCCAAAAAATTGCAACCTGCAACTGCCAATAAGCGGACCTGGCAACTATGATAACAAACAAGGGCTGAAAAAACATTGCCAGCATTTAATCACAGTTGGATGTTTTTGTAAAATACCAGCTGCTTCTTTTGGCTCGATGCTCTGAGCTACTGGAGTCACGACTGAATTACTCGTAGTAAGCACTCTGCAACCGTATCAGCTGGAGACCTTTTCTGTTCTGCTTCAGAAACACATCCATCATCCAGCCAGTGTCCTGCCAGGAACACCCTTTCTTCTCCAAACTGACATATGAAAATATCTCACTTACATTTTATAAAGTACAATTTGTGTCCGCAGGTCCAAATGTACGAGCTACTGCAGCTACACTCTGTGCACACCGACACAGACGAGTTCACAAACGGGTTACGCTCTGTAAACAAGGTACAAATCCTGACAACTTTGCACACAAAGTTGAGCTGAATCCTAGCGTCCAAAGTAAACTATGAGTCCTGGGCCAGCACTTGGCGCTCACAAAGGCCCACTGTAGTTATCACCTAAAGTGTGAACGGACTGCTCTCTCTGCTCTTTATAAACAATATGGACGGCCAAGCAAAACATCATAATTCCATTTATTTACTCTGAGAAAGATGTAATCTCCAGCTCTGGATATCTCTGAGGGTATCTTTGGCCAAAAACAGAGACAACTTTGGTGCCACACTTTTTTCACACGCCTCCTCGTACAACGTGGAGCTCTCTGGTTCCTCTGCGCTTCTGTTTGACTTTCACATTCCTGCCCCCGTGGCTCGCTGAGATTGAAGACTTTGAGGGGTGGTAGGTGTAGCCTAAAGGTGAGAAGAGTCGGCTCGATACCAAAGGCCAACAGTTCAGATACCGAGAAATGTGGACGGAGAGCAGCAGGATGGAGAGGCCAACAGAGGAGCAGTGTGGCTGCTGAGGGAAGATCTCAGGTGTGAGTGTGGATAATTATGTGAAAGAAAAGACGCTAAAGAGGTGGAGATGCTCCAATTAGGAATCTGATACTTTAGCTGCTTGGTGAACAAGATCTTACAGCCAAGTACGGACTCCAGAACACCAAAATACTAGATAGATAGATAGATAGATAGAAAGATTGATAGATAGATAGATACTTTATTAATCCCCTTGTGGGAAATTCAAGTGTCTTGTAGCTCACAGGTCATGATAAACAATGAACATAACAATACGGACAGGATTGCAGATAACAACATCAGCATACTGTGATAATACTATGTGATAAAAATTAAAAATTAAAAATAGACACAGAGACCAGGGCCTGTGGCAACACATCACATCTAATCTATAATCTAATTCACTTCTGCTGGTCACCTCTGATTAATATTCTCATTAAATTCAGTTCATCAAACTCTTTTTCCCTTGCATTTAAATATCGATGTAAACAACGATTGTCACTGAACAATTTCTTAAACATAAGTGATGTAGGATTTATTTAACTGTAATGACCTTTAGAGCAGGTTTATTATCTCAAAATATGCAGAGACACTACCTTGAAAATTTAACTAGAGTACTTGAAGGTTTTTGAAATTACATTTCAGAGTGTTTTTTTTTTTTTTTTCCAATATGTCACCGAACATAAGCAGATGAAATAACACTACGTTTATATGCAGTCAAAATTCCAGTTTCTGAAACATTCGGAATAACCCAGTTTACATGTGTGAGCAAACAGGGTTATTCCTCTATGCATAGTATCCCGAACAAAACAGCGACGCACGGAGAACGTCATGACGCAGTGCACGTCATTTCCGCTTCTTCCTGTATCCAATAGCAAGGATAACAACAGCAGCAGCACGGCGGATAATGAACAGCCTGGAGCAGCTAACAGTCGGCTTTGACACTATTCTTTGTCATTTTCTTCATCAATGGAAGGCGAGAACGTGAAGAATTAGGAAATCGAGCCAGAGCGGTGCCATGTTACAACAAGTACTTCCTGTACTCAAAAGACCAAGATTCCTTGTGAAAAGGACATGCGCAGAACACAACTTAATGTTCCTTTCGATGAGGATATCCCGATCAGCTTATATATGACCCAATATTCGGGTTAGAAAAGGAGTAACCCAGGGGTGACTTTCAGGTTTTGAAAAACCGGAATATGAGCAATATGAAGGTTTTTTGGTGTTTACATGGCTGCACGAAACTGGGTTATTGTTAATATTCTGGTTATGAAAGGTTTAACGACTGCATGTAAACGTAGCCAATGTTGCTCAAGATTTGAGGAAGACCTGTAGTCTGGCTTGAACTGAATTTGTAAAATGTGTGCAAACATGTTAAGCTCAGGAAACACTACAAGATTCTTTGGCAGATTTTACTCATGATTTCCAGTTGGGCAAAGTCTTTGACCTCTCGTTTGTGAGCTTCCTGACCTGATCAAGTATGAGTAGTAGATTATTAAACACCAATCGGAAATGCTTGCTGTGAGTCTTTGGTCTTTTAGTCCTTGTTAGCAGTTAGTTAAATCTTTAATCTCATGAGCATGTGTTCACCATGAACCGTATTTCAGGCATTAATCTGAAACTGGTATTCTAAATTCCATTGACTTTCACTGTTGAATACAAGGAAGTGCTAAATGCTAACTCACTTCTGCATTTTAGATAGGCTGGATGGCAAGAACAAAAGCCACGGCTTCAGCCCCATCTAGTGGTGGGAGGCTATATTACGAATGATTTGACGAGCTTTGGTCCACCTGACAAATTCAGTGTGAAAGAAAACCAAATGAACAGAGTCAGCCGAACTTTAAATGTGAAAGTGATTTAATGCAAAAACTTAGGTCTAGGCAAGTGTGTCTATTTTCAAGTCAAAAATTACTAAAAGACTTATTCTAATCCACAGTCTCTGAACAAATCGGGATAAATATCTTGCTTTAAGGAATAAAAGGCGGCACTTAATTGCTTGTACTGATAAGAAAATATTTACCAATGAAACAAGGACAGTTTGACTCAGTGAGGGTCTTACATTAAGGTTTAATATCTGCTATTGAGAGGAAATTTAATTTTAAGACAACCTTCAAATTAAGTTTGTATCATCTAATTTGCATATTATTTCACTTATTACAAGCAACTCAGGCCATATTTTTAGTTTTTATATCTCCAAATAAGATCTTAATCTAGACATGTAAGGAAATTGTGGCTTAGAATAAGTCGAGTGAGACTTTTTTACCTGAATCTGGACAAATACTCTCATCTGGACCTGAGTTTTTGCAGTGTAATTATTATTTTTTTTATAACAGAATGTCTATATGAACTGATTAATGTACTTTTTTTTTATCAGCCATATGCCCAACACCTAACACTCACTTCATCTGTCATACCCTGTGGCACATGTATCTGCACACAGCGGTGGACTCCTGCTGAGAGATTAATACATGTGGTGAGGAATCTTCATGTGATGTGACGATATCTGGAACATGAGGCAGCTGCCCACACACATGCCAGCTCTCTCTCTCTCTCTGCCTTCAGATTTCCACTGGCCTTTAATGCGAAAAGCCCACCCTGCTGTAATTCTCACTCAAGTAAAACTGAGAAGCGATTCAATGACGTGAAAGGTTGCAGTGACCGTGTAAATGGCCCGACGGATGCGGTATTTAAATGCAACTGACCGAGAATGTTGTAACATAAACTTTATTGCAACCGCAAGTGTTTCCATCCAGGAATACGCAGACGCAGGACAGTTAATCTGTCATCAGCTGGCATGTTGTTCCACCAAAAATGATAGAGAATATGCAAATAAAGCAGATTTATTGTTCTATTGTAAATGCTGCATTTAACAGGGGAAAAAGCTTGAAAAATAAACTTCAGTGATTAATTAGTCTCTAAAAAAAGCCTGAAAATGATTTCAAACTGATGGTTGTCCTCATGAAAATTCATTTAAATAACAAAACTGATCTAATTTACTGGGCATTGAGTGTACAAAGAAAGTGAGACATAAACACGTAGATGTTTCATTTCAACAGCAGGCCTTATTACCATGCAGGCTTTCTATTTATACAGAGTGTATATTGTACGTATGCCCCTTTACCTTTTGGTCTATCTATATTTCCATCTGTCTAACAGGTGCAACCTTACATGCAGCCAAAGCGCTCTGGAAATGTATCCCCATAAATCAATTTAGATATAATTACAGACAACACTATTCATCAGTCAGCATGGGCTCAGATTATGTCTTCTGAAATGATTAGCATAGCAAGTTATTTTCACTGATGCAGCCATCAGATCATCTACTGCTTTGGTCCTCTTCTCTTTCATCCATGCTCAAACATCTAACTACATGAAGATCATCTTTAATTCACATTTATAGATTTTATTAGGTAGGATACTATGGTGTGTTGAAACATGTTCTGGCTCAGCGGGAACAGCAAAGTCCAGAAATATGCAAGATACCTTCACTCTTCACACTTTATTAGATGCTCATCCTTAGCTGGAGTTCCTTTTGCCTCCAGAACTGTTTTAATTTAGTGGAATAGATGCTGGAAACATTCCTCAGAGATTTTGGTCCATATTGACATGATAGCATCACACAGTTGCTGCAGATTTGTTGGCTGCATTTCTATGATACAGATCTCCCATCCCAACACATCCTAAAGGTGCTCTATTTGACTGAGATCTGGTGACTGTGGGGGCCACTGGAGTACAGTGAACTCATTGTCATGTTCAAGAAACTAGTTTAAGGTGATTTGAGCTTTTAAAAATGGAGTATTGTCCTGCTAAAAGTAGCCATCAGAAGGTGGTACACTGTGTTATAAAGGGATGGACATGGTCAGGGACGATTATCAGTTTGGCTCTGAAGTTTAACAATGATCATTTGGTACTAAGAGGCCCAAAGTGTGCCGAGTACATATTTCCCACACCATCACCACCAGCACCACCAGCAAAAAACATTACTACAAGGCAGGATGGATCCATGCTTTCATGATGTCTACACCAAATTCTGACCCTTCCATCTGAATGTGGCATCAGAAATCAAATTCCAATCCTCTATTGTCCATCTTTTGTGAGCCTGTGCATATTGTAGCCTCAGTTTCTTGTTCTTAGTTGACAAGAGTGGCACCCAGTGTGGCCTTTTGATGCTGTAGCCCATGTGCTTCAAGATCCAACGTGTTTAGCTTTCAGAAATGGTAAGAATGGCCTTTCTATCATTTGGGCCATTTTCCTTTTGATCTTTGGCATCAACAAGGCCTTTTTGCCTAGGGAACTGCTTACTGGATATGTTCACTTTTCCAGACCATTGTTTGTAAATCCTGAAGATGACTGTGTGTGATAGATTAGAAGTATCTGGAACACTCAGACCAGCCTGTCTGGCACCGACAACGATGCAATTATCAACGTCACTGAAATCACCTTTCTCCTCCATCCTGATGTTCAGTTTGAACATCAGAAGGTCCTCTTGACTGTGTCTAACATGTCTATTGCATTGTGTTGCTGCCATGTGATCAGCTGAATAGCTTTTTGTGTTAACAAGCAATTAAAAGGTGTACCTAATGAAGGAAGTGGTGAGTGTACATGCCAAAGGCAATAATGCACAGGCCCAGCTGGGACTGGAACAGGACAAGTGATGACCAGGGGTTGGTGGAACAATCAAGTCACAGGGCAAATAGGTCTTTAAGTGCACCCTTCAAGGATGAATAACTCATACAGATGTTTTTAATCACTCTGGTTGATTGGACCAGGAGAGGCTGAAAACAGGTGGGACCATGGTGAGTATTGTTACCTTCGCCAACGAGGTTATGTTTTTGCCGGCATATGTTTGTCTGTTTGTTTGCTTCTTAGCAAGATCATTCAAAACCTACTGGACAGATTTTGCTGAAAATTTCAGATGATCGTAATGGCCAAACTTAAAAATTATTAGATTTTGGTGGTAATCCAGATCATGGCCATTAGTGAATCATTGTTTTTGCTCAATAACTGACTAACTGATAGTGATATCAACATGATTCTGAGTGCTCGGTGTGGGTTTTCAGGGTCATTAATCATATTATGATGGTAACTTTATCATGGAACTATTGCTTATAGATGTAACAGCAATGTGTGAGCTACCTTGGCGGAGGTTTGTGCTCTCTGAGTGCTTTTTAATTGATGTATTAGTGTAAAGAACCAATGGAATTAATAACAGGTCAACAAGTCCTCCTACAAATACTGGTTCTTCAGCTTTCACACAGTTGTGGAGCTGTCAGTCAAACAAACCTGACTTCATCCACACAATCCCGGGAAAGGGTCTAGTCGAGGGCTCTTATACTGACAACTGTGTGGGTTCCTAGGCCTTTTAATACCATCAGGACCGATGGCCCTTCAGCCTTTTTGAACTAAAGACCATCAATATAAATGGTGTACTGCACCTCATAAATGGCAAAAACATTGGCACAGTCTTCGTCACAAATTTTAACTGTGCAGGTTGCATCATATCACAAGGCAAATATGAAGTCCAGATATTCCTGCTGGTTTATCCTGCCCAAGTTAATGATATAGCTGCCATTTCTGGGCAAAAGGATGAGTAGAGTGGTGTTACATAGGGAACTCTGTTTAAAAATCCCTCATCAAGTCACAAGAAGGCGCTCTGAAGTTACAAGACCCATGATTCAAGTCTTTTCTGTCACTGTGCAAGACAAAGAAACATCTCAGTAGGCAGCAGTGTGCAAATAAATACAGACTGTTTATAGGCTGAAGTAGAAAAATGTGATAAAATAATATAATACACATCCAAAATTTCACATCAATAAAAACATGCTTAACATACCACTTCGGGGGGTAAGGGATGCAGGGAGAAGGAACCAGTCCTAGCTTTCACTGGGCTGATTGCATGAATAAATCATCTAAACAAACAAACCAAAAAAAAAATAATTTGCTCCATTTACAAGAACCTTTGTAAACCAAACTGCTAACCATCATGCTGCCATTAAAGGTTCAACTAAGTATGTGTTTACTCATAAAATAACTAAGAAATTTATAACCCATTTTAGAGGCAATCTGAGAGTTCATGGAAGATGAGGAAAGCAAAATGCTATCTTGTTTACAGGAAACAGGAAGGAAAGAATAGCACTGACACTCAGCCAATCTCATTATGTCTAAATCCGAATGCAGAGAGATGGATCACACTCCCATCACTGGACAATCATTAAAGCATCCGCGAGGCTCAGCCGTGGTGACGGACAGATATTGTGTGACTCGTGGAATCAGGGAAAGTGCTGATTAATTAGAAGCCGGCTAATTGGCGTTCATCTGAAATAAATGTATGACCTGGTGACACTCAGTATGAGCGGTGAAAACGATCAGGCACACGAAGCTTTGGCAGAGGCCTGAGGGACGCAGGGTATCAAAGAGGGAGGGAAACGGTCTAACATTACATTAGAGACACAGATGACTGGTTCAACAGCATCAACAGGCACTCTATCCATGAGAGATGGATGGAATCTGTCTTCAGATATGAGAGGGGTCTTGTAGATTAGTTTTAAGTTTAGCAGAACATGGAACATTGGCTGAGCTAGCTTGGATGCTATTTATATCACAGTTTCCTTCTTGAAAAAACATGGAGGTTGCAGCTGCGAATTTGTCAGCAAGTATGTCAGTAAACTAGCTTGTCAGTTTTGTTTACATATACCCTCAGAAGAATAGAAAAATTATTGTACATATAAATACAGCTGTCAAATGAAACTGGTTGTTCCATATAGTCCTTTCATTACGTTACGCTAAAGCATTCAAGTAGTTTCACTAGAACAACATTACTGGGAAATTACTACATGGAGTCCAAAAGATCACTTATTCCCTTCTTGCTTTCAACTGCTGATTAAAATGTAAATATGACATTTTTGAGTATAAGTGCGACACAGAGGAAAAGAGACAAGATACCAGAGATGAGTGTCCAGTTAAAAACTTGTTCTTCTTGTATATGGTAAAAAAAAAGTTCGCCGGCTCTGCCATTTCTAAAAATGATGTTGCATTTTTGTACAGCCAACAGGAGGCTCATAGTCCCTCAGTCTGCAGTCTAAAACCGGAATAACAGTTGAAATACTAGAAGTTCTCCAAGAACACAACCTTCCGCCAAGGCATTACTCGTTGTATTACCAAAGGTAATGTGGAAAACTGCCCTATTGCTCAGTCTTAACAAATCTTTACAAAAATCCTAGATCCACATCCAGATTCGGATCACCACCAAAATCTAATTGCTACTCTGTTGTGCCATGAATAACATTCCCTGAAAATTTCATCAACATCTGTTTAAAACTTTGTCAGTGATCTTGCTCACAAACAGACAAATGCCAGCAAAATATATATGCCAGCATTAAAGCTGGCCCTTGTATCAGGCATACAATGTTAGATAAGGAAATTTTAACTTATATTTCACAATGAAGGGATGCAAAGATCCATACAATGTCAAAATTAGTATTAGAAGGGATGCATTTTGGTGCTGTGTGCTGACATGATATTTGGAGCAGAGTTTGCTGTGGAGTGACTCACCTAATATTATTTCCTGTGAAACAGCTGGAACAGCAATCAACAGTAACTGATGATCCACCACCACACTCTAAACCTTATCACCTCAGAATATTTTACCCTCATCGAAATGCCTCTGCCTCACAGTTTCATTGTATTCTGAAGACACCAGGGAGACGAATACCGAGGCTGGAATACACGATTTATGCACAAATGTCCCCCAACCTGACAGCCGTAGGGTTTGGGGACCCATCGGCCTCAAGAATCATATTTTATTTTAATCTTGTTTAGTGGGATATAGTGACCGACAACACAGGACAAGTCTGGGAGGCATCATGACTCCTCGACAGAGAGTCTGGCATGTTTGATTTTTGTCCCGCTTCCCACAATCTGTTGTTTAACTTCAGAGACATTGACGATCACGGATGTAAACAGGTTGAAGTTGTTGCCTAGTGAACTATGGGACAGATGAAAGCTCTGAAACAACAATCCTGCTTTTATGATGTTGTAGAGGAGCTACCAAGCCTTATTTACTCAGATATAAAAGGGCATATTCATCAGAGCCATTTGTGTTAATATTGTCAGTAAGGACTACTTTAGCTTGACAACTGTTATTGTATCTGGTCTTAGTTCGCTTCCCTTGTTTGATTTGGATGGATTTCACACCTTCTATGAACTGAACTCTGGTTTGCTCGGAAGTGAATCGAGACCCCTTTCTTTTGGTTGATCAGAGTTCAGTTCATTAGTCCACAACAGAGTTAATGTGAGCTCTCATACAAGCCCAAATACACAACTTTCCCAAAGTCAAATTGGAGTTTGTTTGGTCAGGAGCAAACGTGTTACGTGTGAAAGCAACCCAATACAACTGCAGGTTTACTGTATACTGGCATGGAGTGACAGTATGTGCCAACAATAAGGGAGAAACAGAAACTGTGCAGATGCTTCATTGAATTTTATTTATGCATTTATTTGTCTACTTTTATATACTTATATATTTTGTTACTTGCTTATTTATCTGTTATTGTCAATCAATCAATCAATCAATCAATCAATCTTTATTTGTATAGCGCCAATTCATAACAAGTGTTATCTCAAGACACTTTACAATAGAGCACAAAGCTCTTCATATTATGGATACACATATATGCATAGATACATATATACATATAAAAATACACATATACATATATATACAAATATATACATCCAACACCCAACATGAATCCATATAGCCAATCATGAATCCCTCCATCATGGCGGCAAGAAAAAACCTTCTGTTAAGCAGCAGGAAATCTTGAATGTGGACCCCAGTCTCATGATGAACAGCAAATCCACACGATGCTGTGTTGGGTGTGTGGGCAAAGGGAGGGAGGTAAGTGGAGACAAGCGGACTAAAGTAAGAACTAAAGCTAGTGACAGATCAATGGACCAATCATAGACCTGTCGTCGTCAAATTTGTTTCTGCTGCAAACAAATTTATTAGAGGAGGGTCCTCATGTCTGTGTGGTTGTGGTGAAAATTTTATAGAAGTATAATCAATAAAAGTCTTACTGGAAGTAAGAATTTATGGTAGTGATGAACTCATGGGTGCCCAGACCACAAGTGCATCCCTACCATATTTGTCTCCGTTAAGTATAAATGTATTAATGGTAGACCTCTTGAGATGTGACACCTCATTCTCAGGAGGGATCTCATGTCCATGTGGAGCTAGAGATAGTTACTATAGATGTATCAACCATGGATAGAAAGATCATGTTAATATCAACATTAACAGCTATAATGATTATGAACTGGAGTGAGATGGCCAAATATGTGTTATGTCTGTAATTGTAGTTATTGAGGCTTCGTGACTCCACAGCAGCAGGCAGTCTCCACCAAGGATCCCAGGCAACCTAAAAGACAAGAGCCAGAGACGAGTACAGGAGCAAACAGAAAGGGGCAGAGGCAGATATGGAGAGAGAGTGTGAGAGAGAGAGGGATAGAGCCCAATGTGCCAGATCCCCCCGGCAGTCTAAGCCTATTGCATCTTAACTATATGTCTAAACTATGGACTATGAGCTGGTCCCTAACTGAAAGCTTTATCAAAGAGGAATGTTTTAAGTCTAGCCTTAAAGGTAGAGAGGGTGTCTGCCTCCCGAACCGTGGTCGGTAAATGGTTCCAGAGAAGAGGAGCCTGATAACTGAAGGCTCTACCTCCCATACTACTTCTAGAGACTGATGGAACCACGAGCAGGCCAGCATTTTGGGAGCGTAATGTTCTAGAGGGGTTGTACGGCACTACAAGCTCTTTGAGGTAAACTGGTGCCTGTCCACTGAGAGCTTTATAGGTGAGAAGAAGAATCTTGAATTCTATTCTATATTTAATGGGAAGCCAGTGCAGAGAGGCTAATACTGGAGTAATATGGTCTCTTCTCCTAGTTCTAGTCAGCACACGTGCTGCAGCATTTTGGACCAGCTGAAGCGTCTTAAGCGACTTACTGGGACAGCCTGAAAGAAGAGAATTACAGTAGTCCAGTCTAGAGGTAACAAATGCATGGACAAGCTTTTCAGCATCGCTCTGGGACAGGATAGGCCTAATTTTAGCGATGTTACGAAGATGAAAAAAGGCTGTTTTTGAGATTTGCTTTATGTGACAGTTAAAGGATAGATCCTGATCGAATAGAACCCCAAGATTTCTAACAGTTGTGCTTGGCGTCAGGCTTATGCCATCTAGGGCAGTTAAATCATTAGAAAAGGTTTCTCTAAGGTGTCGAGGGCCCAGCACAATGATCTCTGTCTTGTCTGAGTTAAGGAGAAGAAAATTTTGGGCCATCCATGTCCTAATGTCCTTTAGACACGCATCTAGTTTAGATAACTGATTTGTCTCACCTGGCTTCATCGATACATACAGCTGAGTATCATCAGCATAGCAATGAAAATTAACGGAGTATTTCCTCATGATATCACCGAGGGGAAGCATATAAATGGAGAAGAGAATTGGACCTAGCACAGAGCCTTGAGGAACTCCGTAACTTACTTTAGTGTACACAGAGGACTTGTTCACGTGTACAAACTGGTATCTATCAGATAAGTAGGACTTAAACCAATTTAAGGCAGTCCCTGTAAACCCGAGTAATACCTCTAATCTCTGTATAAGAACATCATGATCAATGGTGTCAAAAGCCGCACTAAGATCTAATAAAACAAGTACTGAGAGAAGTCCCTCATCTGAAGCTGAGAGTAGGTCGTTAGTTACTTTAACTAGAGCAGTCTCTGTGCTGTGATGAGCTCTAAATCCTGACTGAAAGTCCTCAAAAAGGCTGTTGTCTTGAAGGAAGTCACATAGCTGAGTAGCCACTACTTTCTCCAGGATCTTTGAAGTAAATGGAAGGTTTGATATAGGCCTGTAGTTAGCCAATGTTCCCGAATCGAGGTTAGGTTTTTTAAGGAGAGGTTTGATTACAGCTACTTTAAAAGACTGTGGCATGTAGCCTGTTGATAGAGATATATTTATTGTCTCCAGCAGGGATGGACAGACTAGGGGAAAGACCTCCTTGAACAGTTTAGTTGGGATCGGGTCTAAAAGGCAGGTAGATGGTTTGGAGGAGGAGACAAGAGAATTTAGCTCCTGAAGGCTAATTGTAGAAAAATGATCTAACGCAGGTCTGACTACAAGTAATGGTACGGTAGGTTCAGGTGAAAGCAGGGAGTTGCTAATTTTATCTCTAATTTTAAGAATTTTATCATTAAAAAAGCTCATAAAGTCCTCACAGCTAAGAGCTAGAGGAATCACAGTCTCCACAGAGCTCTGACTCTGTGTCAGCCTGGCTACAGTGCTGAAAAGGTACCTAGGGTTGTTTTTATTTTCTTCAATTAGTGAGGAGTAGTAGGCAGCTCGAGCATGTCGTAAGGCTGTCATGTAGTTATTGTGACTTTCCCGCCAAAGTATACGTGACTCCTCCCTCTTATTGGAGCGCCATATTCTCTCTAATTTACGGGATGCTTGTTTAAGTTCACGAGTTTCAGGAGTAAACCAAGGAGCTGCCCTCTGACGTTTAATAGTTTTTTGTCTCAGTGGCGCAATTGAGTCCAAAGTGGATCTTAGTAGACTGGCAGAGTCGTCAACAAGCTGATCCAGCTGAGAGGGGCTATAGCTAATATCACAGTTATCAGTTGGCCAAGTTATTGAGTTTAAGGCAGCAGGAATCGCTTCTTTAAATTTAGCCACGGCACCATTGGACAGATTTCTACTCTTCACAATTTTGTTACAAAACACAAAATCCTCTAAGAAGATGCTAAAAGTTACTAAGAAGTGATCGGATAATAAAGGATTCTCAGGAAAAACTTTTCTCTTATTGTGCTGACAAAAGGAAAGGGAATCGCAGAACTCGAACTGTGAATTGTCGAGTTGTATCACGTCTCAAAAAGTAATCTCAGTACTCAAACAAGCTTCTTTGAAACAAGTTACTCAAAAAACTGCAAACAAACAACCTATTTAGGAGTTTGGTTGATCTGGTCTCTGTTCAGGGACCCCGTCAGGACTGGATCAGAACGGAGAGAGTGTTGTTTCTATCTAACACGAACATGCTCTGACCCGGTGAAACCTTGCCTGTTGCAGTGATGGAAAAGTAATTCTGGGGTCCTCTCTCTCTCTCCCTCTCTCTTCCTCTCTCTCTCTTTTCCTGAAACTCTATCTCTGCGTCTCGGCCATCGCAGAGGTGATTAAAGCAGATCTGAGCCAACCGAGTGAAATGCAGTCTTCAGGAATGTTCCACTTGACGATCCAGAACATACCAAGTGAGAAGGAGAGGTGGAGGTGTCAGTTACGCCGGACCTTCTAATGTTGTAGCAGCCAACCAAACATTCAAGCTCATAAAAAGTAAGACGGGCCCAGTGTCGGCCAAGATAGTCAGTTGATGTGTGAAATGTCATTGTCATATTAATGACAACCTGCTGGCATTAAAGCATCAGGATATCGTATCCTAAAATGATCTGAGTCTCATAAAAGTGGGAGTGCAAAGTGCTGCTTTTTGTATTGATGTCAGTGGCGGGACAGGCGTCCATCTATCAGTGCTGAATTTGATGTATGAGACCTGTCACTGCCCTTGAATTTATTAAAAGCAGGTCAAAACAAGACTATTTAACAAAACATTGAAATTTCAACTAAAGTTTTAACAAAATTTAGGTCTAATTTCGAGTCGAAATGATCTCATTACATTCAACATAACCAAAATTTACCCAGTAAGCTAAAATAATTTTTTGCCTGATGATATGCTCAGATATTTTAATAATAATAATAATAATAATAATGATAATGATAATAATAATAAACTTTATTTATATAGCAGTTTTTAAAACAGGGTCACAAAATACTTTACAGATCAAATTAAAAGATAACACGACAGTAAAAGAAAAATAAAAGAGAAGTGTGAGGACTACAATGACAGAAAGCTGAAGACATAAAACAGAACAGTGGAAAGCATGTAAGAGCCAGCAATGACAGAAACAGAGAGTGAAATAAATCAAGGATTAATTACACCTAAGATAAGAAGGAAGAAGGAAATTAAAAAGGCTAAAACTACCAAAAGATAAAAGGAAATAGGAGATCAAATGAGAGTAAACAAAACTAAAAGAGGGTTAAAAGTTAAAAAGATAAAAAATGAAAGAATAAAAAGATGCTGCCTTTGAAACTGTCTATGACTAGAAATAAAAGCAGCGTTGGAGGATTAAAAGCACATTCAGGTGATATCTCTTGTAAAAGCACATCAATAAAAATGTGTTTTTGAAGAGAGTTAAAAGAGGACAAAGAGGTCGCTAATCTGATCTCCTCGAGAAGTTATTTTAAGCAAGATAAAATAATATACATGCCAGTTTAACTTGGCATATACCAAGAGTGATGAGATTTTATTGTCAAAAACTAAGCAAATGTAGAGTTTATTCAAACATGTCAGAAGATTTTTTTGAAGATATTTTATGCCTTGAATTATGTTTTTCAAGTTTATTTATTGTATATTGAAATTTTTGTATAGATTAGATTGTTTTTCTTATCATGTTGGCCTTCATGGTTTTAGTTTTTATCGTTAGCTTTTGTGCTTTTTTGTCCCATTAGATGATTTTAGTTTGTGTCTTTAATGCCTTCTGATGTTTCTCATTGCTATTTTCTGATCTTATTTGTTTCTTTGTTGTTGTGAAGCACTTAGGACCCAAATGTATTCAAATGTGCTATATAAAACATTTTGACTTGACTTAACCTGGAGGCAAATTAAAGAAATTGATGAGGAACGGTAAAACAGTTTTTTTCTCCTTAATATCCCCTTGCTGTTCCTGTAAAAGTTGCCTTGAACTACTTAAAAACACCCCTGTGGCCAAGGTTGTCGAAACTGATCCAAATCAAAAACAATGTCCAAATTAGAAAGCCCTCATAAAGCGCAAACCTCTGCCAAGGGAGCTCACATATTGCTGTTGCATCGATAAGCAATGGTTCCATGATAAAGTTACCATCATAATATGATTCCTTGACCGTTATTGAGCAAAAACGATCATTCGCTAATGGCGGTTATCTGGATCACCAACAAAATTTATAATTTTCATTTTTAAGTTGGGACATTGCCAACATCTGCTGAAAAGTTTTTGCATAATTTTGCTAACAAACAAATGGCCATGTTTATGGTGTAGTTTTGGCACTCTCATTGGCTGGATCATGGCTGATAATTGGCTGGAACTGGGCAGGCATGTAAAATTGAAGCGGCAGCATCTGTACTAAATTGTGGGCTGACAGTATTTATTTGTTGTGATCAACATTTTTTTTTTTGATTTTCACATGAAGGGGGGGCCAGACAAGTTTAATATAAGGTCCATCTGCATCAAGCAGGTATTCAGTCCATGGTGTCACAGATTCAGATGCAGTAAAATCAAATAATGAGTAGTACAACAACCAGCAAGCTTACAGAGACAGAAGGCATTACATTTATGTAGCATGGCAGTCTTGTGGCAGTATGATATTCTATGTTCACAACATTGTCTAAATGACTTAACCAATACTTCTTATATAAGTGGGTTAATCCATAATTGTAAAATTACTTTGTGGGAGACTGTGAGAGCTGCCTTTAACATTTTCCTTTGGATTAGAGAGTAGTCAAGGTCAGAGTCGTCATTTCAAAGACAGAGATGTGGTATTCTAGGGTGGCCTGACAGTATTGATGCAACTCTGTTTCATGAGACCTTTGTGCTCCCATTTCAGTCTCATAAATTCAGATCTAGTGCACATCCCGGGATTTCTTCCATGTATAAAACTGCATATTATGAATTGGGAACACATACCACAAATGTAACAAAACATCACGTGTAGTATGAATAAAGAAGTATGTAGTGTTAGACACAGTCTGTTAATTGCCAGATATCTGTAGGCTAAACCTGATTTGATATGTAGATTGAAATTGTAAAAATCAAATAAAGTAAAGTAAATATAAGAAGGACAGTCACATTTCATTGTTATTAGAGTAATAAATGATCAAAATGTTTCATCATAACCATTTTATTTGATAAAATACTGTTACAGCCTGAGTCCATCACAGTTGTTTTGACCCTCATACTCGCACAAATCTGTTATGTTAGCGTCTTTTTTCCTCCCTTGACTTTACATCGAGCTCCTAAACTGAAGACAGTTATTCCATTAGCACAGTATTGTAATGTCACCCGGCCTCTGTCGCTGCTAATCACCTAATAGGGCTCAACACTACATTAAAGAACTGCCTCTGAAAAGACATGACTTACTGTCTGTCATTATCGTGAACAATAACCAGCACCTGCTCCTGCACACGCAGCCTCTCCTTCATCTCGGGGTCACTGTCACATTCTTTGGACAGAGACGGATCGCTCGGTGCACAGGTGTTCTTCATAACCACGTCACTGTGCACAAACACACACCACACACATAGACACATGCCCCCCACACACTCAAACTCCGCACACACACACATGCCATAACAAACGTAGCTGTCCTTCTGCCCTCCCTGCTACTGAGCAGCATTCATTACTGCAGGCGAAAAATATCATATATGCCCTTAAACAAGTCGTGAATTAAAGATCTTTGAGGAACTTTGTTTGTGATTTCATGGTGAAGAAGTTGCTGTTATCGTCTGTAACCAGTATAAAGCATAAAATAAAGCATCCAGAAAAATATCATAAATCTGCTGTACAACTGGCAAAAATTCAGGGCTATCAGTGTAAATAAAATTGTGATAAGATTACAGTCTGAAATCAAAGCAACCTTTTTTTAGGCTACTGGTTTCCCCTGCAGATTTACTAATGTAAAACTACCACAAAACTAGAAGGACACTATCACTCCTTTGAATGACTTTTTTCACTTCAAAAAACAAGCCAGTGGATAATCTGCACTTTGTAATATTCAGCATTACATTTTTTACACCATTCCCTTTGTCTGCTTTTGTTCATTTCTAAATCAGTTGTTATTTCTTACTTTCCATTTGATTAGCAAATGTCCTGCCAACGAGGAATTATATACTTTCAAAATATAAACAGAAATTCGTCCAATCACAAACTTCAACAAGTCTCTGCTGAAGACAGTACAAATGACAGAGTAAAAGGAAAAAAAATCTCTCTTTGCCTCGTCAAAATACCTATTTAAATTTGGCAGTAAATGTAATGGCTTGTCATTCCCACTATAAGTTATACTTGAAGATCATGCTCGAGAAAAGATTTACAAAATTCAACACTGTTAAAATATCACAGTATTTTCACAATAAATAACTGGCTGAGAAATGCAGTGATCTCATAGTATAGTAAAATAAGCTGTATACGGCAACATCGATGAAATTTTGACAAAGTTTTGTTTTCACAACAGCCTTGACACATAAATACTTTGAAATACTTTAACTTTTATTTAAAAAAAAAAAAAAAAAAACACACACATTGCTCATCATAGAATTTACCATAACTGTGGATCAGAGAGAGCCCTGGGCTTGTTCTAAACCAAAACAAAGAGACATCCATGAGGACTCACTCTGTTTTCATCAGGTGCTTTCCAAATGTCATGGTTCAGCAGCTGATGAAAACAGAATGAGTCCTCTTGAGTGTCTCTTTGTTTTGGTTTAGAAACAAGCCCAGGGCTCTCTCTGATCCACAGTTATGGTGAGTTTTATTATGTGCAATGATTTTCTTTCCAAATATTAAAACAAAGTAAATTATGATTACGTGAAAACCGTACTTCTTCCTAAATGTAGAACTGTTATTCCCATGCTCATATGCAGCTTTGTAATGATTTAGATGCACCTAACAGGTCATAATGATAAGAGACTTTTGACAAAACTGATAATTCTCTTTTAAGGATGACCCGCCCCTTTCTAACGAGCGTGAAACTTTGACTGAACAGTCCACTGCATGTTCCTGCCAACATGTCTGAACAGTTAATTAGTGAAGAAGACATCTCCAACCAAGACATCACCACACTGGAGCTGCCTCTCACTGTGGAGAATCAAGGTGTTAAAACGGGGAACAGATTTATTAAGTTCTAATTGTTGGTGTGGATGTCGCTCCGTCAAACCGGGGGCTGAGGTTACTGACAGACTCCGCTGAGTGCTAACTTTTGTCAGCTCGCAGATTCATGGCGGCCTGAAACCTCCTGCTGAGGTACCAATATTTTTGAAAAGTCGCAAAGTTGTTGCCACCACTTGAAAATTGCCCCTTGTGTCCTGGAGGGGGTAGTGTTTGTTTTTTTCACCTCCGGCCGGCAGAAGATTAATGACAAAGGGGAATGACGGGAGAGGTAGCTTGAACAGAGAAAGGATGGGGCAAGGAAGAGCAGAGGGTTGTAGGACCAAAATATCCTGGCGTGGGGGGGGGGGGTCGGCAAGGGCAGCAATGGGGGTCGCCGTGTTCCCCAGCAGGCCGAGCGTGTTCACAGAGCAGCACACATGACTTACTGTAGATAGAGAGCGGCTGAAAAAAGTGAGGCTTGTCTGGCCGGGCTATTTGTGGAGCAGAAATTCAGCTTCAGACACACTCTGTCATCCGGTGATGGATCAGCAGGAGAGGAGCAGATCAGATGGGGAGGAGGTGGAGGGGTATGGAGGACATCTTGTTGCAACACAGCGGTTTTGAGAAAAACAAACCTCAGCCGCCAAGCCATGTGCCCCGAACATCAAGCCTGGGGCAATCCCAAACCTCTGCTGGGGTCTGATCGCAGTGATAGTTTGTTTACCTTGGTTTGAACCGTAGATGGATGGCTTAGCTCGAGGATTCAGTTCCCCATGGATTCACCAGCAGCTTGTTCATTGGCCGGAGATGTAGTTAACTCTCATCTCGCCAAGCCGCAGATTGAAAACAAATCTGACGCCAGGCCTGTAACTTTATCTGCATGTGACGGCCTTGTCAGCCCTTGTTTTTGGGTGACCATGGCTGTGCCCGTGTTTTATGCCTCCACATAAAAGTCAAGGCTGGAGGCAATCTGCTTCCAGGTTGTGCATCCATAAAGTGGTACAAGTAAATTCTTATGAACACTATAGTGCTGTGCAAAAGCTTTGGGCAGGTGTGAAAATGTAGGAATGCTTTCAAAATTATGCACAAAATGCAAAATGAGCAAACAAAAGAAAAAGATAAATCATGCTTAATCAATTCTGTTAGAACTTTATCAGGTCAGTCTAGGTTTACTGTCACATGGATGATTGAACAGTTTTACCACACAGGTGCTATGATTGTCATCTTCATATGTAGGTCACAGTCATTAACTAAAACAGAAAAAAATAACTGCATTGGAAGCAAAAACTGGGTGAAGAACAACCAAACTCTGCTACAAAGGTTGCAAAACAGAGCACTGGAGCAAGACATGAGGTAGCTATACTAGTCTGCACTTTAACATTTGGCAATTTAGCATTTTATAATTCTTTGTGTATAATTCCCATGATCCCTGAACTCCCAGCCTGTTATGTTTTGGACTGTATGTCATTTAGGTTGTATGCGGTTTATATATGTTGCTTGTCTTTTAATACGCTCTGTGGGTTTTATCTCTGTGATTGATGTTTGTTTTTGTTTTTGTGTTGACACCAACCTGCCAATGGGACTGGGGATGGAAATTAGCCACTACACATACTATAGTATACATGTATATGTCCATTAATGCATACTGTCCCATTTAAAAATAAATAAATAAATAAACTTCAATTGAATAACTTTTGACATTAACTTTACTCGACTTGAACACCAAGACACTGGACTTGACTTGACTTCCCCATCTTTACTTCTCTGTCTTATAACTAAACCTGACTCAGGACTAGAAAACAATGACTTGAGACCTACTTGAGACTTTCAAAACAATGACTTGGTCCCACCTCTGATGGCCGGCCAAGGAAACTTGGACACTTAATGCTTTCTCCTCTTTGAAATAGGAAGATATCCAGCAGAACCATCAGCTCAGAGCTGGCAGAAACCACTAGGACCCAGGTGCACCTATGTACTGTCTAGACAAATCTGGCAAGAGGTGGTCGACATGGAAGAATTGCAGCTTAAAAGGAATAAATATCTCTGATGTGGAAACAAGGCCAAGCAACTCAACAATGCACAACAACTTTATTACAGGGGTTCAGAAAAATGGCAGCAGGTATTCTTGACTAATGAGCCTGAACCTGAAATATTTAGCCGTAGCAGGAGGCAGTTTGTGTGAGTTTTCAGGGTCAATTAATCATATTATGATGGTAACTTTATCATGGAATTATTGCTTATAGATGTAACAGCAATATGTGAGCTACCTCGGCGGAGGCTTGCGCTCTCCAAGTGCTTTCTAGTTAGAGTAGAGTTAAGTTTAGCTGAAATAACACCAGAGTTTTGTAACTCATTGTAACTGCACTGCGTGACACTTCTCCCCCTGCTTCTCCATCTCTCCCTCGACTCTCCTCGTCTTCTCGGCCACAGTTGAAGAGCTGGACTGGGTTTGAATAGCACTGATGACCCCGGGGTCAAGAGTCTGCAGAACCCGTCACGAGGCCCCTTGAGCTGTGCCCTCTGTGATTTATATATCTGCTCCAAATTTACAGCTCGTGTCTACAGGACCAGCCAGAATGAATAAACAGGGTGGCGGGAGCAGGAACAATAGGTCCACAGGGATACAGAAAATAGCACTTTCAACTGTATGAAGTCTATTTATACCTGACCTAAAGGCCTCTGTTTATGTGTCTTTATTTCAATGATATGCTCACAAAAACTTCTTTGCTCTTGTAGGGTCCATCATTTTATGAGTGCCATGTAAATATAAATCTGAGACCGTGCATATGTTTTTTATGGTGCAGGTTTATGTGGATGGCAAATGTGTGCTCTGTTAGTATTTGTGTGTGTTTGTGTGCACGTGTGTGCATTCCCCGCTCGGAGCACCTGGGGGTGAGGGCTTGTAAATTCTTGTGATAAGGACAGGGGACGTGTCACATAGCTGGGTGTCATTTTTTTAAGATGTGAGGAAATACCGCTCAGCTTGATTCCTATTGAAATACACTGACAGTAAAAAATTACAAAAACTTTCCAAACCCCAATTCCAATGAAGTTGGGACATTGTGTAAAACGTAAAAACAGAATACTATGATTTGCAAATCCTTTTTGAACAATATTCCATTAAATAAACTACAAATACAAGATATTTTATGTTCAAAGTCATATATTTCATTTTTTTTAAAACATCATATTCATTAATTTTGAATATGATGCCTGCAGCACATTCCAAAAAAGCTGGGACAGGGTAAACAAAAGAGTGGGAAAGTTAACAAATGCTCAGAAAACACCTGTCTGGAACATTCAGCAGGTGAACACGTTAATTAAAAAAAGGTGAGTGTCATGATTGGGTATAAAGGGAGCATCAACAAAAGGTTCAGTTGTTCACAAGAAAGGATGGGGCGAGGTTCACCAGTTTGTGAACAATTACATGAGCAAATAGTCTAACAGTTAAAGAACAATGTTTCCCCACATTCAGTTGCAAGGAATTTGGGGATTTCGTCATCTGCAGTATATAATAAATGGAGAACACAGACTGTTGATCAACTGATGTCTTAAATCAAGCAAGAATAGGAAAGAATTCCACCTACAAAGCTTCAGCAATTAATGTGCCGAACCCTTATTTGCTGTTGTTAAAAGGAATCAGAATCAAAATCAGAAATACTTTCTTCCACAAGGGGAAATTTGGTCGTTTCAGTTGCTCGTATACACAGTATAGCAGTAGGAAATGTCAAATAAAGGCATCAAAGTAGATAAGAGCATAAATTTAAATAAATAAATGAAATGAAAAATTGAAAAGAAAAGAAGAGAAAAATTTCGTAGGCAGGTTGCAAACACGAAGAATCTTTAAGCAATATCAACTTCCTTATGAAGGAAAGAATAAGTAAGTTAAGTAGAAGTGAGACTATAAATGAGGCCAAGGAATTTACACTATTAACATTAACAATATTTGCAATATTAACATGAAAATGACAGCACTTGTTTGTCCAAAAAGCAAAGGTACAGTTTGACAGTAAGGATATTGCACTGGATACATTTGCCTATTTCACATATTGACAAATGTCAGATGTGTAAAACAGAAAGATGGTGTAGCACAATGGCAAACATGCCCCATCCCAACGAGTATTTGCAAAAAAAAAAAAAAAAAAAAAAAAAAAAAATCACTGAAGTTCATCAATTTTAACATTTAATATCCTGTCTTTGCAATGCATTCTATTAAATTTAGGTCTGAAAAGATTTGCAAATCATTTTATTCTGTTTTTATTAATTCTTTACTCAATGTCCCGACGTCATTGGAATTGCGGTTCGTATATTGTACTTGGTATTCATGCAAATGACCACCAAATCCTTGCTCTACTTTCAGTATTATAGACTTCTTCTTTGAAGGGAAGACACTTGAACCCATAGTGGTTTGAGTTTGTGTGGACCTTTTCTAGTCTGTATAATCACTCTACATGCTTTTACACCATGTCACAACGGGCCATTCACTCGAACATCTACTCACTGAAAGTTTGAAGTTTCTGTGTAAATACTCCATCAGTAAAGCTAATCATAGTCAGGCTCCTTCATACTTATTCTTGCCCAATGACACATCAACATGTGACTGAAGCACTGTCAAGCAACTCCTCAATCTGAGCCACAGATGCTGTTAACAATTCTCTGTTTGCATTGAACATGGTGGGACTTCCACAGCCGTTAAGAGCCAAACTCACAAAGAGACAACTCTGGCGTATCATAAACGGAATTTAGAGCAAAAAATTTCCATTTGCAATGTTAGAAAGTTTTAGCAGGCCATAATCCACCTGATACCCTGAGATGATGTTAGACCAGCAGAAACTGTACACTGATCTCAGCCTTGACTTTGTACAGTGAAACCAAAAATTTCACAGTTATTTCCCAAATGCTCCATCCTAAAATAACCCCCCACCACTCTCCCCCTGGGTCCCTCCTGTAAAACTGCCTCCCCACATAACTCCCTGCCACACAACCCTCCCGGTATTGATGACACTCTCCTATTAAAAGAGATGTTCAACACATAATCTCCTCATTAATTGGTTGTCAGGCGATATATTCTGTCATTTCAGTTCCTTGTCAAATGAGATGCTGCTCTGTGTGCATCTCTATATCAGCCTGTTCATTAGTTTGTATGTAAATGATAGGAGGGGGCTGCCCATCAAGACAGTCACTTACAATGATTGACACGTGCAGAGCATTGTGCACAGCCCTGGGCTTCACACACCGTTGGCAGTGTTACTTCTTCTCTGTGGTTACCTGTAGACATACAGGAAGTTAATGACAAGCTTTTTACTTGTAACACCATGCATACACATGGAGCTTTCCTACATTTGTATGTCTCGCATCAAGAAGAACTAGATGCTTGCTGTCCACTTGACACCTGTCGGTATTTCCTTCTGTGTTTCACAGATTTTGTCTTCCCTTATAAACTTTCTGACAACTTAAAGCAGGGATGGGCAACTTTGATCTGCCTGAGAGCTGCATCATTACAAATTGCTGGTTACTCTCAATAGGAGAAAATGTTATATTAATAAACAAAAATAGCAAAAGTAAAGCTGTCATAAATGTAAATTATTCCAACATTCATTTATTATTACTCAAAAACAAATAATTATGCATGACTTAGGCCCCGTTTACACAAATACGTCCAAAAACGAGAGTTTTCATTGCGTTTTCGCCTTCCGTTCACACGAGAACGGTGCCCGGAGTGCCTGAATGCGCAAACTTTTGAAACCAGGGTCCAGAGTGGAAAGTTTTGAAAACAGATTTCTATACAGCTCCATGTAGACGAGATTCACCACATGCGCAGTATTCCTTCACATGAAGGCTGCGCAGGCATACCAGGAACAACAACAACAACAACCACTTCAGCCGTCTAATGAGCAACATGTGTGCTGCTTACCGTGCTCAGTTTGTTATCCAGACAAAAGTATCCAGACACATTTGTTGTCCAGGCAAACAACTCCTGTGTCTTCGTGCGTCCACTCACCATTGTTGTTTGTGAAAAGTTTGTGTTCACCGGAAAGCGTACGTGTGTTGTAACACCGCTGTTTCACTACAGACCGACATCGCGGATCCATGTGAATGCAGAGTGCTTTTAAAAACACAAAGAAAAAACCTTTCTGTTTTTGGTGACAACGTTGTCGTGTAAACGGGTCCTTAGAATATAGCCAATTTAGCTAATTGACATATAAAAATAAAATCAATTTAGGCTTCTTTTCACAAAATTATCAGTGTTTACCAGTCTTTAAAGAACAGTTATTTTACCTTTACCACTTTCTAAACGTAGTATTATGTCGTGCTTACTATTACATTCTAATGCTTCTTAAAAAGCTTTAGAAAAACACAATTACAGAGAATCAAAAACAAATATAGTATAGAACTGAGAAGACATACTTTAGCAATCCCTCATGGGAAAATTTAATTCGTTACACTCTGTTGTTGAGACATGCTAAACAAATAGAGGCTGAAACAGTCATGCACAAGCATTAACGGGTCCTACGATCATGCTCTACTGGAGAGATGTTAAAGTGATTGCTTGCTGCTTCTGAAGAAGCACTACCAAGCAGTTTGTGGGTTGCTAAAGGGAAGTCAGCTGGTACCTTTCCAGATACCAAACCAACTTCCAAACATGGCTTGGACCCGCCACCCTCAGGTCTCAACCCAAGTCCATCTGAGCTGAGCTATTGCCGCACTTCATTTTCTAATATGGGCCATATTTTATTTATTTTTAACAGTCAGCCGAGACCAACAAAACACTGACCTCCGTAGTTTGGACACCCCCCCGTGTAAAAGAATGAGCAGCGTTATGCTCTGTTCTGATGAGCATAACGCTGATGTTCTGAGAGGAATAGGAGGGAATAGTGATAGTTTTTGCTATGTAGCTATGACAGCATTTATTTTTTAAAAAAGCACAGTGTCTTTTTCAGTCTGCTTTTTCTTTCTCTATGTCTGTTTAACTCCTGCCTTAAGGGCACTGCAGCAAGTCTAGCAGCGTTAATTTTGACAGCACTTTTTAATTTAGTTAGAGTTTTAGTCTTTTGCTGAAAATATCTTTTAGTTTTAGTCATGATTTAGTCATCTCAATTGTTTTAGTTTTAGTCTAGTTTTAGTTGATGAAATTTCACAACATTTTAGTCGATGAAATTTACTGTAAATTTAGTCGACTAAAATATGAAGTGTAAAGGATAAGGCGTTTTTTATGTTTCCTTGAGTTTCTGAAGTCATGTTTTACACTTGGATAAAATGAAACATCTAACCCTTTACTGAATGCTATAGTTTGAATGTATAAATTAACAGAAACAAATGTAACTTTTGTGTGAAATGCAGTCACCTTTATTTAGGCTACCTGGCAGAGCATCTCAGTTACAATACCAGAACTGACAATAAACAGTGAACCTGCTCTACATGAATATATCAGTTCATAAAGAGAGGAGCTCTGATTGGATCGCTCCACAACTTATCCCACCACCATGAAGCTAAGGCAGTTGTGGTTGGATGTCCCTCTTAACTCATCCAACCTTTCCACACAACCACAGTAGCTGTGATTGGATATATTCCTAACTTGTCCCTACTTTCTACATGACCAAATTAGGTCTGATTGGATTAAGTCTCTATCAGACATTTTCGTTTACTTTTTATCTGTTGATGAAAATGTCAATAAATTTAGTTTTAGCTTTCGTCCATGTGCACTTATTTTTATTAGTTACTGTCTAGTTTTTGTCAGGGGAGAAAAGGTTGTTGATGAAAACTATGACGAAAATAATCAGTCAACAAAATTAACACTGGCGTCTCGGCATCAACCATCGACGGTGCATTTCTCAAATGTAAATGAACAGGTAATAGGTCTCCAGGGCACGTATGGTCGACACATCACTGTGAGTGTTATTCTCAAGTTCGTCCTCCATCTTTTTTTGTCTCATCATGACCTTAAGAAAGTTTATTTTTCTCTTCTTTGGGATTAGCAAAAGGCCAGTAACTCCTGTTGTTTCTGACTAGTCCTGCAGTTGTGTGCATCTCTATACACTTTGTTTTTGCTCTTTCAATTTTTGCTCTTACCCTTTTTTAATTGATATGCGAAGACAGATGAGTGGAGTGAAACTGGAGAAATCTGATTAGAGCGCCATGTCATTTTTCATGAAGAAAGTATTGACACTTGGAGCCACCATTCTGATAATTGCCAGGATAAAGTTTAATCCCTATATGGATATTTTGCCTATAAGTCTATATTTTAATAATGTTTATCTTTGTAAAACAATTTCTTGTTAAGTGTTATGTATTGTTTAATTGTGTCCAACTGTGCAGACATCAAATTTAAAAACTGCCTCTTGTTAAATGAGCCCTCCAAAGCGTTATATTTCAGCAGATGATTAGTTTTTCAACAGTTGAACCAAAGAGGAGCAGCGATAGGTCCCGTTGGTGTTGTATCATGGTGGCCGACGTGTGGGCGGGATATCCATCCTTTGTGGTGAAAGTAAGAGGTAAACAAACAAACAATTTTGCTGAAAGTCATCGTCTCCCCGCTGGGCGTTTGTCGGTGGGGGTCAAAGGGGTATGAGGGAAAACAGCAGTGGAAACGTCATAAATCAGAAGGATTTTAGAATCTGATGACAAACCTAATTCCTGTCTGAAAAGAGCCGAGCCGTCCCCCGCTGACTGTCATCGAAGCCGGCCTATAAACATCGCAGCTGTCACACAAGCTCGCATGGCCTGCGAAGGACATGCCATCGTGCCTCTCACATGCTCTCTCCCTGCGCCAATTCTGGACCGGAGGGGGGCCGGCGAATTCCACTTTGCATTTTGTCACATTGGGCCGCGGTGGGTGCTGCACCGAGACCCCCAACTGCAACTGCCACCAGCACCCCCTCCCCCTGCCCCTGCAGTGTGTGACCATCTGTTGAAGGGCATTTACTCCTGCAAAACCACCTCATCCTTCTATCACTCCAAAAACAGGTTGTGAAGCCTCAAAAAGGGAAATCCGAATAAGGCGGGAGGGGGGGAGGTAAGAATCACAGGGTGCTGACGGGTGGGAGAGGGGAGTCGGGGGGTCGCTGCACCGTGCTAAATGTTGTCACTGCGAAAGGTGAGTAGAGGAGCTTTAGAGGCCATTTTCCACTCAACAAATGCCCCGCCTGCACACACACTCATACGGGCCGTGGTAACTAGATAGCTCCCAGCGTGCCTGCTCTGTAACCCACACAACTAAAGCTGGCAGCTCACTCACTGGAGATAAAAAAAAAAGAAATATAAAATTACACTGAGACATCCAGGCATCTGAGGAGCAAGGCTCGCTGTTCCAAAACTGTTGCATTAACTTTAACCTAAAGAGAGATGAGACCCTTTACTGCTCCATACACTGAGACATGACGGATACGAGAGCACATGTGGAGGCTTTGCAGAGTCCTGCTGATACGAAAACAAACACAAAATAAAACATGAATGAGTTCTTCCTGCATAACTTACATTCAGTACCTAAATCAAAAATATTTCATCTTTTGTTTCAGCTGTTTGATTTTAATTTCACATGAACACTGTTATAATTGGTCCTTGTTGGAGTTACATAACAGTTTGAAGTCAGAATAACCAAATAAATGTGTTTATGACAGTTTGAATGAAAGACTTTTGTAGTTACATAAGAGTGTTGTGTTGGATCTGCATAGTCAACAAACACTCAAAATCCAATTTATATGAAGTTGGGAGGTTGTGTAAAACAAATAATAACAGAATACATTTATATTCAAATTCCTTTCAATCTATACACAATTGAATACACAACAAAGACAAGATATAATGGTTCAAACTATGACTTTTTTTTCTGACAAATATTCACTCATTTTAAATTTGCTGCCTGCTATACGCTTCAAAAAAGCTGGGACGGGGGCTTGTTGGCTCCTGATGCAGTGCCATGAGGGTTTAAAAGTCATGGGCATTCAATGTTGGTTTTTAATCAATCAATGAGTCTTTATTTGTATAGTGCCAATTCATAACAACTGTTATCTCAAGACACTTTACAATAGAGCAGGCTGAAGGAAAAGTCTTCATTTAATGGATACACATATATGCATTAATACATATTTAAACACAAAATAAACATATACATAAATATACAAATATATACATCTAACACCCAACATGAATACATATCCCTCCATCATGGGGGCAAGGAAAAACTTCTGTTTAGCAGCAGGAAATCTTGACTGTGGATCCCAGTCTCATGATGAACAGCCATCCACACCACACTACAGACATTTCTTAGACTCTCTGAATCTTTTGATGATATTATGGACTGTAGATGATAAAATCCCACATTCACTGAGAAACACTGTTTTTAAACTGTTGGCACCTCATCTTCATCCTTGCTTGTGAACAACTGAGCCTTTCAGAGATAATCCTTTATACCCAATCATGACACTAACCTGTTTCAAGTTCACTTGTTCACCTGTGAAATGTTCCAAATGTTTGAGCTTCCTCAACTTTCCCAGTCTTTTGTTGCACCTGTCCCAAGATTTTTGGAATGTGTTGGAGTGAATATTATCAATTTTGAGATTCATTGTCTTGACTTTGTGTTGTACTTCATTGACTATAGGTTGAAAAGGATTTGAAATCGTGGTATTCTGTTCATATTTAAGTTCTACACAATGTCCCAACTTCATTGGAACTGTGGTTTGTATTATAGATGTTGACTTGGTACAACCGTCTCCTGTATATGTCTTCAATGAAATAAGTCAAGAGTCTTTAAATGTTCAGTTGTGTAACTCTTTATCATCCGGGCACACCAGTTTTGTGCATCAATCTTGAATCACAAATCTCTTTTTAAATTTGTCTCAGTCTCAGTTAAATTAAATCAGCTCCCTGAGTTTAAAATCACTGTCTCTGTATTTGTTTTTGTTTTGATAGTCTTTACAGTAACTGAGTGTTTTCTCGATACGTGTGGTTTGAATTCCTGACTAACTGCTGCCCTGGGTTTCCCCCTCCTGGTTCCTTTTCGGGCGTATTTGACTGTAACACATCATAAATAAGAGGAGGAATGTCACAGGCCTGCTTCCTGTCTAATTAAAACAGTGTGCACTACAGTATGTGATGCTGAGAGTGTGTGTGTGTTCACCATATGCCTGATGACACACATCTCTCTGTTTTTGTCTGTCCAGCGTTCTCCACACACAGATGAGTGCACATTAAACAGTTTGTGTATCTCTTTATAAAGATGGTTGAAGGTTTTATGGCTCAACATCAGCAGGTTTGATGGGAGTCTCTGCAGGGCTGCAGCCTGGAGTCAGACAAAGACAACAACACTAAATAGAAGCGTCAGCATCAACGTAACCTTTGACCCTGGGTCAACTGTTATTTTTGTATTTATTAAGTGTTTGTTATCAGCAAACCATGACATTGAAATTGAAAAATGGCTATATACTTCAAGTTCTGTGGTGGTAACGGGTTATTTTGTCCCTGAGGGCACCTCATTGGCTGCCTGTGGGCCACCAGGAGCTTGAGGTTACCTTGTTGGGTACCCCTGCTTTAGACAGATTAAATGTAACTTTGCACAGTAATGCTGTTGCAAATCGCCATGCTAAGACCTACAACAAACTTCTTTTAGTCTACTCCCTATGCTGATTGAAGCCAGGCCCCAAATGGGGGTCCCATTTACTGAGTCTCTAAGGGGCCCAGTCATATCTGCGGGCAGGCCTGTTCAGAACTACAGTCTACCCTCTGACTGCAGGTTATAACAAACCAAATACTTCCAGACATGTGTTAAAAATCAATTAAAGAGTGTGGCAGGAGCTGATGTATCTAATTGTCTGCTCTTTGACCTCCAGGCGGCACCTCAAAACAGTTTCCAAATCTCAGTTAACAGAATAGTAATCCAGCCGTCATCACCTCTCTGCAGACAAAACAGTGATCAGATCAATCACCCTGCTGCTGACTCTGATTGAGATAACAGACACAGCAGAGACAGAGCAGAGCTGCTGAACACCCGTCCTGCCCTCTGACTCCCTCCAAGGCCTGGACTTAGAATGCATGAGGCCTCTGGGCCATTAGTCTTGGAGGCCCCCCCAGGTTACAGATTACTGTATGAATTGCAGCCTGTGGAAATACCTGTAATTTAAACAGGATTTACACACAAAGGTTCAGGCTGTGATCAGAGACTGCAGCTGTTGATCACAGCCTCAGCGCCTGATCTGCTGTACAGGATTTCCCGATGTTTGCAGCAATACTTTCCTTAGCTAGCAGTAACATTATCAGTAGTAGATAATGCACTCACTAGCTGGCAGAAATGGAGTGGAAAAGAAGTACTCATTTCTTGGTAGGTTAGCCCTGGCTACACTGCCTATGCAGCCACACCCTACCTATTTTAGGTTCCTCAATCGAGACAAAATAGATCAACGCTCTGAACTAAGAGTGGCTCTTTAAAAGCTGCAACCTGAATTTAAGAGGATCTTTCTCACAAACTAAGCCCATACAGTAAAGAAATGAGCCAGACTGTGAGTATAAACCTTCATTTTTAAATGCTGAGGAGTTCGTCAACTTACTGAGTTTATTTAAAGCTCTAATGCTTTTATGTGCTAAAAATTTGGATTCTGCATGTTTTGTCACTTTTAAATGCTTCTTGGTGTCTGATATTAATTCTCATCACACCGACATGTGATCACGTACAATAAAATAAACAGCATTTCAAACTCATCTCTGCTCCTCCAATACTTCACTTCATTTTCTGTCACTCTAAGAAGAGAGTCACACATGGGCGCAGACTCAGAGATTTGGCTTAAGCATTTTACCCTAAGGTCAGGTTTAAGAAAATAACGAAATGCTAACATATGACATATGACAACAGACTGTTTCAAGAGCAGGGGCGAAAAGACTTACAGGGCCAGGCGATGCTGCCAATGAAGAGGGCACTAGGTTTTACATGCTTTCAAAGGCACTTTGACCTAAAAATGAGTTATGAGCACGTTTCCTTCAGGTCAGATTTATGAAACACGACATGCTAACATATGACTGTTTTCCAATTTAAGACCCTTCAAAAAAATATGCTAAAAAGTGACTTTTTAGGACCTCTTCATGCAGTAGAACATGCTGGTGCAGATGGTTTGTTCATATTTCACCTGAAACATGAGTTGTAAGCATTTTCTTTCAGGTCAGATTTGTGAAAACACGACATGCTAACATATTACTTTTTTCCATTTCAAACCCCGAAAAAAATATGCTAAAAAGTGACTTTTTGGGACCTTTTCAGGCAGCAGAACTGTTCATTCACTCATTCCATCATGGAAACATCACTTGGAAACCACTTTGTTTAGCTTCTGTTTAGTGTCTGCAGAAGTGAATTTAACTTTCAAAGGTTATGCGTCTATTTTACATGCTCAGATTTTTACATCATATATATACAACAAATAGATCAGATTTTTTTCTCAATTCAAGGCAGAAATAGTTTCATTACTTTATTTTTTTTAATTAAATTATAATATTAAAACATAATAAAATCAAAGGCAGGATTTCACAGTAGACTGGGCTCGGAGGCCCCCTAGTGGTCGGAGGCCCCCGGGCACCAACCCAATCGGCCTGGTGGTTAATCTGTATCTGATCCCTCCAACAACATCAGCGTTGGCATTTTCAGGAGGCCGATCACAGCGATAGCAAAGTAATTTGGCTTTAAGTGGATTAGGAACCGTGCATGGCAGAGCAGCTCTGGCCCGACATGTGAAGTTTAAAACACAACCTGTTGCCCAGACCGAGGTGGAGAGTGAGCTCTCAATCTGGACAGCAGACATGACCGCCCATCTCGCCCAGACGCTTTACATTCACAGGCTACTATACAATACCTCACTCAAATACTTGCTCCTGATTGGCTCAGTCTGATTTAAAGCTGCATTAAATTCTCACAAGCACACCTGTGAACACAAACTGTTCATTCACTCATCCCATCATGGAAACATCACTTGGAAACCACTTTGTTTAGCTTCTGTTTAGTTTTTAGCAGGAGTGAATTTAACTTTCAAAGGTTATGCGTCTATTTTTTAATAAAATCATTAACCAGTATTTCTGTTATTCACCTACATAGAGAGCACAATTGTTGACTAAAGTCCAGTGATGGGCTGAAAGGAAGGTTGAGTTTTTGCAGTGGTGTGATGCTAATGCTTTAAAGTTGTAGATGCATGTTTTATAATCAGTTAGAGGACACAGTGACTGATCTTTTTAGGGCAATCAGTTCATCCTTGAGTCAAAAGCTTGAAGAAAATCCCTTAATGTGTTACTGAGATATATAACAAAGAGGCCGGGGCACAAAGATGGAAACACTGAAGCATAAAGTCTCAGATGAGTCTTAGGTTGATCCCATGTTTAAATTCGTTGGACTGTTTGGTTCTGGGTGAAGGAACAACACTGCTGTAATTTTCCCTTGGTTTGGTTTTCTTTCACACTGCACTCCATCAAGCCAACTGAAGCCTTTTAAATGTTGTCTAACCACCTTCTACCAGTTGGGGCTGAAGTTGTTGTCTTTGCTCCTGCCATCCAGTCTGATGTTGCACCACGACCTGGAAATACACAACCTGGTTCAAGAAATAACATTTCTTTGCTCAAAGCAGTTTGGAAGTTTTCTGTGCTGTGAAAAAAAGATAAAGCCGCATTTAAGCTGGGTCAGGTGGCACTTGCATGATAGTCAGAGTAATGTGTTACCATCCTCAGAGAACTTAAGGCTGGTGGTGTTAGCAATGCTACTATCACCTGCACCCTGCTTGTCTAGATCAAACATTTTAAGTGCGTGAGCATCCTTAAAGTCAGAGACTAGTAAGATTCTAACCCTACTGTGATTGTACATACAAACTGTGTATAAAAATTGAGAGATGCTGACAATCCAATTCAGGTGGGCAACTTTAGCTACTCTGATTTTGGGCCAGATGATCTGCCTTTTGCAAATGCCAGGACATTTCAATTGAGTCCCACATTGAGGCCCTGTGTACACGACAACATTGTCGCCAGAAAAGGAAAGGTTTTCCCTTTACGTTTTCAAAAGCGCACACAGAGGCGCGAGAACGACTGAAAACGCTGCAGCGTGCATGCCAGGCCAGTAGATGGTGATGCAGGCTTGTAGTGAAACAGCGGTGTTACATCATACGTACACTTTCCGGTGGAGACAAACTTAACGACAATAGCGAGAAGACGCACAAAGACGCAGGAGTTTCTTATCTGGACAATAAATGTGTCTGGATGTTTATGTCTGGATAACAAACTGAGCACGGTAAACAGCACACATGTTGCTTGGTAGACAGCCATAGCTGTTGTTGTTGTTGTTCCTGGGATGTGAGTGTAACCTTTATCTGAGAGAGTACTGCGCATACGCTGCACATCAGCATTTCCAAGGGGAAACGCTGATTCCTGTTTGTATGGATACGGATATGAAAACGTTTTCAAAACTTTTCACTCTGGACCCTGGTTTCAAAAGTTTGCGGATTCAGACACTCCAGGCACCGTTCTTGTGTAAACGGAAGGCGAAAAGCAATGAAAACTCGCTTTTGGCTGTTTTCGTTTGACGTGAAAATTGGGCCTGAAAGGTTGTGTTTTTTGCTGATGTTTGTTGGTTTGTTAACAGGATAGATTAAAAAGTTCAGAATAGACTTTGATGAAATTTTCAGGATAGGCCAGAAATGGGACAAGGACCAATCTGTCAGATTTTTGTGGTCATCCGAATCCAGAAGTAGATTAAGGAGTTTTTTAAGACTTGTTAACAATGCAGGATAAGGCAGCTCTCCACATCAGTGCTTTAGTGGAAAGCTGCTTTTTATAAACTTGTGTAGCAGCTGGACCAGCCTGATTCAATGTCTGTGATTATATAGATCCATCTTGCCAAGGTCAAGTCTACGACTGTGAGTGGCCCGAAGTGGCACGGCCAAATCAAAACCTTTAGCGCAGGAAGAGGTGGGAGCTACGAGCGAGACGACAGCAGAAAATGACTGCTCATACAGAGATTAGCATAGATGCTAACAGCTTCTGTAGCAGTTCAACAGAACTTGACCACATTTCTTTATTAAATGAAAAACAAATACCAACACCACAAACATCTCTATAGTAAGGATATTTTTGCTCCACTTCCAACATGTTTTGATGAGAGTTTGTTTTATGAAGTGGATCGTGTCTGTATTGCAGTAGCACCACCAAAGACATTATGTGATTGGCCCTCAATAAATGGGATTGATGAAACGATCGTCCAATCACCTGCCGAATATGCTTTTGACACGTTATGCCCTCCTTAAACACTTTCTATGGACTGATGCCCGGATTAGTGAAATCATATTGAACAGTTCATCTGATGTGTGAGGTTAGGGCTTTTATGTCTTTGTTGGAAGGACCCGGGTCGGGGTCAAACTTCGCTGACCACACTGAGGACATCAGAATCCCTGAGAGGGATCTCAAAACTAAATGCATGAAACAAATCTATATGCATGGTTTATGTTGAATTAGCTGAAAATGTGCCTTTTGTTTCACCAGTAAAAGAAACTTTTAATGACCTTTTATTGGCTTGCTAACTGCTGTTTTAATTAATAAACATTTCCCTCCTCCAATATCAACATGTGTATCCTGCTTTGTGTTAAAAAGAAAAGGACTTAAAGATGATGAATCCACAGACCATTTGCAGAATCCAGAAACAGAAAAATCACATCGGACTGTTTGTTCTTCAGTCCGAACGTCACAGAGCCATTCTCAATTAAAGTGGTCTTTCCACTGGCTCTTTACTGGGCGTTGTAAATTTAACTTGGCATTCCTGTATGGAGCAGGTGTGAGGGATTAGGCTCAGATGTCTCACAAACTGTACATGTTGTCAGACATCTGAACTTGAACTCTCACATACAGATTGTTACACACATTGATGTGAGCGAGCCGCAGAAGAAGATATTCATAAATTATGTTTTACTCAGAAATGAAAACTGGGAGGTTCAAACGACGGCATGTTTTCCAGCATCCAGATTTTACAGTGCCTGGAGTCTGTGCTCTTTCAACACCTGCTGCCATTTCAGAGAAGACAAGTGCTCCTGCTGAAGAACTTCAGCCTCCAGATATCTTTACAGTTTCCTTTAAAGGCTCTTTAACTGATGAGGAAAGAGCTGCAGATGGACCTCAGCCCATCTGAGGATATAGACTTCAAAGACGGGATGCTCACGTTCCCAGAGAAATCTTTTTTGCTTTAGATAATAAGTCTGATAGCTAGTTGAATGAAAATGCTCACAAAGAAATTATATGTTGATTATTTAAATCATTTCTGGGGCAGTAGAAAATCAAACTCTAGGGCTTAGAAAGAATTCACACTGACTTGTCACATCTGACAGTCTGTACAAATCATCCTCTAGTGTGTGCTGCCAGCACAACTTTTTACCTTCTCCTCAGGGCTGGAGCCTATCTGATGTCCGAATCAAGGTGGTGCTGCTTGTGGTCCTACTTGCAAAGCCTATGAGAGCAAGAATATCCAGCAGAGATCAAAGAACAGGAAGCAATTGCAACCTAATGATGTTCTTCTTTAAAAATGTAAAAAAAGAAAAAAGTGTTGAAGCTTTGTTAGTGGAATATTTTAGTCATTCTTGCTCCACGTTCGACTTCAGTTGCTCAACAGTCCAGGGTCTCCATTGCCACATTATGTGATCCATACTCCACACATTTTCAATGTGAGACAGGTCTGGACTGCAGGCAGGACTGTCAAGTGCCTGCACTCTTTTACTACGAAGCCACGCTGTTGAAACACGTGCAGAATGTGTTTTGAATTAAGTAGGGACATCCCTGAAAGAAAAGCTGCTAAGATGGTAGTGCCGTAAATTTCAGGCTATTGAGCGCACCTGAACATTAGCCACACCCACTAAATCTAAAAAAAAAAAAAAGGGGGAAAAACAAGGCCACACTTGCTTATAAGCTGCAGGTGTCCAGTGAGCGGAGCTGATCAGGTTTGAGTACGAGGGGAAGAACTTTGGCCAGAGCGCTTCTTTTTTCTAACAAGCTGGAGCGTCACCTTATTTTTTGCTCCTTCCTGCTCCAATTTTGCTCCTGTACAGCTTACACCATGCATCTGAAGGGTTTAAATTTGAGTGGAAGGTGGAGGGATAATGAGCGGAGCGGCGCGCATCCCCTCTGAGTGGACGAGCGGGCGCAAGAACAGCTCTGTTCGCAAGTGGTACATTTCCTCGCTCCACTCAGCTCACATGCTCTGGCACTGTCCACGTTGTAACACGAGATATTTACACACATATATGAGGCTAAATGAAATGTAAAAAAACCTTTAAATTAGCCGCATAATTGTTTAAGCCGCAGGTTTCAAAGCATGGGAAAAAAGTAGCAGCTTGTAGTCCGGAAATTACAGTTGCTCCAAAGCCTGTTTGTACCTTTCAGCATTAACGGTGCCTTCACAGATGTGCAAGTTACCCATGCCATGGGCATCGTCACACCCCCATATCATCACAGGTGCTGTCTTTGGAACTTTGCTCTGATAACAGTCTCGATGGTCCTTTTCCTCTTTAGCCTGCAGGACACCAGGTGCATGATTTCCAAAAACAATCTGAAAAGTGTTGTTAGTATTTGGCTTTGTCTTTGCATGGAAGAGTTTGACCTTGACCTTGTAGATGTAGAGACGAACTGTGTTAACTGACAGTGGTTTTCTGAAGTGTTCCTGAGCCCACATGGTGATATCCTTTACAGAATGATGCTGGTTATAATGCAGTGCTGCCTAAAGGATCGAAGGTCACGAGCATTCAATGTTGTTTCTTGGCCTTACTGCTTAAGTTCAGAGAGTTCTCCAGATTCTCTGAATCTTTTGATGATATTATGGTCTATAGATGATGAAGTCCCTTAATTCCTTGCAATTGTATGTTGAGAAATGTTGCAGCATTTCACAAAGGTATGAACCTCACCCCATCCTTGCTTGTGAACAGCTGAGCCTTTCAGAGGTGCTCCTTTTATTCCCAACCATGACACTCACCTGTTTTCAATAACCTGTTCACATGTGGAATGTTCCAGTCAGGTGTGTTTGCATTCCTCAACCTTTCCAATTTTTTGTTGGTCATTTATGATTTTTTTCTTCAATAAATGGTAAAAGTAAAGAAACTAGCCAAGAGACACCTGCACAGGGCATGTGACAGCTTCTTCTACGGTGTGGCCTCCCGAGAAAAAAGGTTGTCCTGTGAAAGATCAGGTTCTGTTTCTGCTTTTTCTTCACATTTAACGTCAGCACACAAACCCACAGCCTGCCTTTGTCCTCCATTTTAGGGACTTAATAGAGGTTTTTTGTCAAAGTTCAGACAGTCGGTCAGAGTTTTGGACCCACAGGTTTAAGGAGCTCCTTGAACATGTGCTACCATTTCAGATCCCGCCTTCCTGTTTTCCCCTCTGAGCGCACGTCCCAATGCAGAGCAATGAGTGAGGGTGTGATTTAGCTTTCAGCAGGCCTGTTACCATGGATTAGCCCGCCATTGTTTCGTTATGTTATCCCAACTACAATAGAATGTTGTTTTATCAGAGTAATAAGTCACACTCTTCGCTCACTGAAATGTCACCGTGAAATTTCCTCGAATCTGTCCCTGGCGCGCGTCCAGCCGGTGCAGGTGAGGTCCATGAGGGAGCGCAGCTGCCACGCTCAAACCCGCATTCAGACACGCACCAGCGGGCATGTATGGCCCCCATAGATAGATTGATGGTGGCAGAGGGGGGTGAGAGCGAGGGTCCGTCCTGAAATCAGGCCAGCTTTAACACACGGACACACTCTCAGGCCCACAGTCGCAGTAACATTTTATGTGACAAGCATTATAAAGGTGATTTATAGGACGCATGTGTGTCGAAGTTTTTCTAGAATATTAAGAGCAGAGTATTAAGTCTGCATTTTTAAATTGAGCTGCTGTAACCGTTAAACAAACTTCCTGTGAAAGTAATGAGCGTGGCCAATGGAAAACTCTGGATGCCCTTTTAGAGGGCCAGACAGGAACACTGAGGCAGACACACTCAGAATCAGAGGGATGGCCTTCATGAAGGCTCTGACCTTTGCTTTCTCTGCTCTGTACTCTTTAAACTGGCTTGACCTGCACCCTTGTGTTAGAGTTCATGGCTGCGGTGTTAATCGGCTGCAGGAGAAGCAGTGAAAGCTTGGATTATCACTAACTAAAGCGTTTATTAGGTTAATCTTTGAATGATAAGTTTCTTTTTTACAGTTAGCATACAATAAATGATGTTTTACTTGTTTTTCCCTCATGGTCGTCACACACATTTTCAGGTCTTTCCTACCAAAGGTTTAAAGATTTTGTAAGACAAAAATAAGGACCATTAATCTTGGGAGAAGTTTGTATAAATCATACAATTGTAAGAACAAGTGCAAAAAAATGAAAAAACTTCTTGTTCTGTGTTCTCAGATAAATGTTGCATTAACACCACATAAGAAAATATTTTATTGAAAGTTTGTTTTCTTCTCGATGATTACTCTATCATCCTATGTCTGGACAAATGGAAGGATGAACAGATGGATGAATGCTCTGGTGCTCAGATGGATAAACAGATGGATGGAAGGCTGAATGAATATTTGGATAAAGATGGATAAATGGATGATTGATGGGTGAATGGATGCCTGTGTGTTTGGATGGATGTTTGATGGTTGGATGAATGGATGAGTAAATCAATGGAAAGATAGATGGATGGATGCTTGGATGGATGGATAGATGAGTAGCATACTAACTTTGCAGGAATGGGACAAGAGTAAACATTTCAGTTATTTATTTAGTTAATTATTTCCTGACTGAATGGATGGATGATGGATGGGAGTGTTTATATCCAGCCATAGGTTTATTTTAACCTTGCAGAGCAGATGGACCTGCCTGATTCATTGTCTGAAATCTTGCATGTCCATCTTGCTAACGTCCACTGTCCAGTGACTTCACAGCTGCAGACGTAACGACAACAGGAAGTGACTGAATGTTTGAAAACAATGGCAAAAAAACAGTCTCCATGGATCTGCAGTTTTATCAGAAATGGACTCAATTTCTTCTTTAAAAGAGGACAAAGGAACATCACTTAAACCTCTCTTATGGAAATCGTGTTTTTGCTCTTCTCCCGACCGGGGATCACTGCTGGGAAACAGGAGATGCAGAAATGCTGTGCGAATGATGGCGGTAGTATGGTAGCCCGGAGTCGTGGTTACTCAGCGATACCTGGCAAAATCTGCTCTCCTCAGAAGTTTACCGGGAGAACTTGGTGGGGATTGTCTTTGACGAGGTCACATATAAGTAGTAAATGATTCGTCTGTGTGGTATATTTTAATTTAAGACATAGTCTAAGGACTGAAACGTAGTTTAAGCTAATGGCTTACAACAGGGTCTAGCTGTTACGTCATACTGTGGCTTGATATGATTGGTCTTTTGAGTGTGACAAGCAGAACGACTGTCCAATCACCAGCTGAAGTTGTTTTTTAAGGTTCTGCCCCTTAAAAAATATTTTCAAACGGCTCTACTCCAGATGAACTAGTGAAATATTTCCGTCTGGCCTGTCAGGTTAGATTTATTTATCCCCTTTATATTTAATATTATTCCGCTGCCGTGTGGAGCTGCTGTGTCATGTGATTACCTCCACCAAGGAGGTTATGTTTTTGCCAACGTATGTTTGTTTGTTTGTTAGCAAGATTAGGCAAAAACTACTGGATGGATTTTACTGAAGTTTTCAGGAGATGTTGGTAATGACCCAACTTAAAAATGATTAGATTTTGGTGGTGATCCAGATAACTGCCATTAGTGAATGATCATTTTGCTCAATAACTGTCTAATAATGATATCAACATGATTCTGAGTGCTAGGTGTGGGTTTTCAGGGTCATTAATCATATTATGATGGTAACTTTATCATGGAACTATTGCTTATAGATGTAACAGCAATATGTGAGCTACCTTGCGTTCTCCAAGGGCTTTCTAGTTTCTTAATGAAACAGCCACCTGAAACCTTTGAATCTGTATTTTAGAGGTCAAATATGAGCCTAAGGTCTTCAGGTAGTGGTCTTTTAGTTGTACCAAAAGTCTGAACAAAGACCAACAATGAGGAGGCTTTTAATGATCACAGCCCACATCTGTGGAACAGCAGACCTGAGGGCCACACGGAGAGTCAATATTTTTCAAGACCGACCTATTAAGTCTACTTCTGATTGAGTTTACTTTATTTTAGGTAACTCCAGTTGTTTTTTTAATGTGTTTTAATTAAATCTTGTATATTAGCCTTACTGCTTTTGTTATTACACAGATTCTTATATTATTTCATCTCAGTCTTTTTACTTTATTAATTAAAAAAGATTTTGGTGTTGTATCTTTAAATGATTTATTATCTTTCTCTTTTATTTATATATTTGTTAGTTATATAATGTATGTGGCTAGTCTATAATTGTCGATTAATTTTGCTGATAAAACTGTAAATAAAGTTATATGATAAAATAAAGCTCTCACTGGTGTATAGAAAAGCAGTGAACCTTCACATTTATGGACCTTCATTAGAAAACCTTACTGCCTGAGACCTGGTTCAGTTCTTGAGTTACTGACTGGCCATGATTCTCTTCAAATGTGCTAACCGCTAAATGTTAGCCCACACGTTTCAGTTAGCTTACCTTTACTCCAACCCCCCGCCCTCCAGTTCTCACACTCTCACATGAACCCTCCGTGGAGGTTTCAGTATCCGGGTCACCTCCCCACTCAGTCACACTATCCTCTGGATCTGCACGGAGCGGTCCGCAGACCGCCACACGGCACCGGACTTCTCTCATTTAGACACAGGGGCTTCCCTGTGGGGCGTCTTTGTACTCCACAGGCAAGGCATCCTGGGACATTTTGAGTTGAGGGTTTTATCAGAACCACCTGCCTGTGCGGGTCGACCGTATCTCCAACATCTTTTCTCTCCAGAGGAGGAAGGAGAAAATCATTCAGAGCGTTTCCTGTTGACCCGCGTGCCGTCAGTGAGGTGTGAGAGAGAGCTTGATTCATTTCACCTCCATGTGTGTGCGTGTGGAAACGAGCACGCGTGTCTGAAAACGGGTACAAAGAGGGGAAGTTTAGCCCCTGCTCTGTTTGTGCTGGTTTTACTAAGTACTGGGTTGGTTTCCAAGCTGTTTGTGGGATAAATAAAGATTGTAAGTTCTCTCACAAGAGGTTTGGGATGCGCCCGTTATAAAAAGGTTCCTATCTGATCACAAATCTGTCAGTACAACTTTTGCCAAACAAACATGACAAGCATTTAAAAATGTATTTTTCAGCCTGGTCTTTAAAACTTTTGCTTTTTTAATGTAAAATAAAAATTAAATAAATAAAAACAAGGACTCTGACTGCTGTGGAGAGAAACAAACTGTTTTTGGTTTGGTGCTCAAATATTTTCCTAAACATCAATAAATTCTTCTTAAAATTTAGAAAGTATATTTTGTTTTTATGAATTTATGTTTGAGTCTCATGGGGGGGACATCTTTTAAGTGAGAAAGGAAGTTGATCGAAGGATTTTAAGCAATTCTTTAAGTGCTTTGGACAGAATTTCACAAAACATTTCTAAGAAATTAAAAAAACAAAAAAATTACTTTTTTTCTTGCATTGGTAATGGTGTTCTTTTTGAAATAAAATCTTATCAAATCAGAATAAAAATGAACGAACATTTTGTGAGAGTTATTTTTTTTTTAAGTTTTTAAAAGATGTAAGTAGAAAGAAAAAGTTTGTAATGTGTTAAAAAAACTGAGGAAAGTTTTGAAAGTTTATAAGGCAGATTTTTTGGAAAAATATCATTAAAATCATGGGACACCTATAAGTGAAGTTTAAAACATTTTAAGAAAAGTTTTAAAATTCATCAGGAGGGGTTATGGATAAGAAAGGTTTTTTTTTTTTTTTCCTGTAATAAGAAGAAAGTTTTTAACATTAAGTAGAAAACACTTGGAGGAAAATAATATATCTTTAAACATTTCTAGATAAGTTATTTAGAAAAATCAGGAGAGTTCTAAAAGTTATAGTTTTTGAAAAAATCTGGCAAATCAGAGATTTTTTTTGGAGCAGAGTTCGAAACAATAAAAAATAAAAATTGACCAAAAGATTTTCAAGCATTTTTGCCAACCCTCTTTGTATGCTTTGGATAGAACTCCATAAAAGCTTGTTGTAGTTTTGGAAAGTTTGTTTCAAAAGTTTTTAAAAAGATTCTAGAAAGTCTACAGAACTTTTGAGTAGTGTTTGTAAGTTGATATGAGAGGCTGTTGGAAAAATATCTTGAAAGTCATGGAACATTTTTGAGTGAAGTTTTTAAGACATTTTAAGGAAGTTTTTAAAGTTTTTCAGGAGGGGTTTTGGGTAAATTTCAGCAAACTTTTTTTTTTTCTTTCACAAAAATTTTAAAGTTTGGAAATTAGGTTTGTTTGTTTGTTTGTTTGTTTTTTAAGAAAAAAGAATAATCTTTGAACATTATAGATAGAGTTATTGAAAAATTCTAAGGGAGTTTTAGGAAAGTGTCCAAAATATCTAGCAGGTTTTAGATGGTTTTGCAGGAAGGTTTAAAAAAATATTGACTGTATTTTGAGTTTAAGGAATTTTTCCAAATATTTATTGATCAAGAATAAAGTTTCATCAATTAGTCAATCTTTATTTGTATAGCGCCAGTTCCTAACAAGTGTTATCTCTAGGCACTTTACAATAAAGCAGGCTGAAGCCATACTCTTCATTTTTTAGGTACACATATATGTATATATACAAATACATATAAATATATAGATATGTTTGTACATACATCCAAAGATGTATCCATCCAGGCAGAGACAAAGGGACTAAAACTAAGAATTTATGATAAAGACAAACCCATGGACGCCCAGACCATAAATCTGTCCTCATCACAATTGTCTCATTTTCAACAATTTCGTTGTACTTGTTGCAATGACAAATAAAGTTCTATTCTATTCTATTCTAAGAGGGATCTCAGTCTATGTGGTTGTAAAGATAGTTACTATGGATGTATAATCAATACAACCATGTATAGAGAGATCAATCTAATATTAAAATTGACATCTATAATGAATAAAATCTGTAGAGGAATGATGTTGATTAATATAGCAGCATCTAGCTGAACTGCCATTAAAATGGGTTTAGTTGGTCTATAAGTGTGAATTTATGTTAAATGATGTCATTTCTGTTAATGGTTTATGCAGGACAAAGCACTTGGATTCGAGCAGGTCCACAGCAGCAGGTCATCCATGATTGTTTGTCATGGCCATACTAATTGTATATATATATATATTTTAAAGCAGAAGTTAAACAAAAGTTGGTATTTTGTTTTTTTTTTAAATATGTTTTTAAAAGGTCAATTAAAGGAGTACTATTTACATTTTTGTTAAAATATTTACTACTTCTAGTATAAATACAACAACTTGCATGAGTTCAAGTGCTTGAGTATTCAATTTGTTGTGGGTTTTTAGATGTTGTGAGATTTGTTTTAGATTTACTGACTAACTTAAGTAGTTTTTATGCATGCCAGTCTTTGCCTTTGATGACATTTGCTGTATATGCTCATAGAGGCCAGACTGAGAATGAAGGTATTTTGGTTTATGATTTGGAAACAGAATCTTTATCTAAACCGGAGTACACACAGAAAGATTATCAGGCTGTTCTTGTCCCGACTTTCCCCCTTCCCATCAAGAACAGCAAACAGAGATTATCTTATGTTTTATAAGATTATCCTATAAGATTATCCTGTTGTCTGAGGTGTGTTTATGGGTCCCGATAATCAGCTTCGAAACAGGTTGAGGCCAACAATCATAAATACTAAACTTGTCCAATATTTACAACAAAAAAGCCGACGACTCCCTAGTCATGACTCGATGAATTGTGATGTGGAACAAAATGTAGCCAACAAGAATCGAGCTGACTGAGGAGCAAGGAAGAAGGCGTAAATAAAAACAAGCATGGCCGACCTGAAACATAAAGTTCGTTTGACCTCAGAGATGGAGGACCAGCTCACATGTTCACGCTGTCTCCAGGATTTTTCCACAGTCTTTTCTTTTTGTTAGTTCTGGACTTTTCTGTCAAAAATAGTCCCAAGACCACAATCATTCCCTCTTCTCCTATGTCCTCTTCCATGTTGCGTGTAGTGTTTTCTGGTTGTTGCTGTGTTTCTTCTTCTTTTTTGTTAGATCACATTTGATTACGTGAGATTTCTGGGTTGGAGGGCTAGATTCTAGATCGGTGGTGGGACAGAATGGTTATGTGTGTGGTGTGCTCTGATAACCTCAACACAGCACACCACACACAGTACGATCAAAACTGTTCAATGCCTGATTTTTTATCTTCATGTATGAGGTCTCTAACAGATAAAATATCTCTTCAGATTTAGAAAACTCTTGTGTGTGCACCCCGCTGAAGAGTCAGCTCACAGTAACTGACAGACTCTTCTAACTGTCCACAGTGATTAAAGATCACAGGGAAACAGTTTCCTGTGTGTTCATCTTCCCCTCTGCTCGTATTAGTAATTACTCTGGTATCATAACTGAGTCTCAGCAAATGTGTGATAAAACTCATCAGAGGGTCATTACGTGTAGGAGAACATGTTCTGTTCTTCATTCTGAGTCGTCATGTTTCAGATGTTTCACAACCTTTCCTCAGAGATCCGCTCCTCTGTGACGGTAAAATCATAAAAACATTGGCCACATCAGCAGTCTCAGTGTTTTTCCTCTTTTAAGCCTGACATCTGTATCACAACTTTATCAATCCTAAAATAGTTCAAGATGTTCCTCGCAGGAGAAAAACACTCTAGTGCGCGGCGGCTGAAGGTATGTGAAGGCTCTTTGTGGAGTGGCGGTGATTTAGTGCTTGGATACACATGTCAGACTGGCTGTAACACCTCAGAAAGAAACGGCCTGCGTCTGCTGTCAGCCGGAATTTACTATGAAGATGAGCTCAGATGGGGAATCCTGAAAATGAGGGAGGAATAAACACAAGAGGGCAACAGCCTACCAGGAATTTATGATTTTAGTTTCTGATCAGATCCAGACCTTTACGTCTGAGAAACTCAAGTTTCTAGCCTCTTTCTGTTCATTCATCACTGATCCCTCTGGGTCTGATTTGCGTCCCAGAGAGAGGCTGATTCTGTGTCTATTAAAATGTCTGAAATGTGTTCAGATGGAAGATCAATGGCTGTGACAGGAGGATTATGGGATACCCTGCAGAGAGCGTGCTGTCACTCAGAAAAGGCTCAAAGGGACAGAGGAGGCGCCTGATCTCTCTCAGTAGGAAAAGGCAGAGCTGGATCTTTATTTGGTTTAATTTCATGTTCAACAGTGAGCTGGACTCACTGACACTATGAAATTAAAACATGATGCTGGGCGAATACTTCACTGCGTAAGGATAAAACCTTTACAGCTCGTGCAAATTCTCACACACTCCGCCCATGGCAATTGTCAATAAAGCATCTTAGAAGCTTTGTCCCTAAGTGGAGATATCCTGGGGTTGGTATGTAGAAGTCAACGTGCCATTGAATGAACCAACTTTGAGGGTCAAAGGTTAAAACCACTTAAGAAAAAACTGTCTCGACAAGATGCTTCAGTAAGATCTTTTCAGCGTCTCACTTTTCCTCAACAAAGGGTTTAGAAACTCACAGCTCCATTTCTTAGCTAAGGATCAATCATCCATCTGACTATCCATCCATCCATCCATCCATCCATTGACTTCCCAGTTAGACTTATTTCCACTTATTTCTATCTATCTATCTATCTATCTATCTATCTATCTATCTATCTATCTATCTATCTATCTATTTATCTATCTATCTATCTATCTATCTATTTATCTATCTATCTATCTATCTATCTATCTATCTATCTATCTATCTATCTATCTATCTATCTATCTATTTATCTATCTATCTATCTATTTATCTGTCTGTCTGTCTATCCATCCATCCATCCATCCATCTATTCTGCTCTTTCAGCTTTAAAGATGATTTGGCATTTGCAGAATCTACAGTAGTGCAAAATGAATTAATCACATTGAAAAGTGGTGTTTCTGGATCTTTATGATTTCTTTCTTCTTAAAGACTTCATTATTAAAACCGTCCATCTGAACATCAGGTTATGCTGCTGCTCTTTACAGATACTTCTCACATTCAGTAACTCTGAGGTAAATTTACGGTAAAGGAGGGAGGGGGTCTTCAGGGTGATTTCAAACACTGATGGAACAAAAGAGGGGAGGGCGTATATCAGACAAATAACATGAATAATTGTTGGAAATAATGTCCAGATAGATGGAGTAGAGCCAAATTATGAAATCATGCGCTCCTCTCCGGTACATCACTGCGCTCATTATTTGAAGTCATGCTTGGAAAAACAGGTGTTTCCAATACGGAGGCCTTCATTTTCTGATGATGGTTCAGATATGATATTTCATGGCCGGAGCCGTACACATGATAGGAAGTGATTGGGGAGAGCCGCTCAGAGAGACATGCATGTAATGGATGCTGATTGGCCCCCGGCTAAATCCCTGGAGCTGGGGGGTGGGGGGGTGGCCACAAAGCTGGAGCAGTAATGAGCCAAATGCTGCATGTTATTCCCTTCTTGGCTGAAATGGTTATGGGAGGATATCTCTGTCCTAAACAGGTGCCATATTTATGGGCGAAGCAGCTGAGTGTGGCTGGAAGTCCAGCTCTAGTCTCCTCTCCGGTTCTAAACAGAACCAGCAGGGAGAAAAGTCTTCTTTTTGGGTCTTTTTGCTCCAGTTTGGTTCATGATGGATGCATTACGTCAGTGTTTGAAGCTCTTCTCTGTGATGTGGTTCAGAGCAGATGTGTTTTATAAGCAGAGACACTCTCTGGTGTGATTAGTAACTCAGTCATTTACTGTTATTGTGGCCTGAAGGGTCTGAATGAATGAATTTGGTTTGGTCATCATTTTCATACCAGCGTTGGATGTTTTTTTAAATAACATTTTTTTGGTCATTTTGAACGGTAAATGAAAATGGCTCTGTAATTAAAAGCTCTGTGTAGTTGAATAATTAATTTGTTGATTATCTGTAAACACCATTTTTCATTTGTTCACTAATTTAATTTAAATGTTTGTACATGAGAGGCTCCTGTTTCTTTCTAGTTTAGGGGAACGAGAACTAGAACAAGAATTAAAGATATATCCCCCTTTAAATTAAAAACAAAATGGTGATGACAAAAGTTCAAATTGAAAGATCCATCCAACCATCAAACCATTCATCTCTTCTATTAAGAACAATCTGTTTCTCCATCCATTTGTCAGTGTAGGAACAATCCAGTTATTCATCCATCAATCATCTACCCATCCATGCCTACATGGCCCAGTTAAGGATCCATCCATCCATTTTTTAGTCAAGAATCAATCATTCATCTGTATATCCATCTTGGCATCCATCAATTACTTTCCAGTTTAGAATTTACTCATCAATCCATCCATCTATGTCTTAATCTAGGATCAATCAATACATCCATCCATCAAAAGCTAGCATCCACCCATTCATGACCCAGTTGAGGATCCATCATCCATCCATTTCTTAGTTCAGGATCATCCATCCGTCCTTCCATTAACTTTCCGGATTGGAATCAACTCATCCATCAATCCATCCATCTATCTTGTATTTATAATTGGATAATCTTAATCTCTGAGTCGCTGCCCATAGATCATAAAGTTTAGAGACAAAAAGCTTTAGCATTCGGTTATATTTACTGGTTTACTTTTAAACCATCTGTTTTACATAAGTCAAAAATTCAAATCAAAACCATGCATATGAATTAAAATGTTTATTGAGCTTTTTACGTGCTTGGCACCTGTATTTACATTTTTTCAAAATGCCTCAAAAATTTCCATATTTGTCACACATTTTAATAACAGATTGGCTGTAAAATTGTAATACTGCTCAGCTCTTAAATACACATCTCTACAACACACCAAAACATACTTTAATTACTCTGCTTTGCTATTGCTTCTTTAATAACTTTTCACACAACAACTTTAAGCTTATGTTATTGATTGCAATCGCCATCTTTATATATATGCCTAAAAACATAATCCACTCCAAAAATAGTGACACTAATCCAGTCTGTGAGGAGAACAGGTTGTGTTTTAAAGACAGAGTTCTTCAGGTAACACAAAGTTTCTGCATCCACGTGTATTCAACCCTGTTTGGCACATTAAGTGAAACCACAACATCCAGAAGCTTCTTCTCAGGATGTTTGTGGGGAAGTGAGCTTGTCCAGTTGTCCCTTTTTTTAGTCACAACTCCAGATCTGTACGGCAAACCATTACCCGCAGACACTTCTAAGCAATAAGGCACAAGTGCTGTGTGAAGGATCACAGTGAAGATTCTTTGGTTTCATCATGTCCTGACCAGTTTGAGTCCAAGAAGAAAATAAAAAACAAGACTTAGTCTCTTGAAACTGTTGTTGTATATTGCACCATATTTAAAACTGATAAATCTTTCTCTCCTGACAAAGAGCCTGTGTCCATAGATGGTGTTTTATGTGCTGGCAGTGCTCACAACCTCGGCTTCAGAGCACTTCTCAATATCACCTGATGTTCTTGAGTTACAAAAGTCTAGTCTTCTGTCGTGTCTGTAAGTTTTTCTAAGTAGCCCCACATGCAGAAAAAAATCCTCTAATCAGAGAAATATCACCCAGACATAGAAAGAAAGAAAAGGATTCATGTCCTGGCATTGGCAGAAACTGCAGACCTAGATTTGTTACCCTGAAGAAGACCAGTCAGATCTCTTCTCTGCCATCTTTTTGAAAAAGCTAGCATCAGAAGTCCCGTCTCTAGCATTCAGAACACCAAATAGGGATGCAAAGTGTTAAAATGTTATTGATATCAGTTCCATCATGAACTCTGCTCATAAGTCCAGTTCTCTAAAAGTTTCAGAATTGTGTCTTTAAGATTTTCTGAGTGGGAAAATTAGGGAAACACAGGCTGTATGCGTCAAGAATGCCAGACACATGGCACTCTTGATATTCAAAGGTCCCATATTTTATTAATTTCAACAAGTTTACACTGATCCTAGATGTCCTCATGACACATTTTTTAAGTTTTTTGCAAAAGAGATCCTCTCTGAGTTTAAATTTTGGCGTGCTTATAAACCCCTCTGTTTCAGCCCTGCTCAGAATAGATTGTTTTACTGTAAAGGCTCATGAGCTGTGTCTAAACAGACCAATCTCAGGGAGGGGAACTATTAATATGAAAGGGAGGGGCACAACAGACACACAAAAGAAACTGAGTACCACTATGATAATGACTCCCATCTAAAGGAGGTGGCAAACCCCCTAATGACACCATTCGGGGATTTTTTTTTTTCACACACATTTCCTTTAAAGTGGAGCAAGCAAAGGAGGGAGAGGAGGTTTTTTTCTATTTGGGGGATCTGTAGACATGCTGTTGAAAGTTACATTTGTACGTAAAATATTAAAAAGTGCCTCTCAATAGATCACAACTTTATTGCTTTACTAGGCACGCCTAAACTATGGTGAATCTAAAGGCAAATGATGCTCCAAACTTGCTGATCTAGTTCTTGATTCTTATTCATAATATTAGGCACTGCAGCACTCAGCCAATCCAGAAAAGAAACCCATCATCTGTGGACACAGGCCCCTCCAGTTACAGTCAGAGTTTGTTGCTCCTCTGCAGTCAGAGGCAGTTGGAGAGTGAAGTTTCCGTCTCTTTGTTCAGACAAAGATATTTAAATAATAAATGTGAGTCCCTGTGTAAGGCTTTGTGAGTGGTGGAACGTCTTTAAAAAACAAAAGCATGAGATGATTTCCTTTTCTGAAAGGTTTGTTTTGCGCTTCAGTTCATTAATACTTCTGGTAAAAACACTAAAACCTGCTCTGTGGATTTGCTTCTCAGCTGAAAGACTTTCGAGGACTGTGAGGTCTGACGTCCGTTTTTACACCATGTGCATGGACATCTGAGAAGACGAGCCGTACTGACGTCCATCACAGGAGCTGCTGCCCTGCTGGCCGCTGGGGGAGTTTCCTATCATGTGCATAGTGTCCATGCCCCCGTTGGAGAGGTACTGACGCTCAGCGAAGGCTCCTGCGGGAGTCGAGGAGCAGAGCAGACCGCCCTGAGGCTTCTCGGGGCTGGCGGCGAGGCGGGGGGAGGTGGGGAAGTTGTATCCATACAGGTTGTAGGGGTTGTGCAGGGAGAAAGCGTTGTAGGAGCCCTGCTGCACGTGGTGGTGGCTCCCGCTGAACATGTGGGCAGAGGACGGGGAGGATCCAGAGGTGGAAGAGGAGGCGGAGGTGGAGCTTCCCCCCGCCTGCATCACGTACTGAAGCTGCGACGCAGGGAAGGAGCCCAGCTGACCGCTGTAGGCATCCATCTTCCCTCCACTGCTGCCGCTGCTCCCGCTGCCTGTCAGGGAGGCGTGAGCGCTGCCCTGCATGCCGGCAGCAATCAAAGAGGAAGTCCTCTGTGGCAGGAAGGATTCAGAGGGCTGAGCAGAGGCTACAGCGCCCCCTGCAGCCTGGAGGCGTCCATACGAGCTGTCAGCCAGGCCGCCGTAGCCCTGTAGGGCGGCCATGTTGTTGCGAGCACAGGCTGGGTACTCAGACAGGCCCAGGTTACAGAGCTGACTCTCCCTGCAGCCCACGTTGAAGGTGTTGGGGGCGAGGTGGAAGGTAGGAGGGGAGCAGGAGGGAGACAGGAGGTGAGCCGCACCAGAAGGAGAGGGGGTTCCTGTGCTGGAGGTGGTGGGAGATGTTCCTGTGCTGCCACCTGCAAAGACACAAGAACAAAAATAAATTATCTAAGAGACACTCTGGTATTCATATGAACAACAGCTAGTGTTTGTTGAATAGAACAATATTAAATGTCGTAGATGACTTGCAGAAAGTTTAGAAGTTTGGCTGTAAAGAGACACAAAAGCATGAGATGATGTGATGTCTGAAATTCTTAAAATCTGTTGATGTGACATTGTCACCAGTGATGCCTGTAACACATTACTTAGTAACGCACTACTCTTACTTTTTAATCTGACGCGTCTCTATTTCCAAACCAGTAATCAGATTAAAGTTACTTATCAAGTCACTGTGCTTTACTATTTCTGTCATTTTCCTTAGCAAAAGATATATTTGCTTTCTTTTTGGGACTCTGGGAGTGACGTCACCTATGCAACAAGTCACTTTTTTAGCATGAAGTCCGACTGTGATGTAAATGCAAACAACAGTGGAGGGAGGAGAGAGATGTGAGTTTTCTAGCAGGAAATACAGTCTATTTTGAGACTGTGTCAACTAAAGAGGACAATATTAAGGTTCGTTGTAGACTCTGCGCTGGTGACAAAGTGTTATCTAGTTTTAAAAACACTGCATCAAATTTGATGAAACATTTGGAGGCACAGTTAAACTTGCAGAGAAAGTCCCACCAGGTGGAGCGAAGCAGAGAGCTGCAAACTAATGCAGGAGTTTCCCCCACCACCCAAACAACAAAAGATGGACTTCTGTGCAAAACCAGTAAGTGGGGGAGCGTCGAAGAAATTGGTCAGGCAGTATGTTGTTGAGAAAATGCTGTCCTTATTCGCACCCTCAGCTTCTTTTTCTGGCGTTAATATACAGCTCTAGTCTTCACTTATCTCAGGCTCTGTTAGAAAATATTTAAAGGCTCGGCTCATATGAGCACCTGACCCAAATAAAGCAAGATCAATGTCACTGACTGAGTCAAATAAAAGCCTGCTCTGTTTATCCAAGTTTTACGATGAAGGAATTATCGTCCATTACTTTTTCTAGGTTGTGCTGCCAACATTATATACCGCTTTCCTGATCCATATGGGCTCCTCAGACTCTAACTGTCGAACTAATTGCTCCGTGTTCCTTTGAATTCCTGAATACGACACCGTAAATTGAATTGTAAAATGTCTTGCTGGTATTTGGAGATAAAGATGGATTTAGTTTGCTCCATGTCTGGTCAACAGAGCTGCCACACATCCCCCGTTATTCCCTCTATAAAAGCCACTGGCTGAGTTTTATATTTAAGTTACTTACTCAGCTGAAAGTGGGGAGCGAGGGACTTTATATATCAGAGAGAAAGAAATACACATTGTTGGCACAAACGGCATCCTTCAAAGTCGAGAGTGAAATGATAGCTGTGGGATATCGATCACATATTTCTCTATTAATGAGACTTTGGCCGCTGTTCATCTTGGAGAAATTGAGTTTGAACCGAGAACGGGGAGGAGGCATAACTAAATAAAGCAGGACTCGCTTGGCTGGGGTTCTGATTTTTTTCACCATGTGCCTTCGATAATGTGACTGCTGAGGAAGACGAGGAGGAGGGGGAGAAATCGAGAGAAGGGGATAAAAGAGAAAGGTGGACATATATGAGAAGAAACCAGAAGAAAGGAGAGGATGAGAGTTTGGTGATGTCATGTTTTCCTCCAGTTAGGAAGGCTCGAGGGGGAAGAGTTGATTACTTGGAGGGAAAAGGGCCCTGGCTCTTTAAGAGTAAAACACACATAAGGTCACACACATGTACAGCAGTGTCCTTTTAGGGTGATGCAAGGTTCAGCAGCGACGCAAGGACTTTCATTAAATCCTCATCGCTTCAAGAGTTTAATGATAACAAACACATGTGAGCCTGCTCGGACGGCTCGGAGCGTCACGTCATGCTGACCTTCTGAGGTAACCGGGAGAGTCAGAGAGGAAACTGAGGCTTCTCTAAAGTACGAGTGGTCCTTATTATGAGCCAAGAGTAAGACCCTGATCCGACACAAAGGGAGGCAGCCCCGTCTCGTGTCGCCGAGTTGTCCAAATGCCGCAGTTTGCTTAACGATTTTATTTTGAAGGACTGAGAGCAATGTGAAAAGTTCAGCAGACGCCGGTGGACACGCCAGAGAAGCAGCACATGGCCAAGCTCAAAAGAAGGACAACAGTGCTGGAGTGAATGTGTTGATACAAGCCGGACTTATGCAGAGGGAGTTCAGGTCAGGACAGAAAACACACCAAGGTCGTGGTAATTACAAGCAGAGACCACTCCCAGTTTAGCAGATATTACATAGGCACGGAGAAACTGACACATCCCAATGCGTCTCAGCGTGATTGATCTGTTTTTGCTCTGTGATTGGTCCATGACCCACCAAATTAGGGCTGGAAATATACCTGTGTTTGGACATGTATTTACGTTTGGGTTCAGGCTGCATAAAATGCATGCAACAAAAATAGTCCCATTAGTGGCAATTCAGAGGTTTGAAGGGCTAGTTCAGGTTTTTGAAGTGGGTTTGTATGAGATATAATGGCCTAAACATTAGCTACAGTGATGGGGATCAGCTCTGCGTATATACGGAAAGGGATGGCCGAAAAGCTGTGGTGATATTTTGCTTTAGATTGAGCCACCAACAGTGTATAAGGATGGGAATTGATACCAATGTCATTAACAGTTCTACTTATGATACTCTAATTACTCCATTATCGATTCCTGCTGATTTTCTGTGTGGAAGAAAGTTGACCTGCAAAGGTTTTCAGTGGCAACAACACTGAGTGTCTGTGCATGTTTTTAATGTATCTACAAAATTAAGCCACAGTTTTGAACAACTTTTTCCCATGTCTGTCATGATTGTTGCCTTTGTTTTGTTTCTGCTGACTGCCTCTGGTGAGAGTGTGACATCCTTGATTTGCAAGACACGCAGAATAAAGTGGACAGAATTGATAAGCAAAAAGACTAAATGTATTAGTTTCTTGAAGGAGTTATCGATTCTCAGCTGGGATTGGTTTTCGACTCTCATCCCTATCAGTGTGCAATTATGAAGAAAAGAGCAACAGCAGAGAACTTCCAGTATCTGTGGAGCATTGTTTGGAAATTCTTTACAGCTGCAGCAGCGAACAAATCACTCTAAATCCAAGGCTTATCTCAACTTAGCAAGTTTGTATTTTTGTTTTAGCTGCTCTCGCATGGGAATTGATCATTTTTGTGGACAGTCCATAGACTGTAGCGCTTTTAGCTCCACCCTTTTGGGTCAGTGTGGTTCACTGAGCATCAAAAAGTGGGACGGCAGGGGTTGAGTACTTTCTCTCTGTATTTGACAGTGGAAATACCTGTAATTGCGTACTATAGCAGGCTAAACTAAACCTGACTGCTTGAGCTTTATTGTCAAAAATGTAGAAAACTTCCCCATCTTGCTCTGTATAGTAATCCTTTAAAAATTCCTTGATCTGCATCTGGATTTGGATTACCATCATTCCCTGAAAATGTCAAGATAACCTGTTGATGACTTGTTGTGTTATTGGCAAAAATGTGGAAAAGTGACCAATCTCACAATGTTAACAAATATATTTTTGAAATTCCTGGAAAAGCATCTGGGTTTGGATCGACATCAAAATCTATTCACTTCTTCCATGTGCCACGGCCAATATTCCCTGAAAATTTAATCAAAATCTGTTTATATTTTTTTGAGTTATCCTGTTCACAATCTAACGAACAAACTAGAAAACACAGAAGGAGCACTTGTTTTCCTCACCTTGTTGTTTCTGCATGTTGGTGAAGTCTTCAAACGTCAGCGTCCTCACTGGAGGTCTCCAGAAAGCGTAAGTCTCCATGATCGCCTCCAGACCAGTCCTGACAAAAACACACAAACACTTTAGAGCACAAAAATCCAGAACACAACAGGACTGAAAAAAAAAAAAAGACAAAATGACTTCTTTAACCTCTGACCTCTTTCCTTGGAGGCATTAATTCAGAGTACACTAAGACTGCAGAGGCCCTGTCATGGTTGGAAGAGGTGCTTCAGGCTCCAAACCTCTTTGATGGCTTTTGTTTCAACTTGGAATTACGTTAATAGAAGTGAGTTTGCTTGATTTTTATAACATGAAAACTGAAATAATTAAGCATGGATGGTGACATTATGGAGTAAACATTTTTTATTTCCATCATTTATACAAAGAATTTAGTCATTGGTTTTCATTTTATGCTGATGTTGGCTTAAATCTAGTAAAAGGTCATGTTTTTGTCCCTTAATGTCCTTGTCATAAATCATGATGCCCTTGTTTTAATGGAAAATCATTTTAAACAGGCTATTTAAAGACAAATCTAATTTTAGATCAATGTTATTAAAACATATGACTGATGCATGAGTGCAATGAGAGAGTGGAAAAGGAGGGAAGGATACAGGTCAAAGACAGAAAATATAAAATTAAGAGCAAATAAATACTGAAAAGTTCATTGAAATAGAAAGCGGGAAATGATATTTGTGTCTCTGTGTTTAAAACTGATGGTGAGAGGAGGGGAGAAACTGGAGTCCTGCTCGGAGGAAACTGGAGCCATTAAAAAGGAGCTGCTTTTTACTGTGCACATAAATCTGGCTGACGTTTCATCTTGAATCTGTACACGGTTCTCCTTCCTGCTTGATTTACTTCCCCGCTCGGCCCCTGTCCCGGAGAAACCAGCGCCCGTCATCCCCTGACCGTGTTATTTTAGGGCCGCTGACTCCCCCGGCCGTGGCAGCTCGTTAGTGCACCACGTTAATCGGTCGGGCCCTCGCCATCACTGCTCTCATTCATACAGTCGCTCTGCTGCGGGACCAAAACCCAACAAATGAGCTGTATCCCTCCGCCAGGCGGTAAAGGCCGCTCTGCAGACGGGGCTGACGACTGCACCATAACTTAGAGCCTGGGATAGTTCTATTTTAGGACGCCATTAAAGTCACAGAAAAGGAAAACAAGCTGGTACTTAATGTGAGAATTAGCAGAGCTCGTTTGGCCTTTCTATTAATTTTAAATTTCCCCTCAATGTGGAATTAGTCCGTAATTTTCCACAGCAATCAAAAGAAATGTGTGTTAGTGTTTTTGATGGCTGTTAATGTCGCTCATATCCGATGATAATATAAATGGAGTCATGTTTATAAGACACGCGCGACTGAGAAACAAAAACAAAAGATGTCACACCTGGTTTTAATGTTTGCAGCTTCTTTTTCCAACTCTGAGCTGCAGCTGCTCTTTTCTACTACGGACGGGCTGAGTTCACTGCAAAAAGGGCAATTCTGGAAATTTCTAGCATGTTTTTACTCTTCCATTCCCCTGCAGAAAAGTGAAGTGTTTCTATTTTCCAACAAAGACAAAAAAGTAGAGTATTATTTGAGTTGTTGTTGTTTGAGGCATGGTCTATAAATCAGAAACTATGATAAAATTGTGTTGAAGCAGAAAGCTGCAGTTCTACATTGATTTATGTTTACATGTACACAGAGAAAGCTAGATGTTAGTTTCCTCACATGCATGACAAATACCAGTATCCTGGTTCCTGATTTCTGATTTGTGTAGGTCCTGTGAGAGCTGCAGACTGCTGCGAAAAGCTGTGAGAAAGGCGTTTACATGAAGTCCAAACTACCATTTGTGTTTAGGATCATATAGCCTAATTGAAGGTTTTACACAGAGCTCACCTCTCTAAATCCAGGCTCTCTGTCAGGAGTGGTGGACAAACATTGCATGCATTCTGGGATGGATATTTTAAAACTATGCTCCTTGATGGCTGTTTTTGGCATCCCCACAGCATCACTACCTCTAAATGCCAAGCAAAAATATACTGTATAATTGCTTTTACATCTCTCATTGCAAGATGCACAATATTACTGCAAAGAAACTCTGCAGAGAGACCTTTGCATTCAGGAGGGCTCAGGGAGGTAATGGTCTTCCTTAAACTGACGAAGGGACACATTTTTGCACATATGGCAGCCCTTCATATCCCACTTTAATGCTATGCATCTTCTACCCTCTGACTAATTTGTGTATATATATTTATATATACGTTATGCCGGGGATTTGTCTCTTTCAATGTGATGTCCATATCCTGCCAACTGCAAAGAGCATTTTTGGTGTATGAGTGAGAGAGTGAGGTGCTAATTCTGTACACGTTACTACTTATGTGGGAAAACATCTGATATTTGACATGTTTGTACAATTATGTTACTGCAGTTAAATATTTTTTGACATTTTTAATTTGAAGTAATGATTAATGCACACTATTGTTTTTGTCTGTTTTTTTCCGGCCTCACCGCCTTGTGAGCCTTGTCTTATTGCTCTTCTGTACTTCTCTATCAATAAGCCATTTTGTTGATCAGACCAATTGTATGTCTATACGTTGTAAACTAGCCCCCAGTTTTTGTTTTTTCAACTAAAAAGATTGTCAGGGAGAAAGAAAGAAAAACATTTACATGATTCATTATCCAGGTTTCAGAACCAAGTTTTTAGAAACCAGGAAACTGCAACATCCTGGTTTCTGCAATCAGGATTCTGCGTTTGCATACAGAAACACAAAATCAGGAAACTTAAGACCCTGATCATAAATGAGAAAGTTTAGACCGTGCAGACGCCATCAGCATTAGTCACTCAACATGTTTCCTGTTTCAAGGTGACTCACTTCAATAACTATGCAGCATCTCATTAAAACAAGTTTATCATTTTACAGCGACAAAAAATGGGCACTTGTGCCAATTTTTAGCTCTTTTGTCTCTCTTGTTTAGTTTACTGCAAAAATTGTATCTTAAATATTTGCCATTCAGGGACATGAAACTAAATAACTCTGTTTTAAAAGTACTAACAAATGCATAGTGACAAATCCAATGGCTGCCACCATCCCGCAGTAACCTGACACACCTTAAGAACTTTTCACATGCCAGTGGGAGATGTTTCAAGTCCATCTGGCCAACATTATATAGAAAGTGACTATGAATAACACATTTTAAGACAAATTTGAAGGTGATTAAATAATGTTTTGGCTTCACATTTATTGCGGCACTTGCAGCTGCTGCCTCTTTACCCTTAAAGATTCTATCTTTTTCCTTGACTGTGGTTCATATATTTGATTTTGATCACTGCTTGAGTTTGTCCACAATCTCATAAAACCTTGTACCCCTGATCCACCTCTGTCCTCACTCTGTCTCACTCTCACTCTGCACTGAGCTTATCACTCTGAGCTAATGGAAGCAAACTGCTGATGAAAAATGATCGTAACACTGGTAGGTCCACATGTGAAGGAGATGTGTTAAACACCTCAAGGGCATATAAAATATTACAAAGAGATATAATATCCATCCATCCATCCATCCATCCCATATCTGTATTGCAGGGATAGCCCTGACATTGGGCAAGAGGCAGGTGCATCCTGAGCCAGCTGCCAGCCAATCACAGGGTCACATAGGGTCGGCCCTGAAAGCACAAGGGCAATCTGGAGTCACTAATTGACCCAATGAGCATGTTTTTGGTCTGTGGGAGGAAGCCAGAGTGCACGGAGAGAACCCACGCATGCACGGGGAGAACATGCAAACTCCACACAGAAAGGCCCTGACCGACACAGCGTTTGTACCAGCAACCTTATTGCTGTAAGGCACCACCATGGCGCCCTAGAGCATACTATGAGCTCTTAAAATAGAACTCATAAATGAAAGTCCATAGTAATGATTATTGCAATATTCTGAACTAAAGTAACAGAGTCACGTTCCCTCATCCAGGCTGATTTAAAGCTCAGGACAAATTAAAGTCATAAATCAGCATCATTATGTAAACCAGCAGCAGGAGAATGGAGATCATGACTGATCAAAGAGGGAGAGCAGCTCCAGACACAGCGTTAAATCCAATTCACCGCTAAGAGAAGGGGTTTTAAGGTGACAGAAGAGGAGGATTTATGCAGCTTCTGCTTCAGGCTGAACAAAACAAATCCCAGCGATGCCTGGAGGGGAGGAATCCTGATCAGGATGTGTGGATAAATTCATTTGCTCCTTCCCTCTTCGGACAAATATCTCACTCCCCGTTATCTTTTCATCTGTAGCTGTTTGGCAATGAAATTCTAACGCCAGCTCGTAAATCAAACACTCTATTGTTTGAAAAACGAAAAAAGATGTCTCAAATATCTGTGTGCCAATAATGCAGACCAGATGAGGGGGCTGCTTTCATGTGCTGAGCTCAGAACAACCCCCCTTCTCCTCCATCCACAAATGTTATGTGTGATAATTCAGACAGTTAGAGAGAGAGAGGAGAAATGAGGGAGAGGCAGAAGAGAAGAGAGGGTGATGGTGACAAGACCAGGACGGAGGACAGCGAGGGTTTTTTTATTTTCCACAACAATAAAAATCATTCAGTGCTCTGACCAACAGATGATGCAGCAGCTGTCACAGTGACAAAGTCCCTGTGAGGGCGAGCTGAGAGGGAGCTGAAAGCTGTCATAAAATAGTCTGGGTACAGAAAACAGTGAAACACCTGTAGGCATGGTCCCACATGGTCACTTTCTGTCTTTGGCCTCTTTGTGGAGGTTTGAGGGAACCCCAACAAACTCAAGTCAGTTTGCAGGGTTTGCTTATTAAAGCTTATGTGAAATCTGTCAATCAAACTATGGTGCAGGTTAAATAAATGCACCCTGATTGCAAAGGTGGGTCAAGGACTTTTTAATTTTTTCATTATTTTTTAACATCATAGCAGTTTTTTGGAGTTAAAGCGTACATGGACCATCATCAGGCTGAGCTGCAGATAGGATAATGTTTTTTTGGATTAAATCAGCCATCATATCAGTCATATAGAGCATTATGGGTTGGATTGTTAACCCTTCACAACTACAACCACTGAGCATATTATTGCAAACTTCCAATAACACATATCTGCTCACTTTTTAGTGAACAGTTCAGGGTTTTCTCAGATCTTAAAAAGTTGCTGCATGAACATTAAAAAAGCCATGACAGCAGTGCATTGAAGTACATGAGAAACACCTACAATTCAAACTATATCATTTACCTGTAATCATAAATAAAAGCAATTTATGGAATATACTTCCTTTGCTTTTGTGGAGGTCATGTTTGTGTTGATTTTGTACATTAGGACCATCTTCCACCCTGATTGGTCTGTCACTATAAAGCCCTAACAAACTGCAATGCTCTGTATTCTCACACCTTTCTATCAGAACTTCTTCAGAAACGTGAGAAACAGAAATTCAACTGTTTGATGTGACCACACGGGGCACTCTTTGTTCCTCATGTGCATCCATCAGCCTGGAGGGATGAATGGAAGAATGAATGGATGGATGGAGGGAAGTATTAATGACTGGACTGAGGGATAGAAAGCAGGAAGGAATGATTGTTAGCACCTGTTTTTATTTTTTGTGAAAACGAGAATGGCTTGATTGAAGGATGGATAGATGGAACAATGAGTGGATGGATGGAAGGATGGATGAATGCAAGGAGGGAATGATTGTATGTACCAGTTTTTATGTTATGTGAATACAAGAATGGATTTAATGAAAGAGGGATAGATGGGAGTGATGATGATCAGATGGATGAAAGTATTGATGGCTTGATGGAGGGATATACGAAACTATGGATGGATGAATGGAAAGAAGAAAGGAGGAAGGGAATGATTGTTTGAACCTGTTTTTATTTCTTTGTAAATAAAAAAAAATATTGATTGAAGGATGGATAAATGGAAGTATGGATGGATAGAAGGAAGGAAGGAAGGAATGGTTGTATTTACTTGTTTTTAATTACTTTGCTAATAACAAAAATGATTAATTGATTGGTTTATTGAAGGATGGATGATAGATGGATGTGTCCTATCTATTTTGGAGGAGGGCTGTAGACCTTTAATTGAATGATGACAGTGATGAAGTCTAAACTTACTCTATGTGTGTATGTGGAGCTCCCACTGTGCCATAGTCTCTCATATTTCTACTGTTCTGTTAAGTCATATCAATTAACAGAACAGGCACACAAATATAACACAACTGTGGAGTCATTACAGGTGTAATATAAGGTGTGATGGGTTTTGGAAACTCAGGAGAGAGAGTGGGAAATGATATGCTGGAAAGGTTCGACAGACTGGATGTGAGCGTGAACTGCTGACAGGTTGCACATCTTTGGTCAAAAGCATTGAGTGAGTTAGGAGAGCGACATGTTGGTTTCTGCATTTTTACTTCTTAACTTCATACTCATCTCAAAACATCATGCACATTTGAAGAGATGAGAGGAAGAAGAACTGAAGAGTGGAGTGTTTGGTATCTCCATCCTCTCCATCCACTGACTGTGTGTGTGTCTGTGGTGCAGATCTGAAGGCTTTCCTCTTGGCAACAGACAGAGCAGCTGTTTTTATAAGGAGCAGCATCTGGAGCTAAGTGCAAATCTTCAGAGGATTATTTCCATATTAAAGAGCACGCAGAAAAAAAATCCAAATCGTTGTGGGCAGAATGAAAAACACAGGAAAACTGGTGAGCAGCTTCCAAACAGATTTAGTTATTATGTACCTGTTTCTGCCAGAGTCCCTGAAGCCTTTGGCGAACGGGTTGCGGTCAATCTTTAGTCTGGTGATCTGCATAAAGAAAAACAGGAAGAAGATGTTTTCAGCAATTACCGGAAATAAAACTTAATTTAAGGACTGTCAGGCGGTTCATTTTCTGACTGTGATTGATCCTCTGCCTAATTGTAATGTATTTTTTAAAAAAACTTTTATTTGTATTTTATGAAGCCCATTTATGTTTTTTCAAGTCTAAACTGAAGGGAAACTTCCTGCTGTTATGGGTCAGTGTGAACAAGAGGGATCAGGAATCATCTGGGAAGGTTACTTGGATTTTCTGGGACATATCAGGCTGTAAGTGTGACTATGGTTTGGTGTTATGTTTTCATGAGTCACTGAGTTAACTGGTGACTCTCAGCCAACTGGGCTGGCAGATGTGATCAGTCTTTTTCACACATGCAGCCTTGACATTTTTTAGAATTTACCTGAGTAACCTATTCAGAAAATATCCTAAGCCTGTTGTCCCTCACAGCAGAAGTGTCTCCAGGGTAGGAAAAAAAAATAATTCAGGAAAATTTCTGTTATTTTTTTTTTTTTTAAATCAGTTAGTAATTCATGCATCTGTCATCCTTCTAATTCCTAAAAAATGACAAACGCCTGTATAATCAATGAAACATTTATAATATGATTCAAGTTTTTACTTTTTTTCAGTTTTTCTTGATGTAACATTTTAACACACTGTGAAGTTTTATTTAAGGTCTCCTAACAATCATTTTTCTAAGCTCACTGCAAACATATTATATCAGCTTGTTAGTTAGAAAATGTATTATTTATTTTACAATACTTCTGACAATGCCAACACATATTTCAACAAAGGATTCATATTTTTAATCAAATGACTTTTGGAATTATGTCTGTATTTTCTTGTCAAAAGGTTTGGCATTTTGGTTGAATTTGATGCTAATGTTCTTGGAGCTGGAGCTGGTGCTGCTCCTGCGCACCGATAAATGTTTGTCAATAGGAATACGAGAATTAAGAAATACAGCAGCCATATCAATTAACTAAAACAATATTGATTTTAAGGTTCTGGAAAATGAGGAATGTGTTTGTTTTGATCTTTATCCCAACTTGCATGTTTTTATGTTTGTTGCATTCAGAAATATCATATATAAAGTACGAATCGAGTAAATTAACAACTCACTGATCAAATCTTTCATAATTTTATTATTAACACATGGACTGCACAAATTCCCTATGCACACCAGTGTGCCATGCCACACTTTTTGAGGACCACTAAAGTACCTCTGAGAGATTCAGAGTTTATGAGATATTGTCCAATGAAAGTGTTTTTAAAAGAGATTTTACAAAATTAGTGTTCATCATCTGGAGTAGGGCTGCATAATAAATAGCAGTTTCATCATAATTGGAATATGAGCTTCTGCTGTAAACATAAAACGTGAGTCTGAAATTAAAATACAAGCCTAATATTTTTTTGCAATTAACTGATGCTTTCTCATTTTCTACATGAGTCATTATGCAACATTTTCATCAGAATCAGAATCAGAATCAGCTTTGATCAGAGTGTATATACATATACAAACAGAACAAAAGCAGAAAATTGTAAGCAGGAATTAAACTTTTAAACAAAAAACAAAATTAAGGTAAGGAATAGAATATGTACAATATGTACCAGAAAATAGTCAAGAAACAAAGTAGTAAAAACAACAACAGCATGGAAAAAAGTGCACAGGTGCATGTACAGTTGGAGGATGATATATGATATCTTGGAAGGGACGATATTGGATTTTTGAGGATATCAGATATGCTCGTATTTCTGAGCCAATAATAACAGCTACTCATATTAATACTGATATTTTTGGGATGAAAGTATGCAGTCTATGCCTAAATAAGGCTGACCTGTTTCTTTTTCTGTGCCATTGTAGTTACAAAAACATGTTATTCTTTAAAAATGATAATACTGGTATCTTAAGGCAGACATTAAGTGAAAATTAGGTGAAGCATTATTAATGCATTATGCTGATATTTCAGCTGATAAAGAAGATATGCATGGATGATATAACAGCAGAAAATATAAGCAGAATTTTTCATTACTGCAGAAACAGATATTTAACTTTTCAAGCCATTTATACCAATACAGATGTTGAACTGATAATATTGTGCATCCCTATACTTGCAAACATTTTTGTGAAAAAAAAAATACTTGACTGATTTTTGGCTCTCAGGACATATGTTGCAAATATTTTAAGCCAAATCTAAAGCAGATTATTTAGTGTTTGTGTATTTATCACATTTCATAAAATCATCACAGTTTAAAAAAAGCATTTTAACACCATTTTTCCCACAACGTGCAGGCCTTTGATAAGTAAAACACTTAAAGAGAAACAACCACATCCAGACTAAAGCTCAAAACTTTATCTGCATTTATTTCTTTATGTATTTTACTGGTATGTAAAATGTATTGCAGAAAAAAGACACGGTCTCTTCTCTCTGATGTTCAGTCTTCTAACAGAGAGCATGTTTGTTGATTGATGCAGTTTTCTTTCACAGTAAACAAAGCAGAGCTTCATACCTGCTGGTTCTGGTAGGCAGTGACGGTGGTGAAGACGGTTTCGGGGAAGCTGAAGGTCTTGACTCCCTCTCCTGTGGGGACGGTCTTGTTTGGAGACAGTTCGCTGCTGAAGTCTTTCCTGATGACGTGAACTCGAGGCTGGTACTTGTGCATGGAGTGGAGGATGATCTGGAAATGTGGAGAAAAGAAAATGAATTTGGTTTGATGTCTGAGGAGAATTTAATCCACATCAACCCACAAAAAAACAGCAGAAGAAATGTGAGTGTCTTCATCTGTGCTGTATGGCAGTATGTGGGGGGGGTTCTGCTTTTTAGAGGACTTTTGAAAAGAAATGAAATTATAGCGGACATCTTCCAAACTGGGAACATTCGCCCTGTCGTCAGCATCTTTAATCCTTTTGAATTTTTTTTACTGCAGGCAAAATCAAACATTTGCAATTTGTATGAATCTGTTTCTGCTTGTCATAAAAAGAATCGACACAAAAACACATGAGAGGGAATAAGAAAGAATAATGACCAAATTTTCCTTCAAAGACGAGTGACAAATTACAGAGCTAACTCTCAATAGTCCTCCCAACAGGATGGAGTTCGACTGATTCAGTGTCATGACTACACGAAATAAAGAGGAGGCAAAGTTCACGCTGCGATGACACTCAAGTCGGTGCGAGAATGATTTCAGAGCAGAGTCGAGGCGTCAGACAGCGTCGGCCCATGCATCGCCTCAGGGCCTCGGTCTGCCTTTGATTAATCCGAGAGCAAGAAAAATCCAACACAGCACCAAAAATTCTCAAAACTCCATGAAGCTACAACAGAGGAGGTGATCAAACCAGGATGGCAGGAAGGGCGGTGAAGAGTAGGAGGAACAATATAATACTAATAAAAATAACAATAATCATAATAAACAATGATTTGAAAACAGTTAGTCCAGTTAAAAAATCCTTAGTTTGATATTTTGAATTTCTAACTTTACACTTATATTCATTAGCCTTTAAGAGTGAGATCAGTCCCTTTCACCCATCCAGCAGCAGCCACATGGAGTTTCATAAGCTATCCATAAAACCACAACAATTTTTTGGTAACATGGAAGAGGATTAAGGCCACAAAAAAAAAAAAAAACTTTTAGAGGATGAGCTTATTTTTAACTCTGGGGGAAAGCCAGAATTCTGATATTAAAGTTATTTTCAGAGATAAAAGTCAGAATTTTAAGGATGAAGTCAGAGTTTGTGATTTTAGTCCAAAAAATCTGACTTTTTTTAAGAATTCTGACTTCATTCTCAGCCATTAATCAAAGCTCAACCTCTAAATAACATTTATTTGCAGCGGCCCTAATGCTTTTCTGTATGATAATACTTAGAGTGCTTAGGGGCAGGATGGAAAGCTTTGGGGGGCCTGATGTGGCCCCCGGGCCGCCAGTTGGTAATCACTGATATGAGGCACTGCACACAATCAAATAATCAAATTACATCTTAAAACACTGCAGAGAATATGACAGGATGTCTGCACAAATTCAAACATAGTACTGCAACATCTAATATATATATAATTTTGTCTGTCAGTCAGAAATATAAATCAAAACTTTTAACTTTTGCATGTGAAGGCAAACATTACTTTTACTAGCACGTTCACGTCGCTGGCAGAGGTTGTGTGGATCAGTCTGACAACACGCACCCTCCTCACCATGACAGGAGACACTGTTCCTGGGACACGTGTTTTTTGCATGTCTGGTGTCACTACTGCCTTGTTCCTCAAGAGAAATAAATCTGTATTGTTTTAGCTTTCTTTTGTCTAAGTCTTAATTACAAGCTGTTGAGTGTTGTGTGGAAAAGCAGATCTGCACACAAACACACAATCCGTTTATCATCTAAAATGCATTTAACAGAATTTTTTCAGAGGTCCTGTTTGACATGACAGTCAGTAGAAGGTTCTAGATTTTATTTCTGTTTATTGGAAATGATCTACAGCTGCAGACGTATTTACTTTATAATTGCAGTAATGATCATATTTTTCTTTCACTTCATCTGAAACATCACATCATCATCAGATTACACAGAAAATCGAGAAGAGTTCAAATGTTGCTGTGGGTAAATTTCAGTGAATGCAGAGCTGATTTTACTCTGGATGGAGGTAAATCCCAGAACATTTACTCTCAATGGAGAAAGAGAAATGGCAGAGCATTCATCACTCCATATCATTTTATTTTTCAGAAAATATTTTAAATGTTTACAGCAACAGTATTTAAAATAAATGTGTTATAACCAAACAGAGTATTTTATTTCAGCAAAAATTCCCAGTAGATATAGAATAATTAATTACGGCATTATTCACACCTTGCAGTGTTAATTTGGTGGTTACAATTAAATAGTTAGTACATTTTCTTTAAGAGAGCACATTTTTAACACCACATGAAGGTGCTGATCTTAAGTCTCACTGTAAAGTGTTATAAAGTGTAACTCCAGCAAGAGTCAATAATTACACTTCATTTGTGTGAATAAAGTTCTACCAGCTCTTTGTGTTGTGGACCCATAGACACTTCAGAAGTGTTAATATAAACTCTGGTTAATAATAACATTATTAACCATAAAATTAACTCTATGCTTGATTTGACCAAACAGATTTTACTGTGCACCCTGACAGGAACAGCAGAGTAGAGCACGTGGCTCAAACTAGGAAGGTTCCTGGTTCTCTGCCTGTGAAATTTTAACAAATTACATTTCTAAAGATGTTTCAATGGCGGGAGGTCCGTGTTTTTATCAAGGATTTTCAGAGTTTGTTTGTAAAGAGTGTAAAATGGTTAAAGAGCGGTCACTCCTGCCTGAGAGCAGCATGCAGCAAAACAAGACGAGTTAGAAAAAAATCACTGAATGCATTAAGAGCTTGGCGGCAGCTAATGTTAGTAATCTTTTAGAATATATTCATCTTCTGTTGCTCCAAGAGAAGAGAAATTCTCATGTGAGTCAGAATATTTTTTGCCAGGAAAAAGCTCACATCCATTGAGGAACAACTTCATCTTAAGAAAATAAACTTTTTTTTTAAACTGCTGGAATAAGAGTATTTTAGAAAGTTGTTTGTCTCTCATGTCTGATCATTTTATTTTTCAAGGTTAAGAGGGTGCTTGATTTTTCCATTCATACAGTGATTGTGCACACTTTTTGACTTAATTTAGGTGAAGGACTTTTTGTGAAAGCAGGAAAACTGGTTATTTTTGAAAGGGGCTGACAGGAAACAGACATCAAATCAGCAAAAGGAAACAGCATAATGAGGATGAAGATTTCACAACTATGATCTTCTGACAACAACGACTTTGAAACACACACGCCAACATTCACACAGTCGCACAGCTGCCCCGAGTCCCCGAGGACGAGGGTCGCCCTGAGGTGACGTAAGAAAAGGACTCTCACACTGACGAGAGAGAGAAGGAGAGAGTGAGGGAGGAAGAGAAGGAGAGGGGGAGGGAGAGAGAGGGAGGGAGAGACTGAGGGAGGGAGGGGGGGAGAGGAAGAGAGACAGGGAGAAGGAGAGAGAGAGGGAGGAAGAGAGAAAGAAAGGGAGAAAGAGAGGGAGAGAGAATTAAGGAGAAAGAGAGACTGAGGGAGGGATAGAGGGGGAGAGGAAGAGAGACAGGGAAACGGAGAGAGAGAGGGAGAGGGTTAGAGAGGGAGAGAAGGAGAGAGAGAGGGAGGAAGAGAGAGAGGCAAAGAGAGAGAGGGAGAGATAGAGTGAGGGATAAAGAGAGAGAGTGTTGAAGGGAGGGAAAGAGAGATAAATAGACGGGGGACAGACGGAGAGAGAAAGGGAGAGAGAGGGAAGGAGAGAGAGTGAGGGGGAGAGAGATAAAGGGAAAGAGAGACTGAAGGAGGGAGGGAGGGAGAGAGAAATAGACGGAGAGATATAGAGGGGGAGAGAGAAATGGAGGGAAACAGAAGGAGAGAGACAGAGAGAGATAAAGAGAGATAGACAAGTGAAGAAAAGAAAGGAAGGGAGAGAGAGAGATGGAGAGAGAGAGGGAAGGAGAGAGAGAGACAGAGAGAAAGAAAGAGAGAGATGGAGGGAGGGAGAGACCAAGAAATAGACAGAGAGAGACAGAGAGAAAGACGGAGAAAGGCAGATAGAGAGAGATAGACAAAGAAAAAAAGATATAGAGGGGGATAGAGAAATGGAGGGATAAAGGGAGGGAGAGAGAGATAGAGAGAGATCATCCAGAGGACACGAGTGACCGCTGTTCACACTCAGATATCATTAGGATAAATCCTCCATGTTTTCATTTTTCTGTTCTGTAATGACGTTTTATTTCATCTCCTCTGAAAACTGTCAGGACATTTACACTCCAGAGACACAAAAACATCCTGCATTTATAAAAACAACTTTGCAGCGGACCTGTACAATCTCAAATCACAGTGCTCTCGGTTTAATACGGTAACTTTCAACAAACAGTTGGGCCTTAATTGACTCTGAAACATAACTGAAACATTTAAGGACCATAAAAATCCACTGATTCATGGAACAAACCACACATGCTGGAGTGCAGCTTTTTAACGTGCTGCTATTATTTCACACGACATACAAAAAACAAGACAAGACTGAAGATTTCAATTAAAACTTTGCTATACTGTGAAAAATCAACAGCTGCAAAGACCACAGTAATAGGACTGAATCAAAAAGGAAAATGTTTGAAGCATATGTGCAGAAATTCTTTGTTCTGCATCGCTTCGGTCCAAAGAGACGCCTCATTAACAACAAAACTGAAACAAAAATGAAGTCAAACTGAAAATCTTCTGGCTGATCCGACGTGCCTCAGAGTTTTATGAGTTTTTCCCAGAGAGCGGCGAGCAGAGACGGCAGAAAACAACAAGCTGGAGCGCGGTGTGAGGGAGATTTGTACCATAAAAGACGACAAGTTCAGCTGAGAAGCAAGGAACCCCAATGACAAAGAGACCGGAGGATCTGTTCGATATTTTCACATTAAACTGTTGCTTTTATTTCACAGTTTTTCAGGGAGGGAATCTGCCTGAGGCAAAATAAACACATTCTTCATCTGCTTTTGACTCAACAGTTTAAGTATGCAGCCAGATGGTTCACTACAGAGGCCTTGAGGGGACAAGCATCCTTTTTTTTATCTACTCTGTCAGCCGACAGCAGATAGGTGCAGGGGTGGGCTCGGTCAACCCAAATGTGGATTTCAGCCCACCCAAAACAAACATTTAGTGAAGAAAATGTTCATTAAGCCAATAAAAGATGGATGTCCTGATGCTAGGAGCAGAGATTGAGTGTGCAGCTGACATTAAGCACGTAAATAGGTTGTAAAGTAATTTTCCTTTTGTTGGAACAACCAAGCACTCTGATTCAAATTAAAACAAATTATTTTGGAAATATTAATCATCATTTGAAAAATGAAATTATTTGGCTTCTTACGTTGCTTGATTCACTTGTGCAAACACTGCCATAATACTTGTCCAATTTAAACCATAACAGAAAGATTCTTGGTAGTTTTTCTGCTGTTGGATGATTTCCCTTAAATAATTTTGCTTTTTTCATGTTGTTTTCTTTAAATTATTGTAAAAAATAACAGGACTTTTTTTTTTACACTCCTGTGATGCTTCCGCTTCACTCTAAACATCTCAGAGACAGAATGAGTCGAGGTTGGAGTTGTCTCCAATTTCTGCGGAGTGTCCCGTACAGGCTGCGCACTCCCAACCTTATCAATCAGCCTGTGCCCCACTCTGTCTCCACTGGTACCAGCATCGCACCTCTGCACTGGTTCGTCTTTTTTTATGCTTCAACCCTGCTACAATTCTTGCAAAGCAACGACCCAAAAAATGAAAACAAGCACCCAATTTTACCAGAATTTCAAAATACAGTGGAAATTATGAAAGTACATGAATGCATATTAATGCTCTTGATGTGCTGTGCTGAATTTTTGAGGATCAGCTGTTTATCTGTACAGACTTATTCCTGTTTTCTGATCTTTTTCTGTTTTGTGCTTTAAAATTTTAAAAAGTAGACAAGATCCACGCAGAACTTTAGATTTTCTTAGTCAGAGTTTGCTTTTTTAATCCGTTTAAATATCACATTTCTTTTTCATTTTGCATAACTGCAGCAAACAGTCTGTCTGAATAATGTATTGAGAGAGATGTCATAAATATATTTTTCTCCTGCAGACTCAGCTTCTGTCGTGTGCCCCGACGTCTGATGATTTATGACATGTACGTAGTCTGTTTCTGATGGAGCAGATATTTTATGACACCACAAGTCTGGAGGGTGAGGGAGAAGCGGTAACATTTCCCACACAGGAAGCTCCAATATTAATTTTCCTTTTGGGTCTTATAAGCTCCTCCATTCCTGAAATTAAAAGGAAGGCAGAGGCGGTGTTTGGAAAAGATGGGAAACTTCTTGGGGTCTGCAGCGAGGGGCTTCAAGATACAGCTATAATGAGCATCAGGTATAAGGAATATGATTATCCAAATTATTTTAAATGATTATCACATGTCATCTAAAAGTAAATCAGGGGACAAGAGTGAATAAAGTAACATTAATATGGAGTTTGATCAACCAAGAAGTCTCTGGAGGACCCCGGCCTCAATAACAAGCCTGTTTGGAAGTCAAATAAAATTAAAACAAGTTATTTTGGAAATGTTGTTCATCATTTGGAAATTATTAAGATTCTCACTTTGCTTCATTCACTTCATTCATGCAAACACTGCCATAGTATTTGTAAAATTAAGATCATATCAGAACATTTTCCGGTAGGTTTTCTGTTTTTAGACGTTGGACCACTTAGTACAAGGTGATCATCAACTTCTCATGGCTATTTCCAGAAGAATAATGCTCAAATCACCTCAAACTGATTTACCAAACATGCTTCTACAGTCATGCCGTGAAGCAGCTTCTTGTTGAATCTATGCCATTAAGAACTGAGGAGCCCTGAAGGCAAAAGGGGGTCAAACCTACACTGTAAAAGAAATCCAGAAACTCAAAATCTAAAGGTAACTGTTTTGGGTCAAAACTCAAAATTTTGAGTTGAGAGAACAGCGATTTAAAATGAAGACAATCCTAGGCAGGACTCATACCCAGACCAGTTGCAGCATGTTTTTTATTGTGTATGTTTGCTTATTGCTGCACCAGTCTAGCCCTCAATGATATTTTGTCTTATATGAACCATGTTGTCAGAACTTGACCTGAGCTCACCTGACCTTACAACTATCTCCGCTAAGAAGGTTATGTTTTTGGCCTTGTATATTTGTTTGTCTGTTTGTTAGCGAGATTCCTCAAAACTACTGGATAGATTTTGCTAAAATTTTCAGGAGATGTTGGTAATGGCCCCACTTAAAAATGATTAGATTTTGGTGTTGATCGAGATAACCGCCATTAGCGAATGATTGTTTTTGCTCAATAACTGTCTAACTAATAGTGATCTGAGTGCTAGGTGTGGGTTTTCAGGGTCAAGGAATCATATTATGATGGTAACTTGCTGCATTTTTTAAAGTTTTCATTATTACAGTGTAGGGCGGCACGGTGGCGCAGCAGGTAGTGCACATGCCTTACAGCAGGAAGGTCGCCCGTTTGATCCCTGCATCGGGCAGGGCCTTTCTGAGTGGAGTTTGCATGTTCTTCCTGTGCATATTTGGGTTTTCTCCAGGCACTCCGGCTGCCTTTCGCAGACCAAAAACATGCTCATTAGGCTGATTGATGACTCAAAATTGCCCCTAGCTATGAGTGAGAGAGTGATTGGTTGTCTCCATCTCTCTGCTTGGCCCTGCGATCAGCTGGCGACCGGTTCAAGGTGTACACCGCCTCTAGCCCAATCTCAGCTGGAATAGACTCCAACCCCTGCGACTGTGTAAGGGATGAGTGGTGTGGAAATTGATTGAATTAATGAATGTATTACAGTGTAGAAAAGTGTACCTAATGAAGTGGCCAGTGAGTGTATTTGTGCACCTGACAGTGCTGAAAATACCACTGAAGATCACTAATTTTTCGTTCTTTAAGTTTCAAAATGTCTTCATATCAAGCAAATTACAAAAACACAGGAGCTGATGAAGGGCCTCATGTTGGTCTACGCCTGTGGCTGCAAAATAATCAAACTGGGCCCAGGCAGAAGGAGAGGAAGAGGAGTCCTCCTTCCTCTCACTAGCTCCCTCACACCTGCGTCTCACTTTGTCAGCGCTGAGCTGACGTGATCACCATCCGAGCAGTGACAGGACAATAACTGACCCGGCGGCCATTTTAGTTACAGTGAAGGAATCATTGTTAAAAACCATCAAACGTCCTGGCAGCTCTGCGGTGATGGAGAACTCTGAGCTCAAATTGATTTGTAACAGCTCCTCAAGCTCTTTCATCAGACTCCCAAACCACAGCCATCAAATCAGTCTGCGCTGAAACAGTTTGACAGTCAGAACAGGAGAAACTCAGACATCTCCAGCTGAGGCACAGCGAAGAGAGCACGTTATCTGCCTCTAAAACTCTCCACATCAGCTCAGGAGAGAGCACCGTGTTCACACATTGATTCAGTTTCATTTAAGATACTCTAATTACAACAAAGACTAAATAAAATCACAGTCAAATAGAGATTTTGTTTATGAGCTTGGATGTCACGCAAGGCTGAAACCTGTGTTGCCAAGTTTGCTAATAATAATAACAGAATAATAGTTTCAGGCTTATTTTTAAGTCGTAGTTACTTATTTGGGATTTCTATCTCCCCATAAACACCTCCTGTTACTCTCCCTTCTCTCTCTCATTGAAGTTATACACAAAATAAAAAAAGCTAAAGTAAAAAGCTTTTTGGACGTATGAAGTAGCCTTAAACTTAAACAAAGTTATGCTGATGTGTGAGCCTTCATCCAGTAGATAAAGGTTAAATTGACACTACTTGTAATTCATTAGTAAAATACAAAAAAATAAAATAACATGTGCCCAAGCCCGCAGGACAGAGGTGGGCCATTGGCAGCCCATGGGCCATATGTGGGAATCTTCCTCACTTGAAGCTCACGACTCAATTTCAGATTTCTAGAATTGCAAACATAAAGGTGATAATATGTCTCTGCAGTCATTTGGTTAAAGGCAAAATGCATTGCGACATGAAAGACATTGACAACATTTCTATAATAATCTTAGACACTGGTAATTGTTCTGCTGTTATTTGCTATTATTATTAGATATTTACTGTCAAACCCTGCCTTTCTGTCAAACAGTGTTGTCATATGTAAATTACTATTGTATATATTTTAAATGTTAAATAATATAAATTCTTTGGCCTTTTTCATCACCCCACTTTTACCAATTTTTTTTTTCCTTCATTAAGGAAGTTGTTGCAAGATTTTGCACATTGTAATATTGCAAATATAAATTCTATTATACTCTCATCTTATTTTAATGTCTTCATCTGATATTCCTGCTGTTGCACTGTAAATAACAGCAACTGAAACAACCAATTTTCCCTTTAAGGATTAATAAAGTATTTCTGATCTCATCAACAAGAAATTAGCCAATTTGATTTACTGCCATGAGAAGATCTTTAATAAAATGTAACTAACTTGGTCTTGAAAAATTCCTTTAATCGCTTTAATTGTATGTTTAACTCACTTAAGAAATCTTTACTTTTTGCTTTTGAGCTCAAAATATAAATATGTTGGCATCATGAATTCTGACAAAACATACATATCTTTACTTTTGAGTGAAACCTCGCATCTCCACAGTAAGTAATTTTTGGTAAATGTAAAACAATGTATTTTCTTAGACAAATAAACATTGTATTTGCATGTTTGACCAATTCTTTATTTTCTTTTTATTGGTTTGAATTTATAAAATACACTCACAGCCATGAAGGAAATGAGCTTCGACCTGTCAATGAAAATATTTATTCTTTTGTAGATTTTGGTTATTTGTCATTGTTTTGTTGAGCAGATGCTTCAGTTTTTTAATATTCCAGCCTTCTGAACAGAACATTAAGTGGCCTTTGTGGTCACCAGAGCTTTCATCCCTGCTTTAGGAGTCAGAAAAAATTAACCATTGAACACTTTCGTGTTTTAAAATGTTTTAAATGATACAAGTTTGTAACTTTAATGATCAGTAACTGATGAAAAGTACCAACTCTTCAAATAGCTTGGCTCTTTGATTGTATTTTTCACTAACAGCTTCCATAAACATAACATATAGCACTCTGCTTTAAATGCACAAGAACCAGGTTTTATGCAAAAGTTTGTCTATGAGGGAATATACCAAAGTTTGAACTCTGACGATGCTTTTCCTTCTTGGTCATTTTTGCTTTAAAAATGCTACAAGAAACGTCTGATAATTACTTACTGAGCGTTCACTGCAGGTTTACACATAAGGGTCAAATAAAGCCAATAATAAAAAGTGAACTCAGTTTTCCTTCCACCTCAAATTGTCCCTTTTCCCATGAAAGCCATTAAAAGTGCTAATAGGGAACTCACTTCAGCGTGCCGCCCACTTGCTGATTAAAAATCAGGGACGGCAGTAAATCAGACAAATTGTGGTCGAACTTGTTGCATTAGAGTTAAATATTTCACCTATGGAAGCCACATTAGACATTCAGAGCAGCCAAGAACCAATAAGAGTCTTACTTTAGCTCACCACCTCTGTTAGTGAGCGGGCTGTAAATCAGGCACATTGTGGTCGGCCTGGAGTTTGAGCTCAGTGCTGCGGCCGCTGGAGCGAACTACAAATCAAATCCAATCATTAAGTACCTTTAACCCAACAGTTTGCTGCGCAGAGCCATGAAGGAAATGAATCTCATACATTAAACCGAGGGCACAGGTTCAAATCCCAGGCCTCCAACATCTCCACAGAAATCCTCAAACCTCATAATCCTCTGTCAGGATGAACCATCTTTAAAACTCAGAGGGTGGGAGGGCAGCGTTTGGCAGGGCCGACCGTCAAGTTCTGCAGAAAATCAATTCAGGAGAAGTCTCACGGCTCCATGAGAGCATCAAGTCCATGAAGAACGAGGTCGGGTTTCCAAACACTTCCTTCCAGCTCCAACGTGAAATGAGATATGGAGCATAAAATTAATTTAATAAATAACAGCTTCAACATTTAAGTCTTATATTTTTATCATTGGTCTCATTATCCAAAAATAAACTGAAAGTTTCTCCTTAACAAGAGCAGAAACAGAACAACACCTCCACTTCAACCAACACATCGGGTTATGTTTGTGTTTCATACAACAATGGTAATAAAAGTAGAAAAAATTAGACATTCAAAAGGGGAAACTTGAATAAATTCTTCAATATATGGCAACCAATTATGGATTTTTTGAAACAATGTACCATTTATTTTTATTTATTGTTATGTTTATGTGAACAGTTAAATTATTTCACACAAAATATGCCTACGTATTTATGATTTTTTTTTTATTTGGTTTTAGTATGTATGTATATGTATGTTTTTTATTTTTATTGATTAATTTGGTTTTTTTTTTCTCATTGTATTTTCTATCTGGTTTTCTTTATCATATTTATTATATGTTCTTAAAAAAATGCAAATGTCAGTTAATTTAGTTTTAGATTTTGTCCATGTCCATTTTATTAGTTACTGTCTAGTTTTTGTCAGGGGAACAAAGGTTGTTGACAAAGATAATTAGTCAACAAAATTAACACTGGACTATGTATGAACCTGCAAAAACTGAAATTGTGGCAAATTATGCAAAAAATTAATCCAAAAATGTTGATGGCACGGTGGCACAGCAGGCAGTGCATGTGCCTCACAACAAGAAGATCGTGGTTCGATCCCTGGGTCGGGCAGGGCCCTTCGGTGTGGAGTTCTCATGTTATTCCCGTGCATCTGTGGGTTCACTCTGAGTGCTCCGTCTTCCTCCCACAGACCAAAAACATGCTCTCATTAAGTGAATTGGTGGCTCAAAATTGCCCTGAGGTTTAGTGTGAGCCCTGCGATCGGGTGTATCCTGCCTCTCACAGTGTCATCTGGAATAGGCTCCAGCCCCCCGCGACCCCAAAAGGTATAGGCAATATATAGATAATGGATGGATGGAAGATCATAAGATCTCAATATGATCTTGAGGAAATGATGCCACAACAAAATATGTCTGGAGTGTTTACTGTGTGAACATTCAGCAGAATCAATGGAAGGAGTAAAGGTAAAGGCCTCTTACGTGTCCCTGGTCGTCCAGCTCGTTGTTGGTCAGTTTGAGTTTATCAAAACTAACCACCTGTCTCATCCAGGTGTCTCCTGAAGCCAGAGAGTCCGGGTGGATGTACGCCCGCGGGGGCACCGGGGAGTCGGCGTTCCCTGCCACCATCCACTTCGAGCTGTGATACACGTACCTGGAGGAGGAGACGGAGAATCCAGATTTAGCCCCACATCAAGAACTGAGGACAAACAGCTTAACCCTTTAATGCCTTTTGTGTCATATTTGATACGTACTTTTATGATACCTCTATCTAATCAATATGATCGACAAATTACTAAAGAACATCTGAATACAATCAGATAAATGATAAAAATGTCCTCAAATGGATTATCAGTCGCCAGATCACCTAATGTATCAAATGAGTTACAAAAATATATATGTTACATTTTATGGGAATTTGATTTTTTAGGAAAAATCTCCACTTTAGAGACACAGGAAGTGGGACAGTCTTGGCAAAAGCTGAAACATGGAACTAACCCTTTTTTTCTGGCAAACAGTTCCTCATTTTAAGAACTAAGATCTAAAATATGTCAACAGCTGTATGAGAGAAAAGAGCACCATGAATCCAGTAACCAGACTTCTTCATGCTTCAAATAAAAAATTGGCAACATTAACATACATGATGAAACTTTTAGGTATTTGGTTCAGGGATTTTTTTACTTTGTTTTGTTTTGAGGGACTGGTTTCATAATCCAAGCCCTGGGGTGGTTTTCATCATTAGCATACAACAATGGTTTCTACCATAGCCAACAGATATTCAAATTTCTGATTATGGAAACATGAGCTGAACTCTTTCTCTGCTTGCTTGAAATCTTTAGAAACTGAATCCATGGGAAAGGCGTTGGAGTTAATGGAAAATCAGTAACTGAGATTTAATCCACATGAATATGTAAATATATCATTAAAGTCAAATGAGAGTTAATGAGTCCCAAGCCAAGGTGCCAAGGTGCACTTCACTAGGGATAGGAGTCGACAACCAATTCCAGCTGAGAATCGATAACAATTCTCCCAAAGAATCGATATCATTTGTCATTTTAGTTATCAAATCCTTCCACTTTGCTCTTCAACCTTAGTAAATCAAGGATGTCACCCTCTCATCAGGCACTCAGCAGAAACACCAATAACAAAGAAGTCAAAAACCATGGCAGACAGGGGACAGAAGTGGTCGAAATTGTGCGACAAAAAGACTTTTCCTGCACAATTTCCATGAAGTGAAAACACCAGCAACTTGCAGAGGCATTTATCTGCACAACATGTCATTCAATGTTAGGAGTGTCATGTGTTGCAGAGTCAATTTTGACAGCACTTTTTAATTAAGTTTTAGTTATAGTATTTTGCCGAAAATGTCTTTTAGTTTTAGTCATAATTTAGTCATCTAAATTGTTTTAGTTTTAGTCTAGTTTTAGTTGAGGAAATTTCACAACATTTTAGTCGATGAAATCTGCTGAAAATTTAGTTGACTAAAATATGAAGTGTAAAGTGTAAGGCATTTTTTATGTTTCCTTGAATTTCTGAAGTCATGTTTCACACTTGGATAAAATGAAACATCTAATAACCCTTTACTGAATGCTAGTAAAGTTTGAATGTATAAATAAACAGAAACAAATTTAACTTTGTGTGAAATGCAGTCACCTTTATTTAGGCTACCTGGCAGAGCATCTCAGTTACAATACCAGAACTGACAACAAACAGTGAACCTGCTCTACATGAATATATCAATTCATAAAGAGACTTCATAACTTGTTCCTACTTTCTAAATGACCAAATTAGGTCTGATTGGATTAAATCTCTGTCTAACATTTTATTCTAGTTTGTATTTGTTGATGAAAATGTCAGTTAATTTAGTTTGAGTTTTTGTCCATGCACACTTGTTTTTCTTAGTTACTGTCTAGTTTTCATCAGGGGAAAAAGGTTGTGAATGAAAACTATGATGAACATAATCAGTCAACAAAATTAACACCGATGTGTTGCCACTAAAAACCTAATTTTTTTCCACCCTTATGGACTGGGAAAAACAATATGACAGAAGATAAGGTAGAAATACAAAGTACATTTTTATTACAAAGTTATAGAGTATAATTTATTTCAAAATAAATATTAAAATATGGGTAGGAAAATGAAGTCAGGGGGTTGAGCTTGTTTGTGTATTTATTTTTATTTCTATTTTATTTTCATGTATTGTCTGGATGTGGATACAATGTCCATGTTGTCCTTGCTGATTTGTTTTGCTTGTCTTATTGACTTATTGAGAGCATGTGTGTCACAACTGTCTTTGTTAACTTGATATATCTGTGTTAATAAGAAAATGAAAATAAAATATTACAAGAAAAGAGTAAATACAGATAAATTTAACAGAAAAAAACATTAAATCCTAGACAAATTCATTTTTTTAAAATCAATATTTCCCTCCTTTTGCACAACAAAAAGAAAGTTATCCTTCAGCCAAAGCCTGTTCAAGTGATTTGTGAGCTGATGTTTCTTTCACTCTTTAGGTGTGGTCTCTGTCACACCACAGCTTGTTTACTGAAGAAGACATTTTAGGACAACAATAGTCAATGACACTTTTAAAATGACTTATTTAGCTACGCCTCAGTCAGCCTACAAGTATGAAGACTGCTGGTGTTGGAGCAGGCTTGTTGCTCTAGAAGGCTCCACCCGTCCATCAGTCATATCAGCCGTGCCCGTAATTACGAACCACACACTGTTGTCAGTGAATAAATCTGGTTATCCTGCTGTGACCAATGGTCTAGACCAACCTTTCACAACAGGGGTCTGGGAGCACCCTGGGGTGCCTTCTGGCTTTGACCTTGGAAATGCGTTATTGTCATTAGTATTATAATTATGCAGATTGTTATTGCATAACTTGAGACACAATGATCTCCTGTAGTCACATTTTAAATACCAGGTTAGTGAATGAACTGTTTTACATCATTAGGCATTATTCGAGCAGCATGCCTGTCTGAGCTTCTTGGAGTGTGTGCTCTTATCTTTGGCAGCTGCTGTAAAACCAGCAAGCATTTTCATCAACAAAACTCTGAATTTAAGCCATCAGCTCTATCAACGAGTGGTACTCCAGCACTGACAGGAGATAAAACAATGATTTTATTGGTTCAAAAGTCAACAACACTGACAATTAATGATGAGATTTGAATAATTAAAAACCATGCAGGCTTCCTGTCTTATGGCTACAATAATACTTAAGTTGTGTGCATTGTCAAAGGCTCAGCTCTGTTATTAATGGTAATTTACAATAACTGATTATTGTTTTAAAAAAAAACCCATCACAAGCTACTGTGAGTGTAGGTTGGTGGTCAGGGGGCTGCAGAATGACCCTTTTTTATTAATACAATTTGACTGAAGGGCTTGAGGTTCTTCGCACATCTTTAGGGTGCCTCAAGCTTGAGAAACACTAGTCCAGTCTGTGTTATGTTATTTTTCATGCTATATTTGATGTCGGTTGTCAAATTATTTGTTTTATTTAATGTATGGGTCTAAAACTCGCGACGATATTTTGTAGCCCTCTGCTTGACCTAAAAGTTTAGTTTTAGTGTGGTCCGCGTGTTTTTCTCAAATGCACCTTGTTGCCTAGTCGTTGCGCTTGCCGCACCTTCCCTGGAAACACATTTGAAGCATGAAATTAAGACAGCAGCATTATTCATGCTCAGAAGAAGCCATTTGAAGAACTGTTAATAATAAAGACTGAGAACATTGGATCAGTTGTACTTTTTCTGTGGCCCAGCCTCATCCAGACTCTCCCTTCAGTATCCAACAGGTAAAATAAGCTTGGGACTCCTGGTTCAGTCACTGTCAGATTGTAAAGTTGATGTAGACTGAAGAATGACTATGGCAATGAAGCAGCTAATGCTGATCCTGATCAACTAAATGAAACAAACTGAACTCTTTTTCTTTAAAAAATCAAAATAAGTCTGTGCCTTTTAATCAGTGGTGGACAAAGTACTCAACTCCATCACTTGAGTGAAAGTATAGATACTCCTGGTCAAATGTTACTCCAATACAAGTGAAAGTCAAATTTTTACTTAAGTTAAAGTACTGGAGTGCCTGTTTTTGAAAACACTTAAATATTAAAGTACATTTTTGCTTTAATCTCAATGGGTTATTGTATTTTTGCCACCATGAATTTACAGAACCTAATGACTGAATCAACCTGCTGGATGCACTGACCTGCTAACTGCAGCACAAAAGAAGAGTCTTCTCATCCTCTGGCAGAGAGAGCATCTGCCTGTATCTGCCGTAGCCATCATTACTGTCAAGACAACCCGTTATCTGAGCAACGTTAGCTCAACGTTTACCTGCTCGATCTAAGTAGCGCATGCACAAGGTACAGGTACAGCATCACCACTTGAACAAATCATATCCAGATCCCATTTCAGAAGAGAAAAGCTTTATCCTTAAAGTAACACTCCAACATTTTTGTTGTTTTTGTGTCTTACCTCACTCCCAAGTCCAAGCAACTGCAAATCAGTTCTCATTGTTCACTTAAAAGAGCTGTTCAAAAGACTCGAGTCATTCGCAAACATCACATCTCTCACGAAAACCACCACGGGAATAGGTCAACAAAACAAAGCCTCTGTTTTGGAGTAGATGAAGATAATACGAAGATAATACGAAGATAACGTAACATAAAGGGGCAAAAAACAAGTCACATCGAGCACACAGGACCATATAGAGTTGCTGAAGAGTTTATCTGATGACTGTAGGCAGAGGCAGGCTAACACTACCCATTGACTACCAGTGTTTGAGCTAAGCTAACTAGCTAACTAGACAAGACATGAAAACAACAAAAAATTTGGAGTGTTCCTTTAAAAGTAACAAGTAACGGGACCCTTCATAGAGTTTAAAGTACAATATTTGTCTTTCAACTGTAGTGGAGTAAAAGTCCCAAGTGTCCAAAAACTAATAATCAAGTAAAGTACAGATGCTCAAAAAATTTAATTAAGTACAGTACTCAAGTAAATCTACTTTGTTACTGTTCACCCCTGCTATTAATACATGACCTACCAAGACTACATCATATGTTATCAAGACTGAAAACATGTTTGTCTCTGCTGTGAAGGACTGCATTTTTGAATGGTTGTGTATTTGAGGAGATGGACTTTACTTTCACTTTTGCATTGGCTTCATTGCAACACTAGGGGATGCAGCTACAAGGAAAGTCTCACATTACAGTTCTACGTGGGTTTTAATGGGCACCAGAGGATTTGTGAGCTTCACTTTGGGTTACAGGATGATTCAGTTAAGGAAAGGCATGCTTGTGTAGCCAGACTTAAGCATCATGATGATCAGGCTTTTCTATATATGTTTAAAAAAGCAATGCCAATGTGAAAAAGCACAATGAAGTCCTGCAACACTTAATTCCATCTGACCATGTTTTTAATCCACAGCTGTTTAAATCAGTTTAATCTCCAGGACTAATGTTCCCTCATCCCTCCTCTGTTTTGAAATCCCATTCTGGTCTCAGAGGTTCCTTCAGGGTTGACTGGGTCATTATTAAAGCTGTTTGGATTTAGGAAAGAGGCTGGAGCTCCTCTGCGCTGCAAAAACAAACTCCAAACACTCGGCCACGTTGCCACAACATGGCCTTTTTAAACTCAGCTGTTGTTTTTTCGTTTCATTGTGCTTGAAATTTCGAACATGAGCAAAGTAAATTATTCCATATGCAGTCACACACACTCAGCTACACAGTTTCAATTAAGACTTAAGACCGTAATATTTGATGATGTTGTGCGTGAGTGTGAGAGTCTGTGTACGCCGGGACGTCCCACCCGTTAAACAGCAGGGAGAGAAGAAGAAAGTCTTTTAGCGTCCTTTACAAAAAAACAACTCCACAAACCACCAGCCAAAAAATGTATGCAGGGTTATAAAAATAAAGAGAGTAAAAATACAAAGGGAGAAGAGAGGAGAGGGTGGAGAGACGAGGGAGAGAAAGTCAAAAAGAGAATGGACAAAGACGATGAGAGGGAGGCGTGGACGGAGAGTGTGTGGAGGAAATGAAGTTAACAAGACAGATAAGAAAGAAAAACGAGTGATTTAAAGTGTACGGATGAGTGAGAGAAGGACGAGTTAGGATGGGAGGTAGAGCGAGGTTGAAAATAAACTGAAGAGAGCGAGTGTGAAGCACAGCTGTTTGCCTTTAGTTCTGGCCTCGCCGCTCACTTGAAAGCGTTTTATCTGCTGTGTCTCTGCCAAAGTCATCACTCACTCCTGAAACATGGACAAACTCTCATTTGGTCCTTTTGTTATGGCCTCCATGGGCTGCACCCCCCAGCGTCCTACACACACAAATGTACATTTTATGGTTTATGTAATTACATCCAAGTATAAGCCGAAATACAGACATGCTCAGTGGCTAAAGTTTATGCAACATGACACTAACTGCACAATGTCCACTGTCTGTGGGATTTTAAACAAGAGTGGGAACACCAGAAACTTTTAAAGCATTCGTTTGTGCAGCACAGTGTTTAATAGATAACCTTAAACAACAGCTGGATCCAGATGATTCAATGTCCAGACAGGTCCATTTTGCCAAGCTCCAAACTACAATGATTGTGAGCAGCTCAAAGCAGGATGGCCCATCAGAGTCCTTTAGGTATGAAGAGGTGGGAGATATGAGCATGACGACAACAGGAAGCAATTAGCACAGATGCTAACAGCTTCAGTTGCAGTTTTATCAGATCTGGGCCACATTTCTTTATTAAATGAAAAACAAACAACCCTGAAAACACTTGTCAGTACAAAGGATATTTTTGCTCCACTTCTGGCATGCTTTTGTTTTACATTTTGTCCCACAAAGTTGCTTACGTTTTATCCCTTTACACTGTGGCAGTAGTGTCCACCTACTACATTATCTGACTGGCCCATAATGAATGTGATTGACAGAACAATCGTCCAATCACCTGCCAGTTATGCTTTTTAAAGGATCTGCCCATTCCCAACCACTTTCTATGGGCTCTTTCCCAGATGGATTACTGAAATATACTGAACGGTCCATCTGGGGTGTCAAGTTATTAAATAGTGCCATGTGTTTAATATTGTTGACACTGTAAACCAGTGTAGATCTACTTTCTGCCCACACAGAAAATGCACAGAAAGCAATAAGGGAATCAATAAAGAGCTGGATCAATAATCAGAATTGATATATTGGTATCATTTGAAACCCTACTTAGGAGCCACCAAGACCTCCTTCATGAGAAATCAAAATCCAAAAATCCAAACAGTGTTCACTACTACTGTTTATTAATTTTCGCCAAGGACTGTGTGACCTTCTTTGGCGAGTTGTTCTGGAAAATGTGGAAAACTACCCTGTGGTGCAATGGTAACAAATCCTGTAAAACATGATGGCCACCAAAATCGAATCTTTTTTTTTGGTGTCATGATAACATTCCCTGAAAAATCTCTGAAAATCTGTGGAGAACTTTTTAAGTTGCCTTGCTCAGAGACAAACAGAAATACAGACAGACAAAGAAGCTGACAAACACCACTTAATCCCTCTTGTCTTGTGCCTGAAACTGTCAGCAAAATCCACTGCAAACTTTTTGTTATTCTGGAAAATGTTGGAAGCAACCTTTTCTCACAAAGTTAACAAATCCTTTAAAATATGCCTGGATCCACATCCAAACTGGAATGACCACCAACATCCAGTCACATTCTCCTTGTGCCTTGACCACAATCCCCTTGAAAGTTCATCAGAATCCACTGAGAGCTTTCGAGTTATCTTTCTCTCAGATAAACAAACCTGTCAATCAAATGGACAAATGCAAAACATTTTTGGACCTTAGATTGAACAAAACACGACTGAACAAAGACATGTCACAAACATCATGTTTAAAAGTGCATCATTATAGCAGGCTGCATGGTGCTGCCTCTTCAGCAAGAAGGTCAAACAGAAAATCAACATGCAAATTTAGGGACTACCGTTCAGAATTAGTCATGATGGTTTTTTACTGGCACATTACAGAAATGTTATAAATGTTCACTGTCCCTGTGACTTTAAACTGTTTAAATAAAACATATCTTGCTAATGTCGGGTAGCTGACATTTTCATAAAAACAATATTTTCCTCATCAGGTGATATTTTCAAGTGGTTTCTCATGATATTGTTACCAGCTGTTGGCAGACAATTAAAATGTGTAATGGTGTTTGTAGGGAAGTTGTTGAAAATACTGCAGCACCCCCGCAGCTTCCTATTCTGCCCCAGCATATTACCAAATTCAGAAAAATGTGCAGGGAAAAATCCGAACAACTATTATCAACACAACTGCAATTGAAACAATTTCATGTTTCACTGTTTTGCAGAAATTAATCTGCCAGCCAGGATTCACCAATTTTTAATCACAAATACAAATATATTGGAGTCAAACCTAGTGATGGGAAACAGAGAGAGAAGCTGCCAGAATATCTCATTTACCCCATGTGGCTGCAGTAGTGGGACTTGTAAGGACTGTGCTCACATTTTAAGACTAAAATCTGCAATATGGAAAAAAAATATATTTTATATGTTAATTATCTAAAAAAATATTAATGTTGTTTCAAATTTTTGTAATTCATTACCCATATTGTATGACAACAAAAACTGACCCTTAGACAAATGTAGTTGATGATAAACTCATTATCGGGAAAATTTAACTTATACCATTCTCAAAGTTTACACACTTTGTAACACAAATTTCTACATAAATGCTAATTATTTCTGACACAGCTCTCTGACAAACAGCCTTGTATGCACTCTTCTCCTGTTTCTGATCGTAGCTCAGTGTTCTTAAAAAGGACTTCACAATGCAGAGACAGATGAAGACGGAGACAAAGGATGCTTAGACGGGAAACAGAGAAAAGCTGAGCAACAGGCCAAACAAATGTAATATTCAAACTGGTGAGAGAAGACACAGGAGTTTTTATATTGACAAAGATTTGAAAAACAGTTCTTCGACTGGCGAGAAACAATATTAGAAGAGAAGCTCTTTGTTGGGCAATGCTTTGACCAAGGGAAAACAGCGGCTTGGCAACAGGACAATCGAGGAAGTCTTGGACTGTCAGTGGTGCAAACGAGAAACTTTCTGACAGGCAGAAGGATGAACAGGATGAACTCGGGGACCAGCAGGAGGTTGGACATAGTTTCTTAGTTAAGCAGAGAAGAAAAACACTGATAGGCACTTGAACCAACAGGAGAAACCTACAGACTGACAAGGGCCCAGCTGCACTAACTCTTGGACTGGCAGCAGTCCCGACAAAAGTAACTTTTTGACTGACAAAAATGCCAAACAAGAGTAAATCTGGCGGAGTAAGAGGCTGGCAAAGAGTACCTCGTAAACTGGCAAACAGCTCGATAAGATACCGTCCAACTGGCAACCGGCTCAATGATTCAAAGTCTCTGATTTGCAACAATCCAGATTATATTAAAGCCCAGCTGGCACTGGTTTAAACAAAAGTATCTTTCTGACAGGAGAGGCTGAACAAAATCAGCTCTAGGAAACAGCAAAAGACCAGCAAGGGGCACCTCAGCTTGTTGCTTCAGCTGACAATGGGTTAATAAGATTGTAGTTTTGACGGGGAACAGGACAGACAAGAGTAACTCCAGGACAGACAAAAAACCTGATGAGAATGATGCTAGGACGACCAGCAGGCTTCCCAAAGCTAACCCCTGGACTGGAACAGTGGTAACCTTCATTTTAGCAATACAACGGACAAGAGGATCTTTTGGACTGGCCTCAGGAGCAACAGGACAAACTTTCAGATTGTGAAAGCCAAACAAGCAAGCATCCAAACAATATTGACATCAAGAGACTGGCAAGGAGTGCCTATTAAGTTGGCAAAAAGCAGGATAAAAGTAATTCTTAGCTGGCAGTCGGCTGGATAATAGACAGACTGATTGGCAAATGTAACTGTAGGATTGGCCAAGGGTGAGGCCAGTCAGGCAGTAGCCTGGATCCGTGGTTCCCAACTCTCTCCCTCTGAGTTGTATCTCGGAGGAATTGAGCCCACATCATCGCTCTCAATTTTAAAGTCCAATTTTGACAACTTTTAGGAAGCATGTATGTATTTGTAGTTCTGGGGATGAGAACTTGAAGACTTAGAGGTACCATCAACCTAACACTGCATACTTTTACAGCTCAAAGGCATGGCAGCAAACATAATCTAAAGATTGAAAACTCATATTTTCAAACTAAAAGAAAAATCCTCTATCGTCACGTCTCAGGGTCATGAAATTGAGTCTGTCTCTTCTTACAAATATCTTGGTTTCTTGAATAATGATTCGCTGTCTTTTAAGCTTCACATTGAGAAACTTGTAAAGAAGTTTAAGTTACAACTTTGGTTTAACTTCAGAAAGAAGTCATGTTTTTCTTTTGCTGCTAAAAAGCAACTTGTTGCCACTACTTCTATACCTCTGCTTGATTAAAGTGATGTTTTATATCTGCATGCATCTTCTTAATGCCTGAAATCTTTGGATACTGTTTATCCTGGAGCTTTAATGTTTTTAAAGCACTAACTCATCACTGTGCTCCGTAACAACGAGTTGGTTGGCCCTCTTTTTTTAAAGGATTTGTTAACAGTGCGAGATAGGGCAGCTTTTCACATTTTTGGCAATAACTCGCCCTATAATGTAGGATGCCCTGGGGGAGGTTTGTGCTCTCCAATCACTCCTTCTTTTATTATTAGTTTCTAGAAAGAATATTGATATAAATATTGAATATTGCTGTCAGCTAAAAAATATCAAGATATAAATTGGTCTACCTCTCTCAGACTTAATTTATGCATCTGTCTTTAGTTTGTTTTTTTAGAGGGTTAAATAAGACAAATGATGCCCTTTTCTGACCTTTTAACAAAGTCATTTGTGGTATAAAAGAAACATCTGTGTCACAACTTAGTTAAAATATAATGTGTATCAATCCCAAGCCTCTTCATAACCAGCAATGAATAGCCTTTCTAAAAAAAGCTCTGTTTTGGTGCATGTCTCTTTAAATATAAATGAGCTCCCTCAGTTGATTAACTTCAGATTTGTAGCTCTGTTGGTACTCAGGACATCCAAACAGCGAAGGTTGGTCCTGAGGCTAAATCAGCTCAGAACCATTGGTTTACTGGGTGCATTGAGGAGATTCTTATGTTTAAAACTGGGTGACAGTGCCTTCGTGTTTGTGCTCCTCCACTATTTTATTATGATTAAGGTAAAAAAATTGTCTAGTGGCCTTCCTCAGCCCCAGTCCCAGTCTTAAGATGTGACTGATAATGAACTGATGATAAAGAATATAATTATTTTTCAGATGGCTGTAATCTCCCAACTCTACAAACACCATCTCTGACTACCTGTTCCTGATTTTGACTCTAACTACCACCGAGCAAACACCTCCTCACGTGCCCCTTTGACCCTAACACATCCACCCACAGAGGGGGTGCCAGGCGCTGGTGTAATTTCCTGTTTGGAGCGCTGTTTAGGGTTACGCTCTGTGTAGCAGGGAAAGTGTTAAAGACGGAGGAAACTTCAGCCCCAAAACAGGACTGGAAATCTGATTAGTCCACTTTCATCTCCCGTAAATCTGCCATCTGGCTCCGGCTCAATCAATAAAGGCTGGACTTTATGTGACACTCTTACTGGACTGAGGAGGGGGGAGGGGGTTTTTCCCGACTCAGGCAACAACACAGACTCATCCATCCAGACTGGAAAACACTCCGAGTAACAACGTCTCCATTTAAACACCTGAAATGATCCGACCTCATTAAAAACATGGATAAACAACTTAAAGGACAAACACAGGTGAGAGTGTGTGATCTCAGCTGATCCTTTACAGCACTGAGAGGCATGCACATAAAAACACACACACGTTTACACAGCCTCCAAGCCCCAGTTGCATGCTGGGTAACTGTACTGACAGAGTCCATGCTGAGACTGAACCACCATCAGAGTGAACGAGAGAGTCTGTGTGTTTTAAAGGTGTGAGAGAAGGTCCACAGCCTTGTTATTCAGTCAGATTGTTTTACTAAAACAACAGTGACAGATCTTCACCAGTGAACAGGTTCAAACTAGGACTGATGGTAACAATAATTAGGTAAGGAAAAGTTGGATTATGGATCAGATTTAGATAAAGAGTCTGTATTTAGAGTATTTAAAGGAACAGCATGTAGAAATAAGTCTCTAAAACCTGTAATTTCAAAAGAAATACAAAACCAAGGTCATATTTTCTTCGTTGAGTTCTTAGAATTACCTTTAAAATGTCCAAAATTTTAAAAACCAGGAACATCTTTCATTTTTGTACTTGTAAAAAAATGTGTCACCGTAGACAAATCCATAAACAGACGCCGCACTGAAGAGCTGGACTGAGCAGAGACGTCTGCAAAGTAGAGTAAGAGAAGCTGAGCAGGAAACTGGTGTTTTTCTGAATAAACGGCAATTAAATGAAAATTTAACTGATATGCAATAGTGTGGATTCATGTCAGTAAGAGTTATTTTATTATCACCGAGACAAAAATTTAAAAAGTCTGAGAAAACATCCTCAGTCTAGAGAAACTTTTAAATTAAAACAAACTGGCAGGGGGACTTTTATTTCCTGAGTGGCAAAAAGACAGGGCAATATATCATGATATTTTTTCTCTAAAAGACTTCTTTTTTTTTACATTTTTAAAGCATTAAAAACCCACAATATTTTTTGCATTTGTTTTAAATTAGTGTGATTTATGCAAAGCATTGTCGCCACAACTTTCATAAATGTTAATTTTCTTCCCAGTGACAGAAATAATGGCAATGAATGTAAAAAGAGACAAAGAGTACGATGGATAAATATCTGCTGCCAACTTGAACCGATTATGTCTATTATTATTGAACAATAGAATATCACGGTCTTGCACTAAAATACAGATAGAGTGCTGCATACATACATTTATATATATATATTTGCACTTTTTGTGCCTGTGTGGTGTCACTTTCTTTCTGCCTTTTTAAAGAGCTTGAACAGCACATCTAAAAGTGTTAGTCTGCTGTGAATTTTTGCATAGGGGAGACCTTCCTGATGTAGTATAACCACCGTTTGTTTAGTTGACAGCTGGCAAAAAACTATCCTTGGTGACGTCAACTTGATAGTAGAGTTTGGCTGCTCCTCCATCACAACAGTTTCTGTTATCGACTGTCTTTTAACCCTTTTTATCATCGTATACATATTCATATATACATGTATAAATCATATACCTGACAATAATCCTACAAATCCCAGACTATTCATTTGTACCTTTAAGAATGAAGAGCTGATACTCATTTACTCCACTAAACATGGATTTGATCTGGATTTTTCTTCTGTTTGTTGTCTTTCTATATTAAAAATAAATTGATAAAGCTGAAGTTAATAATGTTGAAAGCAGTCTATTTGCAACATTTCTTCACATCCATCCTATTTTTTTGAAGAGTATTATATTTGTATATACTACACACACACACACACACACACACACACACGCATGTATATGTACAAGTCTGTCGTTTATTGAGAGTTACTTTAGGTTTCTTGCTGCTCTATGACAAAGTGGTTATTTGACTACAACTGCATATTTGATCCCTTGAATAACGTCGTCTCACAGGAACTTTTCTTCCACTCAAGTCGAGTTAAATTAAACTTTATTGTGACACTGATCAGGTTTGTCAGAGAGAAATTAAACGTTGCACAAAAACAAACAATAAATACGGACTATGACTCATATCAGACTTTAGGTCTTTATCCTTCATTTCAAATCAGACTGGATGGATGTGAAACTTTCCACTCGACTGCAGCAGACATTTCAGCGCTGCCGCCTCTTCCTGCTCTCCCCGCAGTGAACCAGCCCATCATGGCGGCTTTTAGAGGCCAGAAGATCTTGTAAAATTAAATCGGATTTTCTTCCTGGCTGTGGCGTTTACCACAGGGCTTTACAGGCTGATCTGGGATCTGTCACTGCTCTGTGTCACAGGCTCAGGGAGTTTTGGGGTCTGGAAACTCGGTCTTTATTGGACTCGACTTGCTTTACTCAGGCGGCCTGCCTCTGTTTAGGAACGTCTCAGAGGTACCACGCTCATTAAACCTCCATATTTCACGTCTCTTTCATGTGGACGGTCGTGCAGTTTGCTCTGAATTTGAAGAGTGTGTGTCCTCAAACCTCAGGCCTTCATCCATGTGCTTAAGTTCAGCTGTAACACTCGCTGAAGGTTACCACACACATTCAAAAGGCCACCAAAGTATTAAAATATAAGATCAAACAGATATAATGGATACTACGGACATTTGGCAGGAATGAAAATCACACAAACACATCCAGCAACATTAAAACTGTCTCTATGCCTGAGGGTAAAATGGATATATGCAAAATGAATTATCCTTCAGGATTTGTGATAAAACTCAATTATTTTATGTAAAGTCAGCTCTTTTTCTTCCTTAGTTTAAAAAAGATCCACCTAAAAGTTTTTGAAACATCTTCTTCCTCATGAAAACACAAAGCTGCTCTGCTAAAAGCTGTTTTAAACATGCAGCAAAGACCGTCTTAATCCATTTTAACTGTGACTGCGACAGGGTTTCATTTCAGTGTGTTATTAAGTCAGAGCTTTCAGACTGCCAGCTTGAGCTGCATGTTTCCCACACCAGAAATCTCGACAACAGGAAGCTCGCCTTTTTTTTAGTAAACCCCGCCTGCATCTCAGACAGAGAATGAAATTACAATTAGAGCCACATTTACCTTATTTTAGTAGGTAGTGTGTGTCCACAGCGGTAGAATATGTCTACAAAAAAATGAGAAACTTGCTCTTCCTGTCTGTGCCTCTCAAAGTTAAAGCTGTCCTTGCCTCCTCTGTAGAAAAAGTCCCCTTGTACCATCAGACTGTTTTTATCCTGCAGGTTTCTCAGGTCAGTTATTCAAGATATCAAGTCACTTGTGGGGAGGCTTGATGTGGTTCCTCTTAAAGTTTCAACAGAAGTTCATTACTGGGCTTAAATTTATGGAGAGATAGAGTCCTAGTGTCTTGAGCCAGAACTGTTACGAGTTTCAGCCACACAAGTCCAGTGTGACACCACCTGAAGTCTAATCGGTGTAATGGTGTAATTTGTGACCATGCTAGCTGGTGTAGGTAGGCGTTGTTAGCGAATGTCCCATGTTTGGATTTCAACCGTGGGACAAATCCCATGGACTTGATGGATACTATGATTAAAAAGCATTTCTGAGTGCTCCTGCCACGTTCTACATCTGTTGGAACTACTGCATTCACAGACACAGGCAGCCGTGGTTCGCCTGTAACTCCAAACCATTATCTACTATTTTTATTCCGCCTGGATTCTGTTGAATAATGCATGAAGAGCATCAACCCTTTCAGCCACAGTCAAGTTAGAGACTTCAATTTTCTCAGGAGAATCCAAGCTATCCGAACATTTACGCTGTAATGATGTAAAAAAAAATGCACTAAAAGCTGAGAAAACAAAACTTTCAAGGCAGAATCAAATCGCACAGACCTTTATCCAAATCACACTCAGATTAATGATTAATAAACACCTGATTATGGTTTTGTCAAGCCTAAGCAATTTGGGGAAGCAGTCTCTGTCATCTGTTACAAACGACCACAGTATATTACTCATGCCTTCTTTCTTTTCGTTTTGGGAACTGACAGGTAACTAAATTGTTCCTTTGTTGACTTCTGGCTACTCCTGATTAGACGCAACCATCAGGAAAATCACGAGAAGACCGATGCACCTTGTTGCACCTTACTGTACTGATCTGTTGAGCCACTTTCTGATCTTTCTTGCTCAACAAAACCTCTTTGCACTCCACTTGCTCCGCTGCTCTGTACTCTGGTGTGTACTGAGTTTAGATTAGGTTGCTGTTGTAAATAGTATCATTATTTTTATTTAGGTTTTATTTTAGGTTGATGCTTTAAATATTATAGTTATATTTTTATTTAGATTCTACTATCCTTAGATTATGTAAGTGTTGTAAATATTATTATTATTTTTACTGAAAGTCTATTTTTGCTTAATGCTGTAAATATTATCCTATTATTTTAACCAGGTTTTTATTTAGATTTACTTGCCTTAGATTACGGTAGTGTTGTAAACATCCTTAGTCTGTATTTATTTCTTTTATATTTCTTTATGGCTAATACTGGGACCTCAGTTTCATTCTTTTCTCATCTAAGTGCAGACTGGAATGACAAATAAAACTCATTTGAATCTAATTGGTCAATAGACTGAAAGGAAGTTCGAACTTTCTCAGGGAGAAAATAGAGCTCTAAAAACATCACTACTCTGCCTTTTATCAAGAAAATGTAATTACAATATTACTAATTACCAATTTATCACTGTGGATCCCACAAACAAAACACTTCATGGCTATAGTCAGCAGACTTGGATTAATTGTGGACAAAGTTACAAAATGCACTGCAAAAACTCAGATCTAAGAGAGAGTATTTGTCCAATTTCAAGACAAAAAATCTCACTAGACTTATTCTAATCCACAATTTCCTATCATGTCTGGATTAAGATCTTGTTTGAAGATATGAAAACTAAAAATAAGGCCTGAGTTGCTTGTAATAACGAGTAAAATAATATACCAATAAGACAAGACAAACTTAACTTGAGCAGATATTAAACCTTAATGTAAGCGCCTCACTGAGTCAAACTGTCCTTGTTTCATGGGCAGATATTTTCTCTTCATTACAAGCAATTCAATGCCTTATTTTTTGCCTTTTATTCCTTAAGATATTTATCTGGACTAGTTAAGTGAATGCACTTTGTCCGGCAGACCAAAGCCACTCAAATGAAGTGTACTATAGCCATTCGCCACTAGTCTCGGCTGTAGTTGGAGTCTTTGCTCCTGCAATCTGGCCTTTTGTTGCACGATGAGGCACAAATACACAACTGAGCATTGAGGAATAACATTGTTTAGCTCAAAGCTGTATTTAGGTTTAATCCTGTGAATTTGCAGATAAATTGTGAAGATTTAATGTTATGTGTAAAATGAGGCTATTACCCACGTATTTATATTGTTTCCATGAATAATGACAGCTGGTAATGAATTGTGATTTTGATTCAGTAATGGATCTGATTTGTAACGAAGGGGCAGGACTAGGTCAGCGCTTTGCTTCACTCCGTCCATTCTCAAACTGGTTGGTACTCATGTGTTAATTTATTTGATAGACAATTACAGTTGTTTGATGTACATATGTATTATGTTGCTTCAACTTTGTTGTTTGTTTTTCAAGTTTAAGATAAATAAAAGAAAGACAGAAGGAGACAACCTGTATTCACATCAGCATCTCTAAAACGAGGTGTGTCCACACAAAGTGCACGTAAACTTTTCACATTTTTCTGATCTACTTCATGTCACTTCATTATTTCTCTCATTTCACATTTAAAGCTCCTATTGGTCCATAAAAGTTACTCTATAAAACCTCCCCAGCCTGCAGCAGCATCTCAGATTTTCTTTCCATCCCTGCCTCCTTTTTTCATATTTCCATCAGAGCTGCATGTTGAGAGTGATCCTATTTGCAGGCGTCCTCTGCAGGATGATGAATACATTTCAATCTCCGCTCTCTGGCTCCGACTTCAGGGCCAGGACGTCGGTCTTATTGCATATCCAGAGAGATCCATCACATCCCAGCTTTCCTGCCTCCAGCACATGCACTCTTTAATCACTGTAACTTCATGCAAATGATGGGAAGATCTACTCTTTTAAAAGCCAAGAAGAAGACAAAAACACGTTTCTGCAGCGGTTATGAGAAAAATGACAAAAGAGCTGGAATATTCCTGCTCGGTCCAAATCCTGTTACAACGACTGAGATGAGAAATGACACCGAGATAGAGTCAATCCAACTGGGTCAATATGTTAATGCTCAGCTCGATTCTTGAGATTCGTCCAGGAAAATAAAGTTCTGTGTCCAGCTGCAGAGGAACACGACTGTGCTCGTGCATTTTATGCTCAGCTGTGCACGCATTTAAGTGATTTTCTGCAGACAAAGTGCTGGTCTTTCGTTTGTTTGACATTCATTCCTTTAACAATTACTCAGCAATTTCTCCACAGTTTCATTCCAGTCATGTCTGAGGAGAATCTAAAACAGCATTAAAACCACCATGGGCCATTTATCTCCCCACTGAAACCAAGAAGAATGAAATCATTTTGGTTTTATAGAAGCTCAGAGGACTTTCTGCGATAAGCTTTAGCCTTTGGACAGGGAGGAAAATGCAAAAAAAGTGCAAAGTCATAAGACTGGATGACGGATTTCATGAGGGTGCTGTGATTAGTCAGCGAAAGATTTCCCCCTCGTTCGTGCATCTGTGTGTGAGGAGGGTACCTGTATCTCTTGTTGTCCACAGGTACGATGTCCATAGCGATGTAATACTGCTGGTGAGGGTCCAGACCTGCGATCTTCACTCTCATCGCAGGAAACATCCTCCTGAAAGAGGAAATTAAACAGGCAGAATAAGTTGCTGAGCCTCTTCTTTCATGTCAAGAGAAATTAAACACAATGTCTTATATTAGCAGCAAACCACAACAGCACCCAAAAGTTTCATGTTAGATTACAATATCTATTATTTCAGAGGAAATGCTGTTCATTCCATTATCATAGAGCATCCAGCTGGCTGCCTTCTGCACTATATAACTTTGTCAACAGTTCTCTTTGTGCACAGCCTTATTCACAAGCCCTTCACCGGAATAAAGCCCAGTTAACCCTTTTCAGCCCTGTTTGATAAAATGGCTTTGACTTGAGGAAACAAGTGACCAACAAAAACAGTAGGACAGAATCAGTCTTTGCTGTTGAAAGTTACTTTACAGTTAACAAAACTGTGACGCTACCTTTGGAAAAAAGCATCGTTTCCAAGTTCAAACTCTGGTTTTCTGCAGCTGCTTTCAGGGGAAACTCCAGATTTAACATGAGAGCACCAAAGTCCTTATAGTTAGTAAACTGCCTATACTAACACGTTCTTTAATTTACTTTGCAAATACAGTATTGAACGTCTTTTGTCTTTTGTTTTTTTTAATGCATAATTTGGGGGCATTACAAATTAATCTTACCCTCATTTCCAGATATGGGCAGTGACTTCACAACAAATAGCATAATTTGTAGCTTAAATAGATTTTCCAGTATAGCTTTTTGGGAGTTCTGTTGTCTAAATCATACAGTGTTTCAGTAGCTTGGGTATTTTATTGATTATGTAGCGCAGTAGCGCCCTAGCAAGCTACATTTCCCCCAGCAAAGGGGGAGAGCAGAATTGCACAGCAGAGGACAGGTAAAAGGCACATGTGAAGGTTTATAGCTGACAGTGTATTTCCACATGATGGTCACAACACTGTCCTAGATGGTGTCAGTGTTCATGCTGCAGCCAAATGCAAGGACAGGCGAGCAGATGATTCACAAGGAAAACAAAAAACATGTTAAGTTAATCATCACCAGTGCAGTCTGCAGACACCAACGAACAATCTCTCAGTTGCCTAACTGTTGAGCATGAAGGAAAGAAAAGGAGCTAAATTCTTGAGGAAAAATTGGAGGAGTAGATGCGCAACCTTGTGTTATTATTGGGCAACTTATGAGTTTGTTTTGTGTTAATTTAACAGTGTAGGGACTGTTTATCAGACTGTTTACACACAGATGATTTGTTATCATTATGTCTTATGACAATATTGAACCTGATTGATTTAGGATGGTTGTTTAATGAAAGAAAAATGGAGTAGACTACCCATTTGTCCTTGAAAATATTTTAAAACAAAATATGTTTGTCTTCTTCAAAATCTGCATGGACAGGACTGCCTTCATGTTACTTTAAAATATGTTTTTTCATTAATATGCAAAAGAACATTTATAAGACATTGATGGTAAAAGGAAACAGAATGCAGTTTTGAAAATTGTTGTAATGTGATTATTTTCTCCAACTTCAATGTGCAGACATATAAAAGCACACCGCCAGTGTTTTAAACATGAACAAAGACTCACACTCTCCACATTCGTATGTTCTTACAAACACATTATCCATTCATTCACAATAAGAAATGATCTTTACTGATTAAAGTCCTTCGTCTTACATCAGTATTATCCTCAGTGTTGGAGGGCCAATCTACAAACTGCAAGTTACTCATTAATTTATATACATACTCACTTATTTGGACAAAGTAACACATTTGGCTTTTCTTGAAATCAATGTAACATATGAATTTTAGGCTAAAATGCAAACAAAAGACTTAATTAAATGAGCTGAACATGTAATTCAAGTCAATAAACACAATATTTTCAGATTTTTCTGATATATTTTACTTGCACATCTTTAATTCATTCAGATATCTCCACTGATGCATATACAGGATTTCTACGGAAATAAGACATCAATCACACCCCTAATTTCTGTTTATTTGGTAAATGTTTTGCTTTTCAATATTTTCATGGCAGATTTTGTGCTTATTTTCTTCAAGTCGATTATTACCTCCGCCAAGGAGGTTATGTTTTTGCTAGCTTATGTATGTACTCAAAAACTACTGGAAGAATTTTGCTGAATCTGTCAGAAGATGTTGGTAATGACCCAACTTAAAAATGATTAGATTTTGGTGGTGATCCAGATAACTGCCATTAGTGAACGATCATTTTTGCTCAATAACTGCCTAACTAATAATGATATCAACGTGATTCTGAGTGTTAGGTGTGGGTTTTCAGGGTCATGAATCATATTATGATGGAAACTACATCATGGAGCTATTGCCTATCGATGTAACAGAAAAATGTGAGCTACCATGGAGGTTTGCACTCTCTAAGTGCTTTCTAGGTGATATTTGGGATTCATTTGAGGGCCATATTGAGTGAAATGTAGCCCCTTGGTCTTTTTTGCCCACCCCTGATCTTGCTGGTTTTATTAGTATACTTTATTAGAATGATGTGACACATGCAGCTCATACTGCAGATTTATTACTCGAAGCAATATGAAGTTTCATTAAGTTGTTATAATTTTGTTGATCATAATCTTTGTGCCATCAGCACTGTCATTTTTTACTTTTACGATCAACTAAACAGATGAAGACATAATCATCATGGACACATTATGTGGCTTCAGGGTATTTGTCCTGTTATTAATACACATCAATAGTGTCTAAATATCCGGATTAATACCTCAAAGCAAATTGTCTTACCCTGACTGGAAGGATTTTAAAATCAGTCCTGAATATTAGCTGCATGTTTTTCTCTCTCTGCGCTGCTTCACTGCTGGTTTAAATGTCCTCGTCTTTCATTCAAACGGCCCCCAAAGGATGTAAACACAGGGATGTTTGTGCAGAGCTGAGCAGACTGGACTGCAAACACACAAATATTTCAGACGGCTCATCGCTGAAGATGCTACCATGGAAATTTACAGACAAGATATTAAGATTTGAAGATTGTGCATCACTGGCTGTTTTTGGATGCAGTTTTTCAGTTTCTGCCTTTGTTTTGCTTGCAGTTAAATCCTCTCACTTCTGATTTACTCTTTTGATTTATGATTTAACAAAATGTACCTAATAATTAAGCCAAAGTCAGTCTCCTGGCTTGTTTTACTACGTCTGAATGTGAGAATAAGCTCATTTAAACTGTTAATTTGTTGCTTTTTAAGATCAGAAATTACTTTGCATTCTAAAATCTTGAGGATTTTCTGCAAACTTTGACTTTTTGCTCCTCTAGAATCCGTCATTCAATGTAAAATTGCTAGTATTTTTATTTCATTATAAATTTATATAGCAGCCAACTCCACCCACTTTAAAACCCCAGACATGAACTCTGAGAATCAAACTTTAAAAGGGGGATTCTGTAGTGAAAGAGGGAGGGAGACGTTTTGACTTAATTCCTTGTTTTGCACTTCAAACGCAGCATTTCTTCATTTTTCATTTAAAGCTCATAAATCAGAGGCCTCTCAAATAAGAAGAGAGGGCTGCTCCCCTGTTTCCCTTCTCTTCTAGATTTATGGTTTTATTACAAGCAGGCCGTGAACTACACACACACACAGTCATGGTCCTGCCCGCCTCTGCACTCTGCCTCAGCACAAAAATGATCGCTGTGCCATTTATGAGCTGATTACCAATTTAGAGCCAATTCATAAAAAGCAGCAGAGACCAGTCTGTAACAAGGAGAGAGGAGGGAGGGGCAGGGTCCAAAAGAGGGTCAGAGAGGAGGGGGAGGATAAATAATGTCCGAGCTTGGCACCTTAATTTGCAAACAAGTAAACATTCATTTGTATAAAATAATAACATATTTTTCAGACATGGCCCTAGAACTTCAATATCTATCACTGTTTATTGTCAGTGAAATGCTTTTACAAGAGCAGGCATCATATTTTAGAGTTAAGATCTATAAAAAAGGACTGGGCCGCTGCTTTGCTGAGGGGACAGGATGTTTGGCTGTGCTAAATTCCTTGTTAATTAATAAAGTAAAAAAATATACAGGATACCAGAGGGCTATAGTAACAGGGAACAATTTTAACCCCCTCAAGGAGTAAGGTAGAGCATGCATGTATGTGTATATATGTATGTATGTATATATGTTTGCGTATATGTATGTGTGTATGTGGATATACATGTATGCATATGTATAGAATTGCATATTTTTGTGTGTATGTATATACATTTATGTACAGTCAATTTGATAACTTTGATAGAAGTACCTTTGATTTTTTTCATTAAATGATTGAGTCCTGTTTTTTCTCCAGACATAGATAAAATGAGTATAAAAAAACAAATTACATGTTTATATCTATAAAGATTGGGAAGCTAAATAATTGGTTATTGATGGAGAAGAGGTGGGATTAGATAAGTTCTGACTTCTTCCCACTCCTTTTCAAACATGTTACATTTATCCAAGTGCTGAATCCCTTTCTTTCTGTCTGTACTTTTATTTTGCCTTATGTTATATGTTTGAAATAAACTTATCAATTAATCAAGCAATGACACAAAGTCTGCACTTGCTCAGTACAGCTCTCTCTCTCTCTCTCTTCTGATTAAAAAATGACTAATAAGATCAACTTTATCCACAGATTATTTGTTACAAATTAGTGTAAAGAAAACAACAGTTTGATTTATCCAAATTTTATCAAGGCAACCTGATTGGGGGAAACCAATCAGGTCGTGCATGTGTTGCAAAAGCTTGGCACAAATGAAATATAATAGCAATGCTATGTTGTTTCATTTTTTAGGATTAGATTTTTGTGTATCTATGTAATAATGGAGTAAAGAGGGATGAGATTTATTTTTAGTTTGTCCGTTTATAAAACTTTCCGTCATATTGCTGGTGCAGTTTCACTGAGGATTCTGGGTTGGTTGTTGGTTGGTTGGGTGGTTGATTGTCGAGGCATAAATAGGTTAAAATAAAAAACACAGCGTGTTCTAACTTCGTCGCTAAGCTTTAACTATTATAACAAGATGACGCCTTAAATCTGAAGCAGACCTATCGCTCCATCGTGTGTTTTTATGTGAGCGGGGAAATGTCAGAGCGCACTGGTCTTTCCTGCACGATCCCAAGGTCAACCTCTCTTCTCTCCGGATTTGTAGCGCTGACTCGAGAGACCGAGATGAAAAAAAGAACAAGTTTCAGAGTGAGATTAATTAAATCCATCCTTCTTTATCCTCAGCCTGTGGATGTAACCTGCCGCGTATGAAGGCCTGAGCACGACAGAGCGGCCTGCATGTGCAACACATTAACACCCTCCAAACACAGCACAGAGAAGTGTGTGTGTGTAACAGAGAGAAAGAGGGAGAGATGGTGTGAGGGATTCCTTTACACGACACGTTAGGCTGAGTTTGTGTGCGTAAAAGTTCACAAACGGCCTTTTGGGCACACCAAACATCGACTGGTTGTCACAAAGAATCAAAGAATTGATTCCATGGCAACAATATAAAGTCGTAGACAATGCTGGGGAAAAACGTTTTTAAATATCAACATTACATCACACAAACGGCCTTTTACGCACAGATGTCAAACCGTCTATTTCTGCCACGAGCTCCTCGCAGAAAAGCACCGCACGTTTTCTTTGGAATCACGTGACAACTCTGCTCTAGATGTGTCTTGAGACGTGGTGGTAGATATTAGAAACGCCTAAGGCTAATGTTAGGACTGCTTTTTGCGCGTAAAAGTTCACAAAGGGCCTTTTACGCACAGTCTGCTGCATTGTAAACTCTCAACAGAGCAGCTGGTTTTGGTCTTTCAGGCCCAGTCTTTGTGAATGTGTGTGCAGGGCCTGTATTGGTAATTTGGAGGCCCCAGGATTATACATATGAGTCCCCTATTCACAGCTAGCTAAAGATAAGCATAACAAAGAAACATAATATCAATGTTGTTTTGTTTTTTTTTGTTATATGTGCTTGTTAGTTTTTGTTGTTTCTCCAAGGATTTACCAAGTCTAAAATATAAGACTCTTAAACCAGACGTGCTTGCTGGTATATTTTTAGAAGTCAATATATTTTTATTATTCACTGATATTTGCTCCAACACCTGTTCTTTGCCACATTTTTTATGTAATGCATGCCATTTAACCTCACAAAGACTCATTAAAAAAGTCTTTTCACAAAGGTTAATTAATTAAATCATGACTTAAATGTGTGCAGGGATCTACCAAACTAGAATTAGTTTGATATGAGGACTTTTGAGGCCTGTTTTGGGGGCTAGACTGTATTTTGGGGTCAGGAGACCTCCTGAGAGAGAGAGATTTATAGAAAGGAAATCTATGCCTATGCCATTTTATTCGCTTTTGGCACCTTGTATTCAATCTAAATTCACATCTTAATCACCGAACATATTTTTTCTGATGTGTGCCTCATATTTGATTTTCATCAGCATCCAAAGATGGTTTCCAGAAAGCCTGCAGCCTGAAAACAGATTCATTATAAGTGAGCAGCTCATATGAGGTGAACAGGTGTGTCTGAATTACTCTCAATGATGAAGATGTGATTTTTTTAACATACGCTGCCTTTATTACACTGATGGGAAATGGAAATCCCTTCATCCCGACCAGTTTCACCCACTTGTCCAACATTACCAACTTGTTTGTGCAATTTAGACAAAGTGGATAAGATTGATTTTTGATTTTTTGTCTGTAATCCTTTATTGATTATTTATCAATTCTCTTTAAATCTGCTTTACCTCAGCTGCTCATCATTACTGTTTATTTATCTATTGCATAGCACTTTGCTGACTGAATGCACTTTATGGAGCATTGTCTGATTCTTTAGCCTTAGGCATTTTGTGGTTTAAGTGCCTTCCTTTTTCACTTGTGCTCAGGATTTTTCCTGATTTTCTCAATGCCTGTGTGTTTCATGTTTTATTATGTACTGATGCGCTGATGCCTGCTGCAAAACAAATTTCCTATGGGATAGTAACAAAGTTGAAGTTGAATGTCAGGAGAAAATACTTAAAATCAGGTATTTTTTAGTAACAGAATCATTTTCTGCTTCAATTAATGCAGCATATTCATATTATCAGACTCTGTTTTGCTTGAAGTTGTTCTATAAAAATTCCTGAACACTGTCGCAGCTGCACAAACAAATTAGCGATATGTGGAAAAGTGGGTGATATTGGGAAGAGGCAAGGGTCCAATCATATATTTGCATTTGTTTGTGTCATTACTCAAACAAGACAAGAGAGTTTGTTCAACATGCTTTATGTTTTATGGCAATTTATCCTGGCAAAAGTATGGCATATCTCCATGAGACACATTTGGTCTGTTTTTGGCTTCCTTGATTGATGGTCTTTCATATTATTCAAAAACATGAACTGAAATTATTCTTATTTTACAAGCGGGCCTTCTTCTACTGATTGTTTATGATGCTAATGAAGGCTGAGTGCTGAAACATGTTCTTCATGAGCTGTAATTTGACGCGGCCCCGACTTCATTAAAGGACATTTCTGAGTGCTGACTGTGACAGTTTTCTTATTGCAAAGGTTCAAATATGTTGAGACAGTGTTTGCCTCTTCTGGTTAAAGTTATGACAGAAGCAAAAACTGCTGAAATAACACCTGCCAGAGTGAACCAAAGCTGTTGGCCTCCTGCAGCAGCACAAGGCCGCTCATCATATACCTTAATTCGCCCAACAGAAATATCTGGGCCCCTGAAAGGCCCGAGAATCGGCCCTGATGGGATTTAAGGATGGCTATGCACACGACCATCGAAAAGTTACCTAAAAGTTACTCATAGTTGCTAGGTTCTTGTGAGTTTTTATTACCTAACATGGCCACATGAGGTGCTGAAGTGCCAGTGAGCATTTCTGTGAATGCACTGATTATGATTGTCTCTGACATACGTCTGTCTTTTATTTGGTTGTACTTGTACAGCGTTTGGTTGACTGGAATGAGGGAAGAGTCTGATTCTGATCCATAAAACTGTCCAAAAACATTCAGAAAGCAAAAACCAAAAGGCCCATACTGTTCCCAAAAGAGAGGGTTTACAAGTTGAAATAGACAATTAAAAAAATCTTGCTTTTCTAAAACATTATATTCAATTTAAGAAGGCTCCTGTCTTTGCTGACTCTTTGTGGGCCCCTCTATAACTCTAGGCCCCAGAAAGTGTCATCCTTTTCCCCCCTGGGACGGGCGACCTTTGCGTGATTCTCAAACCGCCTAAAGTTGTGTGAGTGTGTATTCAGCCTACCTGCCCGCCTTGGTGATGATCATCTCCGTCCCGATGTCATGGAAACGCTTCCACAAGTCTGCACACTGCAGCTCCACCTGGATCTCCTCCATGGAGGCCGGGGGCGACGGCTCGCAGGGGCCCGGGGCCAGCTCGTCAGCGGAGCCGAAGGAGCACGACGTCCTCTCGGCCAGACCCTCTCCGTCTGAGCCGGGACTCGCCTCCGAGTCTGAGGAGGGAGTGAGGGACAGGATGAGAGGGCAGCTCTGAAACAGCAGGATTAATACAGTCTTTCTGCTTTTTAAAGAGGAAACTTGGCTCGGCGCTCCTCTCCACTGACTCCTGATCACCTGCCGCCTGCAGCCCAGTCTGGCTGCCTGACTCGACTATAGTCATGGAGTCCTGGGCGGATGTCAAAAGCAGAATAAATGCTGCGTAAAGCTTTGAACTGAGCTGCAGAAAATATTAAATTTTAAATTGGGCCACACTCTGAAGAACTCTGAAGGGAGACGTTCAGAAAATGAAGTTTCCCCTCAGTCCTCCTGGACCGAGTTTAACAGACTGACCATCAACACCATCATGGAGTCAGAGCAGATAAAAATGTTTCCTGCATCCTGAACCTCGTCCAGACCTACAGCGGAGATCTCCACCAGACTCAGACTCGCACACAGCCAGACTGTCCAGGATTTAACCATCAGGCAATGTTTGAAATGACCACCTGCTTCAAGGGGTCATTTTCAAGGGATTCCTGAGGCATTAGCTTGAGTATTAGCCACAGGGACAGAGATCAGTTCTGCATCTGTACAGAAAGAGCTGGAAGGGAGAGCTATATACTGCTGCACATAGGGCCACCATCTCATAATTTAAGAGTATAAGCCACAAAAAAGTGTTAAGGGATTGCAGGCTGTCAAATACAATGATAACAACTCTGGTGATGGTGGCAGAGAAGAGAACATTTGACAAACTGCTGGACATTTTGGACGATGCCAAAAGACCGCTCCTTTATAAGCTCAGGACCAACGGACTGAAAAACTCTTTTGTCCTTCAGGCCATCAGACTTTACAACTCCTCACTCGAGGGGAGGAGGAGTGACAGGAAGACTGAGGACGGGAAGGAGCAGTAGTCAGCCTGTAGACATATTTTTATTTTTATTTATATTTATTTTTATTTATATTTGCAAATTGTTTTTTTTTTTTACTTTTTTACTTTTCTGACACCTGCATGCTTTTTTTAACCCTGTGTGCTTGCTGCTGGAATCCTAATTTCCCAAGATAATTTCCAAGGGATTAATAAAATTCTACCTAATCTAATCGAACAATTTTCTTCTCCAACTCTGAGCCTCTTTGTTTGGACACTTCTTCAGTAAATAACACAGCCAACGTGAACAGCTGATGATAATGCTGATCAATAAAGGTGTACTGTAGCCCTGTACTGCTGAAATTTTCAGGAGATGCTGCTAATGGCCCAACTTAAAAATGATACAATTTTGTTGGTGCTCTGGATATCAGTCATTAGTGATCATTTTCATGCAGTATATGTCACACTAATAATGATATCAACATCCATTCCAAGGTTTTCAGGATCAAGGAATCAGATTATGAGGGTCACTTCATCATGTGACCACTGCTTACAGGTGTAACAGCTTTGTGAGCTACTTTGGAAGGTTGCGCTCTCCGAGTGCTTTCTACACTGCAAAAACTCAGATCTAGGCAAGTGTGATTGTCTGTTTTCAAGTCAAAAATATCCAAAACACTTATTCTAATCCACATTCACTTCAGTCGAGATAAATATCTTCTTTAAGGAATGAAAGGCAAAAAAAAGCCATTTAATTGTTTGTAATGAATAGAAAATACCTGCCAGTGAAACAAGGAAAGTTTGACTCAGTGAGGCTCTTAAATTCAGGTTTAACATCTGCTTAAGTTAAGTTTATCTTGTCTTATCAGCATATTATTATACTTATTATTACAAGCAAATCAGGCCTTATTTTTAGTTTTTATATCCTCAAACAAGATCTTAATCCGGACATGTAAGGAAATTGTGGATTAGAATAAGTCGATTTTTTGTGTCTTGAAATTGGACAAATACACCAACCGAGATCTGAGTTTTTTCAGTGCAATGGCCCGGAGGAAACAGATGCCCAAATAAAGACGCCTGTCCCAGCTGACACTGTGTGAGAGGCTTGGTGCACCCTGGACCAGTCATCATCTGCTTTAAATACTACCTCCATATTTATTCATCCCCTGTAATACAGTTATCGGTGAGTTTCAGTCACCGTGTGCACTATAAGTATTCTGTAAATATTTGATCATCCTGTGCAATACATTTCTATATTTTTTTTTTCATATTCTTAATATTAATCCTTTTTTCTTATCTTGTATTTGTATATTGAGATTTTCAACTGCACTGTCCTGTAGATTTTATCTTGTATATATTTAGTACTTATACTTTCTTTGAAAAAATAGTTATACTTTCTCATAACTATGTTATACTTCTGTTTTTTACTTAACGATCTGTTTGCACTTGAAAAGGAGAAGCTCTCCAATGCTGTGTTCACTTTGTGTAATGACAATGAAGGGCAATCTATTCTATACTATTCTATTCATCAGCTAATCACATGGCTGTGATATAGAGATAGATAACCATTCACACTCACCGAAGGGCAAATTTAGATTCACCAATTAACTTTGAATGTTTCTGGTCTGTGGGAGGAAACTAGAGTACCAGGAGAAATCCAGGCATATGAAGGGAAAACATGCAAACTCCACACAGAAAAGACCCTGGTAAACACGAGGAATCGAACCAGCAACCTCTTTTCTGTGAGGCATGAGCACTCTGATCTGATACCAGTGAAACTGTTAAAGTCTCATCAGGTTCAGACTTCTGTCCTCCAGATTAAACTCACACTGGATCCTCTCAGTCTTTTCTTTCCTCAAAAATAAAGTTTATTGCTAAATATCCGTCATCCACCACCACCACCCAAAAACGAATCTAATAATGTATTATTTATCGAGCTCCCTGACACCACGAGGGTGCACTTGGCAGACTGACTGGCACACAAATATGGTTATGCAAATTCAGAGCTGCTGAGAGACTGGACTGAGTCCTGAGCCAAACCGCTGCAGCAGAGGAGGCGAGCCAAGGAGGCTGGAAACAGGAGAGGAGAGAGAGGAGAGGAGGGATGGAGATAGAGGAGCAGAGGAGGAGGAGGAGGAGGAGGAGGAGGAGGGTCGAGCACAGACACAGAGTTTCCATCGACATCTTGGGAGATCTGCTTCGAGTCCCTGAAGCCGATGAGACTGTCACACATGATCATCGTCCTGCTCTCTTACTTTAACTCCTCACATACGGAGGGCCGTGACTTTGCTTTGGATTAAAAAATAAGTATCCTCCAAATCAGGGACGGGCAACTTTTGTCACTACGGGGGCAACATTAACTGTATTTCAGCAGCAGAGAGGGGCAGATTTGTGCAAACCTGACTGTAGTAGAAGGTAATAAAGGGGGTAGGATTAAATTACATGTTTGAAATAAAGCATTCAGTTCAATTGTTGGACAATTTCCACCATCACAGTTTAATTTCTATGAGATTAACAATATAAACTTTAAAATCAGAATCAGAATCAGAATTGGTGTTTATTGCCAAGTACATTTGCACATACAAGGAATTTGACTTGGTAAATTGGTGCAAATCCAATCAACTTATAATTACAACAAGAATAAAAATAAGGGTCAGGAGGAATACAAAAGAGTCTTAAGATCTATTATAACAACATTTGTGTATCTTAATGCACGATTTAATGAGTTAAACAGAAACAAAAGTCATTTCAACAACATTTATAGATCCAAAAACACCAAATTTGCCAATTCATGAAGCAGTTTTACGCCAGGGTCGATTTTTGGATCAGTCCGTTAATGGGGCCTTACTCCTAAAAAATATATAACTCAGAATGTTTTCAAAATATTAGTTGTACCGCTTAATCACTCATTTTTCAAAAATATGAATCTATTTCTTTTATTTTGTAATTTTTATTTGTGGTGATTTTCATCATTTGCAATTAGAGAAAATTGTAGTGAATGAGGTTTTAAAAATAAAAAAAGGGCTGAGCTGATTTTGCAAAAGTAATTAATACAGATATTATTGTGAAGGTTTTATTGACTCATTATTTTCAACTATTCAGCATGATAGAATCTTTTACTCACTGTTGAAACATAATGTTTATGGGCCAAACTAACACATATTTGAATGCAGGATCTTGAATATGTGAATGTGCATCTCTAAATAGTGTGTTATTATGATTATTAGTATGACATTTTAATTATGATTATTACTATAATTTTCTGATTTGGATTTTCTGCTCTTTATTACAAAAGAAGATTCTTTTTGAACCCTGAGGTGGATTTATTAATTTTAGGGGTTAATCATTTGTTTTTTGTTAAAAATTACACAAAACTGGAATTATTTTTTTTTTATTATTTTTTTATAGATAAACATTACAGGGGCTTCAGTTCCCCTGACATGATTTTTAATCACCTGTTTTAAACTCTTCTTATTTTCAGATTTGTGTGTAAAGCATTGCTTTACACACAATGACAGCAGTTAGAGATGTGAGAAAATATTGACATATTCCAATATTTTGCAGAGCAAAAATGTGCTGATATTTTTAGCACAATCTAGACATTTTATTTCTTAATAATTCACAGCAATGCTTTTGTTAAGTTTTGAATAAAAATGACTGATGCAGTAAAATACTATCTGAATCTACAACCAGATTGAAACTGATGAGTCAGCTTAGTTTTGATTTGGTTGTTTGCAAAACGTCTCTCAGAATTTTTTTTTAAGTGTTTAAGTTCTGACCTTCGTCTAACTGCATCACAATGTGTGTGTGTGTAAATGTTCACATGCAGAGTGAGTGAGCAGCGCTTGTTTGCATAAAAGAAACTTTAATGTTCATTATTATTGGGCCACTGTAACCACCACGAGGGGGTCTTCAACCTGCTGGCTGCAGCCACCCCTCCATTAAGATTTGGACGATCAGGCAGCCTCAGACCTCAGACATGGGCGTCAGGCCTGTTCACATTACTTTCTAAAATGTGGCAGGTATATGACTGTGGTCCACACCTGATTCTGATTCACATCACTTTGACCTGCAGTGTGAACACGGTGTGTTACACTAACTATTGTCCCTGTTTATTGCAGATTTCATTTATTTTTTGGGATTAACTTCCATGAATTATGAAATATTTCCACATTCATGTGCAAACATGCAGCTCATTGTGTCTAAAAGGATAACTTCAGACTTAATTATATTCTCTGTGTTTATTTTGTCCTGATCTGCCTTCAGGGTGCAGGAAACTTTGTGGTTTGGTTTTCCCTCCTCAGACTGAGCCAGACTCCTCAAAGTGGGCAGCCTGGGGTCCAGATCCACCATGAATCTCATACCTCTCTCTCACCTGATTTCTTTCCCTGCCTACTGTCCCACCTCATAAGACTAAAAAAAATAATTAATTTATGTAAAAAAAAAAAAAAGGGTTAGAGCTTCATGTCAGTTCATTTTGCATATAGTATTAAATACAACTAATTAAGGCACCCGAATTCTGGCTGTATCTTTTACATTTCTACATGTACAAGACAGCTGTTAACACCAACTGAAGATAAACTAGATATAATTCTGTATATCTCTCCTCTAGTTAATATATTAAACATGAAAATATACGTGATTATCTTTATGTATGTGAAATTATACATACTGATGTTGATGGAAATATTTTGTTTGCAATGTCCAAGCAAGAAATTAGTGTGCATGGACACAGTGAACAATTGTTTGGAAAAGGTGTGGGAATTAATATGTTTTGTTTTTTTTTAACTTCCTCCCACTCCTTTTTGAATATGTTGTCTTGTTTTGTTTGTTTTTTCTTCTGTCTTTAACAGTGATTGTATTTTAACTCCATATTCGAATGATAAGAAGAAATAAACAAATCATAATTATACTTAGGGTTTTCCTTTAAATATTATCTGAGTTTGTCAGTAGTTTGATTAATAGTATTGCTTTCTCCTTTACACTATGTAAATTTTTTCCATCTTTGTTGCTCCTGAATCATCCAGACAAATTCCTTTTCCCAAATTACTTTCCCAGTCTTCCTAATACTGCCTTTCTCATTGTGTGTCAGTTTTGTAGAATTTGTTCAACAAAATTTGTTCCAGAAATATGTTTTTCTTGTTCTCATTACATTATCTAAATAAACGCTGCAGTGACACGCAAGATTTAGTAAATTAGTGATGCTCCAACTGCTTTGCTCAAACTAACTACCAGAAAGATCCAGTCTTTGTTGTTTTTGTTTGTTTCAGTTCATTTATTTTTTTTACTTGTTATGTTTGGCTGCTCATGAGCAGGTTAACTGAAAAAGTTATGAAAAGATTTAGAGGGATTTTCAGGCAATGTTGATCATGTGACAAGGAAGAAGTTCTTAGATTTGGTGGTGGTTTGAATCCAGATGTGGATCCAGGATTATTTTGAAGTATTTGTTAACAGAGCAGTTTTCTACATTTTTGACAATAACTCGCTCCACAATGTTAAAAATGCTGCGGTGGAGGTTTGTGCACTCAGAGCACTTTGAGTCAATATTATTATTGCCTTTATTTCTTATTGTGTTCATCTCTCTCCATGATTGATCATTTTAAGACCTTTCATGTAGTTAAAGACAAATCTAAAACAAAGCCACAAGCTTAAACTGTTTAAATGGGTAGGAGACTCTGCTTTGGTACAAACAAGAGTCCAGACTACACAAAGATTTTTAGCCTCCTGGTTTCCAAACTAAAATCTGACACACATGACCCAGTGCAGATCTAAACCAGGAAGTGAGCGTGTGATACCGCTGGTTCAGAGGAAACACACACATCCAGGAAGCAAATGGTTAAACTAAGACAGATCTTTTCTGCAGAAACACCTCAGAGATGCAGATAAAGGACACACAGGCCAATTGTAGCATAACAGCTCCGACTGGAAGACCTTTTGTGAGGGTGAGGAGGCTGTTTTTCTGCCACTAATCAACCTCCATTTTACTTTCAGGCAGAGGGGTCAATTTTCCTGAGGGCTAGAGGGGCCTCAAATTCAGATATTATAGTAGATGAGCATCACTCAAGGGTCTTAAATAACTTCACACCCTTAAGACTTTTTGAATATATTGCACAGTGTTTAATAGGCAGATATGATGGTAATGATTGGACAAGTGGGCAGGATTTTTTAGGAGTTAAATTACTCCTTTAGTTATTTAGCGTTTTGTTTAATCATTTCGCTTTTGTAACTTGTTCCCAATTAATTTATGCAGCTGATACTGTGGATCTCTCTTCCAGATACAAAATATTGAAGGTAAATTCCTGCACACTGTCTACACATTTTAATCATTCTTAGATTGGCATCTTATTTTTTAAATTTAAGATGTGCACCTCAGTTTTGGAAGATCTGAGCATTTTTCAAGAAAATCCATGGACTTACACCGTCACAACCTAACTTTGTGTCAACCTGCTGACAGACAGAGAGACTGTGGAGGACAGACTCAAGCAGTCTGACCAATCACAACACAACACTGATTGATTGATTGATTGATTGCAAGGGTACGTAGCACCGTCAGCCATGTCCCCAATTATCCAAAACCAGAAATCCTTCATCAAATAAAAATGAGACAGAACTTCTAAATAGCTGCAGTATTAACTATTCAGGTGGCACGGCAGGTAGTGCACGTGCCTCACTGCTGGTTCGATCCCTGTTTTAGTCAGGGTCTTTCTAAGTGGAGTTTGCATGTTCTCCCCGTGCACGTGTGGGTTCTCTCTGGGCACTCCAGCTTCCCACCACAGACCAAAAACCTGCTCATTAGGTTAACTAATGACTCCAAATTGCCCTTAGATGACTGTTAGTGTGAATGGTTTTCTGTCTCTCTATGTGGCCCTGCAATTGGCTGGTGACCGGTTCAGGTTGTACCCCACCTCTTGCTCCAGCCTCCTGCAACCCGAAAGGAATAAGCAGTTTCGATAATAGATTCAGACCAAAGCTGTGTTTTGTACTAGGCTGTAAAGCCGTTTCTTTCAGCGGTAATAATCGTAAGTGAAATAAAAATATGCTAATCACACAATAAACATTCATATTATTCAATTAATTTCAAAATTCAGCCCCTACTATGCATGTCTTGACAGAAAGGCCCTTGTGCTATTGAAGTTGATAATCATTTTTTACTTTTTATTGGTAATGCTGCTTGACTAAATGTTAATGCTGTGTTTGTGCTTACAGATTCTCAAATTTAATTTACCATGAAAATTAAAGTTTCACGAGCAGAGCAGCTACCATCACAGAAATGGAAATAAATATACATTTTTGGAATTTAAATCGGATGTTTTGCTGATAAATCACACTTGATAAATGCAAAAATAGCAAACATAATGTGCATCATATTTTAAAACCGACTAATTTTCCTTAATGTTGACCTGCATGGGGTCAAAGTTCACATTGATTCTGACACAGAAAAATAAATAGTTGAAGATGCATGTAAGTATAATGTTCTCATATAATGTCTGTGTTAAAGTTTATTGTTATGAACAATTAATTAATAAAAAAATAAAAAAGTAAACATTCAGTGTCGTGTGTAGCCTATCAAATGCGTTATATTTATTATTTTACCTTAAATTATAACATTTTTATTACTGAAGAATATTAAATCAAGCAAGTAGCCCTCCATAATACTTATCATCTTAAGAGTAGCTCTCAGGCCTAAAAAGGTTGGTGACCCCTGCACTAAAGAAACACAATCAGAGCCCCGGAGTGGATAAACACTGAACACAGTGAGACTTTAACTCTATGAGCCTGGTGGACAAAGTTTATAACTTGTATAAACTCTTCTTGGTGCTTTAGCATTTGCAGTATATGCCTCCTCTGAATTTTCTGTGCAATAACAGTTAATTACAAATTATCACGCTGTTGAAAATGTAATGTGTGACAGATTTTTTTTAATGAAAAGCATCTCTGAAATATGATTTTAAATTAACCCTTCATACTTGCAAGTGTATCATCCAAAACAGAACTGCAGACTGTAATGAGTGGATCACATTTTTCATAAAATTCCAGGTCCTTTAACGTTTGGGCTGCTGTGGTGGTGGGTGGGCTGAGTGTGGGGTATGTCTTCACTTTCTTCTTTGCGTTAGAGAAGCATGACAAATTCTGTTGTATAATGTGTAAAAGTCAATAAAGTTTGTCTAATTATAATGAAGTTAATGTGTTAAATTAAGATAGCCATGGATAAAGCATCTTGTCAAGGATGAAATCGCCAAATATTCAGAGAAAGAACCTGTTCTCACTTTGATGCAGGCTTAGGAGGAAAAGGAAACTGTAAAAGCTCAAATCCAGCTCATGAGCATTTCTTATTGGCCTACAGGTAAATAAGAAAAAGGTTAGTCTGCAAACGAAGGAGGATATTAAATTAATTACATTAGTATTATTTTTAGTGGCAAGATTGTGCAATCTTTAAAAATTAAAATTTTGTTCAAACCTGGGTGTTTCGGGTGTTGCGTTCTGTGCGTAATATGTGCGCGTAAAAGTGCCACATTAAAAAGCAACCATTCAATTGTGACAATTTTTACTTCAATAAAGTCTTATCAATTATTTTTTAGTAATGTCTAAAGATCTGTATTCATATAAACCTTTTGGGGTGAGTTGAGGTGTTGGCTTTGAGTGCGTCCTGTGCGTAATATCCGTGCGTAAAAGCGCTACCTTGTAAATCACTTGTTTTTGGCTCAGTGGCTTTAAATATTAAGTTATACTGGGTGTAGTTCATCTCGTTAATTATTGCATTAAAGGGGTTAATATCATGGATGTGGTTGTTGGACTTTTGTGAGGTCTAACTAGCTGAACCGTTCCGCTCTTACAGGCAGACCGTTAAATGTGAGCCTGGTTCAGATCCTGTGCCCCTCTCACTCCAGCCCGCGTCTCTCCCAGACTAATAAACGTGTTATACGACCAGCCGGCCTCCAGGCCCCTCCTGCAGCTCAGTAAAAAAAAATAACTCCGTTAAGGATTCCTTCAGACCACATAATCTGACCACAGAGACTCGCTGTTCGAAGGCTGCAGGGACCCGAGCAGGACCCGCTGAACCTGCAGGAACCCGGGGGCTAATGAGCGGCACCGGAGGGAGAGGGGGACCGAGAACTGGGGCTTTCATTCAGAAACAAATCCTGGAAGTCTCCGGGACAAAAACTCCAGGGGGAGATAAACTAAGGCAGGGAAATATATCAAGTTTTTATTTATTTATTTATTTATTGGTAAATTTTCAGGCAAATTATTGCGTTAGAACAGTTGGCCTGTTGATTCAGAAAAATACACACCAGACCTAATGCGCTGCGAAATATTGTTTACAGTAAAAACCGCGGACAGAAATGTGCTTATTCACCACGAGATCATCCGCTTTAAATGTCTGGTCTAATAGGGATTATCATTTGATTTGTTTAATTTCATTTCAGGGTTATTTATGCTACAAGTAACATTAACAGTAACAAAATTAAAGTCCCTGACACCCAAATATTGGGAAATATATCGTTTTAATCTATCAATACTGCAGAAATATCCCTACAGACTGTCTAAAGGCCACAAATACGTGAGCAAAATTAAAATACATGGAACTGACGCGGTGCCCTTCACCCTTTTTCAAAATGTTGCCGCCATATTTGTGCAGTGTAAACAGCTCTCTCTGTATCTTTGTTTACTTAAAAAAAAAAAAAATGGCCTATCATTAGACTTCAGTGCTTTTGCTTCATCATAAAAACGATGAAAGGTTTATTATTTTGAAACACGCGTATTAATAGGTATTAAAAATGACCACCCTAATATATGTAAATGTTCTCGATGTATTTTTGTCAGATTTTGACGGTGTGATGAGGCCATTATGTCAGTTTGGATTTGGTGTCTAGGACTTCTTCTTTTTGTCACGTTAATTGTTTTAATTAGAATAGTATCAAACTTTATTATTCTGTCGACAGCAATTTGATTTTTTTTCCAGACGTGATATCAAGACAGTTAAAAAGAAAACTCAAATAAGATTTGTGGCCCTTTCAGCCTTGCTCTGTGACAATGAAGCCTGTTTTTGCCTGAAGAAGCGGAGCTGATTAGAAAATGTCTCAAAGTTGTTAAACTGAGTCTGGAACAAACTCTGCGCTAAAACCAAAATAACAACCAACTGTGAACCATCACTCACTCTGTAAACAACGTTGAGCTCAATTGCCCCTTTAACTCAACTACAGCCGCTTCCACACTTTAACATCTGAGAAAACCCCAGACTAAGAGTCTAAATATCCTCTTTTCACTCATCCCTTTATGAACTAGAGGAGCCGCGCGTAAAGACGCAGCGCCCTGGAGGTCAGGCTGCAGCCGCGTGAGGTTGAGCAACACGCTTGGGTCAGCCTCATCTCTGTTTGTCTCTGCCTTCAAACAGACTGAAAATGCTGATAATAACACTTTAAAATACAAAATACAAGCTCAGGGTCTTACAGACACCGTCTGAACTGAATGACCTTAAACTGTCAGACCAAACACACTTTTAGCTTCATGGCTCAGGTCTGCGGTGTGATCGATTGTTTGTCTCAGCTCAGAGCGACATCCGAGGGTAAGAGTCCGCTCAGGTTAAAAAAAAGAAAGAAGCAGCAGGTTTATTTCTCCATATTACCATCAGGTCACCTGTATGTACGGACACGTTATTAATGTGTGGGCCAAATCTTTGCAGTGAGTTCATTTAAAAATGTCAATACAACCAAGAAGACCGCCAACAGCATCCATGCAGCTGCCAGTATGTTTATTTTATTAAAAACATTTCTGGGGAAATCAGTTGCGAAAGTACAAACAAAAATAATAATAAAATCACAAATAAATATTTAAATCATTTTGCTGCAAGTTATTTCAATCAGACAGAAGATGTTTGGCTTTTACTCAGTTTAATAATGAATGAATAATTTTCAAAACTACCAATCTTTTACTTTTTATTTAGTACACACAATTTTTTTTATAAATGATCCATTTACATGAAATGACCAGCTTTTCAAAATTAATCTGTATATGTTCACACTAAATATAGTTAGCAGAGCTGCTGCGTAAAATAAATCCACCCGTTCCTTGCACATATGTTAAAAAAAAAACATATTTTTGCAGATTATGACGATTATTTTCATCAGTCCTTGATTCTTCTCTTTGGTCACATTTCTTCGTCTGACTCTTTATGAAAGACATCTTAGAGTATTTTCTGTATGTATGGTCATTATAGCTTTCTTACACACGCCTGGGGTGTTTTACTGCGGTGTGTCTCTTGTGTTTGTGTCCAGTTTGTTTTTATATTTTAAAGAGATGGTTATAAGTATTTAATAATATTTAAATATAGTTTTAAAACAGAACATTTTGCACTATGTTCATAATTTTCATTTTTCAATTAAAACTTCTCTGCGCTCTCTCGGAACTGGACTTTAATCATTTAAATTCAACTGTACGCATGTGCAGAAGGCCTCTCTCTCAACAGCATTAAAGTCATTCAGTTAAAGATCATGTGGAGGCTTAGCTCATTCATCTGGACTCAGCAGAAGCTCCCTGCAGGCCTGCAGCTCATTTAGAAAGAAACAGACACATCTTTCACGCTTTGCACGCTTGTGTGAGCGTCAGGCAGGGACCTACATCAGAAATGTTTTCATGTTGTCTTCTCATAGAGGTCTCAAAGCTGGAGTTTACAAATGTATTGCGGTGTGCACAACCAGGAGGAGAAGGCCTCACTTGGAAGTTTATTTAAGTGCGCATGCCAGAGGTCATATCTCAGCAGTTTAAAATACTGAAGATGTGCAGTGTGAGGTATGAACGTTTGCTTTATTAGGTTTATTTTATTTGTTTAACAAGGAGGAGCTTAAAAGGGGCCTCCGTGCAAACTGAGAAAACAGCAGCGTCCAGACTCATCTTTACACTTCTGCTCACGCGCTGCAGGCAGGGGTCTACGTCATTTCTATCAGTCACTGCTTTACTACTGAGACTAATAACCTGGAATTTATAAATATGATATCCTACGGACTTAAAACCACAATAGTGACGATTAGGCCTCATTTGAAATTACGCGCAATTACGCGGAGTCATGTCTCAGCTGCGTAAAATGAAATGTCAAATATAAGAGGCACGATACAGAAGGCAGCGCAGTGAGTCTGATCAGTTTTGTCGTGTAATGTGCAGAAGCTTAGAACAGGCCGATAGTCTAACCAGAGAAAAGCGGCGTCCGAACGGAATCAACTTTGCGCACAGGTTCATTTTGGGTAATATTTCTTTTAATTGTACTTTTATACCAAAAAATTCCACTAGTTTGACGTGTCTGAAGTCGTAAAACATTTGTGCTGGATTGTTCTGATTATTTGTTGGCGCTATATGTACTTCATAGTATCTGAAGGTGGCGCATTAAAGCCTCATGAGCGCACAAATCAGGTTTAGCTTTGTAGTTTAAATCAATGCGTTCAAGTGTTTATCCTGCGTAAAAGCGCGATTGTTTAGTGGAAAGTTTGGAAAGATTCGGATTCTCTGGATGAATCTTACTTTATTCATGTCTCTGACAGTAAACTAACATGACTGACCTTCTCTACGGGCCTGCACGCATCATAATTACAGGATAAATCTCTAACGCTGAAGGATTTCCCCTCAGTGTGACAGCGCTGCTGCAGCTGGACCTCTCTGTCTGTGGTTTAAGGAGAAAAACACGCTACGTCCACAGGGAGGCCGTACGTGGATCTGACAGCTACATGGAGCCATGTTTTGACTCTGCACTCGTCGCCCTGTGATCTAACGGAGCTCCCGGACATTTAAATCGGTGTGTATGCTGCATGTTCTGCGCACTGACCCGGGTCCATATCCAGACAGTGCGCCGGGTCCTCTCCGTCCGCGCCGAGGCTCTCCATGGACAACTCCAGCTCCTTCTCCTCCCAGCCTCGCAGCTTCCTCTTCTTGTTGGAGCCGATCAGGGCTTCCACGGAAAACGCGTGGGCTCTCGAGCTCAGAGCTGCGGCAGATCGCCTCCTCTCACTCATTTCTCTCAAATCCACCCGAGGGAGGGAGGAAAAGCAAAAACACCGCTCCGTGCGTCCAACGCGGTGATCGAAACAGTAAAAAAAAAAAAAAAATAGAAGAAGAAGCACACGTCAGTGTTTACAGCGGGAGGCAAACTCACCGAAGTGTCCAAAGTAATCCCAACTGTGACTAGTAACGCCGCCTCAAACTTTGCAGGGCTGACTTTGCCATCCTGGCTGCGCGTGATCGTTTGGATGCCGCTTTGCGCGTCTCTCCGTGCGTCCACTCCGCGTCTTTCTTTTTCTCTCTCTGTGCCCCCAACTTCTCGCTGATTGATACTCACTTCTGGAGGAGTTTTTTTTTTTTCGAGGCGCCGAGAGGAGGGGCCGCTGCGCGCTGTCAAAGCAGAGCAGCCAATGAGAAGTGAGGAACGAGAGGGAGACGAAGTGTTTTGTCCAATGGGAAAGGAGGAAGACGCGCGTCCTGGAAGAGGAGGCTTCATCACAACTACAACTTTCTGATGAACTGACCACAGAATGGTTAGTGTTTTAGAAATATGATTGGTACTTTCCAATTTAATCAAACCAAAATAAGCTTTACGCGAGGATTTACCCCAAAGCACCACGAACAATACCATCAAATGTTGCCATATTTATCCATACAATATGAGTTGTTAATCTTACCCGTCTCTTCTCTTTGTCACTCAGATCCTGAAGCTTCACTTCTCTTCTCCTCTGAGTAGCTGTTGATGCAGCAGCTCCTTGATTTGACGTCTTAGAAAAGAAATGCGTAAAAGGCCTTGGGCGCGGCCTCCTTCACCTCATGGCACGCCTGAGTTATTACGATGTCCTCTGTGATTTTATTGTGTCATAGGGTTGGATTGAAGGAAAAGTCACATTTACAGCTTCAATGTGTCTGCTGACAGCTGCAGAGAGGACAGGTGGGCACAAAAATGAGCGAGAGGGTTAGTGAGAGAAATGGTTTGTGCTCGGAGTTTGAGCGCGTGTTTCTGCGAATCTGCAGGTCAGAGACTAAAACGTGTTCTGAACGCCGGAGTGGAAGATTGGTTAAAAGTGGAGGGAAAGTGTAGACCTGAGATTTTAACCTGCGGTCTTTTCTCTTTAAATGCTGCTCGTGGACGTATCCAAAAGGATTCACGCGCTGAGTAAGTAAACCTTCACTCAAAGCGCGTCATTTACACGTGCGTAAAAGGAAGCCACGCGCGGTTATTTTAGTTTCATTTGCAAACATATGCTGCAAAATTTAGCCTGAAATCTTGAGTGGGCCGCCTCTTAAAATGGATGCCAATTATTTAATGAATTAATGATACCATTCAAAGTTTTTGTTTTGAACACGTGGCATTCATATCTGAGGTTTTATTAAGAGGGACAAAGGTCCTCTGCCATGAATAATATTTAAATAAAATATTGATCATTTAATAAATATCAGACTCAATAAAATTCGACCAACAATATAAACCAAAATGATTTAAAGTTTACAACGAAAATCATAATTTCAGCATAGATAGTTGTAATTCTAATTCTTGATAAATGTTAACTGTATTTTATATATTGTGCAGAATATTTTATGAAGGATAAATGCTATTAGTATTGTTGTTTGGGTTGTTTTAAGTATTAGTTTAGGTGGTATGATTACTATTATTATTATTATTTTTATTATTATTATTATTATTTTGTGGTATTAGTGGTTGAACACTGGGAGAAGTGTTGTTGTTATTTTATAACAATTTATTTAAGGTAAATTAGTATTTAATAGTGTTTTACTTAAAACCAATAAAACGCTCAGGAAGGCATTTTATGATATTTAAAATAAAAAGTGGCCTACGGCTGAGCTATATATACTTCTGATACTTAAAGTAATGATGATAATAACAACAAAAACAACAATAATCCTAAGAATTGTTGTGCTGAAAATAAAACTATAATGGTAAACTGATTATAATAACAACAACAACAATAATAATAGTAATAATTAATACAACTTATTTTTTAGATATTACTCAGTTTCAGCTGTGAGCAATTACTTTAGATAAAGCTACGTAACACCCCCACAAACAAAAAAAACATGAATAAATCAGCAGATAAATAACTGACTGACAACATATTTCAACAAACTTTAAAGGAGACTGTTTCTTGGCCAGAAACAAAGAAAAGATGGTAAGAGTTCAGCTCACACTTTCCCTTTGTTCTTCATGTAGTTTTCTTTTTTTATTATCTCATCAACGTGTGAGCACATAATCATTATTAATAATATTAATAGTAAATATTATAGCTGCTTTAGAGTATCAAATATTTATTCAAGTATCAGTATTATATTACCGGTTACAAGTGACCAGTTACTTTTTTTTTTTTTTTAATAACATCTTGTTATCTTTTATCAGAAATATCCAATTGAATGTAGTATTATATATAATGTTTATACAGTAAATAAATATTAAATTTATGTTTTAAGTGTGTAATTATCGTTATTGCTGCATTTCAGTTCAGTAGTTTCTTAACAGGTATTTGTAGTAATTTGTCTGCTGCAGTAGTGTTTAGTAATTGTTTTGTTTTTATATTAAAAGTGTATTAATGTCTTTATTTTGACAGTTGAGACAACAACGTCTTGCTTCAAGACCACTTCTACCACCAATAGTCATGATAATGAATACATTTTGATTACACATTTCTGCTAACAAAAACGAAACCATCACTAAAACGACAGCAAAACTACAACCTGTCCACAACTGCTTCTGTAACGGAGATTGTATTACGTTTACTTTTGAAGTAATAGTAGTTGTGGTTGTAGTAATCATGATAAATGACTAAAAAGTAATAACAGTGCTTATAATATTTTTTTTCTTATTTGGACTATTGTACTTTTTGTTGTTAATGCGGTTGTGTTTTATTATTCATTTGTTTGTAAAATGATTAAACTAAATTATCTTTCTGATATGCTTTGGTAACCCTCTTAAAGATCATTTTCTACCATCACAGTATTTATTTATTTATTTTTTAATTAGATCCATTTCATAGAGTTTTGTTTTGTTTTTTTTTTTTTTTAATTTAATTTAATTGTATTTTATTTTTTTAGTCTTACCAGCGTTTCATCCACAGCCCTAACGTTGACAAGCAGACCTGTTGGTCAAGGATAATTTTTCCTCCTCGAGAAAAGCAGAACTCACAGATCTGCAGGAGGAGCTGCTGCTGCTGGTCTGACCGAGCAGAGGAGGCGGCTGTGCGCTCCGAGGCCTGAAGCCAAACTGTGGAGCCTGAAAACAAAGATTTACCAAATATCGCCACCGTAACTTGAAGTCCACAAGTAAGAGTGAGATTTCATTCAATTTCAGGACGTTTAAACAAATAATTAAATGTTGAACAACAGGAAATAGATGAAACTCACGTTAAAACTACGCTGAGTGGAGAAATAAATAATATGAAGCAAAGTTACACTGAGAGTGAAACAATCAAATACGTAAAGGTCGCAAAGGAACCGGTTTTCAGCGAAATACGTCAGAATATCGCACGCAGATATTTAAGATCGTGATAGTCCACAGTCGAAAAGTAACCCGTTGATGGAGAGATTTCAAAATTGGAGATTCACCTTGTTTCTCTAACGCGTTGGTAGGAAAAAGTGCGCGCTCAGACCATATCAGACGAGCTCAGATAAATCATCTCGAAGGCCTACCTGTTAAGAAACTTTCATGATTCCTCGTCTTTCCAAACTGGATTTTCAGAGCTGAAAAAGCGTAGATACTTCTGACTTTAAAATCAAAATCGGTGGACTTAATCCTCTCGCGTAAAGCAGTGTCAGAGTAAATATGTTGAGAGTGGATTTAAATCCCTGTGGGAGGAAACTCGTTAAAGTCGAGCAGTAAAACCTAAAACCAACTGTTTGCTGTTTGGATCCCTCCTCTCAGAAACTCAGACCTGGAGCTGAAGGCCACACTTAAACCCTGATTCTTTTATTTCACTCAGTCTGATGAAAATCTCCTCAGGCGCTCTGGAACATTTTTATAAGGTTGGTTGGTCCAAATATTTTCTCCCAAACACTCTCTGAACTCATCTGGTAAAGATTTTTTACATTTAAACTCTTAAAAGGCGCAATTTCTGCCTGTTTGGTTTGCTGTTTTTAGGATTCTTTGCGCAGAACACGCACTCGTAAAACTCCAAATCCCTCCAAAGAAGTTTTGTCTTCTCGGTTTTTTTTCCCAGCAGATGGACACGTGTGAGGGCGGGAGGGAACGGTCAAACGTGCCGTTAATATTCAATTAGGAAGGGAGAGCGTTTGACCCCGTCTGACCCCGGGGATGAAGCGCAAAGAAAGCAGTAAAACACCCAAAGTGACAGCGGCGCTCGGCCCGTTTCAGCACCTTCTTAACCCGGGACAAAAACTCGGGCTCTGCGCGCGGGATGGATGTAAATATAGAGAGGAGAGTAGCTGCACGAGCCCGAGGATGAAGCCCATGTGAGGCCTCTGAGGTGATTTATTCTCTTAAGCTAAACTCATGTCTTAAATCTGTGCCAGCATCCTAAGGCTGATGTTCGGCTGCTTTCACGGCGTTCGTTTGCGCTGTTTCGACAGTCCGTGCGTAATTTCGACAAGTGCCAAGCTTCCTGTTTGGATTAAGGGCACGTGAATGCATAGATATAGATTACGTTTGTTTTAGGCCGCTCTTTCAATAGCTGATAACAAATGTTTTACCATAAAAAAAATGCGTAAAGAAAAGATAACGCGCGTAATGGATCCATTGTGCGTAATGAATCATTACGCGCGTAAAATCAGAGTTTCCTTACTTTTTTCTAGACAAATTAAAGCGATATATATTTTTTAGATAAACAGGGTCTCTTCACGAAGCCTTTAGAATATTTAGACGGGGTTATAAGTGATTCTTATATTTAAAAAAAAGTTTTGGGAGTAAAAATTGCAGCTAAAACGCACATTATTAGTTTGATGTCATTCTATATTTCAAGTTAAGTCTCATACAAAATAATTCTCAAGTACACTAATGTGTGAATACGCAATACTAATCTGAAATAGCACTTGAAATCGACACATTTTGAATTATAATGACATCAAATGAAAACCCTGTTAATACTTGAAGAAACCGGTTACAGACTCGCCGGCGCTGCTTTTTCATTCATTATTTTTCCCCTTTAAACTCTTTTCTAAAGAACAGATTTTAATGAATGTTTCCGAGATTTTTTAGAATTTCTGACAACAATTCTCAGAATCAAGCTGTATATTGAGATTTATCTTTATTTAAGGATTAAAGGAAGATTGTCATCATTGTAATTTCACTTTATTTCTTGAGTAGTTTGAAGCGACCTTCTGCACTACTGACGAGACCCAGACCAAATTTTCCTGCAGCAGGAGCAGCGGGTCTGAAAAGTCTTTTATTCATTTCAAGACAAAGTTTGAGGACAGATGGCGAAATAAGTTTAGTGACCGAGTCACGGAGCGAAGCCTGTAGCCTCAAAAAAGGAAAAAGGAAAAAATATATATATATATGAAGGAAGCAGGTGAAGCACAGCCTTTCAAATTCGGATGTGCCAATTTCGTCATACAGCCGGAACTTTTGGTGATATATATAATATATATATATATATATATATATATATATATATATATATATATATATATATATATATATATATATATATATATGAATCTAATAGCAATATGTGGAGAGATAACGACAATAGTATTACACAGGGAATTTAAAATATAAATTACTGATACAAATACGTACATAAATGGGATATTAAACTGATGATTGTACTTCAGCCTCAATTAATATTAAAATGTTGATTTATTATCTGAATTTTTTATCACTCTTGGTGAGTAAACAATTCATTATTCTTAATTTATACAATTTAAAGTCCAGAATTAAATTCACTCCTGCAGAGTTGATTTGAACACTTTTAGGTTGATAGTTTTATCCTTTTAGAGTCATATTAACACTATAAAATAGTTAAATTTAAATTAGAATGAGTTAAAATTACTCCCAGGGAGTTCAAACCAACTCTGAATTATTTAACCCTGACATTTCAACCCTTATGTTTTTCTTGGTTCAAGCGCCATAAAGGGAAACACTTCTGGTATTAAATCTAAATATTTGTGTCACATCTCTTCAAATTAGATTCTCTGTTGTAATAATTATAATGACATAGAAAAACAACTCGTGAAATAATCCACAAATAAAATAAGTTCACGAATCCCCCAAATCTGAATCATTTAAAATATAATCTCTTTAAATTTTAATAAAAATGTTAAAGGTAAAAGGCCTGATTCAACGCATACGCAGATTCTGCACTTTGGGGTCCAGATGAATATACAATTTTATCTATTTACTTATTTCACTTTTTGTAACAATTTTGTTATTTTTTTGTTTGCATATTAGCAGTAAATAATCTGCGCTGTATATTTTTTCCTAGGTGAAATATATGTCTTCTTTTTCTTTTCTTTATACATTACATTAGCGGTATGAGTCGATTTTTTATTTGTGGACGACCGAAGTTTGTAAAATGTGCCTCAGATCTCAGATTATGTCGGTGATGAATCTGGACGCTGCAGTGCGCTGAGGCCTCCTAAAGTCTTTCATTTTGGGTCTTTATTTTATTTTTTCTGTTATTTATGTGTGAAAACCGCCTTTGCAATTGAAGAAACAGAAAACAACAATGATTATAATGATTCCAGGATTATCTTCATGGAGTTTTAGTGCGTAAAGACGCAGATATGATGAATTATCGTTAATAGACTTCAGAGTGACTTCAGCGCTCAGGAAACTCTGTGTGCAGCTTTGGAGGCTGCACCCTCAACATCAGCCATAATAAATAACTAATTATTCACTAATTTTCCTTTTCCATCCAGATTTTAGATGTTTACATTTAGCAGATATTTTTGTAATAAGTCAAAATTAAAACGAGCTCTTTAAAGAGCGAATAAAACTCAGTGACGGTCTGTGCCGCCGTTTGGCGCAGCCCCAGTGTCACTGTGGAGGTGTGTGGGATTTACAGCGTGTGTGTATGAGTGTGTGTGTGTGTGTGTGTTAATATTTACGCATGGTCAGCTGCTCGTGCCAACAGCAAAAAAAAAAAACGGAGCGGTGTGAATTTAACGGCGCGAGGACAAACTCTGTTCCAGGTAAACATCAGAGTGGAAAACACACCGAGGTCCAGATACAACAGACGGTGTGTGTGTGTGGGTGTGTGGTAGATACTTTAGATGAGCTGAGGGTGGATTTTCAGTCAGAGAGAGGGATGGAGGAGGAGAGCAGAAACATCAGGAGGAGGAGAGAGGGAGGACAAAAGAATAAAACAGAAGAGCAAAGATAAAGGAGCAGAGAAGAGGAAGAAAAGGAAACATATCAGGACAAGAACACAGAGAGATTGATTTAGAAGAATGAACCTTTATTTGATTTTATAGTTATTCTGACCTTACTTTAGTAAAACTGACATCATGACTTTTATTCCCAGGAACCTTCATTGTTCTTCTCCTCTCTTTTCCACAGTACTCTCCTGAATCAGAGGTAGTTTTAAGATCTAAAAACAAACTTCCTTCCTCGAAAGTGTTCAATTCTCTCAAAAAGAAATATTTCTCTACATAATAGCACTAATAGTGATGTGCAGTGACACGAGTTTTTCACCTTTACAGTGTTTATATCGTGATGTGTTTTATTTTGTATAAAAACACCTATTACAGGTGTTTTCATCATTAAATTATTTTCAAACATCATTTTGTCTATAATTCAGGATAATAGGTAGTTCAAAGTTTAATTAATACACATTATCCTTTTTTTTCTATTATATTAACATTTTCAGTGCAGGATTTCTCACACTCCACCTCCACAGTTTACATCCTAACCACTTAGTTTATAGTAAGTTATACAAATTCCATTCATAATTTTCACATTTCTGTTTAGTCAAAGGACCTTGAAATTCATAATTTCTCACCAAAAACAACTTAACGCTGGGTTGTCTAACACTTATTAAGAGGGGAAATTATTTCCAGGGCATCCTGATGTAATATTATGATTCACAATTTAATATTTTGCTTGCTGAAATACCAAACTAAGAGCTTTGTATTTTTTCTTCATATAGACAGGGAGCTATGGAAAACCCCTAAAAATGGGCTCTGAAGATTTCGTAAATAAGGCCAAGACACAAACACACACACACACACACACACATATGACAAGAGCTGCAGTCTGCTCTTGTCCCTGCAGCGAAGAACATTTATTCTTCTACAAACCAGATTCACAGTTTGACAAACAATCAGAAGAAACCAGAAGAGCTGAATGAAACTGTCTTCAAGGTATGAATTTGACTTATTGATTTTTTATTTTGTAAAGGCAGAAGCCACAGTTTTGATGATAATTTATCGCACTGTCTTCATTATTTTGGAGGTAAACTGAGCCAGAAAATCACTCTTTCAAAATTACTGCTTGATCAGCAGCATAATCTCTAAACATCTGTACATTTGGTTAATCTTTATTAGGGATGTAGTGATATTAGTGCACACTGCAAACTTTAAGTCAGACCATATTCTGATCAGCGGAAGGACACGTAGGCTGTGCAGCGTCACAAAGTAGTGCCTAAACAAAGCAGCTTGGTAGTGGAAAAAGTAAGTTGTTGTAAACAAACTGTTTGTAGCATGTGATGTCCCTGCGCTGTTTTTGCAGCTTGTTTCCACCCACAATTTTTAAAGTTATGCAGAGTCAGAGGCCCCATTTGAGGCAATGTATGGCTCTAGCTTCATGCTGACATTTCTGCGCAGATATAGAGGTAGCTTGAGACTGTGGCTCATGTTCATGTACCTCATACAAAAAACCCTGAACTACCCCTTTAATGTAATTGGTGACTCTAAATTGGCCTTAGGTTTGACTAGAAAACACAGAAGTTTGTCATTTTCTCTGCAGCTGTTGATCAGAAAATGAGAGATTAACTCAGAGTGTGAGACAAAAATACAGAAATTACTTGATTACTACCAAATTTATGAATGACTTACACTGATTAAGAGCTGCTTTAGGTCCCTAAACTGTTAAAAACTGAAATCAAACAAAGAAATTACACTAATTTGACATATTAGAACATACTTTTCTCAGTATTGATCACATGTCCAGAAGAAAACATGAATAATTTACCATCTTTATGTTATTTGAGAGACTTTATTACTTAATCCAGTAATTTTTCCTAATCTCTGTTGTTGCAGCTCATTCCTTTTAAATCATGTTTCTTCAGTCATGACATTAGAGTCCTTCAGGCTGGTTAATATAAAACACTTCACTCTGACTTAAACGGCTCCTGACTTGATTTACCCAGAAATCCTCTGAACTCAAATTCTGCACATCTGCAGAAGTTTGAGTTCAGTTTTTTTAATGCACACTTTGGTTTTCTCACACTTCTCTGTCTCTTCTGTGTTTGGACAAATTTATTTGAAGTGGTTGAACCACAGACTAAATGACTAAATGTTCTGTGCAGCTGTCAAACATGAAATTGATCAGGGCTGAATCTGGTTTGCAAAACGTGTCTTATGGATGTTTTGTTTTCAGCTTTGTCAGCCCAGATTTCAGGTTTGAGTGAATAGAAGCAGAAACGAGAGCTACAGTGGCAGATCACACTCCCTGTGACTGCAGCGATAAAGACCGGACAGTCTGAACAGGACAGGTCTGAAGCTGGATTCTGATCCTCTTTCCAGATTTTTAGGCCAAACTTTAAACTACATGACCTCAGTCTGAGCAGCCAAGGTGGCATCAGTAAATCATAACACTTTGAAAACTTAGAGCAAACTTTTAAAAATAGAAAAATATGAATTTTACAAAAATACAGACATAAACCATCAGAGCTGCAACACAATGCAGGAGAGAATGATGGAAAATTCACATTAAAGGTACAAAAAAAATCTGTGAATGCAATCTTTTTTAACGTGTAAACTGCACCGTGAATCAGAAATTTACGACCAGAATTAGTAAACACGTTCAGTTCTCACAAATAGCATGTTCTGCCAGTTTTTCAGAGTAAATAAGCAAAGGAAGATAAACACGTGTGTTGTTTATTTTTAGAAATCTGCAATATCTGGTTTAATAACGAAAAACGAAGTTTCATGCAAAAAGCTGCAGTTCCATCAGTGTCCACTAGAGGCTGGAGGCAAAACCCATGAGCTCTCCATCAAGTTCCATATTAAAAAGAACAACAAAAAACAACAGAAATAATCATTTTACTGCCCAATCCCAGAGACAAATTTGCATCAGTAGCTCATATCTACTACTTTGACACTTCCTCTTTACAATCCGAGTCCTTATCAATTATTTTTCTTGATGTAACATTTGAACACATCATGATGACAGTTTTCAGTCACAAAATGTTCATTTTTCTGAGCAGACATTACTCAGACATTAGGGGGCTTTTCTACTAAGTGGTATCTGCTCGACTCCGCTTGACTTCACTCGGTTGATTTGGTTTTCCATAAGGGACTGTACCGAGTACCTGGCTCAGTTTTTCATATCACCTCCAGCAGGGTTCCAAGCAAGCAAAACTGAGATTAAAGATGATGTGGAGACACTGCTGACCTCTGAAAGGTCAGATTATCACCACAGGTCAGGGTATTGAAGTGGGAATGAAAAGCCCCCCCCCCATTGTTGGCTCCAGGAAGCTGCATGACCTCCAAACTCTCTTCTGCTTACCGTAATTTCTCAAATATAACACACCCTCATTTATAACACGCACCCCATTTTTTCATGCTTTTTTCAAGGAAAAATGCCACACCCACATTTTGCCCGAACTTTACTCTCAGACAACTCAAAAATTTCATTTATTCAAAGTTTTAATCAATGAAATTTCAGTATTTTCACAACAAATACCGTTCACTATTTTCACTCTCAACCAGATGCGTAAACACCTTTTGCTTCACGCATGCGCAGTGATTCGATTTCTGCTCCAGCATGCTCAGTCATAGTGTACTGACCAATCAGAGAGCAGCTATCAACATGCCGATGTCTTCGACCAATCACACCGCAGCTATTTTGGTCCCCTTGCTCACAAGATGGCAGCGCCCTGTGTTTGTACATGAGTGGTACCGTAACGCTTGAGAATTACACGCTCATTACACAAAGGTAAACTCATACAGACCCAAAATATTTGATTAGAACAGTTTAACAATCAGTTTAATAAGAATTACAAAAGTTTGGCAGTAATGTTTTGCAGCGAGAGAGAATATTTCAGCGTTTTGTATCAGATGTGTTGTCATCGTGATGTTGGGAGACGAAATATTTTTTACATATTTTGCTTGTGCTTGTGTATAATACACACCCAAAAATCAGACCTTGTTTAAGGGCAAAAAATGTGTGTTATAAATGAGAAATTACGGTAAATAACATGATGCTTTTCTGCTTAAAACTGTTTTTGTGACAAAATCTTCCTTTAACTTTTACAAAAAGCCACAAAAGGGCCTGCAGCTCTATCGTCTTTATTTCCTCCTTTGTTTTTGTGAGGATGCCGTCACTTTGCAAAGCCATGCATGACAGTTCCACCTTCCTTACAGAGATACTGACACAGTCTATGCTATAATGGAAAGAGGAGCAAGTAGTACCCAAACCAAACCCACCAGCAGAAACAAAAAGTCTACATCGCTGAGACTACTCCCATGCTTTATACCAGGGGTGGGCAACTGATGGGTTAGGGGCCACATGCAGCCCTCCTACTCCCTCAATACACTCATCAGTCAGTGTAAAATATATTAAAAAATTGCGTTCATGAAGAAAACCTGACATAATCTGCCATGACAGCACTGAAAATAGGATTATTTCCAAGAAAAATAACTATAATTGGCTGTTAGAAATTCTGTGAAACTCCTTTATGTATTTGTCCGAATGAAAATAAAAATATAAGTAAAATATACTTTAATATCCAGTAGATGTTCTGTGAGATGGATCAAACAAATGGCTGATACTGACTTGTATACTGTGATAAAATCATTAGATTAATAACTACTTGCATTTGAGCTCGGATATATATATATATATATAAATCTTGATAAAATAACTGCTCATGAGAGCCTTTTACTTGCCTTTTTGCTAAAGTTTGAGTAATTGTAATATATAAGTTGAGAGTACGACGATTTGGCCCTCAGGCAATGATGAACATTTTCTTGTTAACTCAAGTTGCCCATCCCTGCTTTATACAACCTGAAAAAAAAGATTACCATCAACCAAAGGCAGATAAATAAACCGGAGTCTTAAAAATGAGTCTTTACAACACTGACAGAACAGCCAAACGTGTCCACAAATTATCTTGTAGTCTTTTGAGGCTCCATTTTCAAAGTTCTTCCACAGTTTGGTGCTGTCATGTTTTAATATTTAACACATTTTAACAGTCACTGGAGTAAACTGTGTCATCAGCAGAATCCCACCCTCTGTCGGACCTCCTTGAGCACCGGAGCAGCCAGTTCTCGAGCCCTGAGTGTCCCCTGAGCGAGCACTCCCTCCAGGTGAGCCGGGTCCCTCCTCAGCCTCTCGATCTCCTCTCTGATGGGCGTTAGCCTCTGGATCACGGCCTCCATCACAAGCTTCTTATACTCTCCGGTGTCCAGGCCCTTGGCCTGCTGCACCGCCTCCTCCACGCTGATCGTCGCCATGGCAGAGTGGATCGTCACCAGATTGGACACGCCCGGCCTCGTCTGCGGGTCAAAGGTGACCTCGGAGACAAAGTCGGTGACAGCCCGGCGAATCTTCAGGGCGATGTTGTCAGGAGAGTCAGTGATGGTGACGGTCGCCATGGCGTGCGGGTCGGATTTGGACATTTTGGCGGAGGGGTCACGGAGGGATTTGACTTTTCTCGTGGAGCCTGTGGGAGAGAATCAGAAAGTGTGACCAAGTAGTGCGACCAAGAAAAGAAAAACAGCCACACTCTTTTTATAATGACACTTCTGCAGATAAAGAATTTCATTTTATTTTATTTATTTACTTTCTATTTAGCCTAATTTGGGTGCTGCAGTACAGTACAAGACAGTTGACAGGGTGGAAGATACGACAGAAATTACAGTTACACTGTGAGAGAGATGAGACAGTATGTGTAGATACTAAAAACAGCAAACCAGGACTAAACCAAGACGTGCAGGGACTGCTGACATGTTACAGAATTTGTGTTTAGGGTCATTGTGAATGCGTGTGTGTGAATTTTAATATCTGAGGAAGCAGAGTGACTTGAAGGTGAGAAGAATAGGAATATGTAAGTAGAGAGGAACCAACAAGGTCATGGGGCAACAGAAAAAAAATAATGACAATATAAATGAGAGAATGAAAAGAATTTTTCCGTCTTGCCTTGTTTTCCATTTTCTTTTATGTTACTTTCATGCTGCTCAACTTTGGGCAGAACCCCATATCTGTTCCTAAATGTGTAGGCCTACATAAAGTTCTTGATTATGATATGGAGGACAAAACAGGTATTTCTTAAGTGCTCTTTATTATACAAAATCATGTCACATACTGTGGAAGGAGAGCTTGTATCCAGCGTTTCCAGATTTTTCTTTTGAAATAAGCAACTGGGTCAATAAAAACAAGCCCAAAACAAGCAACCTCCAGCTTTGTCTGTTTCTAATGTGATATATTACTTTTTTAAGAGAAATCTATATAAAGCCTGTTTTAATTTTCAGTTTCACAGTGCCAAGCACAAAGAAGCCCAACGTCACTTATAATAAGCAGACCTGGCAACTATGGCTCTGGCGCATGAGTGTGTTTGGGGCCGGGCGTGATAACCAGGAAACGAGGAAATGGAAAGGACGAACTACGTACCGCACTCGTGTTTTGCTTTATTGTGGGGAGCTGGGAGATAAATAATCAGGGGGGATTCACACAGAGAGAAAATCCCCAATAAACAACTCCATGTTAGGAAACAAGCCCAAAAAACCACAATTCGCGATTCACAAGATTTGCAAGCAACTTTAGAGAAAAACAGGGCAACTTGGCAACACTGCTGGCGTCTAATGCAGGCAGCTGAGAAGGCAGCAAAAAGGCAGGAAAAGTTACACTGAGCCAAATTCAACAAAGAACTACGTTTCATTACCACATTTTCAATAGTATTGCGTTACTTTACTTTTTACCCCAAAAAAGTAGTTACGTTACACACAACACTGGTCAAGATGATAGAAAGACAACAGTGACTCAAATTACCACTTCTTATAACTAATGAATGCAGAAGAACATTTCTAAACACACAGGATGCTGAATCTTGAAGTAGATGGGCTACACCAGGTGCCAACCCTGGCAGCTAAGAACAGGAAACTGAGGCTACAATCTCACAGGCTCACCAAAACTGAACACAGGGGAAAATGCTGTTTGGCCTGATGAGTCTTGATTTCTGATGGTAAGGCCAGAACAATCTGACATTACCTGAATTTAATAATTAACATAACTTATCATTTATTTTTCTCTGCCGTGCCTCTCCCTCCATCCTCTTCCATACTGACAGAGTCTGTGCAGGAACAGAAGAAGAGTTCGAGCCTCAGTATAGTTGACTGATCAGTATCTGCGAGCATGTGCGTCCCGGTGTGAAGCAGACGTGTATCAGTGTGAAGTGATGAGCCGACTGCAGAAGTCTGGATTCCCTCTTCCGTCTGATTCATCAACCCCATCCTGCCTCCATCTTGTTCGACTGAACTTTCCTTCACTCTTCTTCTACTCTCTCAAATCCACCCACGTTCTAAGACCCACATCCTCCTCCCCATCCACGAGACGTCTTATTTCATTCAAATAAAAAACGGCACTTGATTTTATTGTGACAGCGGTGACGGGCAACACCGGTGTGCCAAAATACTTGAAATGAAGATCCACCAGCATGTGCCAAAGCCTCCTGATCACAGAGAGAGAGAGTAACCGCTCCCTGAAGTCACCACGAGGACATCCCACCAGATCTATTATCACTCTATTACTGAGATAGGAGAGGAAGGAGATGTTTCTTTAATCAAAGCTGCTCTGCACACATGACTGACTCCATCTTGTGCTTTTATGATTCTGATAATCAGGAGGATGAAACCGGGAACATGTTGACCATGTGTGTGTAAAACTGTGGGTACAAACTGGAGAACAGAGTCGTAATTTTAAATATGAATATGGCAGCCTGGATGGTGCCTAAACGCGGCTGATGATGGTCTCCAGCTTTTGTTTCATATTCAGAAGAAGATACAGGAGGACACAGGATGTTCATGAAGTTATGAACTGTAAACATGAGCCAATGTCACTTACCTCTAACCAGGGCTGGGCAATATATCAAATTAAATCGATTAATTCTAATTATTTTCTGAAGATTAAAAATGAAAAATCAATTTTCTTTTTCTCATCTTACTTTAGTCGTAAGTTGTTGCAATGTTTCTAAGGTCTCAGTGAATTAAAAATCCTTGAGGAGCAGTCAAAGAAATCATTCATGTTTTATGTTAAACATGTTAAAGAAGCATAATATCTCACTTCTGAATCATATCACATTATTTTGGCCACACATTACAATTGTGTGAATGAGAAAGAGGAGACCTTAACAAAAGTTGGACACACAAAACAAAACAATGCAAGTTATTTCCTGCAGAAGATTAAAGTGAAGTGATTTTTTTTCTCAACATGCTCCAATAATAAGTTGTTGCAATGTGTGAAAATGTAAATACTGAAAATGTACAGTTTTCATGATGGTAGGTCAGGTTTTCACAAGCATATGTTTAGTCTTTTATTTGTTTCTTAAATTAAATTAAACATTGATAAGATGTTAATATTCTGTGAAAGTAGCTCAATCCTTCAGTGTATATGTAGACAGGCCTCCCTACGTTTGAACTACATAATCAACATTTCATGATAAAATTACAGCATGGATTTTAACTACAAGAGGGAAAGTCTGTTTTTACGTAATTTTTGTGTCACTTGACGGTTGTTGTTTTTTTTTAGAGAGAGAAAAATTAATTAAAATCGTAAATTTGAGGAAAAAAAATCAGAGATTTTATTTTTAGATCATATTGCCCAGCACTGCCTCTAATTAATTTAAAAATAAAGATAGCTTTAAATAACATTATTAATTTTGACATCAACAAAACTTTATTTTTAAGTATGAAGTACAGCATGGTAGAGTCTTGCACCGGGTCAGGTACCTGTTAAAGATTTGTGGGTAAAGAAATGAATCATTTAAAGTTGCAGGTACGGGTGAAAATAAAAACAATGCGGGTGGGTAGTGGGTGAGAGACAGGAGGGAGAGAATGACAGAGACAGAGATAAGAGATTACATTTTTTTCTGTATTTTGAATATCTAAATGGCCTTAAAATTTCATTCTTAAAGCTCCAACACTCCTGCTGTCTGATCAGCGTGACCGTCCCTGGCCTCTCACTGTCTCAGGGAGCCTGAATGTCCACATTGTGAATTCTGTGGGAATCGTGTTTATAAAACTGCAAACAAAGTCCTTACTTTAAATATGAATATGGCAGCCTGGATGGTGCCAAAAACAGCTTTTGTTTTATAGTCAGAAGACGGTACAGGATATTCAGGAAGTGGATGAACTGTTAACATGAGCCACTGTTATTCACCTCAATTTAAAGTGAATACAAAAATAATGTGAACTTACATGATTTATTTTAACAGCTTTAAAATGGGGCTGAACAATATATCGTTATTGTATCGATAGCGAGATATGATCATTAAAGAAATTAATATCGAAAAGCAACGATATAAACGATATAGAATTCCCCCCGCGCTAAGACTGCACTTTCCACATTCTTTTGTATTATGATGTTTTTATTTCATTGAACCTGTAGTCATATCATATGGTATCGATATCGAGATATCTGGCATGAATATCGAGATATCAGTAAGTAATCATTTTTGGATTAGAGAGGTTGGATAGATTTTTCCTTAACACTGATCTTTGTTTGACAAAATCTCATTGACCCCCTGCTACTTCGTGACATCATAAAATAATAACAAAAAAATGTAAAATGTGAAAAAATAACAGGATACAATGATTTATAAATTCTTGTTTCAACTTTAAAGGCAAGCTATTCAAGGTTTACCCCATAAAATCCTGATGCAGCATCTGCGAGCGGGGTCCAAAATTAACACCCACCAAGCACCAAATGCAGGGAAACGTTACAATTTGTGGGTGAATATCAGAAAGTATGGCCTTTTTGAACCTTTATTTAACCAGGAGAAAACATTCATTGAGATTAAATCTTTTTTTAAAGAGCGTCCTTGCTGAGATAGGCAGCATTACTTACACTAACAACAGCAATACACACAAATACAAGAAATACATAAAAAACTTTTTTCCCTGCTCAGTTCAGACTTCAGGAGCAGACAACATGAGATTCTGGGACCAAAGATTATATTCCTGTTCTTCTCTGACTGTTGTACTCCTTAGAAAACTGAGGCTTTTAATTTTCTTGTCCACATTGTTCTGTTTCATGTCTGATGCACCACATCTGACCAGTGACAGCACTCGGTGTTGGCAGCTTCTGTCAGAGTCAAAACATTCAAAATGGTCGCCGGCTGGATGGTGTATTTGCTTGACAGCGTCCTGTTTTATTTGACAAACAGCAGAAACCAATTTAGTTTCTGTTGAATTAAAATAAGCACTTTACTAAGGCTACTAAAACTAGCCACGTCATGACGGGTAGACTTCTTCAGGGCTTTTGTAACAGAAGTCAACCTGACGATAAACTGTAAAGACACATATTTAATTAAAAGTTATTTGAATATGAATGAAGTTCTAACATATCTACCTGATCTTTAATTTAAGATGTTTCCAACTTTAAACTGAAAAGGGTAATTTAGTTTCAATATTTGCTATGTTATCTCTCTGCTTTTTAAACATGGATTTAATCGTTGTTTTAAAATTACCATGATGTATTAACGCTTTGGGAGACAGGGTTTACAACTGTATTAATACTCAAAGTTTACAGACATAGTTGCAAAATAACATAAAGAAAAACCCAGCTACAATGCAAGAAGTGCAGCCCCTATAAACATGTAACTACTGAGGCATGGAGAAAATCATTTCGATTCAAATGTCCCAAAAGTTAATGTGAAGAAATAAAATTAAAAAAACTTTGGGACAAATTCTCATATGAGGAGGTAACTATCACTGTGGAATATTTTATAATCCTATTCAAGAATTATAAATAATCTTTAGGCATAAAAAACAGAAATGCAAGTTTCAAAACACTCCTACTTCGGCCGGTGTCTTCTTCTCCAAGGATCCTTTTATAACATATAAAATATATTAAAAACATTTGTTCAAGCCAAGGTATTTCTCAAAAATGATTAAATATATAAAATCAAATTTTTACTAACTTATTTTATACAACTTAGATTTCTACCTTTTTTTCAATGTAACTGACTTAAATAATTGAACCTGAGGGAATGCATAGATTATCTAAGTGTTTGCTAAGCAGCATTTTCCAGCTGCTTTTCAATGTTATTTTTGGTTACCTACCTTTTTATTTCATTTTATTTTATTTTCATTTGATCTATGTCTCTTTTCCTCAGGTATAAATGTATTATTTTGACATTTTGATTGTTATTTTGTAAAATGTGAAAAAAAATTAAATATGTTGTTAAAATGTTTACAATTGCCTGAAATATTTGATTAATTTTAAAGATTGAGTCATAAAATAATTTAAATAAATTAAGTTTTAGAGACTGGAGAACAGACAAATGCTAAAAACTTTTCTACAATGCAGTTACTGTGGCTTTTAGGGTTTTGGTCAGCTAGTTTTGATAAAATGAAAAACAGAAAAAAATCTTTATTTGAAAATATTCATAATACCATAATTTTTCCTTATGTGCTTTTGAGGGGGGTATTATACTCTTACTGGAAGTGCTCTGCCATGGCACTGGTTACATTGTTAGCAGATTTATTAGCTAAAATACTGGAAACTGTCCAGTTTTGTTAATAAATATCTCAAAAAAATCCTGTAGATCACCACCAAAGTCTTATCACTTCTTCCTTGTGCCATGACCAACATTTCCTGAACATTTCTGAAAATCCGTTAAACATATTTTGAGTTATTAGCAAAACTGTGGAAAATATCCATATCACGCAGTATTTATGAATCTTTCGGATCACCACTAAAATTCAATCGCTTCTTCCTTGTGTCATGAGCAACATTCCCTGAAAATGGCATCAAAGTCTTTTCAGTACTTTTTGAATTTCTTGCTCAAACAAAGCAATAAATGAACAAATGTCAGCAAAAACATTACCTCTTTGGCTAAAGTAGTAAAGGAATACAAACTAAAGTGAGTGCATAAAAAACAAAATGTGAGCTATAAAAGTTCAGTCATTGATCGTTTACTTCCAGACACCGAGTTTATTTCCAGAGGCCAACCTTCAAAAGCTGATTTATTCTTCTCCTAAAACCCAGAGTGTGTATTTGTGCCTGTAAACGTCTGTGTGAGAGTGTGCGTGTTCTTACTGAGCAGGGCGGCGGGCTCGGGGAAAAGCTCTCCGTATTGATAGTTGAAGATCCGAGCGAGATCCTGAGCCAGCTCCAAATGTTGGACCTGATCTTCTCCGACGGGGACGTGAGTGGACCTGAGAGAAGAGGCGAGAACCCGACATGAAAACTTCCCTTCGACTCGAGCTCGCCGACGGTGCTGGAGATAAAGTTACACCGGGACGTCTCCAGAGATAAAACACACATCGTGATGCGAGTACAAATTGGAGCCACTCGGAGCTGCAGGTTTGGAGACTCTGAAACTGTCATAGTGGAGGAAGAGATCCATTCATTTGACGTTTAATAAAACCCAGAGAGAGAAAAGGATGAGCAGCTCTCTGCTGCTTTGACTTTTTTCACAGGAAATTGAGTTTCGGTTGTTTTATGGATTGAATAGAGACATAACTTATGAAGCCCCGTCTTTCATTTTAAAAGTACTGAAGTATAATAACCCACAGATGACTGGAGCTATAAGAGGCTCAGGAAACACTGAAAATCAAACATGATGTTTCTGTGAACACAAAACATCCTGAGATCTCACTTGTAGAGGAGAATGTCAGCCGCCTGGAGGACCGGGTATGTGTAGAGACCAACGCTGCCTTCGTTCTTCTGTTTGCTCTTCATCTGGAGGAAGATACAGAGAACGAAGAGGTTACAGCGACATGTGGAAGCAGAGCTCAAATACAGTAAAAACTTCTCTTTTAAATCATTTTTGGGGGCTTTTCATGCTGTTACTGGACAGAGGAACAACAGTGGATAAGGTTGGAGAGTTGAGAAAGATGTAACAAAATGCAGACTGTGTCTGAATCCACGTTGGCCATTTTGAGAGCATCAGTTCTTTGTTTATGACAAACCGCTCTGCTGTCAAGACCCTTTTATAACTCCCTTTAACAGCATGGACTTACAACACTAATATAAAAGAGATTTAGAGACGTATTTCAATAAACTTTTGGATAATTATACCAGGAATTCTACGATTACAAAGGCCACTGCATGATTGGGAGTTTCATGATAATCATATTGACACCACAGATAAATAATCAGAGTGCCAGGCCTTGAACCAGGTCACAGGTGATCAGAACAAATCAGGTCAAAAAACTGCAGGCACGTTTAAGTCCAGCTTTGTCAAAACCTTGCTGGAAAGGGGCAGCAGACAGCAACAGAACCTGGACGCTCGCACATGGCAAAAGCCTCAATACATGGTAAATGCCAATAAGCAAGGTATTAACTAAAACTGATGGTGAAATAGAATCCTGAATCCTGAACATGATTATAGTGTGTGCAAAAGTAGTCCCAAAATTCTTTATTAATATTATTTCTTGGGCATTTTAGGCCTTTATTGACAGGAGAGACGACAGAGACAGTGGATAGGCCCGTGAAAGGGGGCGAGAAAAGTACTGAAAAAACTCAGACCTAAGTGAGAGTATTTGTCCAATTCCAAGTAAAAAATCTCACAAGACTGATTCTAAGCCTCAATTTCCTGACATGTCCGGATTAAGATTTTGTTTGAAGGTATAAAAACTAAAAACAAGGCCTGAGTTGCTTGTAATAAGGAAAATAATCTTCCAATAAGACAAGACAAATTTAATCTGAAGGGTGTCTTAAAATGAAATTATCTCTCCAGAGCATATATTAAACCTCGGTGTAAGAGCCTCACTGAGTCAAACTTTCCTTGTTTCATTGGCAGATATTTCCTCTTCATTACAAGCAATTCAATGCCTTATTTTTGCCTTTCATTCCTTAGAGTAAGATTTTTATCTCGACTGGTTAAGTGAATGTGGATTACAATAAGTGTTTTGGATATTTTTGACTTGAAAACAGACAAACGCACTAGATCTGAGTTTCTGCAGTCTGCAAACAGGCCACAGACTGGACTCGAACCCAGACGGGCAGAAGCATGCACATGGATCATGCCAAGCCACTTGCCACTTTGCTAAACAAGGACCCCCAAACTCTTTTGAATCACTAATCCTAAATAGGGATGGGAACTGATATGATTTTATTGATAGAAGGAAAAAACACACACATCCCAAAAATCGTAAATACTGGGTGCTAGACAAAAAACATCTTAAAAAGAGACAAAGGTCTGCACAGCAGAAGCTGCTTCAGTGTCAGTTTTTATGAGGATGATCACAAGAAATGTGACGTTTCAGGTCTGAAGAAAGACGAGGCCCAAGAACGTCATATTTCTGGTGATAATCCTCATAAAAACTGACTTTGGAGCAGCTTCTGGTGTGCAGATCTTATGTCTCTTTTAAGCTTTTTATTGATACCAAAGCCATTATCCACTCTACCTATAGATCTGATTCTTGAATGATTCTCCTATTAATTCCTGCAGATTTTTCATGTGGGCAGAAAGTTGGCCAACAGATAGCAACAACGTCAAACATATGACACCCCTGATATTTCATGCATTGCTGCAAACATGAATGCTTTTGAAAGTTGTTTCCACTGACTAAACATCTGAAGGAAGCCCCTTTATGTCCAAAATTAAGCAACAATTTTGACCATTTTTCCCGCTGTCTGTCATCATTACATTTTTACTTCTTTGTCATCATTTCAGCCAACTCTCTCCCTGAAAAAAGTGGAGGAAGTTGGTAAGCGATAAGACGATATTGATGATATTGACTCCTGGAGTAAGTTGTTATTGATCCCCAAACGGAATTGGTTTTCAATTACCATCCCTACTTCTAAAAAAATTGGTTTTCTTTCAAATTTTTCCAAAATGTCTCCACAAATTTGCTTGTTGTTTCTTTTGATCCTGAGTCAGAAGTTGCTAAACATTTCAGCAAATCATTATCTAATGGCTTAGCAACAAGATGTGCACTTTTCTCTGTAGCTAGCAGTGAATCTTGCGTGAACAAACGTGATCAACAAAAACTAAGAAGAAGAAGAAACAGCAAGAACTAGAAAACACAACAGCAACATGGAAGAGGACATATGAGAAGAGGGAATGATGGTGGTCTTGGGACTATTTTTGACAGAAAAATCCTGTGGACTGTGGAAAAAATCCTGGAGATAGCGTGAACACGTGAGCTGGTCCTCCACTTCTGAGGTCCACCGAACTTTACATTTCAGGTTGGCCATGCTTTATTTATTTACGCCTGCTTCCTTGTTCCTCAGTCAGCTCGCTTCTTGACTGGTTACATTCTGTTCCATGTCAAAATTCACAGAGTCATGACTCAGGAGTCATCGAGTTGGTCAAAAATATTGAACAAGTTTAATATTTACGATTGTTGGCCCGACCCCTTTCGGAGCCGATTATTGGGACAAACTCACTCTTAACACACCTCAGACCACAGGATAATCTTATGGGATAATCTTATAAACCATAAAATAATCTGGAGTTTGCCATCCTTGGTTGGGAAGGGGGAAAGTCAGGACAAAAACAGCCCGATAATCTTTATGTGTGTACCCTGCTCAAAGCAGTTGTGTGTGAATATCAACCTTTAACATATAACACTCAGGTGACTGTGAACCATCGGGTTGAATCCTCATAAGTGCACTCTCATTATTTATGGCCACACCTTGTATATGTTGTGCCTTGAGATTTTGGCCTCGTTCTTGTTGTGCTTTGGGCAAAAAAAATATTAAGACCACAGCTCCAGAGCAAGTGCAGTACACCTAGTTTGGTTAGTTTTATTTTGATATCTAAGTTTGCCCTCAAGAAACACAGTTTGGGCTGATTTCAGTTAGACTAACATGTTTTCAAAAGTCTTTTTTTCTGACTAATGCAGAAATTCAGCTTTTTTTGACTGCCTGTAAATCTACTGACTGCATAGAAAAACACTAAGGTTTGTCAAGGTTTGTTGTTCTTTGGTTTGTTAAACTAACAGTTAGACAACCACATGTCTTAACCAGTTCCTCCTCTCCACACAGAGCACCATGGTTTAAGTCTTCTGCCAACCATCTTAACATCACCAGATTTCAGGAGTCACATTTTCCATCACTCACAGAGTTTTAAAGACCTGATCTGCATCTGATTGACTGATAATGTTGGTTAAATTAAGAGTGAGAGCTCTAACTGAAGGTGAACTCCAAACTCGGCCCATCCACAACTGTTCCCACATGTCTGATTTATTTACTAGTTTATTTTTCCCTTTCTCCGCCTCACACGTGAGATCTCACCAGAATAATGAAGCCATATGATCAATAAAAACAAAGAAAATCTAAACATTACAGAAGACCGTCTCAGGCTGACTTCATCTCCCTCCTGAACGAGCTGTTTTCACTCATACGAGCTGCAGATCCTCCGACAAACGTTGCACGGGTGAGTTCACGTGACATTTTCTAGCGTGTTTAACATCAACTCATGTGTTGGGTAAACAAGGGTGTTTTCTGTGAAGCAGCGGGGAACCTTTTGGCACCCTTGCTCTGTCTTTGCATGCATTAAAGCTGCAGGAGGCCGAGGGAAAATAACCGTAATTATTTACTTTTGAGAAGTCTGGCAGGTGAAAAAGAGAAACAAAATGATAAAACAGACAACAGGGATGCTGGAAGGATGCCGGGGAATCAGAGGGAGCGGAAAAAATAGACGTTTTTTACAACTATTTAACTGGAGTTTATGAGTTTCTTAGACAGTGAGGTCACTTGAGGACACATATGAGATGTTTACTATCTAAAATTAATAATAAAAAATATAAAAGGAGGCATCTCCAGCCTCAAATTTACAATAACTAAGATCTACTTCATTTACATAAATCAAAGGAAGCTTTTTAAGCTAGTGTCGTCCTGGATGAGAGCAGATACAGTATTTCAAGTTTTTGGGGGTTTAACCTTAATAAGTTTTTTAACAGCTGATTAAAATACTTTTTTAACCAATTGTGTTTTTTCACTTGCAAATGTCTAACTAAAAGTACTGCCTTGTTAAGTCCTGATAAACAGTTACTGTAAATAAGAACCGTTGCCGAGAAATTTGTTTTTGCCAGAGTTTATCTGTTTGTCCATTTGTCTGTTAGCAAGATAACTTGAAAACTTATGAACAGATTTTGAAGAGATATTCAGAGAATGTTGGCCATGGCAACAGGAGGACTTGATAAGATTTTGGTGATCTGGATCCGAATGCCAATCCAGGAATTTATCAAAAAAATTTGATCACACTGCGAGATAGGGCAGTTTTCCACATGTTTGCCAATAACTCAATAAGTTCTCAACAGAATCTGTTGACATTTTCAGGAAACATTGTCCATGGCACAAGAAAGAACTGGCAATATTTTGGTGATGATCTGAATCCAGATGTGGATCCAGGATGTTTTTTAAGGATTTCTTAACAGTGCGAGAACAGTGCAGAGTTCCCACAATTCTGACAATAATTCATCGGACAACATTGAAAAAGCTTTGGGGAGGTTCATGCTTTCTGATCATTTCTAGTTTTTAACTGTATTTTGTGATCAAATTAAATAGTTCTTAATCTCAGTCAGGTTTTATCAAAGCCAAAAACAGGATAGAAGACATTAGACTTAAGTTTTACTTCATATGAGACAATTTTAAGTAGGGATGTCTAAGTCAAATTCTTTAACAATTGATTCCAGTTGTCTGAGAGCAAGATCCAACAATGTCTATGCTGAACACATTTTATGTTGTTATAGCAGCTGGTTTAGAGTTTTGTCAGCCTGCTTAGCTTAGTGAGGAATTTTATAACCTGATAAAATGAGTGCAAAAAACATCCTCATTCAGTAAACAACATATTTTTACTTACTTTTTTCAACGGGTTAGTACAAAAACCTGAGAAGAAACACTACAACAAGTATCCTTCTGTAAGGACAACTGAGTAACAAAATAATGTGTTTTTTATTTCAATCTTTCTTTATTTGATAGCAAAATAAACAAATTGTACTTCCAAACAGCTGTACTTATTTGAGTTAGTCCCTGAAAGCTAAAGAATCTTTTTTCTAGATGCAACAACTGACCAAATTATTTCAACAATCCTGATATTCTCCTGATTGAAGTAGAAAATTACAGAAAATAACTTCACGCTGTTTACGCTCTTTACTGTTATCCTGCAGATTTTCATTGAGTTTTTGACTATGGATTAATATTCTAACTAGTTGGACTCACATCAAAGTTTGGGAGCACCTGAAACAGCAAAACACCGAAACACTTTGTTGTAGGCCCTCTCACTCCCCACATGGGTTCAGGTTAGTCTTCCTGGTTAGCCACACACTCTGTGATAATCAATCAGCTGTGTCTCAGAAACTTCACTGCTTTTCACCATAACAGGATCTCAGCTATAATCAGTGATGTACCAGTGGCATGACATCACAATGGTAGGTCTATTCAGGGGTGTCAGGGGAACAGCTTTACACATTTCCACTGGTTGCTGTTCTTAGAAAAGGGAAAGTCCCGGTGCCACAGACCATGTTGTCTTGCATGTAGAAGTTTTTTAACATGTGCAAGAGACATGTATGTAACACATGTAAGCATAATAGCTTAGTTTAAAACCTGTTTAATTTCATTGGGCATCTAAGAGACATACTTTTTTTAAAGAATATTCAGCAACAAAGGCATGTCAGTATATTAAAGGTGAATCTTCATCCTTCATAAACTTTTAATCTGACCTTCCACTGCGGCAGGTGTCGAAGGCGGGGCATGCTGGTCAAACAGCTGAGGATCCAGGAGAGCTCGGCGTGCTCGGACACCTGAAGGAGTCAAGAAAAAGAGGAGAGAAGGGGTCAGACGATAAATATGGTTTAAAGATTCATTTAAAAAACTCACTTCCCTTCAATACCCCTCTCATCTGGTTCAGGGTTACGCTTTCAGGTCTACTTATATTTTATTTTGATATATTTTTATCCATCTTTTCTTTATTCCACTTATCCCTTTCAGGGTCGCAAGGGGCTGGAGCCTATCCCAGCTTACACTGGGTACATCCCGGACCAGTCGCCAGCCAATCACAGAGCCACACAGAGAGACGGACAACCACTCACACTCACCCACACCTAAGAGCAATCTAGAGTCACCAGTTAACCCTTTGAGCATGTTACTTGGTCTGTTGGAGGAAGCTGAATTGCCTGGAGAGAACCCACACATGCACACAGAGAACAAACTCCACAGTAAAATGCACTGACCAACATGGGATTCAAACCAGCAAACTTATTCCTGTGATGCATACACATTACATGCTGCACAACGTGCCGCCCTGCATTTTTTTTATTTTTATATATTTATTTTTCACAAAAAAAGTTTAAACAATACAATATTTTCTTTCCTTATGTTTCCCATCTGTGCCATAAATGAACAAAAATACGAAAGAATAATAAGAAATAGGTTGTTGAGCATAAAGTATTTCAACTGACTTATTTACAAGTTTGGATTTTCAAGTTTCAGTCCATTTTACTGAAATCTTTTCAAATAAAGTGATATGTTATTATATTTTCATGTAAGCTTTAACATACAGTGTCCTACGCTATTCAAAGATATGTTTTACACAACACATGCAACTGCAACACCTTTTTTCTGAATTTAGAAGAAATCCAAGACTATTTTTCCTCCACTAAACTGGCACAAATAAATTCAAAGGCAGCTTCAGCTTCATCCAACTGCACCACAAGGTGTAGTAACACGGACATTACACCATGAATTTTTGCCTGACAACATGAAATAAAGTTGTTTGTAATTTACTGTGATAAATTCAGACTGTTAGGATCCACTTATTGCAAAGGCTTATATCAGGATGAAGATAAATTCAGAATTAATTGCACAGCCCTGTGCTTTTAATTGTAATTTTTATTTGAATTCACGTGTACTTCTTTTATTGAAAATGCAGTAAATTAAATGTCTATCTTTATCTCATGATTGTGAACATACCATGTGGCTTATAATCTCTTGAATCTTAAAATATGGGGCATGTTGTTTGTACCAGTTTGATACGACTACTACAAATGAATCTAACTTTGCAACAACACTGTTCGTCACGTGCACTGCTGACTCTCTTCCCTGTAAAGCAGTTGTTGTTGCTGCAGCGGTTTGTAAATTGCAGCAGATTTTGTCTTAAACGTTTATAAACTTCACTTGTCTGCTCATGCGTTCCTGTAATTGTTAGTTGGTAAGGCTGGGTGGGGCTGAATATAGCACAGAAAGCAATAAAAAGGCAATTAAAGAACTTTACACAGCATACATACTGAGTTTACATGTATATCTATATCCACACATAAACATATGTATCCTGTATGTGTAATAACAGAGCGGTCCTTAATTGAGTCCAGAGACAAAGATAAATGCTCGAGCTCAGCGAGAAGATGAATCAAAGAAATCAATTAAACAGACACTTTAAACAAACACAGATGAGACCAGGAGAGGCCTGTTGGCAGGCAGCTGTGGCAGAGGGTCGGGCGACTCCATGACGCCTCCGAGTGGCAGAGGAGAGAACTGCAGCTCAGTCATGGGGACATCATGGGGTCCATCACTCTTTCACTGACAGATGCACCTGTCTGCACCCGTGTTAGGATAGATGAGTTTAATGTCAAGTTAAGGATTCTTATTTTGTCAAAACACATATGTTTCATAACTTAAAAAAACTACAAGAAATGAAGATAAATCTGTGTTTTTTTACAGTATTGAGAAAGAAGAAGAGGGGAGGTATTATTCATGAATCTCTCATGGGAGTCATGGGCATGCTCGAATGAAGGGATGCCAGGTTAAGACCTGCAGTGACCCTTTAAGTCACATGACCTGCGCAGTTTGAGGTCCAGTGTCCTGCTCAAGTGCACTTCAGCAGTACTCAGGAAGTTTGCCAGCACCTCTCCAGCTACGGGTCCAGTTTGAATATAGGTGTATATAATATATACAATTACATATTCTGAAGTGCTTACTTACTATTAGTATGTCTTGTTTGTTCTCTTGGAGGTTTATACGAAGAATGGGGTTTAGGGCTGCAACTATCGATTCTTTTTGTAATCGAGTACTCTATCGAGTATTCTGTCGATTAATCGAGTAATCGGATAACAGATACTTTGCACTCACTGCAGTTTTTACATTGAATGACTTCGGCTTTATTGAAAAGCACAAGTAACACACAAAACAGAAAATAAGCCAGGTCTCTTTAATTAACAACTTGTTTTTCTGTATTTGAACATTTGGAGAATAAATAGGATCCTAAAATCAAAATACATATTTTTCTGTTGGTAAAAAGTAGTTCCTATATGAAACTGCTCACAACAAGGTCTGCAGATTATTTAGAGCAACCAGGTCCTGATTTTTAGAATGAGACACTGGTTTCGTCTTTTTCAAATGTATTTCTGGTGCTTTGAGCATCACAGGACTTTTGCCATCTAGTCCAATTATACCAGAGAGAAGGCAGACATCTCTACAGCTGATATCTCAAAAATGTACAACTCATACACACAGTAAAAACCTAAATGGATAACGGGCCCTTTTAGTTATAATGATAACTGTCTCTGCAGTGAGCACTAAACCACTTACAACAAATCAAATGATATTGATATTTACCTCTGTGCAATGGTGAAAATATTATTTAACTTTTAAATTTGTTTTGTTTAAATTGTTCTTGCAGTTTTATTCTTTTCTGAGTCATATCTTGCTTTTTTAGTAGCTTTTTTTTAAGTTTGGTTATTTTTATTTTATTTGTTTTTATTCATGCTTATCATTTTTTGCTACATTATTGCCTTTACTGCTGTAACAATGCTAATTACCGTATTGAGCACCGTATTTATCTTATTTTATTACTAGGCCAAAAATCACACTTGGATACCAAGATAATTTAACTAGCTAATGTACATGTATTTAATTTATGAAAATATGCCCTACACGATCCTTTTGTCACTGTCAGCATGTCCTGTTCTATTCACTGCAATCAAATTAAAGGAAAGTTACGGGATGTGACAAGTATGTGAACAAAACACACATAATTCAAAGCAAGGAGCCTCTGCATTGATTTACGTTCTGAACCAGCCTTTAAACAGAGCCATAATCAAAGTCCGTTATTTACTAGACCTATTCTCAGTTATTGATCACACTAACTGCTTCTGCTGATGTATCGTGAGTGTTACCTTTATGTGTCCGGTCCGCGGACTTGACGCACAGACCGGATGTTTACTGTTGACGTGCTGCAGCATAGGCACATGCCTCATAAGTACCTCCATCAATGAGGTTATGCTTTTGCTGGCATTTTTTTCCGTCTGTATGTCCGTCCGTCTGATAACTCAAAAAGTTCTCAACAGGTTTTGATGAAATGTTCAGGGAATGTTGGTCATGGTACAGGGAAGAAGTGATTGCATTTTGGCATTAATCAAAACACAGATATAGTATTTGTTAACTTTGTGAGTTTGGGCAGTTTTCCATGTTTTCTATAATAACCTGACTAAGCATGTCAGAAATGCCTTGGTGGAGCGTTGAGCACTTCGAGTTTTCTGATGGTCCATTGAAACTTGTCCATTTGTGGTATCAACTCAACTCTGCCTGACCCTTCACAGTTTGGATACCGCTGGCTAAGTATGCATTAGTTACCAAGTACATTTTTACTTTATATCCTTTGTTTGATTTTTGTTCACTAACAAGGTAAAAGGAAGGTAAATAATTTTCCAGGACAATTCAAGCTTTTCCAGGACATTTTACTTTGTTCCTCATTTTCCACGTTTTCCATGCTTGGAAAATTGGGCAATCATTTAAGGGTATTTATAAATGCAGTTCAAAAACAATACAAAATAATCACATATATTATCTCAGATGACACTAGATGCACCAACAATTTTACAACCAGCTGTTGTCACACGGGAACAAAAAATGACTCTAGGGCTGAGACACTGAAAAAAAAAACACTAAAAACAATCAATAACAAAATTCAGAAAATTATTATCTGATGTTACTTGTGTTTAATTTATGTGTAATGTTCAAAAGTCGGGATGTTGTCTAACATCTTCACAACAAAAGAATATAATGATCGTCACAGTAAAACATCTCCATATTTAGCAGCACAAAAACAACATGTCAAATCTTGAAAATGCAACAGTTCATTGTTTTTGAAGACCTCTATATTCATGCTGAATTGATGCCAGAAAACATTTTTAATTCCAATTTTTTTTTTTTCTTAGCCTTTATTGATAGTGGAGAGAGACAGTGGATAGACTCTGAAAGGGGGTTAAAGAGCAGGGGGAGACACGTGGCAAAGGAATTGAATCAGGGCCACACACACAAGCAAGAGCCTCAATATATGTTCAGTGGATGGTTGCAACCCACTCTGCCAAACTCGCTACCCCCTGTAAGACCTCTTGGAAAAGGTGGGACGGGGTCACATTTACCACGGTGTAGCACCAGCGTTTGTCTAACAATATTTAATATGCATTTGAGAACAGAGATCACCTTGTGTTTCAGTGATTTGAGAGTAAAATGTGTCCTATATTTGCTTGATATATCATTTCAGCCTCAGTTGTTCGAGGTCATCCTTTTTAATATCCTATGTGTCATGATGCTACAAACAATAGATCTGCTTGTGATTGATTTTTTTTTATTGAACTGAATAAATTAGAAGCATCTCCCACTGGGTCAGAGGAAATTAAAAATAACAGCATGTTGTGGAGCGGTGGATAGATGGATCATCATGCAGTGGAGCATGTGCACCTTTTTAATATTAGTTTTTTTGCTTTTTAGTCTTTATTGATAGTGGAGAGGGACTGTGAATAGATTTTGAAAGGGGGTGAGAGAGCAGAGGGAGACACGTGGCAAGGGAATCAAATCCGGGCCAACAGCATGGGCAACAGCCTTAATATATGGTGAGTGGATGGTTGCAAAACACTCTTGAAAAAGCTGGGACAGGGTCAGATTTACCACAGTGTAGCATCAGCATTTGTCTGACAGTACTTAATACATGTTTGGAAACTGAGGACACCTCACATTTCAATGATTTGAGAGTAAAATGTGTCCCATTCTTGCTTGAAATATCATTTCAGCCTCAGTTGTTCAAGGTCTTCTTTTTTATATTCTATGAGTTATGATGCTCCAAACAATATATCTGCTTGTGATTGATTTGTTTGTTGAATTGCACAAATTAGAGTCTCCCACTGGGTCAGAGGAAATTAATAATAGCAGCATGTTGTGGAGCGGTGGATAGATGGATCTTCATGCAGTGTAGCCGGTGCATCTGGCGGCAGTAAATTAACTCCGACATATCCGCTTTCATGGAGTGCAATGTGTGTGAGGATGCAGGAAATATCCTTCTGCTCAGCAAATTAAAGTTTATGGACGTTGGTTATATAGCCATCTCTGTTTTTTTTTCTCCTGTTGGTTGAAAAGCATTCTGGGGAGCGTGACGTCGACGGCAAACAGCGGGAACATAAAGCAGGATTTCTAGTGAACACGTAGGGGGTCGGTGTTCATTACACACTGCAGGCGGACAAGGGATGGGACAGATGTCGACGACAGCGCGGAGAGGGATGGATGTGGTTTGAAGTGCAATAAAAGTCTGATTTTTAAAAGCTTTGGAAGAACAAGGAATCCATTTATGCAGCATGAGAAGAATGCATCACAGTGAGAGATATGGTAATGTTTCGGATGATACACTGATCCTGGTTTAGCTCCAGCAGAGGAAATCCCCCTTTTCTCCAGGATAATTCTGTGAAAACCAGGAGGATTTGTGGATCTGCTGATTCACTCACTGCCTTTTAGTGCAGCTCAGTCCAGCCTTGTCACCAGATCTGCTCCTTTTTTCACTGAAGCTGAGTATTTTCTTTGGGCGGTCGTCGTATTTTTACATGTGGAGCAGGCGTGTTCAACAGGAGGGTCTCCTCGCTGCCAAGTTATGTGGCATGAAGTTAAACGGGAATAAAAATAGGACTGAGTGAGTGTGTAGAGGAGGGGGTTTGGCAGTGAAACACAAATGGACTGAAATCAACTCTCAGACAGTTGTGATCCAAAAGTTGTGAGAAAGATGTAAAAAAAAAAAAAAAAAACATACATATTATCAGTGAATAGCCAAACAGCTTAGGGCGGGGACATAGATCAAGTTTGAAAAAAATACAACATATTTTTTAAATCTGATTTAGAAGAATATTTTTATACCAGTGATTCTCAAAGGGTGGATTGGGACCAAAAGTGGGTAAAAATCTCACTGTGTGGCGAATGTGTGCCTGGAAAAATTGTGGCTACGGTCATTTTCACATCTTGCTTGCTTGGGAAAGCTGTTCTGACACAAGTAGGTGCTCCCTGCTCAGCAAAGTTCATTCCAATATCTATGAACACAGCAATACATCCCTGTTTTGGTACAAACAAGCACACCAACTCACCTGAAAGAGGTGGTCTCAGCTCACTTCCACTCAAACTCTTGGAGCTGTTTTTTTGCACCCCAGCTTCCTCCCACAGACTAAAAATCATGCTTGTTTGGTTAATTAGTTACTCTAAATTGCCCTTAGGTGTGAGTGTGTGAATGGTTGCCTGTCTCTCTATGTGGCCCTGTAATTGGCTGGTGACCAATGTCAGCTGGGATAGGCTCCAGCCACCAATGACCATAGAAAATGTAAGCATACATGCCCTTGGTAATCATAGGATTCAGAATCATAGTTGTTATTTCCCTCTGAGTAAAAAACAATGATGAATATTAAATCCAATGCTTTCCATCTGGCCCCAAGAGTGTTATCAAGTTCTTAAACTGAGAAGAATACAAATTTGTTGTGGTTATAAGGATATCTTTTTGTCTTCTTGTCCCTATAAGTGTTCACACAACTCCACAAATAACTGCAATTGAAACTGTTTTGTCAGCCTTTGTGTTTGATCTGTTTTCAGCCAATATCATCCAACATTCAGCCAGCAGTATGAACATTTTAGAGTCAAACCAAGGATTAAAAACATGACAGCCACAGACTGAAGTAGCCAGGATATCTCAATTGGCCTCATATGGCTGGCAGCTGCATGAGTGACTGGGACTGATATCACTTTCAAAGGCTGAGATACAGTCAATGAGTAAAAACAACTCTGAAATATTAATAAGCTAATAACATCAATATTATTTCAGTATGTTTCAAAATCCAGCCCCTGTAGCATGTCAAGAAAAAATGGCTCTTATCCAAATGTAGTTAATGACAACTGTTAGAAATCACTCAAATTAATAGTCAGATTACAAAAGTATGTCTCCACTGGTACATGGCATCACTAAAGAGATTAGAGCCCCTGGAACTCTTGATTAAAAAGGGCCTTTAGACAATATGGGGCCTTGGTGCTTCCTGGTTCCACTCCATTTATAAATGTGTCCAAAGTTTTTGTGCAATGAAGACAATGCCTTGTCTCTTGGCTTTGGCTAAAGCAAGACTAAAGGCAATTAAGTTCTTGTGCTTTAATAACAACCATCATTAGAATAGTAAGACGTTTTAATTATCTCCACCAAGGAAGTATTGATTTGAGGGAGTTTTTGTTTGCTAGTTTTTTTTTTTTATCATTTTCTTTGTTTTCTTTTTGTACGTTTGTTGACAGGATAACTTGAAAAGTTATGAAAAAATTTGATTACATTTTCAGAGTATATTGGTCATGGTACAAGAAGTAATTTGATTTTGGTGTTGATCTGAAATTTCTGGATGTGGATCCAGGGATCTGTTGACAGTGCGAGATAGGACAGTTTTTCCCTTTTTGACAATAATTCGCCCGACAATATTGGAAATGGCTTGGCAGAGGTTTGTGCCCTAGGAGTCCCTCTAGTTCTTCATTACAGGGTGTTTTACAGCAACAATAAGGAATCATTTTCAGCATGTGGAAACAAAGAGTCTCCAATACTAGGTGTCTATGACCTTTTTTTGTTACCACATTAACAAATTGGTTTCAATATTGCTGGATTTTTATGTGATTAACATTTCTGTACAGAGAATAAACAGAAGTTGTTTACTGCCATTAAGCTAACAATCATCCAGATACAATATTTGCTCCACGCAGCCCTGTTCTAAAACATCAGTCTGATTCCTGTCCTCTTACTCGAAGTAACTTGAAGTTAAATCCATGATCTGTTCCTCCTCATCCTTAGCTCCTTCATGTGGCTAAATCCAAAAACTCCATAGTGGTTTTACAGTTGTGCATGTTTTTATAGCCCCTGTGAATTTGCAGAGCGCACAGAGCAGATAAGAATCAGGAGCAATCAAATAAGCGGTTTTGAGGCCAGCCAGCGAGTCAGTGAGTCAACATTACAGAGTCCAGAGAAATGAAAATAAACAGTCAAAGATGGCCGACTGTCTGGATGAAGAACTTGGGCAGAAAGCAGCAGACACAAAATTTATTCATAACACTTTCTTGCTTTAAAACTCATCCAGAGCAGCTCAGCTCTGATTAAATTAAGATCTCGACTATTTTTAACAACTTTTGAAACTAGGCTGCTTCCAAAATCAATCGCTTATGTCTTGTTTTCTACAATCACACAAGGCAAAAACAAAAAATTATTCACTGATATTATAAGAAAATATATAATAGATCAAATTTTACCAAATTAAGGATCAATCTTTGCAGATCTGCACATTATCTGAAGCAAAAATATTGCTTGTTTGCTTGCAATTTCTCACATTTGGTAAAATCATCATGCATTTATTGATTGCTTACCTGAGACTGCTGGAACAGAATGGCCCTCTCCGGGTCGATGCCACAGGCCAGCAGACTGGCCGTCATGTCCAGGATGTTGCTCCTGAGCTGGGTCGGGTCCTGAGGCTGGGTGATGGAGTGCAGGTCTACAATGCTATACAGGACTGAGGGATACTGGTTCTGCAGGGTCACCCAGTTCTCAAGGGCACCCAGGTAGTTACCCAGGTGAGGGACCCCGGTTGGCTGGATCCCTGAAAACACCCGTCCGCCTCCTGGAGGATCCTGGAAAACAGGAGGAAAATTTTCAGGGTGACATCCAAACTTTTGAAGATGAAGATGTTTATGGGACAATTATGGAAGTTAAAATTAGACATCATGATTGACAAAATATTCTTCTGATGTGTCAGAAAATTAATCTAATATGTTAAAAAGTCATGTCTGAGGTGTACTCGGAGACAGACAGTCACTCGGGTTAATGCAGTGGACCAGTGAAAAGGTTTGTGATTCTCATTGTTTGGTCGAATTGACTTGCATGTCACACTTCCCACAAATCCCTCTGTTGGTTCAGGGCAACGTGTGTCTACAGCTCAGGTTACAGGTAAGAATCAATGTAGAAATATAAATCAGCCTTATACTCAAACCAAGAAGAGTCCTGATAAATGCTCTCCTATTGATCTAAGGTCAGTTAAGCTGTTACTCACATTATTTTCTCCCATTCTTAACACAAATATACTTTGAAAAAAAGACAAAAAAATGATGTTTCTTCTAAAAAGAAATCCATATAACCAAAATTATCTTATGGTTCTTGTACTGTCATCACTCTAAGACTAATAAAACTGTTCGAGATCAATCTTTTTGTCTTGCTTCATAAAACATATAAAAAATTATTTAGTCTTTTTGGCAGTAAAGCCCAAGGTAAAGCAGTTTCTCTGATAACAGGCCATTTGACAAAACCTAAAGCCCTGCATACCACTCACTGGCTCCTCCTATATGAAGGTCATGATTCAGAATACAAAGTAAATTAAGACCCAATTAAGAAAAATGTAACAATAAAGTGAAATTAAAATAATCCACCCATTCTCTTCTGTTTATCCAGGGCCTGGTCGTGGAACAGCAGGCCAGGCAAGTCAACCCCCTCTCCTGCGACACTTTCCAGATCCTCCTGGGGGGTCCCAAAGCGTTCCCAGGCCAGACAGGATATATAATCCCTCAAACAGGTTCTGGGTTTGCCCCCAGGGTCTCCTACCAGTTGGACATGCCAAGAAGTTCACAGGGCGTCGACCAGGAGGCATCCTAACTAGATGCCACCTTAACTGGCTTCTTTGGATGTGAAGAAGCAGGGACTCTACTTCGGGATGCCTGTACTTCTGCCATTCTCTCTAAGGCCAAGTCCAGCTACCCAGCCAAGAAATCCCATTTCAACCACTTGTGTCTGCATTCTTAGTCTTTTAGCCATTACACAAAGTTCAAGACCATTACATCCAACAGAACCACATCATCTAGTATTTTTTTCTACTGCAATTGTTATGTATTATTTTACATATTTTTCAACTTATTTTACTACCACCAGTCTCTTTTCTGTTATTGTTATCCTCTTTTTATCCGTTGTTTTATTATTGTTATTGTTATTCAACCATTTTAACTTGTTTCTACTTATCTTCAGCAGTGCTGTCTAAGACAAATTTCCTGCCAGGGACAATAAAGTTTAGCTATCTGTCTATATCTACAAAAAGCAGAGATGAAATTCAGAGATCCTCTTGGCTGCACCTTGAGATCCAGTCCATGAAAATCACAAACAGAATCAAAGACAAGGGGCAACCCTGAGGATCAACTCTCACTTTGGTTATTCAGAGACCTGATGGGGCTCAGAAAAGGCCCCTGATACCCCGTACTCTAGCACGACTTACCCCACAGCCCCCACACCACCACCACCAGAACCTACGAGGAACAAAGTCCAAGGCTTCTTTAACATCACAAAGATCATGCAGACTGGAGGGGCAAACTCCCTTGCTCCTCCAAAACTCCCTGCAAGGGGAAAGAGCTGGTCTACTGTCCCAAGATCAGGATGGAATCTGAGGTTACCAATGGAAGAAGACATTTTTTAAATATCTTTTAAGAAAATAAACTACAAAAAAAACAAAATATATGTTTTAAATTTCTATGTACATTACTCCAACCTCCTCTGATTAAATTAAAATAATGTTTATAAAAATGAAAACCCCACTTGGTATCAGCCAATACTCAAGACAAAGGTAAAATAAACATTTTCAAACACAATACCTTGTTTTTACTTTAGACCAGTCAAAACAGCCATGGAAAACATAATGACTAGCAAAACACAAACTCCTTGAAATTTAGAAGATAAGAGAAGTAACTTGTTTTCTGTCGGAGATGGTGGAGGTGAAAAGGTGAGAAACTTGGGCCTGAAGAGCAGCCTGCAGAGACTGAAGTGTTGGTGTTAAACTCTTGTCAGGTTGGAGGCCAGCAGTCGTCATGCTTGTGTTACCGTGATGCTAACTTTCATGGCTAGCACCTCTGTTCTCTCCCAAACACATCCAGGGCAAAGAATGCATCACCTCAGCGGCCAACAATAACCATTAACATCCATCCAACTGACTTCAAGGCCTGTGTTACGGTAACAGAGAAGAAAACTGAGGGAGGAATGGAGGGCAGGACCACAGAGAAGATCAAATATACAACTGTCAACATTATAACTGCAGATAGGACAGCAGCTGAGGCTAACCCCTCTGAAGGAAAGAGAGAAAATGATGACTTATTGTGTTTGATTCTTTGGACAAACATTGTGTTTCTCTCTCTGCATAGCCTCACACAGCCAGACCGCCTCATTTCTCCTGGCACAGGCCCACTCTGCTGAACCTTGGCTCTGAAACGGCCCTGCTGGAAGACGGCTTTAACCACTGTTTGTGGCACCGAGCACCACATGATACAATTAGAGGGCAAGCAGAGCGGCACCTGTCATGAGACGTGAAACCGCAGCTGCATACGAAAACTCACTGAGGCCATTACACAGGAGATTTAAGTTTAGTAGAGCAGAAAAAACACAAAAATGAAACTGGAACTTGGTGTTTCGTTGGGCTGTTAGGAAGACAGAGTGTTTGGCCCCGAATTATGTGCAGACCGTGTAGAACAGAGTTTAGTTCCCGGCAGAGGTGGGGTGATGTGGCTTGGCAGGGCACTCTGACTCCCAGGTGAGAAGTTGAGAAGGGATCAAGTCCTTCCTGAGGTGGGAGGTATTGTTGTACTGTTAACATGGACATCCATGCACACAAGATTTGGCCATCCAGGAGAACTACAGCCCAGTATTTAGATACGCCTGTAATAACGCTGGATAGTGAAAGTACTGTTGTGGTTGTTGTGGTAGTCCTTCCATCCATGAATCCATTATCTACCGTTCATCCCCTCTGGGGTCGTGGGGGGCTGGGGCCTAAAAGTAGAGGTGGGGTACAACCTGAACTGGTCACCTACGATCACAGGGTACCACACAGAGACAACCATTCATACTAAGAGCAATTAAAAGTCATCGATTAACCCAACAAGCATGTTTTTGGACTGTGGGAGGAAGCCGGAGTGCCTGGAGATAACCCGCACAACTCTACAGGCAGGCTCATTACTTGCTGCCCATTCATGGTAGTTTCTTAGGGTGCAGCTGCAGTATAGGACTTAAAAACCAGTCCCAGTCAAGAATCAATAACAACTATCTTAAGGAAACAATGATACTTAATTTTAGGCTTAACAATTTCCTTGTCAATTTCTTTCACTTTGTTCTGTTTGCAAAGCAAATAGGTCACACTCTCATCTGAGGCAGTCGGCAGAAACAAAGACATGTTATCAACCTACATGCACAAAACTTACAATTTATTAAGTGTGCTGAGGATGTTGATGCAAACACTTTTTTAATCCATCCAATCCACTTAACTTATATAGCTGAAGGTTAAAAGCAATGAAAGTGCTGCATGGTGACTACAATCAGAAATACAACTGAAGAAAAAAAAGTAAAGCAGAGATTTAAAAAAAAAAAACAAATAAAAGAGGAGGCTAACACATAGCCAACATAAGAGCACATATTAATCCCAAAAAATGGTTGGGTATGTGATGGCTTCCCAAAGAGATGCTCCTCATGTAAGGAGGCAGATGTAACACCATTTAATGCCATGTAATGTCAGCTCTCTCCCTGCATTTCTTTTTTATGAAATACCGTGTATCAGTATGCAAGTCATATTAATGGCCGGAATTTCACTCCATCATTTAACTATACAGGCTACCAAGGAACACGTTCAGAACTGAGTAAACTGGCATGATACTTTTAGATGTTATGTTTGAGATTTTGAATGATTCCTAATTATTTTTAGTAACTAAACTTTGATTAGTTGAACTACAGCTGTAAATGATCAGGTTTTCATGTATGCTTGAATGCTGTTGTCAATATAATTTTACCAGTATACGTGGAGGATTAAACGGTCTAGAACTCACAAAAAGGTTTGTCAAATTACTGATATCATTGATGACAAAAAAGGAGAGTGTGCACAAAAGTCTTTTAATCACATCCATCAACGACCAACTTTTGAATCTCTGACATAAGATAATATACAGTAAGACTTTAAGGTGCTACAGTTACTATCAGTTAATCACTTTAAAGAAAATGACCCTCCACATGGACGGGGTTAAGTTTGTTTTAGCTGGACAGGAGAAGTGTTGAAGGGTTGTAAACAACACCAGCTGGACAGAGGAGCCCGTTTTAAAGCTTTCTCTCAGAAAACCTTCTGGGATCTCAGTGTTATCGCCTCAGATCTGACTGAAGATTATATGCTCCCCGGCAGCACTCCTCAAGGTTATCATAACTAATCATTAAAACCTGAAGCTTTCAGAGGATATCCTCTTCAGTCACTGCTGAGAAACCGGTTATCTTGACAGCAAGCTGAGCTACATCACATTCAATCTGACTGAGGGACAGGCTGGGCGCTGGCTGAAGATCAGATAACAGCCGCTCTCTCACCAGCGTGGACGAGAGCTTCCCCGTCTCTCGGCCCTGAGGGATCAAATAACAACTGTTCTGAGGCCGGCGTGGTCCACAAAGTCTCCATCGCCTGGCCTGAGGGAGCCGGCCGCTGCCCTGCGAGAGAGAGGCAGGAAGGAACTGGGTGCTTATGTCATTACCGACGGGGTAATTGCACTGGAGTGCCATTGATGCTGAGAGCCTCTTAAGAGGTGTCAGGATTGATTTGGGCGCGGATGGGGCCCCGAGTCTGGCTCATGTGTGTTCTCACCTCGAGCTGACACGCCAAACGCATGTTCCCCCTCTGCTGCGGCCCTCAGGGGAGGCCATTAGCCATGCAGACATGGTAATGGTGTCATTTGAGCCAATCGAGTGTCAAATGAGAGTCAACGCCACAGCTAACTAGCCACTGGGCAATTGCAGCAGCACGCATAATGCTGCCTCACCACACACCTCCATGTTACTGTTGGTCAGAGGAAGGTGTCTTTAAACATGTGCCTGCACGGTTCCTGGAAGGTTACTCAAGGAACTAAATCAACTCCTGCATGATGACAGAGGAGACAGCAAATGCTGTAAAGCAATTAATGTCTGTAACGAATACTGCTCTGCAAAGCCAAGAGTAATAAAATATTATCATCCGGCACACTCTGGCTTAGCACGAACACTATATAAGACCTGTGATTGTTTATTTTAGGGCGCAGAACTGTTGACACACTGATCTCTGAGGATTAAAAGTTCCAAGTATGCAGAGTGTGGATCCACGCCCTTTTTAGTGACTTCACAGCAGGTGTTTGACTTTTACAGGTGAGGATGGAGCCCTGCAGCTGAATCATGGTTATAAGGAAAATGATGGAAACTCTTAAAAATCTTCCACTGTAAATAATAAAGGGCTGGGCAAAATGTACAGTTCTAAAGATATAGAGATACGCTGTTTAACATAAACACAGTGTTGGTCATATAAGATATGATTTATGCAAATGTAGATTTGAAAAGTAAAATATAGTGCATTTCAACTACGTGATTCTGGCTTGAGTCAGTCTGTTTTTGCTGCTTATACTGACCCCTAATCATCTTTTCATAAGACTTAATTATATTCAATATATGAATCAATACTGGAGTTTTCTTAAAGCAGCTGATTGTGTTTTTGTTTTTTAGAGCAGAACAAAAGTATTCAACTGAAATCAAAACTAAATTACAGGGTGGGATAATTCATAATTCATTCCTTGTGTTCATTTATGTGAAAAATCAAAATAATCTCCATCCAGTCATTCGCCCATTATCTGTGTCAGGTTGGCGGGGGGGCTAGGGCCTATCCCAGCTGACATTGGGCAAGAGGCAGGTATACCCAAAACCAGCCATAAGTATGAATGGTGCTCTGTAGGTAAATTGTCTTGCCTTGTGTTACTTTTGTCAGCATGGCTACATGGTTGAGCTACTGGTGGCATCAGTGTTGACTTACATGTGGAACTACAACCAAAGACATGTCTAAATCTGTATTGATGACAAGCCAAAACACTATTTTGTGGAAGAGGTAATATCAGAAAAAGAGAATTGGTTTACCAGCTGCCCTTATCCAGATGTAAACCGACTGTAGGTGTGACAAACTTGACGATAAACATCATGTTAAAGGGATACCCCGGTTTTCTTTTTTTTCGCATCTTGCCTCACTCCCGAGTCCATGACAAGCTGATAGACACCATTATTTCGACTCTGCATGCAGTAACAAGGAAGAGACAGGCAAAGGTAGCCCAATACTAATTAGCTTAGCTCAAACACTGGGAGTCAGTGGGTATAGCTAGCCTGCCTCTTCCTACAGTTTTCAGATAAACTCTTCAGCAACTCTAAACGGCCCTGAGTGATTGTGACTCATTTTTTACTGCATTATTTTACATTTTCTTCTGCTACTATCATCATATTATCTTCCTCTACTGGTAAACAGAGGCTTTGTTTTGTTGACTTACTTCTGCAGTGGTTTGTCGAAAGATGTGACGTTCTCACACAAGTCGAGTGTCTTAAACAGCTCTTTTAAGTGAACGATGAGAACTGATTCGCAGTTGTGAGTGAGGTGTTCGTTTGCAAGCCATTCCTAAATTTGCAGGCAATTTGCATTTAAGAATAGCTCGCAAGCGCACAGCTCACTGACAAGTGCAAATAGCAAATAATATTTATCATATCTTGCCTTTCCTCTGGTGTCTTATACTCATACTTAATGGATGAGACCTCGCAGACCAAGGAAACACTGGATATTCTTTCTTCAGACTTTAAATGGACAGACAAACCCCCCGTCGCCTAAGGTGAGGAAAGATTTCTTCATTCACGTCGACCATATGCTGAATGCATTACACACCATGTGTGTGTGACATTAACGCCAACAGCTAGAGGTTTACACACACCTAAAGGCCATGTTTTCACACTTGCGGTACCTTTCCGGGAAAATGTGTTCATTTGTCTGAGTGTTCATGTGTGTGGTAATCTCCATAGAGACAGAGGTCATGTACAAACATGGACAAACGAATGTCCACACGTGTCATAGTCATTGCCTACATCAACATGAGTAAATCTGTGAAGGTGTCTGTCCAGATTATGACAGCTTACATTAAAAATCAACATCACTGGAGAGAAACTAAAGCAAAACTAAAAGAAACTATGCTGCATCCAAACAAGCTGCTTAATGAAGCAAACGGAATAAAAATAGAGCAGTTTTACTTTATCTTTGAATAAATAGACTGCCTCACTATTTTGAAGTCACACCAAGTCCCACAAAATCTTCAAAAGTTAATTTTTTTTTGCAGTTTCCTTCATACATCAGGATCTTCTTGGTTGCTGGGACTGAATTAAAAGTATCTCACCTGTTATCTAAAGAGAGACTTAAAGAGGTCACATTAGGTTTTCTTAGTTTCAAGCTGATTATCCCACCCCCCTGATTAGACCTACCACTGTGACATCATACCATTGTGTCATCAGTAGATCAAGCCCATTGGCTCGAGGTGACAAGCCCAGTTCAGAGCTCAGCCTTTAGAAGGAATGTAGAGCTGCTGAAAACATGGTGTTGAACAGCACAGAACTGATTAATAACAACAGACTAGGCCCATGTGAGAACTGACAGAAGTGACAGAAGTTCCAAATGGGCATCTCAGACAGAATGGAGTAAGAATGGAGGTGGATCGGTGGATCAATATGTAAAAAATGTCTTTTTTTGTAACAAAAATGATTCTGAACAAACTTTTGCAGTCATTAAAATCAAATATATGAATGTAAGTTCAGGCAAAGTGCAGGTTCTTTAAGAAAGGAAAAGGCAAGAATCTGGTGATATGATATATACTGGAATGCAGGTGGGACAATGTATCACGATACTTCTTGATACTATGAGCAGGACAATATATCACACTTTTTAAAAGTTAATATATATATTTTAATTTTGGTATTAGGAACACACCATGTTTAAAATCCTTTTGAAAAACACATTGCTGATATAAATCATTGTCCATGAAACATGAGTAAACTTCATTGTCTCAGAAATACTAACAAATGAAACAAAGAGATGTAGAGTTAAACGGCTAAATGTCTCTGCCAACCAGCAGCTAGTAAGTGAAGTAAAATAGTAAAGAGATGTCCCAAATTGTCCAAAAATATCACAATATATTGGCGCATCAATATATTTTTTACACCTTAACAGTGTATACTGTTGCTAATACTGACAGTACATCCTCAGTGCAGGCAGGCTCATCATGCAGCTGTGAAACAGCCAATGTCAAACACAAGAAGGGAAGAAAATAGGCATGTTACTGCTGCCCAGGGACACATTGATATGTGACAGCCAAAGCTGGGCTCAAACCCTTGACAAATCGATTGATGGTGGAGTGTACTACCAGAGTAAGCCAACAACGCCCCCATTACAGGGCCTGCAATGAAGTGTTTTATTTCTCTGTTGGTTATTCCTGTCCTGTCGTCATGACACACAATATAAACTCAGAATATCATGGAAACGGACGACATTTTACAAAAATGGGGGGTGTTGGAATAAAAAGGAACATATCTCTCGGGAAAATGCTCCAAGGGGGTAACTAAGTCAATGACGTAGGACAATGCATGCTTCACTTGCCCCCTCATTAACAATGAAAACATGTCCAACCTACGCAACTTCCAGCTAACTGCAAAGTACAGGACAGAGCAGTTTCTCAACGAATATGTGTCAGATGATCATGTTCTGGAAGTTTTGTCAACATACTGTTGACTGGACCCGATAAGATATGCGTGAGGACCACCTGAAGAGAGAGTGATTACATTTCATTACTTGAAAAATTAAAACCAAAAAAAAAAAAAAAAAAAAAAACAGAATATGGGAAAAGCTAAAAAGGAATTTGTAAAAAATATCACCGATTCCTACACAAGAAGGAAGTGACAAGATTTTGGGGATGATCTAAATTTGGATGTGGATACAGACATTTGTTGAACAACTCACTCAACAGTGTTGGAAATGTTTTGGTGGAGGTTTGTGATCTTGGAGAACTTCTAGTAACTATTTGGTTTATCCCTCTTGTGATGTTCTTGGTGACAGCACCCACTACTCAGTGGTCAGCTTTGTCTCCACGTCACATTTTAGCTACCACTCAGTTTACTTGGAACCCTGCCAGAGGTGATAGAAAAAATGTGCCAAGTCCCAGGCCAGTCATGGAAAACCAAAAAAACAAGTGAGTCAAAGTGGAAAAGCCCCATCACAGCCTGCCTTAGCTCCACCTCTTTGTCTATTTCTAGACTGACTAAAAGTTACTCTGAGACTGTTTTCAATGTTCTGATGCCATGGCTTGGCTTCAGAAGCCCCCTCAGCAAGCAAAAGGCTGGCATCACTTCAGTTTTGTCCAAATATTTTCAACAGTCTGTGGTTTCTTCATCATCATAATGAAGGAGGTGCAGCTTCCCACATGTTTCAGTCTTACTTCACTCAAAGTTATTAATCACAGCCTCAGCTTTGGTTGAGCTAGCACTCCCAGAACAGTCGATTTCTCTTCTCTGATTGGTTCTGTGATGCTCTTATGGGGTTAATTCATCATTTCAGAGCCTGGGGGTCCTGGAGTGGCCCACTGACATCTCTCTCACCACGGGTCTGATGGGCTGAGCCGACAGTCACCAATATCTCACTGCGCCAATTTCAACACGTCTCAAAAACCGCCTCTTGGAGCACCGCCGCCTTCCCCGCTGTGAATCACCATCAGCTCTTTGTCGGCCGGGAGAGAAGTCCAGATCCGACCTCAGCTGCACTGAGATAGGTCTGCACAGGGAGGATTTTCATGGCTCGCCTGCTGGGTGTCAGACATACAGAGTCCAGTGTTCCTCTTCTGTCCTCGGTGCCCCGCTCACCCCATTAGCACCGGCATCACGCTGAAATGCACCATGACACACCTTCCCTCGCACTCCTCCGTATCCGTCTTCATCTCTGTCTCTCTCTCACTTTGGGACCTGTTAACGCCGGCGACCAACTGAGCCGCACTTCAGTCACGTATCAAAAAGGAAATGGGCTTCACTGTATTCCCCTCTTTATCCCTAAAGCATGTGAGTATTTAGACTGTGTGGGAACACGCCTCAGCTTGAGACAAAGTGCATGTGACACGGGGCTGAGTGATCTGGACCAAAACACAACCTTGATCATTTCTAGCTAAATTGACATAATATATATACCATTGTATTTTTCTGCTGTAAAGAAATAACATCTTATTTGTTAATATATCTGAATATTTGATATGATTCCATCCATTCAGGGTGGAGGCCCATTAATTGTCAATATAACCTTAGAGCAAAGTTGATGTTTAAGCATAAAGAAATACATAGTCCAGGTTGTAACATCTGCTAACTGGTGGTTTATGAACCCCTTTAACAGATTGTTTTAAGCCCCTCACCATCCCAAAATTCAACTTTACAAACACATATTCATAAACTTCAACCCAGGGCTGGGCAATATACAAATTAAATTGATCAATTTGTGTTATTTTCTGCAGAAGATTTGAAAATGAAAAGTCAAGATTTTTTTTCTCAACTTACTTCAATCATAAGTTGCTCCAATGTTTGAAAATAAAAAAAACTGAAAATGTACAGTTTCCACAACAATACCTCTTTATTTGTTTCTTAAAGAAGATTAAATATTGATCAGATGATTCCATGTTAATATACTGTGAAAAAAGCTCATCTTTCAGTGTTTATGTAGACAGGCCTCTCTACGTTTGAACTACATAATCAATATTTTATGATAAAATTATAGCATGCATTTTAACTGTAAGAGTGAAAGTCTGTTTAGTTTTGGAATATATTTTGATTACATATAGGCAAAACAATTCATGTCATTTTTGTGTCACTTCGAATTTTTTTCTTTTTTTTGAGAGGGAAAAAAAAGGATAAAAATCATAAATCGAGTTTTGTGGACAAAAATCTGTTACCCAGTCCTATAATAAACACACTGATAGTCATGCCCTTTGCTAATAAATCCCTCTGCTTTTACAATTTATTACAAGTATGTTATGTAAAGAGCACAGAAATTAATTCCACTGAAAGAGCTACATGAAATGTTCATGTTTGTATGATATATATATCTAAAAAAAGCATATCCAGAAGGTTACTTGGCGATCATTCTGTCAATCACGTTCGTCATGGCCAAAGCACGTTATGGGAGCCAGTTTGTAAATGAAACTCCTGTCAGGAAAGAACAGAAAATACCTTTTCATCGAGAAACTTGTTCAGCGTTTCTTAAATGAAGAAACATGGAAAAGTTCAGATAAAACTAGAACTATAGCAGACAGTTGATGCAGTTCATGGTGAGAGGAAATTTTCCCTTCTCACCATCATCACTCTGGAAGCTCCCCTCTCTTTCTCCTTAAGAAAGTGATTGGTCAGTGCCTCTGCAGACTGAACTCAATTGTTTCTGCTTGAAGCTTTGCAAGATGAATCTGCCTGATTACATTTAGGGAATCAGGAGAATCCAACGGCACTGCAAGATTAAACATCTGCCATAAGTCTCTGAAAATCTTCAGCTTGGGAGGAGTCCAGAAAAATGCATTGTTACTGAACCAAGACATCATTTCTGTGTGTACTTTGCGTGTAATGTAAATGTAATCCCAAAAAGCTACTTTCAGTTATTTCTATGCATCGATATCAATATTGGCATCAACTAAAATATCAGCAAACTGGATATCAGCAAAACAATCCAAAAGCATACTTTCTTCATTTTGACTCTCATGAAAATTTCAACCTTGTCTTAACCCTTTAACTCACAAATCAACTGCTTGGTAGACCAAACTTTGAGTAACTATATCTCATTCATTAATGCATCACACTTGATAAACCTGATAAGGCCATTTATATTTCGTGGTGGTTAAAAGTAATGCTAGAAAAAAAGGTTGCTGCTCCTTTTTGTTTTTGAATAGACAGTAATAGATTTTTAAGTCTCCCTCTTTCCATTAATGTAAAAATCCCTCATTTAGAAGTAAGATGACATATTCAATGTATGATGGTACCAGAGACCTTGCACAACAGATTAACATAACTTACACAATTTACACAAGTCTTAAGGGGTAAGATAAATGATTTTGAAATGCTATAAAAATAATACCAAAAAAATGCTCAACCAAACAGTTGAACTGGGTGTTTATGGCCAACCAACAGAACTGATGTAAATTCAATAAGAGAAAAAAACTGTTATATTAATGTCTTATTAAAGAGGGGAATTTGTCAGCTTGGTAAACCTAGCATCATAATAAAACTGGTCATAAAAAACAAAAATGTCTTATATGAAATGAACATTACATTCAAAAATTTAAAAGTGTTTCTCAAAAAAGGAAACTTTACTTGATTTTGGTTTTCCTTTCACTTTAATAGAATTACTTCTTCAACTACGAACTCCCAGCTCAGTCATTTGGTAGAGGTCAATGATTTATAAATATTTAGGGTGTATAAAAAATTGATTTTTGCAGGTGCCCAAATCGTCCAAAAAGACATTGTCATAACATTTTTTGTGGGAGTTAAAGGGTTAAATTGCATTATGAGAATAATCTTCCTCTTTTTATTATTATCCTGACAGCTGGCCCTGACGCTCTTCTGTGCAGTTAAAATATATCTTAAAATATCTTATAAAAGCAGTATATCAACCGGCCCTTTTTAGAGGCATGGAAAACATGACGGGATTCACTTCAATCCAAACAGCAACAAAACTAATAAATGGAGAAAAAAGTGATGAAGAGGACGATACAGTGAAGCAAAAATAAAAACGAATCAAAGCAGACCAGATTCCAAGACCACGTCCTGAATCAGGACTTGGTCCTTTTCCCTTTTTTCCCCTCTGAGCGTGTGTCAGAGGGGGGGCGGAGGGGACGGGCCAAAAGGAGCGTTTGATTAAATCTGCGGTTGACGTGTGGGACAGGTGAGATTGATGAGGTTCCTCTGAGCTTCACACTGTGCGGAGAGCGGGGGTACAGGAACAGAACGCTGCAGTGTGGCGGGCCAGGGCTCGGGGCCCGCTCGCGCCGTGGGGTCCCTGGGCTGATTAATGGGACTGGAGGCCCTTCAAAAACAGCACTCCCCGCAGACAGAGGCCGACGGTGCTCCAAAAATAACCAGCAGGCAGGGGGAGGCGGTCCGAGCCTGCAGCACTAACAGGCTGCAGCTTCTGAAGGAAGCAGACTTCAGCGTGACCTGAGGGCAGATAACCAGGAGGAGCTACTCCACACAGGAAGCTGTAATCTGGCTCATTAGGAACTAAACGCTCAACCGCTTTCTGCTTTATAAGAAGTGACAAACACTCATCGGTGATATTATATCAACCAAAGGGTCTTATTGACATGTGTCAGAAATCCAGTGTTTGGGGTCAATGTCACCAGCAGCTTGGTCTGTAAAATGTAATAATAATAAAACAGAATGATGAATATCTGTTTCATTTTCTGAAATCATTTTCCAGGACTTTTCCAGGACCAATTCTTCATGTTGCAACCTGCTTTCTTATTTTACTCAATTTTTATGCTCTTACCTATTTTAATGTCTCTTGTGTATATTATCTATTTTACTGTCTTTTGATATTCCTACTGCTATACTATGCATAAGAGCAACTGAAACAACAGAATTTCCCCTTGAGGATTGATAAAGTATTTCTGATTCTGAAATGCCCAAAAATAATAAAAAAGAGGGTGTTTACAGTATGGCTACATCCATTGATTGGCTTAAACAATGCTCCAAAGCCTCCTTTGACAATCAAACACCCAATGCTTGTGGCTTTGACGTCATCGTTTCTGAAGCTATCCATATTTGTTATGGAAACGTAAGGCCAGCGTTTTCAGATGTATGCACTCTGGGACCATTTTCAAAGATGCATTTCGGGCACCCAAAATGCTGTATCCATGTGGATGAAACACCTATACGATCAAAAACTTGTGCAGATACGCCTGACCCAGTCACCGGCGGACTTTAACTTCATGCTTATTTAAACTAAAGCAGCTTTTCTGACAATCTGCTCTGCAGCCGTGCGCAGCTGCAAAAGCAAAGACTGGTTTAACTCCTGTGTAAGTTCTCTCTCTGTTAAACAAACACACTCATGTCAGAAGTACTTGTTTCCATTCAGCGGGTCCTTCTAAATTGGTTCAAATAGTTTCAGTATCCCGCCTCCTTCCTCTGTGTTGACAATAGACATGTTTAATTTTATTTCACTCACAGGAAGCAGGTGACTGACAGGAGAGCTAATGATACCTGAAAAAGCCATGAAAGTCACAACACAGCAAAAATAACCGGCACACACTTCATAAATTTATCAATATGTAATTATGGTCACACTCGGGGCAAACGTCCACGGCCTGATGCTCTGTAATTTCCCTTTGCAGAGGAAAGTCTCTGTTGACCTGAGTGAAGCTCAATGGTAGAAAACCAGATCCTCAGTGTGTTTAAATTAAAAATGTCAGACATTCAGAAGAAAACACTGAATCAGACACGGAGTACAACGCAGAAACACCAGTGAGACTCCCCAGGCAGCACTATGACCACACAGCTACAGGTCGATACTGTAACTCATCGAAGTTAGATATGAATTTAGTAAAGAAAGAATATGTTGACACACGGGATCATTTTCAGAAATGGTAATGTGCAAAGCGCCTGAGTGAGGGCCCTGGCTGCAGAACAGCTACGACAAACCTAATTACACGTAGGGGGCTGCAGAGAATTAGCGGGCCGTTCTGACATTTGAAAATAAATAGGGCAGTTAATGAACGTCCTCAAAGGGGAGGCCATGTTTCCTCGCCCTCGCCGCGCTCTCCCATGCGGTGCAACAGCCGCTCTAATGGTTTTAACTGACACCCGAGTAAGTGAATTTAGAGCAGAGGAGAACAGAGAGGCAAATTAGAAGTCACTTCCTCTTTCCTGGAGTCAGCGGCTGACATGAGTGATATCAGTCAATAACAGGACCACAGGCGAGGGAGGGCAGGACGGGGAGAGCCGTGTTTACAGCCGACATGAGGCTGGAGGCAGGGTGGTGAGGAAGTAGGGATGTGATGATTCTAGAGTTCTGAACTTCTATATAACACCAGTGCAAATCAATCTTTTTCTACATCATGGAAACAAAAACTTTTCCTATTCACAGTATAGTAACATGGAGCCATCTGATCAATATCTCATTTCCTTGTGCTGTAGCTCTTGTGCTTTGTCGTCTGTATGTTCTTGTAAACCTGTTTTTAAAAGTGCTATACAAATAAAGTTATCATTATTATTATTATTATTATTATTATTATTATTATTATTATTATTATTATTAAAGTTGTAGTGTGTAGAAGTTGGCAGCATTTCGCCGAACAGAAACGGTGAATATAGGACATAATGTCTCTATTTGTATGTAAAGTCCGTCGAAATAGGTGTACAATCATCCCCATAAAACTTTCGTTTTCTTTTTATTAAGTAAGAAAAAGCTTTTTATATTCATGCACCGCAGGTCTGACATAACGATCCGTCATGCTGTCTACCGGTGGGTTTTGGGGACAAAAAGAGCGAAACACGATTTTTGAATACGAGCCTGGCTAGGGGTGGGAAAAATATCGATTCATCAATGCATTGCAATTTTTCCCCTCCCAATTCAGAATCGATTCAGCAAATCTTCTGAATCAATTCACCTCCTGGCCAGTGGGGGGAGCTGTGCACTTTTTCAGTGTTTATCCAGCTGTCGCCAGTCTTAGAAGAAGACATGCTTGCAGAGTGACAGGATTGAAAGCCAAACATGTGGTTGAGTGGTGTATCAGTATTTAATTTAAATAATGTAAAATGTGGTAAACAATAGCATTAGTATCATTCTGGAGCGTCTCTTTCCGGTCTTTTGCAGTATTTTCTCAGTGTTTTGCCATATTTCCGACGTATTTTTCCCGTGTTTTACCGTCTTTTTTTGTCATTGATCGTCTTTTTCATCATAGTTTGTTTTCTATGGATTCCATAAATGCAATTTTAGAAATATTGGAGCAAGAAATGTTGAGATCTCTGTCTTCAGCTTGACAGGAACCACTTCAGGGACTTCCATCAGTTAAAAAAAAAAAAAAAATGGCTGGACATGGTGTAATATAACAGGCTGTAACATGGGCACTAAATGCTGCAGTCAAACAAAAATGTTTGAGTTTATGTAGAATTGATTAAGTTTATTTTTGGTCATCTCAGAAAACTTCTACATGTTCATTTACAAATGTTTATGAAGAGAATTCTGTTGAAAATTCAAACCCTTTTTAATTCTTTTCTTGTAATTACACACTGTTTTAAGCATTTGTATAATAATGACAAATACTTGCAAGAATTGTTTACTTTTATTTCTCATGAAAAAAGGGTGAAAAATGTATTCAGAGGACAATCCCTGACACATTCATCAACAAAAAAAGACAAAAAAGTCCAGGTGGACATTTACAATAGTGTTAACTGTCATGTTTTTTCCTTTTGTACTCCATATGCACACATAAGTTATTATTGTGCAAATTTGTATTTTCTGATGTTTGACTGCTCAAAAATGTGAGGTAACATACCACATTTGTTCACATTGGCATGAAAATAAAAAAAAGTCTGGCCGCTGGTCCTGAAATCTACCTGGATGGCATGCGAAGAAGAAGAAGAGAGAGAGCAGGTATTACAAGAGAAGAAGACAGCACGGTGCTTGTAACTGATGCCCTGTTCACGATCCTGTTCACGATCCTTTTTGGTCTTCGCCGACTCTCATCGCTTAGTGATGTGATGTTTTAGTAACAGACGGGCTCATTCCAAAATCTGAACACTAGATGACGCTAAAATGACAACTTCTACACACTGAACCTTTACGAAACAATTAAATGCCTAAACATGTGCCTGTGCAAAACCTGACAAGGCCTACCATCATGAAAACTGAACAATTTCAGTATTTATATCTACAAACATTGCAACAGCTTATGATTGGAGTGAGAGGAAGTTTAGAAAAAAATCTCGATTTTTCATTTTAAATCTTCTGCAGAAAATAATTCAAAATTAATCAACGTAATCGGTATACTGCCCATCCCTATGTCTCACAGTAGCATAGTGTGGTGCGGTTCACTGTCAAAGTTTTGAGAAAAGAATCATGGCAGCGCACAACTGTCAAATGTGTAAATGTGAGGAAATGCACCATGTTTAGTGTGTTATGATCTCCCATCAGCCATCTTCACACCACACACAGGGAAAAACTCAGCTAAGCCTATGTTTTTATTCCTGTTTAGGTCAACAAATCATGTCAGCTTTATTATACATAAAAATTATAACTTTACTTTTTTCAGATACAAGTCTGGATAGTATTGTTTCTGTCCTTGAGTCAGAGTGGACTTATGTTTGAAAAAAATCCCTAAAAACAATTTTGAGATACTTCATTCACAAGAGCGGCAGATACACAAACAACCAAACAGCAATGGGCCTCCAGTCAAGGATACATCAGCCATTAAGATATAGTCCTATTTACTGTGTATTTATAAATACAGTATATCAGAGGTCAGTGCAAGGACTGAAGAATAGGGCTTGAATAAAATATCTGTATGATGATTTTTCATTTAACTGGCACATGCAATCCAATTATTGATACACTGGCTCCAAGTTTTATAATTTTCTAAACTTTTTTTTCAATCTGCACTTTAATCAAAATATCTGTCAATTTGTCGAAGTTCTGCCATACCTGATTACCCTCATGGTGATGCCTATCAGATAAACAAGGATAATGCCAGTGGAATTTGACAGGCCGAAGATTATGTAATTGTCTCCTTTTTTCAAATACTAAAGACGTTGAAATAGTAAAAGCGCTCAGAGAGAAAAGATGGGAGGATGAACTCCAGTAAGGAGAGAGTTCAACTTTAAATGGAGATGTACCTATCAGACTGTCTTTTTTATTGGCGAGTAAGAAATGCATCATGCGATGGGTCATGCTGAGACTGTGACCAGTGCTTTTATGACAAAACGTAATACAGCTACTTGAAAACAAAAGCAGTGATCCCTTCATCTAAAATCAATAATTAAACAAATGTCATAGAAAAGCAACATCTGCCTAAAATCTTTAAGTGAAAAAAATTTAAAAATCAAACCCCCAGCCGTCCCACAAATATTTCTGTCATCGTTTTAGCATCATCCACAGGTCACACTTCATCTCTGTGTCAGTCCGCTGAGGTTCACTGATTTCTTAAACACACTTTCCAGCTCAGAAAAATGTTGTTTGACGCATATCACACCTCAAGGCTTTGTGAGCACGCCGCTGTTTGCACTCGGCCCGTCCACATTTGGAGAAAATTAAAACAAATGAAAACCAACACTTCATTTCTGATGTTATTGCTGGTAATGAAGCTCTGCTGTGATGCTTTTCGAGTCCCACCCATTCCTCCCCTCTGGTCGCACACCTCTCCAGCCTCTCCAGAGACGTCCCCTTAACAAAACACAGACGGGACGGCGGTGAACGTGCGTACTGTATTACAGCTCGTACATCAAGCAGCGGGAGAGCTCTGGTCAGATGGTTGAGGTTTGAAACTGCAGAGTAATGCAAGAACAGCTCAATAATTAGCATGGCTGTTGAACTGAAACACACAGGGTATTCTTATGTGTACCAGGGGACTCGTTGTTTGCCTTGACACCCCATTTGTCCCTCCAAAGCAGCCGTGTAATGATAGAAAACCTAAACTAAGGGACACAAAGTGCATTTCTTAGCTGCACTGAAGTGAAAAGGAAAATACATGGAGTGCTACTGAGGATATGATGTCACAAAAAAGACCAGGAAACTGCACCAAAAAACTCAAGACAGACAAGGAGAGTGAGTTTTAATAAAAGCCGGTTTAGTCCGTAATTATCAGTCAAAAAGTTATAGTCTACTAGACCAGGAAATAAGCATCTAAAACAGCTAAATGTAGCATAAAATCAGAACTACTGCCTGGTTGTTACATGCCTCTGCGGGTTATACAATTTGGTGGACAGAGAAAGAATGGTGATGGGTCAAAAGGAAGGGCCAGGGTGCACTGACAAGGACAATCATCCAAGTTAACAATGCAAGGCTACACAGTACATTACATCTCTTCAGTGATGACCTGCAATAAGACCCGAGTTTCCTGCCTATACACAAACAATAACCTCCTCTCTGTGGCTCAGGCTCACTGTGGTTTAAGACTATCCTGTCTCTGCTTGTTGAGTATTTCTGGATGCTCTCTGCAGTAGTGTGAAATGAATGGAGGTAACTAGAACTGAGCTCAGAGGCTAGCAGCTAGGGCTGACACTTTATACTCAATGTTTGAATATACATTCTAATCCATACTCAAACTGTAACTTCTGAAAGGAAAATATACTTGTATGCAGCACATTAGGGCGCCTGGAGCAGCGAACCGCCCGATCCAACAGAGGGCGCTCCCAGCACAATCCAGTTGATCTCTTGAGGGAGTACACCTCAAGGAAAGCAAGGAAGCAACCAGACCAGGCTGTATGCCGATAATGTGCAAAGCAGCTGGTCCACTCCTCATCCACAACAATCTGCAGGCCCATTTGTTGGCCCTCCACCCCATGCAACTGCATCCTCCTCAACAGGCCACCCCCAGAGGTGCAGAAAAAGGCCATTATGGACAAGACTGCAAGACTATGCAAGGACATGTGGCCCACTGGTGTGACCTCAAGAGACGTAAATAGCAAAATGATCAAATGGAAATGCCATGTGTCGGAGTTGCAGCCAGGTTAATGCAGGGAGGGTTCAAATATCTTTGGTTATAAGCCTGCAAGCTGTAAAACTAATCAAGTTTTATTTTTGGGAAAAGTGATCATTAATGAGTGTCAGTTTGTATCAAGTCTACACAACCAAACCAATCCGGTTAAGGGCGTCTTAGACCAACTCTGCATGCAGTCTGAGGTGTAACGTATCAAACTGGTAGTAGGTATGGAAAGGTGTGCAAACAAAGCTATAAATAGGGCCCTATAAAATCCGTGATCACGAAATCGTGGACGGAATTGGACATTAAACGCAGAATTCAATATAAACATAACAGCATGGAAATAGCCAACATTTTAAGTAAAAGTGTTTTTTTCTTGACTTAAAAGGAATACATTTCTCAGGAAAATGCCCCGAGGGGGCCACTTAAGGCTGTGGACAATGCACGCTTCACTTCCCCTAAGTCAGTGTAAGTCAGCAAAGAAACTTCGAAACTCCCGGCTAACTCCAAAGCACAGGACAGAGCAGTTTGCCAACGATTATTATGTGTCAGGACTTCAAATGTTCTGCAGATTTTGTCGACATATTGTTGACAGGACCTGTATAGATACGTGTGAGGACCACCTGAAGAGTGAGCGATTATATTTCATGACTTTATACAGTGTCTCGGGTTAAATTTGCGTAAAATACTAAAAAAACAAAGTCTCAAAAAATTAAAATGGATAAAAACGGAATATGGGAATAACTAAAATGGAATTTGGGAAAAAATAACACAGATTTTATAGGGCCCTTTATAAGGACTATCCTTGAGTGGAAGCAAATGTTTGTACAAAGTCTCCATTGCAGGAATGACCTGTGCTGTAAAAAATTACCAAAACTTTGAAAGAGCACAGATAAGTTGGCCCAAAAAGAATGAGACCATCAAATCTGAAAGTGAACTCTTACACCCTGCACATAATATTAACAACATTTACAATTTGTGGAAGTTGCACATTGTGTCAAGGACTTCTTTTTTCCACACCAAATTAGTACACAATTTGACTTTCACTTTGTTAAATAAAGTTTTAAGTTTTAGTATCACGACAGCCCTCACGTCCTCTTTCCCAGAATGCCTTTCCCTCAGAGATTGGGCATGACCGCTGTAGCTTTCATCTGCTCTGAAATCTTCACTCTTTGATTCTGAGGCTTGAAGTCTCCAAAAACACTTTCTGCTGTCAAACCAAATGCAGATGCTCTAAATACCAAAACTTCCTGCTGCAGCCACACATACTTGAGGATGTATGTAACTGTGAGGCTGAACACTTTTAACGGGTGAATATGTTCAGCAAACACTCAAATCAGTTTGTTTCCAGCTGCATTTTTGAAAAAGTGCTGCACTTTGAAGAACTTCAATGGAGATACTTCAGATTAAACTCTTGTGATCCTGCTGCTGCTTTCAGGAATTCCACAAAATGATATAGAAGTTTTATAAAAAAAATTGACTCAAATAATGCCACAAAGGAAGTCAACTTTTACCCTCGTCTTTGTGTTACTTTCTGTTGTTCCAGCTGTAAGTGTGCCTTATACACAATATTCAAATATCTGCTCGAATATGATGGTAAAAATCTGTCCTTGAACTGTAAATATTAATATGATTATAAAATACAGAATTCTGCAGCACATAAGGGCACTTGGAGCAGTGAACCTCCCAATCCAACAGACAGCACATCCATGTTTTGACCTCAACAACAGGAAGTACAGCTCAAGAAAATGGCAGACAGACAAAGCCACTCTGTGGAAGCACTTGGGCTCCACATGCTGATTGCAAAATCAAAAAAAAAAACAAGACCAGGCTGTGTTTCAAATATGTGCAAAGCAGCTGGCTTACTCCTCATCCACAACAACTCCAAGGGCCAATTTGCTTGCCTTCCAGCAGCACCTCGTTAAGTGCTCAGCCAGGACCTTCATGCACAAAACTGCAAGATTCACATAAAAAGACATGAAGCCCACCTGTGACCTCGGGGGATGTAGATGGTAAAATGATCTCATGTATTTGTGTTGAAGCCATGATTACTAGTGTGTATGCGACATCCCTAGTACCAGACCATAACAGTTTAGCACCCAGCAGTCAAGAATAAACATAACAAAGTACAATTAAGTCAGTTTGTCGGCATACAAAGTATATAAGTGCTATTAGGCAACATTTAAAATGCTTGTTATGATAACTTTCTGTAAGGCTCTCATTGGCTGGCTGGTGAGCTCTGCGATTGAACGGCCCAAGTATCACACTGCATTTTAGGGCAGTTTAGTACAACCTGTGTGCTCCGATTTCATACTTATCTTACATTCTATGAATTTGGAACATCAAATTAACATATTTTTTAAAATGAAGCTGAGACCAGTAGTTTGTGTATTTTTAAAATGACAAGTAAGAAAATAATATATGACTGTGAACTATTTATGTATTGTTAAAAACATACCTTGTTTATACAGTTTAGAGAAAAAAAAACAGTAAAAAAGGAAGACAAAAAGCTCAGAGATGTACAAATTCATATTCTTTTTGTCATTTCATTATTCAGCTTTTACAAAGACAGTGTTAATATAGGCAATCTGGGGACAAACCTCTTTTTCAGGACCCTTTTTGCACATATAAGACCTCTTTTATCTTCAATTCCTGACCAGTTACAATAGCAGCATATTTATACTGTCTGTCTTATTCTGGTTGCGAGATAATCCAGATGATGAGTTTTTGTGATAACTTCTCACCATGTGAGGTAATTCACAACATTTTAGATACATAATTTGATATTATTTAATTTAGTACTATTATTATTATTACTATTATCATTATTATTAATTTTCTATTATGATAATTGCTGTCTGCATTATATAGATAAAAAAATAAGTGATGTCTTAAAGCAGAGGATGAGACTTTTAAATAATGTGGCCTTTGACGTTTTAAAGATGGAAAATAAAATTAAATGTTAAACTTCTAAGAGGATGTTAAATGGAAGCAAAGGCACCTGGTTGCTTTTGTTTTGAACAAGGAGGTGTGTTTTTGCCAGCATTTGTCAGTCTATCCACCTGCCTGTTAGCAAGATAACTGAAAATTCATGAAGGTATTTTAATTGAATTTTCAGGGAATGTCGGTCATGGCACAAAGGACAAAGAAATTACCCTGACAAAATACAGAACAATAAAGGCAAAGTGTTCACATGACATTCAGTTATTAAACTTCTTTTAGGAGGGAAATGGAAGATATACTAAAGACTACAGCTAACTCTGTAACTCTGACTTAACACACAGCGTCTTACTGCAGCCTGATTCATGACCACATACTCTGAGCACAGCGCAAAAATAGATCAGAACGGGCTTTTAGCCGCAGGCTGAACCACAGAAATGTTCTGTGATTCACTTTACCTTGTTCTTACCTTGTTCTTACCTGCTTTAAAGGTAAAGTTGACCAAAAGGTTTGACATAATGAAGCCTTATTGTAACATTTCGAGTTTTTCCTTGAACAAATAGACAACATGCCGCTATTTTAAATACTGTCGGTTATTCTCCTAACATATAGCATCTGGAATCCTATATAATACTTTTCCAGTTGGTTAAAAAAGAGGAAAATTGAGAAAAAGCAGATAAATATTCTGCCTCGCCTCAGCCTGAGTGCACAGAGACAAACAGGCTGAATTTTTCATCAAACTGAAACACAAAATATCAAAAATAACGGACTAATTTATCCGGAACACGTACCTTCTTCTCCGTAGATGTCCCTGCGCAGAGAAACCTCTGAGGAGAGTTACACTTCTGAATGAACCTGAAGACTTGTTTGAAATTTGTCCGCATGGGCAGCGCCATCTTGGATTGTGACGTCACTCTACGGCAGCTCTGGAGGGACAAGAAGTGCAGACGAGGGCGACAGAGACGAACTTATCAAAACAGAGTAAGAGCTGGTAAGAGGACAGAAAAAAAATATATTTTTATTGCGTCTTTGACCCCTGTAACAACTTCCTTGTCCCTTTCAACTGCGCATTTATTTTATCTTTACTTCTCATTTTTTTAATATCTATTATTTCTTCTTTTCGTTCTTCTCTGGTTCTGTTCAGCACCTTGTCGGCTTTGGCTCAATTGTATGTCGTGTTGAATTTGCGCAATAAAATTGTTTTTAATTCATTGCCTTTTCTGTGCTTAACACATTATGTGCTTTTATTTATTGTGATGCATTCATTCATGTTTTATATTGCATTTAGTCCTTTCTCAATGTATTCAATAGTCTTACCTTAATAAGAAAATTATTTTAAATAGCTTCATCTGAGTTTACAGCTTTATTTTACAATTTATTGTCTCCAATCCCTTTTAGAACTGTTGATTCATTGATTATTTCCCTTTTCCTCTTTAAAATCACTGTTGTTTTATTCTCCTTTTTCTTCAGTAAGCCTTGTCTTACCTCACTTAGATTAGTTCTTGCAGGGTTGACATGAATTGGTGTTTGAATTATTACAGTGTCAAAGCATCCTTATTGTTTCGTAATGTTTATATTAGGTATTTTCCCCCCTATTTTTATGTTTCCATTGCATTTTGATTCCTGTGCATTGCTCTATTCTTTAATTCAGCAAATGAGTCATAGGTCTTTGTAAACACCTATTTTTTAATTCCAAAAAGTTTTTATAATCATTATCACTGGTGTTTTGGCAATGCATAAATGTGGTGTAAAAAATAGCCCTAGAGTCGTATTACAGATACGTAAAAAAAAAAAAAAAAACACACAATTAATATAACTATAACAAAAGAAAACACAGAAAATAAACAACCAATTAATGTATACACTCTGTATTAAATCAAATATTTAAATAATTTGTAAATATATGCTCAATTCAAAATGTTATCTAAGTGTGACATTCCACTGCTGCATTGGTGGCATGTAAATGGGTGTAAAAGAACAAGTATGTGTTAGTTAATGGTGCATGTGCTGGTGTGTTTGACCATTTACATCATGTCCAGGGTATCTATTAACCAAGGATTTGATTTAAGTTGAATAATAATAATAATAATAATAATAATAAATATATATAGCAGATCAGATACCGCTCTTTTCCCCTCCGCTTTGGAAGTGCTCAGATCTGAGGGGGAAGGAAGTTACGATAATTATCTCAGTGCTGATTGATTAGCCACTACAGATACAAAAAAATGATTTTGGTAATCACTAATGCTGTTAGTGGTCTAGGAAATTTGTCAAGCGCGATACATTTAAAGGGATACGCCAAAATTGTTTTTGTTTTTGTGTCTTGCTTCGCTCTTGAGTCCATGACAAGCAGATTGCTATACCCCGTCTAGGAGGTGGCCAAGACATAAAATGAATATCCCCGAATCCACCGAGTCCCAAGCAGCCACTGGAGTCCGTCTGCAGTTTAACCGAGGTATTGGTACAATTTATTTTACAAGTTAAATATTTACAGCAACAAAAACCAAAACAACTCAGTCTACCTCGAGGCAGCTAATTCGCCTCTACTTAACAGTAATCTGAAACAACAGAAACAATACAAGCTCTCTAACAATTGGCCGATTGGAGCACGGTCGAGCCGGGGAGTCCCAAATAGGACTGTTTACAGTTGCTGATGAGTTTATCTGATGGCTGTAGGCAGAGGCAGGCTAACACTACCCACTGACTCCCAGTGTTTGAGCTAAGCTAATTAGCGGTGAGCGAGGTCTGCCCGTTTCTTCCTTGTTACTGCACGCAGAGTTGAACGAATGGTGTCTATCTCCTTGTCATGGACTCAGGAGTGAGGTAAGACATGAAGACAAAATAAATGTTGGCGAAAACCTTTAAAAATGATTGCACAGTCTCATAAAAAGTTATCTGAATCTTTTCAGATGAATTTATTGATTTTCATTGACAAACAAGGTGAAAAAAGGGAAATTTAAACCAAATTGGCAAAAAATAAACAATGATTTTGTTTAAGTTTAGTTTAGTTTTAGTCCACGTTCACTTCCATGAAAACCAATCCCTGGATTTTTTAAGTAAAATCACACACCCAGGACCCTTTTCTCTTTCTCTTTACTAAACCCCTCAGCAGCTGCCGGCTCTGCTCTGTATGCACATCAGAGCTCGATGCAGCGTGTAGGAGAAGATATACAGCTCCCTCTGCTCCACACATACAGTAGTCTATAGAAATGTGTCAGACATGTGCGGTTTCCTCTCTCAGCTCTCCATGTTAATTGGCTGGTGTTGTGTCTGGTCTGGCTGCTTCCTCAACAGCAGAACTTTCCCAGAGAGCAGCTGCAGACGCCTCCATACCTCTGCTCATTACAATGTGTGGATGTATACATAAATACATACTGTCAGTGATTATACCCGCAGAACACGCTGGCTAAGGTTACAGTATGTTTGCAGGGCACGCCGGCCGCTCTGACTCCATGTTCTTCAGACATCTGCTCCTGATTTCTCCCCCCTCCATCTTTTGCATCTGGTTGCATTTGCAGCAACAAAATACAGACTATCATTCCATATTCATTATTATTTCCCGAGGCGGTGAAGCTGCGAAGCTCTTTGGAGCGTTAGATTTAGCCAGTATGTTCTCTCACGCCCGGCTGATGGGAAGGCTGGTCTGTCGGCTGGGACTGTGTGTGCCTGTGTGTGTGAGCCGTCAGCTTCTGTTTCCTGGCCACCCAGTAAAGGTTGGTCCTCCTGTTCTTTGTCTCATCTCTCCTCTTTTTTCTTTGGTCTTGTTCTCCTTCTTCTTGGTAGAAGAAAATATTCCTTACATAAATCAAAAGTCTTGGAATTTTCCTGCTTTCTATTCATTTATTCTGGTATTTTTGTGTGTGCGAGTCTTATTGTTAAACATGTGGGAAATGTTCGACACTGGAGATGAGTGAGGTCAGCATGATTAACAGAGTAATGTTCTCATGGATATACTCCAGTCATGCATATAGTGCAGAGTTTCCCAACCACTGGGCCACAGGCTGCCTTCGGGGTGCTTGATACGGGGTTGTAGAGAAACAAAATAATCGATTTCATTACCCTTTTTTGAATAACAAAGACCAAACACTGTTCTTATTTGAAATGATGACTGGATCCCTATCTGCCTGTGTCGCTTCAAGACTGAAGTTTTTGAGGGGAAGTCCAAGTCAAGTCTCAAGTCTCTATGAAGCCCCTCAAGTCCCTCAAGTCTTTCATCAAGTTAAGATATTGAAACTGAAATACGTGAAGTTTTGTTCACCACAAACCATATTATGAACGATAAAGTAAGAACACTTTGGACAATTCCAGAGGTTTTCTGTCAGACGTGCAGATTGGCTCAAAAAATTCCAGCATCCTTGCACCAGACCAGCAGTCGTACGGTTTCAGTACCTATCAGGCTCAAAAACAGGCTGCCTGTGTGTTGTGAGCAGCCTCCTGATATGTTATTAGCTCAACACGACTCAACTTTACTTGGCAATTTTGGTTTTCCAGTGGGAATCAACCTCGTACTTTGTACAGTTTTCTCATCACCTTTTGTGATGTTCAAATTAAGCCAAGCAGAGTTTAACATGTGCCATGGAAACACTGCTGACTGCTGCTGTAGACCTGCTTGACTCCATGTGCTTTATCCTGCATCAACCATCAACAGAAATGTCATAATTTTACATGGATTCATACCTTTAGACCAGTTAAACCCATTTTAATGGCAGTACAGCTACATGCTGCAATATCAATCAACATCATTCCTCTCCAGTTTATAATCATTAAAGATGTTAATGTTAATATTAGATTGATTTCTCTATCCATGGTTGTTACTGATTATACCTCCATAATAAAAACCTTTACAGCCATATAGATATGAGGACCCTCTTGAAAAAGAGATGCTAACCTCCAATAAATCTTTATTCAGCAGGGATGAATGTGATGAGGACAGATTTATGGTCTGGACGTCCATGGGTTTGGCTATCATACATTGTTATTTTTAGTCCCGTTGTCTCTGCCTGGATGGATACATCTCTGGACTATGTATGTGTATATACAGTAAGTTTATCTATAAAATGAAGAGTATGGCTTCAGCCTGCTCTATTGTAAAGTGCCTTGAGATAACGCTTGTTATGAACCGGCGCTATACATATAAAGATTGACTGATTGATTATATGATCAGAATTTTGCCACAGCATCCTGATATCTGTTCCATAATACTGTGTGACTGCCCAAACGTTCCCCTAAAAAACACCCTGATCATTGCTAGAAGAATTTCAAAGGTCTAAGGCATGTAAGAAATATATTCAAACATGGAGGCTCCTCTGCTTTTTTTATATAACATAAAAACCACCTCTGTGAAAATGTGACAGATCCTGACTTTAGCTTTCTTTAACCTCACTTTTACTGTTAAAGAAAGTAAAAACCTTTAATCAGAGGAGCAGAATTAAATCTGCAGTATCATGCAGTAATTTGGAAACACAAGTTGCTGCTGCTTCAGAATAATCTGCTGACTCCTGCACTGTGATGTAACAGCTGCTTGTTGATATAAGCATACATGTTTTCTCAGGAAGTAGACGTGTTGATATTTCTTTCAGCCTTTGTTTCAGCGCGAGTTAAAGTGTTAAAAGTGTCCATCACTCAGTTTGAAGCAGAGAAGAAGAAACTCAGCGGTCTGATCTCCAGAGAGGAACGAGAGGCCGAACAGGTGATGAGTGAGGACGCTGTGTTTTTGTTCTCCTTTCACCATCGAGGTGATTCGTTTTTCATCCTCAGGCTCCCTGAACCTCCTGCTGCTGATCGCACTTGTGTTAAATGCTTTTATAACCTCCTACATGATAATTGCCTTCACTGTCTTCTAGCTCTGCCCTCTCCTCCTGTTCCTGATCTACTGTTGCTCATTTTCAGACATTTTCCTGCATAACCTTATTCCTCTTTTCCCTCACTTGTTCTCTTCATCTCCCTCTGCTCTTTGCTGTACACATATTTCCTGACATTGAATAAAATCCCAAAGTAATAGTATTACAAGCTTCTATGCACATACATTTTCTCATCTGTTTCATTTCAAAGTTGACCCACCAACCCAAAGTCTGAGGTCTTACAGTTTCACCTCACAAAGAAGAAAATGTGCATTAATTTCTATTAAAAATTTATTTTTGTAGGTTTCATTATTTTTTTTAAAATAAATGTTTTAATTTGAGATGATTCTTTCTCTTTTAGCATTATGATCTTCTGCTTTGAATTTCCTTGTTGCTGAAATGTGCTTCACAAATAAACTCTGCCGACATTAATTACCTCTGCCAAGGAGGTTCTGTTTTTGCCGGTGTATGTTTGTTTGTTTGTTTGTTAGCAAGATTACACACAATCTACTGGACGGATTTTGCTGAAATTTTCAGGAGATGTTGGTAATGGCCCAACTTAAAAATAATTAGATTTTGGTGGTGGTCCAGATAACCACCATTAGCAAACAATTGTTGTTGCTCAATAAGTGTCTAACCAATAATGATATCAACATGATTCTGAGTTCTAGGTGTGGGTTTTCAGGGTAAAGGAATCATATTATGATGGTAACTTTATCATTGAACTATTGCTTATAGATATAAGAGCAATACGTGAGCTAACTTTGCAGAGGTTTGCACTCTCCAAGTGCTTTCAAGTGTTAAATTTGTGAAATGTACTGTACCATCTTCTTCTGCTTACCCAGGGTCAGGTCACAGGGGCAGCAGCCTAAGCAGAGAAGCCCGGACCTTCCTCTCCCTGGTCACTTTGTCCAGCTCTTCCTGGGAGATCTTGAGGCATAAAGCAAATCTGGTCTCGCCATATTTACATTTTTAAGTTGTTTCAAGAATGTTAAAATTGTCAAATGCGAATGATCAACTGTAAAAATATAAAATAAAATAAATAAATCAAAATAAATCACTTGTGAGATGTATTCAGTCCATAAATGATGCTATATAAATTAGTGGAAGTAACTGCTAAGTGAGCTACCATTTACTCTTGCTGTCAAGACCAGAAACAAAAATCAACTAAACAATTGGACTGAAGAGGGAAGCACGCAGCGTTGTTTATGCTTTTAAAAGAAAATGTTTTTGTTTCCTAAAGTAGTTTAAATACTGTAGAAATAGTTCCTCTTGGCCCACCACAGCATGGTAGCCCTGCAGGTTAGTGTGCATGCCTCACAGCAAGATGGTTGCTGGTTCGACTCCTTTGTTGGCACGGGTTTTTCCATGTGGAGTTTGCATGTTCTCCCCATGTATGAACTGTTCCTCTCCAGGCACTGCGGTTTGCTCCAACAGACAAAGAGGTAGGTTAATTGGTGACTCAAAATTGCTCATAGGTGTGAGTTAGTGCATAAATGGTCACCTTCTCTCTATGTGGCCCTGGCAACCACTCCCTTCATGTTGGCAGTCCGAAATTTCTATATTCTAGTCAGAAAATGTCATCTGTAAAGCCCTTAAAAGTCGAAGGTCCTACCGGGAAACTTGAGTTTGTCAACAAATATGGCTGCTCTGTATGTGACCAGTAAGTACAAACAGTGTATTGTCACCTAAAATAACAACTTAGGGTAGTATCGTACACCATCTGTAAGTGGAAATTTTGTGATGTTGACTTTTGCATGAAATTGTCCTGTAGCATGCTATTTATGCTGGTCATAAGTGGTAGATAATGGATGGATGGCCCTAACCTAAGCACAGTAGGCGGCAGTAATGTCCCGATATGTGATGGTTGCCATGCACCAGAAAATAAAAAGATGAAGAATAAGCTTGGCCGAGACTAGCATTCAGCAAAATAACAGCAATTTGGCAGTCATACTCAAACTACAGAAAAATACAGCACACAGTATGCAGTATATACAGCATGCTGTGTTCCTGTATGTCTTTGTAAGATCTTTTTAGTTTCATCCCTGCGTGTCATTCCCTGTTTATTCTCTGTGTTTCACAATGTTACACTGGGGGTTTCATTGTGTTTTCAGTGCCTGTAGTGATGTTTTTTTGTTGTTGGGACCTTTCCTCTTGATTTTAAGTTTGGACAAAGTCTGTTTTTGTTTTTGATTCCTCATTATATATAAAACATCTTTCCTGCACTTGAGTATTCTTTTTGTTAAACCTTTTTTTCTAACCATGACAGGGATATTCACACAGAGTGAGAAATATGCATTATGAAAAATAAATCTGATTTCTGTTCACTGTAAAAGTTCTCACAGATGCAGTTCTGCAGAAGACAGACACCAGTAGGAGAGAACGACCTGCTGCAACCAGCCGTCCACCTGTCATAATACAGCCGGGCAAGGCATGATGGGAGGATGGGGAGGGGGGTCTGCTGAGTGAGGGGCTGAGGATGTGTGTGTGTTTTCTGGACTCTGGATCCTGATGCTGAAAGAAGGGATCTCCCCTCTGACACTGCAGGACTGAGGAGTCTGCAGGACGTCCACCACCCAAGTGGGCGGACAGACGGATGGATGGACGGATGGATGTCTCGCAGAGCGACAGACAGACACTTTGATAAACAGAGAATGATGCTGGAATGACAAACGAATGATGGATAAGGATGGATGATTAAAGTTGAAAATGCCCTGACAGACGAGTTGATCACTGGTTGGTTTGAGGGTCCAGCTGGAGGGTTAAAAACATAATAAAGTGTGATGGTGTGCAGTGCAGAGGACGTGTCAGAGATTGAATTGTCGGTTCGACCGCACACAGCCTGCAGCGTCACTCCCTCGCTGGCCTGCTGTTCTCTGAGCGGGACGCCTCCACTAGCATAATAAACATGGAGGACGGAGTATTTTGTGTAAAGAAATGTTTGCTTCCCTGAGGACAGTCTGGATTTCATTATGAATCTGTGCGACTGTGTGAGAAACTGTGTGTCAATGCAACAGTGCCTACATTTATATTAATGTGATTTACATGTGAGTGTATGGAAACGTACCTCCTGTGGCAGGTGTGTTGAGCTGTAACAACATTCACAGGCAGAAAAACGTTCAGATTTTGCTTTAAGCAGGGTGCACACATAAAGATTATCAGGCTGTTTCAGGCCCAACTTTCCCCCTTCCCAACCAAGGATGGCAAATGCCAGATTATCTTATATCTTATAAGATTATCCTACAAGATTATCCTGTGGTCTGAGGTGTGTTAAGAGTGAATTTATCCTGACAATCAGCTCCAAAATGGGTCAGGGCCGACAATCGTAAATATTGTTCAATATTTACAACCAAAATTCTTCATGTGTGTGGAGAAAACCAACGACTCCTGAGTCATGGCTCCGTGAACTGTGACGTGAATGTAGCCAATCAAGAAGCGAGGTGACTAAGGAACAAGGAAGCAGGCGTAAATAAAAACAAGCATGGCCGACCAGGAACATAAAGTTCAGTGGACCTCAGAAATGAAGGACCAGCTCACATGTTCACGCTGTCCAGGATTTTTTGCAGTCTTTTCTTTTAATGGTTCAGTATTTTTCCATCAAAAATAGTCCAAAGACCACCATCATGCCCTCTTCTCATATGTTCTCTCCCATGTTGTGTTTTCTGGTTGTTGTTATGTTTCTTCTTCCTCGTTTCACATTTGATCAGATTTCTGGCCTGGAGGACTAGATTCTAGATCAGTGGTGGGACAGAATGTTATGTGTGGTGTGCTGTGTTGAGATTATCAGAGCACACCACACACAGTACGATCAAAACTGTTCAATGCCTGATTTTTTATCTTCATGTGTGGGGTCTCTAACAGATAAAAACTCTGTTCAGATTTAGAAAATCAATATGTGTGTACCCTGCTTTAGTGATGCTGGAACAGTTAGCCTTGTTCTATCATTAGCATTGTCTTATATTCTAATCACGTTATCGACAATTTAGCCAATGAAACATGGCAGTATTTGTCTAAGGGGATTAGAATTTAAGAGGGTTATTAGTTCTAGTTTTTGCATTTATATCATTATGTCTCACTACATTTAGTTCTTGATATACTTTTGTATATTAAAGCTTCTAGCGTAGGCTTGGTTGCAGTGCACTACTCCTCCCATCTCCCTTTTTCTCAATAAATATTATAACCTGACACACCAGATGGACAGTTCAATATGTTTCAGTAGTCTGTCTGGTAAACAGAGTAAATATGGAGAAAGAGGGCAACAATAAATGAAAGCTGTTTGAACAACTGTGTTTGAATCTTAACCTTTTGTTTATCTGGAGGGCTCTGAGCTGTGCTTGGTCAGCATAATCAATTTTAAACATTTACAAATTTAGCTTATCTTTAATTGGTATGTAGTGATATTCATATACTCTGCAAAAGTAAAGAGTAAGACCATAATCTAGATCAGTAGGCTGCAGAGACACGGAGGCTGTGCCATGTGGCAACGTAGAACCAAAACAAAGCAGCTTGTTAGTGGAAAGGAAAGCTGTTGGAGATAAGTTTAATACAGAGACTAATCACCCTACACTGTTTTTTGTGGATTGTTTTCTTCTAAAGTTCTTTAAATTATGCCGAGTCAGTGTACTGTACTCCTCAAAAACCGGTCTGATGGTCCTAAGTTTTGAAGTGGTGCAGGGCTGACACCAAAATAATGCAGCCAATGCATACTGGAACACCAGTTTCCAGCTACAGGGGATTTTTGCACATTTTTAGGGGGTACATGTTTAGCTGTGTTGTTTCTTCCATGAATGCATGATTCTTACAAGTTGTACCTTGTTGTAAAGGTGACTAATTAGGCTTTCCAACAATATATAATATACAATAATAGGTGTTGTAACAGGGGATGTTTAATCAGGCTCTTTCTGTACAGCGGAGGAGCTGATCTCATGTTCAGGTTAATGCCATGTGTCTCATACAACCCTACTTCAAAAATCTTGAACTATCCCTTTAAAGTAAGATGATAGTAAAAAATATATAAGAACATTTAAAAAACAATGACTGCTTAAACATTAAAGAACGATTGCAGCATGGAGTGCCCCTCATGAAGACAAAAGAAACTTTCTTTTTAAATGTGACCCACATTTTAAACTGCACTATTGTAATCGTTTCCTCATCTTGTATGTATAAAATGCTGATGCCGCAGTTTTTAAGATTTATAGTTGAGTTTTCTAAATGCCTTTTGTCTCCAATCGTGAGAAAGACGTCCCTCATGCCAGAGGAACTACAGTGAAGTTACACAAAATGAGACTTCTTTACTCCGTCTAAATACTTTAATTACTTTTGGGGGTTAAAAGATTTTTCATGTCATCAGAGTTTATTTTAAAGCCTCTTCGAGCCTCTTAGCACAATGAGAGAGTGTGTCCCTGAGCTGTGTGACACTTTTAGAGAAAAGGCCGTTTGTTATGGAGTTTAGTCAGCAAGCCTCTGACGGAGAGCGAAGTGTCGGCTCAGATTAGGATTGCAGGAGACTGCATGTATCTCCACTGTATGTGTGTTTATTACCCGTTTCCAAAATAACAAAAGGATGGAGGGATGAGTGGATTCCAGTGCAGCATGTAATCAGAAACAGACGGTACAATCCATCAGCGCTGCGTCCGTCCTGAGATGACGGAGACTTTCTCCTGATTTTACCGCAGCACAGAGCCTCATTAGTCAGCCTGACAGCGCTCATTTATTCTCTGTGACGTGAAAAATAATGACTGTCTCTTACAATGAGAGACCAGCTCTCACACACTGAAGGCTAGAGAAGTCACGCAGACTGTTTGGGCCCTGGTTTTCATTGTTTGGCCTGTTGGGTAATTCTTCAGGACTGAGCTATTCCTAAAATCAGATGCTTCTTGATTTGATCATTTCTTTATTTTCTTAACTTTGAGTAAAACTAATGTGCGCTGCTATTCAGTCTGACATGTGGCTTTTTTTCTACTTGATCCTTTTTCCAGTGTTTTTGTCTTTGTCTGTTTCAGGGGTGTCCTTCTAGAAATTAACAAAGAAGAGGACGCAAAAGATATCCTCTGTCCTTGTATTTGTAGGATTTGAGGAGTTTTACAGGAAGTACAGCAACTAAAATAATCAATTTGACTTATCTAACAAAGTCTCTTATCACTAGTGATAGTTAAGTCATAGGACCCTGTTTCAATGGAGTGAAATGTGCTACCTAAAGGCACATTAAGAGTGGAAGAAAATATCAATAAGTCTGTGTATCGCAATATTTTATAGCGCAATATTATATCAATATTTTTAGTGCAGTATTATGATATTATCTTTTTTGACAATTTATAGACACTAAAAACATTTGTTTTTTTTGTCATTCAGCCTCTGGCCTTTAGTTCTTCTTCTTTTTATTATCCTACAACAGGTTGCACAATGAAATGAAAATTGTGGTTCCCTCTTGATTGATTATTGATTGAAGAAAAAGAAAATTATTAACAATGGGAACACAAAGAGTGCAGATGGTGCATTAGTAATTATATAAACAACACTGATAAGGAATTTAATTTTTGTGCATATGATACTGTAGTCGATACGGTTTGCCTTGTTTGTAGCATTTTAATCTATCATGATATATCACATAGTCACCCATTAACTGTGGAACATATCCTATCACCAGATTCTTGCCAATACATCCCCCTGCACGTAGCTGTTTGGGCAAAGCCAGGCACAGTGCACAAAGAGGATGGATTACATATCTTGATACATAAATCAAATCAGAGGCAGCCAACTAGCACTTTGTAATTTAATCAGTGCTTTCTTCAGGTATTCCAGGTAACAGTTTGATGAAAACAGAATATGCTGTTATGCACTGCTAGGAAAGCACCAACCAGCATGACAACCACAATATAAAGGGATAATTCTGTTTTCTGGAGTGGGGTTGCTCAAGGCCTATGGCACGAGCAAATATGATTGCCTCTAAATCACCTGGCCAGCTTTGTTCCTAAAGGGAGATATCTGCAAGCAGATGCTAGGTAATACATAGCAGTCAATGGTGCCACTGAAAGCCTTGTAAATATCCCATCACTTGGTTAAAACTACACAAAAAACAACAAAAGCTTGACTCAATGTGACAGTAAGATTCTTTCACATTTCCTTGACAAAGCCCCTGGAATTAGAACTTCAGTAAGTTGGGTCGTAGGGGTCAGGTATCCCTCTGCCACTAGCTAGTCAGGTCATCAGAAGAAACACTAACTTCACTAAAACTGAACTAAAAATGAGCAATTTTCACGTGAATGATGACGACAAACAATTGTTGCAGATATGAGAGGATATCTTTATGAGAACACAGAGAAAGAAGTTTTGCAGATGGAGTCACAGGTAGAAAGAGAAACAGGAAAACTGTTGAGGAAACTGAGGAGCAGGATAGATCACAAGTTACCTGGTGGTGTAGATGCTTGAACTGTGAGCCCGTGTCCACAAACCAGGAGGCCTACTGCTGTCAAGAGTGGGACTTAGTAACACTGCTTCTCCTGGACCTTTAAGTTTAGCCTTCAAACTGTTGCTGTGTGTCGTAGTCCTGATTGGTAAAGTGGGCACTGCAGACATGATGTTCTGTCACCAGGGGGATGAGTCCTAATGTCCATAAAACAACAAGTCAAAGTTGGCGAAGGCCCATGTCATGAGACAGAATGCAGTGAAATCAGAATGTTGTCATTTCTTCTGCATGTTCATACAATCAGGACAAATGCAGGAGCAACCGATCTTTATAATATCCAGGGAGTTGGATATTAACCAGCTTGTGCTCCAGTGACTGCACCTGTAGCGCCTGAACATCTAATGAGAGGAGCTGCTGGCAAAAGGATATGTTGCATCACAAAATAGTTCCAAGCACAGGGGCTTTGTGGAGCAAATAGGAAACGCTGTAAAAAAAAAAATCTTATTGTCACATCTTGTTAAGATTCAACCTAAAAGTGGGGTAATTACAAGACTTTTGGTGGTACCACATACCTCCTCATGTCACTAGCTAAAAATCCTTCCTCTGAGACTGAGCTGGCTGGTTGCTTTAGTGGCAAATATCATGCCATGGCAGGGTTCCCACTCTTTTCTAGAAATTATTTTCTAGGACTTTTCCAGCACGTGTCTGTCACTCAACAGAGGAGTCAGAGAGAGGAGATAAAAAACTCTCATGTGATACACAATAACACTCTTGAACTCAAAGTCGGTAGTTGTGGGCTATCTTTGGGGAAAAATAGGTCCTGACTGGAGTCTGAAAAATTGCTAAATCTAGCGACAAAGTCTTATGGAAACACTGGGTAGCGGGGCTGCTCTGGGATAACATGCAAATTTTATTGGCTGGTAGCATTACGTAGGGGGCTGTGCCAGCTAGAGGCAGAGAAACTCTGCAGCTCAGTTTTAACAGCTGAGAACAGACATGTAGGCTGTTTGACATTTTTTAACCCGTTTGTGTTTACTAACAAGGAAGAGAGAAGCAGAGGGAGGGTAAATAATTTTCCAGGGCAATTCTAGCTTTTCCAGGACATTGAACTTTTTCTCTTATTTTCTAGATGTTTTCCATGACTGGAAAATTGGTCAACCATTTTCCAGGTTTTCCAGGTTTTCCAGGACGTGTGGGAACCCCAACTCAAAAAAGCCAGACTATCCCTTTAATGTAAGGAGTCGTTTCTTCACCTGTAAAACAGCCGCATAAGCTCATTTTAATATCTCACAAACTCAAAAGTTTAAAGTAGCATTTTAGTTTCAATGGCAGCAGTTTCTGTGCTCTTTGCAAAAAAAAAAATGGAATAAATAGTAAAAACATACTGCAGGCATTTATTAGTGAAGGGCGTGACTATCAGTGTGTTTATTGTTTATGAATATTTGTTTATGTGTTGAATTTTGTGGTAATGGGTTTTCAAAGTAAAGAAAACCCGAACCAATGATTTAATCATTAAAGAGCGACACCACCGTCCAAAGTAAATCCAAAAGTCCGAATGTGACCCTGTTTGGTCAGAGGGTGTGTGTTTGCATACAGCACCTACTTCCCCTTAAACTTGATGACTGATTATGAGCGAGAACACTGAACAAATATCTGCCTGAATATCAGCAATCTGACCAGCGTGTGTTCTCAGCCGCCACTAAAAACAGCCACAACATTATAACACCTAATTTACCCTCATTTAGGAGCAGGACGGAGTGAAGGTGAGGTTAAAGGTGTTTTCTTTATACACTGATGTGAAACACTCTTTTTTCTGTTTCAGGAAGCTGCTTCAGATGAAATCATGCCACATAATGACACTTGGACGGCCGTTTGCACATTTTCATTTTCATCCCGGGACTAAAGCTGCGGGACATTTGATCTATTTGACATTTGATGTTTTAATCTGCAGCAGCTCACAGGGAGGTCACTCTGATGGATGGTGATGAGCTTTGGCTCTTCTTTCCAGGGATCACAAAGTTTTGATCTGGTTTTAACCACAGTGGGAACACCCACGTCCTCAGTGGGCCGGGCTGAATGCGTATGGAGTGGGAGTCAAACTCCAAACCTCCCAGGATCACAGGGCAAAGCTACCCTTCAGCCCTTTGGTCTGTACAGTGCTGTCTATATTTCAGGTATTAACTCGCTCATGTAGCTGTGAGCATGAAGAATTCAGGCTTACATCTGTTTCAGCAAACGTGTGTGTAAATGTCTGAGCAGAGAACAAAACAGAGGAAGGTTTTTTGGGAGTGAGATGAAGAGCTGCAGTAAAAAGTAAAAGCAAGGAAATGAGGATTAATTGCAAAATTCAAACTGAAATAGAAATATTTTAGTATGAAACTACTCAAATAAATGTGGCCTGAATGTGTCAGTAAATTAAATGGAATCACGTGCAATAAAATAAAAGTTTTGACTAATTGAGGCTTTCTCTCTTATTCCTCTTCATTGATAAAGGTATTGAGGGGTGCTGGTTTGGCGGACAGGGCACGTACCATGTTTTAAGGCTCTTGCCTTGTGCAGCTCGAACATGTTTGATTCCTGAAGGTCAATTTGTCGCATGTCTTTTCCTGCTCTCTCTCCTCCTTTTTAAATCTATTCACTGGCTCTATATGATCAATAAAAGGACAAAAATATCTTAAAAATATAGCCGCAACTGGAAATTCGTGGGTTCAAACCCTTTTCGCTCTTTCCAACGACCAGACCCTCACTCCTTTTATAGGGTGCCCCCAGGTGGTCATTGGCTACCACACACCCCAGGTGTCAGGTGTGGATGAGGGTGGCAGCAGTCTCATGTGGGCTTTTGGGTGTCCATGGCAACCTGACACCTCTCACAAGTAGGGATGGGCAGAAATATTGATTCATCAATGCATTGCAATATTTCTCCTCCCAATTCAATATCGATTCAGCAAATCCTCTGAATCGATTCACCTCTTGGTCAGTGGGGGGCGCTGTGCACTTTTTCAGTGTTTATCCAGCTGCCGCCGGTCGTAGAAGAAGACATGCTTGCAGATTGATAGGGTTGAGAGCCGAACATGAGAGTGATTTGACGGTGATTTATCAGTATTTTCTGTGTAAATGATGTAAACAGCAGCATTAGTATCATTCTGGTGTTTTCTTTTCGTTCTTTTGCCGTATTTTCTCTGTATTTTGTCGTATTTCCACCGTATTTCTCCATGTTCTACCGTCTTTTTTTGTCATTGATCGTCTTTTTCATCATAGTTTGTTTTTTATGGATTCCATAAATAGTAATTTTAGAAAGACTGGAGGAAGAAATGTCGAGATCTCTGTCTGCAGCTTGACAGGAACTGCTTCAGGGACTATCATCAGTAAAAAAAACGCCTGGACATGGTCTAATATAACAGGCTGTAACATGGACACTAAATGCTGTAGGCAAACAAAAATGTTTGAGTTTATGTAAAACGGGTTAAGATTATTTTCGGTCATCTCAGAAAATTTCTGTATGTTCATTTACAATTGTTTATGAAGAGAATCCTGTTGAAAATTCAAAGCCATTTTGATTCTTTTCTTGTCATTACACACTGTTCTAAGCATATATAACATAATAATGACAAATACTTGCAAGAATTGTTAACTTTTATTTCTCGTGAAAAAAGGGTGAAAAATGTATTCAAAGCACAATTTCTGACACATTTATTGACAAAAAGTCCAGGTGGACATTTATAACTATAGTGTTAACTGTCATATTTTTACTTTTGTACTCCATATGCACAAATAAGTTATTACTGTGCAAATTTTTTTTTTCCAGATGTTTGCTAAAAAATATGAGGTGACATACCACATATGTTCACATTGGCATCAAAACAGAAAGTCAAAAATTGTCAACAGGTACTTTAATTATTTGTGTATTTCTACTTCTTACTGAATCGAGACTGAATCGAATCGCCACCTAAAGAATCGAAATCAAATCAAATCGTGATGTTCTTAACAATGCCCAGCCCTACTAACAAGTCTGACACCACTGAAGGACAACAGAGTTCATACCAGGCCAGGAACAGCACTGTCTTAGCAGCTCTATAATAACAATAATAATAATAATAATAATAATGATAACAACAATAATAATAACTTTATTCATATAGCACCTTTAAAAACAGATGTTTACAAAATGCTTTAACAGACAAAGCAAAGGCAGAAAAAGGTAGAACTCTGGGCACAATAAAATCAACAATCAGGTCAACAGAGACTGAAACAGTCAAAGGAAAAGGCACAGAGGGTCATGTTAGTTAAAGCAACAAAAAGAAAAAAATGGTAAACTGGTGAGAGGGAAACAGCTACGTATTTGTTTTATATATAATGATAAGGAGACAGTAACACAGTTGATAGATAATAGGTTTATAGATACATAAATTGATGACAGTTGATAGTTGATGGCATTACATCAGGAAGATGGAAAAGGAGAGGGTAGATAGAGGATGGGTAAAAGAGAAAAAATAAATAAAAACAAAATAAAATAGAAGAGAAATGATAAAAAATTAAAAAGGGAGTATACTAAAACATTAAAAGATGGTAAAAACAGGACAAAAACGATGAGAAACCAGTGAGGAGAGTAAGAACAGCAGGGCTTAAGAATAGTTTAATAAGTAATTGTAAAATAAGTATGTATACAATATAAATAGCTAACATGGATGACAAACACATATGTAAGCAATGAAAAAGCATCATGTAAAAGCAAGTCTAAAAAAGGAAGTTTTAAGATGTGATTTAAAAGATGTCACTGATTCAGCTCGCCTTATCTCCTCGGGCAGGGCGATCCAAAGTCGAGGAGCCCTGACAGAAAAGGCTCGATCTCCTTTCGTCTTAAGCCTCGACTGTGGACCAGCCAGGAGGCCCCTGCCCGAGGATCTGAGACTGCGCGCTGGTCATAAGGAGCTCGAGGGTTCTCTCAATTGTAGTGGCAATTTTCACAACATGATTTTAAAAGTCACTGATATAGTGGAAGCCAATCTGTTGCTTATTTCTGATGCATGTCCACAAACAAATCACATTATTTACGGATCTGTCGACTTTATTTGCAGATCATTTCTGTCAGTATATTTTGCAACTTTGGTGACAACATCCACGTCCAACATCAGCAAACATAACTTCATTAACCCTTTGACTGGCATTGTAACCGTGCGGTTGACTTTTTGCTGCCTTACCACTGTATTTAAAATTTTGAAAGCCTATCTTTGTCTGTTTTTCCTTATTTACCTCTCTTAATAGTGTTTGTAATGGCAATTTGTATCCAATGGGTGGTGCTGCTGTACATATATATAATTGTTCGAAAACTAGAAAAAAATAGAAGTGAATCATTGCTTTTCAAAATCTAACAGCAAGAGCATACATCAAAGTAAGAAAAAATCTTTTCACATATCTCCAGATCCTCTAACAGTCATAATTAAGTTGAAGGAAATAAATATGATGATAAAAAAATTAATTCATGATTCCTCAGAAAACTGGGTCAACCGTGAAATATCTAAATTTTGCTCTCTGTGATGTTTTCATGTGAAGGAAAAAGAAATTGTTGCAGAAATGAAAGAAATCTATTCATGCCCAGGATAACCCAAAACAGGCAAGCCAACCAGATGGTTGACCACCGTATTCGCTTCCTGATTGGGTAATTTGAAAAATAAAACCTGAAATGTTGCTAAATGAAGAGGAAGGAAAACAATTTTACCAACAAATAATTTGTTGCAAATGTATTTCTTGGTTTATAAGTCAAAGGGTTAAGCATGATGCTCCCTTAGCTCCATGACAGGCAGAGACGATCACCCTTTTACCCCCTGTGCATCTTACTGTCTTCAATTACCAAACTCCACTCACAAAATATTTACCCAATTCATGCACAACATAATAAATACATCAATTTCTTCTTTTAAATCTTATTTCCGATAAATTGATATTGCACTTCTAATTTAAACTGCTTTTTCCTGATATTCATATTAATGAAAACACTTAAATTAAATTATCAAAACAAAATGGCCCTTACAGGCGCCATCAGTGGACCTTCTTGGAAGACAATGAACAACGTCTTCAAAAAGTGTTTCATTAACAGTGGCTCAGAAACAGCAATTGGACCTCTGCTGAGAAGTTTTATAAGTTTATTGGAAAGATCATCAAAACTTCAAACAGGATATAATTTAACCAAATAATTATTTAAATCTAATGTTTATGATGATATTGAGCAAAAATGTCAGGTCTTATGAAAATTGATGTTGACAGTAAGAACCACCAAGAGAAATATAATTTATTCAGAATATTTATTCAAAATAGAGATTTTTCTTTATTTGTTGTGTTGTTTTAGGAAGAATTCTTCTTAATACTTTAAATGAACTAATATTAGTACCTGTCTGATGCCAAAGCAGGCAAAGGAGGAGTGTTAAACTCACTAAACAGCATATTAAACTCAAAAAGGACAAAGAGCATCAATGTACAGAAATATATTGCCATGTTTTTAAGACTGTGTGGAGGAGTTTGTCAGCAATACTGAATATTTAATAATCAATATTGTTTGATTTCTTACCTAAAATTATATCAAAGTTGTTAACTGTAGCATAAAGGCTCTCATGTTTTATTTCTTTACATAAAAATGAGTTTTAAAAGTAAATTGCCTTTCAGTGACATTTACAAAAAAACAAACAAAAAAAAAGTTTGTATCACACAGCCCTGATATGGACATAAATTGAACCAGTTACCATTTCCACAATAGATTTTAATTTGGTGAAATGATTTACTTGTTGATATGGATTTAAAAAAAATAAATCCTGAATTATATCTTGAAGGGGGAATCAACATTGTGGAGGTGTTGCAGCACCAACAACAAAAATGAACCAGTAATAAAATATAAATATATTTATTCATAATGAGGGCGGCTTGTCTCTGATATTGAGCAGGTTTGAACAAAGTTTGTTTCAATTTTAATTAAATAACGGCCACTGTTTGATCATTTATGGCTGAAATAACTGGCACAAATTATACAGTTTTCTGAAATCATTTATTGGCGTGATTTTCCTTCCTCTTGGCTGGTGTGTAACTGTAGAGTGTCCTAATCAGATCCTGCGGCTCTTGCTCTATATGAAGTGAGCCATTTTCCATTTGTAGCCCGTAACACTCTAAATATTCCCATTCTTCCTCACTTTTCCCATGTGTGCGTTTTTATGTGAGGAGAAGACAGGCCCGGTGATAGCCCACATGTAAAATGTGTGTGTTTTAGTGCGAGTGTGTGGGTCTGCTCACATGTGTAATAGATGTGTAATATCTGTTTCAGGGCCTCATCACCGCTGTCAGCACGTCCGATCCTCAGCACTGTGACGGAGGATTGTTTTACTGAAGTCATGCAGCTGGAACCGTCGGCCATCTTCCCACCAAATTAGTTCAGTTTCATTTACATTTCAGCCCAAACCGCCCGAGCATCCTCTGTGGAAAACAGAAACACTGCAGTTATACAAAGGTTTGGCTTTATCAATTACTGTGATTGTGAGCGAGAGGCAGCATTTGTGTGTGTGTGAGTGTGAACGGTGTATCTGTGTGTCAGAAGGAAGTCCCAGGGGTCAAGCAAGATTCCTGTGGGATCGCAGGGAAATCAAACAGCTCTTTGAGTTTGAGTTGAGGAAAAAGCTTGGGACCAAAGGAGATACAGTACTGTTTTACTGCAGAAGATTATTAAAGAAGCTAAATTGGGTAATAAATCCAACAAGCACAGAGGTCAAGGCTGCGTAATATCAAACAAATAAGTCAATATATTTCAGTCAAATAATAATGCAAGGTAAACACTTACTAGCCATTTTAGTTAATACACCTTGCTAACATCGGGTTGGACCTCCTTTGCCTTCAGCTCAGCCTGAAACAGTTTTTAAAGAGGACTCAGATTCTTTCATTTATGATCATGTGCTTCCTGTTTTACCTATTTTTTGTAATGTTGTATGTATTTGTTTGGTATTGTTCTGTCTGTAATTGTTAAGTTTGTTAAGATCTTTTTGTTTGTTTCTTTTAACAGTATTTATTGTTGTTTTTTAAGTCTTTAAAGGCCCAACTAGAGACGGGCATTGCAAATTAGCTCAGGCTATAAATGCTGTAGTGTGTGGCAACATTGTCTTGCTTCATACTGTCCCTGTACAAATAAACATCAAATAAATAAATGAATGAATAAATAAAAACTGCCTTAATCCTTCATGGCATACATAGATTCCATGCTATCCATGATGAAAGTCTCCCATTCCAGCACATCCCAAAGGTGCTCTATTGGACTGAGATCTGGTTGAAGCTACAGGAGCACAGTGAACTTATTGACATGTTCAAGACACAAGTTTGAGATGACTTGAGATTCTTTACACGGAGGAAGTATCCATCAGAGGATGGCGCACTGTGGTCATAAAGGGATGGACATGGCCAGCATGTTAAATAATTAAATTAAAATAAAATGAAATGGAAAGTGGGGAGGTTGCAACATGCAGAATCTTTAAGCAATATCAACTTCCTTATGAAGGAAAAATAAGTAAATTAAGTGGAAGTGAGACTATTGATAAGGCCAAAGAATTCACAGTATTAACATCAACAATATTTACAATATGAAAATAAATATGACAGCACTGACTCACCAGACCAGGCAACATTTTTCCAACTCTTATTGTCCAATTTTGGTGGGCCTGTGTGAACTGTAGTCTCAGTTTCCTGTTCTTAGCTAACAGGAGTGGCAACAGCTGTTGTCGACTGCTGCATCTGATTTAAGATTAGGTGTGCTGTGTGTCAGAAACGTTCTTCTGCACACCGTATTTGAGTTACTGTTTCTTTTGTATCACCTGGGACCAATCATGCCATTCACCTCTAACTCTGGCATCAACAAGGCATTTTTTTGCCTATAGAAATGCTGCTTATTGGACACTTTCTCTTTTTTGGACCATTTTTTATAAATGCGAGAGATGGTTATGCATGAATATCCCAATAGGTCAGTAGAAATACACAGAGCAGCCGGTGAAGCCATGCCACGTTCAAAGTCACTTAAATCACCTTTCTTCTCATTCTGATGCTTCATTTGAACTTCACCTGGTCGTCTTGATTATGCCGACATGACTAAATGCATTGAGTTGCTGCCACGTGGTCGGCTGATAAGCTATTTGTGGTAACAAGCAGTTGAACAGTATTACCTCAAAAAGTGTCTGGTATTGTTAATTTTAAAATCTTTTTTTTAATTAGCTATCACTGTTGATGCATTTACTTCAAAACTATTAAGTTTTAATTTTTGTGTTGTTTATTTTTCATTCATGTCGTTATTGTTTTTGGGTTTAGGGTGGGTGGGTATCATGTTTGGATATAGGGCATAAATGTTCATGTTTGTAAAATGAAAAACTTTAAATAAAGTATTAAATAAAAAGTGCCTGGTGAGTGTAAAAGTGGATATTTTTTCTGTAAATAAATATCAAATAGTTGTCACAATATCAGAATAAGAAACTTTGAAACTTCTATGGAAAACATTAAATAATCAGGACATCCAGTTGTTGACAAAATTTCACACATTTAGGAAAAACAGTATTGATGTTCATCACATTTTTGTCTTGTGTGTGTTTATTTATAGGAAATTAAGTGAAGAACAAAATATAAGGAATGTTTTTAATTTGAGCTGAATGCCTCTTAGTGTCAAAATGTTGACCACAACTACATATCATCCAAATCAATGCTGACATTAACCCTGTTTTTAGATTAGAGGCATGAATTTATTTCAGTCACCAGTGGCAGTCTGAAGAGTCCCTACTGAGCGTCCTTGTGTGTACATCTGTGTCTGTGTGTTTGCACACGTGTGTGGTTGTGTGTGTTGGATGTGGGTTGAGAGGGTGGGCGGGGTTTCATATTTTATTTTGCATCCCCACTTTATTTATATAGCACTTTTCATACAAAAACTGTAGCACAAAGTGCTTTACAAACAGCCAGATAATTAAAATAAGATAAAAGGAATTAGGATCCAAATCCACTCCACCCAGCCCCGAATTCACCCACACCACAATCCATACAGAGTATTGGTAAGATGCATCATAAATAAAAGACAATAATAAAGCAGGAACATTGTTGTACCCAGTACATACCGAGGAAATGCCACCTTAAAGGTTAAAAATGAGTAAACACTGGAGGTTAAAGGTTAAAGTGTAAAATTAAATATATCATAAAATAAAATAAAAATAAATTGAGATGAAGTAAAAGATAAAATAAAATCATAATAAAGTGGAGCTGTAATAAGAATAAAAACACTAAAAGGTCATTCAGGTAAAAGCCAGACTAAAAAGGTAGGTCTTGAGTTTGTTTTTAAAGACATTAACATCAGGTCCAGCCCTCAGGTCTTCAGGTAGGCTGTTCCATAAGCCGGGGCCGTAGTGATGAAAAGATGCCTCGCCGTAAGTTTTTGTTTTAACTTTGGGAACTGTTAACAGAGACCTTCCTGTAGACCTGAGTGCTCTACTGGGCTCACACAGTAAAAGCAAATCAGATAAATAAGAAGGACTAAGACCATTAAGAGCTTTAAAAACCAGTAAAAGAATCTTAAAATCTACACTAAAAGAAACAGACACTTTGCGTTACATTTTTATAAATAAAGTTTGATTGACTTGATTGTTTCTCCCTGTTAGTATGTCATGGCTTAATATAAGGCTAGCACTATAAGAAAAAAACTATCAAGGATGTGAAAAACACATATATCTTAATAAAAAAGAGATGTATTAAACTCATAATCACATGATTTAAAACCTTAGTTTCCAACCTAGGGTCTGGGATCCCCCAGAGGGGCAGCAGAAGGTCTCAGCGGGCAGCAGACTCTATCAGCTTGTCAAAATTTGGCTTCCTTATCTTATTTAAAATAATAATAACACACCAGCGGCACCCTTTTTAAAAGGTCTTTGCACAAGAATGAGTGTGTGACTGTGTGTAGACCTATTACATTGTGATTCTATTCATGAAAGCAATCAAAAACAGTTTATTTTGCACATGGAGAATTATTTTTCTGTATAGGTCCCAGGAGGACTCATCTTTGGTACGACCGGGGGGCGCTCCAGGGGAAAATGGTCATGAACCACTGATTTAAAACATTCACAGACAAACTGTAAAGCGACCGTAGTGAGTGAGTGATGTTCTGCTGCCATCAGAGGAGACACTGCTGCCTCTCCGCAGACTCGTTAATAAGCAGAGATGGATGATTAAAAAGAGAGAGTGAGACACAAAGATACTCATTATTTATAAAATTACAGGTCATCCCGCTCTCACTTCCTCTCATTCATGTCTCTTTATCTTCAGCAGCGGACCTTCATGTTGAACTTTCGGGTTGATGTCAGACTCATTTGGATTTCCCCTGAATAACCAGCATGGGGCGGCTATTTTAGGAGAAAACCAATAATTAAATGAAAAGTGTCTGCAGAGTGACACTGAGAGATTACACCAGCAATGACGTATGTTTGTAAAAAAGGGAGGAAGACCCGAGGACATAATATACTGTAAAGTTCACATCTTAGCAGAATCACAGTTTTTGCTTTGTACATTTATGTTAATTATATAAATACTTGGGGCTCAAGACTACAATGTTTTAATTGTAAATACCTTAAATTTCTAAAGTATTTAGACTTTATTTAAGCACCAATTATTGTCTGTACTTTAAAAAGAGGGGAAAGTATGAATTATTAAGAAGAAATAATCAAAACTTGCATCATGACTCTGGCATCACTTGAATTAACACATGCACAGATAAAAAAGAAAGCAATTTTTGATAACAGCACATTTTAATTTAATCACGAAAAAAATAATATTGGGGCTCTATTTCCATGTTTATCATCTAATATATCACCCTAATCATTTAAAGCATGTCTTTATTGTGAAACTTTCCTTAATTCAATTTCTGTTGAAATAAATTAACTTCTCCTAAAAAGCACACTGGTGTTGCATATGGTAAACAGCAGGGACGGGCAACTGGCAGCCTGGGGGCTTCATGAGGCCCTTTTTCATCCTTAATGTGGCCCACAAGTCAATTCGTAAAATGAAAGTGTGTATATAAATAAGGAGTGTGTGACAAATTCTGCCTGAGAGACATCAAAACAGCAATGTTTCAAAGAAAACAGAGCTATAATTAGCCAAATTGCATTAAAAAATAAACTGGAAGTAGCTTTAATTCTGTTTACTTTATCAAATTAACCATTTAAAGTTAAAGAATTTAAAGACATTATTCCACAAACTGAATCAATTTGGCCCTCTAACATGATATAAATGAAGCCATGTTGAGAAGTAAAGATGTCCCTGGTACAAAGTATGTATGATATTATGTATATAGGATGGTTCACTTGTATATTAAAATGTAACCACTCTTTCCATACAAGCTCCAACAAGGCTGAGCTATGTGCCATATAACTCAAGTTATTATTATACTATTTTTTGTGTGTTTTATGTGCCATATAGTAAGTGAAACAGTGCTACTGCTCATTAATAACAAAATAGACAAGAAAACAGTCATGATGACAAAAGGGTGCATTCATTAGAGAAAATGTGACAAAGAGTGGTGTGTGCATGTATGTACATTTGTGAGAATTCTGTGTGTATGTCATAGATCAGGGAAAATATAATGAGTGTGTGAGAGTGTGTATATGTGTGCATTTGTCTGTAAAATTGCGAGAGCTAGAGAGAAAGAATCCACAGACTGTATGTGTCAATTTAATAAATTACCCTGTCTCATCAATCAATTGGTTTCCATATTCTGTGCCTCGATTCACCTCTGACACGTACCAGCAGCTCCGCACTCGTTCGCTGGAAATTTATAGCAGGACAATTTCAATGGAAGCCAGTTCAACTCTGCCAATTTCCAACAACCAGATCGACTCAAAACAGGAAAACAAGCACTCAGAGTTTCATGGTAATTTCAAAATGCAACACTGTTTGGACATAAAATTGATGCAGACAACAAAACATCATTGGGCATGCAATACAACCTGTTGTTTACATGTTGTGCGTCCTGTTATCTCATGACCTACAGTCTCCTTGTGATGTTGTAGTTTGTCCGTTCAAATATGCATCCAGTAGTGTAACAAATGTAGGACTCAGGTTGGAACACTCACTCATCAGTTTTGGACGTGTCCCAATCTTCACTCGTTCTGGTCTTCAATATTTGATTTTTATTCAAGGGCATTTAAGAGGCAGTGTGAGCTCTGCCCTCTAGTGGCTATTCTAGGATCAGCGGGTGACTCAGCTTGTTACTCTGACAGTACAAAGTTTGGCTAAAAGACTTGTCAGATAATGCACCTTTAATTGAAATGTGAATGAGGGACCTCAGTGAGACCCTATGCATGGAGAAACTTTGATATAAAAATGCAGACAGACGGGCAATTTTTGATGGAGTATGGGGGCCAGTATTACAAACTCTGAAGGACTTGAGAGAGGTCAATGTAACAATATGAATGGTTACTCTGGTCTACTCTGGGACGATGCTGACTGTAAGCAGGTTTCATTTGTTTTCAGACGCATAGCTTTTGTTCAGTTGTTGCTGCCATCATAAGTTTCCAGCTCAAGCTTGCATTATTATTATTCTTTTAATTTCTTCTTTTCTTGCTGTTGCTGTTTTGCCATAGTACCCAAGCTGCTTAAATACCGCCATATCTATTAATGTTTCATGTTGCTGCTGTTTTCGTTTTCTTTTGTTGATGTTGCTTTCAACATCTTATGTTATTGTTATTGTTGTTTATTACAAAAACCAGAGAAATAAGACTGCTTTGTAGGAGACATATATTCTATCCAATGTGCATCTGGCAATAAAAAGAAAATTAAAAAAAAACAAATAAACAAATAAATATGCATCCATTAGGCAAGGACATGCGGGTGAACTTGGTGGGAGTTGCGTGTAATTAGTGCTTTTTAAAATGCTGAAAACCTACTAAATCGTGACTAAAATATGAAAATTGGACAGAAACAAATTATAGTACACTGTTGCACTCCTAATACTCTTTGCCTGAATCATTCAGCCCTACTGCGTCATGAGGAGTAACTAAGCTCACTTTAGCCTTGTACCTGTTAAACCTTCCTTTCTAACATAATCGGACATCCCCTAAATTAAAGCTCTCTTTTTGTAACAAGGTTCTCCTCTTTCTGCGGCAGCCTCCACATTCCTCTGCCGGGTTTATTAAGCTGCCTCCAGCGCCATGGGAATCGCACCCACAACTATCCAAGAGGCTGACTGACGGCCTGTCGGCTTCTGCTTACCGTCCAAACTCACCGGCCTCCCACCCACCCACCCACATTAATAATAACTGCATTTCCAGCTTCCTCTTTGTCTTCCTCCTCAGCTTCCATCTGGTCAAACAGCTCACTGTCACATAATCACGCACCAATCTGTCATTACAGGGATGATTTATCTGTGTCAGGGAGCCCTAACCTGCACTCGCCGCTCATTGTTTTGTTTTAATTGAGTTTTCTGGAAGCAGGAAGGTGGGTCAGCACTTCTCGGCAATGTTTTATTAGTTTTTTATCGCCACAAGGACAGGAACGTGTGGAGTGAGAGAAATATGACAGCACAGGACGAGCCAGGAGTCGAACACACACACAGTCGGAGCTCGTTTTTCCAGGCGGGAGCATGAACGACACGCTCACAGGCAAACTTGGACGGACCGAGTGACCGGGGAGTTTAACATCGGCACATCAGTGTGTTGTTTGTCAGAGGCTGGATAAGTCCAGCTGCAAGGTCGCCACTAATGCACATGAGCTTTTGTGCTGGACTGCAAATTTGTTTATCTGAAGATGGTTAACACATGTTCTTCTGTAAATCTGTCAATAATCAACATTTGAGACTGCTCTGGGCTCACAACAAACTGTTAATTTATGACAAAGAAAACAACCCATAATTTTCAGACTGTTCACTGACAAGGGATTAACAATTCTCACATCAATGTTTTTTTTTTGGTTAATTTAAATTCAAACTTTACAACAGCGTATTAGGGCCAATCTGTTAATTTATAGGGGGAAAAAATCCTTTTTATTAGATTATAAAGTCCTGAGCTTACAATAAATCAAATTCAGACTTTGCCTGTTTGAAAGCAGGAAATTCATGACAAAAAAAATAAAAGTTTTTTTTTTTTTTAAGTATCAAATTTAGTTTTACAGACTCAAAACTTTCATCTGGCTTCAGCCCTGTAGTTCTTGATGGATAAATGATTTGACTTTGCCCAAAAATGCTTTGTTCACTCAGTCTCACAACAGCTAAGACAGCAGTTGATTTTTTATTTCTTGGCAAACTAAGCTACTGCAAATTTGAATATATCACGTTTGGGCTAACAGGTACATGGTTAGTGATTTATATGAGCATGTGTTTAAGCATTGTGTTCTTCAAAGGCAAAGACTGGTTGGTGATACTATACTCCTACATGAAGCCCATCGATTGGTGCCAAAAAAATTGGGGGCCACCACCTAAGGTTGCCTTGTGAAGTTGCAGCAATTTTCCTTTGATTTGGTTTTCGTTCACACTGCATTGTGTTAGGACAATTAATGCACGTCAGATGTGGAGTAATAGCCACCTACCACTAGTTGGAGCAGTATGTTCCTGCCATCCCACCTACTGTTGCACCATGACTCGTAAATACAAAACCAAACATAGGGTGGTGCAGTGATGATGTCTTTTTGTAGGTGAACCAAGCAGTTAGCATCGCACTAGCTCCGTGGTAAAAAGCTGCTATTAAGCTATGAACTACAACATTGCAGTTTAACCAAGAAGTAGCTACTTTTCAGTGTATAATTTCAAATTGCAAACCTTTGGTTGAAAAATTTCCTCTTAATCAAATGACCTGATCAAATTGGAGCCCATGGCTTTGGCTATCGTGTATTAATCAATCAACAAATGTTAGCTTAAGACACACTACAAGGGTAGGTCAGTGTCATTCTCTTCTTGTTTTTGTTTTTATGTACTGTATGTATAATTTTTGCACTTCATGTTCCAAAATGAAATAGTAAAATCTTGTGTGCATGTGTTCATAATAGAGCCTAGTTCAGGTATTTATCTGAAATAAAAATTAAGTTGTATTCAGGCTGCATCAGGTGACATATTGACAGGAGAAATGTGTAACAATATCAGCACAGAATTATGACCGTCAAACTGTTAGGAAGACTAGAAATGATACCGTTACCCAAACTGTGCTTGATCTGATCTATAACACTATGTTGGGTTGCTTACTGTTGTTGTGTTAGGACCAGATTCAAGCCAGAATACACTGCATTTTTTGGATCACTTGTCTTGTTGATTATTGTTTGGTTAAATGGCCTTCACACCAGGCACAAATCAAATTCAGGTTTTCTTGGAAGAGAACCGAGACCCCACATTTTTTCAAGAGTTCAGTTCTTTGGTCTGCATCACTGTGCAATATCCTAAATACCACACACAATCAAACACAAACTTAACAAAAAAGTGGGGATGAACAGTATTATAGGAACATAATCGATATCGGCAGACAATTGCCTAAAAAGCTGATTATTGGGATTTCAGACACGAAAATGTATTTTTGTAGCTCAAATTTGCATACACATTTCATATATTTGTAATGGTCCTGTCTCATTTTTTACTTCATGCCATTTTTGGTTTCAAGTTCCTGTTTTATTTTGCCAACATCAGTCTCTCTCTTTCAGTTCTGGTTTCGTCTCCCTCCTGTGTGATTACCTGACCACTCCCTAATGGGTTTCACCTGTGTCTTGTTATCTGCACTCCCCACTCCTTTAAATACCCTCACATAATCTGCCAGATCAACTCACGTCCCTGTGGTTATCCAGCACCCTTTTCTGACCAGCTTCCAGTATTTTTTGACCTGTTTCTACTTCCCGACTTTCAATTCCTCGCCTGCTGACTCTGTGCTTCTGCCTGTTTTTCTGCTTCCTTGTAAAAACCTTGTTTCTGAATAAAGACTAGGCCTCTTGGATCCAGATCAGTTTCCGTGTTTAAGTCCTTCTTGTCTGTGCCGTGATAACATTGGCTTTAATATGGGCAAAATGTATATTTATACTATTATACTTTACCTCATTATCAATGAATTTCAACTTTTATAAATCAGAAGTATAATTCATGAACAAATGAAATTATGGTTTTCTTGCTTCACATCTGTCTTAAACACAAATAGACTGTCGCCATGAAAGGAGCAGGTCAGTTTCTGTAAATTGAAGTCTTTGTACTCATGGTGAAAAATACTAGTATTAATTTCAGTATTTGCAATAATGAGTTCAGAAATATCAGCATATTGGATACTGATAGAAATGCGATTTCATGCATCCCCAAAAAAGAGCAAACCAGACATGGGTTGGTCCTCGTCAAACTTGTTAGGTTTGAAGGGGACCTTAAAGTACAAGTAAAGAAGTGCACAAGCAGCAAGCAGCTGAGAGAGAAAATACTGATCTGAAGGAGGAAGAAGCTTCAGTTTTAACATGGGTCATCACAACTAAATCCTGAATTTACTGGCAGCAGGTATCTGTCTTTAAAACATAAAAGTGATCATGCTGCTTGACAGAAGTTTGACAGATACTTGACCAGATGTGAGTCTGGCTAGGGGGCTTCAGGAGTACTGTCTCTGAGCGGGAAATACTGTTGAACTGTCAAATGTACAGCAAATCCAGAAAAACATGAAATAAATCCAATCACACCAACTAAACACTTCAATAAATACCTAATGTGTATGGAGCCTCAGAAAAAACAAACCTTCTACACAATTACCAGGCCTTGACATCTAACATTCTGTTAGGGTATTTATTTTTCCTGCACTCAACTGTGAAGTCAAAAGCAAACACCGGACTCCTCTGCGTCTCTTCCTGCAAGAAGGAAAAGATGCCTGAAAAGAAAAGCCAAAAAGTCTGACCTCCAGCCAAGAAGAAGAAACCAAGGAAGATGACAACAGGAACGAGCAGAAATAAAGATTAATGACCCTGGCATTGATGAATGCATCGGAAACGTACCTTTCCAGTTTGTTTGGAGGGGAAAATATGAACTCTTGGAACAATTCTCATGAAGCTGAACGACCTTTGTGCATTTTTGGCTGATACTTTTAATAAACAAGCAAAAAAAAAACCTCTTAGGATTCCCCTTTTAACTACAAGCCATGAAAACTTTGACCCCTTGTACTCAATAAAATCCTACTCTCCCTGCAGCAAGAGTCGAGGTTCTGGAGGAAGATTTCAACTCTGATTTCTTTTGCATGTCGAGGTCTCCGCCTGCCGGAGGGATTTCGCAGCATTGGTCCTCATCCACCCAGAAACAAGGAGAAGACAAGGAGAAACAATTAAGGCTCATGAACGATGCTAACTATCCGTAACCACACTGAGAGCTCAGGGGTAATGAGTCCCAAAGTTGGACTGCGGTTCACGGGTGAACGAAGGGGAGTGAGCTACGCTAATGGAAACGATGCGCGCTGATCAGTCCTTAATGCACTCCAAGCTGGAGGATAGAATGTCATAAAGAAACCCAGATGGGTGGAGGTGGAAGCGTGGCGGTCTTATCCTCTGCAGAAGGTGCGTTGGAGTGACACCACATCTGTGCATCAGTAGCGTTCTCGTCCAAGAGAGAGATCCATCTTCTTTGGATTCTGCGCTAATCAAGGCCCGGGTAAGAAAAAGCGGAGTAGATTCGGGTCATTGCAGTAAAGATTGTGGAGCAGAGAAGCGTTGTCTTGGGAACCTGCACACAGCCGACGTAAATAATGTGATCTATTGGTGCCATCTGGAAAAGATTGGGCGTAAGGGTGGCTCAGTTTTTGCCTTTTCTCTTTGCTGTACATGAGGGGATCCATTACCGTGTTTATTTGTGCAGCTAAGCCTCGGCCGGCGAATAGGATTATATAGAGGGGGATTGAGAGTAGATCCTACACAAACAGAACTATTAAAGCTGGATTTCTGATATATCCTGAACAATAATGGGTTTACAAGGCAGCAGTCTTTCCTCTCTCAGTCCTCAAAACCTCTTCAATTTCCAGAAATTGAAACCAGACTCACAGAGAGCAGCAAGGCCGTACTGTGAGGGAGAGACAGAGCAGATCAGAGCTGAATTGTAATGGCTCTTTTAGGGCTTAGCTACATTGAGCCAAAAATTCTCATTATATTGTGAAGCTGAATGGTGATGCCCAGTATATATCTTTTTTTTTTTTCAGAGTAAAAAAATAGCAAAAAGTGAAAACGACAGCAGAAATACACAATTTAAAATGTTTTTAATCAAATTAGATGTGTCCCCATGAATCAAAAGCTCATTATTGGACAATATTTATTAAAAATCTGTGATCAACTGATAGAAATAAATCTCTCATGTTAAACTTTCAAGGCTGTAAACAAACCTGCCACTCATCCACTCATCTGCTGTTGCTGTACATGATCACAGTACATTATCTATTTTACTGATGGCACTTTTTGAATCTTGATTTTGTTGATTGCTTAAAGTTGTTTCTATTTTTGCTTTTAATTTCCCTGTTTTTATAAATCTGTGGATTATTATCCTTTTATCCTGCTTTTATTTGCTTGTTTTCACTGATGGGTCATTTCTTATCTTGTCTACCAAAGGTCCTTTTTCAGTATTTGAGCACAGTGTTGTCACTTTGTCATGTTTTGTCTTGTCCTGTCCTTGGATGTCAAATGTTTGGGCAAAGGGATGAAGACTCATCCACCGTAAACCAAATTTACCTCCAGTCATTCATAAAGATACCTTACCTAGCTGCTCTGTAATCCTATTAGAAAACTAGAAAGCACTCGGAGAGCGCAAACCTCCTCCAAGGTAGCTCACATATTGCTGTTACATCTATAGGCAATAGTTCTATGATAAAGTTACCATCATAACATGATTCATGACCCTGAAAACCCACACCTAACACTCGCAATCATGTTGTTATCATTTGCATTTAGACAGTTATTGAGCAAAAACGATAATGGCAGTCATCTGGATCACCACGAAAATCGAAACATTTTAAGTTGGGCCAATACCAACATCTCCTGAAAATTTCAGCAAAATCCATCCAGTAGTTTTTGGCATAATCTTGCTAACAAACAGACAAACATATGCCAGCAAAAACATAACCTTGGTGGAGCTTAAAAACTGGTAGAATTGAAATGTGTGCTGAGACGGGCAGAATAAAACCTCATCAACTTCCCAAACAAGGTACAACAATGTACCTTGCTTGGGAAGTTGCTTGGTTAGCTTAGCTGTTTAGCTTTCATGCAGTTGGTCTCAACATGGATTTCAGCGCAGACTTAAACCCTGGATTAGTATTTGACTTAAAGGACTGAAGACAGTTTAGGAGACTCTCTACAGTTTATTTAAGAGGAGGACAGAGCATCAGGAGCAGCAGACATGCGGATTGTGTAAACATGAGGTTAATCCACAGGTGATTGGTGGGAGCTATCATGTTTACAGGCATTTCTTCAATCAGCCGATCACATTTTTCTGATGAATATCAGCCAATACTGAGCAGTGTAGATACAATAGTGGCACTTTTAGTCCTTAGTACCCTATATCAGGACACTACTTGTTCCTAATTATCCAAAATTTATGACTCCTTAACATGTCTAAAACATTTGCAACTTTCACATAATAGTTTTTAGTAAGATTTACTTGTCTCATTGGTGTTAAAAAGTGAAAAGACCTGAAAAACATCAGACTAATTTGCAAACAAAGAAAGAGAAAGAGAGAGAGAGAGATTACTGTCTAAGCTACACAACTGTGATGGCAACAGTTATACAGAGGTAAAAACAAGCTCCATACCTTGCATTAATATGGTACCATAGTGTTGCATATTTGCAGTGATGGGCAGTAGTACCACTACAAATAGAAATGCTAGTAAATTAACTACATTTCCAGGAGCCTTGTGGTAGTGTTGTTGTTTTCTGATTAAAACAGCCTTTCAGTGGCCTAGTTATTTTATTGATCCAGTAGTGCAGTAGCTTCCTAACAAGCTACATTTTCCTCAGCGCAGCAAAGCACTTTGTCACAGTCCAAAAATACACTGTTAGGGAAAAGCAAAACACCCAAGAGGACACGCAGGTAAGCATTTTAGGTAGATAGTGACAATGTGTTTCCTCACAACGGTAGTCCAGACAAAACCGATGTCCATGATTTGCAGGAAAAGGAGCAAGCACACAGTTGTTTGCAAAATTTTGATAAAAAAACAACATGAATACATTAAAAGTATGAACTTTCACCAGCACAATCAACAAAGAGCACTAGTAACGTATCAGATAACTACAGAGTGTTACGGAGAGACAGTGAGTTCAGTAAATCTGGACTGTGGACAAGTTGGATATCAGATGAGAGGAGACGGAGGAATGAGCACAACTCAAGACAATATCTAATCCAGATAACCTTTGATTAAACATATTTTCCAAACTGTTTAGTCTTTAATTCCTGCTCTTTTATGCTTATATAAATTTCTCTTTGTGCTTAACCGATGAATTTTCAGTCAACTTGAGCTGGACTGTAGCTAAAACCACTCCAAGCATTTTGGGTATAAAGTTAACTTACATTTAAACTTGTGGACATTTCTTGTTGCACAAACTCTGTCAGCAGTTGAGCTTGAATCTCTCTTTTCTTTCTTCTGACTGACCACAGCAGTTTTATTAAAAGTAAAACGGTTCATCCTGTAGGTTCACCACTTTCTCTCTAATCATGTGGTCTAATCATCATGTGGTCTAATCATCATGTGGTTTTGGTGAGGTAGGCCTTTATTTTCCAAATCTTATGGGCTTTAAAAAAAAAAACAACAAAGCCAAATCTCAGCGACTCAAAATGTTTTGGAACGTGCACTTGTTGCTGTGATAGCCGAATATTAGTGAAGCGCCCTGCTGGGGTTTGAGCTGGATCATGATTCTGACAAGCTGCTTAAACAATTACAACAAAAAAACAAATGAAATACAAAACTGTTTGAGGCTTGGATGAAGTCAGATTTATGATTTATTTCACTATGATCTTAATTCAGTCATTTTAAAACATAATCTTGGATTACGTGACAATGGACATTTATTAACTACACAGTACATTAATTAAAGTACTTTTTATTAGATAAAGAAATAAGAAGAAAATGATTTATTCTGCAAAACTCACTTCTTGATAATGTATCCTGTTAAATTATTTCACTATAATGGAATCACACTTTTCTGGAATATTTTCCATCAGCCTGAAGTTCTTTAAATTCTGATGGTGCTCTCGGCCGACACAGTCATCTGTTTGTGTTGATTTCTTATGAAGACTGTGAAGCATAAATCCTTCATTTAGATGTGTTAACACCAGTAACGACCAGTGATTGAGAAAGGCAAGAATGAAACAAACTGTCAGAAATACACACAAATACACACACGCGCGCGCTCTCAGCAGAGACTGTAGACAGGAGATAAGAGAGCTGAAAGAGATCCAGAGCTGTGTGGAGTTTTTGTAGATGTGAATAAATGATAGAGAAACTGTAGAAGGAAAGGAAACATGGCTGTTGACAGAGTAAAATAATCTCTAAGTCATCAAAAGGGATTGTGTGACATATTTATCTAACACACTTCCTCTTGATGGTGTGACTGTTTTAAAGTTACTCTCGGCTATTGCACTTAAACTTTTTTTGTAGAGTTCAAATTAGGGCTGCAGAATACACTGAGATGGTAAAATGTAATAATTTTGTTTCATATCAGAAATATCCATCCATCTATTAGCTATACTGTTTATCCCTTCAGGGTGGCGGGGGCACATAAAGTGACAGACAACCATTCATGTTCACACTCATACTTAAGATCAATTTAGGCCCCATTTACTCGACAGCGTTGTCACCAGAATTGGAAAGGTTTTTACTTTGCGTTTTCAAAAGCGCTCCACGTTCACACGGAGACGCGAGAACGACTGAAAACGCTGCAGCGTGCATGCCAGGCCAGTAGATGGAGATGTAGGTTTGCAGTGAAACAGCGATGTTACAACACACGTATACTTTCCGGTGAACACAAACTTTTCACAAACAACAATGGCGAGTGGACACACAGAGACGCAGGAGTTTGTTGTCTGGACAACAAATGTGTCTGGATATTTCTGTCTAAATAACAAACCGAGCATGGTAAGCACCACACATGTTGCTAGGTAGATTGTTTTTCATGGGATGGCATGCAAACTCCACACAGAAAGGCCCTGTCAGACCCGAGGGACTTCTAACTGTGAGGCACGTGCACTACCTGCTGAGCAATGGTGCCTCCAGATGTAAAATAAGAAAAAGAAAATGTTACTCTTGAAATATGAACATGCTTTTTTAATGTAGCTGTGCAATGATGAGGAGGTGTTGCAGTATGGTACATTCAAGTATTTTGCCGATATTACTGCCGATACATGGTCAATTTATCCGCTTAAATATCAGCAAAAATTTTAACATTGGCCAATACGGATATCCAACTTATTAGGCTAATATTTGCCCAAACTGATATCGTGCTGCATGCTGACAACTATTTGCTCTGGGTGAAAAGATAGATTTACTATATGTTGTGTATTGCCATTCAGCTTAAATGATTTTTGGTCCATCACTTCTACACGGACCAGTTTCTCTTGTGGCTATGATTCTCCTACGTCATACAACCCTTCTTCAAAAATACCAAAATATTCCTCTGAGTCTGAACCACAACAAATGAAGTTGTCAGTGACAAATGTTACTGCTGACAAGAGGACTATTATTATAATCTGAGTGTGCTGTCTAACTAGCATGACTAACCGCTACAAGTACCGATCAACGTTATTAAGGACATAAATCTAACACTGCTGCCCAATAAAACCAGGGAGCGTCTTTGGATGCTTGTGGTGTCACATTTTTTGGTTGTGAAAGTGAGCACTGAGGAGAATAAATGGCCCATTTTACAGCACATCCAGCAGAAGAAGAACTTTTACAAGAGTTTTTAAAATGTTTGAAATAACTATCGAATCTTACCGTTGCGACATCGACCCTCAGACCAATGAGAGCTGCACGAGTCGGAGCCTCTCTCAGAAACAGTCATCAAACTGGTCAGTGTAATCAAGACGCACAGTGATTATCAGGCTCAGTGATTTCTGGTTGTCTCCCTCCGATGGCTTGTGGTCAGCCATCATCTGGATTATATCTTTGCACTGTAGAAGCAGAGAGAGTCGGGGAATGAGGATGGAGAGGGGGTGGGGGGGTTGAAGGAGACAGAAAGAGTGAGAGATGAGTGGAGGCTGACAGATGAGGCAGCACTGCTCTCTCTCTCTCCAGTTTAGCGTCCACGTCCACCCGGAGAGGAAGTGGACCTGCCATGTCTCCTTTCCCCCACAATCCCTCACCTCGGCTGGCAGCGGACCGCCCGGAGCTGGGCCTCCAACTCCCGAGCCCCCTCAGAGGGTGAAGTGCCAGCTTCAATATCGACGACCCCTCCTCACCAAGCGAGGGCAGCCAAACCTCAGGACCACAGACAAGGGGGACTTTTCCTCTCCTGCAGGGAAGACCAGGATTCTCACAGTGGTTATCCCTCTTTAGCGGCGTAAATGAGCCGGGATTGGCCTCCCTCCTGGCTTACATTATCCACCAGCGCACTAATTTGATGCTTTTGTGCTGACAGAGACGCTAAGAGGCAGAGTTTCTGGACCAAATTATAACAGCTTCTCTAATGATATTCAAATGACAAGTGTTTGGTACAGTCATTAGCTCTACAAATTATTGATTTACTAGCTCATTGTGTCAATAATATAATAAAATGCTTGTTAAAAAGTTTGTTTACAACCATTAAAACACATTAACCCACTAAGATGTCTTTTTTGTTATGACCAGAATGAATAAAATCTTTTTGTCAGCACAGATTTTGTAATGTCTGAGAAATCAGATGTGTGTACAGCGTGTACTTGTTTTGGATTGATCGTATTAAACATATTATCAAAAGCTGCGCAGACATTTTATTAACAACATCTTGGGAGGCACTGAAAAAGAAATTGAAAATTTACTTAAATTACTAAGTGGAAACAAAACAGGTACATGTCATAACTTCAATTTATCTAACGTTTACAAAGACAACTAATTTGACAGCAAAGCATTTGTCTAGAGTCATAAATACATAAATAAGACTTCTTAATCCAAATTATTTTCAGGGATTAAAGCAGAACAAATTGTTCTGACTGAAATTTTGTAAAAGACAAAGTTACAGAAGAGCTCCCTACAATTTTTTTTTAGTTATTATGAATCATGTTCAAACTTCAAAATATAAAAGATCTCAACTGAAGTCTACAGTTCAACAACTTTAAAGATTTCTTTAAAAAATTGTAGATGGGGGTCTAGGTTTTTTGTTTGGGTTGAGCACGAACAAAGCTTCTGGGGGGATTTAAGGTTACACAACAAGAAAACAAAATATTGGTTTTGTTGCCAAAAAGTAAGAAAAGAATTAATAAAAAATAAATAAGTAGTTTTCCAGGAACAAGCCTTATTGTGGTTTAACTACAGTCTGCTGTACTCTGTTTGGTTTTTGTTTTGTTGGCTGGACGGCCTGCTTCAGTGGACCTACAAAGCCTTACCTACTATAATTACAAATATTTGTTCTTTCCTTTAAAACCTTTCCATTATCATTACAGTTCCTGATATCAACCTCAGACAGATCAACAAGTTAAATACACGGTACTTCCTGCAAATATCACACATATATTAGTATGACCTTGACTACTAATTGGGATGACCTGCTGCTGTGGACCTGCTTGTCTCCTAGTGCTTTATCCTCCACCAATGACTAGTAGAAATGATGCTATTTAACATAAATTCCAATTTTAAATCTGTTTAATGTAATTTATTTGCAGTTCAACTAGATGCTATTATATTAAACCCCACAATCCTCTCCACTATATAATCATTATAGATGTTAATATTAATATTAGAACAATTGCTCTTTCCATGGGTGTTATTGATTACACCTCCTTAATAACTACAGAGAGAAAAACCCACTTGAAAACGAGATGTCGCATCTCAAGGCGCTAACCTTGAATACATTTTAACTAAACAGAGACAAATATGATGAGGACAAATTTATGGTTCAGGCATCCATAAGTTTGTCACAGTATATACTTGTACAGTATACTTGCATGAAATCTGGTTGATTAAGTCAAGATTATGCTAAAATACATTTTCCTCGACTTTATTAAAAATCCATGTTAAGGTCCAACCTTCAGTTTTGTAAATTCCAGGTTGTTTCCCATCTATTCCCATAAATTCCCTACCCATCCCTTCCCAACCCTAATCCTTTCTATCTCTCCTCCCACACATATCACCTGCATAGTGCAGCATCTCCTCTCAAAGCAGAAGTATGATATCTAAAAAGCAAAAAGGCCACAATTAATGAAATCTGTTTAAACTCAAAATCAAACATGTGTATTGAACCATAGATGTTGCACTGTATGGTTCAGTATTTTACTGGGAATTGTTTCATTGCTAATTACTTAAACATGTTTAAGGAGAACAATCTGTGTATCTGAAAAAGGGGCTTTTAATGGTCAAATCATTTGAAAAATGAAATGCTATTTCCCACAAGGTCCAGCCCATCATCATGCTCTTAGCCCTTAATCTCTTTCTCTTCACACAGCAACACTCGCCTGCTTGTATTTACTGACAAACACAAACACAAGAACAGATCGGATTGAAATAACACCTCTCAACATCTCTTCCACAGGTGCAGCAGAGCTCTAAGCAGATAGATTTTGCACATGTATATCAGAGTCTTAACACTCAGCCTGCAGTACAGATGGACGTGTGTCTGCAGAGTGAGTGAGAAAAAGAGCAGCTGTTCAAAACAACAGACGACAGAACAGAAAAATCGAGATGTGAGATTTTTTGTCTTGGCTGAGCTGCAGCATCTGACACTTTTGTGAGCTTCTCTATAAAAACCTCAAGCTGAAGAACAAAAACGGATAAAGAGAAGATGTGAGAGGAGATCTGGGATAACATCAGAGGACTTGCCCATAAATTCAGCTATAAGCCTTTATAGCAGCACTATGCCATACAAATTACATTCGTATATGCAACTATTTAGAGTTAGTTTAAAGCCAACTCTGCACATGGTCTTCTTTTGTTTTCTTCTACAGATCACTGAGAAAAATCTATAAAATCTTCAAAGACCTTAAACTGGATGTTACCCCGATGTCAAAGAGCAACAGTTAAAGAGTAACTTAACTCTAGATCTCTGTTTTCAGCAACAAAGTCTAGGTACAAGACTGGGCACGTTTTTCCAAATGAGACCTGATTGCTTAGCATCCCTCTTTCATAATCGCAGACTTATTTCTACATTTCTACTAATAAATCAAATTAAATCATGCTTCACCCGGTAATGAATGGCTGTTAGCTTCATATGTACTTAAAGTTTGCAGCAGTGGTAAATATTTCTTCATAACAGCAGGTTTCATCAATCAATGACACTGCTGTGACACCAGCGTACTGTTATGGTGCAAATATATTTACTATAGAGCCCCCAGCACCATACAGATGCAATACATGTTAGCACAAATGCAAACAGGTGCACACAATTCTCCACTGCCGCCCCCTCTGTCCCTCACTCTTAAACTTCTCCTTCAACACTCCAATGCGTCCACTCCGCGAGCAGCAGAAAGAGAGTTTAGCATGGAGTGAAGCTTAAATTTAGTTTATGCTCTAGAGATAGATTATATGAATATACATAATTCCCAAGGTGGAGGGAAAATTAGAAATGGGAAAATACTTGAGACAATGTTTACAAAAATGTCTGAGGTGGGATTATAAGAAGCATAGAACAGATAATTACCTCCGCCAAGGAGGTTGTGTTTTTGCTGGCGTTCATCTGTCTGTCTGTCTGTTTGTTTGTTTATGTTCAAAATGACTTGAAAAGTTCTGAACGGATTTGGATGAAATTTTCAGGAATTGTCAGAAATGGGATATGGAAGAACTGATTAAATTTTGGGTGTGATTCGGATCACCGTCCGGATCCAGGAATTTTTTAAAGGATTCTTTAACATTGCCAGATAGGACCATTTTCACCAAAGTGGACCGAAGCTGCTTGGCGGAGGTCTGCGCTCTCTGAGTGCTTGCTGTGTTCTGTAAGCAGACGTCAGGGGTTTTCAATCTGCCTTTACCCTTAAATTTACCCTCCCACCACTTGTATTTTTACTTTCCTCTACCTTCTCCATTGACAGACATGGCAAACCCTTTCCTGCCTTTTTTACTTAACCCTTCCACATGGGGGCAGTGCCACCGTTTGATGGTAATCTCCTACACCATGCTGCTCGAGCAGTAAAATGTGGAACTTGCATGAAGGCTACATCTGTACTTAAAACAGCATGAAAGCCTCAGAAGTTCCCCCTGAAGCCTTCAAGGCTGGACGGGCTCCCAGCGAGGAGGAACCCCGTAGAGTGAGCTCTGTAACTCGCAGGCAACAACTGGTACACAGGCAGAGCCGGCCCTCTCTGCGGCCTCTATGTGGCATACATGTGTTAGATGGATTTCAGCAGTTCGAACAATAACAACAACAGCAACACATGGTTTAATCCTTTTCAGAGCTCGGACTCCACATCAAAACCTGGACCCAATGTGAAATGCAAATGACTGAATGGTGCAAATGAAAATACTTAAATGAGACTGGAAAAGTGTTTTCTCCTGCATTTCTACTTGATCTGAGGAGTCCTTGAAGTAAACATCCACTTTGACTCCATTTTACAAGAAAGTTCACGGGGAGTTTGAGCCTTGTTTTTTATAATCTGTTTCTGCTCTCACACACACATATGAGCTTCAGAGGTTTCCCGTTTTTGTTTGATGGGAAATAAAGATAGCGACGAAGAGGAGGAAGAGTCAAGAGGTCGAGGACATGAGTACATCTCATGTTGGAGAGCGCTCAAGAGACGCTCTATCAAAGGCCCTTTCCTTCCGCCCATAAATACCAGCTCAATGAATAATATCCCCCGCCGCCACGCCGCGGGCATCGAGTCAAGATCACAGATCTGCTCAACACATGAGAGGCATGATCATCAGAAAACTCAGCCTACAGTATATGTTTGACTCGACTCTACAGAGCTGTGTATTTTACTGCAACAAGCTGGTGTGGTTTTCAAAGTTAAAATCGACTTTAAAATCTGCTCTTAAATCTTAGCTGATAAATGATTTTGCAGTGCATATTCTGTTCCTCTAAGTTCACAGAATAAATAGCAAAGTTGAACAAGCCACTTTACATGAATTAAAGTTTTCACACCAACAGATTTTTTGCTCTAGTTTGAATCATGGACCGTTTTTTTTTTACCAACTGGTCAGAGTTTCTTGCAGGGAGGAATCCCTGTGGCTGCTCTAACAACACTTTTCAGTTTCAAAATGGACAAACAACTACAGATTGTTATTGGCTCAAGTTATTGTGCTGCTCACATCACACCAGCTTCCAATCAATTATAGAAATGAATTTAAAATTCTAGTTATAATTTTTAAGGCTTGAAGAGGCTTGGCTTTAAGTTACATTGACCTCCTGACGCTCTACTAGCCCTTGTGTAACCTGCAGTCCACTGGTAAGGCATTGTTCAAGGGATAGTTCACTGTTTTTTAAGTATTTTTCATTTAATTTGTTTCAATAACGAATACATCAGCCACAGCAGTTTTGAACTTAACCTTGCAGTGCAGATGAACCTGCCCGATTCATTGTCTGAAATCACACAGATCCATCTTTCCTACGACTTCATGGCCAAAAGCCGAATGGCCCAATCAGAGAAGAGAGGTGGAAACTGAAGACAGGATAACAGTGGGAAGTGACTGCATGTTTGAAAACAATGGCGGCTTCTGAAGCAGTCTCCGTGGATGCAGTAATATCTGCGGTTTTATCAGTAATGGGCACAATTTCTTCTTTAAAAAAAGGAGCAAACAACATCACTTAAAGCTTTTCTTATGGGAAACCATGCTTTTGCTCTTCTCCCGACTGGAGATCACTGCTGGGAAACTGGGAGAGATGCGGAAATCCTCCAGACAATGCCGGTTAGTCTATGGTAGTCATAGTTACTCAGCGATACCTGGAGAAATCTGCTCTCCTCAGAAGTTTACTGGGAGAACTTGGTGAGGATTGTCATTGAGGAGGTTCATGTCACATATAAGTGGCTAATGATACATCTGTGTGGTATAATCTAACGTAAGACGATAGTCTAAGGACTAAACCGTAGTTTAAACTAACGGCTAACAACAGGGTCGAGCTGGCTTGATATGGATTGGTCTGTGATGAGTGTGACTGACAGATTTATCATCCATTCACCAGCTCAGTTGTGTTTGAAGGCTCTGCCTCTGAAAACATTTTCTATGGGATCTTCCCCAAATAGACTAGTGAAATATTTCCATGGCCATATATGAAACTGTCCGTCTGGCGTGTCAAGTTAAAGAGAACTGGCATGGTGATAAAGCTTTACATTGCTGTAGATGGGGCTCATTTAATATAAAGAATTTTGAACTGCGAGGTAACTGAAAAAACAGCTTTGGTGTGACTTTTCACTGTGCTTCACACAATAACAATGCTTTCATTTTTTTTTGGTTCTACTTCACTCCAGTTTGAAGGAGACGTAGGCCATGCAACATGCAGATGTTGCACCAAAACTAAGAGGTTGCAGCTTTTGGCCCCATCTGCTGCAATGTATAGCCTAACATCCAGTTCTCTCCTCACAGAGGCAGAGCTGACCAATTTGCCATAGCTTAAGTGTACAATTGAAATGAGCATCACATAGTAACACCTCAAAAATACTAAAATGTCCCTTTAAACACTCCTCAGGTCAAACCTGATAACCAAAGGTGATCACTCTTGTCCTCTGTTTATGGCCCCTAAATTGTGAAATAACCTGCCTGTGGAGATCAGGGATGTTAACACGCTGACATCTTTCAAATCCCTTTAAATGCTTGTTGTTTTTGTGATTACTTTTTACTGATTCTAAAGTAATTGCTTTGTTGTTTTATTAGGTGTTTTACTACATTTTGTGTTTCGTAATGTTCTAGGGTTGCCAGTTTGGCTAAGCTGCTTGTAAAGGCCTTTTTTAAAATTGTTTTTGAAAAGCACCACAGAAGTAAATTTACTATTAAATATTATTATTGTATATTATATGCATCCTATACAGTTTTCAGAAGATTTTGCTTGAAGATGAGGCATAACTGGAGAGAAAAGACACTCAACGTAGTAGAAGTGCCAAGTGCTTTTCAAGACAGCTAAAGAGACGATATACATAAAAAATGTAAAAACACGACCTGCTCATTCACTGAAATAGTTTTGATTGATCCTTCAGGTAAAATACACTATAGCTGATTCTAAACCTGTTCCAAGGGGCAACCTGCCAAAAACTGCAGTTCCTCAAGTCTCCACTTGAGGCAGGCTGCAGGAAACCAAAATAGCATGATTGTGTTCAGGAAATGGACTGTTTTAAAAGCCCAAATAAACATATTTATAGCCTGGTTCAATCTAAATATATAATATATCTAAAGACTCTTACTGTGCCGAGAGATTTTTTTTTTTTTTTTTTTACATTGCACGTGTTTTTAATTATCTTGAGAATTTCCAGTTTTTGGGAAATTCTAGGGATGGACGTGACTCTACATTGTTCAGTTCAGACAGTGTTTACAGACAGTCTGCACCCATAGATTAGCCTCAACAATGTTTCAAAGACTTTGTTGATAATCAAATGGCTGACAAAGTGGCTTTATCCAAGTCCAAGTTATACAGTCAAGGTCCATTTATGTTTCTACTGCCAATGAACTTTAACAGAAAAATATATTAAGACTCATCCTCTCAGTGGTCAGGGGAGGAAATTTGTTCTTTTCCACACAGTGTATCTGGCTCAAACAAACTGCACTAACTCAGCAAAATCATAGTTTGTTCTAACGAGGGATGGAAATCAAAAAAAAAAATTAGTTCAGAATCGATAACAACACCCTTAAGGAACCGAAATCGTTTGTCTTTTTGCTCAACAATTTCCTTATCTATTCCCTCCATTTTGTTTCTGCTTCAGTAGCAGTTTTATCAGATCTTGACTGCATTTCTTCATGAAATAAAAAAACAAATATAACACTACAAACTACTCTAAAGTACGGATATTTTTACTCCACTTCTGATATGTTTTGACAAGAGTTTGTTTTACAAAGTGGCTCACATTCTGTAGCGCAGTAGCTCCCGTCAACATTTTCTAATTTGCCCGTAATAAATGTTAATTGATGAAAGGATCGTCCAATCACCTGCAGGATGTGCTTTTGACAGGTTGTGCCCTCCCCAAACACTTTCTATGGGCTCTTTCCCTGATGGACTAGTTAAATATATTGAATGGTTTATCTGGTGTGCCAGGTTATTGAATAGCAGGAGATCTACAACTCCCATCCCTTGTTCTAACTGGATTAAGCAAGTCAAAAGGAAAAACACCTTTAGCCCAAGACGGGTGGTTACCTGTAGTACTGAAACACTGTGCCCTGAAACACCTTTTAGACTAAGCAATTTGATCTTGAGACTCAGGAAGATGAAGTTATCAAAATGAATTTATTCTAATAAAAACAGAAACTCTGTGCGAAATAATTTTATTAGACTATTTTAGAATCTCTGCCAACAGTGAGGGATTGTTTATCCATCTGTCCTCATGTATCTTTGCATGACTGTCACAATATGTTAACATGTGCATGCTTTAATATGCTCGAAGTAAGTCTCTTTAAGTGTTTTTCTTTCAATATTTTTCTAAAATTTTTGCTCTTTTTTTAGTTTGTTTTTAACCTAGCTGAGATCTTAGACAAGAGGTTGCCCTGTTGTAGATGAACAAGCCATATTGTATAAGGAGCATTTCACTTAAATGTGTTGCTTAAAGATAATATAAAGTTTCAACCAGTTAATTGTGAATGGCACAAAGAATCAATACAATTATTAAAAAGGATCATTGGACAATATTAGCCAAAGTCTGCTCCTATTTTGTTGATCATTTGAAAACTAAAAGCTTGACAAAATTGAGAAATGATTGCCGTGTCCAAAATGCATTTAGAGCTTCAACTGTGGTTGGGTGGTGATGATTTGTTTTTTATTTCCTGGGAGTGTAAAATGATTTTGTGGCGAAGTAGAAGCATCTCAATTTCAGGAGCCTGTTTATAATGAGGGGGAAACTGATTGACACAAAAATGAAATTCTGCATTTCAGCGATATAAAGGATAACAACTTCTTACCATCGAAGTCGGGTTAAATAGTTTTTAAGGTTTAAGTTACTTTGATATTCTTCATAAGTTCTACTACCTTGTTCTTTGACTTCTGGGGTAATGGTTGTCAGGGATGGAGATTGAGGAATTAAGTGATTTTCTCCCCTGCAGGCAGGAATAAGAGGATTCATAAAGAGATCTTTAGGAAGCCACAGGCATTAAACGGCCTGTCGGAGAATCACTGCAGAGCCGAGCTGACACAGAAATACATCCACGTTTCTTTTATCAGTCATGGCAAGCAGACCGGGCTCTTTTTTCTCATTTCAGTCTTTCCTTTGGTGAAGAATGGGAGACTATATGGGAGGTGAGGAGAAGAGAGCGGTGGGCAGCGTTCCTTCTTTCCATCAGAGATGCGGAGCTGAGGACTTCTGCCAGCGTGCCGAGCTTTGAAAGTGAAACGTAAGAATGGCAGATCAGAGGGGCCAAAGAAAAATGATATACTCCTCGTTACGACTCCCCCGGCTTAAGCCTTTGTTGTGGGGGCTTCTGCTTTTAACTGGAAACAGGTCCAGGCGCCTCCTGTGTTTCTGTGCTGTCCCACACACGCATGCAGTAAAGACACTCAGGATGAGGGCACCTACATGTAGGGCTGGGAAATATGCACCTAAAATCACATTTTGAGATTAAGATGGATCTGACTGGTTACAGACACTAAGTCAGAGGGATCCAGCTGCACAGGGTTAACATTGACTTACGTTACCACAGCATCGCCACCTTCAACTGACCCAGGCTCGGTACATGCAAGCTCCAGGAAGTGGAAGTATGCTATGTACCCCCTCAACAAGATCTCTGGTAGGCCCACCAACCCTGTATTTTTAGGCCTCTATTGACCTTTATTGACTTTATTGTGATTAATAAACACATCACTGTGAGTGGTTCTTACTAAGAGCAATCGTTTTACGAGGCATCAGGCTTGTTAACTAGTATTTGTGATAGTGTTAATTTTGACAGTATTTTTTAATTTAGTTTTATATATTTTGGACTAAAATATCTTTTAGTTTTAGTCAAATTTAGTCATCTAAATTGTTTTAATTTAATCTTTTTTTAGTTGATGAAATTTCACAACATTTTAGTTGACAAAATCTACTGTTCATTTAGTCGACTAAAATATGAAGTGTAAAGGGTCAAACATTTTTTATGTTTCCTTGAATTTCTGAAGTCATGTTTTACACTTGGGTCCCACAGCCATGAAGCTAAGACAGTTATGATTGGATGTCCCTCTTAACTCATCCAACCTTTTCCACACAACCAAGGTAGCTGTCATTCCTAACTTGTTCCTACTTTTGCATGACAAAACTAGGTCTGATTGAATTAAGTCACTGTCAAACATTTTAGTCTATTTTTTATTTGTTGATGAAAATGTCAGTTAATTTAGTTTTAGATTTTGTCAGTGAACACTTGTTTTTTTTTTTAGTTAGAGTCTAGTTCTCGTCAGGGGAAAAAAGGTTGTTGACAGAAACTATGAGGAAAATAATTAGTCGACAAAATTAACACTGGTTTGTGAGCATTCACATAAACTATATTGATAAAAATAAAACTGATCCTCCCAAACTCTCATCGAAAAATATACAGATGTGCCTCTAAAACTTGACATATTTCCCTGCCTCACCCACATCTTTACTCACATCCAAGCTTTACATCCCGTCCTCGCCCCCCTTAGCCTGGTGACAGCTTGCTGGAGCTGATGCCACATCAAAACCCCGGCCCCCTGCTGGGTCTTATCTGTCAGTGTTTACACTGGATGACCAGGTGAGGGCGTCCTGCTGTTACATGTCAAGTTGAAAACAAGGGCCACGTTGCAGGTACAGTGTCAGACAGTGCAGAACGAATGGAGCCTATACTGTAAATCCAGTGCATATAAATCTATCAGCACTTCTCCTCTCGCCTTTTCTTTCTCCTCCTGATGGGTTTCTGACAACCAGAGATCAGAGTCTGTCTGCACTGGACACCAAGTGTTTCTATTTTAGATTTATGATCAGATATTATGTGCTTTGAGAGAAGCCTGAAGAAAATGAGAGAGGGGAAAGTGAAACAAACAGATTATCTCCGGGCTTTGGCTCAAAGATTACCCTACACTTGTTGGAAAGCTGACATTTAAAAAGATATTCATAGGGGATCATTTATCTGTGTGGAAATTAAATATTCATCCATTTGCTTTCCAATTCTTGAATGAAGAGATGCCCCTTTCATATCTTTGGCTGCCCATACCAACACCGACCATCTCTAAGTAGCAGCTGGTTTAGAGGCTGATAAGTCCACTTAGTCTACAGTGAACTCTAGAGGTAACAGTGTAAACCTGATGAAAGGACAAGAGTTGTCCTTCTTAAATCAACAACATGCTTTCCTGACTTTGCTTAACAGAGAAGAGCAATGCAACAGGTATCCTACAGCAAGGACAACTAACTTACACAATGTAACTAGGGACCAACTCCAATTGATAATCAACGACAAACAGCTGTAAGAATCGATATTATTAGTCGTTTTGCAGTATCGGGCTGCCTTGTAAACCAGCGTCACAGAAGGAATCATGGCAGAGAAGCAGCTGAAAAGGTGGCTTAATTTAATTCAGTATGACACCAACTACATAACGCCCAGTGTTGACAACAACATGCTGAAACACTTTTCTTTGCACTATTGCAGTGACATTCAGGAGAGCCAAGTCTTTGGCGCTGTTGACTTTAAAAACCTGTGTAGACCTGCATTTTTCATGCAGAAAAAAACACAGGAATCGATAAGGTAAAAGATAAAGAACTGTATTGATAAGTACAATCGAACATGGCATTGGTATCAATAAACTCTTATCAATTCACATCCCTAAATGAAATGCTGATGTGTTGATTATGTGAATATTTAGGGTAATTAGTTAACTAAAATAAAGACAAAAAAAATTTCATCCCAGAACAACAGTATTAGTATTAGTATTTATGCTTCTTAACAAAACCTGAGTTTACTTGTTTTGTATTTCTTGTTTACAATTTTCCACTTTGATGACATTGTGACTGAAAGTAATTGTAAATGTAAAAATTGTAAAGTAATTGTGAGAAAGTATTAAAGGAGAAGACCATTAAAGGCCAATATTTGCTAAGAACACATGACTGGGTGACTGGAATAAATGTCTGTAATAACTTAAAAATAACAATCTGAGGTTAACATTCCCTGCAGCGCCTCTGGGTTGCAAAAAAATGAATCCACTGCTCTGCTGCCATTCTGCAATCTACTAAAGCAACTTTGGTAGTGTCCCAAAATCTCTGTTTTCAGTCCAGTTGGTTACAAATATCAATCCAGAGTTAAATCTATGTTGTAAACTGTGCTTTTTTTCCCAAAAAATCCAACTCAATCAGTTTTTGAGTGTGGGCACTAATAAGCAAAGATATTCCAACAGCCCCTAACAGTTGAGAAGGCTTATTTTTTTCATCAGTCTGTTAATAATCATTTTATTAGTTCATATAAATCAACACATGTAATTAAAGAATGATAACTCAGTCGTCTTTACTGAAGCATACTTGCTGCATTGCCTCTAAAGAGGTTTTTTCACCACTCTGTTGAGAAAACTCTCAACCGTAAGTTAAAACAAAATGCAAAACATGACCAGTAACTGGTCAGTAATAGCCAGTAGAAGATGGTTGATAACTATTAGCAGCAAAAAACCTGATCAGGACATCCCTAAACTTCTCTTTGCTATAGAGGTGAAGGAGGTAAAGAGGGTGCAGCACCACAGTCAAATGTCCGCTGATGCAAATCTCTGGCAGAGTGTCATCTGATGACACTGTCTTATTCAGAAAGAGCAATTCCTCATTATTATGTTGTATTCGACCAATCCTTCATAAAGTAAAGACTTTTACAAAAAACTTACTGCACAAACCCTGGACAGTTGGGCCATCCAATCCAATCTGGAATCCGATTTTTTCATCACATTTAGGCAGGTCCCCTGAGGCTGTGCTCCAGGTTTGGATGCTCCCCAAAGCTACAAGAGACACAGAGGAAATCATGTTTATATCTTAAGCAAGAGGGAGAAAAATCAACTCCACAGTGATACGTGTTGGAGGTTGGTTTGCAGTATGAATATTTTAATTTTCTTTCCTCAATAAAGTGAAACTGCAGCTCTCTTTGTTTGACAAAATGACTTAAAATGAACTCAATGATTTTTATGGAGTGGACACAGCTGCTAAATGAAACACCCTGAAGCTAACACAAGAACAGCACATCTCACTTCATCCCTCTTGATGCACCAACACACATGCACAAAAACAGACTCTCAAAATGAGCACTTGTGCTTCCAATTTGTCATCTGATACATCTCATTTTTGCGTATTTAATGATGCTGATTCAAACAGAAAATGTGTGAAACTAATGTGGCGCCACTTTTCATTTGGTAAAGATGTGTTTGTGAGCTTGTCACTTTCGTTCCATATTTTAAGTGAGGGGCAGGACGACAGACTTCAGAGGAAGAGCCAAAGAGTGCAGCACATGTGGGGGGTTTATAATAACGTAATCACACACACATGAACGCAATGCACTGGGCAACCTTGGGCAGCAACTACTTACTGGTTATATATTACTGTAGTGATATTTATTTTGAGTTAAAGTAGTGTAAGGCATGGCACGGTGGTGCAGCAGATAAGTGCATGTGCCTCACAGCATGAAGATTGACTGTTGGACTCCCTGTGTGCCTTTCTGTGTGGAGTTTGCGTGGTCTCCCTGTACATTCATGGGTTCTCTCCACGCACTCAACTTTCCTCCAACAGACCAAAAAACCTGCACGTTTGGTTAACTGATGACTCCAAATGAGCTTATCTATCGGTCTCTCTATGTAGCCCTGTCATTGTCTGGCAACCAGTTCAGGGTGTCCCCCACCTCTCACCCTATGTCAGCTGGGATAGGCTCCAGCCCCCTGTGACCCCAAAAGAGATAAGAAGTATAGATAATGGAGTAGTGTAAGGGATTACAACTGCTACAGATTACTTTTATTACTTTTGCTAATACTGGGTGGGGTCTTGTATTTTAATTGTATTCAATTTTCTACTTTTTATTTATTTATTTTATCTCATTTCTTTTCTTTCACGTAAAGCACTTTGTGCTGCAAGACTTTGTATGAAAAGTGCTATACAAATAAAGTTTGATTGATTGATTGATTGTAGTTACTAAGTTTTTTTTTCCTTTTTCCAATCATCATGATGACGTGTACATGCAAAACAACATTAAACACAACATGGAGGATAGAGAGAAGAGTATGTTCTTTATTAAGTATTTCTTTATTTTGACTTGAAAGATGTGAAGAACAATGTTGTTGACTGTAAACTGTTTTTAACCTGTTTACATTAGTTTCTTAAAAAGGAGAAAGTATTAACTATTGTATGATTATTGTGTTATTCATAAGCAAAGTAATTTATAGCAATTTAAAGTTAATTGCTGAGCACTGGCAATACGTCTGAATGATATATCTTTTTTTATGATTTGTCTATGCACAGACGTGGCATTGCAAAATGAGCAAGTCATATGAACCCGAACACTTCAGTGTGGTTCTTCTGCCTGTATGCACTCGCACACACTCAACCATCACTCAAATTCACCAATTAGTCCCCGGTTACTTATTGTTGTATTACATCAAATTTATTTCCTGTTTTATAAAAGAGAATTTATTAGTCATTAGCAGGATTAGGTCATGTTTGTGTCTGTACAGTTTTAAGCCTTTTTAGATGTTGATGATTGTGGTCTTAATTTATCAGTTTGTCTTTAAAACTTTTTGTTGTTTCCGCTGTTGTGATCAATCTGTCATAGCCCCCCCACACACTCACACTTTTGTGTTAATACTGAATGACGTGCACAACCTGCATGTTGATTCACAGCAGGGGATGTGTGATGACCATAGAGCCTCTGCTCAACAATGCACTGACTAAACATTGTCCACTCATGTGGAGCTGTGAACGCTGATCTTAATTTACAACTAAAGGTGCATGCTGGTGTTAGTGAGCTTAGTTTAACTTCAGGCACTATTAGAAAAACCACACAGAGAACTTCTTGGTATAACTAATGTTCCAGTTATTTACGAGTAAAACAACAAATAAAATCACAGCTGTGAATTCACTCAACATAATCTTCCTCTTGGTAAGAGCCAGATTTGGCTTTTTTAGAAATACTTTAAATCGGGTTAATTCGAAGGAAAGAAAAAAAACCATTTGTTCCAAATGGATCCTCCAAGTTTCTGCACTGAGGGAGCAGTGACATGCCTCATTAAATAAGCTTATTATGGGCTTAAAAGAATGAACCCAAACTTGTTTTCTTGGGCCAAAACAAAATGCACCCTCTGCTCTTGATACATTACAGTGAAAGAAGAGAAGAGGGGAGCTTAAGCATGATTTCTGTAAAAAAAAAAAAAAAAAACACACACACACACATAAAAACATTACCCAAAAACAGAAAATAATAGTTTGTGTTTCTGGATTCAAACAGCAGAAGGCATCAATCTTTACACAGGACATTGCCTCCTACAGGCTGCTTCACTTCACTGATCCGTCACAGGATGAGCAGACTGATGAACATCAGACACCTGATTTGTGACAGCTGCACATAAAGAAGACCATCAACATTTCTCAGCGTCCGATCAATCTGAGGACAACTGGAAAAGTATATTTAGCTCAAAGAGCTGAGTGGGAAGTAAATGCTTTTACTGCATTTTTCCTTTTAATGATACGCAGCAGATGTGGAGAGGCCTGGGAGTTACTTACTGACTGACTGTGTCACTGCCAATATGAAACCAGTGACAGACAATGACTGACTTTAAAGTGAGCCTTAAAGTTTAAGGTTAAATATGTTTTACTGGGGTCTTTATGTAGAAAGTGAAGACCTTCATCTTCACAAAACAGTTTTACAACAAAATTGGAGCAGCTGTTTTGTCCGATTTGAGTCTTTAATTGTCTGGTTTGGCAAAAAGGAGGAGAGTTTGTTCTGCATGAAAGGCTGTGTTTCTCCAAACTGGCTACTATAAAAGCAGTAAGGATGCCACTATTCATCAACATTGTCAACAAAATTAGATGGAAAATCTGTCATTGACATATTCAATTGTAAATGAGTTGCCAAATTGCTTCACTGCAATATTTTGATGGGACCCACAGACCTAACGTTGTCTTCTGAAAAACTTTGCTGCTGAGTGAATTGTCTTAGGGCAGCAGTAGCTCAGTCCAGTAGGACGTGGGTTGGGGACAGGAAGGTGGCCGGTTCAAGTCCAAACCATGTTTGGCAGTTGGTTTGGTCACTGGAACTGACTCCCTAAACTGCCCTGGAGCATTCCCAGGAGCAGCAAGCCATCGTTCTGTTCCCTCTCCATTAGTAGATGATCGTGGGACCTGTTGGTGCATTTACATCTGAGCCTGTGTTTGTGTAGCATGTCTTAACAACAGCGCGTTATGTTTGAATTCCCCTATGAGGGATTTATTCTTCTACTTCCTATCGTACTCTACCTGCTATCTTTGTTTACAGTTGCACCAGAAAACAGCCACAAGGCCGCAACAGGATAACAAAGACAAAGTGTAACAGCAGTGGCCTACGTAACTGCACCGTGTCCATGCTGCAAATAAAAGAGTAAAAAGACCTCGCATCACAGTTTCCACTGTAGTCAGAGGGCATAAGGGAAACTTACCCACCTGTGTCTCAGCGGCTAACTCTAAAGCCAATAGCTGTGGCTCACGGATCAACTTAATCATACAGCAGAGGCCAGCAAACAGACATGAGAGCCGGGCATTTATATTGGGGAGATCGAGCATTAGTTATCATCTGCACTTCGTTACTGTTAAAGATCTTTTTTTTTCAGCACCACAGTAATGACAGCAATGCAACTTAAAAACATGAATCCTGTTCAGCAGTTTAAGCCCATTATCCCTCAGTGGCAAGCCCAGTGCAGAGCTGAGACAGTAGAATGGATGTAGAGCCGTTGACAACATGGCATAGAGCAAAAATCTACAGTACACATCAGACTAGTCCACCCATGAAGCCATCTCATACAATACAAAACACCAACTGGTCAGACTGGTTCTTAAATGGTGTGGCGGGGCACGATGTGCCTTGAGGCTATTCACGGGGTGGAGAACCAAAAGTTATAAATACAACTACACAACAACTAAGGAATGAGATGATTTACTCTGAATATAAATGTTGGATAACTCTGCTGACAAACATTTCATTATCAAAAATTATGTCATATTTTGTTGTGCACCTGTAGATAAAATGTGGAACAGATTGATAAGATACAATAACACCCACCTAAGAAGATATTTTTCATGGATAAAAAAGGTGTGCCTTGAGATTTTAGCCTTGGTTTAAGTGTGTCCTTGGCAAAAATAGCCTAAGTGACAGATAGTAACATAAATACAGTAACAGCAATAGCATAATTAGCATCAGCATTAACTGTATTTTTTACAGTGCACAGCTTTCCTCTTACATTAAAAGATAAAGGGAATGGCTGTTTTAGTATCAATGTAAACATGACCAAAATCTGAAAACAAGTATTCTATCAGAAATAAATATATGTAAATATGTGGTAGTATTATAAGAACATCATCTTTTTCACTTCTTGTACATTTTCATCTTGGATTAAATCAGAAAATCAAAGCAAAGCCAGCAGTCCAGTGAACCACTGAGACAAACCAGACCCTGACAGATTTACAGTCCTCTTACTTTTGCTTTAGATTATAAAATACAAATAAAATGGAGGTTTAGACGGTTAAACCCTAGACTGCTTTGTTCTTTGAGGTTGACAATAAAATATTTTTGTCAGAACTGAGTCTTTGGCAGCTGCTGACTGAAAACACAGACCTCAAGAAGACGTGCCCTTTTTATAGCATATGCAAGTCTGTATGTGTGTATCTTTGTTGTCATGGGTGCATGCTTCAATGTCTACGAACAACATGATCCAGTTTATAACAGCTCAAGTGATGGTGGGATATTTGAATATTTGCAGCACAGCTTCATCCACTCAAGCTGTGTCCTCTTGCTCCCCTCCGGAGAAAAACAAAAAGAAGGCGGTAGGAAAAAGAGGAGAGTTGGTTTGATTCAAATTGTTGGGGTTATTACGCTGTGATTTGCATAATTTGTACGAAGAAAAAGGGGAGGCTCTGATTAGAGAAAATGTCACAGTGTGTTCATGTTTCAGCAGCCACTGATTGGACATGAAGCTTTCATAATGAGCCCTGCGGACAAACGAAAGATCTGCAGATGATGAGAAAAAAGGAGATTGGACGTAGAAGAAAGAAGACGAGGAAGAGGGCAAGTTAATCTCATTCTTATTTCATAAAGGCATCACATCAAAGCTTGGTAGATTTTCAATAATCAGAAAGAATCATACCAGACTATTTATTACATATTATGAGGCTGAATCTGTGCACCCGCAACTTTTTTATGTGTTTCATGTGTCTTTTCTATTTCATAAAGTCCTTGTGTCCCAAGGAAAGTTTAAGACTTGGCCCCTGTAAAAAAAAGGTCACACAGCATGAAGCTGAAATCTTTGAGTCAATTACCAGCCAAGTGAAGCTTGTTCCCAAAACTTAAAAAGATTTTTTCTTTTTGTTTTATTGTGAGAAATTATGTTACGCAAGACAAAGGTTATTATTTTCCATGTGTCTGTTAAATTCTCTGGTTTGCTTTTTTGGAAATTTTGGTTAATTTGGGGTCGTGTGAAAGCTCACAGAAACACTTGTGTGGACTAAAGGATCGATTTGTGGTTCTCGAATACACATGGGTCTCAGGTAGCTTCCAATCAAAGAAGAGTTCAGTTTGCTGTGGGTGTGAATGCCATTCAAACCAAACAAGGACAAAACAAGGCCGGCTTTGGCCGAATACAACAACAGTTTACATGCTTACTTAGTGTTCACTGACAATGTAAAGCAGGGAGTGCCTAATGGTAGTAGTGCCAGCACTGCCAATATGGCAATCTACAATTCCATACAGTTACTAATATGATAACTATGCTATTTTCAAGTAAAAAGCCAATATTAAAGAATCATGATCTACATTATTTTAGATATTAAGGTCACAGTTATGAAACAAAATTACCTTTCATTTTAAAATTCCCATTATTTGCTTTCATTGAACATATATGCTTTTAGCACTTACATTTTGAACATTTAAGAATGGGCAACACATAAAAATACACTTGTAAAAATTCAATGCCTCAATTTGATGCTAATAATAAAAATGGAAAAAGAAAAATAAAGTTCAACGCGTCATGCGGTACTCACTCAGTTTTCATAATTATGGAAGGCAGTAATTAAAAATCAAGTAATTTTCAGCTTTAGCCTAAACACAACTTTATTTATTTCATCAATCCAAATATTACCATGCTGCATCCAACTTAATGGTATTTTTATTAAAACCTGGTTGTGTATTTCCTGGTCATTGTGCCACAATAAGCCACACCGCAAGAGCCATATTAGACAACATCTGAAAGGCTTTGGTCCGCTTGACAAAGTGCAGTGCGAAAGGAAACTAAACAAAGTGAAAAATTAGGTGACGTTGCAACCCTTGTACCAAACTGAGTCCAAAGAACTTTACTTGAAGGTGACCTCAGAGAGCCTATACTGTACTTTGCCTTAAATAAGGTCACGTATTTGACTCTGATGACTGCTAGAGTATATTCAAAACTGCTAATGTTATAAAAACCTTCTTATTTTCACATACCGATCCAGCTGTATTCTCTCTCTGTCTAAGACGCTCCGTTAGAGCTCCCCTTCCCCAGGTGGGCCTAGTCTACTCTGATAGTTTGACCAGTCGGTTATGCTCAGTGCCATGTTGTCAACGACTTTGTATTCATTCCACGGTCTATGCTCTGTACTTGCCTTGTTTTTACCTGCTGGTTTGGGTCCCTTCCTTTTAAAAATAGGAAAAAGCTGGAGCAGATTGTGAAAATGTGCAGTAAATTTGCTGGCACTACTCTGGATGACCTTACCCTTTCATACAGAACCAGAGTAAATAAACAAACACACTAAGTTTTGTCAGAACTCACTCTCTTTCTCCACACAGAGTGTAGTTTGCTGCCACACAGTCATAGATATACTCTGCCCGGGTAAGGGACAAATAGATTTAAGAACATTTGTCTATTTGCCTCCCAAACAACAAGTGACATGATGCCTCTAAATGTGTCTACTGAGTGTGCTCTGTTGTTTTTTATGGATGAGACTCTGTGTTTTGTCTTGCCTGTTTGCAGTAGCTGTAAAATTAATAGTCCTTCTGTGACAACAAAGTTTACCTTGACCTTGACCTCACTACTCTGAGCCAATGGGCTCAAACTGCTGACAAACAATGGTAGGCCATCACACTGGTAGGTCTATTTGGGTGGGTTGGGGTAAAGAGCTGTTTCATGCAGCTTCTGACACTGTAAACGGGGGGAGAGGAAGAAGCCCCGATGCTGCAGTCTTTTTGTCTTGTGCATAGAAGTACTCTATCACATGGAGGAGGCTTGTAAAACACACTAAGGGCATATAAAACTTTAAAAAAACATAACAGGGGCTCTTTAAGTAAATTCTCCTTCAGCAGCGATGTCTTTTTAATGAATGTCTCAGGTTTGGATTTTCACTAAAGACACATCAAATGAGCTTTTCTATGATTAAAATAAAGCTGAAAGTCTCTATTATGGTCACTATTCCAACTGTTACACTTCACATCTGTACCTCATACATTTAACGTGCAGGAAAAATGAAGGCTGCAGGCACCATGGTCCGTCCTCTGAGAGAGTCTGCCAATGTTGCTATAAGATTGATTTTTATTGTAAATAGTCAAATAAACAAGAAAATTTGGTGATTTTGGATTACATCAGAGAACACAGTGATGGCAAGCAGACTTGCTTTGAGTCATTTGACCAACACTGCAAGTCCAGGGATGTGATTATTGTGCATGCACGTATTGCCATTGCCATGTAAAACTGATATTATATGTTCAGCTCTATCTAAGGTCATTTAAAAGTCCTAATCATGTCATTATGTTTAGCTATGTCTTTGCTAACAAGTTAAGAAATCATGTTAACTTCATTAGCTTTTTGACCAAATAGAAAAAGATAACCAACAACTCCTCACAGCAGCAACAGTCGCTACACTTTACTCTAATCTACCCAAACATGAACGCACATGACAGCTGTCAGTCAGCAAGCTTTTAAAGATATCTGTTCAGTAAAACCATCTGTGTCTGTGGTGGATTCCTCCTGACACTCACACACACTCACACTGTCCTCGGGCTATTTCTGTACGTTTTAATACAGAATTCAGAACAGTAAAACATGACACGCTAGATATCATCAAGTGTTTATAAGTGATGACAGTGAGCTGCAAAAACACTGGATTCAACAGCAGAAACTGCAGAGTTTTGACTTTTTGCCATCCGTCCACAAATGTTCACAGTACACGGTGAACTGTCAAAACTGTGCTCATCGTTACCCCGACACTCAGGAGCCAAAGCCTCTGAGAGCGCGCACCGAGAGGGAGGAGGTCCAGTCAATGAGAAAATCTTTAAATCATATAAATCAAACCACAGCTGCACAAATGTAACATTTTTCTGAAATTATGTACAATTGAATTACCATATGATAAATATGAAAAATATCAGCACGAAATCAAATTAGACTGTAATGCAGGCCCTTCGTCTGTCTGAGTGAAAAAGAAACTATCAGCTTGTCTGCTGCTGTTTGTGGGTCAGTCATCTTCTTCTCTTGCTAAAAGCAGCCGTGGTAAGTGCAACCAAACTTTAAAGCATCACTAATGTCGATACAGATACTGATATATACACTTTTAAATTTTGTAAAGAGCACTAAGCTCCTCCTGTACATGGATTTGCTTTTACCTTTTGCTGTGACAGTCTTTTTGTGTTAAAACATCCAAAACAAGAAAAACAGCATGTTAATATCTAATGAAAGATAAAAACTTATTTTAAAATGTGGCCAAAATATGTGATATATGGCCGAAATGCATGTCTGATATACATATATTTGCTGTAATTATCAGCTGAAATCTTGACACCTGCTGATACTGGTGATCAACTTTTTAAGGCATTATCTATCAATACTGATATTGTGCTGCTAAAATAGTGTGAGGCTTGTGCTTGATTGATGCATAAAGACTAAAGGATTACAGCTTTGATAGCAGCACAAATCACTGAAAATATTACTAAATATTGACAGGCAATTAGTAAAGCAAAAATGAACAATCCCTTCTCTACTGAGAGAACAAAACCTATGTTTTAATGGAATTTTACAAGCTTAAAAATCTGAAGCTGTCTACTTTCTGCATGAATATTTTGGTTTGCTTTAACTCAATTTGAATTCCATATCTTTATTAATGAGAAACAATTAAGAAAACAATGTGAGGCTAAATTAACGCAGTGTTTCTCAAAAAGGAAGGTGCGACTTGTTGGGACTTGTTTTATACATACACAAAAACACACACACACACGCACACACACATATATAAATATACATTTGTATATACTTCTTTTTTGGCTGTATATATTAATTTGTGCGATTCTCAGAAGTAATTTTTTTTGTCTCAAATGTTACACAACGGCCACTTAATCGTTTTTTTAGGACCTGATAGTCTGATGGAAGTATCTGATCGGTCAATACACAGACAGATACTTGTCACTTTCTTTAATGGTCAGAATGGAGGTCTAATAATATGACTTTTATATTTTTCATCAAGGAAATGAGATTTAAAAAATCCAGTACTTACAGATTTATCACTAAGACTTCACAAACAATGTTTTTGACGAACGCAGCACTTCACAGCCGGATTGAACGCTTTCTCGAGGGGGTGTCAGGATTCGGGAACATTTGACCACAGAACACAGTCGTCCCCATAAAGATCTGTTTTACAGTTTCTGAGACTTAAGTACTCAGAAACTGTGTTACTACTTGGGGGCATGTCTGAATGCACCTCAAAGAGTTCACAGCTTTCACAGGAGTTTTTGTTCCTTTAGGAAGCACTGAGGAGAAATGAACTGTTCACACAAAGAAAATGACATGAACATTCATCATAAGAGGAAAAACTGTGTAAAAGATGTTTTTGGTAGACGTGAAAAGCGGCTTTGCTGCTTGTGTGTATGGATTAAATCATGAGCGTCCAAAAATGGCGCGACTGCTGACTGTGAGTTATGCTCAGATCTCCCTCAGACATGAACTGATGTGGACATCCATCACTCAGCCGCTACATGACATTTACAGCCACTGATGTGTTCGCTCTTTTGCCTTCACTTTGGCTCCACCAACAATGATTTCTACAGATATGCGTGCACTGCAGCAGCTCACAGAGAAGGTTAGAGAGTTTCTCTGAACGGACTCTAACAAAGAAATATATTCAACACAAAATCTACAGCTTTGACAGTTTTCTCCATTTGCGCTGGAAGTTCTAATATCAACAGTAATTTTGATTTTAGCTTCCAATCATTACAAAAACAAGTTAATGGAGAGGAGACAATCAACGTGCAGAACACTGCGTTATGCTCATTTTTTGTACATAAATTGTGTGTGGGACATTAAAAGGCTTTTTGTCTCATTTCAGCCATCAAAGATACTTCAACATTACCTCAGAACATCTTAAATATATTTTCATTTAATAACCATTATCCAATAATAGCTCTGCCAAAGTTATTATATTTTCATTACAATTTGACTGTTTGTCGTCCATATGTCTGTCTGTGAGCAAGACAACTCAAAAATGTTGGATAGCGTGCTTTCTGGGCACTTCTTGTTCTTTTTTCATACATATTCTCTCATTTAATTTGATCTATTTATTGTTTTTCTAAGTGTTAAGAGTGTTAAGTTTGACAAACACATGTGTAACATACATTGTAAAATTAAGTTCAATATTTGTGCTCTCAGTATCAATCATAATATTTGTGATCAGGACATTTGCCGTCATCTATCAGGCCACATGTCAGAGTGCTAAAACTGGACTCTGAAGCTGACAATTATCTCAACTTCTGTTTCCTGTTAAGGAGAGGCATTTAGTAAGATGTGTCTTTTTATTATTTACCCATTTAATTTAAAATCCTTAGTTACAGACAATTTTAGAAGAGTTAGTTTTGGTGTTGGCAAAATTACTAATTGAGTTAATTATACTCTGGATGGGGTCAAATCCCTGATAATTTACTCTCAGCTGAAAAAGAGTTGGTGTCAAAATGAATTTAAAAATGACATTTCAGTAAATCAGACCTATAGGTGTCACTGTAGGATCTTTAATGCTAAACTTTTCACTCTGAACTCTGAACCTGTAAGTGCCACTTGTAGAGTCAATCACCCGTCACGTTTCAGACTCTGGATAAGTACCACCAGATGCCACACGCCAAAGTCATGAAAACTGCAGTTCTTTAAACATATGTGCTCTGATGGTATTTTATTTTAACTAATTTTTCCACATAAATAAAGACAGCATTTTTTACTCATTGCAGTTTAAATACAGAGTTGTTAAAAAATATTCTCTGAGAGACCGCATTTCTAACACTGGAAGTGCTGATCAAAAGTCACCCTGTTCAGTGTCATAAAGTTTTAAATTTAACTCTAAAGAGAGTCAACAATTACACCTGATCGGAGTAACCAACTGTCCAAAAGGGTGAAAACAACACTTTATGGTGCGAACTCATACAAACACTTAAGTGTTCATAATAACTCTGACAGTGTTAATTTGTCTAATGCAGACTTTGCTGTACATACACCTCTGATCTGTCTAAGAGGAGCGGTATATTTCCTGGAAAGTAAATAAAGAAAAAATATATTATTTTTGGCTGACTGAGAAGCAGACATGTTTGAATGTATTTTTATTGGTGTCGCAGGGCTGACCTGTTTGGGGAGAATCTCCCTTTGAATCATTATTTTTCCATTTGTGACATATATTAGAATACATGGAATTATGCAAATATCTGAAGCATCTTTACACGGGCTTAAACATCATTATTTAAATATTAACTGTGATAATACTGTTTTGACTGAAGTCTATTTGAGTCGATGTCTTTGCTTTCTTGTCAGGTCATATATATACAAGCAAAAACAATGTAATGCACAATATTGTTTTCAATAATTCTATAATGAGATAAAGTTTGTAAAACAGACTAAAATTAAAGAGTCTCTATGAGCTTCAGCTGCAGATGTCTGCAACATATTTTTCCTACATCCAAACCAATTCAAGCATTAAATTCAATTTGTTGCAAATAAGTGGCTTGTCTGCATAAAGACAGAGTGAGAAAAACAGGACTTGCTGAGTGAGAGAGCGTTGTTTGTTTTCACAGAATACTTTTCTGTTCTGCTTCAATAAATTTAGACTTCTGTGATGCATTTTTGCCAAAAGCTCATTTTGCAAAACAATAAAATTATTTACTGCGCTGCTTAACTGTGAGCCTACACTTTGACTCTTTTACAAACACTTTACAAGCTTTACTTTGAAACTATGAGGAAAGTTTCCTGAAATGTGAGGTTAGATTTTGTTGAATGAAAATATCATTTGATAAAAAAGAGGAAGGGGCAGTTGTCTGAAATCTATTTCAATTCAACAGCACTAAATTTTGACAATCTGCTGTTTGTTTGCGTATTTTACATACAGTAGAAGAACTGCTCAATACTGGCAAAATAGTTATTGCATATACTGTGTATGTTCCAGCGATGTAAGTATGAATATGACAAAAACAGAATATTAATCAGGTCAAAAAATGCAGTGTGTTCTTATTTTACATATTAAACCTATATGAGTTTCAATTATTGTATAATGTCTTGTGTTGGTTATCTCAATATTATATTACCATCATGTCCAATCTGAAGTAAAAAAAAACTCTGTTATTTTTTTAATGCACTGAATTGGCAATAAACAATCTGATGAAAGCTGTTAGCAGGAGCATCATCAGACTTCATCAAAGAAATGTGAATGCATGGCCTTCATCCTTAAGACTGTTAAAAAGGTAAAACATGCATGAGTAAGTGATAATTTCTCCCTGTTTTTTTTTTTTAATTGTTGCAATAATTCATGATTTTTGTACTGGGTACAGAGTGAGTTGTCATATTGTAAAAAAAAAATAGTATAGTCCCATTTAAATTGAAAAAGTTGAAATTGTAGTGTTTTTGTTTTTTTGTCTTTGTGTCTCTTTATAGCAATTTAAATATACTTGTGACCTAAAAAGTTAAATATACATTTTTGCCTTTTTTGACATTTTCAAGAAATTCTTCAAACCAGGTTTAAGGCCTGACTTGGTTTAAACAAAAGCACAGAGCTTGCCAACTTCTCTGAGACAAAGAAACAAAAGCATCAGACTTAAAAGCTCATGCAAGTCACATTTTCAGGGATGAAAACAAAGACTCACTTTGCCCTCACTTTAGAAAGAGTGAAGTTCAGGATCCAAACCATAGTCAGTGACGGCTCTCTTTAATAACCTGTTTTATTTGTCAGTCCTGGAAACAGTGAATCAAACTTCTTGTTTTTTTCTGTTGTGTTAAGTTTTGTGTTTATTTTAAATAATCACATTTTGATCTTGAGCTCTTTACATTACTATATTATATGAGTGCCTCAGTTTGGATAATGCGGAAATAATAGCATGGTCGGAATTTTTGTGTAAAGTCATGTTATTGAAAAGCTCATTGATAAAATGTGGTAAAGTAGGGCTGGGCATGAAGGACAAATAAATTCACCCCAATGTTTTTGAGCTGTGTGGCCAGAGTAGGGACAGTCTACAGAATAAATCAGTGTTTTTAACATAAAATGGTTTTCCCATTAACAGAACTTTAATATGATTTTTGTAATGTACACCTTATATTAGATGCCTCTATGCTGTCTAAGTTGATCATCTGCTAAATCTGTACGTAAACAGTTGTGCAGGGATGAAGCATTTTTGTGGGCTAATGCGAAAGTTAACATGGCACTGGTTCTCTCGACTAAAAGCCTCTGGGATTAGCACACTGTGCTTTTGGATCACGCTGACAATAAGGTCGGCAAGACTACAACGTTGCAGATCAACTTAAAAGCAGCTATATAATATTTTAAGTGTACAGTGTCTTGACCTTTTGTTTGAGAATCTCCTCTTAATCAAATGGCCTGATCAAGTTGGGTGTGGCAATGATATATGAATAATTGATTATTAAAAAATGATCAAAATGGTTGCATTAGGGTCCCTGGACATTTTTGTACTTCTTGTTAGCAGTTTATTAGCAGCTGTCCTTTGAAATACACAATGCTTTAAAATTTAAAAACAGGGCAATATTAGATGCATTTTAATTTTTCCAAATAAACATTAAAATCTTGTATGCATGTGTTCATCGTGGACCATATTTTAGATTAAATCCAAACGAGCTACATGTAATCCCACATACTTTCAGCCTCACGAACTAGGTCGTCTTAAATGCTAACTCACTTGTGTGTTTTTGGACTCGTTCCTGAACCACGTTATATTAAGGCTGTGAAATTTTCCAGTTCCTGCGAATACCATGTGCTTTGATATATTAAAATCTCTGTTAAGTCAATGATTGGGGGTAAATAAAAATACAGAAAATGTATGATTTTCAGCCATATTTATAAGCCATAACAACAAATACATTGCCTTAATTGCACAAATGTGGTCTCTCTCTTTGCCAGTTGGACCATCTTTTCTAAATGTTGCCAACATATTTGTGCAATTTAGACAGCACGCAGGAGTTTCCTCTGAGTTTTTAATGATTAAAAACAATTCATTATCCAACATTAGGTATTTAGAACAACTTTTTGGTCATAATATCATATAAGTTGAACCAATATTGTTTTTACAGATGTGTTGTTACAACCTAAATAACTACGGATGGGAATCAAAAACCAACAAACACCTCCTTGGTTTTGCAAATCAAGGACGCAGACTCCCATCAGAGGCAGTGAGCATAAACGATAACAAAGAAGTCAAAAACTGTGGCAGAGAGGGGGCAGAAGCGGAGGGAATTATGTCCTAATTTTATACAAAATCTTTAGTAAGTGTAAACACCAGCAACTTGAAGAAAATGTTGTCTTTGTAGCACAGCACTAAATATCAGGAGTGTCACGTTTTTGACATTGTTGTTACTAAAAACTTGTGTTGGCCAACTTTTTTACACACAGAAAATCAGTAGGGATAGATAAAGAATCATTCAGGCATTGGTATCAATAACATTATATCAGCTCCTGTCTCTATAAATAAAACACATAATATGATAATTCACTTTTTAGACTGAACTGAATTGATGATCTTTAGGTCATTCACTATATTACTGTTTATGGTTCATACTGCAACCCGTTAAACTGAGTATTGGCCTGACATAGATCTTTTAAATCAATTATATATCAATATAAATTACTTTGTCTTACCCTTTACCTCTTTTAAAAGTAGATCAATATATCTTAAAACCTCAGTTTATTCCCCAGCCCTATGGGAAAGTAGGAAATTTGCAGAGAAACAGCTGTTGGGTGATTCAGGCTCACAGCAGGTTCTCCCTTCTGCTTTAATGTAACTCCACTTTCTCTCAGTTAAATTTTGCCGTCACTCTCTGGTCCGTGTGCGAACAGTAAAAAAACTGACTGACAGCCATCAGTTCGGCTGTCGAGGTGAATCAAAGCCTGCATAATTCTGCGGCCCGTGTCTGTGGACTCTGCTGTATTTAGTCTGATAATAAACCTGAGAGAGACAGAGGTGGAGGAGCTCCTAGCCTCGCCGGGGCGTGATAACACCTTGACAATTCAACACACATGTGCCGCGGCCTGCTGGGCCGCCGCCTCGGGGCAGCGCCTCAGCCAGCATGTGGAAGAGGTTTTCCACTCAGCTGAACGCCCAGCACCTCCACTGCTGCGGCCCCGGAGCCAGGTCTGACTCTGAGGTATTAGACATCGAGGCCAGCTGCGGATTAACACAATTTGCACCTCCTCTCTGTGCAGGTAACACCCACAGCTCCCCTGTGGAGGTCCAACACGTCAGACTCAGCCCATGGCTCCACCCTCACAGGAGGGCTGGGCGATCTGTCAGGTTCTTCAGGTATGATGTTAAGTTTCTAAACTGGATACAAGAAAACACATTAGAGTTGATAAACAGAGTTTAGTTTACCAGGGTGGGCAACTGGCGGCCCTGGGGCCACATGTGGCCCTTCACCTCACTCTATGCTGCCCACCAATCATTTAAAAATTAAAAAAAAAAAAAAAATTGGAAATATGAAGAAACCATAACAACTGCTGATTATGATTGATTAAGACTAACCAGCCCTACCTAATGCATAAATCAGGATAGATGATAAAATATTTCTGTTAACCTTAATTGCTGTTACATGCTTTGTTTTTTACAAGCCATTAAATAACTTACTTTGCTATGGTTGTATCTCTAAATATATTTTATGAGGTATTAAAATATAACATATAGTACTAGTAAAAACTACATTTGGAAACAATGGTAAACGTCATATATTTGTACTTGAAAACTGGTAAACATTCACTCTTATTGCATTAAAAAGAAGCTTAAATTGACTTTAGTTATATGCCATGTTTATTAAATTATGAATTTTTAATGGTGTTTGAGTTAAAATATATTAATGTTGGTATAATCCTTTTTTGGAGCTTTATATTTGCTATTTTTTGTTTATTTAAATATTTTTCCCTCATTGAAAGTGCCCAAAAATATGTAACAGAGCAGCCCTCAGGCACTGAAAAAAAATATGCAGCTTTCTTGGTAATCAAAGTTTCCCAGCCCTGGTTTATGCCGATATAAACTGATTTGGGTTTTTTTTTAACGAAAAGCACAGGTGTTATGCTCTAAAATGCTCTTGTTTGTATTTTATTTATTAGCTTTTATATTTTAAGTAAATTTTAAACAATATTGATGTCGACCATGTCTTAAGCTGCTAATCACTACATGGTGAAATTAAGAAAAGGCATAAACATGAACTTTTCTTTTAGTGAGGACCATCCAGACAGTATCAGTGCTGCACCTCTTTAAGCACAGGTGATATTACCACGTGGAAGGACTTCAGCAGATTTATCATCAACCTTTTTCTTAGAGGCTTCACCTTATCGGGGAAAAATGTTCTTGTTGTTTACTTCAAAAAATAAGGTTTGGGTGTAATATCAGTACAACATTTTATCACAATATTTTGCATCATAATTCCGTATTGTGATTTTACTTAACAATATTGATATTTTGTTAATTAACAACTTAGTGGTAAATTGGTAAGTTTGTTGTGTATTGCTATTCAGCCTCCAGCCTCTAGTTGGCAGTATGCATTCATACACCCATTATCCATCACGCTTATCCCTTTCTGGGGGCTGGAGCCTCTTGTTGCTAATGTCACCATCTGATGTGCAATATATGAGTGCTTTTAAGAGATCAGGGCAATAGAAAGAAGGAGGAAGGCTGAAGACGGGAAGGAGCAGTAGCCAGCCAGTAGCCGTATTTCCATTTTTATCTTTATTTATATTTCTGTCTACATCTATCTCTTTTTTATATATCTTCTATCTGCTATAAATCCTGCAACTGGAATCTTAGTTTGTTGGAGGGAGTCTCCCAAAGGACAAATAAAGTTTTATCTAATCTAATCTAATCTAATCTAATCAATAATGACAGAATTTATGCCCGTGTGTGTTCATGGTTTCTGCTAGATTTTGCCTTTTTATTTTAGGTGTTTATAGTATTTCAATTAACAATGTACTCATTGGATGGCACTTTAATTTCATTGTACTTTATATTTCAACAACAAAAATATTATATTCTATTCTGTATCCTCACCCTGTATTGTGATATGTTTCACATCACCAGTTTTTTGCCAATATATTTTCCTACTATTGGTTGTTCAGGACTTCTATTTTTATTATTTAATATCTGTTTGATTAGATACTAGACCCACATTTAAGCTTTTGTAATTTATTCACAGCATAAAAAACACGTTGCGTTGTATTTTATGTATCAACATGATCGTAATTTCAAAAAGTCAAGATATAATTTTTGGTCGGTGTCGCCCCGCCCTACTTCACAGCCTCTCCTAATGAAGCCAAAATGAAACATGCGAATTCCAGCACAGACAGAATGACAGACAACTCCAGAAAGCCAGGTTATGTTACCAGAGATATTACATTTACAAAGAGAAAATTAAATTCAATCAGTGAAATTAAATAAGGGAGAATCTAATTTAACATCACTGCTGTTTTCAAATGCTTGAACAACTTCTCAAGGCGTTTCGTTTCGTTCACGGTGGGCCGAGACACTGCAGCATTCATCGTGTTTTCTCTAACATCCTGCCATCGATCCATCACTTAACCGTACCATAACAAGGCCGTGATATCAAAGAGCAGGACATCTGTGTTTTATATGCACGGGCCCTGAAAACACCGGCAGAGTCCGCACTCAGTCTGACAGGTTTGACGTTTCCAGAGAGACGACTTTGCTTTCTGTTTTCTTTTCTTCTTTTGTCTTTTTATCTGATCAGAGACAGATCAGGTTTATCAATACACCCAACCACGAGTGATATTTTAACAGCTTAGATTTAAGTGTAGCACCTTCACTCTAGGGCTGGGAAATACAGTGAGTTTTTTAGATTTATCTTTATAATATTAGATCAGACAAAGGGTGAGACATTGTAGTTTAAAATGATAGTTTTAAAATGTTATAATGATAATGGCCACAGGTAAGTACAATGTTGAATTAAGTGATAAAAATAAAAGATGCAAGGCCTAATGCGCAGCAAAAGAGCTATGGCACTAACTCTATACTACCAATGCACCTCAGAATAATTTATTTTAAATGTTTGTCTAACTTTTACTTCATTTATTATTTGAGGTCCACTTACATTACCTGAGAAAACAAAATTAAACTGATACCTGTTTGAAACAACAGCTACAAAAGTAGACACCCCAAACATATAATTTGGTGCAATTTATCTTTTTGATTTTTCTTTTTTTTTTTTAATATTTTATGGTGGATTGAAAGACGCAGCAGTGACAGTGAAAGGTAAACATGACAAAACAAAAGCAAATAAAAGTCAAACATACTAAGAGGAAACTTAATAAGACACTAAATAGTACATCAATAGAATGTTTTAAGGAAAATAGCGTTAAAAGGGACACTTATTTTGGGTGGTAAGGCATGTAGTGAGGTATTGAAGAAACAAGCTCATAATTATATAGATTACTCGTCTTTGAAAACGTGAAAATCACTGAGAATGACATAATCACAGAGATGTTGCAATTGCATAAATAGGGCATAATTAGGGATGGAGCAATTCTTCATTTTTAATTATCAATAATTACATCCAAACTTCTGCAAACTCTCCATTTTCACAAAACACATCAGTGACATTATAAGAATGTATACAGAGCTTTTATTCTTTTTAATCACTTAGCATCTGATTATCAAAATTATGGGGATTGTTTCACTTTGAAGCACATGGTGTTTAAGAGAAGCTAAATTAATATGATGATGATTAGGACAGTGTGCAGGATTTTATTGCAACTTTTGATGGTAAAAAAAATCCCTAAAATAAATATTTACAGTTACAAATGCTTCTCAGGTTCATCATCAGACTTTGAAACATCACACTTAAGATTTTTCAACATGATCCCACCTGAGAAAAATTAACAACCATTCAATAAAGAAGAAATGGAAATAAACACTTTTTTTAACAATGTGTTAGAATGCTATTTTTAAAGAGATAATTGTTTTACTAAAATGTAACAACCAAGGGTACTAAATATTGATTTGGTAATAGGATAACCAGTTAAACTGTTCTAACTAGAAAGGGAAATTGATGCAGACATGAGAGCGTGCACATGCTTATGGGCAGAAACTTTTAGCTGCTTAGAAGTGACACATTTTCAACATTTTTTTCCCAGTGTTTTCTGAAGCAGCCCTTTAAGTATCACAAAGATAATTTTGATGGGGGCAATCTTAGTCAAAATGCCATCTGAAAATTAGGAACTCTCACAGGTAAAAACATACACTTTTTAAGACTGTTAATAGCCTTAAATAAAAACTAAATTTCAGCCATTTCAAGATCTTTCAAGGGTCTGCAGGACACTTAATTACTCAAAAGGAATAACATTAAAAATGTAATAATTTCCAATTTAGGATAAACTTATTAAATAGATTATTATTTATAAAAAAGCATGTAACTGTTAGTGTTGTCATTAGGTAGAGCAACTATTTTCTAATCAACATTAATATTAAAATATAAATATAATATAATATAATATAAATATAAATATAATATAAATATAATATAAATATAAATATAAACATAATATAATATAAACATAAATATAAATGACCCATTATCATGTATAAAAAATACATCAATGTATCATAAAAAGTCATATATTTTCCAGCCTTTAAAAAAAGCAGGAAACTGGCAAAAAAAAAAAAAAAATTCATATCAAAGTTAAAAATTTTGTTGTTGTTACAACCATTTCATGTTCATTTACAAAAAATGTTGTGTTGATGGGCTAAAAATATAAACTAATGTGATTTTTGATCTGAATTGCAAAGCAATTATTCAGACAAGGAAGCCTGAAGGACTTTTCCGTCCTTCATGTTTCTGTTCCTTCAACTGGTTTGTTTTACTTTTGCACTTTTGTTTCAGCATTAACTAGAAAAAGGATCATTCATGAAGGCTGAGACAATGATGTCCAACACAGTCAGACATGGATTCACTCATTCAGGAAAAGGACGAGTGTAAACAACAACAACAAAAAGAGCACCTTTACTTCACCACCTTTACCAGTGACAAAGCTGGTCTGCGATTAAATTTGTAATATTTTAATTAAGACATTATTTTCTGTTGGAATTTTAATTACAAAATGTCTCAAATCTTCATTATAAATATATATGAACATACTTTTTACAAATGAAAAAAAGGAATAATAATGTGTCATTGTTGGCCAGTATATATCTAAAACAAACTGAAAGGTTTTTAAATATCATCGGGTAATTTGACATTGTTAAGTTAAGTATAGATTGTCTGGGGTTAACAAAGTATTTAGTACTTATATTCTTTTTTTTCTGTCTTTATCTGACCGCCGATAAGTGGCATGTTGGAAAAAAAAGAAAAAAAAAAAGAGAAAGAAACGAAAAAACTTTTAAGACTAAACTAAAAGGTTGTTCACGATGACATCAGTCCCAGCTGTGTTTTTATTTATCACGTGACAACCAATTGTATTTAGGGAGCATGTATAACATCATGAAAAATCAAACTGTACTTATACCTGTTGGAAAAAACACCTACAAACTTAGGGTCTTATTTATTCTATCATCTATTATTTAATTTGAAAAAGAGCAAATTCTTGCCCACTGTCTAAAAAACAAATCCATGAGTTTTTGCTGACATACTGTATCCACTTAGCCCACTCTTTTTTTTAATCAAAGTATGATCCCAGGTTTGTAGATTATAGATTTATGGTTTCCAAAGTATTGGTATTTTTGACACCATTGATCATTCTAATTATGAAGAAATACAACATTTTTAGACAAAAATAAAATTTGGGAAAAACTCAAACAGGATGTTGCAAATACATTTGTGCAATCTAGATTAAAATCTGTCTACAGAAGTCTGCCTGCATTTACTTATATCTGACAATAAAAAAATGCCTAGAATTAGGTGTCTGTTGGCTCTATTGCTGTTGTTATGGTATTAAATATGTTTTACAAATATCATATAAAAATTTCCAATAACTGCAATGTAATTAAAATTAGTTATTTTTTACAGGGAGTGGAAAATAAATATATTTGTCATGTGTAGTTATGCAGCTAAAAACAGGGAAGGTACATTAAAATTTGAAGTTGTATTTAATATTTTAAGACTTTTATCAAAACTTATTTTTTAATTCAAATTAAGACACATTTAAATCTTCAATTTCCAGCTACTCACATATAAAAACCAAACTGTTTTACTGAATGTAAGATGGCACATCTGAATTGTCTCAGTTTATTATAAGACCTTATTATTGTGGCATGTATTATAAGGGTTTTTTTAAGTGGGGGAAAATAGAAAATGATTTGTATGACTAATGCACAATAAGGTTTATAACAAACAAATCAAACTTAACTATCAAAAAGATTTGAACTTTGACTCTTGATATCTGTATGATAAAACTAAACATGATAACCAAAATTAGAGAAACTTTTCCCTTTGACGTCACTTGATTAACAAAAAATAAATCAAAACAGTAAAATGATACAACAGCATCCTTGTGAAAATAACAATAATAATAAGGACAGTGCATAAAATCACAGAGTAATGGATAAAATCAGAAATAAATCAAACGCTGAAAAAGGGAATGGTTAAAATGGTGGGAATAGAGCAGACTGGAAAAGTAGAATGAAGATAGTGCTTGCAAAAACTTTAAAAATGGACATTTAAAAAAAAAAAAAGAAAACAATGAAATGGAAGAAAAGAAAGGAGGAAAAGAGAATAGAAAGATTGACCCGGGTGACTTTTTAGTGTTTTTTGGCATAAAGAGAGGGAGAGAAACTAGGGCCCAGAGTGCTGACGAGAGGCTGTTGAGCCGCTGCGGGGGCGGAGCGTCGCACTGTGGAGGGGGAGGAGAGGGTAGGATGGGGTGGGGGGAGGCTGGATGGGGAGGAAGGGGGACGGGTTGCCCTCTGACACGACCCTGTCATATGAGACGGGAAGCAACAAGTACTGAAGGTGGACGAGATAACTCAAATTGAGGTAGGAAACTGATTTTTAACAGCGCTGGACTCTGTTTGACTTTTACCCAAATGTAGGTACAGGGAGTTATTTAAAGGAATTTTAAATAGCAGTAAGGCTGTTTATCTGCTGTTACAGGTTCGAATCCCTGAACAAATAATCCAGGGATGCACAACATTACTGCAGCACTATTGGTTTGGAAGATTATTGCTTAAAAAAGTAGTTCTTAATATCAGCAGATATGAGTTTTATCTGATGTTGACAGCCAATACACTGGCCTTAAGTATCAGCTCTCAAGTGTGAAATCTGAAGGAGGACCAACAGACCTACCTCAGCTGAAGTTTTCTTATTTTATCTTCATTCTCAAACTTGAAAGTGTCTTCTAAGGAGGTTTCAGGTCTAGCCTACAGCTGGTTTAAACAATTGCTTTTCACAGGACCAAGTGTTTTACTTGAGCCACTTTCTCAGGACTGTCTCAGGAAACAACAGAACTAACCTGTCACTTAATAAAGGGAACTAGTTTTTATTAAAAAGTAAAAACCCCTTAAAAAGAGCCATATTTTTATCTTGTGCCCCACAGAGTTCACTGATGGTCAGTGGGTTGCTACAGTGCAGTCTGTAGCTCCCAAATAGGCAGATGAAGCTTGTTTTTAAAGTTACGGACAAAAACATGTCTAACATAAAATGTACATCATAATCCTAATAAATCACTTTAAGTTACTTATCACAGAATATTCAGATTTTAAACAGCAATCATCTATCATCTATTGTAAATCAGGATGTTGTTTGTCATGTTTTGTGTGCGTTTCAGAAACAAACAGACAGTCATAATAAAGAGAGGCCGGTAAATTCTAGCACGGCTGAGGCTAATCTTTACAATAACAACGTGTTTGTGTGCATCACTGTCTGTTAAAATGAGTTTGAAAATGTCCCAATGTTGATTATCGGCAAAAATCCAATAACACAGGTCTCTAAAATCATCTATGACGGAGGCTTGTTGCATCCTCGTCTTGTTTAGCATAGCACTCTAGATACCACTCACCAGGTGTTCTAGAAATTCACCTGCACAATGTGCTCCCAGCAGCCCATTCACCGACACCTTTCACAGCCGACACGGGACAGAGGCTCACATTCAGCACACACACACACACACACACATTCAGCCGCACGGGAGGAACTGTTGGAAATAATAAAAACAACAATTTGTTCAGAAACGCTGCACTGCTTTGTGGTAAAACAAACATTTTAAGAAAATGTGAATGGTTGAGGAAAGCAGAGTTTTTATGATTTAACAGAGCAAATTATTAAAATAACATTTTACAGTTCCTTAATTCTCAGTGTGTCATATTTGACACTCAAAGTCAAATATAAATATATAACAAAAGTGCGTAACACTGTAGACAGCAGTGCCTCATGGACTCAGAAAGGTAACTGAAAAGGTGCTCGTTGGAATGAGACTTATGTAATCACAGCACTGGCAAGATTGAACTTCAGCTCTCTCTCCTCTAAATATGAAAATGCCTTTATTTTCACTGTATCGTTAAACATTAAAAACACACTTTCAGGCTTTAATCAGCACATCAAACATCCTTGCTTAAACAGGCCTGACGCTGAAACAGTTTGATTTTTGCTTTTAAGGTTTATATTATATTTGCATTATATAATAATATATGTATAAATATATCATATCTATATGTTTATATTCATATTACAAGAAAATACACTTTAACGGTCAAAGAGGGTGAATGGAAGTTTTATCATGGCAATTTTATGATAGTACAAGCACAGTTTTAAGTATTATCTTCAAGAGTTAGTCTACAATTAACAGTAAAAGGTTTAAAACCAGTGTTATTTCACAGTATGATTATAATAATTATGCTTTATTTCAATTTATGATCATGTAACCTTAAAAACACACTTTCAAGCAGTAATCAGAAAGTCAAACAACTTTGCCAATACAGGCCTGATGATGAAACAGTTCAAGTTTTGTTTTTAAAATTTTTATAACATTATTGAGAAAACAGAGACACTTTATTGGTTTAAGAGTGTGTATGGGAGCTTTACCATGATAATTTTATGACAGTACAAGAGCAGTTTTAGAATATTACCTTGAAGAGATAAGTGAAACATTACCAGTAAAAGGTTAAAAACCATTGCTATTTCATTGTAAATTTATTTATTATTATTTCACGGTACGGTCATGTAAACCTTAAAAATACACTTTCAAGCACTAATCAGAAAGTCAAACAACTTTGTCAAAACAGGCCTGATGCTGAAGCAGAGTTTTGTGCTTAAGGTTTATATTACACCATTGAGAAAAATACTGACACTTTAATGGTTAAAGAGGATGTATGGGAGTTTTACCTTGACAATTTTATGACAGTACAAGAGCAGTATTAAATATTATCTTGAAGAGTTGAGTCTCACATTATGTTTACAACAGAAACAGGTTTGAAACTACTGCTATTCAGTAGTATACTTATTGTAGTTATTCAGTAAAGACAATAAATAAAGAGTAAAATTCTGTGTATGTTTCCCTGCTGTTGAATGGAGCTTTAAGCATAGATGTTCATCAGTATTGTACTGCCCTCAAGTGGTCAGAGTTGAGAGCTTACACTGTCACGTTATGCTAAAAAGAGTCCCAACAAGATGTTGATACAATATCTGAGTCAACTGCTTCACTGCAAAATAAATTGTTGATGTTCAGACTATGTATAAATATTTCATTTCAACATTTACTGGAGATCAGAGCTTGAGCAATTTTCAATCTCAAGTACAACTACTGCCTCCCACAAAAAAGAAAACTAATAATTAGTAAAGATGATAGTATCACATTGCATGTTGCACCTCTTTTTACCTCTTCTTTCTATCATTTTTTTCAGGTATTTACATTTTTCATGTATTTTCATGTATTGCTTGTTCTTTAATGTTCAAATTGATGCTTTTAAGAGCATACAGTTCTAATGATTGCATGTGTTGCATGTTGTAACATCAGCCAGTAACTTTGTTTTATAATTGTGATCTCAATATCTATTAGATTAATGGCAATTAAGATGATGCCACAATTAAGCAGCTTTACTGTACATTACAGTGACAGTAATCTAATACGCAATAGTTGTATTGGGTATAAATATACAAAACTGGAAATATTGGTGTACCTTACAATTGATCCCATCTGTAGTCTCTAATAGTAACAGTGCCAGCACTATTAGGAAAGTTAAGGCATAAGAAATATGGTATTTGAAGACACAGTGTTATCTCCATCTTAAGCAGCAGTGTTGTCACTGAAGCAAACTGACATCAGTATTTATGGCAGAGTGTCAAGGTCATTACTGTTAATGAAAACTAATGAAATAATAAATACTAGAAGTTTTCAGAGAGCACAAACTTCCACCAAGGCATTTCCAACATTGTCGGGTGAGTAATTTTCAAAAATATGAAAATTACCCTATCTTACACTGTGAAAAAAAAAAACCTTTTAAAAATTCCTGGATGCACATCTGGATTCGGATCACCACTAAAATCGCATCACTTCTTACTCATGCCATACCTAAAATTCCCTGTAAACCTCTTAAAAATCTGTTCATAACTCTTTGAGTCATTTTGCTAGAAGACACACAATCAGACAAACACTGGCAAAATCATAACTCTCTTGGCAGTGGTTATTACTTGGATAAAATAAACACTTTTGTTCACTGAAACTTACAGGCCCACCAAATGTCAAAGCTTGTCTATATGTTGTGGATAGTTGTAGTTATGTATCTTTTGTATCTGAATACATTTTTTTAGGCTGAAAAAAAAGTTGTTTTTTTTATTGGCCATTAAATCTCTTGCCCCCCCAAAAAATTCCTATATCACAAAAAAAAACCTTTAGATTTATACCACAAAAAATGAGACTACAACCTTTGCACAGGACAAAACTTAACTAAAAAACAAATCATAATGTTAAAAAACTATAACAAATTTAAAACAAAAGTTCAAGGTAAAAAAATAAAATCCAAATCTATTATCTCATTTTGTGAACGTCCAGTAAATGTTATTTAGAGTAGTAAATACTTACAGCCTTTGTAGAAGTAGAAGTGCTGCACTGATGTGATTGTTCTTTCTGTTTTGGGCCTTCCAGATTATGAATCTGCCAGGAAAAAAAGAGTCCTGCTGAGAGAGAATGAGCTTATGTTATCGGTGAGTATCACAAAATATCTGTTTTCTGCCAATTCATGCAAATTGCTTTCTTTTCTAACATGACAGGGTAGTATTTCAGGGTGGTATTAATAAGGGTAGTTATTATATGACATCAAACTGTCCTCAGTACCTTTGTAGATTTTATGAAAACACAAGCCAGAAATGTTCTCTGCTCTTAATCATAGTTATTGGTCTAAATCAAAACCAAACTGAATAAATTCTAATAACCTGAAAAACAGAAAACAGATAAAATGTGTAGGCTTGAGGGTCCAACCGGGGTGTGCAGTCAAAAAGCTTCGCTCAATTCTTCTCATACTATCAATGCACAAGATTAAATGTAAATAATTAATTGCAATGCTTGAGATTTTTTTTTCAATAGATTGATGTTAGTTATATACCAAAATTTAGACGTCAACATATTAAATTGTAGTCTTTTGATATTTTCTTGTATTGTTAAAGTGCAGAAAATGTACCCAGATATGAAAGAGGCCTGTGGTTCTCAAACCCAGGGCACACTGGTGTAACCATCTGTAAATATCAAAGCTAATCAGCAACTTATGAATACATTTAGATTCACTCTGGATAAAAAATATTGTATACCTTCCATAATAATGATCTGTTTAGTAATACACTTGTATGCTATATTTTCTATAGGCAATTTGGATAAAAAATAAATATGTAAAATGGGCTGATAAGATACTATAAGATGCTGTAAAGAAGCTACTGTGAATGTATATGAAACTGGTGTGCTTTGAGAGTTTTACTTTGGTGTGCCTTGAGCAAAATTAGTTTGAGAACCACTTACCACTTTATACCTTGAATTAGAGATGTCTACTAACAAAGTAGTTCTGCTCTATAATTTTAAAAAGGAATTTCTTAATATGACAAAACATTTAACATTAAAAGGTAACACATTATTAGCATTGGTTTTTCAACTACAGCTGCTATGACATCCTTTGATTTCCTGGTTTTATAAATTTTTACTATATAAATTTATTGCCTTTATTAAACCAGTAAAATGGAACTCTTTGGGATTACAAATGTCTTTTTTTTTTTCAAGAGTTTCCTTGACAAGATAAGCGGCAGCACAGCACAAAATGATAATGAATGTTAATTTCACCTTCAGTTGGAGAATAAAACTGAAATAATATATACTTATTTACATTCGGTATAAAGTGCAGTTTGGAGACAGGTAAACTCAAATATACGTGTCTAGTTTAACCTTTATAAAATGTTTAATATTTATATTGTTTTTTTGTCTGGTTCGACTTTCGGCACAAAAAGCGGCAGATAATTATTAAGTGTGGGAAGACGGTTGCTAAGCAGCAAAAACGACCGTTGCCTTGTATCAACTGTTGAGTTAGCTTAACAGGTCACTGATTCGTCGTTTTGTAGGTCAAAATAATTGAATAGAAAGCCAAATAATGAGGACAAACGTATTACAGATCTGTGAACATTGTACTTATTTGGTCAGTGAGCAGTTTGAGTGTTTGCTGTCTGCGGTTGGAGATGAGAGGAGACGTGGATGTGTCACCTTTAGCCTCCCCTGTGTCCCTCCTGGCTGTGGCTGCAGCAGACATTAGTACCTTTATTTCCTCGTCGTTGGCGCCTCCTGTAGTGATGGAGGTCATCCGCACTTCTTTTTTAATGCTTAAACTGTTTGAAAAATCCAAATTGCGCTTTATTGAAGGTGTTGACTCGCCTGTTTTTTCTGCTTCTGTAAATTTAAAACATGTGGAAGCCCATTTTCGCCAGTAAGAAAAAACTATAGCTAGCCAAGATCAGAGGAGGCCTCTCTTCAGTCACAGTGAAAAGATTAAATGACAGGATGAGGATTATGATGACAAAATAAAACATAAAATATGGTATAGAGACTCTCTGAAAGAGAGATGCAAAGTGTCTTCATTGCCTCATGTGGCTGAAAGCAGTATAGGTGATAGGGACTGATCTCACTTTAAACAGTTAAGAATACAATTTGAAATAAATAATAATAATAATTATAATATGTTTGTTAGACCAACTGTCCTTATTGTTTTTGTTTTTATAATCCATCCCATGTAAAATCTGTCAAGAAACAAAGCTACATATGTAGTTGATGGCCCTTAAAATAGGAGGCCATTAAATATTTAACGTGAAAATTATAAGATGAAAAGTTAGACAATTAGATAGAAAGAAATAATCACAAGCTGGCAGGTTTTCTGTCAAAAATAGGAGCTGATAAGTCATCAGCAAAAGTCAGAATTGTAAGAAAAATGTCAAGTAAGAATATTAACAGAAAGTCTAAACTGAGAGAAAGATATGTAATTTTCAAATAGTCTAAAAAGTCAAAACTATAAGAAAAGTATGATCGATGATGACTCACGATTATGATTTTCATCTCATCACATAACTCTATTTTATTTATTCTAACATATTTATTTATTCATTCATTCATTTATCTACTATCAACACTGAGCTGTCTTTTTTTCTGTTTGTATTGGCGGAAATGGGCTTCCATAACTGACGATGGCCTGAACTGTTCACCTCTTCCGCTTCTTTGACCGACTGTCCACTGATGGAAGATGGACGCCTTTTGTGATTTTACATGGTAATGTCGATTTGTCTAACAGCCATTGTTGTGTCACTGGGTGAAGAGCAGCTCTGGGATTCACTGACTGTTTTTTAAACTCATATTTCCCTTTTAATCTACAGATATGCACAGAACAGAGAGGTTAGACATTGAGATTATACCTGTTAGCCTGCTTCATATTTTCAATTCTAGTTTGATAACAAATATTTTAATGCTAAATAAGCTCACCTGCATAAAAGCCTAATTCAAACTAAAGAGTTAAACAGAAACTTGATAGAGTTCATATAAGGCCCACCTCAAAAAAATAAAAAACATAAAATTAGAAAAATAAAACAGAAGACATAAAGACTGAAAGACTGTCATTATTCAGAATGACAAACTGCTCTCCCTCTCTGTGCTGTTCATTTATCCAAACAATATTTAACAAATGAGGCATTTTAAGTCCCATAGTTTAACAAAGCTTCCTATATCCTTGAGGATGCATTCTTGAAATTATCATCATTTAGTGACAAGGCTTTACTCATGTAGTGTTAAGTTTAACTTTCTTTTAAATAATAATTTTCTAATACTCAATAATTTAGAATTAATCTACATTTACTTCAGTTAAAAATTCCCTTTAATTAAGCTTTTAGAAATAAACCTGCTCTGCCTCTGCCTTAGTTATTTTATTTCAAGATGAAATTAAGTGCAATTTTGGTAGCCTTTCTGTATGGTGTGTTTTGTATAGCTTAATAGTTCAATAACTTCAATAAGGGTCCAAGTCAGCTTCTTGGTTTACCTGACATTAATTAAAAAATAGTAATGATATCACGCTAGGTCCCCAAAGTTGACACACCAGTGAAGTGTCATTAAGAAATAGTTTTCTTTTTTCTGTGCTAAAGATATTTTCACCAATTTTAGAACTATTTATGAAAAAGAGAAAATTGTTTGTTGACTCACACACATATAAACAAATATATTAATATATATAAAAAAATATTCGACCATTATCCCGATGTAAGGTTTGTGCCACAGCTGCCCTAAATTAACAGCACTGGTAATTATCAAAATCATTTTTATGTTTCTGTAATGTTAATACACCAGTATGTATGCCCTTTCACTGAAATTATATTTTTAGTGCTTGGATATATTTATTATCGTTATCCATGATTATACAGTGTTACGCACAGCATGTATATATGTATGATATACAACATACCATGATATATCTGATGCTGTAAACAGGACAAAATATCATGACATTTATAACTGAAAAGTCTTTTTATAGCATTCAGGATCCACATTATTGTTTGCAGAGACTAACATTATGTCCACCTGTCTATATTGTGTTGGTGCCCTTTTTGCTCCTACACAACAAACTGTGATCCACTGTGTATCCTGACACCTTCTTAATGGAACCAGCATTAATTTTAGTAACAGAAGCCGGTCTGTAGGATCAGCCTTCACTCCTCAAGTGCATCAGTGAGCCTTGGCCTCCAGTTCACCACTGTTCCTTCCTTGGACCACTTTAGATTCTGACCACTGCAGACCAGGATCACACCACAAGAGTTGCAGTTTTGCAGATGCTCACTCAAATCCTCACGCTTGCACATTTTTCTTGTTTCTTAGATCAGCTTTGAGAACAAAATGTTCACTCGCTGCCTGAAATGTCCCATTAACAGGAGCCATGATGAAGATAATCAGTGTTATTACTTCACCTGTCGGTGGTGATAATGTTATGGCAGTTTGGTGTATAAAAAGCATGTTCCCTGCAGCATCTATAAACTTTATTGTGTCCCAGTAACAGAAATAACATCAATAACTGTAACAGAGAGAGGACAAGTCAAATGGCTGAATGTCTACTGACAACTAACTCCTGAAGGCTGCACTAAAATACAAAACTATGTCTCAATTTTTTATGAATTATTGAATAATAAAGTATCAAAATATTGCTCTAAAGTTATTGACACAGTATTGCACTGCAAAAAATCATGATGTGTTTTCTTACAACACAAATATAAAGCAAACTTAGCTTTTCACGTTGTAAATAAATGTTTTTGCTTCTGTTATAGATGATGTTCAAGTTCCAAAATTTGAGGAAAAAATTGAACATTTCCATTACACGTCATAAGTTTAATAAGTGGAAAATTAATCTGAAAAATATAAACAGATCCTTTTAGGAGACGTGAGGCTTGCAGCTAAGGGTTAACATTTGAGGCGAAGTCAGACATGATGCTGTTTCATGATTGACTTTATTCATCTATCATCACGGACATCAGACTCAACATGCTCTTCTGTCGTAGCCTATGAGGATTGAAAGATAACTTGACAGTAAAGATTAAAAAGAAGCTCAGTTTGTGTGTTTGTGTGTGTTTGTGTGTTGTAGACCACATCCTGTTAATGTGTATGTATGCCGGGCGCAGAGCTCTGTGTCAGACGCTTCTTGTCCTCACTATAGCTGGAGTCACCATCAGCACATTTCCAGCTTGTGTAAACACAATAAGAGCAGGGGTCCCTGCCGGGTCACACACACCGTCAGAGGCTCTCAGCTCAGCTCTGTCAAAGTTCAGTTCTGACTGATGCAACAGTAACACTGCCAACAGGAGACTCTAAAGGATTTGCTTTAAACCAGACAGAAAAGGAAGAACTAGTCACTTTTACTGATCCAGGAATGTACGATCACAGTTGATTTGCGTGGCTGCTGTGTGGGGCAGTGTCACTTTGAGCAGTGATGTTGCAACTTCAGTCCTTCATGGAGGCTTTGTCATGTGCCAGTGAGCCTTTTTGCTTATGAAAATTCAATTATTGTGGTAAGTGGAGGCTGTGAGGTCCGGCATAAATACGACTTCTTGTTTAGATCTTGAAGTGTCTGTTCTGCTGTTTGTCCTTAAAGCAGTTTTCTTCACATGCAAATCAACAAATCCAGTTTCCAGATGACAGGACTGAGAAAAATATGTGGACTGACATGCTGTGTTGAATAACTCAGAGTGTAAAGTCAGCAGTTTTTGGAAACCATTGTAGTTACAGTCAAAAAGCAGAAGTTCATGTTTTCAGTATGGATTGGGCTTGGTGTTCATGTAAATGTGTAAGAACTGTTTTGTTTGTCTTTGCTAAATGTATCCTCCTCTCAAAATACTAAGTGATGGTATCTGCTTTCACTTAGAGAAGGGGGTCGCTGTGCAGAGATGGCTATGGTTTGCTTGACAGACTTTGAGGAGTATGCTAAGGAGCATCTCTCAAAGGCCACTTGGGATTATTACGCTGCTGGAGCAGACGAATGCTGCACCCGAGATGACAATCTGCTCGCCTACAAGAGGTATTTTTCATTTCATTTTGTCTTTTATTTTGAATATGAAGTTAAAATAAAATCACTGTTAAAGACAGAAGAAAAACAAAAGACAATATCTAGTCAACATATTTGAAAAGGAGTGGGAGGAAGTAAAAAAAAAACATATTTATTCCAGCCCCTTTTCCAAACAATTATTTACAAACCAAAACAGATGTTATGCACACACTGTACATGCACATACTCATAAACAACTGTGTCCATAGACACTAATTTCTTGCTTGGACATTGCATACAAAATATTTCCATCAGACACAGTATCGATAATTTCACATACATAAAGATAATTACATATATTTTCATATTTAATGTATTCACTAGAAGAGAGATATACAGAATTCTGATACCATCATTGTTTTATAGCAATAACCATATCATATTATCACACCACTTAATTTTCCTCACTATAGTATCTTGTGAGTATCATTTTCTTGTACATTATTTTAAACTTGTTTTTACTTGGACATTTCTTCGTTTCCTCACTTAAACTTGTCAGCAAGTTTTCAATATCCTTGATGCTTTGATACTTTTATACCACATGTATAATCTCTGTTTTTTCAAATACAGATAGTATCATAAAATGCCAAATCTTTGAAAAACTATAAATCTTTGGTCATATTTTAACTTAAGGAGGGAGAGCATTATCTAAATTGCACAAGTTTATTGTCAGTGTGGTTCAACAGTGAGCACCTGCAGTTTTCCTCCATAAAAACAAAATGACCTTGTGCTGGGTGTTGAGGACCTCTACATCATCCTCTTTATAGGGGTGAAATTCACATAGAAGCAGGACAGTATGGTGCATTTTGACATTGAATGAAGGTACTTAAAGGGCTGACGTCTTTCAATAAATAAGCTTAAAGAATATTTAACATTATTTCTTATTTACAACCAGCGTAGTGTGGCCATCATCTGTTATGATGGTGCTTATATGTGCTGCAGGCAGTACTGTAAATTATGAGGTTAGAAAACTGGCTGCTGGGCAGGCTATATAACAACACCATTTGTTGAATGATACCAAGTATTGCTGTGTTGATAATATATTTTGAAAGGAGGTCTCATATAAGACACAAGGCTGTGCGCTGAGGGTGCTGTTAGATCTAAGACAGACCCTGATTGGCCTGGATCAACCTTAACTTCAGATCGTCACTGTTTCATGCTGTCTCTATGGTATTTATTCGTTATGTCCTAATTGTTTTGTATTTTTCTACATATTTTCACATCTGTCCAGTGTTTACCAAAGTCAGTGCATTAGGGGTGTTGGCTTGGCAGGACTGGGGTATGTGGTGTGGTGGGGGTGCTTGGTGCTCGCTGCAGGCCCAGTTATTACTGAGCTGGAATTCAGGAAATGTTTGTATCTCTCAGTTGCCTGAACTTGACTTTGAAACACATAAGAGGTGATTTATTCTTTGTTAAATGAAATAAATGCAATATACAGTAAGTTTTTCCCATGAAAGTGCATTTTGTATCATTTTACTGCTAAAACAATCTGGGTAGTACTTTAGTTTATATACATTTCTATGTTATAGCTTTAAGCAATTTGTATGTCAGGGTTGTATTGACTGTGTCGATGTGTTTTGTTTTTGTTTGTTTTTTTTATTTATCAAAAAGATATTACAGATTGAAAGTTTAGAAGTCTGTAAAATACAGATTACAGTAGGAATCACTGACAGTAATATGCCAAGTGACAACAAGAAAGTGTCTGAAATGTTCTGTCAAAATTACAACCTTTATTTTTTATATACATATAATTTATGTAAAGGGGCCCTTTCCTTACTTTATTTCATAAGTTGGAAGATCTATTGTCATTTTCCATGAGTAGACATTGTTGCTTATAAAGCTGCCTGTTCCCAGCTATATGATATTATACATTATTTCAAAATTGACTTTATCATTTCTTTGTAGAAAAAGATTATTGACAGTATTGTGTATTGCCATTCAACTACAAAAATATTATGAAATGATTTTTTTGTCCAAGTAACTCCACCTTGACTGTGCAATTGTTATAGTTGTAACTTTATTTCTCAATTATATATCTTTTTCTTTGTTTAGTTCTCTATGTCTTACTGTTATAATGCATATAGCAGCAATTCCAGAGACTATTCTTTATCTACAATACTTTACAAACACTGAAGTTGTTTTGATGGTTAATCAGTAACATGATCCACAGTTTTACTTTATGTTTCTCCTGCTGATAGTCAGGGACTGTTTAAAGTTGCATCACCAGCAAGACGAAGAATATGGACCCATAATTTCTCTCTTCATGCATCTCTGTCAGCTTTCCTCAGGTCCTCATAGATACTGATCATCTGTTAATCCTCTCTGGGACTTTTGAGAACAAATCCTGTTTTTTTTTGTTACTCAAGGCTGTTACTATGGAGTTGTTGCTGGTGCATTTAAGGTCGGGTTAGACATTTACTCTCAGCAGGGGTAAAGGTTGAGCTGTGTGTTGCAAAATGATCTCCAGTCATCACCTCAGGGAAGAACAGAGTCTCAGAGTGTTCTGCTTTTAATAAAATATGACATGTTCGGGAACACAGCATGTTGTCTGCTCAGTAATGAGTTATCTGGAAAGAACGAGTTGATTTAACATACAAATAAATTCTAAGAGTTGTAGAGATTGATGCAAGAAGAAATTAAAAAGCGTTTTAAGTCAATATTCAATAAACAGACAAATCTGCTGTCATTAGTTATTCATAATAAGTGTTTGACCTTTGTCTGTGTACACTCAGGATTCGCCTGAGGCCTCGAATCCTGCGGGACGTGTCGGTGAGCGACACCCGGACCACGGTGCAGGGGACAGAGATAAGCTTTCCTGTTGGTATAGCACCCACCGCCTTCCACTGCCTGGCCTGGCATGAGGGGGAGGTGGCTACAGCTAGAGGTAGGAGCTAACGCCTGATTGAAAAGAGAGATGATGCTGCAAAAACAACCTTAAAGTTAGAGACTGTGGCATGTTAGACATTTAGAAAAGATTTACAGAGAGCTTCGCTGACCTCTCAATAGAAAGTGTTATCAAAACGTACTTCGGATTGGAATAAAATGTGACAATATTAAGTCATTTTCTTGTTGTTGTTTTAGGGATGGACAGAATTGGGGAATTTGTTGATTTTTATTCAATATACTGATCTTCCCGAACATATTTTAGCCAGTGCAAATACAATACAAATGCAAACTAACATACAGAAACATCTGAAAGTAGACTTTTGGGTTACATCTTCATTATAATATGAAATATGTACATTTAACAGTAACAGTAAAATTCATCTGCCCTGCTACAAAAAGCTATAAAAGTCAACGTAACACAAGTTTCACAATCACCAAATAAAGGGCTATACTATCAGCTCTAAATATTGGCAGAAAGTGAATAACTGCTGCCAACAGAAGTTACATTTTTAAGCAGTTTTCTGCTGATACTAATAATGAACTAAGAATATTTTGAATCCTTTGATTGTTTATTTGATTTTATTTTTTTCTAAGGTGATTCTCAAACATTCATCAGTCGTACTTATATTTTCAAAGCTACTAAAAAGACTTTCAGGCTCCTGCACTGATAGGAAACCAGTCAGGTTTTAAACCATAGCAATGTTGTATTAGATTTCACACACTAGATGGTAGCAGAGTTTTGCAACAACATCGCCCTGTGAGGAAGGCGCAGTGATGGTCTTTTCTCTTCTGTTTTATTAAACAACAAACAAACAAACATCAATTTGTTTAAGCCACTGTTAATCATTATAGTACATGTGAGTTGTGAGACAATATTCTTCACATCAGTATACTTGATTTTGTCTTTAAATGGTAAGACAAGCTTATCCTGATCTCATCTGGCTGTTGGTTTGTACAATTCAGATTGAACTGTTGAAGATAAATGCTAGGCCCTATCCTCCTTAATAAAACAACAAAGTTTCTCTGTAAGAACTGAATATTGTAATATGCTTTTTGACCACAATTTAATCTGTCTTATATACTTAGTCTAATTGGGGTATTAAGGTGTTATTGATTTTATTTATTGTATTTGAGGAATTTAAGGGATTTTGTTGTCTTAATAGCTGTTAAATACCCCAGCTACTATAAAGAAGCCCTGAATATCCAATGTAATGAAATAATAAGGCAATGTTGTTGTCAAAGTCTCATGTAATTAGGACAGTGTTAAGGGATGCATAACATTATTGGCCCATTATCAGTAAATACCAACATTTCTGCTGATATTTACAGCTAATATTTTGGCCATATATATTAGCCATAGCCTACATGTCTGTCTGTCTATCTATCTATCTAACTGTCTGTCTATCTATTTATCTGTCTGTCTGTCTATAATTATGTATTGTGCTTTTAATATCATCAATCATAAAAAGTGATGGTGTTTTTTTTTTTATTTTGAAACACATACTATGTATTTCTAAAGTACACTTAGACAGTCTCAATGTATGAAAATGTTGAAAGACATTTTGGTTTAATTAAGACTGTGGGTAGTGTGCAATATTTTTGAGAATTTATTTTAAATCAAGAGATTTCACAATAAATGTCTTGAACTTCTGTTTACGGTGTCAATGGCATCAAATAGGTACTAATATAGTATGATTTTTTTTACTACATTACATCAGTGTTTTTCCTTTTTGTGGTATTGTGACAGCCCTTTTTTTTTTAAATAAAATAAATTCAAGATGTAGTCTCGTGTATATCTCGTATTAGTGTTCAACAGAAAAATATGGAGACTTGGCTTTTCGATCATTTTGCAGAGAAAAATGTCTGCAAATTTATAACTGTCTGTTTATGAAAGTAGACAAAATATTCCTTTATTTTCTACATTTTCAAACCCAGTTGAAAATCACAACTACTCATAGAGTATTTCCCTTGGTAACAAACTTAAACATGTGAATTAAATTTGAGTGATCATGACAAAAACTTCTCTGCTCTTGTTTCACAGCCACAGAGGCTCTGAACACGTGCTACATCACCAGCACATACTCCACCTGCTCTGTGGAGGAGATCGTGGCAGCAGCACCAAACGGTTACCGATGGTTCCAGCTGTACGTGTACCGAGATCGAAAGTTGTCTGAACAGATTGTGCATCGTGTCGAGGGGCTCGGGTACAAGGCGCTTGTCCTCACTGTGGATGTCCCATACACTGGAAAGAGACGCAACGACATCCGCAACCAGTTCAAACTGCCTCCGCACCTCAAGGTCAAGAACTTTGATGGAGTCTTCCAGGTAACAGAATGGCATACAGATGTTGGACTTATTATTTAAATGTAAAGACATGACATGGCGGGTTTGTCATTAAGATAATGGAGAAGGCAGAATCATTCAGACTATTCAAAGTTGGTAAAAAGAATAGCTGAAAAAAAATAGATTAAACACAAGATTTATCAACAAAACAAGATGATGCTATGAGAATTCACACCTCTGTGGTTGTATCATATGATCTTCAGTTGCTAAAACTCAAAGGCCTCATGTGCAACATTCTGATAAATGATTTAACGAACATCAAATATATCCTGTGCTGTAAAATCTGTAATACTGAATAAGTCCAGTCTGTGTTCAGGGGTCTCTCTGAGGGAAAAGGAGTCTTATATGTGTGTCTTTATATAGTGCTCATAAAATCTACAATGTGCTGTTGCTCTTGTCATCAGATGTTGTCATGTTTACTTGCACTTCTGATAGTTTAGCTCACACATGCAGGATTGTTTGGAGGGGCAGACACACAGCCCTGTGAGGGTAGTGCTGCCAACCTCTGATTGCTTTCTTTAACTGAGGAGTCATGGTGCACGAGCATTTTATTCAATTGCTGAATATTGACCTATGAGAGAGAAGGTGTGTTAATAAGTTGTGCTAACCTGCACTGGGCTGTCTCGATGTGTTGTCCTGCTCACTTTGAGCAAGCATTTAGGCCATTTAGAATAAGCAACACTACAATTGGAAATTTATTTTCTCTTTTCTCATTAAATTAAGTTTTTTTTGCCTTCAATAACAGCAGAGAGACAGTGAAAAGAGTTACAAATGGGAGAAAGAAAGTCAGGGCAGAATCAATCAGGGCCCAAACCAAGGTGGGAGCCTCAGTTCATGGGGTACCCAAACATTACCCATTAGGCTATCAACACTCCAGAGAGCCCAGATCAGCACCATCCAATCAGAGTCCTTTACAGCAGCAGGAAGAGACTGCACAAACAGTGATTAGCATGGATGCTAACAGCTTCAGTTACAGTTTTATCATTTCTTGGCCGCATTTCTTTATTAAATTAAAAACAAATACCAGCACTACAAGCTTCTCTGTAGTAAGGATATTTTCTCCCCTTCTGACATGATTTGATGAAGATTTGCTTTATGAAGTGGCTCATGTTCTGTAGCGCAGTAGCTCCTGCCTACGGCATTATCTGATTGGCCCATAATAAATGTTGACTGATGGACTGATTGTCCAATTACTTGCCGGATATGCTTCTGAAAGGTTCTGCCCTCCCCAAACACTTTCTTTATGCTCTTTCCCAGGTGGACTAGTGAAATATATTGAACGGTTCATCTGCTCTGCCAGGTTAGGTGGTTAGGCATGTCTCATAAAAGCATTTCATACTGGTACACTTTCAAAATACTAAATATGGTGCAACCAACTTTTTAGGTGAAACTAGAAAAGCACTCCAAGAGCGCAGACCTTAGCCTAGCAGCTTAGTGGTACCAAGCTATTGTTAGCCGTTGTGTTAGCAGAACTCCTCCGCTGGCATTGCAAGGGAAGCTGGGAAATGTAGTGACATAGGCTTGAAATTGTTGATGTCAGTTTGCAAATAAACTACAATTCCCATAATGCTGTAAATGAATGGACTTTGCCATTATAAGCTTCAATGTTTTTTTGTGACGTCAATCTGGATCGAATCTGCACTAAAAAGTAATGGCTTCTTCTTTGGACCAAACCACACCTCTGGTAAAAATTTTCATGTAAATCCATCCAGTAGTTTTTGCGTAAACTTGCTAAAAGAAAAACAAACACACAGACCCTGGCAAAAATATTGTTTGGTCTGCAGAGTCTCAATTTGGGGGAAATTGTGAAAAAAAAACGATATATAATTTAACTGAAGTGTTTGTGAGAGTAAATATTAACATGTTAATGTGTTTTTTTGTCTGAATCTGGTCAGATGAATCTTTTTAAGATGTGTAAAGGATCCACAGGAGGCAAATCTGAGACATAATCACTTTTATAATGTTTATTAATTTATCTATTGTTTCCCTTAGAGTCTGTAAATTTAGATCATAAGGTACAGTTTGTGTGCACCAGATAGAACTGGTCTGGTCTATTATACTTGACTCCAAGTCTTGACCAGTCAAAGTAAAAGCAGCAGTTGTATCCCTGTGTACTCATGTTTTTCCTGTAGTGTCTTACAGTAGTTTTGTTTCCACCACATATTTTAACACCAGGAGACAGCCGGCCCCGAGGAGTATGGGATCCCGGCCAACACCTTGGACCCCTCCATCAGCTGGAAGGATGTATACTGGCTGCAGTCTATCACCCGGCTGCCCATTATCATCAAGGGAATCCTGACCAAGGAAGACGCTGAGCTGGCTGTGGAGCACGGCGTCCAGGGGATCATTGTGTCAAATCATGGGGGGAGACAGCTGGACGGGGGCCCAGCCTCGGTAATGACTGTCTTATGGGTTTTTAAGTTTTGCTGTATATCATTTAGATTCATGTGTTTTTTAACAGGATACAAAGAAGCGAACACGGCAGAGATGAAGCACCATAATAATGCTCAGTCAGGCTTTTACATCAATAAAAGAAGCATTGTACATTTTAAAAGTCTGAGGACCCACCATAAGCTTCTTTGACCTTAGAGTTTTTAGGTTTTCAGCTACTTCAATATATTTGGTTAAAAGCATTCTGAAGGTTTGACTTTGGATGCATCGCAGCAATAAGCAGGTCAACAATCCCTTAAGCATGCATGCATTTTGTACTCCAATCTTCTGTCCTTAATGTGTAAACGTGTCTTGTGAGGTCCTAAGAAGTTAATTAGTCATAAAAATAAGCTTTTAATGCAGAGAAAATGAGACAAAGTAGGAAAAAGCATAAAATAAATGTATGATGTGTGCATGTGTCAGATTAAAGCTTCTGGACATGGTAGACCTTTAAAAAGAAAGTTCTTTTCCTGACATGCCCTCAACAAACAAACAAACAAAAATGCTCCACTACCCTCTTTTGGGTCTCAACCCACCAGTTGAGAACCTCTGCTACAAATAGGCCTGGTTGACTTTTAATAGTGACTGTTGTATGTGGTATGTGTAGTTTTCCTCACAGTGGTATGAATGATGACAGGATTGATACAAAGTTTGTATGAGAGAACTAAGAGGAAATTCATCAATGCATTTTATGTCTCTGTTTTCTATTTTGACAACATGTATTTGGTTGTTTCTTGATGACTTATACATACAGCTGCATAAAACAAACAGGACATAGTCTTAATTTTGCTTATTAGTGAAGGAGATGGCAGCATGGCTTGTTATGTCTTCTCTTCCAGCATACATCCACTGCAAAACAGACACACACACACAACACTGATTGGCTGTTGCACCACAGCCATACGCGACGTTGCCTGAAAAGTTCATATTTTTCAACTTCGGCGTGAACCTGGTCGCAATTCCAAAAACTACCCTGTAGCGCAATCAAGTCACCCAGGCTGCATCCGTCACATTGCATTAGGGGGCTGGCCTCATCCCATCCCAGATGTACATTGACTTTGAGAGTGGTTGCCCAGGTCGCCCAAGTCGTGTTCGGTGTGAACACACCATCAGGATCAGGATCATAAATGAATGTTAGCCATTGTTGCTTCTTCTTCTTCTTTCTTTTTGTTAGACTTGCAGATCAACTATGTGCATACCGCCACCTATTGTAACAGAATGTGTCCACACACTAGTGTAATCTACACAATGCACAAGGGAGTGCAAGCAACTGTGCCTGGGCGTGGTACAGAGCAATCGGGCCTAGTGTGAAGTAACCAAAGTCTTCCTCAAAGAAATAAAACTTTAGTTCATGTCCTTGTTCCTCCCCTCTTTGCTGACAGATCGACGCTCTGTCTGAGATCGTGGACACGGTGCAGGGCAGGATCGAGGTCTATTTGGACGGAGGAATCAGAACGGGAAGTGATGTACTGAAGTCTCTGGCCTTGGGAGCGAAGTGCGTTTTCATTGGCCGACCGGCCGTGTGGGGCCTTGCTTACAAGGTAGAAAAAACAAACGTTATCACCAGGACTCTCTGTTTGTGCTTTAAGATAAATGTCATCATGCTTTACCACAGGCCTTGAGCGTTCAAGGTTTATCTTTATGGACATTAATAAATGCAGAAATTTGACTGCAGTGTAAAGCTTAAACCCTTCAACAGGACAATTATGCTATTACTGGAGTTATGTGATCCTTTCAGGGATAAAATACTTCCATGAAATGAAGATTTAATGCCCCATATCTCCAACAAAAGCTGAACTGTTTTACACAAAGAGCCACAGTTTAAGAAATGAGTAAGTCTTTGTCTGCCGGCTCTTACTATCTTGAAAAGGCTGCCTTTTCTCACAATTCATCTTGGGCATGAAACAACCACCAGCTAAAGATAAATTCACTGATTTGAAAAGATCATAAAGAGCGTGGTGACCGAGAAGTGTGGCTCTTTCTCTTGAAAGGTCTTTGCACATTAGAAAGCCTGATTTAAAATGTGAGTTGTTTTGCTGTTTAATGTTTTGTTGTTGTTTTTTAATTTTTTAACACTGTATTGGCTGCTTCCTTGGCCAGGTCTCTCTTGTAAAAGAAAATTTAATCTCAATGGGACTTCCTGGTTAAAGGAAGGTAAAATAAAAAAATAAAACTAAAAATCTGCAGTAAACAAACCAGTAAAAGACATGTAACATTTAAAAGTTGATTCTGAGCCAAAGCAGCTGCTCCTGATAGGGATTTATAGAGGAAATGAGAATTACAGACTTTATTTTGTCTTGTTTGGTTATTATGAGCCTCTTTCATGTTTCAGGGTGAAGAGGGCGTGAGGGAAGTTCTGCAAATCCTAAATGATGAATTCCGCCTGTCCATGGCTCTATCAGGTGAGAGATGGAAGACTGAGATGCCAAAATCCATTAAAGGGATACTCCAACATTTTTTTGTTTTCATGTCTTGCCTCACTCCCGAGTCCACAACAATTAGATAGATACAATTCTTTTGACGGTGTGTGCAGTAACAAGGAAGAGACGGGCAGAGCTTACTAGCTTAGCTCAAACACTGGAAGTCAATGGGAAGTGTTAGCCTGCTTCTGCCCACAGTCATTAGATAAACTCTTCAGCAACTCTAAACGGTCCTGTGTACTTGTTGTGATTCTTTTTTTATTTTTACCCTGTTTTATGTTATCTATTTTTAGACAAAGATTAGCTAGATTTAGCACAAAAGAAAGTATACGCAACTAACTGCTCCACTGCTTCCACCTCGCTTCGTGCATACTCAGCACAAAGAGAAACTGAGGATTGTGACCGACTTTGTAAGAGAGGACGAGGATGTCTTTTTTGAGACTGACGAAGATCCACAACCTTACCTATTTGAACCAGAACATACAGAGGAGGAACTACATGTTTTGGAAGCTGAGCGTGCACGAGGAGAAGCTAAAGTGCAAATCTTACACTAAAAATAGATAACGTAACATAACATGGTAAAAAAAAAAAAATGAGTCACAATAAGAACACAGGACTGTTTGAAGTTGCTTAAGAGTTTATCTGATGATGGTAGGCAGAGGCAGGCTAACACTTCCCATTGACTTCCAGTGTTTGAGCTAAGCTAATTAGTGGTGGGCAAGCTCTGCCCGTTCTTCCTTCTTGCTGCACGCACAGTCGAAAGAATGGTGTCTATCTACTTGTCATGGACAGGGAGTGAGGCAAGACACAAAAAGTTAAAAAATGTTGGCGTATCCCTCTAAAGCTGATTTTCTGGGGCTCTCCCTAAAAACAGCAGCACCCTCTCTCTCTTTAGAAATACTGATATATTTTCTGTTGGTGGGATCCAGGGTGCAGGAACGTGGCAGAAATCAACAGGAACCTCATTCAGTTCTCTAAACTCTAACAGACCAGCAGGGGGCAGCGCTGAGGACGGATACACAACAGCTCCTACTGAAACAAGGACTCACTACTGAACAGAAACCACAGACTCTTCATCATGACAGAGGGACTCAAAGAGCACAGAACTTGTGACTTTATCATGTCAGGAAACTCAATCTGTAAGCATGTGAGCATGTCTGCGGGAGCCTGAGGGCTGATGGCAGTTAAAGCAGGTGAATAATGGAGGTGTTTTGATCGTAGATTGGAGGGGTGGAGGCGGATTCAGAGAGCCAATCATTTGGTTTGATGTAAGAGATGCAACAGATAACGATGACACACACTACAGATAAAGATGCTGCCATGGTTGTGGTTAAATAAAGGCCAACTGAGGTGACCAATAGGTGTTGATCTTTTTTGCTGCTGCAAGTCTAACAAAGCAGAATTTATCATTAAAAGCAATACAGGTAAATTAAAGTGGGGTTGTCAAATACTCTAAGAGGCCACTTTATTAGGTACTCATTCCAAAAATAGGTTATCAACCAATCACATGGCAGCAACTCAAAACACTAAGCCATGCAGACATGATTAAGGCAACCTACTGAAGTTCAAATTGAGCATCAAAATAGTGTTAATATTGTCAACTATTTATTTTTGTCATAGTTTTCATCAACAACGTTTTTCCCCCTGACAAAAACTAGACTATAACTAAAAAAAACTAAACTAAATTAACTGACATTTTCGTCAACAAATAAAATCTAGACTAAAATGTTTCACAGAGACTTAATCCAATTAGACCTAATTTGGTTACATAGAGACAACTTAGGAATATATCCAATCACAGCTACTTTGGTTGTGTGGAAAGGTTGGATCAGTTAAGAGAGACATCAAATCACAACTGCCTTAGCTTCATGGTGGCGGGATCCAAGTGTAAAACATGACCTTAGAAATTCAAGGAAACATAAAAAATGCCTTACCCTTTACACTTCATATTTTAGTCAACTAAATTTACAGTAGATTTCGTCGACTAAAATGTTGTAAAATTTCATCAACTAAACTAGACTAAAATTGAAACAATTTAGATGACTAAATTATGTCTAAAACTAAAAGATATTTTAGTCAAAAGATTAAAACTAAATGAAAAAGTTCTGACAAAATTAACACTGCATCAGAATGAAGAGGAAAGGGGGTTTTAGTGACTTTGAATGTGGCATGGTTTCTAGTGCCAGGCTGGCTGCTCTATGGGATTTCTTTATGCATGACCATCTTAAGGGTTTTACACAGAATGGTCTCAAAAAGAGAAAATATCCAGTGAGGCAAAAACGCCTTGTTGATGCCAGAGGTCTGAAGAAAAAGGCATCAGTAACTGAAATAGTTATTCCTTACAGCTAAGGTATGTAGGAGACCATTTCTTGATGCACATCATGTCAAATTTTGAGGCAGATAATAGAGCAGAAGACGACTACACAAGGTGCCCCTCCTGTCAGCTTAGAATGAGGCTACAATTCATACAAGCTCACCAAAACTGGATTGTAGACAATTACCTGGTAAGATAAATATGGATTTCTGCTGAGACATTCAGATAATGGGGTAGAATCTGGTGTGAGCATCATGACAGCATGGATCAAACCTGCCTTGTTTCAATGGTTCAGGCTGCTGGTGGTGAAATGTTCCTTGAGAGGGAAAAAATCAATCAAAACTGAAAATCAAGTTTTGGGAGAAAAAAATCTGGGATATTATTTTTAGGCTATGTCTCCCAGACCTTTTGTAATGGCGTGTGGGATGTTTTCTTGGCACACTTTGGGCAGAGCGTTAAGATAATTTGTTTGTTCCTGACCAGAGGATGGCAGGACCAATCAGCATTGTCCTAGAGGGAAGAGGTCAAAGCTACAGGCATGGTTTAGTTTTACCAAAAGAAAGAAGTGACTGCAAGCCTGTCAGGAAAAGGGAACCATTTTATTAGGTAAACTCATTCAGCTGTTCATTAATGCAAAAGGCTTTATTCATGGCACACTTTGAGCCCTTTAGCAACTCTTGAGCATCAATTAAACCTCGCAGCCTATCTGAGTGTTGTTCCTGAGCATGTCCATCGTTTTATGTCCACAGTGGACCATCTTCTGATGGAGACTTCCAGCAGGATAGGGCTACACTGGTTTCTTGAACATGACAATGAGTTCACTGTACTCCAGTAGCCTCCACAGTCACCAGATCTCAATCTAATAGTGCAGGAGATTTGCATTGTGGATTGTGCAGCCAACAAATTTGTGTCAATATTTGATGTGCCAGACCAGACTTTTTCAAATTAATGTGATACTAACCTTTAATTTATTTTTTTTGATACCACTGCTAAAACCAATCATCTCCAACATGCATACATTATATTTCTGAATTTGACTTTTTTTATTGACCAAAAGCACATAAAGAGAGTATATAGTCTAGACTCTTGACCATCGGTTCTTACAGTGAGTTTAGTATTAAGTCTTGGTCCAAAGAAAAAAGTGTAGGAGAGACTCGACCATGAAAGACTTAAGTGACATGTTAGTTTTGATGACTTGATAATTATTCCATATAAACAAATGAAACAGTAACATTAACGCAGGCCTATGTGGCACTGATTTAAAAATCTTTTTAAACTAAACATAATCAGTTTAACATTATTTAGGAAGTGAATTTAAAATATTTATTGAAGAGAGTAGCAATGCATAAAAGTGTGTTTTTTTTCCTGTCATTTTTAAATCAGTTTGCCACAAAACTATATTAACTTTGTGTGTATAAGCTTGTGGGTTTAGCTGAGTACAGTTTGATACATTGATAATCATTTTGTTTGAGTCCTCGTTCGATATTTTAGGGGAGTAATTGATACCAAAAAAGTACTTGTGAAAGTATCAACACTTAAAATCGATGCTCCCATCTCTGTTCCCAGAACCCTGTTCGATCTAAGCAGTGAAGAATTAAGGAAGCTCCGAAGGCAAATGGGGAACCAACCCTTTACCTAATAAAGTTACTGTTGGGTGTATATGTAAGTTTTTCAGTGATATGTCCCCTTTAAGGACAAGTTAATAAATAAAAAAATAATCCTAGTTATTTTGAGGGGGGAAACAATTGTTTATCACCTTTATTTACAACAGACCATGTTTCCATGACCTCCAAATGTCCTCAATGAAGCTGGGGCCCAGGAAACTTCAGCCTTTTCACTCATTATTGTAGCCTTTGCTAAGGCATGGAAACTTCATAGACCATCAGTCATACACATAGCAACTCAAAGTCCTTTGCAAAGTTAGAAACAAAGACATTATGACATTAACAGCATTAAAGACTCAAGTCAGGTCAGGTTTGGAGCGTATGCCGGGTCGGCACTTCATCATTCCTGAAGACTCGTCTGCAACACCAGCAACATTAACCCAACTTTATTCATAAGTGTTTACGTGCAATGAAGTTTAAGGGCAAACCCTATGCCCTTAAACTTCATAAAAGACATAAAATTAGCACTTGTGAATTTAAGGTCAAAAGGACAAATATCAGGGTGCTGGTTTGGTGGAGTGGTAAGCAACCAGACACAACCCCCGTATACATACTTCTGCTGGCCCAGGTTCACATCCAGCCTGTGGACAGCTTGCAGAGTGTCCTCCCCTCCATTCTCGCCCCCTTTCACAAGCCTACTTCCTGTCTCTTTCTTTCTCCTATTAATAAAGGCACAAAAATGCCCAAAAATAATCTTACACAAAAGGACAAATATAAGACGTACAATAAAAGAGGCAAACGGAGGCACCTGTTGTAAAGCTAAGCTACATATCGCTATGATTAGGAAGAGCAAAATCATCTGTTTCAGCCACAAAAGTCATAAATAGTAGTTATTTTTTTCTGCTTTATCCTGACTGAGAGTCTGACTCTGCAATGAGTGGCATCATTATCAGTCTGCCTCTAGCAGCTAAGACTGTGCCATGACTACAGTCCTGCTACTTCAGTGCTGTATATGTGCATCTCTATGCTAAAAAATAAACACACTAACCCTTTAATCTGATTGATTTATGAGTTTTCAGATCAGCTGAGGAGGCAAATGATGACCACAAATGACCTGGATGAGTTCAAAATAGCAAATATTCCTACTGTTTAAAGACCAAGAGACCCTTTTCCAACCATGTCAGGGGTTTTACTCAAATACAGTGAAAGATATGAAGAATGGAATAAATAGAATGTGAATAAAAAGACTTTTGGGAACTTATTTATTATTAGGTCGATATTTTTCTTTTTTAACACAAGCCTGAAAACTTTAAACTTCAGAGAGAACTAACATCTTATGGAACTTGCTGCTCATTTCACCACTAGTGTGTGACATTGTGGGAGAGTGAAGATGCAGAAGGAGAAGTAGAACAGGAAGTGAGTGAGGTCTGCGTTGAAGTACAAAAACGGTGATGCTCACGCAGATGTTTTAGCAGACTGCTTTTGCTTTGCCTTCATTCTCTCTGAGCTCTGGTCGGACCCATCGTCAGGCTGGAGGGAGGCCTCGGCTCCGGTCTGCTCAGGAAGATTTCTTCCAGGTAGGTTGCCCTCAGGTGTGCCCTTTAGTTCATGTTTTAGATCCCGCTCTGAGCAGCAGGTAGAGTGAAGTCAGATGTGTTTTTGTGTTTAGCCGAGCAGGAAGTTACATTTAGTGTTTCTGCATTTCATTTTACTCAGTTTAACGCTGACCGAGTGCTGTCACTGCATGACAGTTTGTTTTGTTAAAGATATAGTTATATAGTAATAAATAATCCAGAATGCTTTGAAATAATCCAGGATAAGTTATTCTGCACCTATCCAACAGTTCTTAGTAGGTCAAAGGTGCTGAAAACCTCAGAATGTTTAAGTAAAGGCAAAGTATGGAAAGCCGTTTGGGCATAAAATTGAAATGGCTGATATCAACCATAGTTCAGCTCTACAAGTCCTCAGATTTGGAGTACATTTACTCAGTTTTGATCAACTAGTGCGCGAGTTGACTTTACTAGTGAAGCAAAAAGTAGTACTAGTAGTAGTAGTAGATCAAAAGTGTTCACTCGTACTACTAGTAAGCCTTACATGCTAATAAGGGGCCAAAATTGTCTACTAGTAGACGATTTTGCTTTGCTAGTAAGGTCTACTCGCAACCAGTGTGCCAAAAAACAGTACTAGTAAAATAAATTTTTGCTTACTAGTACTACTAGTCAGGGCCGTAGCTAGGATTTTGAAAATACCGAGGTCATTTTGTCATGGGAGGGGTCAGGGGGTCAGGCCAGCACTGTCATGTCGATCATGTTCCTAATATTTGGCCTAAATGAATGCTTATACACACCATCCACTACAAAAATGAATGGCCTTAAATAAATAATGTTTCTAAGATTATCTAGCATAGATGTTACCTTTTTATTGCAAGTACTTGAGGAACCCCAAAGGAGCAGTGGAGATCATCCAGAGAGGAAACCCTTTTCATGTTGAATCATTTTCTCCGCTTTTTTTTTTTCTTCTTTCCAAAAACTTTATTTCAGAGGTCTGTATACCAGTAGTCTCCGTGCTCTACCTCCACCTCACATTCATGCAGCCAATACACCGTGTGACCCAGGCGTGTATCAAAGATTGTCTATGGAGAAGCAAGGAGTCACTCCATCACTCTCCCTCGGGCCTCACACATAATTCACAATAAAATGTGAACATATGTTATGTCTTGGGGTTTTTTAGGTTGGAAAAAATCCCAACGTCATGACCTTGGTGACTTTAATGGTAGCTAAGGCCATGCTACTAGTAAACTCAAAATATCTCTCTAGTAGTACTAGTAAAGCCAAAAGATTTGCTAGTAGCACTAGTAGACCTAACGCAAATAAAGCAGGAGGGATTACGAACAAATCCGGCACCCTGATTGGTTGTAATATTTTCAAAAGCCACTGGGAAGCCTGAATTTGCTTTTTCCAGCCACCTTAATAGCATATAAGGCTTTCTAGTCGTACTAGTGACGCTGTTTGCTTCAATAGTAAAGCCTACTTGTGCACCTCTTTGACCAAAATTGAGTACATTCTCCAAATTTGAGTACTACTAGAGCTGGACTACAGTTGATATTACTGATATCAATTTTATGCCCAAACAGCTTCCATAGCAGAGAAACATCAACTTAACTTCCTTCTTAAAATTTCTGTTTAATAAAACCATAATGGCAAATAAAATACCAAAGAAATTGCCTCAAAAATGTTTTAAATGTATTATTTGCATATCATGTAGCCTGCTTTCAAATGTTATCTCTTTTCTTACTGTCAAACAAGCCTTTTTTGGTCATTTTAGCTGTTAATGGGTCCAATAAACCTAACCTTTTTGGTGGTAAATTGCGCACCTATGGACATCCCTTTTTGCCTTTTCCACATCATTGTAACTTATTCTTCCAAATTCTTCCAGCATGATTACACCTACTAAAACATTTATGTCACTACATTGTCACTTAAGCAATTTTTACTGATCAGTGTAAATTCACAGTGGCTGCCATCTTCACTAAAATGCTTTCCTTTCATACTTTTTTAATATTTGTTGCTTGATCTTGAATAGAAATTTTAACCAATTTAATCAACAGTAAAAAAAAAAAAAAAAAAAAAATTACTACAACAGTTAAAACTAAAGTTCTCATGTGGGGACTTAAAACTATCAGGGTTAAAAAAAAAACATCAAATTGTTTCGGTTACTGACTTATGAATGTATTATTAACTGATTGACACCAAACTTCTGAAGAAATTGAGGATTTTTGTGGATACTGCCAGGAAATTTAATGTATATTTTTAGGCATCTTGAAAATGAGATGCCACATCCTCAGTGGTTATCGTAAAATAAATTTATATCCAACAGAGGATGGATATGATGAGGACTGATTCATGGTCTGGGCATCCATAAATGTGTTGCTCTACTGAGTTCTCATTTTGACTTCTCCATCCTTTCTACAGAAAATATATAAAGGCAGTATATAAAAAGCATTAATAAAAAATAGAAAATAAAATTTAAAATATACATTAAAAAGAACAGTATATGGCATTGACCTACCCTTTTGTACTGCATCTTAAGATAACAGCGGTTATGATTTTACACCACACAAATAAAGATTAATTGACTGATTGATTGATATTGGATTGACAGCGACATCTTTTAGAGTTGAGTTTTAGATCATATCAAAAAAAGTATGATAAAAAGTTTTTTGTGTTGACCAAACCTTTTTCGTCCTCATGTAGGAGGCGAAACAACAGTCCTCGACCACAGGGAGCCAATGACATGGGGTAAGATGATTTTCTGCTTCAGAGTTCATCATCTTTATATTCAAGCATTGATCCTTTTAATGCAGAGCAGATCCAACATTATAACATCAGTGTGAAGATATAAAAGAAATATGAGAATTTAAAACCTGATGGATCTGAGTTTTGATATCTGAAACAATTCAAATCCTAAAGTGTTTGATTTTTCTTTGTTCCCGTCTGATCTTCAGTTGTATTTATCTTTTACCTTTAAAAGATTGTTCAGAACTGCTGTTAAATGTTGTTGATTTTGTTGTTTCTGATGATGTAAAAGCAAGAATTAAACATATCTTGCCTTTTAGTTTACATGAAAGCATCAAGGATGATCTTTAGTTATACATACACAATGCAAGATGAGAGATGATTTAGTTCAAAGATTGTCTGGTTCCTTTTTCCAGGTCAGCGTGCAGCTTGAAGAGAATAAAAGCGTTATATACCAGCTGCATAGTAGAGGAAGGAAACTCGCTCTGTTAATCAAACTTTTGAACAGAGCTGATTCATTTTTTTTTCTTGAAAACAAAATAAGTTGAAGGAAGTGGTTTCTGTGCACGTTTTGAAGTGCTGACACATAAGCACCAAAAGTCTACCCTAGCAAAACAGACAAAGTCGTCTACAGTCATTCCTAAAAGCAAAGAAAATCAAGAATCTGTTTGAAGGGGTTTGAAAGTTAAAGACAAAAACACAGTTTATCACTCCTTTGGCTCTGCAGGGGAAATGGAGATGACAGCGGTGCAGGGAGGCTGAGCCGCAGGTTTTCTCGTCTGGGCAGCAGCAGACACTCCAGAGATCCTCCAAGACCTCCGCAACAACCTGAAAGACCCCCACCGCCTGCCCCTCAACAAGGTGAGTGCAGATTATCCCCCCCGTAACTGTTGTTTCTGCAGTTAAATATTTTTATATTTATTATATATTCTACATTTTTGATGCTCTGATGCCTCATTTTGGTTTATTTGCAGTAAGATGCACTGACAACATATCACAGTTTCTTTTGATTATACTTCCACAAATCCTCAATTTCAATGAAGCTGGGATGTTGTGTAAAACAGAATTCAGTGATTTGCAAAATCCTTTTCAAACTACACTCAGTTAGATACACTAAAAAGACCAGATATTTAATGTGCAAACTAATCAACTTATTTGAATTAAATCTGATGCCTGTAACATGTTCCAAAAATGCAGGGACAGGGGCAACAAAAGACCGGGAAAGTCAAAAAACAGTCCACAGGTGAACAGGTTAACAGACAAGTGCCATGACTGGGTTTAAAAGGGCCCAAGAAAAGTTCAGTTGTTCACAAGTAAGGAGGTGGCGAGGCACAGCACTTTGAGAACAACTGTGTGAGCAAATAGTCCAACAGTTTAATAATAACATTTTTCAATGTACAGTTGCAAGGAGCTTAGTGATTTGATCATCTACAGTTCATAATATCACCAAAAGATTCAGAAAATCTGGAGACTAGACGGGTATTAGGCTGGCCTGGCCGCAGTCCAGACCTTTCTCCCACTGAGAATAACACTGAGTCACAAAATACAACAACGGAGACTGTTGAGCAGCTGAAGTCGTATATCAAGCAAGAATGAGAATTAATTCCACCAACAAGGCTTAAACAATTAATGTCCTCAGTTCTCAAATGTTTTTAAAGTGTTGTCAAAAGGAAAGGTGAAGTAAAAGTGATAAACATCTCTCCGTCCCATCTTTTTTGGAACATGTTGCAGACATCAAATTCAAAATGAACAAATATTTGCAAAAAAATCTATAAATTTTATCAGTTTGAGCTTAAAATGTCTTGTCTTTGTAGTGTATTGAGTTGAATATAGGTAGAAAAGGATTTGCATCATTGTATTCTGGTTTATACAATGTCCCAGCTTCATTGTATTTAAGGTTTAGATGTAAAAACAAATGCTTTGCACATCCAGCTCTGATTACAGGTGCTTATGAGAGGGTTAAGTCCACGCAGCATTCCAAAGCATGTTGCTACTTAAAGAATTAAAGAATGACAGAGTTTGTTTTGACCTGGCTAAGCAGCTTGATCATCAGGGGAAGTCCATCCGACAAAGCTACAATCTGAAACCTTTATTACCAGCTTGATTGTGCAAAGGAAAGAACAACTACAAGCCAAAACGCTGAGGCAAATGAGAAACATAGCCCAGGGGTATTTGGAATAGTCAGACTGAAGGGATAGTTTGGGTCTTCGAGGTCGGATTATTTGAGATTCATGGCTTTGGCCTCTGCAGCTGTACGAAGGGAGCCAGCAAGGAAGCTAGAGCCAGAGGTGGGGACTCGATTCGCACTGAAGTCTCACCCAAAGGTGACTTGGGCCTTGACTTGGACTCGCCCCTTTAAGATTTCAGACTTGACTCGTTCTTGAGGTTTCATGGTGCGTTCCGTTTACATCAGAAGTGGGAAGAGGGGAGTGGGAATTACGTCACATCCCAGCTAGACGCGTTCCAGTTAAGAGCTGGTAAAGTCCCAGTGGCTAAATTTGATTTAATTTGCAACTAGGATTATCCCACTTCCAAGATCAACTGGAACGTACCATTACACCCGGGGCAGCCATCTTCGATTATCAACTCAGGGATGGTGAGGGTTCTCCAACTTTCCAAACTCAGAATTCCAACTTCAGATGGCGTTCCAGTTGAAATTACCTATTCGGAACTTGGAAATCCTGACTTGCCAGTACAACTGGAGGGCACCATTACACATGTGCCTAATCATTATTTTTATCGGTCTAATTCACTGTAAATTAGAGCCTCCTGCAATTCCCACACATCACTCTTGTGCCCACATCTGGAGCGCAGCCTCAATACAGACAAGCGTGGCCACAGGCACTGAATGAGATCAAGAGGAGATCTGCCTCAAACCTCAAACACCACTGAGTCCAGAGTCCTCATCCTCACAGTTTTCATGTTTTTTGAATCCATTTTTCTGCTCAAACAGATGACAGACCCTCTCCACCAGCTCCACCACAGGCTCGGGCTCAGACTCCAGGTCCTCTCCCCCTTCCTCTGAACACGCCGCCAAAGCGTCCTGACAAATCCACAAAACCCAAACTCCCCCCTCGACCGCTGAGCAAGGTGTTCAGCAGCAGTGAGCATGGAGATGCTGTGCTCCAGGTAAACATATGTCATAATTTAAGAGGACAAGTATTTTTGTACAAAACTAAGAGACTAGTGGAACAGTTTGTAAGCATCAAAATGTTGTAATTTAGATGAGGGGATCCATCACCACTATAAGTTCATCTCACTTACTTCACACGTTTTTGTATCAATGAACATTTGGAGGCTTATATATTATTTCCTGTATCAAAAATAGTCTCACACTCAGCTGAAGGTGTTAAACCTTCTAACACAATCTTTTTAACACAGTTTTTCCTGTTGGTGCATCAACATTTCACTTACAGTTAGCCCCATAAAGGGACAAAGAAGGATTTTACGAGACACCAGATTCACCCTGGAGTTTCATGTTAATATTTCGGTGTAATACAGCCTGATATCAAAGATTAATCATGTTAGGCTTTAGAGTAATAATAATAACAGTAAATTTTATTTAAGAGCACCTTTCATGACACTCAAGGACACTGCACAAATTTTTTAAAAAATCACAAAAACAATCAAATCAACAATAGAACAATAAAATAAGCAAAACACAAACAGGTGGGTTTTGAGTCTGAATTGTAAGAGGGGCAGAGAGTAATAAAGCCTAATTTCAGAGATCCTTCATGTCAGCTTTCCATGTTAAGAATTTTTATCTTCCTTTAGGGCTGTGACAGTTTTCGGGCTGATGAGACTCTGTGTGACGTTGTTTTGGTTCCTGGAGACAGCAAAGAGACTTTCCCCGTCCACAGAGTCCTCATGGCCTCATCAAGTGATTACTTCAAGGCCATGTTCACAGGTGAGAATCCTGTTGCGTAACACTTCCCATGGACAGCATGTGTGAAAATATAGCCTGGCAGAGCATGACAAAACCCTTTCTTGATAAAGAATTCATAATAAAGATAGCAAACCACAGCACACTTTTCCACTTTGCCTCAGATGAACTCGGGCCCAGAGAGGCCGGTGGTGTTTCTCGGTGTTGTCGATATTTGGCTTTGTCTTTGCATGGTAGACTGTACAACTCCTCACTGGAGGGAGGAGGAGTAACAGGAAGACAGAGGATAGGAAGGAGCAGTAGTAGTATTAGTCAGTCAGTAGCCATATTTTTTTAATTTATTTTTTAAAGTATGTATTATTTATTATTCAGATTGATTAACATATCTAGGCTATATATATATTTTATATCAGCTAATTGTTTTTGACTTTTTGATATCCTGTGTGTGTACTATACTATGCTACTGGAATCTGAATTTCCCTGAAGGAGTCTTCCCAAGGGATTAATAAAGTTCCATCTTATCTTATCTTAGAATTTGACCTTGCTTGACCTTGTAGATGTAAAGATGAGTGTTAAGCGACAATGGTTTTCTGAAGTTTTCCTGAGCCCACGTGGTGATATCCTTTACAGAATGAGGTTTTTTTTCATGCAGTGACAGAGGGATCGAAGGTCACAGGCATTCAATGTTGGTTACTGCCTTGCTGCAGCTGTAGGGCTTTCTCCTGATTCTCTGAATCTTTTGCTGATTTTATGGACTGTAGTTGATAAAATCCCTAAATTCCCTTTCAATTGTACATTGAGAAACATTGTTCTTACACAGTTGTTCACAAAGTAGTGAACCTCAAATCATTCTTGTTCGGGAAAAACTGAGACTTTTGGGATTCTCCAATTAACCTGTTTACAATGAACCTATTCCCAGATGTTTTAGAACAAGTTGCAGGTATCAAATTCATAATGAGTATATATATGTTTAAAAAAAATGAAGTTTATCAGCATGAATATTAAATGTCTCGTCTTTGTGGTGTATTCAGTTAAACATAGGTCAGAAAGGATTTGCAGTATTCTGTTTTTACTTACACTTTTAACAACGTCCCAACTTCATTGGAATCGGGGTTTATACACTCGTAAGAAAACAAGTTGGTTGAACACAGAAAAGTTTAGCATGACTATGATGCCAGTGGAAAGGTCATGTTTAATATAAAAGGCTCAATCGTTTCATGTTAGGACCGTGTGATGTCTCAGACTGTTACTGTTAGTTTGTACATCAATGCTCAACTCAGGGATTTTTATTTTTGGTAAAGAGCAGAGCTTGACGGATGCATTAGTCTTACTGAATCCATTAGGTCTTATTTAACTCACTTCTGCTAAACTTCCTCCCTACAGTTCTGTAGAAGAAACTGCATTTGATGCTATTATTAGTCACAGTTCTCTTTAATACCCTCCGACTTTCAGAGCAGCCGGACTTACTGTCTCTGTGCCCCATGCTGACTCGGCAGTTTCCCCGCTCTTGACAAATCCTCAAAAATGATTCAAAATCACTCTCTCACCTTGTCTCTGTCTCTTGTCCTCGTCTTTCCTCCGTCCAGGAGGCATGAGGGAGCAGGAGATGAGAGAGATCAAGCTGCACGGCGTGACTAAGTTGGGCTTAAAGAACATTATCGACTTCATTTACACATCCAAAGTCAGCCTGGACATGAGGAACCTGCAGGACACGCTGGAGGCCGCAAACTTCCTGCAGGTCATGCCCGTGCTCCGCTTCTGTAACCAGCTGCTCAGCAGTGAGGTGAGGAGGGGTTACTGTTGTATCACTCTGAAGGAGCTGAGTCACTGCGTTCATATTATTAGGTTTTATTTTCAGATACAGAGGAGATCGGGCTCATTAAACTGTGCAGTCATGGGGCAACTTCAGAAAGCACCCAGAGGGAGGCTGCTATTGATGAGCCTGACCTCTGATGACTCTGCATGGTCACTGCCCTCAAATGATCTCTCCCTCTTTCTCTCAATATTAATAAAACTGCATATAATAATGGTAGTAATTAGTTTTTCATCCTGGGTGTGTGTGTGTGTGTGTGTGTGTGTGTGTGTGTATTTATATATATATATATATATTTAGTTTTTTACTCTCTCTATGGTGTTTGTTGATCCAGATCACAATTGATAACTGTGTGGAGGTCGAGCGCATCGCCACTGATTTGCTCCTGGAAGATGTTTTGCTAAATATAGGTGAGTATTTATAGCTCATTAAAAATAAGAGAAAGAAAATAATAAACTGTCTTGAGTCTTTAGAAATATGTAGATGGAATAAAAAGCATTTTTTTTCTATGGTGCAAACATTCTAAAAATGTCCTGGAGTTTGAGAGCAAACTGTAAATCTGTTCTTCAGGTTTTCCCTGGGGAAAAAGTTATGCTTGTTAGAGCCAATATTCTTCTTTCTAGGGGGTTTTATCTGCCCTTAAGTGTTTTCACATGTTTTGATCCATGTGATAGAGTCCATTAACAAAAGTCCATGGCATCAGGACTTCTTATTCTCCCCCTGCTTACAGCTTTAGTAGCTGCCTAAAATGGCTTGTTCCCCCCCCAAGTGTCAACCTCCGGTGCATAAAAATGAAGCCAAGGCAGGAGTTCCAATAACTGCAGTTCCTCGAGTATTCACATGAGGCTGGCTGCAGGAAACTTGGAGATCATGTGATTGTGTATGGCAGACAGTTGGTTCTTACAGCCTAAATAAACATTTTTACAGCCTGGTTCAACAAACTGCTTCAGTTCAGATATGTTAGATATCTCAAAGAGTACTTGTTCTGCTTTCATGAGTTTTAAAGGCCTTTTATTTCATGTCTCCTCTGCTTGGTAGAACACTAAAAACAAGACAAAAAGTCTTCAGCATCAGGACATCTCCCTCTCCCCTTCTTTGCAGCGCCAGCAGCTGCCTTAAATGTCTCATTCCCCCAGGCCCCCCAAATAGACCTACCAGTGTGATGTCACACCATTGTTTCATCCTCAGTTCAAGCCCACTGGCTCCTGTTAGCAAGCACAGTGCAGAGCATAGATGTTAAAATGAATGCAGAGTTGTTGGCAACATCACAGTGACCAGTTACCAGGGGTAGGTTAGGTTAGGGTAGACTAGTAAACCAGTCAGAACATATTGGCCCCAAGTGGGGAAGGGGGTCTTCAGTGGGAACTTAATATAGTAACATTAAAAATTCATGTATAAACCTGAGATAAAGCAAAATATGATATATTTAAGGCTTTCACTGTGAATTTTATAGCACCAGTTGTTATTTTTATTTGGGAAGTTATTGACATGGTTGAATTTGAAACAAGCCGGTGTGGTGTCACTATTGCTCAGCCAGCTTTAGGTCCCACCTGAACGCAGGGCTTCTATCTATCAGTAGGTTGATCTAAAGTTTGGTTGAGATGGTGTACATAGCATCCACTGATTGGCATCAACAACTAGGGCTAGAAAGATACAGATTAATTGGCAGATTAATTAAAAGATATATAAACTGATTTTTTAAAAGAATTCGTTGGTCCTTGGACAGTTAAAACAATGAATATATGAATTACAGGCAGAACATTTCACTTTTACAATACTTTGTCCTTTAGTATTTGTTTAACTTTATAACAGAGAGGAACTTTCAAGTACATAAACATGCAGAAAAACAAACTTCTGGGAAATTAGTTATATAACCTTTAACCTCTTTAGCCCCATAGGGCCCAAATTTGGGTCTGCTGGGGCTCAGGAGAAAAGCTCCTCAACACAACAGCACAAAGCAGTGAACTGTGCCTTTAAGACTATAGTCATGTTGGCTATAGTCTTAAAGGCACTTATATTTTTGACCTTTGGCTCAATTTGCACTGTTTTTTAAAATCCTCGCCTGACCATATTGTTCCAACAGGGCATCTCAGACAGACTGAGAATACAGGTGGATCAGGAGTGCATGACAACTAGAATATTTTTTGGGCACCAGCGTAAACATACTCTGAGCCTGAAAATGAATGAGATGCCCATGTAAAGTTTGGGATTTTTAAGCTTGAAGTGAATCCTTTTGAGTCACAAAGGTCTACTGTTAACATCACCTTTGACCTTTTTTTCATGACAGGTGAGTTTGTGAGTCAGAACCTGTCGGCGTTGGTAGAAAGTGAGCGTTATCTCCAGCTCTCTGAGACCTCCATGGCCAACGCTCTCTCCAGTAATTCCCTGATGGGTTTCTCTGAGGTGGAGCTCTACAACATCGCCCGAGACTGGATGGACCACGACCCCTCAAACCGCCGCTCCTCTGTCTACGCCCTAATGCGTCATATTCGCTTCCCGCTGATGAGCCCCAGCGAGCTGATCCAGATCTCCCAGGACGACGAGGAGGGCGGAGACTCACTGATGCGCTCTGAGACGTCCTCTGTGAACCTGCTGCTGGAGGCCAGTAACTACCAGATGATGCCGTTCATGCAGCCGGCTCTGCAGACCGAGCGCACGCAGATACGTTCAGACGCCACGCACATCCTGGCTCTGGGCGGTGTCATGAGGCAGCAGCTGGTGGTGAGCAAAGAGCTGAGGCTGTATGATGAGAAGACGGGCCATTGGAGGGCGCTGAAGCCCATGGAGGTGCCACGATACCAACATGGAGTGGCTCTGCTGGGAGGCTTCCTTTTCATCGTTGGAGGTTAGAATAATATACTATACTATATATAGTCAAAAAACTGTTCTACTCGTCTCTGGTTTTGTCTTGTAGGCCGTCTGGGATCCTTGGTGCTGCTATGGACTTACAAAGATTCAAGAACTACAATTACGATTATGAGGCGATTCTTTTATCATAACAGACCCTGATATTAACTTTAGAGAGATCAACAAATTTAAATACATGATAGTTCCTGCAAACAGCACACATATATTAGTATGACCTTGACAAACAATCATGAACATATTGAACACAATACAAATAATGATTTATCGATTGACTGATTGTTCAGTATCAGGCTTTGGTCGCACCAAGTTTTTGGACCAAACTCCCTGCTAGAGTCTACCAATGGTATTTCCTTTTAAGCCATGTCCGCACAGATGTGTATTCAGAACACTGAGGTTCTCCTTTTCTTTCCTATCCAACATCATTTTCCACATAAGAAATGATTTATGACTTCCATTTATAAATGTATCTGGCTGACATGCAGTCCCACAGACGTTACAGACTAACTGTTGACCATGTTGAATGGTGTTAGTAGACATTTTGTCCAACTGGTTTTTGTTTGGTTTTCAGTTGGAGACAAATCTGATGAGCTAGGTCAGATGCTATTATGAGAAAAATTCAGAAGCATCCATGACTTCCCTTTTCAGTCTCCATGTCTGTTTTAAAACAGCAACCACAGACCTCAGCAAGGGTCACCAGTTAACACGGTCACTCCTTCAACAGTAACACCATGCCTCTTCCAAGTATTGACAGGTTTTTATAATTACAGTGCTTGAAGCAGCAGCATGGTGAAAAGCAACTGTGAAGCTAGTATGTGTAAGCACATAAACAGTCCAGTTAGCAGTAGTGAAACTAGCAAAAGTTTAGTAACATCAGAAGCTCAAAGGCTCGGTGAAATCATTTCATGTTACTTGGGATCCTTTAGTTTTAGTAGTTTTAGTCCTCCAGTTAAATGGCTTGTAATGGGTGGTGGGTGGTGAAGGGGGTTAACATTCAGATGTGACAATTGATGTTTATTCTATATTTTTATACCTAATGTTGTATATCACACTGTCTAAAATGTTTAAAATGTTCTATAAATAAAGTTGGAAAAAAGAAATTTCAGTAACATCCATCACATTGTAGCACATTAGCATATATTATATGCTTTAGTGAGTTTGCATTAATGCTGAGTGTTGGTAGAAGTTGCACTTTGTCTGCTTTCAGTGATTCCATTCTCTGCCTGTTTTTGACTAAAAGTATGGTTGAGATTTTAATAAAATGACTGCAGCAGTTGGGCCTCAAGAGCTGGTTCATTGACCAGAGGTGTAATCTGCCATCAGGCTTTATAAATCAGTCAGTCCTCCCCCTGCCACCACCATGCTAAAGTCTATCTTAATGTTTTAGCAAACCTAAAAAATGATCAATGATCCTTGTCCTCTTCTCAGGTCAGAGCACGTACGACACCAAGGGTAAGACCGCCATTGACAGCGCTTACCGCTATGACCCTCGCTTCGACAAGTGGCTTCAGATCGCTTCACTCAATGAGAAGAGGACCTTCTTTCATCTGAGCCCTCTGAAGGGGAAGTTGTACGCAGTCGGAGGGAGGAACGCCTCAGGGGAGATCGGTGAGCTGAGTTTGCCTCCATTACAGTGCCATTAAATCATTTTATTATCTAGGCCAAGCAGGTTTTGTTTTTGCAACATTTGTCCATTAGTTGATCTTGGCACGAGAGAGAGGTGATATATTCTGGTGGTGATATGAATTTGGATCCAGGAATTTATTGAGGGATTTGTGAAAACTGTGAGATTGGGCAGTTTTCCATATTTCCAATAATAACCTGGCTAAGAATCTCAGAAATGGTGAAGGTTTGCACTCCTAGTTAAATGTACTTTTGCTCCAGTTTAAGTCTCTCACATTTTTTGGGGAAAAAACCTTGCCTAGGTTCACCAGGCCAAAGCTGTGTGAAGGCCAGTAGTTGGCAGCTTTTGATGTTTTCCATAAAACTACCAACTTTTGGCTGTCAACAAAGTGCACAAATCTGTGCAAGGGCATTTCTTACACTCTTAGCAAAGTCACTATCAAAAGCAAAGAAAACTGTCCTATCTTGCAATGTTCACAAATCCTTAAAAAATCATTGTATCTGCATCTAGATCATAACCAAAATCGAATCACTTCCTGCTTGTGCCATGACTAACATCTCATGAAAATTTCGACCAAATTTGTTGAGAACTTTTTGGATTATTTTACTCACAGTGGGACAAAGAAACACAACCTAACCTTGTTGGCTTAGGTAATAAGAAAGATGGCAATAAAATGAAGGACCCAACTTGGGTTTTTGATGGATTTGATATCAGTGAAACACAAACTTCACCGTAGAGGATATGAAATGTTTTCCAAAGTCATCTTCCAGTTCTCACATACATGTGACTGAAGATCCTCTAAGCTTAGTCCAGCCCTGTTCGCCCTCTATCCCTGACCTATAATTTAAAATGAATTTCTTTAATATAGTTTGTTATTACTTCTCCTAACCTACCTGTAAGATCTACCTGTAAACAATGATTTTGCATTCCCTTTAGTTTGCTTTAACAGTTGCATTTCAGCAGCATGACAGGGGGTTAAGGGTGTTGATTTTCATTCAAGATGTCATTAAGTCAGAGCTTTCAGAACGCCTTGTGAGCCACATAAGTCATGATTGTATCAGGTCCTGAAAATCTTGAATAGAAGGCTTGCATATGAGCTCTGTCAATGAGCTACACAAGCATATTCACCAAATTAGACAAGAACATATTTACCTTGTTTCAGCAGATAAATATGTCCACATTGGTAGAATGTGGCACGAACAAGATGCCAAAGTTTTATTACATTTCCCTTTTCAAAGTAAAAGCCCAGTGCAGAAACTCCCCTTGGTCACAGAACGCTTTTATTCTGGATTTTCCCAGTTCCGCTTTATAACGAATTAGGGCACTTTAGTGGAAATGTAATGTGGTTCCTCTAAAACTTCCATTGAAGCTCTTTATTTAGGTCAAACTCATGAAGAGAGACAGGAATAGAGCAGCAGGGAGATACAACTGAAACATGGCACACAGCCTGGTCTAAGAGCCACAGCATCAGCTGTAACACAGTGTGTTTGAGCCTTTAAGTGAAGTGAGGTCTGGTCCATGCTTGGAGAGGGGGATGCATTAAGGTGCACGAGGGCCCCACTGGAGAGCAAACTGGGACACCTCACAAAAATGCACCACAGAAATTCTTCTGTAAAATGATTCTCAGAAAACAAAAAATGAAATGATGATGCTTTCAAGAAACATGTATGTAGAGACTGACTTAAGACTTGAAAGACTCAAAAGGTCTTTTTTTCTAGCTCGATGTTAGTCAGTGTTTGAGCAAAATACCACAGGCTTACCTTTCTACTGGAAAATGCCTCATTATGAATATTTCTTCCATTGTGGCTGGGTATGCTCTGTTTGAGGGGGTCTCTGAGTTTTTCCCCTCGAAAGCGTTTGCTCTTTATGCTGAACGTAACCTTCTCGAAGTGGTGAGACTAAACCAAAGCTGATGAGACGTCTGTTCCTCTGTACTCTCTAATGTGAAAAATTGGTTCAGAGTGGCCAAATGTTTTATTTCATGAACAAAAATCAACAATAAATATAAATTCAAATTAACTTTTTGGGACCTTTGCACACTGAGTATGTTTTAGCTGTCTTAAGTTGTTGAATGTTTTAAAAGGAGTATGATTTTTTATTGTCACACACATTTACACTGACTGTAAGGCTTCCGCCACAATTTTTCTACAAATAGGTTTGATTTTCTGTATTTTCTCTTCTGCTCAAGTCATTTTTGAGGGATTTTGTTTTATTAAGAGTAGTGGCCTGGACAAGAGATGTGGTTGTGGCTCCATTTCTATCTCCTGTGGCTTCACTTTTAACACTCTCTGTCAACTCTGCAATTTTCAGCCAGCCAATTTGTGCTCACAACCACATAAAGTAAGAAAGACTTAAATTCTGAGATATTCAAAATTTGGTCAAAACCTGTGAATTTTGACCAATGAATAGAAAAATAAATGTATCAAAAGTGTGCATGGTTTGTGTTAGTGATGGTATTTTGTTGGATAGAAAACTGGATCAAATGGACTCAGTGTGCAAAAACGTTTACTCTAAATTGGGTGATTTAGCTGATTCACAACTTGAAAAACTGGACTCAGCATGGCATTTAAGAATGATATGTCATAGGATGAAATTAAGCAAATTTAAGAGATTTATATATTTGTATTAAAAATAAATAAAAAAAGACAAACAAGAGCTCAAATAAGAAGTCTGGTTATAATTTTGTGCAGTTCAAGGCAAAGTTCTTTACTCAGAAAATGTAAAGCACATACATGTGTAAATCATTAGGCAAAAATCCAAAAAGGGCATCTTCAAAGGTTTAAAATCCAAAATCTTCAAGTCCATTAACAAACAAACCAGATACAACAAAAGCAGGAAAGCATGCACACACGAAGAGGTCACTACAATCTGGCAGCGGGCTGGTGAACACATGGTATTTATACAGGTGAGTTTTGTCAAACACAGGTGAGTTAGGACAAAAGGAAAAAGAACAAAGACAGGAAGTAAGACAAGACATCAAACAAAAGCAACAGGATTTCAAAATAAAACAGGAAATGAACAGAAAGCACAAGCAAACACTAAAAGGTGAAGAGCACGACAGCTTTTACTTGATATTTTAGCATTTGAGTTGTGCTTTTATGTATTTTTACTTGCTTCTTACTATTATTACATGATAACATGGTCACATATCATCGTTTTGAAATGCAGTTGTTATTGCTTGCCATTTTGACATTATTTTATTATATTTAAAAACATCAGACACGGTGGAGTGCTACAACCTGAAGAAAAATGAGTGGACGTTTGTGAACAACATGGTGGAGCCTCATTATGGACACGCAGGAACCGTTCATGGAGACCTCATGTACATCTCAGGTAAAGTATTTATACATAACACACAGTCTGTTTTCTATTCATTTACTTTTTGTTGCCTCTCTTTTTCATATAAGTCTTTGTATTCATTGTTCTTCTTCACTTGAATTTCATTCTAAGATCAGATCTAATCTGATTCTTTGCTTATGCTCCTGCCGTCCTGGGCCCTAGAGGATTTTAGGCCCTTTGGCAGTAGCATAATTGCCTTTTTGGTTAATCTGGCCTCCAAGTATTGAGTATCACATGCTTGGTGATATCAGCGCACACCGTTAACAAATCCTTGACAAAAATCCTGGATCCAGATTCAAATCACCACCAAAATCACATAATTTCTTCCTTGTGCCTTGACCAACATTCCCTAAAAATGTCACTAAAACAGGTTTATAATTTATTGTTTATTAGCAAAAATGTGAGAAACTGTCCTATCTTTCAATGGTAACAAATCTTTGAAAAGAATTTCTTGTAGAAGATGAGATTCACCTATTTTTTCCCATCAGCTACACGTTCATCTCAGCTAAAACAGAAAAAAATGAAAAATAGAGACATATTTACCTTCTTCTAGCTGGTATGTATGTCCACGGCAGTAGAATATGTTTCTAAAAGGATTAAACAGTTCAGTTTCCTCTCCCATCTGTGCCTTCCTTAGATAAAGCTCAGTTTGTCTGCTCTGTAACAACAAAAAAAAAAAACTCCCTTTCATTCTGCAGGTCCCTCGGGTCAGTTATTTAATGAATCAGGTCTCTTGTGGGGAGATTTATTGTGGTCCTTCCCAAGTTTTCAATAGAAGCTCATTATTGGGGGATATTTATGGAGAAATGGAGCTGTGACAGCAGAGAGATGCAGCCATAACATAGCTCACACATGCACCTGGTATGAAAACCATAATGCCCTCAATCTGGATCTGGCATACACGTCAACCTGACATCATATTGAAAGAGTACGATCTGATTTTTACGAAGCACTTTCAGAGAAGCAAACGCAGCTCATTCAACTTCCTGTAAACAAGGTCACCCACTGATACCATCTGTCATGAAACGAGGCATAGAAAAGGCGGAAACGAATGCAAAACACCAACACCGAACGTCAAACAGGCAATGGGTTTGATGAAAACTCAGGCAAATGTTACATGAGAAGGCAATCAGATTGATCCAGAAAACGTAAACCAAAAGGCATGGTCAAAACACAGGCATGGTGATACACGGCGAGACTAGACTGTGAGAATGCTGGGACAAAGACTGAGGTACGACAAACTGGCAACAAGACAGTGAGAGACATGAGGTTAAATGCAAGAATTGATGAGGGGTGATGGGGGTGAAACAATCAGTAGGCAGGTGTGACAAGATGGGGGCAGGAACAGAGACAAGGGTTAGACTTCAAAATGAAACAGGGAGAACAAGGCATGAAACATGAAAACTTAACAGTGAGGAGAAGCAGATGGTTTGAAATCCATAAAAGACATGAACACACTCTGAAACCTCTGCAGTGACACTAAAGTCCCATGTCCGTTTTTCTGTTCTGCTCCACGGTGAAAAAGAAAGTATCATGTGGGCAGCCTTTGTGGCGTTAAAGAAACCATCATGAACTGTGACACTAATGCAGACTGCAGTGGTCACATCATACGTGTTGTACATGGGGAGCCTCTGAACCCAAGTGACTTCCTCTGTGAGGTTTTCACAGCTCCGACTCCATGTGAGGGGACTTCTTCTTTTCAAACAGAGAAAACATGGGCTGTTCCCACCACTCAGAAAAAAACACAAAAGGTCACCCCAGGTGTTTACTAAGAGCTCTGTGATGATAAATTCTGATGAGAATGAAAATGATGCTTTAATCACCCACAGCTACAAGAACAACCTGACTCCTGGTGCCAAAAACAGTGATCAGAAATGTTTTTTGCTGCATTCAGGAGGATCTCGTCTCCTTAATAAGGCCTGTACAAAAACTAAAGTCATAAAACATCAAAACGAAACAGCATTAAACTGAATGAATCATAAAAAAACCTGCTAAAAATCTTATTTAAGCTTTCAGCCAAAAGAGAACTGGACCAGAAACAGAAAGTCCTCCTCACAGATCAGAAGACTAACAGGGCATCTCGTTACCTTTTAAGGAGCTTTACTGTAATTATCTTAAAAAATAAATTTTATTAGACGTGTGGTTACTGAAAAAATAAGTTCAAATTTCAGGATGGCAGATGTGCAACAGAGCAAAGAACAGAGGCCCTGAAGGGCAGAATATAAGACAGAAGAAAAAACTAATTAAAAAACACAAGAATAAATAAAAGTGATACAAGAAATGTACAAAGTAGTGTAGTTTCTTTGGTAAAGTTTTTATTTTTATTTTATTTTTTGTTGTTGCTGTGTTTCAAAATTTGGCACTCTGTTTTTATTTGTTTTTATATTTTTTATTTGTTGGTGTGTCTTTCGATTTGTTGTTACAGTGTGTTTTGCTACTCGTCCTTCTGTTTCATTTGGTTGTATATTTGGATTTTAAATCATTGTTGTATTTCATTTTTAGATATTGTGTTTTATTTTTTTAATTTTTTGTTCTGTTGATTGTTCTTGGGTTTTTGTTGTTGTTATTTGTCTTTGTGGTTTCAGATATCCTGGTGTGATTTTATTTCATATTCCATATTGTGTTTACTAGATCTGCTGTTGTGTGTTTTGTATTTGTTGTTTTGCATTTTGAGTATGGTTTCAAATATCATCTTGTGTTTGTCTTATCTTTGTGTTTTTGATTTCTTGAAGTATTTTAGATTTATTGTAGTGATTTGATTTGTTGTTGGGTGTTGTGATATGGTGATGTCATTGTGCTGTGCTTTTTATTTGGTGTTGTGTTTTTTCAGATTGTTGTTTTGTTTTATGACTTATTGCTGTGTTTCTGTTTTTTGTATGCTTGTTTTTAATTTGTCAGGCTTTTTTGATTTGCTCTTGAGTTTTGCAATATGTTTTGTGTTCTTTAATTCATCCTTTTTTAACTGGTGTTGTGTTTTCTTTAAATAATATTTGTTCGTTGTTACGCTGTTATGCTGACAGAGCAAAAAAACGATCACCGGTTGTCTGTCCATCTTGAAACTTTTAAGATGGTTTGCAGCATAGTTAACACTTGCTGAGCTAGATTTTAGCTTAAAGCCAATGTAGACAAACTCAATCATAGGCACTTCTACCTCTCTAGCCAATCAAAGTCAAGAAGGGGCGCATAAGGCACATAAGGCCACTTTAAAGGATCTTATGGGCTTACTGAGAGACACAGAGGTCAATTCTTGTCACCTGTCAACTTTAAGCACCAAACTGAGGCTGGAGGAACTGGAGAAAGGCTCTGTGCAGACACAAGCCCTCAGAGTTAAGTTAAGAGTTAACTGGTCTGTGTTTATTTTTAAGCAATTTACTGGTAAGAAGTTCAGTGTTTTTTTCCACTTGTGAATATCCATTGTTACTTCATCCAAACCTGCAATAATTACACAAAGATGTGGAAACTGGTCAAAGACTCAGATCAGACAGACAAGCTAGAGATGTGAAAAAGTGCCCAGATCTCTCTTGTTTTACACAAACTGGGTCATTTTCCTACTTTTCAGTCTGTGGTAGAGACCCTGAAAGAAGCAGACAGTGCTCAAAGCCCACCAAACTGATCCATTTTCTCTGCAGGGTTTGTCCAAACGGTACAAAAGCTTTCACTTTGAGAAGACGAGTCATTAAACATTCAGCTCTGACCCGTTTGAAACCACTTCCTGTTTAGCAGTAAACTTTCATAAGCCGTCCTCTGCCTCCTCTGCAGCAGGTTTTTTTGGACAGGAAACATTTTTTTAATTTCTCACCTTAAGAACCGAGTTTCACATGCAGGACTATGAGACAGGAAACAGAGCTGTGGTTTAGATGTGCCTCAGTTCTCTGCAGCAAAGTTTAAGCCATAATTGTCGACAGCTGTAACAAGCGGTTAATACTTCAGCAGAATGAAACACGAACTGCACTCTGACACAAAATACTGAGTTTAAAAACCTCAAACTGAAGGGACAGATTTACAGTTAAAGGGATACGCCAACTTTATTTTTGTTTTCGTGTCTTGCCTCACTCCTGAGTCCATGACAAGCAGATAGACTCCATTCTTACAACTATGCATGCAGTAACAAGAAAGAGAAGGGCAGAGCAACTAGCTTAGCTCAAACACTGGGGGTCAATGGGTAGCATTAACCTGCTTCTGCCTACAGTCATCAGATAAACTCTTCAGCAACTCTAACCGGTCCTGCGTGCTTGTTGTGAATTTTTTTTTTTCCGTGTTATGTTACGTTTTTTATTTTTAGACTAAGATTAGAACTTTATGTAATTTTCAAAGAAATATATACGAAACTAAACCGCAGGGCACATGCGCAAACCACCTTTAGGTCACAAAAAAAAGCTTCTGTTTATGAGTAGAAGAAGATTGGTACAAACAATTATGGCCAACTTTGTAAGAGAGGACGAGGATGATTTCTTTGGGACTGACGAAGATCCACAACCATTGACTCTCAATGAAGACCTTGGTAATAATTCAAAAAACTACGCTGTGCATGTTGGGAGGCAGATTGTTAAGTTGTATTCGCAAGTTATTCGGTATAGTATAAGAGGTTGCCAAATTGTATTAAATTGTTGGAGTGTGTCTCTCAAAATATGTCTTATTCTTCCCAGATGAATTGTGTTGGTTATACCCTCTAACCACATCTTAGATGTTGTCGCATTTACACTCTTCCATAATGTGAGAATCTGTCTTTTTGCTATTATGGGACCATATGAGATAAAACATTGCTGTGCTTTGCTGAATTTCAGATACCCCAAGTATAATGAGCAGAGGGTCTGGCTTGATCATAATCCCCATGACTTCAGACATTATGTTAAAAATATCAGTCCAGAAAGAGTAAATCCTTGGGCACAGTGCATAACTATGAAGATAAGTCGCAACAGCGATTTTGCATGACACGCTGGGTTATGTTACGTTATCCAATTTTAGACAAAGATTAGCACTTTATGTAATTTTCGAAAGAAAAATATACAAAACTAAACCACATGCGCAAACCACAACGGACGTGGTTGTACGTAGGTCAACAAAACAAAGCCTCTGTTTCCCAGTAGAAGATTGGTACTAAGGATTATGGCTGACTTTATAAGAGAGGACGAGGAGGATTGCACAAGGATGATGACAACAAGCACACAGGACTGTTTAAATTTGTGGAAGAGTTTACCTGATGACTGTAGGCAGAGGCTGGCTAACACTACCCATTGACTCCCGGTGTTTGAGCTAAGCTAATTAGCGTTGGACGAGTTCTGCCCGTATCTTCCTTGTTACTGCACACACAGTCAAAAGAATGGTGTCTATCTGCTCGTCGTGGACTCAGGAGTGAGGCAAGACACGAAAACAAAGAAATGTTGGACTATCCCTTAAATACTTCTGCAGAATAAAACACAAACTACACCCCGAAACAATCAACTGAGTTTAAAAAAAAACTCAAACTGAAGGGACAGTTTTACAGTCAAAGTAAACATTCCCCCTGAGTTTTTTTTCTAAATCTATCAAAAAGAACAACAGGAATATGTTTTCATTGTCTTAGCTTCAAAAACATATGTCATTTATTTATTGATATATTTTTTAAGAAGCTCAAATGTCAGCTGGATTTCCTTCTGTCCCTCAGGTGGAATCACTCGTGACACCTTCCAGAAGGAGCTCTGGTGTTACGATCCTGTCGACGACAATTGGAGCAAACGAGCCGACATGATGGACCTCCGCGGGCTGCACTGCATGTGCACCGTGGAGGACAGACTCTACGTCATGGGCGGGAATCACTTCAGGGGCAGCAGCGACTATGATGACGTCCTGGGCTGTGAGTACTACAGCCCAGAGACGGACCAGTGGACCGTGGTGGCCCCGATGCCCCGGGGTCAGAGCGATGTCGGCGTGACAGTGTTTAACGGGCAGATCTACGTGGTGGGGGGGTATTCCTGGAACAGCCGGTGCATGGTGGACATTGTTCAGAGGTATGATCCGGAGCGGGACGTGTGGGACAGGGTGTTCAATGTGCTGGAGCCTCTCGGGGGGATTCGTGCCTGCACCATGACGGTTCATCTGCCGGAGGGGTCGGTGGACGAGGCTCAGATACAGGACTGTCCACTGCCGACGGCAAAGAGCTAACAGAGACTTGAAAATGTTTCTGTCAGATGATCATGAAGGAAAACATGCAAAGAAGCTATTTTGATTGGTCGATTGTAAAGACATGTCCTTGGGCGTCATTTTCTGTCCTTGAATTGCATCTATCATACTCCTGTTTTCCATCACAAGCAATCCTTCCGCTCAATCTTTCTGTTTAAGCATTATATAAAGTTATTTTTGGCCTTGAGGGCAAAAGAAAAGCTAAGCTGTCTTCATGTAAGACCTGATATTATGTAATTAAAGTGTTAGGTTTGCAGATTTTGTTCCTGTAACATTCGAAATGGAAATAAAAAAATGTAATAACATGAAAAAGCAGGCCATTTTGCAGGTTGCAAAAAAGGCTTGCAGGGTCAAGAGTGGGATGTTTTGATGACGCTGATCTCCAAGAGTCTTTTTTATTAAAAGCTTTACTGTCTTTGTTTTTTATTTCTTTCATCATATGTAGTCATTGTTGCTTCTAAGTTAGGTCAACAATTATTTCTGGACATTTGACATTATTTCATGGTTTCATTGGTCAGCTTTGTTGCAGAAAAGTCAAAACTGCAGCAACTACAAACTGAATGTTCATTTGAAGTGCAGGGTTGCCATGTTTTGCATTTATTGAGGCAGAAATGGTACAGTTTAGTAAGGTAACTAAAAAATAAATACAGTAAAGTTATATATTAGGGATTTATTGTTGGCATGATATCAGTATTGGCAGAAAATGGCTCAAAAGCTAAATATTGGGATCTGCATATATGAACATTTTTGTAAACATTTCCTGTTGATATTTTACCCTTACATATTTGCATTAACATTGTGGAATATTTTGCAATTTGTCTTAAAGAGAGAGTATAAGCTCCCAAAATTGGGCTTGATTGTACTCCTTCTGTCAAAAATACATTTATATATGATGCAGAAAGAACTACCGTCAGTCATTTCTATATACCAGTATTGGTATCAGTCAAAATAATTTTTGAAATACCAACATATCAGCAAAAATCTCATATCCTGCATCACTAATAACCCCCCAAAATGTGCCAAAACCCCCTGAATCTGGAAGCTGGTGTCCTGGTACGCAGAGTGGCAGCAGTATTTGGTGCCAGCCCTGGTACCATCTCTAAACTGTCCTGCCTAGCATGTGGTATGAGATACACTCTCCATCTCCATCCTCCTCAGTAAAGCAGGGTACACACATTAGGATTTCCTATATCTGAAGAGATGTTTTATCTGTTAGAGACCCCACACATGTAGATAAAAAATCAGGCATTTAACAGTTTTGATCCTGCTGTGTGTGGTGTGCTCTGATAATCTCAACACAGTACACCACAGACATAACTATTCTGACCCACCACAAATCTAGAATCTAATCCTCCAGGCCAGAAATCTCACGTAATCAAATGTGATGTAACAAAAACAAAGAAGAAGAAACATAGCAACAACCAGAAAACATGGGATGAGTTAATTTTACCCATGGAAAATTATCAAAATAATTTTGTCTGAAAACCTTGATTATTTTAAATAATACCTTTACCTTTGAACACTCATCCTGTGCATGCTTTGATGGAAGTGAAGAGGCAGCAGTCAGACCGGTCTCAGTTATTCAAAGCTTTAATTACAACTCAAGTCATGAATGTGCAATACAGAGGCTCTGGGTTCAAATTATGCGTCCCTGAGTCGTCTCAGGAGATTAGAAAGAAAATTATAGACAAGCATGTTAAAGGTAAAGGCTATAAGACCATCTCCAAGCACCTCGATGTTCCTGTGACTACAGTTGCACATATTATTCAGAAGTTTAAGGTCCACGGGACTGTAGCCAACCTCCCTGGACGAGGCCACAAGAGGAAAATTGATGACAAATTGGCTGTCACCAAGGAGAGTTTGGGAGAGCAGAGTGGCCGTAAATGAAAAACAAAGTTTGAAGCCATGGAGTTTGAGGCAAACGAACACACTTGAGGTAATCTTTTTTTTGTTGTCTGTCATTTTGACGGACAAAGTTCGTCACTTTTCCCTCATGTCATATTTGTATCCGTCATTTTTAATTTTCCTTTTCTGATTCCAACTAAACATAATCTAAATGCCAGGATTCACATAGTTACACTGCTTCATCATCAATAACCTCTCATGTGAAGAGCAGTCTTACATTTACGCACACACAGACCTCGTGGGTACTCTTGCCTTTTACGTGTCACACACACAGCAAGTTTAGGAGCTCTCAGTGCGTGGACAGTGTGATGCAGTCAGCTCTGAGTGACAAATGGAGTGATTATGGCTATGAAGTTTTGTTTTTTTTTACATAGGTTAAATGACCTCCTCCGCGATGTAGAGCACAAAACAGAGAAGGTTTACTTTACGCTTGTGTCTTCATGAGTATGATGGCACACTGGATCGTCCCTCTTTTTCCAGTCCATCATAATGACAGACAGCCTCCAGATCTTTCCATCATTCATCAAAAAATTCAGTCTTAGATGGACAATATTCGGTTAATGCGACCCTTGTTTCTCGCCACAATGGCCGCAGCCCTCTGCTGAGCGCAGTCAATTTTGGGTTTGATAAATCACATTGTGGGTGCTAAATGATTACATTTGCATCTCCTCCTTCCAGTATTTTGCGCATTCTGATAATCTGCATATATTTTGCATATTCATGAAGGCAAACACGCTATTTTGCTCATTTGACCTACTCAATCCTCAGTGCACCCGGGTAGTAGATCAGCTTTGCAGGCTATCATTTTGCGCGAGTTTTTATACACGCAAACCTTTAGTAGATCAGGCCCTTTATGTTTCAGGCTGGCCATGTTTGTTTTTATTTATTTGCTTCCTTGTTCCTCAGTCAGTTCGCTTCTTGATTAGTTACATTCTGTTCCACATCACAATTCATAGAGTCATGACTCGGGAGTCGTAGGCTTTCTCCACACACGAAGATTTTTGGTCGTAAATATTGAACAAGTTTAATATTTACAATTGTCGGCCCCGACCAGTTTCGGAGCAGATTATCAAGGCAAATTCACTCTTAATACACTTCAGACCACAGGAGATAACCTGGCGCTGGCCGTCATTGGTCAAAAAGGGGGAAAGTCGAGACAAAAACAGCCCGATAATCTTTATGTGTGTTCCCTCGCTGAAGTTCATGATTCTTTGTGGATACAGTTGGATAAAGTTTGGAATTAAGCGAGTTAAGATCAACTTGATGACACATTAATCCGTATATTTCAAGAAAGATTTTTATTTGCATAATAAAAAGCAGGTACCTTTTTTCATTTTCATTACTGTCTAGAAATTTTATTCTTGACCAGAGTCCACACTGACTTTATCCTACACACACTGCTGCTGTTCTCAACCAGACTGCAGCAGCATCATCCATACTGGCGTTGACTTAGAGAAATGATTTGGTGTTTTTAACTGTTTACTGCTTTTTTGATTCATCTTAAAACTTTTTCACAAAGATCAGCACATGATCTAAAACAGTTTTTTTGGTTATTCTGAACTTCAAAGTATGTCTGCAGCTAAAAGAGAAAGCCACAGTTTGGTCACTAAAGCATGTCATCTCTATTGACCCAAAAAAAATTTGTGTACCACAGAATAATCCCTTTTAACAAAGTTGATACTGCTTATCAGAGTTTATGGGACAGAGCAGAAAATCCAAAGTTAACGCTTTTTGATACAGATCCTCTTGTGCTGCAGTCATAATAAATAAAGGAAAAAACATCATGACTTGGAAATTGTTTATCATCTACAGTCCATAATATCATCAAAAACACTCGGAGAATCCAGTGAAATATTTGCATGTAATCGGCAAGGTCAAAAACCTCAGGCTGTCACTGTATTAAAAACCAATATCATTCTGTAAAGGATATCACCACGTGGGCTCAGGAACACTTCAGAAAACCACTGTCAGGTAACACAGTTCATCTCTACATCTACAAGGTCAAGGTCAAACTCTACAATGCAAAGACAAAGCCAACACCCAGAGACACAGCCGGCTTCTCTGAGCCCGAGCTCATGTAAGATGGACTGAGGCAAAGTGGAAAAGTCTGCTGTGGTCTGAGTCCACATTTCAGACTGTTTTTGGACATCATGGACGAGGTGTCCTCCGGGCTAAAGAGGAAAAGGACCATCCAGACTGTTTTTAGAGCAAAGGTCAAAAGCATCTGTGATGGTATGGGGGTGTGTTAGTGCCCATGGCATGGGTAACTTGTACATCTGTGAAAGCATCATTAATGCTGAAGGTACATACAGGTTTTACTCCACTTCTAGGGTGTAGCTACCATAAAAACTTCACTGGCTGAATTTAAGATTCTTTTACTTTTTTTGACAAAGCTCCTGTGTTTACAGCTTATGTGCAATGCATCATAGAAGTTATGTATACTTGCACCAGCAAAACACTGCTTTCCTCACATTAGAAATTAAATACTATAATCTAAAACAACGTGTAATCTGTGCATGAATAATGAAACATTATTTTAGTAGGGACACACGAGTACCAAGTCCTCGAGGCCTCAAGTACTCGAATGCTCGTACCCATCCCTAACAGCCAGGATAAAAGACAAACAGCCATCTGTCATCAGCTGAACTGATCAGGCTACCTACAGATATATATGAAGAAGCAAAAGATGTAACAAAGGTGAAGACATGTAATACAATTCAAGCTGCACTGAAATAAGGAGACAAAGCACTCAGAAAGAAAATCAGCAGGTGATGCTCCTCAAACAGAAGACCAACTTCTATTGTCAGTGCTTTTTTTTTTCACTTTTTTGTGACACTTTATTTTTTCCACAGTTTCCAAAAAATGGTACATAACAGCTCTGCCAAGTGACATTGTTACACGTTGCAGAAAGGGAATAGTGACACAAAATTAAGCAAACTAGAAAAATAACAAATAAACAAACGGCGATCAGAAACAAAGACATTAAAAAAATAGAAATAAAATAGTAATTATAATAATTATAATTATAATAATAGAAATAATAATCACAATAATGATAAATAATATTTATATAACTGTTTATTTATATATATATATATAATATATATATATATATATATACTCATTTACAAGCACATGCATACATACATACACTATACACATGTTTGCACACATACATACACACCTCAGTACTCATACATTTGCATATCAATGCAGATTCTTATTTAAATACGTAGAGGATGTAATATAATTGTAAAATGTTTAATTGTCAATGCCGAGGAAAATAACTGCATCATTTGACCTCATTTCCCAACAGAAGTTGTTCGGACACTTGCATATAATGTGGAAATATTTCTGAGGAGTTAAAGTCATATATGCATTTAAAACACACACACAGTCACAGGCAGACTCCTGGATATGCGTCATTGGAGTAAAAAAAAAAACTGTCCTTTAAGCTTCGTCCTTCAGATAAGAGCCCAGACATCTGTGAGGCTGTCTGCAAGGCCAAGGATGATACACCGTTATCATCAGACTGCTATGACTTTTGAATGTATAAAATATCTGTGCTTTCTGCAAAAGAAAAAGTCCAACAAAGCTACTGCACTGAAACTACAGGATGGCAACAGTTCACAACCAGTGCTGTTTTTAAAGAATTAATTTGTTGATTTTGATCATTACTACTGTCGCTACGTAACACATGGTAGGACTGACAGCTCTGTAAATTAAAGTGAATCATCTGCAAAGAAAAGAACTTCAAAATAGAAACCAAAGTAAGTTACAGGCAACCTGAGGCCATGTTGTTATCTGGAACTAACTGACTCATGTCACATATTCCTCCGCACAAGCGATGTGGCGTGTGCCCGTGATGCCAGATAAACTTTATTTTAACGAAAGTTAATGCACTAGTGTACTCTTAAACTGTTGTATAATTTTTTGATGACTTTGATGATTATTTTTTGACACATGACGAAATTAGGTCTGATTGGATTACGTCTCTGTCAGACATGTTAGTCTTGTTTTTATTTGTTGACAAAAATGTCAGTTAATTTAGTTTTATTTTTTTTTCCATGTGCACTCGTTTTTTTTTATATACTTATAGTCTACTTTTCATCTGGGGGAAAAAAAGGTTGTTGACGAAAACTATGACAAAAATAATTAGTTGACAAAATTAACACTGGTGCACTGTACCTAATAAAGTGTCCAGAAAGTGTCTATTAAGATCCAGTGATAAATAAATCACGGTAAAACCTGCCCAAAGCTTCTTGAATGGATGAACCAATTACTGAGTAAACCAGGACTCACTGCCGTTTGTCGCAGTTTTAATCCAGTCCACTTTATTTGTAAAGTACATTTAAACAACAAAAACGTCTCCAAAGTGCTGTGCATAGAATCATAAAAACAATTAAACAAACATTTCCATATAACAATAAGTAATAAATAATTAAATATGTACTCTTATAAGTTTGAATAAAATAATAAAATCAAGCAGATAAACATAGTAAAATAAACAGTAGTTTGAGGAGGAACATTGGGCAGACAGACGCCACCTTGAAGCTCCAGGTCTTGATTTATTAGCCTGAAGCGGCCTCGCACCGACCTCAGGATCTGAAAACATCTAGTTAAGTAAATGTTCCAGACAGAGATCTGATCTCCTTATCTTTCTTTTTCAGTGAACCTTTTAGAGCAGTGGCATTGGATTTCTTAATAAACCAGTAAAAAGGGGACACACCTGAAAGTAAATATTTCCTGTTCTGTGAGGTCTGCAGAGGACAAATGATGCTGATGGTCATCAAGAGGACGAGTTTTATCGAGAGAAAAGGAGAAATACTTCACTGAGTGAACAAACTGTATTAATCAGAGGTCTGCTGTTAATAAAAACAATGTTCAGTAACAATGAATTACATCAAAACAGCAGTGTAATTTAATTTCCTGTCAACCTCCGTTCAGAACCTGCAAGTGTTTATAGAATACCAAGTAAGAACAAACTTTTGTTTCTGATTTCTCCTCATAAGAAATAACTTCCATCTGGTTGTCAGACTCATTTTTCTTGGGATAACTAAAACAATTTTTTATGTTATGAAGGATAAAGTGATATTCAGGTCAATGAGATTGGGCAGTTTTCCCATTCTTGCATGTAACTCAAAAAGGTCATTGGATTTTGATGACATTTCCAGGGAATGTTGTTCACGGGACAGGGGAGGATTTATTTATTTATTTCTGGTGGTGATAAGATTCCAGATGTGGATGCAGGAATTCTTTGGATGATTTGCTAACAGGGTAATCAGGGGGAAATGTAAGGAAGAATGTAAGAGGCCCTGAATAATGTTTATATTGTCACTATATATGCCATAGGCCTTCAAAGTTCTCTTTTCTCTTTACCTACAACAAAAATCAGGCTTTTTTTGTTTCTAAATGCTAAAAGCTGTAAATACTCCTGGATGTTTTTATATGTTCCTGGTGTATATTTTGTATATACATTAGTAAGTTATTTTCATTTGTATTTCAATTTAATTTTATTTTTTTATTCTTACTTCCTTTGTGCTAGAGATAACAACTGCCCAAGTACAAATTCCTTGTATGTGTCATGTACTTGGCAATAAAACAAAATTCTGATCCTGATTTTTCTTAAAGAAGTAAAATCACAGCATCTTTTTCATCAATCAATTCCCATGAAGTAACAAATCTATTAGAAAAGGGAGTCTATTTTTGAGTATTTGTCAGAAGAAATTACTTTTATTTATGCTTTTGTTGTGCAAAATATATATTTAAAATATTTAGATCTTAAGAAAAACCAGGTTATAGTGCAAGACAAATGAATAATCTGCAAGACCATTTGGACTGATAATATGAAAAATACAAACCATAAACATTCTTAAAATAAATAGTAGAAGCTCTGTTTTGTAGATTGCTTTTTTTAACCATTTAGACTGTAATTTTAGCTGGAATTTTCCTCAGCTTTTGTCGCTAATTTTTAATTTTGAGGGTCCATAAAAATGTATACAGTATATATTTTCATATTTATTCATCAATGGGCTTAACAGATGCTTGGTTTGAGGAACTGTGCACAGATGTTTTGGAGATGGGGCCCAAACTAATATCTTTTCAAGGAGCCCAAAAATTCAGGCAGCGGCCCTGATTGTGTGATTGGGCATTTTTCACGTTTTCTGTACACTCTTAAATGTAATAGCTATTCTTACTTAAATTACATTTGTGCACTTTACTTAAATCTCAATAAACTGTTGATTGAACTCAATCAATATGAGTAAGGAACCCATTTAGCTTGAGAAAATTATACAACTTAATTCCTGTGTGTAAGCTGGACTCGAAACTTTTTATCATGGTGATTGAACACTGAGTTCAGGATTGCACATGTGCAGTAAAGCCAGGCGGGAGACTACTCTGCAGACTGATTTCGATGTTGGGGCACGCAGAATTTCTCTTAGTCTCAAGGTGAGTTATTTAACGCATCTGCATTAAGCTGCAACACGGAAGTGAAACGCCAATTTTTTTTAACTACTAAACATCCTTTGTTGTGCTTGCTTGTATGTGAGGTGTTGGTGGCTCAGTTGGATAGTGCGCTGAGTCGGTAATCAAGAGGTTGCAAGTTTCAAATCCAGCTCTGGGCAACAAATGGTGAAAAGTTGTTGGGCAAGACACTTAATCCTAAATTTCTGGTGTGTAAATGGTCGTAAAAGAGTGTGAATGTGTGAGTTGATACTGGTGGATAACAAACATAGGAAGTTGACATAACTTTCTTAATCCAAGTTAAAATAACTCAATAAACTTAAGTAAATACAACAGGGTTCAGAGTACACAAAACAGGTAAATATAAAGTAAACGTAATCTAAGACTATTAATCATATTTACTTAACTTTTTTAAGGCAATCGGTTTCCAAAATTTTTTTAAGTAATGCAAACTTGTTAGATTTTAGAGTGTAATAATTCAGCTAATGATGTCAGAAACATCATGGTGGAGGTTTGTGCATTTGGAGCACTTCTAGTTTCAGAATGCTTTCAGGAATTGTCCTCTACTTTTGCACAAATATACATCCAACAGATTAGAGTCCACAGGTTAAAGGTCAAGATCATGAAGCCAAAGAGTTTTACCTTGGTAGGGAATCCAATATTTCAAGAATGATTAAAAAACAAAATCATTTTTTGCACAAATTTTCACTTTGACTTAAGTATGAACTCAGTTTTTAATGGTGGAGGGATGAGGGAAAGAGCCTCATGGTTATCCCTCACTTGTAAACATGACTCAAGGATGAAGTGATCAGATGTCAAAGGTCAAGTTCTTGAATCTTAAGTTCATCCCTTGTGTGTGAGATCTTTCTCATTGCACCACCACATGATCAACCTCAGCCCCTCTTCTCAACCTTTCACTCCACTTCTATGGCTCTTTTGTCTTTGTGGTGGTATAAAATTTTCCGGAGCTATTTTAAGTTGATAATAAAATCGTCCAAGTAAGTTTATTATGTCTAAGTTGATAATGCTTCTACTTTCTTTTTCAACAGACAAGACAGTGTTTTAGTTCATACCTTTACATGTTTCGACGGAGCTCTTCCGTCTTCGTCAGAAGTGTCACCTGAAGTTAGTGTGACGTGAGTCGTGGTCGACCTGTCAAATCTGACATGATGGTCACAACTCCGTAAGATCAGCTGAAAAAGGACACATCACACTAACATCAGGTGACACTTCTGACAGAGACGGAAGAGCTCCATCGAAACATGTAAAGGTGTGAACTAAAACACCTTCTTGTCTGTTAAAAAAGAAAGTATAAGATAATTAAAATCATTGTCATCATAACAAAGGTTTTAATATAAGACCAAACTTGCACTTAAGGATAATCACTTTAGTGTCTCTGTTCTGCATTACACCACCTCACATCTGCTTTCTCTGTGTGGTCCAGTCCTTCCACTCCCCTTATCTTTGATTACATAAGTCATCACCAGCATCTGTCCTTGGCACATAACCACCCAACTACCCATCTCCAAGCCCTTTATTTTGTCTATCTCATAAAAAATCTAATTTTACCCTGAAGAGGCCACACCCGTCCCTCTTCCTTTCAGCAAATAATTCTGTATTTCTGCTTCAGCTTTTTCCACATCACCATCAGTCCTGAGGCCGAGAGGACACACACAGACTTCAGAGTTTGGTTCAGTCTTATTCTGCTCTGAACTCATTAAGAGGGACAAAACTTTGCATTATTTAAATCAAAAATTTACCTGCCATGTCTCTGAAAGGTGATGTTTGTGTGGTGACCGGAGCTGGAGGGTTTTTAGGGAAACGTCTGGTGAGGCTGCTGCTGGAGGAGGAGAAGCTGTTGGAGATTCGACTGCTGGATAAAGAAATCAAGCCTCAACTTTTGCAGAGTCTGGAAGGTAAAAATATATCTGCCATTTTGATCATTTCTGTTTTACTCTCATTAAAACACAATAAATGATTTATATGCAATAGGAACTCAGAAATTTAATCCATATTGTATACCACTGCTGTTTAGCACCAACCTCCTATCTCCATTTTTTTATTATTTTATTTATGTTTATATTTTTTTATAAAACAGTGCTATTGGTCAACTTTCGAGCTGATGAGTGGGTTTCAAACTAAACCACCAAACTAACCAAATTAAAGTACAAAATAAGTCATGTTTTTAAAAATTTATTTTGTGACAAGTTGATTTCATTTGGGTTTTTTTTTAAGATTTTAAGTCATTAGTTTGAACATATCTTTTTTTACTTGATACATAATAAAACTGTATATTTGTATTATCTCCTGATGGAGCGAGATTGCTCACAATAACAGGGACCAGTTGTTATTACAGGATAGAGTGAAAAAGAGCGATTTTGCAGATGTTCCCTTCCATAAGGTCATCTTGACCTGACCTGATGAGGAATTAAAACTTGGCAGGACAACTTGTTATAAAACAATTATACAAGTATCACAAATAACAGCTCCAGGATGGTAAACAGGACTGGAATGGGCGGGCTTGAGCCCGAGAAGCACCGATGTCACTGAAGCACAATAAAAGTCACAACAGGAGCTGTGACGGGGGTCCGTCTGTTATGATTTCGTTTGAAGCTGTTTTTCTCAGTAAATTCTCAAAAGGCTGCAGATTGATTCTGTCTGTGTCTTCCTTTAAACAATGAGGAACAGTTAAATAGGTCTAGCTGGTCTAGACCAACCTGCCTGTCTATCACTACATGGCTTCCTTTGTTTTGTTTTGTTTTTTCTCTTCTTTGTGAGTGCATTGTTTTTGTGATTTCTAGTGATTCTGTTGCCAAATGTCTGTGATCCCTGCGACACCCTAATTTCCCAGTGGGGACAAATAAACTAAACTAAACTAAACTAAACTAAACTAAACTAACATCTGGGATTTCTCGAACACTCCATAAAGAAATGATAAAAAAAGGTAGATCCCTGTCAAATCCACATATATAATATATAATACTATTCATCTGTAAAAAGCTGAAGCTTAAGTGAAAAGTAACGACAGAAATATCATCAGAAAACTTCTTATTTTGATCAGTAAAACCTTAACAAGCATGACAATTTCACTTCCTTGGCACAACCAGGAAGCAACAACAAAGTATTTTTTTAAAGATTTTTTTTGTTCATTTATAAACCAAACAGTTATAATGGCCATGGATTTAAATAAATTATGTCCTAATTAAATTGAAAAATGTCTCAAAACCAAATTGTATTTTCCTCTTGGAACTAAAGTGTGGGCTCTTATTTTGTTATCAAAGGCACATTAAGTAGTTTGGATGTGGGCTGGATTGTCTACATTGACAGAGAAAGCTGCACTATGTTTGCAATATACAATATACATGTTTACAAAGTATTTTCATATTAGCACTTTATCTCTTTGTTCTGAAAAACGTAGGGCCTCCTTTTGTAAAAAACGTGAAATTTTTTAAAGTTTTTATTTTCAGACATTGCCACAACTTACTACGTGTTATTGTGTCTCTGTAGGAAGGACATTGTAAAAGAATAACTAGATTCTCGAATATCAGCCTGTGTAGCTTGACTGGGCAGACTTGACACTCAGGCTCTCCGTCTCCACTGTAATGAATGAAAAAGTACAACTCAAGATAAGTTAACTGTTACATCTTGTGCTCATGCACTCTTCCACTTGTGCTCCGGACCTGAAAAAAAATCAACTCAGCACGATCTGTGTAACTGGAGGAGAGTCAAGACATATAAGAACGCTCAACTTCCTGACGGTGAACAATTCAATTCAGAGGTAAAGAGGAATAACGTACTAGCTAATAATCAATAAAAACATCAGACGACCTGGGACTGATCACTGATGGGTTAAACAAAACATCTGCCTCACGTGAGTGTGGTTTCCGCAGAATTTATCTCCGCGTTCAAATGGTGTAGTGGTTTATTTAGTGACTGTGTCAACAGGTGACTTTCAGCCTTAGGTTCCTAAATGTCCTCATAAAAGTCTGTTTATGAGCGTTTAGAAATGAACCCACGGCTCCCTCTGATCCTGTGTTAAGCCAAATCATACACGTGATAGGTGATTGTTTGTCAGCAGTTTACGTCCACAGGCTCAAGAGAGAGGGCCCGGTTCAGAGCAGATCTGTAGACCAACGAGAGAGGACTTGGCCAACATGGGGAGGAAGCTTTAACAAGGCATCTCAGACAGAGAGAGAATACAGCTGGATCAGGGGGACTCAAACTGAGAAAACTAGAAGGTTAATTGAACATCAGTGATCGTGAACATACTCAAGCAGTTGTCAAAACTGAATATAAGAACCTGAGTGAAGGCTAAATGTTTTTTCAAACAGACAGCCACTTTTAGACACTTTTCAGAATTTGGACTCAAATATGCAAAAACAATCTCCATGCAGTTTGTCATATTAATTTTTTGAAGTTTATTTGTGAGTTAACCAGTACCTTGTTGTCTGTCAGGTTGTCGAGGAGACACCAAGTTAAGTGTGTGTGAGGGAGACATTAGAGATGGTGACTTCCTGAGAAGAAGCTGTCGAGGGGCCTCCATAGTTTTCCACATCGCCTCCATCATTGATGTGACAAACTCTGTGGAGTACAGCGAGATATACAGCGTCAATGTCAAAGGTGAGCTTTTTCATAGTGCGCCTTTTCAAAGGGTTACGCCAACAGTTTTTTGTTTTCATGCTTTGCCACACTCTTTTAAGTTATGACAAGCAGACAAGCACCATTCTTTCGACTGTGCATGCAGTAACAGGAAGAGGAAGAGACGGGCAAAGCTCACCCACTGCTAATTAGCTGAGCTCAAACACTGAGAGTCAATGGGTAGCGTTAGCTTACCTTTGACTTAAGGCTGTTAATTTTCCTCAAAGTAAAACTCGAATGGTTTTCGAACTTACACGCAAATAACCGAAGATATTCGATTATCCCCCCCAGCAAGGGAAAGAGACTCTCTGATCCTCCCCTTCGATAAAGACTCAGCCGAAAAAAAACGCAGTCACACGGGGTTGAACTCTTGACAAAGTGCCGCTGCGCTTGGCTGTATAACTTTGATGAAAGCCGACGGTTGAGCCCGCAAATTTGATGTGGAGGACAAGTGAGTAAACTGCTTGGCACATAACCGACACACAGCCCAGTCTTTGATTTTAAGTTTGCCATCAACGGTGTAGAACCCAAAAAACTACCACACGGCGCTCCTCAGGTGATTCGGTGCTGTTACTGTCTGCTTGGAGTGGCAACTCTTCGTTTACTGAGGTCAAGAGAGCAGTTTATGTGACGGTCAAACTGCGCTGAGAGCGCCCTCTGTTGGATGAAACTGTCCACTGCTCCAGGTGTCCTGATGTGCTGCTAAACTCAATATTTTACATTAATACAATATTTATTTCCCCTCGGTTACGGATATTTATCCCCATGTTCGAACGGTTATTCGAATATTGAATTTAAGGTGACAGCCCTACTCTGCCTGCAGTCATCAGATAAACTCTACTGCAACTCTAAACAGTCCTGTGTGCTTGTTGTGACTTGTTTTTTTGCATTAAGTTACGTTTTCTATTTTTAGACTAAGATTAGTACTTTATGTAATTTTTTAAAGAAAGATGTACAAAACTAAACCGCAGGCCCCACCCACAAACACCTAGAGCGAGCTTGTAAGTAGATCAACAAAACAAAGCCTCTGTTTATGAGTAGAAGAAGATTGGTATAAACAGAGAGGAGGACGAAGATGATTTCTTCCGGACTGACGAAGATCCACAACCACTGACTCCCAGTTTTTGAGCTTAGCTAATTCGCAGTGGGCGAGCTTTGTCCATCTCTGTTCCTTGTTACTGCAGGCACAGTCGAAAGAATGGTGTCTATCTGCTTGTCATGGACTTGGGAGTGAGGCAAGACAAGAAAATAAAAAAATGTTTGTTTTCATGTCTTTTTATTGGGATTTTATAATTAAGTACAGAACAGACAGAAGTGAATGAACAGAGGAGACAGAGCAAAAGATAAGGTAAACTAACACAATAAAAATAAAAAGGGAATCATAACAGGTTGACTAATAGCTGCTAATAATTCAAAAAAACTACGCTGTGCATGTTAGGAGGCGGATTGTTAAGTTGTGTTTGTGTTCGCAAGGTATAGTGTAAAGGGTTGCCAAGTTTTATTAAAATGTTGGGGTGTGTCTCTTAAAATATGTCTTATTCTTTCCAGATGAAGTGTGTTGGTTATACCCTCAAACCACATTGCCGTGCTTTGCTGAATTTCTTGAAAATTTCAGATACCCACAGTATCATGAGTAGAGGGTCTGGCTTGATCATAATCCCCATGACTTCAGACATTATGTTAAAAATATCACTCCAGAAAGAGTAAATCCTTGGGCACAGTGCATAACTATGAAGATGGGTTGCAACAGAGATTTTGCATTTGTCACAATATGGGGATATTTCTGGATATATATTAGGTCATTTTTCCTTTGAGAAGTGGAGCATGTATATAATTCTAAATTGAATAAGACAATGTCTTGCAAGGTGTGAACAAGTACTAATATTCTGAAGGGCCCTGTCCCATAGATCATCTGTGATTGGTTCGCCAAATTCTTTCTCCCACTCCTACAAAAATACATTGGCGTATGCCTTTAAGCGTCCTCACAGAATTTTATCAAACCAGTTTAGTTCTTGCTCTGGGGCTCTTCTCTGTGAGATAATTAGTTTATCTTGGCTCTTCTGAACACCATCGTCTTCTCCCTGCAGGAACTCAGCTGCTCCTGGAGGCGTGCATTCAGGAGAACGTGCCTTTCTTTATCTACACCAGCACCATCGAGGTGATGGGACCAAACTCAAAGGGTGAGCCCATAATAAACGGGATGGAGGACACAGTTTATGAGTGCAAGCTGAAGTTTCCCTACAGTCAGACCAAAAAGATGGCTGAGGAGAGAACCCTGCAGGCCCACGGCGAGCTGCTCCCAAATGGAGGTCGACTCTCCACCTGCGCCCTCAGACCGATGTACATCTACGGGGAGGGCTGCCGCTTCCTGCTGGGTCACATGGGCGACGGGATACGAAACAATAACGTCCTGTATCGAATGTCCCGCCCTGATGCTTTGGTGAATCCTGTCTATGTGGGGAACGTGGCAGAGGGTCACCTCCAAGCAGGCCGCAGCCTCAAAGACCCTCAGAAGAGAGACGTGGTGGGGGGGAGAGTTTACTTCATCTCAGACGACACGCCTCACGTCTCATACTCAGACTTCAACCACACCATGATGGCTCCACTGGGCTTCAGCATCCAGGAGAAACTGATGTTCCCGCTCCCTGTTTTCTACTTTCTCTGCTTCCTGATGGAGGTCATGTGCTTCATTCTAAAGCCATTTGTTCATGTTTCTCCTCCGCTGAGCAGGAGCCTCCTCACCATGTTGAACACATCGTTCAGCTTCTCCTACCAGAGCGCTCAGAGGTACCTGGGATACGCCCCCCGCTTCACCTGGCAGGAAGCTCGTCAACGCACCATCGAGTGGCTCGCCTCAGAGCTGCCTCAGGCGAGGGAGAGCGTCAGAGCCAAGAGTCAAAAATCATTTATGCCATTTTAAAGCTGCAATGTTGAAGATTTTTCACGTTTTGTACTTTCTCAAAATATGCCTCGGTCGGGGCCGACAATTGTGAATATTATTAAACTTGTTCAATATTTACAACCAAAAATCTTCTGTGGAAAAAGCCGACGACTCTTGAGTCATGACTCTGTGAATTGTGTCGTGGAACAGGATGTAGCCTACACCACACACAGAACGATCAAAACTGTTCAACGCCTGATTTTTTATTCTGCATGTGTGGGGTCTCTAACAAATAAAAAATCTCTTCAGATTTACAAAATCCATATGTGTGTACCCCACTTAAGCTGTCCAAAAAAAGTGCCAAAACTCCCTTAAAGTGGAGTTGGTGTTCTGGTGTACAGAGTGGCAGGATTATTTGGTGTCAGCCCTGGCACCATTGCCAAACTGAGGACCAAGTTCTGTGAGACTGATGAAGTAAAGACGGACTGAAACGCAGGTGAAGACCCCACATAGTTGCTTCATACCGCAAAGAATCAAGTTTAGGTAAGAGTATTTGTCCAATTTCAAGTAAAAAAAAATCAGTAGACTTATTCTCAGCCACAATTTCCTGACATTTCTGGATTAACATCTTATTTGAGGATATTAAACCCAAAAATAAGGCATGATTTGTGCATAATAAGTAAAATAATCTGTCAATGAGACAAGCTAAATTTAACTTGAAGGTGTCTTAAAATGAAATGTTCTATCCAGAGTAGATATTAAAACTTAATTTAGACCTTCACTGAGTAAAACTTTGCTTATTTAATTGGCAGATATTTTCTTAACATTACAAGCATCTCATATTTATCTGGACCTGTTGAGTAAATATGGATTAGAATAAATGTTTTAGATATTTCTAACTTAAATAAGACAAACACACTTGCCTAGATCTGAGTTTTTTCAGTACACTCAGGAACCGTAGGCTTTCTTCCAGGGGAGAGAGGATTTTGGCACTTTTTTGGGGGGCACTACCCACACCTTTAGCCCTGTTGCTCATTCCACAAATGCACAATCCTCACAAGTTGTACTTCATTGTTAAGGTGGAAGGCTTTCCAACGAAATAAAATACAATTGGTATTATTAAAGGGGATAAATCATCAGCCAAATAACATTTCCAAACTCTTTTTGAGGAGAGTAGATTTGAGTATGATTGGTGAAGGCAATGCAGAATTGCCTGGAACATGAAAAAAGAAAAACTCCAAGGCACTCCAATGTAGTTAAAAATCTTTTATTTAAGGTCATTGCAATGTGTTTCAACTCAGCAGAGTCTCTATCAGGACATGCTTCATAAAGAGCTACAGGCGTGACTCCCCCATATCTAAACACAAGAGCTGAAACACATCATCATGTATTATCCCTGTCAAAATAAATTATGTTTAACCTCATCAAAGTGCCTCTGAGTTCTTATGCTTTATTCAACTGTAACTCCCTCCTTAAATCCTTGAAAGGCAGCCAAATCTATATTTTATCATCACAGTACTGGCCCGTAGGCAAGGGGGATCAAAGGGTTTGTTCGAACCCCCCCCAGCCCCCCCCCCTCCTCAAGGATTTAAGGAGGGAGTTCGATCTAATTAAGCAGATCGAAGCCCTAGCACCGAGTCTGGGGACCTTGGGGCATGAGTTGACAGACAACTGTAACGTTCCAAAAAAAAACGTCCATTTCTCCTGTGCTCCTGTTCACACTCCAGTCCAGAGGGTGGCGGTAATGCCACTATAACCGCAGAAGACCAAGAAGAAGAAGAGGAAACAAGAAAATGGTTAAAGAGGAAGATAAAGACAGAAAACCAAAGAAAACTGCGGCTATTATGTCCCACAAAAAATCTGATAATGGCCACTTTTCAAATGTATAATTCCCCATTTTCAACCCTCTCAGTGCCAGTGTTTCTGTGGCTTTCTCCTTGTCTGTCTCTCTGTTGCTCACCTCTGCTGTCTGTTGTCTGTCTCTGCTTCTCTCTTCTGCTGCATGTCTCTGTCAACATGCATTAATTCATTGAATGAATAAACATGAATGAATTTAATGAAAATGCACCATCTCTATTATCATCCAAACATTCCTTTTACTGTGAATCAATGAATTGAATTAAATTTAGGTGTACTATTTCTCTACTATCGGACAGTTATCTTTCTCTTAGTTGTAGCTCTCCTTGTGTCTCTGTTGCTCTCTTTTGTTGTCTGTCCATCTCTGTTGCTCTCTTTTGTTGTCTGTCCATCTCTGTTGCTCACCTTGCTCATTTCAAAATTAATTTGAAATTAAATTAATTTTAATTTCAAAATTAAAATTAATTTCACACACATACATATGGTAAACACACAGAGAATTATAATGAAGTTGTTTTAAATGTTATATCTTAATGTGTGTGTGTATATATAATAGATATCTTCAGCTATTACATAACATCTATCCTACTGATGTATACATATCCAGATTTTCTGATATCGATGACAGCTGTACCTTCTGTAAAAAAGATCAAGAAAGCATCATCCATTTTTTTTTAATAAATGTCCATTTTGCATCACCTTTTGAAAGATTTGGGACACTTTCTTTTAGTTAAAACTACAGTCAAGTATCACTTTTTTGAGAAAAAAAATAATTTTGGCTCCTTCTCTCAAAGTAATAAATTTAACATAATTAATCTCTTCATATTACTTGATAAATTACATATACATAAAGTCAGAATATCCAAGACAACCCCCTCGTTCCCATTATTTTTAACTGAATTAAAAATTTAATTTGAGTGTGTCACATATCAAATCCAACAAAAAATAATCAGCTATTCAATTTTATTCATCTATATAATTACATTAAGTGAAGTTGTCTGTCATGTTAATTTGCCTGTGTTTAATTTCCATTTCTTTCTCTAAATTTATTTACATTTACTTTTTTGTGTACAAATATATATTTTACCATTTCTATATTATCTATATTAGTTATCAATAATTGTACATTATTAATTTATTCATCTGCCCCCTGGTTGTGCGTGCATCTTAGTGATGACGTTGGACAGAAACTCGTCTACTGATAATAAAGTAAAAAAAAAATGATACTAACAGAGCTAACGGAGCTAACGACCGCTAATCGATACACGTCAGTCTGTGCCTGGACTTAGCACCTTACCCATTTTTGCCCTTTTTCGGAAATTCTCGCCGATATTTTGGGACATAATAGCCTCAGTTTTCTTTGGTTTTCTTTCTTTATCTTCCTTTTTAACCATTTTCTCATTTTCCTCTTCTTCTTCTTCTTCGTCTTCTACGGTTATAGGGGCATTACCGCCACCCTCTGGACTGGAGTGTGAACAGGAGCACAGGAGAAATGGACGTTTGTTTTTGCAACGTTACAGTTGTCTGTCAACTCATGCCCCAAGGTCCCCAGACTCGGTGCTAGGGCTTCGATCTGCTTAATTACCTTTCCTTTTTTGATCAGGTTAGAATGATGTGGAATAGTTATTGAAAAGGTGGGGGGGTGTTCGAAGGAACCCTTTGATCCCCTTGCCTACGGGCCAGGGTGCTAAGTCCAGGCACCGATCCGGTTGCCTTGCTGGTAGTTTGTTGAAAAAAAAAAAAAAAACGTACATATATTTATAAAAGCATAAATTTTGATATAAATCAGTCTTGTCTCACTTTTTATTCATTGTTAACAGTAATGTATGTGCTAATATACTTGCATCTTGCTGAGTATAACTAGCCGACCATGGGCAGGGAAAACGAGTGTGGTTTGGGAGACAACAGAAGATCCATCAGTCATCAGTCATCAGGTTTCAATTATTCAAAACATAAATAATAAGAAAGAATCAAATGAATCAGATCGCGTTAATCATTGCTGTCGGGATCCTATACATCGCCGCTGAAGAGGAGGCTGCACGGTTGAGGAGGCAGAGCCGTCAGAGGAGGGCCAGGATGCAGACTGACATCTTCAATGGAAACTAATTTCAAGGCTCGATAAAGTGTAGAAACATTACACCAGTGGCGGCTGGTGCCAAAAATTTTAAGGGGGGCGCAGCTTTGGAGGAAACAAACCAAAGAAGCGCTCCATACTACAGTGAAACTAAAGACAAAACATAATCACAGTACAACCTACTTTGAACAATGCACTATTTGAACAGAAATTTTGCCCTCCTTTCCTTCGGGGCTGCAAATTTCTCAGTGACCCTCTGACTGAAGTCCATCATATCCATCACCAGTCTCTCTTCCACTGACAGCATGGCCAGTGCATTCAGCCTGTCCTGGTTCATGGTGTTTCTGAGGAAAGTTCTGACAAGCACCTCAGCTTCTGCAGTGGTCATGGGTGTGGTGATGAGGATCTTTAGCAGAGTGACAGTCTCTGAAAATACCTCTCCAAGATTATTTTCCATCAACAACTGGATAAGGTCCACAGCATCACAGCAGGCCTTGAACTCCTCCTTGCTGTACATCGGGCTGAGCTCTGTCTTCAGCTTTAGTTGAGCACTGGGTCGGCCTTCAAGGAGCTGCTGAGAGAATCTTCAGGAAACATGGTGTGGTACTGTGTGAATCTGTCATTAAAAAATACACAGAAAAGCACCTTTATTACCAAAAGTTAACATCAGTATTTACTGAAAAAAATCAATAAAACAGCCAAAGTTTAACCTGCTCCCATAAAATAAAGCTGTAATTTATGTCAGTTTCACTATTTTATGAACATTTCTTGTGTCACCTGAACAGTGTCTTATCTTATACCTGATGTCTCATGGCTCAAGATTGTAAACACAAACAGAATCTTATGTACCACTAAACTGATGCTTTAAAACTATGGGTAAAACTATGTGATACAGTTTTGGTATAGATTAACTGTAAAAAGTATGAACAAAACAAAACAAATAAGAAAAAAAAACAAATAAGAAAAAAAAATCAGATACAAGCATGAAATACAAGAGGGCAGACGGCTCACACCAGCTGACTGATTCTCACAGCTGAAATGGAAACTGTCAGTGTTTGGATGACATTTATAGTTTTCAGCAAAACTACTTCAAATTTTAAAAAGTCAGAAAAATAAACTTTACATTACAGGAGTCTGTTTCCATCTGCTGGAGCTTTGAATACTTTAACTTTGTACCGTTATGTGCAGTATTCAGTCAGCAAAAAACACCAACAGAATGTATAATTTCTGTATCCAAATAGAACATTTTATTATAGCAACGAAACATATGGTATACAATTATATATAATGACAATACTATATATATTTATATTGATATTTATTATTTATTATCACATGTTTAGTTGCCATAATAAAACTACAACATTTAATGACAAGATATACATTTTGTTGGTCTGTTTTCATTGATTTTATTCTGTGCACAATGGTACAAGCTGGAAAGATACAAGGTAAGTGTCAAATCTAAAAGCTCCAGTGGATTAAAAATAATTCTGTAATGGATATACACCTAAGAGGTAAAGAACTTGTGACGTTTACACTTTTGGGACTAATAAAACCCCACTGTTTTCACCAGTAAACTGCAACACTTAACTTGATAGCATTATCAATTCTTCTTTTTGTAATTTTTCAAAGGCTTTCACACAATGTAACAGAAATATTTAATGAGCAGTGCAATAAACCTCTTCAATAATCTGCATGCACTTGTGTATTACAATTTCTCCTATCTTGTTCCTGCTTTGCCATGATTTTTAAAAATATATTTTTATAGGTCCCTTAATATAATATTATAATCAATTTTTTCAATTAAATTTAAAATGAACTTCTAGTAGGGTAAAAACAAACTTACCCACCCAATAAAAGCCCCAATTCCTCCTAAAAGTATGTTGTTTTTGTAAAAATATGCAGGAATTAAAAACTAAATAGATTTTTGAGAACTGAAGTCTGCAAAAGGATAATGTTCTACTGAACAAAGCATTTATATCCTCTTGGCAAACTCATTTTGTGGCTCCTGATCTATTGTTTAGTGCCATGTGTGACATAAAATGCAAAACTCTGCCCCTGAATTATGTTATGTCTACTAGGAAAGACACATCCTTATCTAATCTTCAGTGCAGCATAGCCTCTTACTGATTTTCTTCTCTAATGTAATCTCACCTCTTCTGCGATCCTCTGACGGATCTCTGGACGACGCCTCTTCGGTGCATGGGAGCATCGGTCGGACGTGTGAGGATACGTGAGATGCTTGCGCATGAGTAAATCATATCTGCTGCGGTGACGTGTGGATATGATTGACAGCGCTCGTTGTCCAGTCACACGAGGAAAAGAAACACCAGAACAATACTGATTCAGCTGCCAGTCCAAGTGGGAGTGTCCGGGGCGCACCGGTCTGCGCCCCAGGGGCAAAGTTGAAGCGGCCAATCCCAAAGACGCCTCAGGTCACATGCTGAGCAAAAGTTTAAGGACTTGCATAGACACCCATTAGACCGGCGCCCCTCTGTACGTAAACTATGTATTCACAACAGAGTTACTACGTAAAAATATGTGAAACCCCTTTTATTGAATGGTGACAGGTGCTGCTGACAGACTATCACTATGTGTGTATTATACATTCTGTTGGTGTTTTTTGCTGACTGAATACTGCACATAACGGTACAAAGTTAAAGTATTCAAAAGCTCCAGCAGATGGAAACAGACTCCTGTAATGTAAAGTTTATTTTTCTGACTTTTTAAAATTTGAAGTAGTTTTGCTGAAAACTATAAATGTCAACCAAACACTGACAGCCTCCATTTCAGCTGTGAGAATCAGTCAGCTGGTGTGAGCCGTCTGCCCTTTGTGCTGCATGCTTGTATCTGATTTTTTTCATTATTTGTTTTTTTTTCTTATTTGTTTTGTTTTGTTCATACTTTTTACAGTTAATCTATACCAAAACTGTATCACATAGTTCTACCCATAGTTTTAAAGCATCAGTTTAGTGGTACATAAGATTCTGTTTGTGTTTACAATCTTGAGCCATGAGACATCATGTATAAGATAAGACACTGTTCAGGTGACACAAGAAATGTTCATAAAATAGTGAAACTGACATAAATTACAGCTTTATTTTATGGGAGCAGGTTAAACTTTGGCTGTTTTATTGATTTTTTTCAGTAAATACTGATGTTAACTTTTGGTAATAAAGGTGCTTTTCTGTGTATTTTTTAATGACAGATTCACACAGTACCACACCATGTTTCCTGAAGATTCCCTCAGCAGCTCCTTGAAGGCCGACCCAGTGCTCAATTAAAGCTAAAGACAGAGCTCAGTCTTAATCTACAGCAAGGAGGAGTTCAAGGCCTGCTGTGGAGCTGTGGACCTTATCCAGTTGTTGATGGAAAATAATCTTGGAGAGGTATTTTCAGAGACTGTCACTCTGCTAAAGATCCTCATCACCACACCCATGACCACTGCAGAAGCTGAGGTGCTTCTCAGAACTTTCCTCAGAAACACCATGAACCAGGACAGGCTGAATGCACTGGCCATGCTGTCAATGGAGGAGAGACTGGTGACGGATATGATGGACTTCAGTCAGAGGGTCACTGAGAAATTTGCAGCCCCGAAGGAAAGGAGGGCAAAATTTCTGTTCAAATAGTGCATTGTTCAAAGTAGGTTGTACTGTGATTATGTTTTGTCTTTAGTTTCTTTTCACTGTAGTATGGAGCGCTTCTTTGGTTTGTTTCCTCCAAAGCTGCACCCCCCTTAAAATTTTTGGCACCAGCCGCCACTGGTGTAATGTTTCTACACTTTATCGAGCCTTGAAATTAGTTTCCATTGAAGATGTCAGTCTGCATCCTGGCCCTCCTCTGACGGCTCTGCCTCCTCAACCGTGCAGCCTCCTCTTCAGCGGCGATGTATAGGATCCCGACAGCAATGATTAACGCGATCTGATTCATTTGATTCTTTCTTATTATTTATGTTTTGAATAATTGAAACCTGATGACTGATGACTGATGGATCTTCTGTTGTCTCCCAAACCACACTCGTTTTCCCTGCCCATGGTCGGCTAGTTATACTCAGCAAGATGCAAGTATATTAGCACATACATTACTGTTAACAATGAATAAAAAGTGAGACAAGACTGATTTATATCAAAATTTATGCTTTTATAAATATATGTACGTTTTTTTTTTTTTTTTTCAACAAACTACCAGCAAGGCAACCGGATCGGTGCCTGGACTTAGCACCCTGGCCCGTAGGCAAGGGGATCAAAGGGTTCCTTCGAACACCCCCCCACCTTTTCAATAAGTGTTCCACATCATTCTAACCTGATCAAAAAAGGAAAGGTAATTAAGCAGATCGAAGCCCTAGCACCGAGTCTGGGGACCTTGGGGCACGAGTTGACAGACAACTGTAACGTTGCAAAAACAAACGTCCATTTCTCCTGTGCTCCTGTTCACACTCCAGTCCAGAGGGTGGCAGTAATGCCCCTATAACCTCAGAAGACGAAGAAGAAGAAGAAGAAGAAGAGGAAAATGAGAAAATGGTTAAAAAGGAAGATAAAGAAAGAAAACCAAAGAAACTGCGGCTATTATGTCCCAAAATATCGGCGAGAATTTCCGAAAAAGGGCAAAAATGGGTAAGGTGCTAAGTCCAGGCACAGACTGACGTGTATCGATTAGCGGTCGTTAGCTCCGTTAGCTCTGTTAGTATCATTTTTTTTTTAAACTTTATTATCAGTAGACGGGTTTCTGTCCAACGTCATCACTAAGGTGCGCGCACAACCAGGGGGCAGATGAATAAATTAATAATGTACAATTATTGATAACTAATATAGATAATATAGAAATGGTAAAATATATATTTGTACACAAAAAAAGTAAATGTAAATAAATTTAGAGAAAGAAATGGAAATTAAACACAGGCAAATTAACATGACAGACAACTTCACTTAATGTAATTATATAGATGAATAAAATTGAATAGCTGATTATTTTTTGTTGGATTTGATATGTGACACACTCAAATTAAATTTTTAATTCAATTAAAAATAATGGGAACAAGGGGGTTGCCTTGGATATTCTGACTTTATGTATATGTAATTTATCAAGTAATATGAAGAGATTAATTATGTTAAATTTATTACTTTGAGAGAAGGAGCCAAAAATTATTTTTTTCTCATAAAAGTGATACTTGACTGTAGTTTTAACTAAAAGAAAGTGTCCCAAATCTTTCCAAAAGGTGATGCAAAATGGACATTTATTAAAAAAAAAAAAAAATGGATGATGCTTTCTTGATCTTTTTTACAGAAGGTACAGCTGTCATCGATATCAGAAAATCTGGATATGTATACATCAGTAGGATAGATGTTATGTAATAGCTGAAGATGTCTATTATATATACACACACACATTAAGATATAACATTTTAAAACAACTTCATTATAATTCTCTGTGTGTTTACCATATGTATGTGTGTGAAATTAATTTTAATTTTGAAATTAAAATTAATTTAATTTCAAATTAATTTTGAAATGAGCAAGGTGAGCAACAGAGATGGACAGACAACAAAAGAGAGCAACAGAGACACAAGGAGAGCTACAACTAAGAGAAAGATAACTGTCCAATAGTAGAGAAATAGTACACCTAAATTTAATTCAATTCATTGATTCACAGTAAAAGGAATGTTTGGATGATAATAGAGATGGTGCATTTTCATTAAATTCATTCATGTTTATTCATTCAATGAATTAATGCATGTTGACAGAGACATGCAGCAGAAGAGAGAAGCAGAGACAGACAACAGACAGCAGAGGTGAGCAACAGAGAGACAGACAAGGAGCAAAGCCACAGAAACACTGGCACTGAGAGGGTTGAAAATGGGAAATTATGCATCTGAAAAGTGGCCATTATCAGAATTTTTTTTATTACATGGTGAAAATTGCTGTAATAGGCTGTGTTTGGAATTTGAACATTAATCTAAAAATAATCACCTGTACCAAATGTGATGAGTACCAGCTCATCCACTGCCACATTAGAAGAGGAAGTATGCCTATAGTGGCCAAAAATGGTCAAATCACAACATTTGAAGGAAAATTTGAATGATATAGAGACAGTACACTTAAATTTAATTCAATTAATTAATTCATGTTAAAAGAAAGTTTGGATGGTAGCACACTTAAATTTAATTAATTCATATTCATTCATGTCAGCAGAGGAGAGCAACAGAGACGTATAGAGGAAAACAGAGAGACAACTGGAGAGAGAAAAGTCATGTAAAAGTGAAGGTGTAATCAATAAAAAGTATAAATTAAAACGTATGAAATGTGTTTGTGTATTTAGGGGGGCAGGTGGTAAAGTCCACTTTTTAGAAAAAAAAGATCCCCCCCTCCACAAGGCTGGTTATGGGCCTGCAGTATACAGTGACCCAGTGCAGCACTCACCTCCACGTTTTCTGTCTGGAACATGCACTCTCTCTTTCATCCAGCAGGGGGCAGCTCCACTGCTTCCCACAGATATCTGTTTTTTTATAATTTATGAAAATATATCTACAGTTTATCCTCAGTTTATAACCTTCAAAGCTTTGCATAATGATTAAGTTATTTCTGTCTTCCCATTTAGATTAAACTGCTTTGAGGAAATAAACATTTAGATTGTCTTGACAAGGAGCTGGGCAATGAATTAAATTTCAACTTCAGTTACAATTACTGCCTCAATTATGAAAACTGAATAATGGAGAAGTAAAGATCACTGTGCCACATGACATGCTGCACTTGCTTTGTCTTTTTCCATCCATTAGTATTTATGTCATTGTATTTTTTTGGAGTGTTTAAGTTAAACGAAGGCACGTGCTGCTTGTTGTTAAAAAAAAAAAAAAAAATTCAAGCATGCATTCAAGCCTGAAACTGACAAGTCACCTCTGAGTTTCCCTTGTCTGAGGGATGACCAGGAGGGACTGATGTGAGGACATGATCGTGCTTGGGTGCACAGGGTTAAAGGTCAGACAGGTAAGGGGGAGCTAGACCATGGAGTGACTTAAAAACCAACATTAAAAGTCTTAAATTAATTCTAAACCCAACAGTGAGCCAGTGGAGGAATAGATTATCATAGATTTCATGATCTTAATATCTATCAAAGTAATTAAAACAATGATTTATGCTATAATCGAGGTATGCTGTCCCTGTGCATGTTTTAGATTATTCTACAAGAGTTTATGTGAAGTCCACAGGCTCTTCTTTTTAACATCAGAGTGACTAACAGAGCACATGACCGCTTCAAAACTGATCCATTTTGTGTTCATCAATGAACCCTATAACCTCTTAAACAGAAATTGTCCTTGACTGATTCTTCTTGACATCCTGAACATGCAAGTGAAGGAAAGTTAAACCTCACAGACTCAGTAAAGGCTCTAAATTACAAATAACAATCAGTGGTGTTTATTTTCCCACGCTTTAGCTCATAAACAAAGTTAAGCTTTAAATCTCTGAGTGATTAACACAACATGACCCCCAACAGCAAATCTTAATCTTGGCCCTTTCTCCTCAGAATGGATTACAGGAATACTTCCTAAAACTGAAGGCACAATCTTAGATATCTGAATTTTAACCAGTAATAAAAGTAAAGGTTCACAGAGATTTTTGTTCACAGCAACATTATTAACATAGTTTTTCCTTCTCATAAAATATAGAAAAAGAAGTTACCAGGATATTTTCAGATTCTTATATACTACTTCACTTTTCCAGAAAAAAAAAAAAAGACGGAAAAATCATGTTTTACATTACTTAATATTATACATGAATGCTTTACTCACAAGATAGATAGATAGATAGATAGATAGATAGATAGATAGATAGATAGATAGATAGATGTGCCTTTAAGCCAAGTGTAGTTGTGTCTCTGGTGCTTTGCAAACATTCGAGCTTTTAAGAATCAGACTGGAGTTTTTTTTTCGACCTCAGTAAGATGGAAACATTTCAAAATATGTAGCAGTGCCAACTTATAATCAGGACCCCCTTGAAAACAAAATGCTGCAAGTGTAAGGGAGTGTCTCCAAATTAAAAAAAACTTATGTCTGACAGGTATCCAAAGTCTGCTGTTGGTATGACCCAAAAGGTCCACATAAAGTACCGTAGACCGAAAAATAATTGGACTTGGCCATGTGACATCAGCTGTTTGATTAGCAAACGAGCCCCTGGAACATTGAGGATGGCTTGTAATGGATGCTACGCTACTGCAGGTCAGCTCCACTGAATTTCAGTGCAATCTTCAACCTACACAGAGCCTGTGTTGAGGTGAGATTTAAAGCCACCTGACCAAGAGAGACTCAATGTGAACGTGCAGCAATGTCGATGATGTCCGTATTTCCAAAACCAGAAATCCACAATAAAATGAAAATGGTGTCAACATAAAAATATTCTCCCCTCTCACAGTGAGAGATGTATTTGATATTTAGACAGAGGCTGTCTTCCATAAAGATGTTTATTTAGACTATAAAACATGTCATTTTCTCGCCTCAAGTGGACTCTCGAGGAACTACAACATCTGGCACTTCTGCAAGGGCCTCCATTTTTAGGGCCCATTTACATGACCACGTTGTCCCCAGAAACAGAAAGGTTTTTCCTCTACGTTTTCAAAAGCGCTCTGCATTCATGCGGAGATGGTGTGGTAATGATGCACATTCACACAGATCTGGAAGAATGACTGAAAACGTGGTAGCGTGTATGTCAGTCCAGTAGTTGGCGATGTAAGTTTGTAGTGTCCTTGGCGAATATAACTAATGCGTCTCCACTGGTCAGAATACTGGCGCAGCAAATCCACATTTTGTTGGAGGAACGATAACAAACCAAACACAGTTAGCAGCACGCATGATGTTTGGTAGTTGGCCATAGCTGCTGTTGTTGTTGTTGTTCACAGGTGCACGCGCTAGTTTGCAGATTCAGGCACTCCAGGCCTCATGTAAATAGAAGGCAGGAACGCAACGAAAACTTTAGCTTTTTTTATTGTCACGTAAAGAGGCCCTTGTCTCGGAGTTTGCCGTCTGGCTAGTGGCACGGCAAACTCCTAGACAAGGGGTGCATTGGAATAGTCCTTTTTTCGTAACCTTCCTTACTGAAGAAATGACCCAGAAGCATTTCAGTGTCGCCCATGATAAGGGCTGTTCAAATTCTACAAAAGTTAAGGAAAGGAAGGTCGTTGCTTCCGTTATCTCCTTTATCTTAGGAAACACTGGACCATCCTTTACGAAAGGAAAGGAGAAAGGAGCTCTCCAAAATGCCTTGCAGCAGGGGACGTATATAAAAACAGCACCTGCCGAACGTTTACGGAAACTTACGAAGGAGGAAGGACGAGTTTTGTGGGACTGTGAAGATATGTATATAATACTGTGTAAATGTTTTTGATAGGTAAAGAGAAAAAGATATGCTTCAAAGTCAGTGCTTTTAAAAATATAATCTTCAGTTCATTTCTTTTTTAATAATTTTAAATTGGTGGACAGATAAAAAATTAGATGTTGTAGCACTTAAAAGCATTTATTTTTTTCCAAAACCACCTACCATGTTGATGAATGTTAAACACGCAATTGTGGTCCTTGTTTCCTATATTAACATTATATATTAGTTACTACATTTCCATCTATCTTAATTTATGAAGTAAATCATGCCAATAATAAGGCCAATGGTGTCTCTAATAACATTTATTAAAAAAACAATAGAAGAAGGACCAATGAGGCATTTTACAATACTTCAAATATAACAAGGTATAAACAATGTTCATAATGATATATGTGAATGAAAACAGAGAGAATAGTGCTTCCGAAACATGTATCATCAGACTTCAGGTTTTCAGTGCCGTGTCAAAGATGTCAACATTTATAGATGCTCTCGGAAAACACACACTGCATGAGTGAAGGTGAAGCCGACACAAAACAACACTGCGAGGTAAACCAGATGACAAAGACGCTTCTTGTAGTTCATTTTCAGAACATTGTAGTTCGTCATGGCTTACCTACGTTACAAGAAATCTTCGTCACATAAATATGACACCAAAGTGAAAGTGCAGTCGAATTCATCTTTTACCGCAGTTCTGCTTTCCTTTCCTCTTATTCCCTCCTTTCCTTGACCCTCCAACGTTTTCCATCAGGGTTAAGGGAAAGTGGACAGGAAAGGACTTAGGAAGGACTTTTCAAATGCACTCAAGGGCCTAACACGGTGTCAAACAGGAAGTGATATATGACTGCTCTTTGAATATAAATCAGCTACACATCTTACAATCTTGCAGACAATCTACTGACACTTCCATCAAGCGGTTGGGAAAATATTTACGATGATCAAGCGACAGTGGAGTTAAAATGTACACAAAGCGTGCATGAAAGAGTTGGAGCATTGTTAGCACTGATTGCATAACAGAGGCTCATACTGGAACAATCAATCAGCTACAGATTGATTCCCAGCAGATACAGCGGGATGACCTCTCCTCACTTTCTACAACGCTCCAAACACACACCCACACACTCAAACCAGCACCCTCAGCCAGGCCAGAGTCCAACATTTTAAACAAATAGCCATTGAACACCAATGAGGTCATGGATTCACCGCCAGGCAAAGATTTCCAACCACTTGTTGGCTGGGTACAAACCCTCTGAGGGGGTGCATAGAGAGGCCGAGGGTTTGTTGTGGAAAGGTTCAGGCTCAGAGTGGAGCTTTATGAGAAAAGAAACGTGGGAAAAATCTGCCCCTGGACTCCTTTGTATGGGATCCTGCCCACGTTTGCCAGTTGAATGCTGACCTGTCGTTCCAGCGGTACAACACTGCACAGAGCTGGATTTTTTTCTACTGATCTCTATCCACCAATCCTGCGGTAAACACAGCAGCGGAGCAACATTAAGCACCAAATACAAGCTCCTGGGAAACAACTCTCACATCTTTGGCACCACAGAAATGTCTGAGGGACACAAAACCATCCTGCTCTGTGTTTTCACAGTCTGCCTTTCTTCATTTGTTTTAGGTAAGTGTTTCAAAGTTCTTAGTTTGGTTTATTTTTGTTTCTGTAGTTTCAAATATTTGTGTAAGAATAATTTAAAGGAGCATGAGAAGGAATTGACATCTGTTGTGAAATTACTTGAATAATATTTTTCACTCAGCATTACAAGAGCTTTACTGTCATTCAGGTGATAAAAACATGACATGAACTTAAGTTAAAAAGAAGCTCTATGTTGTGAGGACATGATTATCTTGTCCCAACATTTTTCATTTTTCCATTAGAAGTGACTTAAATTTTTCTAGTTATTTATGTTCATAAAGGGCAGCATGTCTCGTGCCATCATAGAGCACACAAGTTTAACATTGCATCATTAAGTTAAATTAAGTTAAACCAAAAACCAGGTCATAAAACCTTCTTGTGTTTTGATATAAAAATACTATTTTACTGTTTATGTCTTAATAAAAGCTGTACATTGACACACTGAAGAGTTTTAGGCATGAATTTCAGAATAACAAACCAAACAACCTGACATTTCCTCTGTCTTAGTTGCCAAAATAGTTTTAATTCATTTTAAATGTAAATTTAAATGTCATATAAGCTCCTTGTAATAGATTTGTTGATGCCAACTTGTCGGCTTTGTTGTCTTTACGTTTGTTTGGTAGTGCATCTGTTTATTTGTCTTTAATTATCATTAGTGTTTGCTTCTATGTTAATGGTGTCTAAACTTTTTTCTTTGAGGGCCACATATAGAAAAATATGTCTGACAGGGCCTCATATTTCACCTGAAGTGTGTGGAAGTAAATCATTTGGGGTCAGCCAATCAAATTTCAAGTGACTCTACCTGGGGACTCTTGGGGACCCCTCCTTGGGCACAGTCAGGCAACCTTGCACAGCAGCTGGATCTGCCTGATTAAATGTCTGTTATCAAGCAGATCCATCTAGCTAAGCTCCAGCCTACAACGACTGTGAGCGGCCCAAAGCGGAACGGCCCAATCAGAGTCCTTCAAAACAGGAAGAGGTGGGAGCTAAGAGCAAAACAACAGCAGGAAGTGCTCCTACAGAGATTAGCATAGATGCTAACAGCTTCAGTAGCATTTTATCAGATCTGGAATACTTTTCTTTATTCAACGAAAAACACATTTCTCAATAGAAGTGATAATTTTTGCCCCACTTCTGACATATTTTAGTGAAAGTTTGTTCTACTAAGTGGCTTACATCCAAGTTACATCCCAAGGGATTAAAAAAGTTCACTTTAATCTAATCTAGTCTAATCTACATTTGGTATTTTTTTTCGCCACGGCAGTGGCGCCTGACTACTAAATATAGCCTTCTGAATATTGCCTATTGTATATATTGTATTTTTATTATCTACTTCATTCAAGTTGTACTCTTTTCTACCTATTTTTATACTTTATTTTCTTCCTCCTATTTACTTTTATTCTAACTATATGTTGATTGTTTCGCACCAAGTCTTCTTTCTTGTATGTGTAAATGTACTTGGCAATAAATACAATTTCTGATTCTGATTCAGATACCATTTAATCTGACTGGCCTGTAATGAATGTGATTAACAAAACAACTGTCCAATCATCTGCCAGATGTGCTTTTTAAAGGTTCTGCCCATTTACAAAGTCTTCCAATGGGCTCTCTCCCAGATGGACAAGTGACATATACTGAAGGGTCCATCTGATGTGTCAGGTCAAGAGTTAGGATGAGAGTGAGAAAAAAATGCTCTGTGCAACAGAAAGGGGAGATAATAGGCTCATCATCACATTTAGACTCAAAATAAGAGTGAAGTGCAACAAAGGTGCTAAACAATGAACAAATGTATTGCTTAAAGATAGTTAGCACTTCATGCTTTGGACATTGACACGACGTAGATTGAGCATATAAGCACTTTTTATGCAATTTACTGACATGATCTATTAGTCTTCATCAATCAAGCAAAAGCTGCATGCTCTAATGATGTACATAAGTTTAAATCAACGAATAATTAATTATATCTTTCTGATATTACTAATGACCAATAAAAATGGTTCACAGGCCACAGTTGGGCCCCAGACCATAGTTTGGACACTATTGTATGTCAAAGCAGCACTGTAAACTTGGGCGTAGGCCCCAAACAGCCACAGAGGCCTTTGCATTAAGCCTGATGTGCACCTTCTCAAAAATATCACTATTGATTGATTGTATGATTGATTGATATCTTTATTTTGGTCATGACAACTTAAAAACAGTTAAAAAATACAAAATAAGAGATAATCAAAAAACAAGACAGTAACTTGAATCTACAATTTCTCAAGCCTCTCAGCTTGCATGAGCGAAAAGGAGTAGGAAGAAGTATAAACTTAAGTAGTCCTACCCCTTCAGTTTTTGCTAAACTTTCTCACTGAAGTCAACACTGTCTTTGATTTATCAACAGTTTTGAAACATGTACAGTGAATATACAATGTATCACTCATACAAAAAAAATATAATCACACCTGTACCTTCTTTACAAATATATTACCACACCCTGCAAAATTTTCATCCAAAACTATGGCCCTGCTTTTACTACTGGTTTGATATCCGCTGCTTCAGAGAACTTATGGAGCTTGTCTAGGATGCTCTCTTCCAGGCTGATATAACTGTGAGGATTCAAAGCAATTTGTTTTTTAAAGAATCGACTTTTATAAGCATTTTCATACTCTTCTCTCTCTCACTTGTTGTTCAGTCACCCAGACTTTAATACCTGATGTATCGAGTCTAACTGCCTAAAGCTCACTGACTGGATTCAACATTTTCGTCTCTTTAACTGATCAGGTTTAGCGGTGAATCAGGCTGATGAAGAATGTGCTGACCTCAACAACATGACCTGGCAGGAGTATCGTCAGCACAGAGTCAAACTGCAGGTCCAGTATCTGCTGCTGACCAGGAGAAACATGGACTGTGCTCAAGCTTTTAACGTGGACTCTCTCAGTGAGACGCAGCAGCCATCTTACTTCAACATTTCCAGACCCACCAAGGTCATCGTCCACGGGTACAGGTGAGGAGCAGGGACATTTAAGGTCCTAAAAACTTTGACTTTCCTCAGAGGTCTGACTTGAGAGCTACTTACTTTCATGAAGTTTCTGAAGATTTGATTTTATTTTCCTCTCCTGATGTTTATTAATGTTAAGAAATATAAATCAAACTGAAATGGTTCATTTTATCCCCCTCTTCTTCCTTCAATCTCTGACCTGATCCTCTCTCCTCAGAGCTATGGGCAGTAAACCCTCCTGGGTGAAGGAGCTTGCTCTGGCTCTGCTCCAGGCTCAGGATGTGAACGTGGTGGTGGTCGACTGGGTCTACGGCGCCTCCTTCGCCTACAACCTGGTGGTGGAGAACTACAAGGAGGTGGCTGTGCAGATATCAGTCCTCATCAACCAGCTGCAGGTCAGCAGTGTTCATTTTGTTGACTAATTGTTTTTGTTATAGTTTTCGTCAACAACCCTTTTTCCTCTGACGAAAACTAGACCGTAACTAATAAAAACAAGTGCAAACAGACGACTAAAACTAAATTAACTGACATTTTTGTTAACAAATAAAAATTTGACGAAGATGTTTGACAGAGACTTAATCCAATCAGACCTAATTTGGTCATGTGGAAAGTAGAGACAAGTTAGGAATATATCCAATCACAGCTACTTTGGTTGTGTGGAAAGGTTGGATGAGTTAAGAGGGACATTCAATCACAACTGCCTTAGCTTGGTGGTGGTGGGATAAGTTGTGGAGCGATCCAATCAGAGCTCCTCTCTTTATGAATTGATATATTCATGTAGAGCAGGTTCACTGCTTGTTGTCAGTTCTGGTATTGTAACTGAGATGCTCTGCCAGGTAGCCTAAATAAAGGTGACTGCATTTCACTCAAAAGTTAAATTTGTTTCTGTTCATTTATATATTCAAACTTTACTAGCATTCAATAAAACATGACTTCAGAAATTCAAGGAAACATGAAAAATGCCTTACACTTTACACTTCACATTTAAGTTGACTAAATTTACAGTAGATTTCAAAGAATAAATTGTTTCATCAACTAAAACTAGACTAAAATTAAAACCATTTAGATGACTAAATTATGACTAAAACTAAAAGATTTTTTAGGCAAATGACTATAACTAAATCAAAAAGTGCTGTCAAAATTAACACTGCAGGTCAGAGACTCAGAACAAATTTTCCACTGATAATAAATACTTTTGGAGCTTTTGGACACTTTGAACTTAATATAATAAAAGAAAGAAAAATGAGACTAAAATGTAGACTGCACAAATATCTTTTCTATACTTTCAGTGTTGTTTGTTCTTCAATTGATAAAGTTCTTACAGCTAAGTTATTTTGCTTGAAGACATAAATAAACTTCAGACAGTGGGGAAAACATAACCTGACACACCAGATGGATGTATATCAGTATATTTCACTCGTCCACCTGGGAAAGAGCCCATAGAAAGTGTTTGGGGAGGACTTTCAAAAACTAATCCAGCAGGAGATTGGATGATTGATCAAATCCAATAACATAGTAGGTGGGTGATACTGCTGCAGTGTAAAATACAAAACCTGAACCATTTTGTAGAACAAACTCTAGCCAAAACATGTAAGAAGTGATAAAGAAATGTGATCCGGATCTGATAAAACTGCTCCTGAAGCTGTTAGCATCTATGCTAATGTCCGTACAAGCATCCACTTCCTGCAGTCATCTCACCGTAGCTCAGAGCTCTTCCTGCTTTAAAGGACGGTGATTGGCTTCTTTGGGACGCTCACAGTCGTTGTAGATTGGGGCATGGCATAGATCTGCCCGATGACAAACACTGAATCAGGCTGGTCCACCAAGGTTACTTGTTTCCTGCATGATCTGTATCACAATGCAGCCACGTAATTGTGTTCTGACCCTGTTGTGGCTGGAGTAGTGTGAGTGCAGCCCAGCAGAGGACTGGGAGTGTGTGCTAATCATGTCCAGGCATGAAGTCACGACTCAGGCCACAATGGTGTAGCAGTTTAGGGCTTATTATTTAAATAACATAAAAAAACATCAATTTGACTTCATTTGATCCCAAAGTTTAGAAACTGTGAAGACATCTTCACTTTTTCAGTATCAGCAACTTAAAAAAAAAATGTGTGAAATCCAAAGTAATCAAATTTAACATGTGATTAAAACTGTGATTATCCTAATCGACCATGAAACTGAGCACAGAAACTTTGAATTCCTTTCTAACAAATGGTAGAAGTTACATGAAGAGGCTAAAGTTTGCTTCTGTCTCATTCAACAGAGACATGGATGTAGGCCGGAGTCCTTCCACTTCATCGGGGTCAGTCTCGGAGCTCATGTCGCTGGTTTTGTTGGGACTCTGTTTGAAGGGAAGATCGGAAGAATTACCGGTGAGTCTCTAACTCCTTCATTACTACATTCAAAGGCATGTGAAGAAAATATAGAACGCATCCTTTTCTGGGGACTAATAAAACGTAAAAACTGCTTCCAGTATCCTTTAGAATTGATTGTAAGGTTCTTGTATTAGTTTTTAAATCTCTTAATGGTCTTGGTGGAGGGTATTTATCTGATTTGCTTTTATCACATGAGCCTGTGAGAGCCCTCAGGTCTTCAGGTGTTTTTTAGTCGAGCCAAACATCTGAACAAAGATTCACGCTGAGGCAGCTTTTAGTCACTTTTGAATAATTTCTTACACATTTTTACTTTTTAACATGTTTTATTTAATCACATACTTAAGCTTTGTTTGTTTTATCATTCCTACTAAACAGTTTTTTTGATTTATCTCAATCTATTTATATATTCATTTTACTTTTTTTCACTTTTTTCTCCAGTGTTTTTTCATGTTGATATATTTATTTAAGTATTTATTCATTTTGTATTATTTTTTGCTTTGGGTTTGTTTATTTTATTGTTCTCTGTTTATGTAAAGTTCTTTGTGCTACATATGTTGAGTGAAAAGTGTCATACAAATAAACTTTGAGTGACTGATTGATTGAAAATGCTGCAATGCTGTTTCTGCCCTTATTTTAAGTATTTATGATGATAAAGAGAACATTTAGAGACAATATCAGGGGTTTACCTGAGCAGACGTCTCAGCCCTGCAGCACTTACACTCCATCTCAAATTAAATTCACATTTCCAAGGCAGGCAGAACATCACTAAAACGAGAGGATGAACTTTCCAAGTATTTCTGAACATCAGAGAAATGATCCATCTGCTGCTTGGTCTGCAGAGCAGCAGGTCAGACACTGAAGGTCCCGTCAGGCTGTCGGAGCCTGAGTGTCCTTCAGCGGCCTGCAGAGATAAGCCGAGCTCTTCACAAGACAACAACACTTTGATAAGAGACACAAGGAGCCACACAGTCACCACAAACACAACACTGCTCTGTTCAATGCTTTAATCGGGTCCCTCTGTCTGCTGCAGGTTTGAGAAGTTTGGACGACATCTTGAAATTTGGGAATATTTGAAAATATTTCACTAAATGATGAAACACACACAAGCAGAAAGTAGTCAAACTTAGTTAGTCTAATGCATTTGAGGGGTAAGTGTGGGCATTTTGTGACACAAGAAAGGTCTTTGAGACTGGATTAATCTGTAGAGAGAGATTCTCGACCAGGGGTGGGCAACTTTGATTATTGAGGGCCGCACTGTTACATTTTGTCAGGCACTATCAATGAGGAAAAGAAAATACATAAATAAACAAAAAATAGCTAATATAAAGCTCCAAAAAAAGTATTATACCAACATTAATATATTTTATCTCAAACAAAATAAAAATTTCAATTTGATGAGCATGGCACATAACTAAAGCCAGTTTAATCTTCTTTTTATTGCAATAAAAGAATGAATGTTTACAGGTGTTTAAAGCACAAATATATAACCTTTATCATTGTTACAAAATGCAGTTTTTACTAACACAATATATCATAGTGCCTTATAAAAGATATTTAGAGATACAATCATAGCAAAGTTAGTTCCTTAATGACTTGTAAAAAACAAAACATGTACTAGCAATCTAAGGTTAGTAGAAATATTTTACCAAAAAATGAAAATAATCTTGTTTTTTTTTTTGGAAATGATTGGTGGCCGCATTGAGTGAGGTGAAGGGTCGCATGTGGCCCCCTGGTCGGCAGTTGCCCACCCTAATCACTGGTTATTTACCAAAAAAAAAACCTCAGTTTTCCCTTTAATCTGTTGACAGTTGAGTGGATTTTGCACGCCACTGATGGAGAATTATATTTGTTTGATACTTTCAACCAAGAAACAAGATTTTAAAATAATAACAAACCAATTAACAAAGGTTCACTCATTATGTATGGTATCTGTATCACACTTTTATAACAATAGTATATACTGTAGATACTCTTTTTATAAAGTCATCACTCAGAACACTTTATAACATCAGTTTTCCTCTTCTCTCTTTATCTTCTAGGTCTGGATCCTGCTGGTCCCATGTTTAAAGGAGCCGACACCTACGACCGTCTGGATCCCTCTGACGCTCTGTTTGTCGATGCCATCCACACAGACTCTGACTGTAAGACTCAAAAACACTTTATTACCTCCACCAAGGAGGTTATGTTTTTGCTGGTGTTTGCCTGTTTGTTGGTCAGTCTGTGAGCAAGATCATTTAAAAACTTCAGATTTTGATGATACTTTCAGGGAGTGTTGGTCATGGCACAAGGGAGAAGTGATGTGGTTTTAGAGGATCTAAATTTGGATGTGGATCCAGGAATTTTTTAAAGATTGGTTGACAAAAGATTCAGTTTTCCATATTTGCACTATCCATGGTTGTATTGATTATACTTCCATAGTAACTATTTTACAGCCATAAAGACATGAGGACCCTCTTGAAAATGAGATGCCACAACTTGGGGCTTACCTTTAATAAATTTATATTCAACAAATATGCTGCTATGCAAATAAAGATTGATTGATTGAATCTATATTCAGCAGATACAAGTGTGATTTTAGTCAATGTCTGGATGGATACATCTCTGGATGTATGTATGTGCATATACAAATATATGTATTAAATGTATTTGTATGTATGCATATATATGTATCTATAAAATGAAATGAAATGGCTTGATTGTAAGGTGCCTTGAGATAACACTTGTTATGAACTGGCACTATACAAATAAAGATTGATTGATTGGTTCTAGTATAATCATTTCTTTTTCTTTTCTTTACCTTTTAATTATGATACCATTATGAGGTACACTTTCTAAGGCTGTGGAGGGTTTCTAGTGTGTGTGAAAAGTCAGCAGTTGCATTAGCAGCCATCTTACGTGGTATTCAAACAATCAAAGTATTTCATGTTGAAACTTACTGTATTGTGTTGTATATCAAACCCTTTCACTCTGCATTACAAGCTCTCCCCTCCTATCATACCTTATCATATTGAGTAACAGCAGAGATTCCCAACCTTTGTTCCTTTGCTCTGTTTTTGGAAACCCCCACCATGTTGTCAAGAGGAGTCGAGCCCCACTTGGACACACATTTTACCCAGATTAACTGTTTATTTCTGGACAAAAAATGTTTTTTTTTCTTTCTGAATGCACCTCCTAATATGAAGACAAGTCACAATTATCCCATCTCGATGAAAAAACCCAGACAGACGCAACTAGTCAACTGATCATTTAACCTTAAGCAGTTTGACATGTGTTTCTGTTCATTAATGTTATTTAGCGTCATGTTTGTTATACAGAGAGGATATCTGTGTCCCTGTAGCATTCATTATAAAGGGTCTAATAATGTTTTTTCCTTTATGATATTTGATTATTTTATCTTAAATCAGCATCAGAAACACCCTACAAAGACCCAAATCATTCAAGAAGCTTGTCAAACTCATGCATCCTTAAGAGGCAAACTGTTTTATTTCCCTGCTTCAACTCGCTTTAAATATTTGTACAAGTTATTCTGCAATAAAGAACATATCTCCTTTTATTGTTTTGCTATTTGATAAGCAATCTTTTCTATTTACTTGGTTAAAACTCTTCACTTTGGTCTGTTTGATCACAAAGAATGACAGATTGACTGCTGGTCTGTCTCAGCATGTCACAACAGAATATTTCAGTCTATCCTCTAAAAGTAAGACAGTAATGATATACAGCTTTGTTCTGTCCCGAGGTCCACTGAGAGAGGTCCTTTGACAGCTGCTGACTCAAACTTTGCTGAATCAGGGGAAGTCCAGTCTGTACTTATCCCAAATTGTGGCTTCTGTCAAGCAAACTTCCCCACAATTTGATGCAAATACTTTGAGCAGGGTGCAGCAAGGTCATTAAATGATTGTGTATTTAACAAAGTGATGTGCATGCAAAGATGTGGGTGGATTTCTCCGTATTACCTTGACTTGTTTGTTCACAAAGAAGAATAAAAGAATTTCCCTGTTGTACCCAAATGTTTACCCTGTTTGAGTATTTGTATCCTCCTCCTGTTTCAGATTTTGGCATCTCCATCCCTGTCGGTCACGTGGACTTCTTTCTTAACGGAGGAAAAGACCAGACTGGATGTGCGCGCTCCAGGTTTGCCTCAAGTAAGTCCAGCACCCACAAAAACCTAAATAAAGATCAGCCTTGTACTTACTCTAAAAGTTGGCTCCAAAAGAGCTTTGCTTCAGTCATAAATTTAGGATTAAAATAAAAGTTAAACATGGACTCAGTGTAGTCATTTAGAAGATCATAGGCTCTAGACCTCTGCTCCCTCAGTGACTGTGTGTTGTCCGTTCTTGTCTACTTTCCAGTGTATGGCTATGTGATCTGTGACCACATGAGGGCGCTGCACGTCTACATGAGCACTCTGAACGGCTCATGCCCCCTGATCGGGATCCCATGTTCAAGCTATGATGAGTTTCTGAAGGGGGACTGTATGAACTGTGACATCTACAAGGGCAACTGTCCAACTATTGGTGAGAGAAGATACTGGAGATACACATTTTTAAATAATCAGTGCTATAATCTGCTGCTTTGCTTTCTTTTCTAATTTATTTTTCTGATTGCAAGGCTATTTCTGTTGGTTCTACTTCACTCCAGACACAGGGTCTTGTAGGATTTGTGGTGTGCCAAAGAAGTCCCCAAAAGACGGGGCTCGCTAGTGGAAAAGTTAAGCATTTCTGAAGTGTTCACTACAGTGCACAACAACCCCGAGGCTGTTTTTTCAGTTTGTTCTTGTCCAAAATTCATTTCAAATACATAAAGTTCCTGGCCCCATCTGCAGTGATGTGTAGCCTATATTCTGTGCTTGGTCTCTCCTTACAAAGGTAGAACTGATCAAATTTCTCTTGCTAATATATTTAAAATTGACATGAACCTCGTGTAACCCCACTTTAAAAATACTGAACTATCTCTTTAACAAGGGTCGCAACAGCTTGACCTTCGGGTTTACAAGTGTCACACTATACCCCATAAAGTGTTTGGAAAAATTTTTTTGTTGTTGATTATTTCTCCTCTTTAATAATGCCAATTGGTGTTGTTACTTCCGTCCAGGAGGTTATGTTTTTGCCGCCGTATGTTTGTCTGTTTGTTTGTTAGCAAGATTACACAAATACTACTGGACGGATTTTTAAAAAATCATATCTCTGCCATTTTAAACAGATTCGCTTCCAATTGTGCAGGATAATATGAGGCCCATGTCTCTATCATCAAGGTAAATTTCATCTGATCTGATCCAGATTGACATCACAAAAAAAACATTTAACTTTATAATGGGAAATACCATTAACAACATTCAATAATTCATATAAAATCAAAATATTAAGTGATGTTCCCAAAACTTGCTGTGTTCATACAGGATAACAACATCCATGTATGTGCTGAGTTTGGTCCAGATCCTGGCTCTATTCTTGATGTGGTGATCCAGAATAGCATCTTTTACAGGGGTTGTGGAAAAGCCACAGCTGGAACTGAGCTGCTTGGTGGAGGTCTGCGCTCTCTGAGTGCCTCTCTAGTTACTTTTATTGTTGGGAAGCCTGATTAGTCACTTTTACAATGGGGTACAACTTACAAGGGTTGTGCCTTTATGGAATGAGCAACACAACTAAACGTGCGGGTAGCCCCAAAAAATGTGCCAAAATCCCCTGCAGCTGGAAACTGGTGTCCTGGTATGCAGAGTGGCTGCATTATTTGGTACATTTTGCCTGTAAAGCTCTGGAAGAAGGTTTGGAAATGATACCAGGGCTGACACCAAATAATGCTGCCACTCTACATATCAGAACACCAGCCTCCAGTTACGGGGGATTTTGGCACATTTTTTGGGGGCTATCCACATGTTAGCTGTGTTGCTCATTTCACGAATGCCAATCGTGACAATCGACATCTTCACTGAAAGCTCTGTTGACTAATGAGGGTATTCTGGCTTTGTGTTAATGCAGTACAAGGACAAAAACATGCACTGTCTTCATGGTTTAACAACCAAATCAGATAAAACTCTCATAAGTTTTGTTATAAAATCAGAAGCACAGAAGCACAGGGGCTTTAACGGCCATCAGTTTAGCTGTTCTCTCTCTGTTCATTCTCAGTATCACCTGCTGATATGTTTGGTATTTGTGGTCACACTGAAGGTCTGGACCCGTCACATGACAGCCTCTGGAAACTTCTTATCATGTCACTGCTGATACGCCAACACATGAAGACAGTTAATGCACATGAGTACTCTTTGATATGTGACGTACAAAAGACCAAAGACACGACCCTCATCCATGCGTTTGTTCATGTGTGTTTCAGGTTTATCAGAGAAAAGTGGGATTACATTGTCTCAGATTCCCAAAGAGCAGAAGCTGTTCCTCCTCACATCATCTACACCACCCTTCTGCGGTCAGTGATTGATGTCTCCGGAAAAGAGAAACAGTTTTTGAGAGAATTTATAAGAATAACAGTTTAATATTGAAGAAACTCGCTAATCGAGACTATAAAGCACTTAGTTAGGCTTTACTTAAAAAACACTGAACCCCTCAGCCTGAGTTTAACCAAACACTTAGAGGATTGTTGCTATGATTGGTTGTTTATATAGGAGAGAAGTGTGTTTTTAATACTAGAAACTTTTTTTGTTTGTTTATTTGTTGTTGTTTTCCTGCTCAGCTCATCACTTACTGCTGAGGTTGGAGGTTTCTCAGCTGGATAAGAGCGCAGAGGTGGAGGTGACGCTGAGGACGGAGAGCCTGGAAAGACAGCAGAGACTCAGACTGTAGGTACCAAGACATACATCACGAGACAACACAACTTTACATTTAATATTTTTACTGCACTTCAGGATAGCAGAAAATAGTTCCCTTTCCTTTCTTAGCAGGGTGATGCACCCTCATTAAATTTGCATTAAAGTTAAATACCTCTTTTAAAAGATTTACAAACTATTGCGTAGCAGGACATTAAAAAAATATTTTCTTCTCTCCGTCTTTCTTTTTAACATTTTTGTCTACTTTAACAAGCCCATATCATGCTGGTTTGAGTTTATAAACCCTTTAGTGTGTTTAATCTCTTCCATGTGATAGAGCACTTCTATAAACAAGACAAAGATTGTCCAGCCCTAAAACTGCTCCCTCTTTCCCTCTTGCAGCAGCTGGTTGCAGACACTCACAGTTGTCTTAGATTGGAGCTTTGTAAAATGGATCTGCCTGATTACAGGTGGATCCATCTGCACTGCAAGGTTACCATGATCCAGCTATTTCAGCAAATTTGATCCTTTACCCAAATCAAACTTTGATTTGTACCTCAGATTAGCCCTTTGTTTCCTGTGTTACTCCATTACAAGGATGCTCTTAAATCAATCAATCAATCTTTATTTGTTTAGTGCACATTCATAACAAGTGTTATCTCAAGACACTTTACAATAGAACAGGCTGTGGGCAAACTCTTCATTTTATGGATACACATATATACAAATAAAATAAACATATATATATATACATATATATATATATATATATATATATATATATATATATATATATATATATATATATATATATACAAATGCATACATCCAACACCCAACATGAATCCATATAGCCAATCATGAATCTTGAATGTGGATCCAAACAATTCAATGTATTTTAAATTAAATTAGTTCAATGACCTTCTCTGATACCAAACTTTTAGGATGTTATGTGATCTTAAGACAATACATTCGATGAAAAAACATTATCCAGGGTGCTGGTTTGGTGCAGTGGTAAGCAACCAAGCACGACCCATGTATAGCCTCTGCCAGTCCGGATCAAATCCAGCCTGTGGCCAGTTTGCAGAGTGCCTTCCCCTAGTCTCTGTTGGCCCTCACACAAGCCTATCCACTGTCTCTCTCTCTCTCTTATCAATAAAGGTCCAAACACAATCAAAAAAGAAGAAAAACGATTATTGATATAAAAATGAAAAAGTTTGAGTGCAGAGAAACTCATGATAACAGCATTACATGGACTCTGCTCAGCACTGACCAAAAGATTGGGCTGCTGCACCCTTACCCGTCTGCTGTAGTTCCTCTCGTTTTATCTGAGAAAAGCTGAGCAAACAGAATCTATTCCCAGAGAAGATTTACAGTACAGTGTTCGACTGTAAAGGCTGGGCCAGGTGCAGCGTGCCGTCACAGGAAATGTGTCTATGCAGAGGTTTCTCAAGCTCAGGAGACTTTTTGTATGTTTGCTCACTTTATTGCAAGATTGCAGAAACTATTATTGCCACCAGAATGAACTTCTGTGCAGTCGTGTTGATTCAAAAGTTTTTGAGACGTAGCAGCCAGTCTGCTGTTCTCTGAGATTGAACACAGACGGTGAGAGGTGTCATCTTTGACGAATGCTCTTTACCTGAAAGTGTTTATCTTTCTGTGTCGAGTACTTTGACATGCTGTGTGTGTTTCCAGGCAGACGGATACGACGGTGTACAGGAAGGTGTTGACTCACCCTCTGCCACTGTGTGAGATCCAAACCATCGAGCTGAAGAACACAGGAGCTTTCTACAGGCAGGCAGTCATCCACGTGAAGTCTGTGTGCGTCTCCGAGTTTCCCTCAAACAGGTATGATATCTGACCTCGATGAGCCTCGTACTGGGAGCTCTTATGCATCTGTAGACTGTGAATCAGTTAAATGTTCAGAGGAATAAACATCCTCGAGCAGATCCCATCAGGCTGGCTCATGAAAGGATGAAATACTGAACACAAGCTGCAGATCAATTCAGGTCTGTCAGCTTTGTTTTGTCTGCATGGCAGACTGAGATTTAGGAGCAATAAGGAATTTATTAAAGGAATATGCTGACAAATGCCGTCTTGCACGCCAAGGAGGTTATGTTTTTGCCTGCAAATGTTTGTTTGTTTGTTTGTCTGTTTGTTGGCAAGATTTAGCAAAAACTACTGGACGGATTTTGCTGAAATTTTCTGGAGATGTTGGTAATAGCCCTAGTTGATGGTGATCCAGATAACTGCATATAGCGAATGATTGTTTTTTCTCAATAACTGTCAAACTAATAATAATATCAACATGATTCCAAGTGCTAGGTGTGGGTTTTCAGGGTTAGAAATCAAGGAACTATTGCTTATAGATGTAACAGCAATATGTGAGCTACCTTGACGGAGGTTTGTGCTCTCTGAGTGCTTTCTAGTTGATTCTGTATTTGTGCTGCTACTTTAAATTGTCTTTATTATTGCTTACTCTGTTTTTTGGTACCTCTGTAAAGAAGGTTAGGTTTTTTCAGCATGTGTTAGTCAGTTTAACAAGATAACTTGAAAAGTTATGAACAGATTTTGATGTAACTGTCAGAGAATGTTGGCCATGGCAAAAGGAAAAAGTGATTAGATTTTAGTGGTGATATGAATCCAAATGTGGATCCAGGAATTTTTTTAACATTGCGAGATAGGGTAGTGTCAGAAATGCCATGGTTGTCATGAAACAAGGCTAAGAAGAGGCAGACACAAATGCAACACACTAACACCAGGGGTCAAACAGGCAAAAAGGTTTAATCGTTTACCAGGCAAAGTTCAGAACACAAAAGGCAGTCAGATCAGGCAATGGTTTCCAAAACATGAGACAAAAAGGCGAGGTCAAAAACTAAGCAAGACTTGACTATGAAGAGTGCTGGGGTGAAGACCGTGAGGCACAACGACAAACAGACACATGAGGTTAAATACAACATGTACGATGATGGGAAACAGGTAGGGGGTGAAACAATCAGGAGGCAGGTGTGACAAGATGGGGGCAGGGCAGACAGGAACAAATCTGGAACAGAGGCAAAGGATAGACTTCAAAATAAAACAGGAAGGACAAGATGTGAAACATAACTGTGCCAAAATAAAGAATACTTAACCAACATGATATTGGTGGAAGTTGGTGTTCTTGGAGTACTTCTAGTTTTTACTTTATTATGTGTATCCTATACCTTATATTTATTTTATGTTTTGGGATTTTTTATGCCCACATTCAGATCAACAATATCCATTGAAAATGTTGCACCAAGATTAACTAAAGATTGTATTTTGCAGCCAAACTTTCCATCTGTTCCGTAGAAAATCTTAAACCCTGATTTAAGGGCATGTTTGCACTTCAGTTCCCACGTCCCAAAGTCTATGGGATGTTAGAAAAGCACTTAGAATAAATGCCTGAAATAAGGTCCGTGATGAACACATACATAAAAGGTTCAAGCCTGTCACTTGTGTGCATGTTTTCATTTGGTGAGCATGTTATCGAGTCAGGGCTTTCAGACTGCCAGCATGAGCTGCATGTCTCCCATGCTAAAATCAGAAGAATAGGAGGCTCGCTAAGTCGTGGCCAAAACAGACAGGAAAATGAAAAATAGAGAGACAAAGTAACCTTATCTCAGCAGGTCTCTTTGTCAGCAGTGCCAGAATATATCACAGAAAAGATATAAACCTGATTCGATCTGTTCCTGTCAGAGTTAAAGCTCAGTTTGTCTCCACTGTGGAGAAACTTCCTTTATTTGCACAGAGTGCTTTCATTCTGCTGGTTTCCCAGGTCAGTTAATTAATAAATCAAGTCCCTTGTTGGGAAATTAATTGTGGTTCTTCTCAAACTTTCTATAGAGGCTTGTTATTTGGATGAAGTTTATGGAGAAACAGAGCTGTGACAGCAGGGAGATGCAGTCACAATGTAGCACAGACACACACACCTGTTAAAGAAGCCGTAGCATCTTGTGCCGAAACTGTTGTAAAAGATGAAACAGCTCAGGGTTGATGGGATTTCAGAGTTTAAACATGTCAGTTGTGAACATTAATTGCACCTATGTCAATGAGTAAATGCTGGCATCTTTATGAAAAGTAATATTTTGTGTCTGTTTTCCTTTTAGGCACTTCTTACCACTGTGTGTGAACAACTTCCACTTCAGACGGGGAGCTCCATGGTCACATGACTACATTCAGTTGTGCGACTATTAAATAAAGAGACTTAGCGGAAAAAGGGGATCTACAGTGAAGTCACCAATATGGCGTCAGTATTTGCCTCTTTGTTCACTGTAAATACAGATGATCAGAGAGTAAATCTCTTCAGATGGAGCCAAAGAAAAACATTTTTATTTTGTAGGGGAGTTTCCCAGCCTGTAACATTAACACTAACTGACAAACTTCAGTCTTATACTTAAGTTATACTTAAATGTTAGATATTTGGCCTCCTCAATGACCCTCTAACATCAACATAAGTAGGATATTATGTCTGTGGATTTGATCTTTTTTATTTTATACTGTCAGAGTTTTGTCCTTTGTTATTCTCGTTTGCAAACTTTTTCTATAATGTAGTTTTAGGATGTTTCAGATGACTCTGTTTTTATGTATTTTTGACATTTAGTGCTGCTAAATACTGCTGAATTCAGATTGCTGTTCAAGCAAAGCAATAAAATGGTTAAGAGTACTTTTCTTTTGTCCACTGAGTTTATATATGTACATTATTGTGTCAGAGATACAGCTATACTCTCAAGGATGAACTGAAATCTAAAACAATCGAACAGAAAAACAAACATAGATTTTCTTTTTCTTAAAACTCACATATTTTTCTCCTTTTTAACAGATTTGTACTACCCTTTCTGTCCCCAGAACATTTTTTAAGCTTCTTATCTACAAATCCACTCAGACGTTGTATTTTGTCTTGTCTATAAACCTCTTTATTTCAGCCCTGCTCAGAAAAGGCTGTTTCACTGAAAGTACTCATCAGATGCTTCTGACCACGCCCTTCTCCAATAGTGGCTGTGGCTCCATCTCTGTGCTCTAATGTTTACTGTGGCTGCACAGACATGTTCCTCACTCTGTGGACCAAACAAACATCAGTCTCAGGGACTTCTCTTATCTGAGGGAGGTGGAATATCCCCTAATGACATCATGAGGGGAATTATTAATGTTGAGGGGGTTTGTGGACAGACCATGGACACATATGTTTGTATAAAAGCCATTAAAAATGTGTTTTGAATAATATGCAGCCTTTTTCACAGACATTAACATTTTTCTTTGCTGTGAATATCTAAATAGAATTTGAGTAAAATCAGGTAAGCTGGTAATTATGTGACAGAGACAGAAGGAAACAGACGTTAAAAGATAACAAACTACTTTTTCACTGCACACAAAGTTTATGGAGAAATCTTGGCCCCATGAAAATATTTTGATGAACAACAACTTCAACTTCTCTCTTTCAGAAGTCAACAACAGACAAAGAATGCGATTCACAGTACACAGGTGGATCTAAAATTTTCAATCACTTACAAAATGACAAAAAGTAATCTACAGGCATCTTATATTCGTCCAAAGAGATCAGAATGCTGCTGAATCATGATGTAGAGCTTAATCTTTGTGCACTCAGGTAAACAACAACAAAAAATTAAGAAACCCCCTTTTGTCGTTTCATTTTTTTTACCACATTACATACAGAAGTTCAAAAATGTCCCAGAAATATACACATCTGGATATTTTCTCAATCTTTAAGGATAAAAATAGCATAATATCTTTAAAGCAGTATGTTGAAGTTTAACCTGTAATTCACCATTACTGGTAAAATTAACAAGAATATGTGCAACAATAATCTTTGTACTTTATGTGTAAGTGATGAGTGGACAAAAATAACTATAACTATATAAATTTACTTTAAGGCTTATAACTTAAAGATGAGGTCGAAGGCTTGTGTTTTTTACCAAAAATAGTTGAGATGGAAATAAATTATCTGCTTCCTTGCACATTTTCATTTGTCTTCAAAAATTACAGGCATCAAACAGACTTAGTGTAAAGGGAAGGCCCTCAATATTTATCATTACCAATGCCGTTATTGATTCTGCCTATAGATCCAATTATTTATCTATTCCTGTGGATTTTCTCTGAGAAAGAAGTCATTCTGCACAGGTTTCTTGGTGTCAATAACATCAAACACATGGCACTCCTGATATTTAATGCCATGCATAGACACTTGCTTCTGCATGCTGTAAAATTTAGTCTCTTGTCTCCTGTCCAGCATGATCACATCTTTAACATCATTCTAATCATTTCTGCTTACTATCTCTGATAAGGGTGTGACGACCTTAATTTGTGGGACATACAGAACAAACTGGAAGGAATTGATGAGCAGATTATTAAGTTTAAACACAAATGATACTGATTCCCTTTTTATTGTTATTGATTCTGAACTGGAATTGGTTTTTAATTCCCTCTGTTATTTCAGATACTGTTTTATAATTCTAAATTAAACTGTGTTTTAACTTAAAGTAACTTGAGTTAAAGTTTATTTAAACAAGTATGTCCATGTTTATATCTGACAAATGCTCCACAAAACATCATAATCATTTCTTTGGAAATTTAATTGATTGGCATAAATGAAGCATTACCTAAGACAGATCATATGTGGTAGGCTCTTTCTTTTTAGCCAGAATTACACTTAAAAGATTGTTGATCTGAAAAATAAACTATTTCACATGATGCAAAACTCATACTGAGGGGAAGTTTGACCTTGGCTTAATTAGAGTAAAGGTGTTAATACAAATTAGAAAATGTTTAGTCAAACAATATTTCAATTTTGGATTTTTTTATCCCTTAAACTGAAATCCTAATAGAAAAGAAGAAGCTTAGGGTTTGCTCTAAAGATTTAGGCTGGGATGGAAAAGCTCAGCGAGCAAGAAGGAGACAGAAGTGACCAAACACATTCATACTCTTAAAATCTAAATTATAAAGTGTTTCCAGGAGAGACTGTCCTCACAGTTTGGGCGTGTCAGTGGGAGCCAGCGGCGCTCTGCCTCTCTGGAATCGAGGTGGAACGTTTCTGTCGCCATCACCTCCTGCAGAGACGAGGAGAAGATTCAGTTAGGAGGAAGTTTGGACGACAGGGAAACACACAGTTAGCCCGATAACTGGACCAGCATTAAAACACCTCTTTAAACTGAGTTATAACTTTAAAACTGTTTTCATTCAGTAATCAAACTGGAATAAAACACAAACAGGGTGAAAACAGAGCTACCGATAAAATCATGAGGGAGTTTGATCATTTAAACAAACAGTAGGTTAAAATCTACCACCAGGGGGCTCTCGACCAAAACAATAAGAAAATATGACAAGCAGTGATCTCCCATGATGCTCAGTGATTAACCTGTTCTCACCTCAGTCTGCCTTCACAGTTTACTTCTTTTGCTGAAGGCAAAGGGCACACTTTATTTCCAACAGCACCTCATAAGGTGTAAGTGCATCATGTGTCTTAAAAAACATCTGCAGGGTTTGAACCTCTGAGGGTTTTTGAAGCAGCATCATAGTGAGGAAGTAACATGTAAACAGTCCAGTCAGTAACACGTAAGACAGCAACAGTTTAACAACAACTGCTGCAGCACAGGTAAACAACACAGGTAAACAACAATGATAACGTCACATAGAGTGACCTCACCCCGAGGAGACTCCTTAAATCAGGGGTGTCAAGCTCAGAAGGAGCCAAAATTGAAAATAAAGTCTAAGACGTGAGCCAAACAGCATCAGCATTTATGAAATGGTCTAAAATGTACTATGCTTGAATCAGAAATATGTGGGATTATTAGTATGAGTGGTGGGAGTGCTGGAATGGAGGAACATTAATGATAGACATATGAAAGGATTTCACATGTCTGCCCTAAACAGAGTTTTTGAAATTAGAAGTTCTATGTATTTAAGTTATCCATCAATTCATCAATCCATCAATTATCTATGCACTTATCAGTTTCAGGATCGAGGGGGCTGGAGCCTATCCCAGCTGACATTGGGCGAGAGGTGGGGTACACCTTGAACTGGTCACCAGCCAATCGCAGAGCCACATAGACAGATGGACAACCATTCACACTCACATTCATACTTAAGGGCAATTTGGAGACATCAGTCAACCTAATGAGCATGTTTTTGGTCTGTGGGAGGAAGCTGGAGAGAACCCACACATGCACGGGGAGAACATACAAACTCCACACGGAAAGGCTGAGACAGACACGGGGATTGAACCAGCAACCTTCTTACTGTGATGCATGTGCACTACCTGTTTAAAAAGGTTGATTTTTAATAAATTGTTTTAATTTTTGTAGAGCCTGATATTAAATGACCCTCGACCTGTTTCCAGGTCAACTAATGCAACTTATTCTATTTTTGATTTTGTGTCAAGAGTGTTTAATCAAGACATTTACAAATAAGAACAGCTGTCGAGTAAATTGTGTTTTCCTTTGACAAAATAGTAATAATGCACCACATGCATGAAAAGCATAAAATTATAAGTATTAAGTATAACAAACTCTGAGGTTGTCCCCTTGTGTTTTCTGTTTTCTGCTCTAAAGACGTATTACTGCTCTCTCTGATAGACTCCCCTTCATGTTTGTCAGCTCCCTCTGCAACCCAAACCCTGCACTGACCCCTTCACCATCCAGCCATGAAACGTGATCCTCCAGTTCTGATTGGTCGAGGTTTGATTTTGGGTTGGTCGGGGGTGCGGGCGGGGCGAGGAGGGGATGATGGAATTAGGAGACAGACTGCTTACAGGGTGGGCATGCTGGATTAAAAATATGGCACTGGATTTTTTTGGACATCCCCTAAATTTCCAGGCTGTAATCCTCATCAGATAAAAACACAGCAGCTGCTGTTGGGCTCAATGCTGAACCCCTCCGTACTCACAACACAAACATGAATCACAACAACATCCTGGACCTCGTCAGCTGTTTGAAAACACTACGACAAACGCTGAGATCATTCAGCGATGAACTGCTTCTCCTCTGCAGATCTGTGTTATATGTGCAGACAAATTTAACTTTGCTACTGTACCAAAGACGACTAAGGCCAAGAGAAGAAGAGCCAGAGCAAATAGATTCAGAGCTGCTGGCATGGAGGGAATTTAATCTTTGAATACTGGCTAAAAAACAGAACCAAGAAGACCTAAAGTAGAAGAGACTGGAAGAAAAGACTCCTAATAAAGTCATAGCTACAACAAACGTGCAGTTCCCTCACGCTTTAACATCCAAATAAGGCTGATTTGCAAACCAATTACTTGTTTCTTGCAGCTTAAATGCAAAATTCTGAGAAAAGTGGAGTGAAATGTAGTATAAATCAAAATAACAAGAAAAATTAATGGCATAGCAGCTCAGACTGTGCCATATTTTAAGGGAACATGATCAATCTGGTTCTCTTATTTGCTCCCACAGATGAGATTTATTTTTAAACAGATTGTCAATCAGTCTGATGATGTAAGGCCCGTCTTTAACATTTATCAAATATGGAGCAGGTTAAAGTGCATTTGAGACATTCTCTACCATCAATCAAGATGGCTGTTGGTGATTTGAAACAGTCAGAAAAACAACACTGCTTCTGTGTTCAACATACTGGATTGTGGTTCATCCAAGGCCCCACGTTATTGTGTTATGATGAACAAGAAGCCTAACACCGTGTCCCAGCACATCAGATATCCCTTAGCAGAATCAAGCACTCGCTCTCCACACTGCATCTGATAAATATCTAAAAATCCATCTCTGTAAATTACAATAACTCTTTTAAACAGTTTGGTATCTAATGCTTTTATTTTAAACATGGGGAGAATCAAGTCTAGTGCTTTACATTGACCAGGATTAGATGGAGGTAAGGGCAGGTAGTGCAAGTGCCCAACAGAATTTAATCTTTAAATATTGGCTAAAAAACAGACTCACAACCCAGAAAACCTAAAGTAGAAGAGACTGGAAGAAAAGACTCTAAATAAAGTCAGATCAATAACAAATGTACAGTTTCCTCAAAGCTTTTACATTAAAAATAAGACTGATTTCGCACACCAATGACTTGTTTATTGTACCTTACATGCAAGATTTTAAGAAAAGTGAAGTGTAATGTAAAAAGAAAAAGCAAAATAACAATTGCCTCACAGCAAGAGGGTGGCTGGTTTGATCCCTGTGTTCGATCAGGGCCTTTCTGTGTGGAGTTTGCATGTTCTCCCCCTGCATGCATGGGTCCTCTCTAAGCACTCCGGCTTCCTCCCACAGACCAAAAACATGCACATCAGGTTGATTGGTGACTCCAAATTGCTCTTAGGTATGAGTGTGAGTGTGAAGGGCAAGTTAGAGTCACCAATCAACCTGATGAGCAAGTTTTTGGTCTGCGGGAGGAAGCCGGAGCGCCCGGAGAAAACCCATACATACAGCTTGTGTTAAATCTGGTACAAAGCATTTCTTCTCTTTTAAAGACTAATGTTGTTGTGTACGTTGTCCCTGATTTAAAATACCACTGAGCCACTTCAGTGAGCAGTGAAGGCCCATGATGTAACGGTGAAGGAACTTAAGCACGTGGCTGCAGACAACAACACCCATATCCATGGATGCTACCACTAGCTTGTTAAAGGGACAAGTGTAGGTGGGGCTGAATGATTCATCGTTTTCCGATCAAAATCATGATTTCAGACAATGTGATCATGTGATCGCCAAAGCTGCAATTTTCTGCAGCACTCCTGACTGACCCAGGATCTGTTGTGTCAACTATTTGCTAGTGGCGATGTCACATGTCAGCGCTCACGTCCAAAACCATCAAAGGCTGATATAATGGTTTGGCATGGCTGGCTTTTTTCCTTTATTAGACTTGTTGAATTTTGTTTGTCTTATTATTACTTATTTAACATTAGAGGGGTTTTATTGCATTTTATTTAACTGTTTTAACTTAACACAGTTAAGGATTTTTTGCACTTCATTTTTATAGGTTAAGACAGTAAAGATGCTCTTTCAGTTCTTCAGTTGTAATAGCTGCCTTTGGTCAAGGACTTTAAAGAGTGTACATGTGAATGTTTCTTGTTAATAAATACATTTGGAAGCAATTCTCACTCTTAGTTTTCATCCTTGCCTTAGAGTAATAGCTTTTAATCTTTGATAGTATGATGTAATTTTCTGTCATGTTTGTAAATGTCACTGTACACATAGTGTAGCTTGATTTGAAGAAAATCGTGAATCGAATTGAAATCGCAATATCTGCCAGAAAAATCACAATTCGATCTTTTCCTAAAATCTTTTGGCCCTAGGTGTAGGGACAGTTTAAAGTGCATCTCTGTATCCACTCATCTTTTATCATTCCCTTGACTGAGAGCCCCCTTGCAGCAGAATTTATTAAGGTAAAGGGTTTTGTTCACAGTTGTCATCAGATAAATTGTTGAGCTTAATACCCCAGCCCTGCGCTCTCTCATCCATGTTAGTAAGAAAAGTGCACTGCAAGCCATCCATGCACACACAGCACCCCCCTCTGCCCAGGTGAGGTACTTACATGTAGCTTAAGTGGTGACCCCGTGTGTTAGCTCCAGCACCCTGCCCCCTCTACCTCAAATAATCCCTCTCACTGCCATAATCCATTAAGGAGCCCGCCACATCAGCAAAGTCCTCCAGGACCAGGCTGGTGGAGTCCTCACCAGAGGGCAGCTCCGTCTCTGACGCCCACGGGTGCTGGTAGCGTTCTTGCTGGGGGGCCTTGGTGTTGTCCTCAGAGGTCTTTCTTGGTCCTTGAGAAGGGGCTATATCCAACGTCTGATAGGCCGGTGCCGGATCGTCGCTCTGCTGCTCTTTGGTGAAGCCGCCGTCACTGCCGCTGCCGCCCTCGCTGCCCTGCGAAGACGGGGCCAGCACGTGGTAGAGGCTGGGGAGGCGGATGTCCAGGAGCACGCCGCTCTTGATGTAGAGCTTGTTGTTGAGGTTGTAGAGCTTCTCAGCGATGTCATAGCCCAGCATGACGGAGAAGAGACGGGCAATGTAGCGCTCCTTTGAAATCAGCATGTAGAGACGACGGCGACGCCACGAGACGTAGCGGGAGTCTTCTTCTGCTGTCAGGGTCACCTGTAGAGAGGGAACCAAGGAAACAAAGGTTAAAGGTGTAGTGTGTAGAAGTTGGCAGCATTTCGCCAAACAGAAACGGTGAATATAGGATATAGTAGCTGTGTTCGAAATCGTCCACTCATTCACTCACTCACTATTCCCTATGTAGTGTAAATGAAATAGTGAACTACATAGGGAATGACCAAACGAGATTTTGGACACCACACTGAAATTTTCTAAATATCATAGCGTCAGTAGATGAGCCGGATATTCTTGGGACGAAAGTGGATGCACCAAGAATCACGTAAACAAACCGGGCACTCAGGAGGATAAGTAGCAATTTTTGCAGCTGTTTACAACCGTTAAAAGACGTAAAAAGCTACGCTATGAATGTGTTAAAGATACTTTAACGTTTCTTACATTATAAACGAAAGCAGCACCAATTTGTGCCTTGGCAGCCTTCTTTCTCTTGTTCTTCTTCACTGGAAAACACAACTGCATTGCATTGTGGTATACAATATAGGGTACATCGTATGTACACTGACATTTGCTGTGCATTGTGGGTATTTTATAGTGCACTATATAGTGAATGAAATTAAACGCTGAGAATTCGAACACTACAAAATGGCAAACACACTATATAGTGCACTATATCCGTGACAGGGAATGGTTTCAAACACTAATGTTTCTATTTGTATGTAAAGTCCATCAAAATAGGTGTACAATCATACCCATAAAACTTTCATTTTCTTCTTATTAAGTTAGAAAAAGCCTTTTATATTTATGTACTGCGGGTCTCCCCTTCGTGGACGCTGACATAACTATCCGCCATGTTGTCTACTGATGGGTTTTGCGGACAAAAAGAGCGAAATGCGACTTTTGAATACGAGTCTGGCCGCCGGTCCTGAAATCTACCTGGATGGCATGTGAAGAAGAAAAAGAGAGAGAGCGGGTATTACAAGAGAAGAAGACGGTGGTGTTTGTAACTGTTGTAAATGATGCCCTGTTCACGATCCTTTTTGGTCTTCACCAGCTCTCGTCGCTTAGTGGTGTGATGATTTAGTAACGGACGGGCTCATTCCAAAATCTGAACGCTAGATGTCGCTAAAATGTGAATTTCTACAATTTCTACACATTGCACCTTTAAGGGTTATCAAGGAAGTTATGACCACTGGAGTCAGGATAGAGGGATGGTTTAACCGGTGGGCCTTCAGTTTGTCTTCAGATGAGTGTGGACAGGATAAGGTTTAAGGACCTCCACGTAGGAGGCTGTGTTTTTGCTGGCATTTGTCCTTTTGTTTGTCTGCCTGCCTGTCCATCTGTGAGTAAGATTAGTCATAAAGTTCTCAACAGGTTTTAATAAGATTTTCAGGGAATGTTTGTCATGGCACAAGGGAGAAGTGGTTAGATATTGAGGGTGATCAAAATACAGATGCGGATCCAGGAATGTGTATGAAGGATTTGTTAAGTCTGCACGATAGGTCAGTTCCCCACACTTTTTATAACAACTTGGTTAAAAACATCAGAATTATTTGCAGAGCTTTATGCTCTTACAGCATTCATAGTTTTTAATTTACTTTGGACTTGAATTCCAGAGGTCCACAACCACAGGGTTGGGGATCAGTATTGGGCCATATAATGATTGGTACCGGGCCATAGAGAAACAAAAATAATTTATTTAATTACCATTTAATTAAATAAAGAGACAAAATAGTGTTCTAGTTTGAAGGGATGGCCTGGACCTCACATATCCACTGATGTAGTGTTACTAAGAAGACTTTACACTCATGCTCTCTGTCTCTGTGATGAACAGAAAAGACAGAAACCAGAGACAAACTCACTGTAAAACCTTGCGTGTGTACACTCTTCCACTTGTGCTCTTATAGTAGTTGTAAAAAGAAATAAAAATTAAAAAATTAAGAATATCAGCAACACACTCTAGCAAATTGTCTGTGGACATCATCCTGATATAAAGTACAAAATAATACATAATATATATCTAAATAGACTACCTTATGAGTAACCATTGAACATGTGTGCTATTTTCTGTAGATGTAATGTTGGAGTATTAGACTTAATCCTTAATTGCAGATTTATTGATCATAAAGTCATTCATTCTGAACCTATTTCTATTTTTTTGTAAAACTGCCGACCATCCTTGACAGCTTTTATATGTTTCAATCATTGAATGATATGATTCATGAATGTCAAAATATAATTTTGAGTATTGTTTCTCCTTAAAACACATAAATCCGAGGTGCTGGTAGTTTAGTCTTGTAGTACACTCAACCAACAATTGAAGGGTTGTGGGTTTGAGCCCAGACCCAGCTGTCACATGTTGATGTGTCCTTGGGCAAGACACTTAACCCCATGTTGTCACTGCTGTGTCAGGGTGTGGATCTGTTGGCTAATCCTGATGGGCAACTTGCTTGTAGAAGCTTAGAAACATTAGTGAGTGGCTGTTAGAGTGAATGTGTAGATGTGGCCTGCGTTTTGAGAAGTCAGAAAGACAAGAAAGTGCAAAATAAGGTCAAGTCCATTTACAAATAATCATCCTGAAGCAATAGAATGTGAAGGACAGGAGCTCTTTCTCCTCTTTGGTGCACGGATCAGACGCTAAATGCAGTAAAACAAAACTTGATACCCCGGACTCTCTTTTCCTTTACAATTACATAATCTCAAGTTTATCTTAATTTTTTTGGAACACATTTTTGGACTTTAAGTGCAGCACACTCTTATTTCAGTCCCTTCTAAAATGGAGTAAATGCTGCGTGACGTACCTGAAACTTTCCCTCCTCGTTTGGTCTGAGAGACTCCCACTCCGGAGAATCGAGGAACTGGTGACGGTGGATGTAGTGCAGAAACTGACCCTCGAGAGACACATTGATCCTGAAGAGGGAGAGATAAGAGGGTAAACGGGGAGACAGAGGTTAAGAAAATGAAAACAAGGTCACTTTGCAGGATCAGTTATAGAAATATTTATGTAATTATCCCTTTAAGAGAACCAAATGATGACTACATGCTGCTGAAAACAGTGTATTCGTCGTTTAAACTGGTTAAGATTTCTACATTTCCTTTTCTTAATGATCAGGGCTGCACAGTGGGATCATGGGAGCTTTCCAGGAGTTTTCTCTCTCAGATGAAGCTTTGATTTGAAAAGACTAACTTCCGCAGATTGAGATAACGCAGCACACTGAACACTAAATCCGTCAGTGGATTACGTCAAAAGAGACAGTTTTCCAGGAAAGTCTTAGAGAAACATTTCACTCTCCAGCTTTGCTTTATAAGACGACTAAAGCTAATTACAAGAAAGAACTAATGTTTACAAAGTGTTAAACAAAGACATTAGTTGAAAAGTTTAGAGTCTAGTCTGCTATTTTAAAGGGTTACTGACTGTTTTAATGCTGGTTTTATTTATTTAGATTTGTGCATTTGTTGATAAAGAGTCAAATTTGCAGCAGTTTAAACTACTATGAGGTTTTATTTAGACTCCTCACATCTCAGGGTGTAAATGAACAACTATTTCATCTGTGCACTGTGGAGTTAATTACCCTTTAAAGCACTTCACACTGACAGTGGCAGGGATTTCCACTGAGAGCACCGGGCTAAAAATGTAACCATACAGCTGGCACTCTGCTATGTGCTTTATACGTACGACCAAAATAATATGGACACCCTTTTGTTGGTGTTAAAATGATCTTTCTGGTTCTGCGCCCTCATGTTTTGGTGTTCAGTGGTATTGTTTTTTTCTTCTTTTGTGGAAGAAGTTGTAGAAAGAGCCGCTCTCTTTTACAGCTATAGACTGGGTAAGATATGCATATATATAAACACCGTTGCCAATGTTGATGCTTACATAGTAACATCTCACGGCATCATTTTTCCCCTGTGCTTATATCTGTGCTGCTTGTTCTTGTTGGATTGCTTGTTTTATGCCTACGTTTTTGTGCTTTGCTCTCTGTTTTTCTTTGTTTGTCAAAGTACATTGTAAACCTCTGTTTTTCAAAGTTCTACATAAATATTGTTATAATTATTATTATTTCTCCGGCAAAACCAATATTTCCTCTCATGTTTGATCAAGAAGACACACCAGAGTTTGTTTAACCAGCCAGTTTCTTTTGCCCAATGGAAAAACTTAATCTCAATCGGCCATTAGGTGTGCCAGACTGCAGCATTTAATTGGTTTGATTCACAGATAAACATCTGCAACTGACATCTGTTCATCCCACACTCATTTGCCAATGGCCGATGTTTGTTAAAGGGCCTGATTTTGGCCAATATCAATATTATCCCCACACCCCAGTTATGGCACAATCTATTGGAAATAATGACAAAACTTAACGTTCAATCAACTAAAGTTCAGCAAAGAGGTGGATATAGGGGCTTCAGTGGTTTAGTCGAGTCTACCAGAACTGGAAAGTTGTGAGTTCAAGCCCAGCTCAGCTATCACATGTTGATGTGTCCTTCGGCAAGACACTTAACCCCAGTTGCTTCCACTGCTGCTTCAGTGTTGTGTGAATGTGGATGTGAGGGTAAATATGTGTAACCCAATTCTGAGTGACTACCCACATAGCTACTTTAACTATCAGTGAGTAAATATGAACCCAAATGGGTGTGAATGGTTGGATATGAGTTGGTGTAAGAGCGCTTTGAGTGACCAGAAAGACTAAAAAAAACAAGTCCGTTTACCATAAGATGGGCATTGAGCCTCTTTGCAAGAAGCCTCAATTTGTGGTATATAAACATATGTACCCTTGTTTTTACCAAAAGACTGATTAATTTTACAGTAAAAAGGTATGAGTGACACAGCAGATGGACCGTTCCATATATTTCACTAGTCCATCTGGGCTACAGGCCATAGAAAGTGTTTAGGAATGGGCAAAACTCTTGAAAAGCCTTTCTGACAGGTGAGTCGATGATAATTCTGTCAACCTCATTCATTGCAGGCCAGTCAGATTATAAATTAGGCAAATAAACACATTCTCTATCAAGAAGTTTGTCTTTCATTTAACAAACAAATGTGGCCCAGATCTGATAAAACTGTAATTTAGCTGTTAGCATCTGTGCTAACCTCTGTCCAAGCAGTCACTTCTTGCTGTTGTCTCATTCCAACCTCTTTCTGCTCTGAAGTACACTGATTGGTCATTTTAGATTTGAGCTTGGCAAGATGGATCAGTCTGATTACAGACACTGAATCAAGTGGATCCAGCTGCACTGCAAGGTTAAGTTTAACATGTTATGCTTTTATTTGCTGATATTTGAGCTGTCAATTACTAAATTTTTTATTGTGATTACTTGTTGAATTTTCTAATTATTAATTGCATATTTCAAATTGAACATTTTCTTCTCAAAATAAATGTGAAAATGTGAAGAAATTCTTACCTGTTGATTTGTGAAATAAATGTAAAAAAAATTGTTGCTTTATGATCCTGACCTTTGGATTTATTCTGTAAGTGAGAGCTGCACCGCCTCATTAGTGTGATTAGAAACCATGACTTAGAGGAAGTAGACCGCTCTTTTCGGTTAACATCTGATACACATTTTTATAAATGTGTTAGCATGTACAAACTGACTCAGTGGTTAATGTGACAACTTTTACACCTTTCAGTTTACCTTTAGTTTGTTTCTTTGTGTCAGTTAAGGTTGACTAAAAAAAAATACATTTTTCTGCTTTTTATTTTAACTTGTGTTGTCTTAGATGGCCAGTACTTTGCTTTCTATGCAGACAAATAAAAACATTTTTGATTTTGAAGTAAAATCTGAAAATTCTGGTAGAAAACAACAAGTGCTTAAACAGCAAAATGATAACTTACAGTGTATAGAGAGATAAATGAAAACTGTTAAAGCGAATGGAAAAAAGGGAAATGTTTAGTATCAACAGGTAAAGATTCCTTCTGACCTATCCTGAGCTGTCTCTGATTGTTTAAGAGCACAATGAAACATTCAAAGGAGAAGTTGTGTCCTTATTTTACATTACAGTGAGAGCAATTCAAGCAAAGACATTATGTGGCATTACGCTGCTGCTCCACTTGAGAGGTTTCCCAAAGGATCAAATAAACAGCACAATGGCACATAATATAAATCTAAAGCATTAATTTTCTACCTAAAAGCCAATAACACGGTAACACTGACAGACCTGGATAACAATAGTCTGTAAAAGTTGAAGCTTTAGAATAACTGGGCTGTAGAAGAGTCCGGTGCTCTTGTTAATTTGTATTATGTGTTTAGTTAATTATTGTCTTGTGAAAGAGGGGCAGACTCTAGAAGATTTTTCCTCTTTCTGCTCCTTTTCATTCACATGTTTGAGATTTTTTTGTTTGTATTGAATGTTTTATTTAATGGCAGAATGAAGTAAAGTCCTAAACTAAAAAACACCTAACTAAGAAAAGCTGAATCAAAGTGTACATGTACCTTCAGACTTCACTTAAATAAAAATAATGTGTTTACACCTCAACAACTGGGCAAAACCTTTCACTGAGAGTGGTAAAAAGTTTTGCTCATCAGTCTGGGGAAATACCAACAAGTCTGTCAACTTGATGAGAAATAAACAAAATATGAAATGCAAACTCAGCTAATAATCCCACCATTTAGACTTAAGGGAAAAAAACACAATGTGCCTTTTGTTTGTTGTCTAATTTGGCTCATTATTTATCTCTCACCCGCCAACATTTAATTCATTTGAAAAGGAGCCGTCAGTGTCTGCTCCTGTCCCAACCACAGAGGTATCACTGGACCAGCTGGCAGCGTGCTGCGGGACGGCCCGATGGTGAGTCACAGACAAAAATACTGTTTACAACATTTCTCTTGTGTCTGCTCCAGGACTGTGAAATGTAATGCAGCTCCACTCTGAGGATGTTTGGATGAAGCAGATTCACTTCCTGTTACACTAAGACGCTGCCAACAGCATGAAAGAGGCAGAAAAGGAGCCCAGACCTGCAGGCCTCTGTTTTAATGGGAGCTCTCTTAAATACAATGGGTGCTTTATTAAATCAGAAATTAAACAAGAAGAACTTATTGTAGATAAATAACAATGTGGCTTTATCCTGCAATAACATGCTTCTGGCATTGTGGTGTCTGTTAAGTCCTGAATAATGGACATGCTACGTTTGTAAATAGTGGGTGCGCCGAGTAGAGAACATATAGTATCTCACTGAAGTGAGTACACCCCTCACACTTCTGCAAATATTTTATTGTCTTTTTTCATGGGACAACACTGAAGGAATGACACTTTGATACAATGTAAAGTAGTGAGTGTACAGCTTGTATAACGGTGTAAATTTTCTTTCCCCCTCAATAAAACTCAACACACGGCCATTAATGTCTAAACTGCTGGCAACAAAAGCGAGTACACCACTAAGTGAAAGTGTCCAAGTTGGGCCCAAAGTGTCAATATTTTGCGTGGCCACCATTACTTTCAGCTCTGCTTTAACCCTCTTGGGGATGGAGTTCACCAGAGCTTCACAGGTTTCCACTGGAATTTCACAGGTGTGAGTACACCCCTCACATTTGTAGAAATGTGAAGGGTGTACTCACTTTTGTGAAATACCGTAGCAGCCAAAGAGTCAGAGGTTTTATGTGGTGGAAGGGGACCAAGAACAGACATTAAAGGTTTAATTTTAAATTTACCTCTGGTCAAAGCCAACAACTTGGATTACGTCCTTGGTCCAGGGCCTTCTACATGCTAATTTTGAGCCCATATTGGATTTCTTGTTCTAAATGTCTCTCATTCATTAGCATTTTGACAGAGGGACTAATTAAACACGTTAGACCTGTGATGACAACAAAGAGAGGCAACATGACCACTCCCAAAAGTGAAACCAAAACTATAGGCAATACTGAACATGGAGGTCATCTCATGTGGTCCACACATTGGTGTCCAAGGAGGCATCTTAAAGCTCAATGATGCCTTGTTGAAACCCCTGACCCTGCCTGGCCCTGCCTGATTTTGGCCCTACTTTTGTAATGTGGATGGTGGTGAAGATGGTGAAGGTCTATTATATGCTGAAAAACCAGGATTGCTGTTGATGGTAGAAGATCTCTTTCTACATCATATATTGCTACATAAAAAACAGGAGCAGTTGCTGGAAGTAGCTTTCTGTTTCCGAATCTCATTCTTGTTTTTTTCTGCATACTTGTGATGAATCACCATCCCAAGAGTCTAAGCGAGTGTACTGAGGCACGGTGTCTTATATGATGCATTAGTATTCACTTAAGTGCACTCAGTTCTGGGCCCAAGTCCCACTATGAAACAATCCAACTTTTACCTTCACTGTGTGAAAATTAGTTGTTTTTTTGCCTGTCATCATGTTGATATTGCTGTTTATACTTGAGTGTGTTAGTTGGATTTTATGCAGACTGTGATTATGGTTTGAATTATTTGATATTTGATTCAGGTACAGGTGCACACACACTGCCCACCTCCCAGACAGCAGAAAGGAGAGCTGATCGATGGGCGTCTTCCCCTCCACTGCGTACGTCTCCCCCGCCTTCAGCTCCACCACCCTGTTCTCAAAAGCTCCTGCGATATCCTTGAACACCTGGACAGGGACGCCCAGCGGCAGGTAGACGGCCTGATAGAGGGAGGACAGCTCCTCGCTCGGTATGCCCTCCTGGTGCAGCCGGTAGAGCAGGTGGCAGATCTGAGCTATACAGACCAGGAGCAGGAGAAGGTTCCAGGTGAAGACGTCCAGGCCGCACATGGTGATCCAACCCCACACAGTCAGGCACAGGAAGGCCGGGGAAAGGAAGCCGAAGATGAAGAGGCACCCATAGGCCCCGCTGCCCCCCATGTAGCCGAGGAAGGCCATGGTGTTCCCCAAGTGGTAGATGGCTCCTTCTGTGTTGTTGGTCCAGCCATCGCAGAGAGGAGCGAAGAACAAGTTGTCCATAAGAGTCAAGTTTTCTGTACTCATGCTTAAAACTCCAAAAAACAAACTATGAAGTGCTTCAAATCCAGAAGAAACTTGGAGCTATTTCTGTCCCAGCAGCACTAACAACAGGATGATTTGTTTGAATGAAAGCCTGAATAAAATAAACAGAAAATGTAGAGCGAGAAATGTCAGAAGTCAATGTTTGTTCCCTTGGCGAGCAGCAGAAAAATCCTCAATGTGAAGAAGTTCTCACGGCTCTGTTTGTTTTAGAAGCACAGCTGGAATGGGACTCTTCTTCTTCCCCTCTCATTATGCGTCCCCTTCCTCTCTTTCTTTCTCCTCACACCTTCTCTCCCCTCCAAGTCCTCCTGTCGAGTGTACTTTTCTGTCTTTTCTCTCAGCCACCGAGCGACCGGCCTGCACTGTGGAGCCAGCAGCTGGAGGAGCGGGGATAAGGGAGGCGGGGGGGCGTCGATAGAGCCCTAGAAGGATAACCATGTTTGGAATTGAAACCCAAGGAGGAGAGAGTGGTGGACAGAAAGCAGGCCTGCTACTTAACATAACAGAAAGAGAGAGAGAGGGAGGCAGGAAGCGGGAGGGAGGAGAGCGGCTGTGACAAATATCTTTGAGAGAGTCACACGTTTGACAAAGTTCCTGCACGGCTACAGCTGAGCTTTTCACTTCTTTTAAACCAGCCAGTTGGTTTGTCCACATGCAGCAGATTAGACGGAGCATATTTAGAGACGGTGACAGCACAGGTCAGATTTCAGGTATAAACACCCACCAGCACCGTCACAGAGTCACATATCCAACAGACCACTCAGCCAGCAGGACTCACAGCTCAGTGCAGTCCAGTGGGAATATGTCTCTTAGGCTTGTCTTTCATTTATAGGGGAAAAAATATGCTTTATTACATATCTGTGCGTATAACTATGTGGTAGTTGTATTTGATCTGCATTTGTAATATTATTAAAGGGGTGTAAGAGAATAAAGATACATATCGCCATATTTTGCAGTGTGATTTTTATATTCTAAAGCACAATATTGATATTTTATCAGCTAATATTTAATAGTAATTCACTAGAGTTCAGGACATTTGTCTTGCATCTATTGGTGCATTTCTGTTTGTGGTTTCTGCTCAACTCTGCACGGTTTGGATACTACCAGCATTGTTTTCCATTACACTGTAGACAGTATCAGTGCCTCTTTAAGATATCCTGTACCGTCATAGCGCGGCCCCATTAAAGTACAGTGATCAGGTCAAGTTTGGGAGCACATGCCAGATCAGCACTTCGCTGTTCAATACTCCTGACAACTCGTTTGCACCACCAGCAACGTTAACCCGACTTCATTTATAGAGGTTAATGTGCAATGAAGTTTAAGGGCCCAAGTGTGCAAATCCTTCACCCAGAGACTCTGGAGAGAAGGGACGCCAACCCCTTTCAGCTGTGTTACCAACTGTCGAAACCGAAAACTACTGTAGTGTACTCACAAAAAAAGAAACAAAGGTGATAGAGCTGCCCGCCCCTTTGTGGGTCTTTGTAACAGTTAGAAGATTCATTTATTAATTCTGTTCCAAAGACAGATGCAAGCATAAACAAAAAACATGCTATTTAAGCAGAGGGCATATCCAGAAGCTGACAAGAGGGGGCGGTTTATTTTTGAGTCAGTACCTCCAACTCGCGTTGATACTTCGACCATTCGAAGGTCAGCAGTGTCTCTACATCTCATTTGTCTCGGCTCAGATCACTTAGAACCAGCAAGAGGTGATAGGAAAAACTGTGCCAGGTGCTAGGTATGATCCCTAATGGAAAACCAGACCACCAAGTAGAATCGAGTCGAGTCGAGCTGACACCACGTAGTGCAAAAGCCCATATGTCTCTCCGTCACAGTTATGTTTATGTTCTCACTGAACAGACTACGAAGTTTATCCATGTTGCAGGAACCTTGCTGTGTAAACATAAGAATGATCAGAAACTTAACTGTTATTAATTTAGGATTCTGCATGTGATTTTTTTTAAATAATTGTAAATAAAATGGTATATATCACCTTGGTTAGGGTATTGCAACATATCCTAATGTACCGTATAGTCACTGCTAGTGGCTTCCTCTGGAATCAGTACTTAAGCATCATCAGTGGCTTAGTCGGGTAGGCGAAAACCCAGAATCATTAGTGAGTAAATATGAGAAAAAAATGTGACCACCAGTGTAAAAAAGCCCATTTGACTGACAAAATGCTCAAGTCCATTATGGTTGACCATTTATAAAATAATAAAAAAAAGATTGATATACCATGTGCTGTCTGTTAGATTTGTTTCCCTCACAATGCACAATGAGTTTAAGAAATTTTTGTGAAGGGGGCCATGGGCAGCAGGTTGTAATATTATATGGCAGGGATGGCAAGCTGGTGGGCTGGGGGTCAGATGCAGCCTTCCCACTGCTCTGATGCCGCCTTCCAGTCAGTTTTAAATAATAAAATCTGCATGTTCATAAGGAAAACCTGACAAAATCTTCCATGATGGTATAAAAGTATCAATATTTCTAGTATGTGCTTTGATACCCAATAAATGCCCTGTTACTTGCATCAAAGAAGTGGCTGAAACTCCCTGGAATTATATCCTTAACTAGATTAAGTACTGCTTATTTCATTTTAGTTCAAATATGTATAAATATTGATAAAGTAACTTATGACAGTTGCATTCATATATATAAAGCTTATAGTGCAAGGTCAGTCAGGAGAATGTGCACTCATCCAGTCACCCATTTGTTGATTTTAAGTCTGCCTACCTGCACAGGTGATTCAAATATTTAGCGAATTAGGAGTTTACACTCACTTAAGCTCTGAGCCAATCAGATCCTTCCATTACCTGTCTGACCCCAATCATCCTGCTCCTGTCTCATCTTATCCTGTATCCCCCTCCTCAGTATCTCTACTCCAGGGGGTTTCTTATCTTGCAACCTGCCTCAGTAGCCCTCCCGAAGTACATTAACACATCACAAGTGCTAATTATGCTTATCACAAAATACATTTCAATCATCCAAACCTGGAAAATAAATTACTTAAACTGCCAAAGATTTGGCCCTCTGGCAAAAATAATCATTTCAGTGTGGCCCCTTAGATGAACAAAGTTGCCCATCCCTGTTATATTGGAACCATTTGCGTGACAGTTTGGGAAATCCTTTATTTTGTCAAAGGGTTGCAAGCTGCACCTTTTTTCAAATCTTAAGTCATATAGGGTCTAATGCTTTTGCTTCTGATGTGTATTTTCTAGCTTTGCAATTTTTGTTCTTACACAACTGTTCCCAAGGTTGTTCAAAAGGGCCCCCCTTTGGCAGAGGACATTACTCACAAATCCCACCATACACTGCAGTATATTGACATACACAGTAATAAACTGCTTGTCCGTCATGGCCTTTACCAACAAATTCCTATATTTTAAGATTGTATTAAAAATTTAAACTGTAAGACAGAATGAAAAGTCATACTGCAACAAGATTTCATGACAGTGATTGATGAAAAGGGAAATTCAAAAGGTAATATGGCTCCATTGTCACAATTTCACATCCAGTATATTTACATGTAAACCTCAGGTTAAATTTGTACATACCCTGCTAGCAGTGACTAACGGCATGTATTTTTACGCCAGCCTTGTTCCCACCCATGGGCACCACTTGAATGACCAACTGAAGATTTAATTTTCCCAATACTCAAAGGTTGTCTTTCATAGCAGGCTGGACAGAATTTAAGTGTACATTATTGCTCAGGTTGACATTTCCAGAAGTTTACTCGAATATTCATGTGTGGCACAAAAATTACTGTAAGAGATCCATCTGGTGAGTTTAGCAGTTACTGAAATACTTTTAGCTCTTACAAAGTTAAGCAAGTTTGTGTAATCTCAATATCCCCAGACTCTAGGTACTGCAGGAGCATTTAAAAGTTTGGAATCAATATTGGTGCTTTGGGGATGCAATATGGACACAATTCTGCACTTTTAACACTTCAAACGACGAACGTTTGGAAAGGATTTTACAGCCAGAGCACAGGAGAAATAGTCTAGCATACATGTTTCAAAGATGAATTACAGAGCATCGTGAAGGTAAGCAGAGGCTGCCGTTTTAAAAACAGCAGAGCAGAATGTGTCAAACTATGTGTCCACTGCCAGGCACACCTCAGTACGAGTGACACACTACAGAGCAAGAATGCAGATATGCCAAGTATTGACTTTGCAGGGGCAAGAGTTATTTTTAAGCCTAAGTGCATACCAGGGACAGCAACTGTAGAGCAACCGTTCACTCAGAGGATGGACCTTCAATAAAACATCCACTTTTTCAACAAATGATGCCAACAATGAGCCTTATTGCATAGGACTTTTATTCATCTTCACACATTTTAGATATTCACACAATTCTCATTCTGCAGACTTTAAAAAAAACAATCACAGAAAGACGATCAACCCAGCAGAGAAAATAAGTGCATCAGCCACATTTCCCTTAGAGCCAGGATATAAATAAGAGGGGAAAGGAGGAGAGGAGATCCAGGGACGTCGTCCACTGCACAGCAACACACTGCAGGAGAGAGGGAGAGAGATGATTACTGTTGCCATTTAACTTGGTATAACTTTCAGACCAATACATTTGTTCATATTCAGATTACCATAAAAACTTCAGCAATTCATTTCAACCTTTCCTCCAGCAGTGTCAAAGGATTTCAACCTTTACGAGTACAAACAAACATTAACCCAATGGCAAGCAAGGAGAACAAACTGCTGCAGAAACATGAACTGATGTATGTGGCTCCAGGCATGTTTTCATGTTTAGTCATGAAAGGACAGAAAGTGTTTGCTCCACACGCTCCTCCCATGCCTGCCCTTTGTTACATGATGTTCTCGCCCGTTTGTGCACAACAATTATATCAGCCACAGAGATAAGGAAAACTGAAGGGCTAGAGCAAGCTTCTCCACAGCATTCAAGTTTCAGGATTTAAATAAATGAGATTTGGCATTTTCAGGGTTCACAGGGAGGGCAGGTGGACATTTGCACACTGGAACGACTCTAAGCCGTCACAACACATTAAGGGAAGGGACAATCAACTTGGATGCGAATTGCATGCAGGCAAACAGTCAACTCTTGTCAGGTTTCATTCAGGTGTAAAAGCAAAAGAGTCAAGTGGGTTTTAATGAGTGTCTGAATAATACTGGAACAAAGGACTGATGAGAAATCCAAAAGTGGCCCCAAGTAAATGTAAAGTTTTGTAGGATCAGTGTTGTAAGATTCAATTTGCCCATACTGACATGAAATTTTGAACTTCTGGTTGAGCACTGATACACCAAATGCATCACTTCACTTAGTCCATCTGGGCAAAACCCCATAGATGTTTGGTGGGAGCTGAACCTTTTAAGAAAATACAATGACTAAAGACTGCATTGGCACGGCATTCACTTTAGGCTTGCAGTTACTCTTGGCCCACCCAAAACCACACCTGTATTAACTGTCTCTCCTCAACGGAAGCCGATTACCACAGCCACTTTTCCTGCAAAAAAGTTTAAGGGCTTGATGCTTTAAGATGAATCCACCCAATCCACCTGAAATCTAGCAGATCCATTTACCTTTAATGCTAAGGCACACAAGGACTTTTTTTTTTTTACTTTAAGTTATAAAAATTGTGATCTCAGGCATGGGAAACATCTCAAATCTGAAACCATGCATTTTTACTGACAAATTTTCTTAAGTTTCTAGTGGTAGCCAAGTACAACATGAGATTGAATTTAAGGACTTACGTTTCCCTCGACTAGGTCTATGGGATTTTAAGTTTCATATACGTACTTTAAATAAAAATTCTTGTTGGGCAAATGAATACAACATGCCAAAATTTTGAAGTATTAAATCCTTAACATTTTGAATTGCCTTATGTGAATTGAAATGTTACCTAATCTTAAAGACTTCCTACAAACTACCAAGGACTGCAAAAATGGTCGGTGGGAGGTTTAATGTACAAGTTTTGACACAAATGGTGCAATTTCATATGCAGACCTGGTTAAATGTCATTTGTGAAAATGTAGCTTTAAAGTTAGCCAAGCATATAATTTTCCCCATTTTAAAGTTAAGCCAAGTCCCCTTACCCCCCGTCATTTCACAGTCAAAAATGTCTGAATGTTTTATAGCCTTATGTCACTTCTATAACCTTTATGGTCCTCGTCTAAAAATCTAAACTTGTGATTATTTTAGTGCCAACACTAATTGTCCAAGTGTGCATTGTAAATTGCTTTATTCAGGACAGTATTCATATCCTTGACATTTTAACCTGTGTAGAACGACTCCAAAGCTGAAGGAAACAGACACTGGTAACACCTCAATGAGAACACACAAAAAAAAAAATCAGTTTGAGTGTGCATGCATGACATGTCTGATTTGTCACTTACCACACTCAAAGCAAAATGGAGTAGTTAAATCTTGAATCCCAGCGCCCTCATGCAGTCTTTGTGTGCCTCGATCAGCTCTGAGCAGTGCTCCTCTCCCTTCTCGATGATGCTACAAGAAACAAATTGAAATTTGAATAAGTTTCTGTTAATATATTCACTTGTAGAGTTAGAAATAATGCATTTTTTAGTAGGAGCTCACCAGGCATCTCTGACTTTCTTTGTCTCTGGGCAGGCGCAGCACGGCTTCAGTGGCTTCTTCTCAGGGCTCTCAGGCAGAGCGGTGGCCTCGGTACTGGCAGCAGACAGGGTCGACATCTTCTGGCTGAATTGAGAAGAAACCGTTTTAACAAGCAGAACAACAAGCATTTAAAATTTAATAAACTTTCTGAGGATGGAAAAAATGTTTCCTATAATCAAACAATTTAAGGACAACCTGTTAATTCACAAATGCTCCAAACTACCTCCAATGAGCCAGTTTCTCAGGCAGCTACAGGTACAAATTCTTCTGCTACAAGTTAGCAGTCTAAATCACACACCTGATTGCTGAACCTGCTGGTGGCCCAATGAGCAACTAATTACAATCACCTGTGTCACTTAACACTTTAAGCCAACCATTACAATATGGCTCTAAACATTTGAGGCTCAAGCTGCTAAACTTTCAGAAATGGCTTTGTTAGTTAACAGTTCAGGGCTGGCTTTTCTCACTGTGAGGACAAGGTCTCAATTCAACTTCTGACAATTTACTTTCATCAAAACAGTGGTATTGGGCTCAATGTTCATGAGCTGATTTTGACTTATCCTAGCCAATTATAAGCATCAAAACCAACTTGCGACAATGGACTAAAATATATAAAAGCTGACTCTCAACAAGGTATATACAGCTTGTTCATACACAAGATACTGTCCAACAGAGGATATGCAGTTTACTTACAGACCAGATCCCAAAAAAAAAAAAAAAAAAAAATTCAACCCATTAACATATTAAGGTCAAGGGCTCGACAGTAATGAGGGGAAACACTTTAACTTCTGATTTATGCCACTGAACCATCACTAGTTCATTCAGGTCTCTATTACCAAGGCCTGAAGTATGTGCAGGTGTTGCACATTACCTAAATAACATCCCCTGATTATGTTCCAGATTTTTCTATACTGAGGACAATAGTTCCAAGTCTACCCTTCCTACATAGCATAATTTCTAAAGACTCTGAAATAAGTGTGCTACTGTGCAGTCAAAGAATTTAGCAATTGGTTAAGTTTATTCTGCTCTACAACTTTAATGCAAGGTCACAAATTACAGGGGGGTTGGTCAATTGCATAAAGACAAGCATTAGATGCAAAGGTTTCTTAAATTAGTTAAATTTAACACCCTGGAGTTAATTTTGTAATCTGAAATATTTCTGCCATAGATTTCAATTGTTTTAAATGTTCCACAATTGCCGTAAAATATAATGATGCTACAGAAATGTCAAAGACCTGATTCTAATGCTCCAGGGTTTAAAACATATTAGACGAAAATCAATATTCTGCTGTTCCTGTAGGAACAAGAACAACAGTAAAATGTTTATGAGACATTGCCACAGCAGCTCGTAATCATTGTAATTGCTTGCATCAGTAGGAAGTTACCAAACACCTCTTGTGTGGTTTCATAATAGTGAGGTTTAAATGATGTAACATCAGCTAAAATGTATGGACAGGTGTAAGGAGTATGAGCATGATTTGTTAAATATCAGCCCATAAAAAACAAAACTTACGAAAACTGAGGTACTAAAACACTGTGTGACAGACACTGATGTAATTTACCTGCTAGCTTCAGCTAGCAGTAGAGGCATTTTGCATAAGGCTAACGCCAGCTAACAGCTAACTGTGGCTAACATGTGGTAATGTAGGCCAATTAAAGTGCACGCAAACAGGCTCAAAGCTCGTGTCATGGCAGAAGAATAGCGGAAATAAAAGTAAGTAAAACACTGCGTAAAAGCTCAAAGTCTTACTGCTTCTTGTCGTAGCGCGGATAAGTTATGTAACTTACTTGTTTAGGGGATGGAGGCACGGCTAGCAGACGCTTCACCTTCAAAATGAAACCAGCACGCAGTGACAAGGCTCACGTGTCCGGCTTTTATACAATATCACGTGACTGTGTCCATCAGCAAAGGCTTCTGGGAAACGTAGTGTGAGCAGAAAGGCGGGAAGAACGGACGCTTTCTTCAGTTTTGTAATGTACAAGCCTCAAAATAGCAGTAAACCTCCTCATACCTGTACAGTAAGTGATTCATTTCGATTTATTGGAAAGTTTATAAAGAAAACACATGTCTGAACAACACATTTTCTGTCTGTTAAGCTTTAAATTGTATTTTTGACTTCAACAACAACATAAAATCTACCTTAAAGCCCTCCCAAGATATTATTTATGCTAGGTCTTGTGGTGCCTTCAACTGAAGTGATAGTGTATTTTATGGCCTTTCCTGTGGTATTCAAAGTATGGTTAGTTGCTCATTTCTGAAAGCTTCAAGTTTCAACATGTCTGATGATTTGTTTAAAAATGGCAGAGCAACAGGTCTTCAGTTTTTGCCAATTTTCAATACCTAAATGCCTAAGTAAGGTAGCACTTTGCATTCATACAAAGAACTAAATGCTTTTTTTGTTGAATTAAGTGCTAATTATTTAATTTTTTTGTTGATAAATGTTTTTAATTTTCTAATTTAGTTTTTGGATTAACAAACTAATTATAATAGAATAACCAGATCTGCTTTTGGGGGAAAAAACAACATTTTTTTCCTAATTTATCAAGACAATGATACTGATATCTTGACTTTTTCATGAAAAAAAAGCTCATTTTTTAATTAAGGGGAAATCTATATTGATATTATGTAGATGACATCTTTTAGTGACACTTACCAACATTTTTCTCTGTTTTTTTTCCTGAATTGCCGAAATAAGTTTTACAGCATTAAAGTACGCATTTTAACGTTTTCATCTGATCATGGAGAATCAGTGCAACATCTAATCAATCATCAAGGGCTATAATAAAACTTGATAAAAATCAGCAGCACAGCCATGTTTATTTTCTTGAATAGCAATTAGTATGTTAAAAACTGTAATTCCAAGATAAATATGTCATTCATACTGAAAAATACAGCCAAATTTTGTTTTCTCCAAATGTGTACCTCAAGACAATTGTCACATTAATTCAGAAAATAGAGAAAAAATAAACATTAGAAATGAGAGTGTGCTATGTATAATTGTACACTGAGGTTTTTACCTTTGTTGTTTTGTCTCTTGTTTAGCCAGGATAAAATATATATATTTTTTTCATTTTTTATAAAGAAAGCCAGCATGAGAACAAGCAATCTGAAAAGAAGTAGTTATACCATCTTAATACCTAACTTTTCTTGTTTGCAACCTCATGGCACAGCTTCACGTCTTCACCTGGTCCTTTTGAAGGCCACATTAGACTTCTAAAATAGCAAGGAAAAGAAGCTTTCTTAATTGGCTGAAAACCTTGTTAAAATGCTAAGTAAATAAAGGTTACTCAGCAATTAATAATGAAAGGGAGGCCCTGTCCTCATGAGCTGTGAGTACAGGAATAGGCTCTGACCTCCACCCATCCAAAGACACACATACACATGCATGGAGTGACAAATCATAAATTTCTCCTGACCTATAAAAAATTTATACATTGAAGATTCATCATTCCGCTGCTCAGCAATGGTAAAATTGCTGCTGCAGCAACCATTATTCACCTGATACAATCCAAAAGTTCAGATAAACACTTTTAAACTGCTATATGACCTGGGAAAGAAATGTGTTTAAGCACAGTTAAGCTTTTAAAAACTATTTTTTTTATTTAATAACAGTTTAAAATAAAGTCTTAAACTAAATGAATGCAGAAAAAATAAATATTAAACATGTATCCTGAAGATTCAAAAGCAAGGCAACTGGACTGTGTAGAGTTTGTTGGGAAGACGTTTCACTTCTCATCCAAGAAGCTTCTTCAGTTCCGGAACTGAAGAAGCTTCTTGGATGAGAAGTGAAACGTCTTCCCAACAAACTCTACACAGTCCAGTTGCCTTGCTTTTGAATCTTCAGGATGACCATGACCTGGATGAATGAGAATCTACACAGACGTATTAAACATGTAATGATACAATTAAACTCACTAGTTTTTCCTTAAAAGTTCAATATGGAAAATTCAGGCTGTATAGGCTGTATAGGTATGGAAAAATTGATAATTTTTTTGAAAGCGTGACACTGATAATATCTTAAAAATATTTTTTAATGCTTATTCAAATAAAAAAATGATTTCAATATAAATCATGAAATAACAGACTGAACTAAAGAGGAGAAAACAGATAGCATTCCCAGCTGATGAATTTACAGTTATCATTTTATTGCATAATTGCTGTGTTCCTTCTTACTATTTTTGTTGTATTTCTAAGTAATTTTACATGCCTACTTGCCAAATGCATTTTATCAAAAATGTTGCATTAACCGATTTGCCTTATCTGAATTCAGTTTTTAATAAATGTATGGCACTTTTCAAAATATCTTTATGGCAATTTATCAAAAATTCAGTTCAGTGAGGAAACATTCATAAGTCCATTTGATATATTAGACTGGTAAATGACAAAAAAGATATGTCCAAGCTCTTAATAATGTCATTTTTATATAGAGAATACTATTTGGCTTTTTTTTATTATTTAGATGTTTATTATGATATCTTTTCACACATCAGTAGTTTCAAAAGCCCAGAAGAAGCTAACTGATCAATAAGTTCAACTTTAATTATGACAGATTTTTCAGAAAAATCAACCATAATTCAAAAATGATTTAGAGACAAATGTTAACCAGTTTGAGTTCAATAATTCAACAGTAAAATAGTCAATGATAAAGATGAAATAAAGACACCGATCAGTCAATCAATGATGAAAATAAGAGGCAAGAAATGAAAGACCAGCCTCTACGCAAAAGAAACAAGCAAATGTAGGCAAGCTTGATTAGAGGAATGTTGGAAGAATAAACAAATATAGGAAACTACCAACCATAAAACTATAAAGTGATATATTGTTAATTCAATAAAATAGAAAGGAAGTAACAATAACAATAGGAAGAAATATACTATTATGTTTGTACTTAAACTAACCCAGTACACCAAAACCTAAATATTACCTTTTGCCTTAATCATCGTAAATGTTACAAAAAGTTAAAATTGTCCCTTGTTTTGCCTGATTGTCTACTCAATTAATTAATTAATTCATGCAAGTACATCAGACCTTACATCTTGTTTTTTTACATGAAAAAGTACCTTATCTCCAATACAAAACAAGACCCTGTAGTAATGACACATTAACAGGGTTTCTGTGGGGCATTAAAAGCATTAATAGTCATCAAATTGATTTTGTGAAAATTAAGGCCTTAAATGGCATTAAAAAGCATTAAATTTGATTTTCAAGGGCATTAAAAATACCTTCTGTCGTTTTTAAGAAAAATATTTAATAATATATGATAATAATAATATATAATTATAAACTGTAATTCCCCAAATATGTACATCTGCGTAAACATGCAGTAATATAAGTTCTCTCCCAGCTCCATAAGTTCTGATATGTTTAAGATGAGATATCTGTAGGGACAGTTTTTATATAAAAATCATTTTTTGCTAAAAAAACAAGCCTGTTTGGTTTTTCTTTAGTTCATGGTCATGTCATTAAAAGTTTACAGTAAAGCATTAAAATGGCATTAAAAAGCATTAAATTTGACCACCTGATTTCTGCAGAAACTCTGAATAAAGATCACATTGATTTTTAACCTTTTTATTTGCAAAAAGAAATACCTGAGATGATTTTAAACTAACAAAATGTTGTTAAATTTGGATTTAAGAAAAGGGAAATACAACTAATGTGCTAGTAAATCCCTAAAATGCCAGTTTATGTTATTCTTTAGGGATGGGGAGCAGTTTAGGGTACTATTATAATTTTGAAAACACAGGGCAAAAACACTGCAAAACAAACTTTTAGAAAATAAAGTCAGAAAACAAGAGCCTGTAAACCACCTAAAAGATGGAGCAGGGAAATAAAACATTGGGACATGAATAAAACATCAGGAAAAAAAAAGCCTGAAAAAGGGTCCAAGCAGCTCTCCTGCTGAGTTAAAAGGTTGGGAGTAAAAATAAGTTTAAAGATGAAGTCTAAGGCTTGTAAGGTGAGGATATTCTTATTTTTAAGCACATGCATGATATAAGAATAACCCCAAAGAAGTGTTTATAACCCTCCTCTCCATCAGCTGCTTTCAGATGTAATTATCTGTTCTGTAAAATATAGCAGCAGCCGGTGGGTCGAGTGTAAACAAACAGACTTGGGAGATTTCTTCAATAAGAAAGCTGCTTATCTTCTGTCCTGCTCTACTGTAGGTATGTGTTTGTTTCCACACGTCTACTGAGTGTGCGATGCGTCAGCACAGCAAAGCCATGCGTAAGCAGAAGCACTGACTCACTTATTCTAGTTCGGGGGGGCAGCTGTGTGCTAGATAAATGAGCAAGTAAGCATATCATTTGTTTGCTCTGAACTGTGACAAAGATATGCACCTCTGGTCCAAACACATTCTCCTGCAGCTTTGGCTTTGCATGGTAACAGAGTCCATGATGTGAGACGTGGAAAATAATGCAAAATATAAGAGCTGCATGAAAATATGTTGGCTCTCTTTCATACGTCTTTGTTTTGGTGTCCCTGCAGAAAGTCCCCTCCTGAAGGATGAGAGGTACAAGAACTCCAACCTCATTCCTGAAGAGGATGTGTGAGTACAGAGTGGAGTCAAAAACAGTTCAGACCTGTTTTAAGAATTGATTCCATTTGGCTTTATTTTTGTCAATTCCTCGAGTAATTCCCTTCACTTAGTTCGCCATGCCTTGCAAAACAATGAAGTCATGCTCATGTGAGTTGCAGTCCCCATGAACAATGACAACAGAGATAAGGCTGTGAAGACAGTGGTGAGACATGTGGCTTAATTTTATACCATGTGACAACAACAATGCAACAAACATCTGTGTCCATGTGATTTAAAGAGGTGGGAACAACATCACCACGCTGAAGCATTTTTATCACAGCACAGTATTAAATACCAGGAGTGACGTGTTTGACAACCTGTAAGGCCTACTTTTTGCCACAAAGCATCACAAGAAAAAATAAAGAATTGATTAAGTATTACATTAAAAAGCAGGATCAAAAGAGGCATTTCTATCAATAAAATCTTATCAATTACCATTCCTAGTCCCGAGGCTTTCAAAATTTGCAGTACTTTTTGTTGCCACTTTTTCAGATGATTAAGTCGTAAGCACCTATATTTGGGCCATTTGTTTGATAAGGATTCTACAGAATCGATATGGCCTCAATATTTTGACACTTGTTGTCAATACACTCTGGGTAAAGTTAACAATGGCACAGTTCAAAGTAGAAGCCAAGCTACATGACGAGGCACAGGTCTACCATCTTTGAGGACCCAAATTAAAGTTTCTTGAGTGTTTGAATCATTTAAAACCCATCCTTGTTCTTTTTCTGTCTAAAATAAAAAACAAGTTTACGTGTATCAGGATACACATTGTATCGTGGCCTCAGTGTCAGGATACGTATCGTATTGTGAGGTTGCTGGAAATACCCAGCCCTGGTATAGTCATAGTGTAAAAAATATCATGATAAACATCACTGTGCAAAAACAATTGTTTGTGCAATAACAACTTGGAGTATTGATCACTTATAGTGCAATAATAACTGTAAGAAAAGAATCTCAGCTGTGAAAATGAATGTAAATAAGAAGATATAAAAGTGTGTCGTATCTTTTGTACAGCAGTGGTTCCCTTCCTTTTTGCCTCTGAGCCCCCGAGTTTTACCGAAGAATAAAAAATGATATATTCTGTGCAAAATAAACCCTGATATTAATTTTTTTTATAAATAAAATTATAATTAAATGGGTGTACACGCACACGTGAGCAAAATACCTGTAAATAAAGGATCCTCTGACTGCTTTATTATTGTTTGAGCAAAATCATGTTGCACCAAATTTTGCAAGCCTCAAAGCTGACAGAGCCACAGCTCCCTGAGACTCTCTGGTGCCCCCTGTTGAGAACCGAGGTTGTACAGAGTACATTTGTTGTACATTTTTGTTGTTTTAGCTCTTTCTATGTTGCTTTTTAATTTTTCATATATATGTATATATATATATATATATATATATATATATACACACTGCCTGGCCAAAAAAAAGTCGCCACCACAAAAAAAGGTCACACACTCTAATATTTTGTTGGACCAACTTTAGCTTTTATTACAGCATGCATTCGTTGTGGATGGATGGATTTATTTCCATCCAGTGTTGCATTAATTTTTTCATCAAGAGCTTGTATTGATGATGGGAGAGTCTGACCACTATGCAAAGCCTTCTCCAGCACATCCCAAAGATTCTCTATGAGGTTAAGGTCTGGACTCTGTGGTGGCCAATCCATGTGTGAAAATGTCTCATGCTCCCTGAACCACTCTTTCACTATTTGAGCCCGATGAATACTGGCATTGTCATCTTGGAATAGGGAAGAAAAAAATCCATTAATGGAATAACCTGGTAATTCAGTATATTCAGGTAGTCAGCTGACCTCATTCTTTGGGCACATAATGTTGCTGAACCTAGACCTGACCAACTGCAGCAGCCCCAGATCATAGCACTGCCCCCACAGGCTTGGACAGTAGGCACTAGGCATGATGGGTGCATCACTTCGCCTGCCTCTCTTCTTACCCTGATGTGCCCATCACTCTGGAACAGGGTAAATCTGGACTCATTAGACCACATGACCTTCTTCCAGGACAGTTCTTAATCCAATTTTAGTAGTTTCTACAATCTCCTTAGATGTTTTCTCTTCTTGATGCATGCCAATGATTTGACCCTTTTTGAACAGACTAACATCTTTTCCATGAACACAGGATGTGTCTTTCGACATGGTTGTTTAAGAAATGAGAAGCTACTCATTGCATCAGCTGGGGTTTAATAACTTGTTGCCAGCTGAAAGACAATCGCCCATGCGGTAATTATCCAATAGGAGGCTCGTACCTATTTGCTTAGTTAAATCCAGGTGGTGACTTTTTTTTTGGCCAGGCAGTGTATATATAATTGTTTTTGCTGTAGAGCTGACTCAAGGAGCCAACCTGACACACCAGATGGACCATTCAATATATTTCTCTGGTCCATCTGGGCAATGGCTCATAGAAAGTGTTTGAGAATGGGTGGAACCTTTCAAACGCATATCTGCAGGTGATTGGACGATTATTCCATCAATTACATTCATTGTCGGTCGGGTAATGTAGTCTTGCATTGCTGCTGCGGTGCAAATTTCAGAACCTGAGACAAATCGTAGAACAAACTCTCACCAAAACATGTCAGAAGTGGAACAAAAATGTCCTTTCTATCCAGAAAAGCAAAATTTTGTTTGTTTTTAATTTAATATAAAAATATGTTCCAGATCTGATAAAACAGCTATCATCTAAGCTAATCTCTGTATGAGCGGTCACTTTCAGCTGTCCTCTCGCTCGTAGCTCCCACCTCTTCCTGTTCTTAAGGACTCTGATTGGGCGAGATGGATCTGTCTGATAACAAACATTGAATCAGGTGGATCCAGCTGCATGTACCAGTACTGTCTTGTACCTGTGCAAGTGGCAATAACATGTGTACTATTCTTTTCTATTCTAACCTTACAGTGCAGGTGGATTCTTGTGATTTAATGTATGCTACCTGCTATAGTGGTGGTTTTATCCTAATTGGACAACATTTCTTCATTGGATGGAGAACAAAGAACAACACTGAAACATTTCTGGACAGGAAAGATATTTGCCCCTCTCCCAACAGATAGCAGCAAGAGTTTACCACCTACTACATTATCTGATTGGTAAAGAATATGATTGACAGAATGATCATCTAATCACCTTCCTGATATGTTTTTTAAAGGTGTCACTCTCTCCAAACCCTTTTTTATGGGCTGAACTACCATATATTTCAATTGTAGGACACTAATTTGTGCTATTTAGCCAGTTCTTATCCTGTCTTTTGGTAATTTTTTTCTTAAGCTTAAGGAAACAAAAATCCACTGAGGACATAATTGGCTTTCACTTTCGTTTTTTAAGTTGAATTTTTGTCCATATTGCACAGACTGATAGTTTCCTCAGTTTTTGTTGCAGAAATGTAAAAACAAGTATTATTTTTGATTTAACTAGAATTTTATCTAATTTTTAACTCAAGTTTCAGGACACATTTGAAGCACAATTCTCCCTCCATTTCCATATTTATTTAGCAAGAATTTTCTTCTTGCTTAGAGAACTTTGAGCATACTTATGGAAGGAACTGTCTAAGTTCTCCCTGGATCATCTTGTAGCATCATCTGACAGTGAATCTAAACAGAGTAAATGACCTGTCTTCAACTCTACAGACACATCTGTTATTTTGCCTGGTAGCATTAAGTGTCAGTCTGAATAATGATGGTAATAATGCTCAGGCCCCTTCAGAGAGGCCCGACGCTGAGTCCGCAAAAGTAACTAAGAAACACTTCACAAAGCAAGCGGCCTGTCAGATCAAGTCAAGTCAAATCATCATGTGCCTCAGAGAGCTTAACAGTCTGTAAAGCAAACCATCTGTCTGCAGTCTCTAAATTTGGATAAGAAACAAATCCCCCTTCATAAAAAAATGTTTAACAGAGGAAAAAGAAAAGAGACATCTGGCAGCCTCTGCTGAAGAAAAGTCAAATAAAGGGGTCACTTTTCTAACTCTTGAACTAATATATCATAATTAACTAATATACTTTATAATAATAATTTATGAATTTACTTTATGAAGCTGTCTGTTTCTAATTAAACGGGACCCTTACATAAACACCTACCCATACTTAATTAAGCTTAACCACTGGGAGTAGATGAAAAAAGTGGTATTTTGGAGGGCAATAAAACAAATTTTTGTCGTCATGTTTCAGGAAATTAATTGGTCCCTCTATCTTGAAGATGGCAGGGAAATCAGGTCGGCACAGGCAGTGACCACTTTTAAATCTGAAGAGAAAAAGATGGTTTTAGATGTGGTTTTACTGGAAAGCTTTTGTGATATGAGTTTACTATCCAGATCACAGTTAGTTTTAGTGATTTTGGCTTTTTGAATTGTTTTGTTTTGTCATAGAAGATACTAGTCTGCACTAGGGCTGGACAATATATTGATTCAATTGATTGATTCTAATTATTTTCTGCAGAAGATTTAAAAATTAAAAATTGAGATTTTTTTCTTGACTTACTCCAACTGTAAGTTGCTGCATTGTTAGAGAATATAAATACTGAAAATGTACGGTTTTCATGATGGTAGGCCATGTCAGCTTTTGCACAATGACTTTTATAGGCTTGTATTTGTTTTTTAAATGAGATAAAATATTGATCAGAGAGTTTCATGTTAATATACTGTTAAAAAATACCTCAGCTTTCAGTTTATGTAGACAAACCTGCCTACGTCTGAACTACATGATCAACATTTTATGACACACACTTTAACTTTAAGAGGGAAATTCTGTTTGGTTTTTGAATATATTTGACAACATAAAGGCAGAACTTGATTCATGTCATTTTGTGTCACATGGAGGTTTTTATTTTATTTTTTTTTGAGAGAGAGACAATAAATCTATTAAAATCATAAATCGAATGTTGTGGGAAAAAATCGAAGATTTTGTTTTTAGGCCATATAGCCCGTCCCCAGTCTACGCCTAGGTGATGTTAGCTATTAGTTTATTGAAAGAGGCTCTTTAGTCTGCAGCAGCCGCCACGTTGAAAATGCTGTATTAAACTGACTTTGGATCAGAAGAGTAAAAGATAAAGTGGGAGTAGGGATGGAAATAAAAAAACAATTCCAGATGAGAATCAATAACAACTCCCTCAAGGAATCAATAGCATTAGTCTTTTTGCTTTTCAATTCCCTTTCCCTTGCCACTGTCAGAGATTGAAATCAGATCAGAATTGTGGCTTAATTTTCAACAAAACAGCCCGTACTGCACAACCTTCAGTAAGTGGAAACACCAGCAATTTGCAGAAGCATTTATCTGTGCTGCACAGCTTTGAATCAGGAGCGTCATGTGTTTGAGGTTGTTGCCACTAAAAATCTACAGGCCAATTTTTGCTCACACAGAAACTCAGCAGAAGTCAGTAAGGGAATCATTAAAGAATTGCTTTGGTAAGCAGAATCATTGACAGCATTGGTATCAACAAAATCTTATCAATTCCCATCCTGAAGTGGGACTCATGACAGCATGCCCCTAACTATGCATAGCCTGATACCTTTGATATGGTCAAGATGTCTTAACATATTATTTGGTTTCTGATGCAATAATCTGTTGATACCAATATCATACTAATAATACTGTGTATCCCTGGTTTAGTATGTACATGTTAGAAATACACAAAACAAGACCAGACAAGAACGGACTTCAGGTTAGATTGAATTAAGTGTGAAAAACTAAGATTTGGGGAATTACGCTGAAATTATAGGGCAAAAAACAGTTGTCCTAGGCAACAGTTTCAAATGCTGCTGTGTTTATAAAAATCCCGGGAGGCTAAAGCCATTTCAGATTTCACATCAGTTGTGAGAGAGATAGTGCCTGGACAGCTCTCACACAAACACAAACATGTCTTTGCCAACAGCAGATTATTTGACCTCAAACTCAGATCTGAAGGCATCAACCTGCCGGCCAAACTCAGCTATAAATAGTTCAGGAAAAGTAGCTCCTATGTGCATAAATCTACCATGTACAAAACAATAATCTCTCAAAAAGTCCCTTCATTATAAGGCATGCACTAATCTAGTAGTAATTCACCTTGCTCTCTGACATGACCTCTCCGTTAATCGCATAGTGCTGCTGCTTCCTCTACTGTCATTTCTGTTTGGCATATTCATTTTTTTATCGCAAACATAAAAGCCCTCGGAAACATTGAATACAGTGAATGCTGGGTCAATTGGATGAAATCTCAATCTTCTACTGTGAAGTACTTGTTGTGAAACATTTCAGCTATGGCTGGGCAATACAGACCAAAAGTTATATCCCAATAATTTTTTGGCTTCATGGCAATGGAAGATTTATATTCTCACTCTAGACATAATAAATGGTTGTCACAATACCAGAGTTATACATTTTTTATGTTTATTTTTTAATTAACAAAATTTGTTTGATACCACAGAAATAAGTCAAAGACACTTGACATTCAGTGATTTCCTATTTTTTGTGCCAAAATGCAGCAAATCTCTAAAGCATGGTCTTGATTGTGCAAAAACACTGGCAATGTCTTTGTTTGTTAAGGTTACCAAACATTTCTGCATTAATGAATTGACCAAGTGTTTCAATGCGATACTTCCTCTTGGTGTTTCTAAGAGATACTTCTTTTTACACAACCAACATTAACAGCTAACACTTTACTTTATTGCATATGGAGGTTTGATTTTTGAGAAGGGCTGCTCCATTATGGCTAAAATCATGGATGCATTTATTTTGATAGATACTGTCAAGATCACAGTTTTATACAATACATTTACTAACTGGTTTTCCAACATGCACCACATGCACTAATTGAACCGTATCGCTCTTAACACTGTGATTCTGTAAACAAGCTATTACTGAACATTTAAATTAGATTATACCCAGAGTATACCTAAAGAAAATAATAGAAAAAGGACAAAAGTTCAATAAGTCATCCTGTACAGTAATTTATACTTAGATATTTTGATTTCAGAGTTATGGGCAACAATAGAGATGTAGTATACACTGATGTCAGAATTTCTGAGACGTAATGGCAGTTCCACTCACTGAGTGGCAGGGAGCTGCACTTTATTTCATTCTGTTTTCTTTGTAGTTTTCAGAAGACCTAATTATTGTTGATTATGTTTATTGTGAAAAATGTAGATTTACAGCTGAAATATGTTTAAAATGACTAAATAAACTTTTTTTTCCCAGTAAATTTACACGTAAAATGCAGAATTTATTAGCCTAAGCTATAGGCTGTGGCCTTGTAGTGACTCAAACTCTTTATCTGTTTGATTTGTTTATCCAAAATGATATCACTGTACCCTGGATTACTCTGAGGGTTTTAGCATCTGCTAAACTGTCTTTGCCTCCTGTTAAGTTTTAATGTGACACCTAAAGTGGTTGAAACTTAATTTCAAGAAAAATATGTGAAAATAATGTCAGCAATTGACCGAATAGAAGTCGTTTTATTTTAGTTATTTCATTAATTTGTGGCACTATCTATGGTCCAAACTATTTTTTAAATTGTTTACCATCAAACCAGCCTCTGCAGTCAGACTTTTCCTCGGTTTCATTAAAGCAACGCGCATAGAAACATAACCTGTTGTCCTCAGTACCTCATCATTTAAATCTTTAACTTTATGAATGATTTACCAACATTTAATGTCTTGATTTTTCTTTAAAGTAAAAACTGGAGACAAAGACAAAGATGAAGAAGTGGAGTTCATATTCATCATTACCTGAATGCATGTTTTCTCAGTGATATGATACCAGTTGTTACTTTGCTGTAACGTCATGGCTTCGTCTTCTTTATAAACCTTACGTTATGGCTCCACTAATTACTGTTATCGGTCTGTGCTCCTTGCCAGTCAGGGCCTGGAATGCCCTTTATTACCTCTGCCAAGGAGGTTATGTTTTTGCCGGCATATGCTTGTTTGTTAGCAAAATTTTGGTGGTAATATGAATATTTGTCTGGATGTTAAAAATTCCCCAAATTTCAAGAATTCCCGTAAGTTAATATTGGGTGGAATTTAAAAAAATCATATCTCTGCCATTTTTTAATGGATTTGCTTCCAAAAAACACTGAAATTTATAATGGCGACATTCAATAACTCATATAAAATCAAAATATTAAGTGATGTTCCCAACACTTGTTGTGTTCATACAGGATAACATGTATGTGCTGAGTTTGGTCCAGACCCTGGTTCTATTCTGGATCTGGTGATAGAGAATCCAGAATAGTGCAGAGGTCTGCGCTCTCTGATCCCTTTTCTAGTAATTGTAACAGAAACTAAAAGTTAATTTAAATGAATTATATTCTTACATACATTTTTAAAACCTGCATACGAGGTACAACAATCTCTCAAGATACAAAAATTAAGCCACTATAATCCTTTGATATTTACCTGAATAAACCTACAGAGTTCTTGCATTTGGCACTTGGTGGTTGTTTAGTATTTACTCTGGTTTCTCTCTGGGATGTTTTTTTCTTTGTTAGGATCTAGAAAAAGTCTTAAAAGTCTTAAATCAGGATTTCTGTGGGGCATTAAAAAGCATTAATAGTCATTGAATTAATTTTGTAATAATTAAGGCCTTAAATGGCATTAAAATCATTAAATTTGATTTTAAGTAACATTAAAAATCTTTCTGAAGTTTTCAAGAAAAATATTTAATAATATGTTATTATAATATATTAATATATAATTATAAACGGTGATTCACCAGATATGTACAACTGGGTAAACATGAGGAACTACTGCGGTAATTGTTTCTGGCCAGTCTGGTACAATTGCTGTAAAACCAGATGTTTGGAAAGTGGCCGGTTGACTGGACCAGGTGGAGGAAAAAGGAAATGGGGAAATGCAAATTCCAGCAAAACTGGCTAGCCTGTTGGTGGTCAAGCCTGTAAATAAATAAATAAATAAGTTTGGTACAATGGGTGTCAACACCGTAAAATCTTACATGCAGTTCAATGTTTTTTAGTTCACAGTCATGACATTAAAACTTTTACAGTATGGCATTAAAAAGCATTACATTTGACTGACTGAAGAAACCCTGTAAATCAAATTATCTGAAGTGTTTAGCAACTCTGACATACCTTATATCGTCATGAACAATATTGTCTTACCCTGTTTCTCATTCAGAAATTCAGTGATATGTCTTAGAAACTCAGTTTATTGCCCAGCCCTAGAGTCAGCTCCTGTGTTTCTTTGTTTCAGATGTTAAAGGACCAAACAGGAGGCGGCGTATGCTCCGCATCGGGTAACACAGCCCCGTGTTTAATTACATCCCTGATAGAAGCAGCGCTGAACTCATCCCTGCGCACGCGGCCAGATGTCGACTTCACATGGCAGTTATTGTGATCCCCTTAGCACACACACACACACACACACATATACACACACATGCCATTGTCATCAGTATTAATGTGAGCTGGACCTTACCCTCTTTGACATGGCTTGATTCATGTGGGGATGAGACACAGATACTGAATAGTTGATGAGCTGCGAGAAAAAGAAAAGAAGTAAAGGGTTGGGGTGGGGGCAGAAATAGAGAGAGGCGGCAGGAGAGGGAGGGGAGGGAGGGAGGAGAAAGGCGGGTATCCACTCTCTTCACTCCACACAGTCTGGATAAGCCCGGAGGTCCGGAGCCTTGATGGAAAATTACCTTGTGACCAGGAGGGGAGGTCAGCACGGTAAGAGTCAGACTTCACTTGTCCCGAGAAGAAGATAAAGCAGCATCAGCAGAGGGAGGATGGCCTGCGCATTCGGCTGATCACAGGGGGACCAGCTCGGGCCATGGAGAAACTTAAAGGTCCCACGGTGGGATGCAGCAAAGCCACCTGTGGATGGAGAGCCCTGCTCCTCCCGCAGCTCAACCGCCAGTCGCTGTACGTGTACGGCAGCGAGATGGCCGTGGAGAAGGAGTGCCTCCGACAGCTCCAGAGCGGAGTTCTTGTCATCCACCCGTTCAGCCTCATGAGGTATTTTTGATTTGTTTGATGGATTCAAACCAGACCCCACCTCCACTTTGAGTCTGAGGTTCCTTTAAAAGTTTTCTAAGGTGATATGATCACTCTTATCAAACTTTTTATATCACACCTCAAACTGGTGGTGCTTTAACCAGAATAAAAAGTGAATTAAGGTTTTTTCAGGTTTAATCAGTAAAAAAAGACCAAAACTGTGCATGCTGTGGCATCTAAATCTCATAGAGTTGCAGTTTTTCTGCTTAAACCATGTTTTTTTATTTAAGTTTAATTTTGAGGAAAAGATCACATCTTGAGGGTCAACTGAAGGTATAGAAATGAGATTTTTTTGTAATATTTTTCATCAAGACTTAACTTCTACTAGTTTGAGCATTTACCTCTGTCTTCTCTGCAGTAAACTGAATATTTCAAGGACCTTAATTTATAGAAAAAGCATGCATGGAAGCATGTTTAGTGTCAACCTGTGGTAGAGAGTTTTATTTCAGATTGTGCTTCAGTTGTTTTTGGACAAATCATTTAAACAAGACAAATACATTAGCTCAGTTTTTATATCAGTAACATTTCTTGGGCTTTTAAAGTCAATTGAATTGCTGTCTTTTCAGTTTCTTTGCTGTTGTAAACTGAATTTTTCACAAAATCTAAATTTATTGAGGAAGCAAAGCAGCTCACGGTGTAACCTCTAGGGTAGGATGGGTACTTTTTAATTTTTTTCGGCTTTTGGGTAATTATGTAACAATATTACTGAGAAGAGCTTTACGGTGACTTGCAGCAAGGTGATATTTAATAAAGCGAGTTTTCTTGAGATAAAACAGTGAGTAAAAAGTGTCAATCTGAATTTTAGGAGAGAGCATTTTTTAAATATGTGTTCCATCACTTGCTGTTTTTTATCAAATAATCTAGAAGAATTAATATATCTTTATGTTTTCGTTTCATAAAGGCTTGCATGTACATCTTTTACCATCTAAATTTTGTATAGTTGTATTTCCCTCTTTTTTTGGAGACTAATTCAGGGAGCTGCTTTTCTGGGGGAAAGCACAGACATCAGTCTGGGGTTAAGAAATAGGCACTTGTGATTTTTTTGTCCTTTTTTTGGGTGATGGGGTTCTTCTTCTAGCTTCTACATTTGGCACTCTCTTGCTCAGTCTCAGTCTGCTTTTATCTGGTGTTCTTGAGATTGTTAAAGTAATCATTTTGTCAACATTTTCTGATGCGTAAACATATTTAGAATTTTTAGATTTAATCAACTTTTTTTCCTACACCAAATATTTGAGTGTGTCGACTTATGTTGCAGGAAAGGCTTTTCTTTTCGATGCTTTCTGACATTTTTAACCTTGCCAAGTTGTCCATATTCTTGGTTCCCAAAGTGGCGTTGGGAGCCAGAGGGTCTTTGGGACGTGGTGCTCATTGTGAAACAGCACCAAAGTAGCCTTCAGGTGGAAACAATGCAGGGAGCTCATGAAGAGAGGATCTGCATCCACACTCATGCAGCCAAATAAAATAAGCACAAACTCTCAGCCCCGCTTTGCTCACAGGCACAGTGCTTGGAGTGAAATGTCCCTCAGCAGCTTGAGTAAGAGACTCTTCTCTGCCCTCTGGTCTCAGTCAGAATGATTCATAATGTTGCTGAAGAAACTAAGGATGACTCAGTGAAGGGCATTAACATATCACCTACACCTGTCTTTTATCTCTTTCCAACTCTATTAATGTCTGCTTTGGCTAAAAGTGACATAAGCCAGCGCTGTGACTCAACATCTTCTGCGGAAAAATTCAACATTTTTCAACTTTTATGCACGCTTAAAAAGCCCTGGAAAAACGCGCCGCTCATCAGCAGAGAAAATGCCCGGAAGCCAGTGTTAATTTTGTTGGCTAATTATTTTCATCATGGTTTTCGTCAACAACCTTTTTCCCCCGATGAAAACGAGACAGTAACTTATAAAAGCAAGTGCACATGGACAGAAACTAAAACTAAATTAACTGACATTTTCATCAACAAATAAAAACTAGACTAAGATGTTTGACACAGACTTAATCCAATCAGACCTAATTTGGTCATGTAGAAAGTAGGGAAAAGTTAGGAATATATCCAACCACAGCTACTTTGGTTGTGTGGAAAGGTTGGATGAGTTAAGAGGGACATCCAATCACAGCTGCCTTAGCTTCAAGGTGGTGAAGCTAAGGCAGCATCTAGCTTAATTCTCTTTATGAATTGATATATCCATGTAGAGCAGGTACATTGTTTGTTGTCAATTCTGGTATTGTAACAAAATGCTCTGCCAGGTAGCCTAAATAAAGGTGACTGCATTTCACACATAAGTTCAATTTGTTTCTGTTAATTTATACATTCAAACTTTATTAGCATTCAATAAAGGGTTATTGAATGCTAATAATATTTCATTTTATCCAAGTGTAAAACATGACTTCAGAAATTCAAGGAAACATAGTCGACTAAGTTTAAAGTAGCTTTCATCGACTACAATGTTGTGAAATTCCATCAACTAAAACTAGACTAAAATCAAAACAATTTTAATGACTAAATTATGACTAAAACTAATATATTTTAGGCAAAAGACTAAAACTAAAACTGAATTAAAAAGTGCTGTCAAAAACAACAGTGCTGTAAGCGCTCTGTTACACAGGAAAACAGTGTTTTTACTGGCAACCCTTTTCTAGGAACACATCTCTGTGTTATCGGCCCCTTAGGAGGGGAGCAAGATTGTGTTTTTGAGGTTGTCAAAATAAAGTTTACCTGTATTATCTAAAAACAGTGATTACATAATAAGGGCGTACACTTTTCATAATGGTCTTTGCATGATCATGAGTGTGCAAGGTAATTTTATCTTGATTGTACCAATGAAAACAACTTAAATTGGACTTTATTTTGCACAGCTATTTATCAGTTTTGTTCATGTAGGTCCTGGGGGCTTGACTCTTTCTCGGTACCATTCAGGGTGGGGGCCCAAAACACTCCTCCAAGACGACCACTGCCTTGCTAAAGAAGCTGAGGGTAAAGGTGATGGACTGGTCAAGCATGTATCCAGACCTAAACCCTGTTGAGCATCTGTGGGGCGTTCTCAAAAGGAAGGTGGAGGCGTGCAAGGTCTCTAACATCCACCAGCTCCGTGATGTGGTCATGGGGGAGTGGAAAATGATTCCAGTGACAACCTGTGAAGCTCTGGTGAACTCCATGCTCAAGAGGGTTAAGGCAGTGCTGAAAAATAATGGTGGCCACACAAAATATAAACACTTTGTGCCCAATTTGGACACTTTCCCTTAGGGGTGTACTCACTTGTGTTGCCAGCAGTTTAGACATTAATGGCTGTGTTGAGTTACTTTGAGGGGACAGTAAATTTACTCTGTTATACAAGCTGTACAAGCTTTCCTCACTGTTGTCCCATGAAAAGAAGAAATTAAGTATTTGCAGATATGTGAGGGTTGTACTCACTTTTGTGAGATACTGTATAATGTAATTTTCAGATAAATTAACCAGCATCCCTCATGCATAAGATGTCAAAGCTAAGCAGTTGAAGGTCCCATGTCCTGTAAAATCAATTTCTGTTAGCATTTTTGTATAATTTCTGTAAAATGTTGGACATATCAGTTAAATTGATCTGCTGCGCCTTTCTATCAAATCATAAAGAAGTCTAGTCTTTATCTCATTTACATATCTAAATTTACAGAGTTGCTGTTTTTGAATAGTGGTTTATTTAAGAAACAGGCTTTTTAGGAATAAAACATATGCGTGGTATCAAGCCAAGGCAAAGAGGTGAAATGATTTAAATAGTTTTATACTTTTTTTTATCAAACCTATCAGTTTATATGGAAAAATGATGAGTAGATAAATGTGTTTGTTTGTGTGTACTTGTTAGATTACAGTGCAATTAGTGTAAACATGAGCTTAAAAATGCCAAAATAACCAAAAAGCCTAATTTAGTCCCTTGCCAAGGTGTTGAAAGGCGGCCAAAAATACTTCAAAGGAAGAAGCGCTGAAACAGGTCATGCACTTAAAAAATACAGGACACACTCGTTATTACAGCATGAGCGGGAGAAACATGCACATTTTGCAAACAAGCAGGAAATTTGGAAAGCATTATTATAAGAAAACAATTATTTGCAGCCTCACTCTCACTGTGTATTAGTTGCATATTGTGTTGATAATCAGTGAAAAGAACTAACCAGATAAAGCAAGAATGCATTTTGATGAGTAAAAAGGTCAACAGCAATTAAAATCAAGCAAAAACGGAAACTAAAGGCATAATCCAGTGTTAATAGACAGAAGCAAGAACTATACAAATAGATTTATTATTTTAATTCCAGTTTGGGGAAGTGATTTTTTAGGATGGTGATGCAGGATTATGGGGATAAACAGGGACAACAGGACTCTTCTAAGTAAGTGTTTTCGGTAGACGGGTGGTTTGTCGTCGTTGATATTAATAGCTTGTAAGATGAGCACATGGAGTGAAAACAGAGAGGCAGAGAAACAATTGGGATCAGAGAGCAGGGCGTCATTCGAGCCTGGCAATCCATCTCTGTGCTGCGAACGTGTGGTTACAGTATCTTAATGTGCATAAATCACCTTGTTTTACAGCAGCTGTAGTGTGGGTCCTGCTAGCAAATATTCCAGACTTTACACGGAGAAAAAGATCAAGTCGATCATACTCAGAGTAGGGCAGGGAAATATGTCAAGATTTTATGATATATCAGGATGTTTCCAAATGTGAAATTGGGTAGAAAAATGCTGTTTCCAGGTTTATTATTTTTAGTTTGTTTTGAAAAAAAAGACAACTTGCAGGGGTGATGTTGTTCCAGGCTTCAGTCTTAGTATGCAGCATGTTTGCAGTTAGAGAGGCATGGTAATTGATACAATTTTATTGATATAACTGCCATTATCGATTCCACCATCAGTCCAATCCTTCATTGATTCCTTTGGATTTTCTGGGTCTGGTCCACACGGCTTTCAAGGTCCACAACATCAACACGTGGTACTCCTGCTATTTAGATTAGAGATTGGATTTGATTAGATAGAACTTTATTTATCCCTTTGGAAGACTGCCTCGGGGAAATTAGGATTCCAGTAGCACCATTTATAACAGAGCGTGTGTGGCTGCTCCAGCTTACATGTCTGTGTGGAATCATGAAGTCATATGTCATATGACATTTGTAGGGCCCTATAAAATCCATGATTGCAGAATTGCAGACTGAATCATGGAATTGGACATTAAAAGCAGAATTCAGTATAAACGCGGAATTTTTTCAGAATAAAAAGGAACGTACCTCTGGGGAAAAATGCTCCGAGGGGGTCTTTGCAAAGAAGCTATGAAACTCCTGGCTAACTCCAAAGTACGGGGCAGAGCAGTTTCCCAACGATCATTATGTGTCAGGCGATCAAATGTTCTGCAGATTTTGTCGACATACTGTTTACTGGACCCGTAAAGGTACATGTGAGGACCACCTGAAGAATGAGTGATTATATTTCATTACTTTAATACTGTGTCTCAGGGTTAAATTTGCGTAAAATACTAAAAACCGAATTCTGAAAAAATGAAAACCGAAAAAAAAGGAATATTAAATTAAAGCAGAATTTGGGAAAAAATAGCACTGATTTTATAGGACCCTACACATGCATGCATTCATCAGTACACGTCCCTACTGACCTAAACGGCCCATACAAAAACATGCACCATTCTACCACTGTTTGGTTGGCACTTTAAGCCCACTGGCATGGAGTGGCAAGCTTAGTCCATAACCTGTAGAATGTATGCAGAGTTGTTGACAACATGGTACCGAACAGCTAACTGGCTATCACAGAGTTGACCGGTCAACCTGTCAGAGCAGGCTGGGCTCATGTAGAGAAGGAAGCCTGAAAGAGGCAAGAACTCATCAATAGTTTGACAGACTGAAAATACAGGTGGATCAGGGCATCTCAGAATGTCTATAACAGAAGGAGTTTTTGGTATCTTATGGTACAGAAATGGTTTGATCTCTTGAAGTTTGTCAAACTGGCAGATAAAACATTGTGCAGGAATTAGCCTGTAGTGCCATAATAATTAAAAACAAAAAAATATGCCCAGTAATGGGTGTCAAAAATGTGGATGAAGCTGGTGTTGGTAGTGCTCCTCTTTCAAACCTTTTTACCTAATTTATTGTTTTTGATGGTCAAAAATTTCATTAAACTCTCACTTTTTATTTCATTGTAAGAGGTAATAAAAACATAACCTAATTTAAGTCTGATTTATGTAACATAATGTCCAACCCTAGTGCTTTGTTTTCGTTCCCTGCAGGAGTTACTACATCATGTGCATGATGGCTATCACATTCCTGAACCTGATCGGGATTCCCATGGAGATCGCGTTTTTGGACGGGCACAGCGGGCTGGCGTGGGAAGGCTTCAACGTGTTTTCAGACACGCTGTTCCTCATCGACGTAGCTCTAAATTTCCGCATGGGCATCATTGCAGAGGACAGCGAGGTGAGAGTGCCCGTGCTCTATTTTCAGACACAATCTGATGGACTATAATCCCCGCACAGACAAGCACACACAATCCAGCCCTGCCTCATCTGTAATCTACCAAATACACGAAAGGCGAGATTAACAAACTCCCCTCCTGCAGCGCCTGGAACATGGGCATATTGGCACCTGCTGTTTGATTTTATAACAGGGATTAAGAAGTATTAGATGAATGAGGAGTGTAACATTCCCGATTAAGTATTATGCAGAATATACCCTCTTTGTTTACATCTGCTCATGCTTTCTGACTTCTATCTTGCCAATCAAAAATAGCCCATCTGTGGTGTACTTTCTGTTTCTGGTGTTTACTCTGAGCTGCATCTGGTTTCACCAGATTTGTTGTCAGCACATTTTGTGCTGCTCTGTTTGAAAACATTTCCTCTGTTTTTGTGAAATGTAGACATTGAGCTGTCTCACTTACTTGATCACAGAGTGTGTGCATTTTGCTGTCATGGGGCTTTCAATCAAAACAGTGACATGAGATAAGACAAAGAGACAGTAGACTTTCGAAGACACTAGGGGACATCAGAACAGCCTGCCAGAGGACCTCAGCGCCGCAGAGAACGGTCAGTGTTTTTAAGAGCAGGCTCAAGACGCACCTTTTTAGCTTAGCTTTTAATTAAGATTTTATTTATGACATTTATTTATTTTAGACCTTTACATTGTTTTTATTTATGGATTTTATTCTTTTCTTACCTTAGGGTTTTAGTTGTACTATTTTGTGTTCTAGTTCTTAGATTTTATTCGTATCTTAGCTTTTACATATTTTTATTTTTTTATCTTTAGGATCTCCAGTGTTTCTTCTGGGGGAGCCCTCTGCACCACAAGCTGTGGTCGGCTCCGGCTGCAGGACTCTGTCTCGTAGGTTCCTGGTGGAGTCTTGAGGTCCATCATAGCTCCTCTGGGTTCTGGGTTGGTGTCCTGTGGCTGTAGTTGACTCTCTGCTCCTGGTGCAGACGGCTCCTCTGATGGCACTTTCTCAACTGGTCCATCTGTACTCAGCCTCTTGTTCTTAGCCTAACGTCCACTATTTTAGTGTGTGTGTGTGGGTGGGTGTGTGTGTGTATGTGTATGTGTGTGCGTGCGTATTTGTGCATGAGTGAAACGTTGCGTGCATGCGTGTGAGTAGGTATTTATGTAAATATGGGTGGGTAGGTGGGTTTGAGGGAATATTTTAATTTTAATTTTTTATTTTTTTATGTAAAGCACTTTGAGTTGCATTCTTTGTGTGAAAAGCGCTTTATAAATAAAGTTTGATTGATTGATCAGCAGGTTTGTGACCGGAGACAACTCTGCAGCTGCCGTGTTGAAAGGACCATCTCAATTTAGCTTTAGGTCGACCCATTACAAGACGATTATGCCAATTTCAGGCAGGACTTGAGGCTGTATGACAGACATTTCATCATGTCAGTGTTAATTTTGACATTTTAATTTAGTTTTAGTTATAGTCTTTTGCCTGAAATATCTTTTAGTTTTAGTCATAATTTAGTCATCTGAATTGATTTAATTTTAGTCTAGTTTTAGTTGATGAAATTTCACAACATTTTAGTTGACAAAATATACTGTCGGTTGACTAGAATATGAAGTGTAAAGTGAAAGGCAGTTTTATGTTTCCTTGAATTTCTGAAGTTATGCTTTACACTTGGATAAAATGAAGCATCTAATAACCCTTTACTGAATGCTAGTCAAGTTTGAATGTATAAATTAACAGTAACAAATTTAACTTTTGTGTGAAATGTAATCACCTTTATTTAGGCTACCTGGCAAAGCATCTCAGTTACAATACCAGAACTGACAACAAACAGTGAACCTGCTCTACATGAATATATCAATTCATAAAGAGAGGAGCTCTGATTGGATCGCTCCACAACTTATCCCACCACCACCAAGCTAAGGCAGCTGTGATTGGATGTTCCCCTTAACTCATCCAACCTTTCCACACAACCAAAGTAGCTGTGATTTTCAAGAGAAAACATCATGTTTATATGGCTTTAAAGATAGTTACTATGGATGTATAATCAAAACAACCATGGATAGAGAGATCAATCTAATATAAAGTTTAATACCTATAATGATCATAATCTGGATAGAAATGATGTTGCTTAATATAGCAGCATCTAGCTGAACTTTTATTAAAATGGGTTCAACTGGTCTAAAGGTAAGAATTGACGTTAAATGATGTCATTTCTGTTGATGGTTGTTGCAGGATAGATCATTTAGTCTCTTTTTACTGTGTATATATTATTACTTCCTCCAAAAAGAGCTGCTGTAATACCACAATTTCCCAGTTTGGGATCAGCAAAGTACATCTATCTATCTATCTGATATTAAAGACAGTCAGTACTGGTGATATTTAACGTGCCTTGCACACTCTGTAGTCCTAGCTGGCAGGTTGTTTGCATCTGTCCTTTTTACATTGTAATAACTGTTTAAAATACACAAAATGCACATTTACAGATGTATTTTATGGTGAGATTAGAAAATCTCTTAGGGATTTGTTCACCAAAGACAAAGACAAAGTTTTTAGATAAAGAGGTCTTTATCTAAAAACTAATTCAAAAATCCCACAGAATTAGACACAAGGGCACCAGATGTTCAAAAATACTAACTCACATTTGCATTTTAGCAACCATGACTGCACCACTCTATATCAACATTTTAATTTCATTATTTAATGATTTATTTGACTGTGTATGATGCTCCGAGAGAGAAGTCCAAATGTCAAGAATGAAATCAGAATGATGAGAATAAACACACCAGGAATAAAATTAGAATTCAATTTCAAGATTCAACCTAAAATGTTGGAAGGAGGGGTTTGATCCTCAGGTTGGTCAGGGCCTTTACATGTGGAGCTTGAATGTTCTCACTGTGAATGCTTGGGTTCTGTCAAGGCAATCCGGCTTCCTCTCATAGACCAAAAACATGCTCATTAGGTTGATTTTTGGCTCCATATTGCCCTTAGGTATGAGTGTGAGCATATAAGGTTGCCCCCTTCTCTATGTGGCCCTGTGATCAGCTGGCCACCGGTTCAGGGTGTTTATTTGTTCATTTGTCTAAAAGGTCGTTGTTACCAAGGAAGCAACTAGTCTTCCTGGGGATTCATACATACAGCAGCCATACATAACAGGACATTAACAAGACAGCAGACATTTTACTATCATACAGTCTTACTCCCCCCAACATCAGAAATTTCAGCAAGTATCAGTCAAAGACATCAAAGACACATGAACATCTGCACAGATTTAGTGAGAGACAAAGAAGCTTAGCCCTCAGTTTAGCTTTACCCAAAAGATATGATATGACTAGATTAGATCGAGCTTTATTAATCTCTTGGGAAGACTCCAAGGAAATTAAGATTCCAGCGCACAGGTATAAAAGAACACAGGATATCAAAAGTAAAAAAAGTAAAAACCATGATGCTCTAGCAGCTCATTTTTCATTTCGAGTTCAAAGTAATAAATTTTGTCCCTCAAGAGTTTTGACAGGAAAACAAAGAAATATCATGAAAAATTGTGACAGAAAAGCCCTTGCATTACTTAAAATTCCCAATTCAATTTCTTACAGCACTCCTGACCGACCCAGGATCTGTTGTGTTAACTATTTTACACATACTATTTTACAAATTTGCAGGCAATTTGCATTTATGGAAGTGCTGGTAAGCAGGTCAACAATACGAAGCCTCTGTTTAGGAGGAGAAGTTGGAGTATCCAATAAATAATGAAAACAGATTATTTATCATCAATATTAGATGATGAATAATGTGTTATGTGCTTTGATCATTGATTTTATGACTGGTGTCTATACTGTGAACATAGTGAATATTGCACTGAAGCTTGATTTGAAGAAAATCGTGAATCAAATTGAAATTGTAATATCTGCCAGAAAAATCGCAATTAGATCTTTTCCTAAAATTGTTCAGCCCTAGTCTAAACTAAACTTAGGGAAATTTTTATTTTGACTTCACTCTTGAAATTTGTTGTCAAAGTTAAAAGTGAAAAAACTGCTCACTTCCCTTATTACTTCTTTCCCCTGCCTGGCCCTAACACTCTCCTGTTCCTATAAGCCTCCGACAGATTCTGTCCTTTATTTGTCAAAACATGCAGCATCATCAGACCAGTAATAGGGAGTGGACCTGCAAGTGGAGTGGAATTTTAGTGCTTTGACAACACTTTTGATTTAATATGGATCTCCTTTGAGCACACCCCTAATCTCATCCAACAACACTGTCTCCCTTAATTTCTGGACTAACTCCCAAAATAAGGGTTCAGTTCAATGTTAAATTATACATGAGGTGGTGGTGGCACGTGCAGTGCTGCATCCTCATCCATCTGCTCATTCTGCTGCTCTCCTCTCTTCTGCAGGAAGCTATTCTGGACATCAAGCGGATCCGAGTCTGCTACCTAAGGACATGGTTCATACCGGACGTTATTGCTGCGTTCCCAATCGGCTACATTCTGCTGTTTGCGGTAATAATTAGGAGGGAGTGTTGAGGCAGCAAACAGCCACCAGTGTGCTGCAGAGTTTGTGAAAACAAGTTATGTGTGTGTGTGGTTTATTATTAGAAACTTCTCTCAGAGCTGTGAGAGGTTAAAAGATGATTAGAAGAAGAGGGGAGGCAATAAAATGTCCCCACAAGGATTTGAAAAGAAATCTAAAAGATGATAAAAACATGACAGAATAAAATGAGATTAATTCAGTTGATAAATAAGCCTCTGGTGTTTATTATTCCAGGACTTACACTACAACAACGATGACAACCCCTCAAAAACCAACAAGATGATGAGGATCCTGATGTTTGTGCGGATCCTCAGCCTCATCAGACTCGCTCGAGTGTCCAGACTGGTCCGATTCTTCAATGAAGTGGAGAAAGTGAGTTCCCATGCATTTACTATTTATGCAGCCTTTCTCCAACCTGCAGATACGCTATACCAGAACTTTACAATGCATTTTTTATAAGAGCAGATACATAGCTCTAAGATCAGTGATGCATATAAATGACAGACAGGTCAGACAGTCTATTTATAGCACCTCAAACATCTGTTTCAACCCACTGTGATATATGATAATAATAACACCCTATAGATAGTTTTTGGGAAGGGCAGAGCCATTAAAAAACAAAAAACAACTTATAAGGAGATTTTTCAGACTTTCAGTCTATCTTACTTAAGGGGATACGCCAACGTTTTCTTTGTTTTCATGTCTTGCCTCAATCCCAAGTCCATGACAAGCAGATAGACACAATTCTTTCAACTCTGAGTGCAGTAACAAGGAAGAGATGGGCAGAGCTCGCCCACCGCTAGTAAGCTTAGCTCAAACACTGGGAGTCACTGGGTAGTGTTAGCCTGCCTCTGCCTACAGTCATCAGATGCAACTCCTCAGCAACTCTTAATAGTGCTGTGTGCTTGTTGTGACTTGTATTTTTTACCATGTTATGTTATGTTATGTTATGTTATCTTCTACTATCATCGTATTATCTTCTTCTACTCTTAAACAGAGACTTTGTTTAGTTGACCTACTTCCGCGGTGGTTTGCACTAGAGATGTGACGTTCGCAAACGAGGCGAGTCTTTTGGACGGCTCTTTTAAGTGACAATGAGAACCAATTCGCAGTTGTGAGTGAGCCGTTCGTTTGCAGGCAATTCGCATTTAAGAATGGCTTGCAAACGAATGGCTCACTCACAACTGCGAATCAGTTCTCATCGTTCACTTAAAAGAGTTGTTCAAAAATCTTGACTTGTTCGGGAACTTTACATCTCGACCGCAAACCACCACAGAAACAAGTCATCAAAATAAAACCTCTGTTTATGAATAGAAGAAGACAATACGATGATGGTAGAAGATACATAACATAACATGGTAAAAAACAAGTCACAACAAGCACACAGGATAGTTCAGAGTTGCTGAGGAGTTTATCTAAAGACTGTAGGCAGAGGCAGGCTAACACTTCCCATTGACTCCCAATATTTAAGCTAATTAGCAGTGAGCAAGCTCTGCCTGTCTCTACATTGTTACTGCACACATTCTAAAGAATGATGTCTATCTGTTTGTCTCGGGAGTGAGGCAAGACACAAAAACAGAAAAATGTTGTCCTTTCGCTTTAATTGGATCTACAAAACAATAACAGTCGTATTGGACACTGCTGGTGAGGAGTAACCTAAATCAAGCTCTTTGTTCAGGTAAAATTTAAGGTAAGACAGAACTGTGGCAGCTGGGGGGGTGCACCAAATACATAGCACCTGGTAATGTGCAAGCAGGAACTGGCACATGCCGTCAGCCTCACTCATCCAGTGTGTTTGAGCATTTAACCCTTCAGAGAAAATGGATAGAGCAGAGAAGAACAGTGGATATTGTTGAAGCAAGGATGATCTTGTAGGGAATGATATGAAGGTTGAAGCTCAACCCAGGCTGTCCATCTACTGTACATGAGGTCTACCCTATAATCCCATGTCCATCCAGCACCCCAGACATGATTGAAACTGTTTCATTTGTAGCATAATCCCACTTAGTATTCAGTTTTTCTAGTTAACTGGTGTATTGTCTGGTTTATTTACCTTGTGTTGACCTTGATATGTCTAATCTGACATGACGATGAAGTGAGGATTAAGATGGGGTCACCTTTAAATTCAATTACAAACTCCACATGTGATTGAACTCGTACCTGAAATGGGGATCAAAAGGTCACTGAACACCTGAGGGGCCTGATTATATGGGAATTCTGCTTAGACCATCAGTTTAACCCTCAGGTTATCTCGACCTTAGTTAACAATTTTGCTTATTTGGTTATTTTTGGTTGTCCTCCATTTATACTAGAGGTGTATTTTAAATAGTTGAGAGTTTCTGTAGCTGCTGACAGCAAAATAACTATGACCTTTTTGTCCTTACGTCAGGACACATTTTGCTGTTGTTTATACACCTCTAATGCCAGTGCAGAAAGACTCTACGGGGGATATTTCTGTTTAAAAACCCTTTAAAGTGAAAATCATTGACTCACATTTTCATATCTTTCCTCTGGCAGGTATCAAATGCAAACCTGGAGGTGGTCCGCCTCTTCTTCCGGATCTTGTCCCTGTTTATGATGATTTTCCTGCTGTGTCACTGGAACGGCTGCATCCAGTACTTTGTCCCCATGCTGGAGGAGTTTCCAACTGACTGCTGGGTCCGAAAAGAAAACCTAATGGTGAGACTGCTTCCTCAAATTAAAGCTTATTGAAATCCTCTAAAAGGTGCCTTAAAATCAAGTGTATAATCTGTCCTGTACACCTGTAAATACTTAGACATTAGCCATCATCACTGCCAGTCCCGCTGTTCGTTGTAGATTGCAAGCTAAAGCCTCTGAGCTCACAGCATGCAGAGATACATTTAGAGACTTTTATTTTAAACATCAGATCTTAAATGTCCTTAAAAATCCTTTTTTATGTCAATTAGACGTCTGAAGTTTTAGATGTTGCATTGGCTGAGACTTGTTTATATTGTCTTGTCAGTTAAGTCTTTTTTGTGTATGTGCTTGTTCTTGCACCGCTTAAGTATTGGCATTTTTATGACATAATGTTACTTACAAAAGAGGCAGGGTATGAAAGGCTTCAACATGAAAAACAACTAGGGACTGGTGAAAGTGGCAAACTGATTGTTGTGGATCGACCGGCAAGATCTGCAGTAACAACAACATTTAAATTTGGAACAATGGAAAAAAAGCTGTCAAGTCAAAATTGAAATTGTGGAGGCACCAACCCCACACTAAAAAAATGGAATAATGCTTGTTGAGGTCTTAAAAAACTCTTGGGTAATTTTCTCGCCTAGATCATTTGGTAGAGTTGTTCCCATACAAGTGGGCGTTCCCTGTTTAGCACAGTTTGTTTGATTATGTATAAACATAGAAATTGATCCCAAACAACCACACCAAGCTCACCTAAAAGAGGTGGTCTCGGCTTGTTTCCAGTTGACTCCTGGAGCTGTTTCTTTGCTGTTGGGACACACACGACCCAGCAACTGACACAAACAGGTTGTGTCATAATAACTGCATTAAAGCTACCAAGCAACCAGCCTGATAACAAAGTACTAATTAATAATAATGTTTTACTGAGTCTTTTTCTGTGCTCAGGCACAACATACTAAGAAAATATCAACAGGTTAACATTACTCACTGTTTTAGTTCCCAAAATTTAGTCCAGCTCATTCAAGCAGGAGAATTTATCCTTTTTAATGCAGCTCTCTACTTTTCTGCATTTCTGACGGTTTACCTCTACAGGTGTTAGGGTGTAATAAGTCACAAGCGAGAGTTATCAGTCCCTCTCTTCGTGCACAAAGTTGGTTCAGATCGGTATCCTAAGGCACGTCACACATTGACAAACATGTTAATCTGTGTAATCATTGACGAGACATTTGACCTCCGCTATTAAACAACTAATTTTGTTGTTAGCTTAGCCTGTTTACCTTCGTCACATAAAGCAGAGTGCAACTCATGGTCATAGCAACACTGGCTGTGAGGCAACAATGTAAAGCCAGTCATACATTTTGTGTCATTTGACCTACTTCAGAATACTGTTGTGTGAACATGCATTGATCCAAACAAAATATGGAGATCTGTAGAATTTTGTCTGAATGAACTGGAACAAAGCACCAAGCTGCAGGCGTGGAAAAACACCTTAGATTGGTTTCCCTGTTAAGTCATAATCCTGCATTTAAAGAAACGTGGTAAACTGTTGTGTAAATAAGCCTTGTAGTGTTTGAACAACTTTAAAATATTTCACTAATACTATACCTTTTAGCAGAGTGTAGTTGATGTTTTCAAGCTCCATATTTACAGAAATGTTTGATTTAATATGACCTTATGTCTTTCAGAATGCCACAGTGATAGTGAAGTACTCCTGGGGAGTTTTCCGCGCTCTCTCTCAGATGATCGCTCTCTCTTACGGCTCCATGGACGCTCCAACAAGTGAGACTTATAGATTTTCTCTATCCTTGGCTATAAAAGCATCTTAGGTGTCTCATGTTCTACCTCAGATATAAATAAACCTCTGCTTTCACACTGAGGGAGCCACTGAGTCTGTCTTTTTCTGCAGATTATGTTGAGATGTGGATCGTCATGGTCAGCATGGTGTCCGGCTGTCTGATGTACACCGTCCTTGTGGCGAACGCTACAGCTATGATCGCTAACATCGACCCGGCTGCCAAGGAGTACAAGAGCAAGGTGTGGAATAAATGAATGAATGATTGAAACCTTTATTAGACTACATAAGACATCAACAACCACACAGGACAGCTCATAATAACATTTAGAAGTTAGTTAAGAATACAATTATTAAAATGACAGGAATAATAATAATAAGTTAGTAAGTAAAAAACATCATTACGGAGTGCTTAAAGTGCAGAGTGACAAGTTCTCCGTGGTATAAAGATGTGATCCCTCTTTTAGTCCTCATCCTGGGCATCCTGTACCTGCGTCCTGAGTTTAGGAGTTCAAATTCAGACCAAAGGGGGCGCTGTGGGTCTGGGGTGATCTTGTTTGCCAGAGTCCGTGTGTGTTGGTCTGTCAGGTGGGAGGTGCTGCCAATTGGTTCCCCTCGTTATCTTTGTGCCGATTTTAACAATCTTGTTCAATTTGTTCTTATTTTGTCGGGACAGTGCTCCTCCGCAGCACTGAAAACTAAAAATTAACACGCTTTCAGTAAAGCTTTTATAAAACAGTTTCAGCATGGTGCAGTCCACGTTAAAGCTCTTTAGCTTACTTAAAAAATAAAGACGCTGTTGAGCCTTTGCAAATCTTGCATTAGTATTTGCATTCCATATTAATTGTCGTCAATCATTGTACCCAGATATCTGTACTCTTTTACAGCTTAAATGGCTGAATTATTCATTATCACCGGAGAAAAGGATGATGATCTCCTTAAATCAATGATTATTTCTTTTGTTTTTTGTGTTTAATATGTAATACATATTAATATAAATTATATATACATATATATATATATATATATATATATATATATATATATATATATATAATATATATATATATATATATATATATATACATATATATATAAAAAGAATAATAATATGTAATATCCTAAAGACCAATATGTTTCAACTTGCTCTCTAAGACCCCATTTATGCGACAACGTTATCACCAGAAACGGAAAGGTTTTTCCTTTGCGTTTTCAAAAACAATCCGCATTCACACAGATCCACGAAAAATGACTGAAAACGCTGTAGTGTTCATGCCAGGCCAGTAGATGGCGATGTCGGTTTGGAGTGAAATAGCGGTGTTACAAAACGCGTACGCTTTCTGTTGAAGACAAACTTTGGACAAACAACAATGGCGAGTGGATGCACGAACATGCAGGAGTTGTTTGTCTGGGCAATAAATGTGTCTGGATATCTATGTCTGGAGCAGCACACATGTTGCTCGGTAGACGGCCGAAGCTGTTGCTGTTTTTGTTATTCCTGGTATTCCCGCACAGCCTTCATGTGAAAGAGTACTGCGCATGCGGTGACGTCAGTGTTTCACCCTGAAACACTGAATCTCGTCTGCATGGAGCCAGATACGTATCCATTTTCAAAACTTTCCATTCTGGACCCTGGTTTCAAAGTTTGCAGATTCAGGCTCTCTGGGCACTGTTCTCATGTAAACAGGAGGCGAAAAAGCAATAAAAACTCTCAATTTTTGGCTATATTTGTATTCGTGTAAATGGGGCTAAAACACAATATTTGCTGAAGCTCTTTGATTTCCTCAAGCATTTGTCATTCTTGGATGTTAGTGAAATTGTGCTGCATCAAAGACAACAGCATCACCTGCAGTCACAAGTGCGTACCGCTGGTGACATCCTCTGAAGATTATTTCTGTTTCTTGCCACAGATGAGTCGCCTAGAGCACTACATGACCTTCATGAAGCTTCCACCTGAGCTGTGCCTCCGAATCAACAACTACTACCAGGCTCGCTACGGAGGGAAGTGGTTTCACGAGAAGGACGTTATGGACACAGTGTCATCAGCACTCAAAGAAGTAAAACTCTACTTCATTTACTTTTCATTTTTTTATGACATTATATTTTTGTTTCCTGGCTCTCTATACTTACATGGTGTCTTGTCTTATTTTTCAGCAAATCGTAGTGGCCATGTGCAGCCGGCTGCTCAGAAACGTGCCCATGTTTCAGAATAGGGATGAAAACTTCATCAACTCAGTCCTCCTCAAACTGGAATATGAGGTTTTCTTGGAGGGAGACGTTATTGTGAGACAGCACGTCCCAGGTGACCGTATGTTCTTCATCGACCACGGCCAGGTCCTCCTCGAGACCGATTCATATGAGAGGGAGCTGTGTGACGGGGACTATTTTGGAGGTGAGTTTAGTTACCTCGGCTAGGGAGGTTATGTTTTTGCCAGCGTATGTTTGTTTGTTTGTTTGTTGGAAAGAGTAATCATATTACGATGGTAACTTTATCATGGAACTATTGCTTATAGATGTGACAGCAATTTGGAGCTACCTTGGCGGAGGCTTGCACTCTCCAAGTGCTGTCTCGTTTCCTTTTGTGTTTTGTATTTGTGTCTAATATTAGACAGAAGTGATGACATGTAGATTTAAACATATAATAGGGATGCACATCAGCCTCGGTTCAACATCAGTATTGGACAATATCTGCCCTTTTTACAAATATTGGCCATCGTCAAATTAATATGTGGTGAGAAGATATCAGTTTTGAGATGTTTATGTGTGTGTCTTACCTATTTAATGCTGAAATACGACATATCTAACTACTTCTTTAGAGAGGGTTCTTCATTTAGGGCTGTAAAAATGAGATGGTGGTCTAACTGTGCGTTGTGGGAAGTATATGCCAAAAGAGGTAGTTATAAAACCATTGGCATCCGTATTAGCCAAAATTATTATTTCAAATGTCAGTAACAGCATTGGCCCTGATTTTCACAATCGGTGCACCACTATCATAGATGCTGTTGTCCAAACAAACATGAGCAAGTGCATCAAGCATGCCCCTCCTCCATCTTAAGATGGAGGAGGAGCATCTTAAGATTAAAACTGTGTTTTAATTAGGGATGGGAATCGAAAACCATTTCCAGTTGAGCTTGGATAACAGATCCTTCGGGAAATCAATATCATTCGTTTTCTTGCTTAACAATTCCCTCATCAATTCGTCACACTTTGTTCTGAATGCCTTGCAAATCAAGGATGTCAGCAGGAATTATATTAGTGATGTTGAAGATGGCAGACAGGTGTAGAACTTGTTAAAATCGTGGTGTAATTTTTGACAAAAAGATGTTTCCTGCATGTTTAGTAGATTGGAAAACCAAGCATTCCTCTGTGCAGCCTAGTATTTAAAATCCATAGGAGTCGATAAGGAAATTGTTGAAGAATTGGATCGAGAAGTGGAATTTAAAATGGAATTGGTATCAATGAAATCATATCAATTCCGGTCCCCCTTTCATTGAAAGGGCTGTGGGCCATAAGGTACTAGTTTTATCTCCCTTTTTTTAACTTACAGAGTCTGCAGGGTGTTGTATTATAAAATATCCAGATTTTCTCGCTCATCTTAATTGTCAACATTTGTCAGAGAGGCTCTCTGTTTCTGTCACAGCTGTGACGACTAAAAAAGTAAGACCTGAGATAAACTCACTGTTTAAACCTTGTGTTCAAGTAATTGTCCAGCTTTACTGTGGCAGTTATAGTTAAAGATTTAATGATGCATGATACGTGTTACTAGAAGAAACTTAAGGCACATGACGGAACTCAGACCATGTGTGACCACCTGAAGGGTAAGATACGAGCTGTAGATGTGAAGACAATCCAGAAATCAGAGCTCACTGAATGACCAACAGTAACCTTTAGTTTTATTAGATCAGCTCAGACCTATAACCATTGGACTGACAAAACACAGAACTCTATGCAAACCATTTTTAGAGGAAAAGAAGAAGATGATATACTTTATTAATCCCTTATGGGGAAATTCAATTCTTTACACTCTGTTGTTGAAACATGCGCTGAAATACACGTGTACATGTGCAAACAGGTCTGATGATCATGCATGAATGGAGAGATGTCAGAGTGATGGCTTGCTGCTCCTGAAGAAGCGCTACCGAGCAGTTTTGAAGTTAAGTGCCTTGCTCAAGGGCACTTTGACAGTGCCCAGGAAGTCAGCTGGCACCTTTCCACCTACCAAACCACCTTCTAAACATGGTTCAACCAGCCATGGTTGAACTGACCCCACTTCGGTCACCAACCCAGGTCCTTCAGGACTGAGCTACTGCCGCCCCTGTTTTATCAACATTTTCCTCAATGTTCTGACTTAATGCTTCAGTGTTATGGTTTAAATAGCAAACAGATTAAGTCTGACTCCCTACTAACTAGATACATTTTCTGTTTTTTTTTATATTTCTATGTTTTGTATTTTTTTTGTTTTTTTTGTAGTGATCAAGTCTTAAGTAAAGCTCTCTAAGATCTCTAAAACAGTGGTTCCCAACCTTTTAATTGCCAAGCCCTGCCACTCATACCTTGGAAGAGTCAAGCCCCCATGGGACCTAAACAAGAAACATTTTTTATGCATTTCTGTGCAAAATAAACCTCAGTTTGCAATATTTTCATGGATAAAAATAAGATAAATTGGCTTACACACACATCCTTGTGCAAAGACCTCTACAGAAAGTACACCCTAAGTCTGTGATGATTCTGTTATATATGTAAACTGGGCCCTGGGTTGGGAATCAAGCTGTTAAGGAATGATTCCTGATATTGGTTTGTGGAGCCAAAAGCAGAAGCCAGGGTCAGAGTCATAAGGTGTAACAAAGAATATTTATTGAAGGGAAGCCGGGGAAAGGAGGGGGGGAATCCAGGGTTGGGCGTGTGACGTGGAGGAGCACAGGAGTCGACAACTCTGCAAAAAGTCACAGAATAGATGGGGTCGTCACACAAGGCTCTAAAATATAACATCAGTTGGGTTACAATACAATATGAAAGTACATCAAAATGAGATTGCAGCATAATGTTGCATGGCTTCTCTTCTCTTTTTGAAACAATTGAAAATCCTCCAAACTCCATTTAAAACTCTCTTTTTCTGTCTCTCTCTAAAAAAAAGGCATTATCAGTTGGATAATCCACAGATTGCACTGGAGCGTGGACGTACTTTAAAACAGAGAGAGTCCAGTCTGCTCTGTGGATTATCCACTGTAAAAGGGATCATGTTTCTAGGAAAGGATTCTGCCGCTGCCCTTTTCATTGTTGTGAGCACCTCCAAAACAAGCAGCGAGAAAGATGAATTTAGGATTAAATAGTTTGTGTGGGGAGTGTTCATTAGATCAGTTAACAGGAGGCTGGAGGAGTCAGAACAGCAGAATATCAAATTTAAAGTGTCTGACATGAGAAAATGGAGCGTAAGGAGAAGTCACTTTCATGATTTTGTATTAAGAAATCAAATAGGCTGATTTATTCTGTTGAGTTTTAAAGTTTTAGGCAGTTAAATGTGTCTCTGGATGTCTCCAAATGTTTGTGTTTGCTCATCATTCTTTGCATTTCCACACCAAACAGACCAGACACATCTACAAGCCTCTGTTTCTTTGAGTTTCAGAGCAATAACCTTTTTTTAAGTGAGTGAATCCCTCCATCCTGTTGTGGGGGATTTATTTAATTCTCTGACTTTAAGCAGGACCAGGTCTTAATCTTTTTGGCAGCGTTCAGAGTTAAGCAGGCTTCCCGAAACAACTCGTCTGAGTCTGGTGAATTAATTTAGGATTAATTGTCAGATCTCATCCCCGTTCGCTCATTAACCACGCCTCTGCGGTTCTCACAACAGAAACATGCATGCTGACCAAAGGCAAACATCCGGCCACGGTGAAGGCTCTGACGGACTGCAAATGCTTCTCTCTGTCCTGGGGCGACTTTCAGGAGGCCATGGAGGGCTTCCCAGATGTCAGGAAGGACATCGAAAAGATGATCCAGATCAACCCTGAAGGTGGACTTGTGTAAGACCAAAAAGTTGGACTTGAACTTTTTTTATATGTCAAATAACAGAGGACATGGACATACTCAGGCTATTTTATCAGTCGGACAGTAAAGCTGTGGATTATTCCTCATGGACACTAGACACATGTCTCCATGGATGAGATGTTTAGTTTTAGAGAAAATGACTAACAGTATATATTTTCTGGACATTGTTCTGTACACTTCTTCATCAATTATCAGCAATAAACAAAGACCTCTACAGTATCTTACCTCATGTTTGAAGAGAATGACCTTCCATCTAAAGCCTTTTTCACACATGCACGCCTTAAACTTTCATTAAATTTGCCCCTTAAATACTTCAGTATTGCCCTTTTACGTCTATCCCTCCTGGCAGGAGATTGTCTTCATTAAATAGGGGAGGGATGTTGCCAAAATCTGCAATGTTTGCAGAATATCCGGTGCTTGGGTGTGATTATAAAGAGTTGAAAAACATACTAGTGAGCAGCAAAGAGTTTGAAAAAGCCTTTTTCAATCCACAAAGACTGATTTGATCGCAGAATATGAACATCATCCACCCCACACACAGTGATTTTTCTTGAATATTTCCTCCTCTTCTCTCATTTGCTCACCCAGATTCTTGCACAACCTTCACAGAGAGGCCTTTTCGAAAAAAGCCCCGGTAAAGTCAGGTTTTTATTTGCACATGTAAATTTTGAATTTCAGGAAATTTTCAGGAGTTTTCTGCATGTGTGTAAAGACTTGGAGTCACAACAGAAGATAGAGTGAGTCTTAGGCTGCATTTTTGTGACAGTGATCCACTTAGTGTAGAGTTGTTTATGGTTTTTACTTCACCAAAAAAATGCTTCCTTCAAATAGGGTTGTGTTTACCGTGTTTAAGAGATAATCTCCATGTTTGTCCCTATCATGTTGGACATTGTAAGTTGAAAAACTTTAAATTCCTAAAAATGTCTGAGTTCAAAACTTATGGCATGTTTGATGATGTTAAAAAAACAATGACAGAATCTTGGCATTTCTTTTTTTGGTCGATGGTTAATAATTCATTTGAATTCAAAAGTCTTTATAATAATTAAATATTGGATTATGATTTCCCACTGTAGTTATAACATTATCCTGTTGAAAGGCCCTGGATAACAACAATGATAATAATAATGATAATGATATTAAAAGAGATAACACAGGCTAATCATATAACTGACTGATAAAAGGTCCCCTCAATAAAAAATAAACATACCATTAGTTTAATTTTAGTTCTAAGTTAATAAATGCAATATTATACAGTGTAACAAAAATGACAATTTAGGTCAAATGGTAAAACAGTTCAATCATAGATTAAATGTCATTTTAATAATGTTGAGTTTTTAAGTTTTGAAATGAATTTTGTTTTATATTTTTCCCCTTTAGGTATCTGCAGTATCATTGAGAACAACTATACACATATAAATACATAAATCTTGGAACAAACTGGCATTTACTGAGCCAAAGAAGCTGAAACGTCTCTGAACATGTTTCAAAAATAAAATAAACAGATTCTTGCTAGAAAAGAGGGGCGGAAAAATGTAAGTGACTTACCTTTTCATCAAAATGACGTTTATTTGAAGTAATTTAACACTCTCCATGTTAATTCTACTGTGAAAACTACAAATCAAATCTGATTCTGTAATATGATTATGAAACAGCTGTGAGAGGACAGCAGGTTGTGTTCCCTTTCCCTCTCTCTCCAAACACGCACAGGGTGCCCGAGGTCAGTGTTTTAGAGCTCATAGAGGTGGAAGAGGCTGAGAGAAGGTTTCCCACCATTTCAGTCCAGCCTGGATTCAAATGGACAAACCGAAGCAGATCTGAGAACCTCCTGCAGCTTCCCCAGTGTCATATGAAGCTACAGTCAGCTGCACCATGTCCAGGTGTATCGCCATGGGAGTACTCTACAGGTGAACTGTTTGAATCTTCTACTTCATGTTCATGAATGTTCATATTTGATGACTGTTTTTCCATCATTACCCTCAAACTCCTTGTCCTGTGTGGTGATATTAAAGTCAAAAGTTAAGTACTACTAGTAAACTCAAAACTAGTCAACTAGTAATACTGGTAAAGCCAAAAGATTGACTAGTAGTGCTAGTAGACCTAATACAAATGAAGAAGGAGGGATAATCACTAAATCCAGCACCCTGATTGGTTGTAATATTTTGAAAGCCAATGTGAAGGCTGAATTTGCTTTTTCCCGCCCCCTTATTAGCATATAAGTCTTACTAGTATTACTAATGAACAGTTTTAGGTGTACTAGTCCTTCTAGTGACACTTTTTGCTTCACTTGTAAAGTCTACTCGCGCACTAGTTGACCAAAATTGAGTACAAGTACTCCAAATCTGAGTACTAGTAGAGCTGAAATACAGATTATATCACCGATACCAATTTTTGCAAAGGAGGCTAAAGACCTACCTCCACCTCCCTAACCTGTCACTGGATTAGTTTAAGGTCAGATTAAGATAGCATTTCCAATACCAACATGACAACTGCCATGTACGAAGTGTGTCAGAAAAGTTCCAGGACTGGTGTCACAAAAGATTTATTTCAAACCCAAACTTCAAACTAAAAGTTTCTCCCTTCAAAGTAATCCCAGCATGTCTGCAAAGAGATACTGCAGCGTTTTCTTCGTTCAGTGCGCGAGAAGAGGCGAGAGTTGTGGCTGAACACGTCGTGGCTGCTTCACCATGACAACGCGCCTGCTCACAATGCCCTGAGCATCTGACAGTTCCTGGCCGAGAAGAACATCGCCGTGCTGGAGCAACCTCCCTACTCACCCGACCTGGCTCTGTGTGATTTTTTCCTCTTCCCCAAGCTCAAGGGGGTCATCAAGGGGACCCGTTTTTAAGACGTGGACAACATCAAAAAGGCCGTGACGACGGAGCTGCGGAGGATCCCGGAAGAATTCTTCCAGCAGTGCATGAAAGCGTGGCAGAGAAGGATGGGAAAGTGCATTAGACTCCAGGGGGATTACTTCGAACAGGAAAACTTGTAGTTTGGAGGTTGGATTCTAAATAAATCTTTTGTGACACCAGTCCTGGAACTTTTCTGACACACTTCATATCATCTTTAAAATGCATCTTCAGGCACTAATGGATCAGGTTAGCATCCAGGAGAAGAAGACAAAGCAATCAAGAGGAGGCAAAAGGTGAGTTAGGGCCTGGAGGAGGTTCAAGGAACCAGCAGGTGACTGCTCACAGGATGAACACACCACTGACAATCATGGCACATAAACTGTTAAAAGTATTGGACAGAGTTTGAATGATGTCAGTTGTTTGATCACTGGTAACTGATTATTTGGATCAACCTGGTAACAAATCAGTTATGCAATTCCACAAAGTTGTATTGGCTTGACTTGCTCCAACTCTACTTGTTTTCTGGTTTTCCATTAAGGATCGTACCTGGTACATTTTTTCACTGCTAAAGCTGAGCCAGCGCTAAAATGTGCTGTTGAGACAGGCTTGAAATTTATTGGCAGTTTTAATAAAACCATAAATTGGCCCACTGAAATTTGCAAATTGCTTGAGGGACAATATTTTTTTGAAGTCAAATATAAGTCACAATGCCATGTTAGTTTTATATTTGTAATAGAGACGTTCTGGCCTATTCATCACAGAAAGATTAAGAAAGTGGTTTGTTTGTTTGTTTGGTGCAGAAATTACAAAGACATACAAATTTTGGTCAGAAAGAGAAAATTAGGCTAAAGATGGTACTTTACTTTGTTATGGCAAAATCCTATTGCAATTCCTATTCAGGTCAAAATAATTGCTGCTCAATGTTCTCACCAAATTGCTAAACTATACTTGAGTCACTGTTGACCACAGAATAGTCAGAGACTTCCCAAACCCTCCTTAAAAGTATGTTATTGTGTCACGTTTAATTGTCCCTGATATAAAACTCATCTCTTTACTGTGAAAAAAAGCCACAAACCAAAAGCAAGGACTTACCCTCCATAGAGGAGTTACTGTCAGCTACATGCCATAGAGTCAGGCTGATTACAGCTGTATCCACAACTGAGATACTGTTTACAGAAAAGCACCAAAGGAAGACAAGATGAGTTTTTAGGTCCCTAATTCTGCCCCCGTGTGGGTCAGGACCTTTCTGTGTGGAGTTTGCATGTTTTCCCTGCGTGAGTTTGCATGAGTTCTCTCTGCGCACTTCGACTTCCTTCAAAAGACCAAAAACATGTTTATTAGGTTGTTGGTGACTCTCCTTTGCCCTTAGGTATGGATGTGAATGGTCTCTCTATGTAGCTCTGTGATTGTCTGGCGATTAGTCCAGAGTGTCCCCCGCCTCTCACCCAATGTCAGCTGGGATAGGCTACGGCCCCCCGCAGCCCCAAAAGGGGTATAGATAATGGATGGATGGATCTTTAAACCAAAACTGACAAGTTAGTGAAGGAAAGATCTCCTCTATACGATGTACGCCTGTAAAGATATGAACCATTGAACCAAAATCAGATTTTTTTGGAACTTATTTTTATTTGGACATAAAAAACTTGCATAAAAAAACTTTCATATATTTTTCTCCTCCGAAAGTCCTTTTAAAAGCGTTCATTTCTTTCTTGTCTTACACTCCAGCTGCAACAATTATAAGCCTTTCTTATACACACAACGTGCACATACAAGTCATCATAAACCAATACAGGTTTAATAAACATAAAACATAATGCAAAGCCATTTATCAAAAATAATCAGGATAACAACAAAACAAGTAAATAGAATAAATGAACAAACTGTAAATTTCAACTTAGTATTAGTTAAAACAATAACAGTAATAATAAAAAAAAGAACAGTTTTTGAAGCAGGCAATAGACATGTTTATTTCTACTGTAAATGGACATTTTAACAGGAAGTTTGTGAAACTCCAAGTGCATGCAAAGGGAAATGAAGCTTGTTAAACTTCCTCACTGGCTTCAGTTTTCAAGCAGCAGGTTGCAGTCTGGTTTGGCAACACAATGGGAGTCTGTGAGCCCCATGAAACCACAAATAAGAGGACAGAAAACTCTGGTGTTGAAAAATGACAAACAGCCAAAGGGAGAGGCAGACAGAAAACAGAAACTCTGGGGCTGAACTTGTTTGAGAGCAGAAGTTGGAGGCAACTTCCAAAAATTTGACAAGGCAGATGAGTCTAAAATCAAGCAGGGTTGACAACAGGGAGTCCTGAAGAGTCTTGAGTGGAGATGATGATGAACAATCAGGCATGAGTGAGCGAGCAGGAGAGGCCTGTGCAGTGGCCTGACTGGAAACAGGCAACAGCTGAGCTCTGGAGGAGCCAAGGTGAGCTGTTGAAATTTAAGTGGATGGCAGGCAGAGTATGGAGAGGCAGTGTAAGTGGGAAAATGCTCCAATTATGTCTTATCTGTGGAAAGGTAAAAATTTGAGCCTTTTGAGAGGCACAACTCCACCAGAACTGAGGCTATTTCTGGGGTCATTTGAGAGCCTGAGAAGGTTCTTCTGGACAAGAGGAGCCATCAGAAAGTCTGACTTTGGCAAATTATACTAAAGTTTTCCCAAGCAGACTGAAAGATTTAGGACTCTATGCTGCACAAATCAGTCAATCTTTATTTGTGTTGCACCACTTCGTAACAAGTGTTATCTCAAGGCCCTTTACAATAGAGCAGGCTAAAGCCATACTCTTCAATTTATAGATACATATATATGCATATATACAAATACATATAAATATACGTATATTTGCAGAGATACATCCAGAGATGTATCCATCCAGGCAGAGACAAAGGGACTAAAAGCAAGAATTTATGATAGCAACAAACCATGGACGCCCAAATCATAAACTGTCCTCATCACATTTATCTCTGCTGAATATAGAGTCAATCAATCAATCTTTATTTATATATGTATTAGTTGAATATAAATTTATTAAAGGTAAGCACCTTGAGATGTGGCATCTCATTTTCAAGAGGTGCCTCATGTCTATATGGTTGTAAAGATAGTTACTATGGATCACATATTGCTGTTACATCTATAAGCAATAGTACCATTATAAAGTTACCATCATAATATGATTCCTTGACCTTGAAAACCCACACCTAGCACTCAGAATCATGTTGATATCATTATTAGTTAGACAGTTATTGAGCAAAAACAATTGTTTGCTAGTGGTGGTTATCTGGATCACCACCAAAATCTAATCATTTTTAAGTTGTGCCATTACCAACATCTCCTGAAAATTTCAGCAAAATCTGTCCATTAGTTTTAACATAATCTTGATAACAAACAAATGAACAAACAAACAATCATACGCCAGCAAAAACATTACCTTCCCTCCTTGGCGTAGGGAATTAACATCCATAATGAATATAATCTGGAGAGGAAAGATGTTAATTGATATAGCCGCATCTAGCTGAACTGCCACAATTCAAGAGAATAACAGCACAAAATTGTGTATGATTGGTGATTGCAACATTTTTTGACAACTTGTGTGCAGAATATTCTTCAGTAGAAACTCCAGCAATAACTGCTCTTGTTTGAATATAAGTCTTGGTCATGTATGTAAAAAAACAGGTTTACTTCTTATCAAATTTACATGTATCAGCAGCTTTAATAACCCAAATAACACGCTGTATTGTCTGTGGCAGCACACAAACCCTTCCTGGATTATTACTGCAGACTTCAGTGAACAAATGGGTGTTTACAAATCCCAGCGTTAAAGCAGAACTGGGGGCTGGCTTAGACTGTTTTGGCTCACTCTCTTAAACTGAAGTGAACACTTGGCCCCGTGGGACCGTCCGACTTCCTCTCCTCCCTCAAAATAAACCCCCGCAGATGTCACAAACTCTTCGTGAAAGGAAAACAGCGATGCAAGGTTGTCCAAGGTTGGTGCACACATTGAGCCTGTGCGCCGTCCCTGTCTGCAGAAACTCATGGTGACAATATCAGGAGGTTTAGAGTTATGAAAGTAATTAGATTCATTTTAGATTTTGTTTGTGTTGTTGGTGATAAGATGAACAAAAGGGGGGTTCGTGGTGTGTCTACAGGACAGTAAACCCAGCAGAGATGATAAATTAAGAACCAAAACAGGTTAATATGGCAGGTTTTTAAATCTAAAAAATTATTTGTGATGTCTGTGAAAATTAGTCCTGAAGCCCTAAGATATGTATCCACACATTTTGTTGTGAAAAAGTTAGATAATCTCAAAATTTCAACATATGTCACAGCCTTGAGCTTTGCGCCACAGTCCAACAGATATTGAAAACATAAAGTTTTTTTAAATCAAGTTCTCTTTATTGAAGATTTTTTGCAGTACACAAAAATGTATATATAAAAACATTTACAAAATATCAAAGAAAACCCTATCCATAAACCCACTCACTGGACAAAACAGTGTGCTATATTAATCAGTCGTCCTACATTACCACCAGCCAACATAGGTAGAAAAAAGAAATTATGAGATTATACTCTCTGCTCCTAAGTTCTCAACAAACATCAGGAAAGATTTCCAGGTTTCATAAAATCTCGAGGCAGACCCTTTGAGAGAGTATCTGACATCAGAAAGTTGATTGTAAAACTGCTTATTGTAAAATTGAATTATTTTTAGCTTTGGCTGCACACTGAGGACAAATTAGGAAATTTCATTGTAGCTCAGTGGAAGTACTTTTTATGGGCTTCTCTGCCACTCTGTTTTTATGCAACTCAGGTCAACACAGTGCACACAAGTTTCAGAGAGCAGCAAACAAAGCACTCGCTCAGCTCCAATTTCAAGCTAAATTACTTTAGTGTTAAGGCTAATCTGCTGCAACTCGCTCCCTCACACCGTCCAGTGACCCTGAAAAGTGAACTTTCAAATGTTTCTGTATTTCCTTCAGCTGTGTTGTCATTTTTCAGATTATCTCCACGGCTCTAAAAACAAGCTTGGATATCACACAGGGTCAAATGAAGGTCACAGACTTGTGATAATTACATAATTTCTTTTTGGTTCATTTCACAGTGGACACTCGTTATGGACTCGCTCATAGGCATTAAGACAGATGGACGCCTTGACACATGGCTTGATTTTAAAAAAAATATGTGTAGCTTATGGTTTGAAACCATATAACCCTTTTGACCTCATCCATGAAAAAGAGCAGCCTGTGCACTCACATGGGCTTTTGTGTGCCTAAAACTTTTGCCCATGTTACTACTAAAAGTGACAAACCTATATCATGTGATAGAGTTAGGGCTGTGAAGCACTTTATTTTTATATCATGATGATTAATTAAAGTAATAGCTGTATTTCAGTAAAGATCCACATCAATTTTAAATTTATCGTAAAAAGATCAATCATTTGGTGTTGGAAAACTTTTTGCATCCAAATTTACAGTTTAAAGTAAATCTTGATTTGTTTAAAATAGTTCATAGAGGTGTATTTTACTACAGACTTTTTGATTTACCATGTAAAGAAGTGCTGCAGTCCAGCACAGGCGTGGTCTGAACCATGACTTGAAGGTAGGTTACAGCTCCAAAGTGCTTCTCCTGTCAAACACACTGTCCATCCATCCGTCAACCTTCTTCCTCTCACAGATGCAGCAGGTCGGTCAGTTCAACCCAGACATCCCTCCGCAATACTTTTCATTTCCTGTAGGGAGATTTTAAGGTGTTCCCTGTCCAGACGAGATATACACTCCCGATCAAAATCTTAAGACCAGATGAAAAATAAGCATTTGCATTTTGCACTGTCGGATCTTAAGAAGATTCTAAGTACAGCTTCAAATGCAAAAAGAAGAAGTGGGAGTGAGAGACTGTGTTTTGGGTTTTTTTTGACCTTTGGCCTCCCACCACTTGGGGGAGCTGGGTGACAAGGTGACTGCATAAAGCATGAATGGTTGGCGGGGCACAGGTGTTTCTAAATTGGGGTTGAGTGAAGACAATTTTTAGACCGTGGCACATGGATTGTTTGTTTTCTGGTTTTGCATTAACTTTGTTATTTAATTTGTGATTGCTGGACCCGGAGTGTGAGGCTGGTATTGAAATGATTTATTTTTTTAGCTGAAACACCTGAATTAAATCACAGTCAAACAAACGACAAGTGGAATCTGAGTTGGAACATTTATCACCACAGCTGCATCAGCATCAAATTGAATAGCAATCAGGCACTACGACAGCCTTTAAAATCAGAGCAATAACTGCACATCATATGATACGAAGTCTTGCAATACTATATGACAGGATCCAGCATGAGTTTATGTGACATAACACAAGATGATACTGAACATTACAAACGTGAGATATGAAACAATGATACATCTTTACCTTACCTATCTATTTGATCTATTGGTCAGCAAACTTACAGCTGCTTTTTTATTCCTCTTGACATTGTTATTTCAATTATTACTATATGTTAATTGATATTTTGCACCAATATACCAAGTCAGATTTCTTGTATGTGTAAATGTACTTGGAAGTAAATACATATTCTGGTTCTGAATCTGATTCTGACACAGTACCATAAGATTTCTGCATAAAACATACACATAAACAGAGAGGCAGATGAAAACCACTGAATATGTGTTTCAGATCAAACTGAAGTAAATATCCAGTTTATCATTAAAAGCCTCCTCAGCATTCTGGTGTCGCTCCTTTCTGTGCACAGACTGATGATCGTTCCTGTTATCCAGCAGTGGAGGCTGAGGGGAATTTGCCGACTCAGCTCTAAAGGAGAAGACAGTGGAAGGTCACAGCTCTGCTAAATTAAATATTCAGTTTATTTTTGTGGGAAAAACATAGATGCATCATTGCCCCACGGGATCCCCATGTTTTTCTGTCAGAAGTATCTTTTTGGTCTGCAAACTGAATATTTCATCCACAGCCGTATTGCTGAGTTTGGGATAAATTATAGTTTTTTCCTAAATAGAGGTTTTAATTAATTCCTTATAATGATCTGATCTGATGGAGTGGGAGAGGAAGAGATAATTGGGAGGCTGCTTCATTTCCATCGTTAAATGTGTAATTTTTCTTCTCTCCTTGTATTTGTGTGTACTTGTTTGCACAGACGATGTCAGATCACTGTGACCTCAGACCTCCTCCGGCTGCAGTGAAGCAGCAGAGCGTGGGTTTGTATAATGACCTGTAAAATCAGAGAGGATTAAAAATTAATGGCACCCTCGAGGAGACGAGTTGACACAAAGAGCCACCCTGCACCTTGACCAACCTTGACACTGAACTCCCTCACCACGCAGCGTTTTAGGCAGGACTCTGTTAGAGATCAGCTGGTGGTCCCACGAGAAACACCTCCTTTTACTCCTAAATGATGTCTGACCTCGTCGGGCATCGGGCTCTCACCTGAGATCACCTGAGAGAGAGCTGTCTCTTCAGTTTAAGACGGCTCAAATTCAATGCTGTGCTTCTCATATTTGAACAGAATTTCTGATAGTGACATATGGCATCCAAAATAAATATCCTTACTCTTTTTTCATAGATATATATATATATATATATATATATATATATATTTGAAATTTTATTTGCTTTTATCACAATAAACAAATAAAAAGAATAATCAAAAAACAAATTTATAGATATAAACACAAACAAAGCAGGCAGGAAACATAACAGACATTGATCTGAATACAGTACAGTCGATAAAATAATGAAGAAGCATCACTGATGCAAGATCAGTACCATACACTGGGGCGTTGGTGACAGTCTGATAGTGCACTTGGTCAGTAATTGGAAGGTCGCAGGTTCAAGCCCAGCTCCGGCTTTCAGTGGCGTGTAAATGAAAGGTAGTGAATGTGTTAGTTGATACTGATGGACAACTGACGTAGAAACTCCGACCATCAGTGAGTGAATGGGTGTGAATGGGTAGATGTGACCTGTGGTGTGAAGCGGCTTTGTAGTCAAAAACTAGAAAAGCACTACCATAATTTCTCGTATATAACATGCATTTTTTTGCTTTTAAATAAGGTGTAATTTTCAGGTGCGTTATACACAAGCACAAGCTAAATATATTTAATATGTCGTCTCCCAACATCACGATTACAACACATCTGACTGTTAAACTGTTCTAATCCAATACTTTAGATCTGAATTAGTTTACCTTTGTGTAATGATCGTGTAATTCTCAAGTGTTACGGTACCACTCATGTGCAAACACAGGGCGCTGCCATATTGTCAGCAAGGGGACCGGAATACCTGCGCCGTGATTGGGCGAAGACATCGGCATGTTGATAGCTGCTCTCTGATTGGTCGGTACACTACAATTGCGCATGCCTTGGGCAGAAATTGAGTAACTATGCATGCGTGAAGCAAAAGGTGTTTCTGCATCCGGTTGAGAGAGAAAATCGTGTGAAATTTTTTCTGAAAATACTGAAATTTCATTGATTAAAACTTTGAATAAAGGTAATTTTTGAGCTGTCTGAGAGAGTAAGGTTTGGGCAAAATGTGGGTGCGCATTATATTTGAATACAGTGTTTTTCCTGGAAAAAAGCATGAAAAATGGGGTGTGTGTTATAAACGAGGGCTTGTTATATTCGAGAAATTACGGTATGTAAGCTCAAGTCCATTTATCATTCCATTCAGGTTCTCACTTCCAAAATGTGACAACCAAAATCCTCCCATTGCTCTTCACGAAATAAGCGTTGCTGAAGAGTTTATCTGATGACTGTAAGCAGAGGCAGGCTAACACTACCCATTGACTACCAGTGTTAGTGGTGGGTGAGCTTTGCCCGTCTCTTCCTTGTTACTGCACACAGAGTTGAAAGAATGTCTATCTGCTTGTGGTGGACTCGGGAGTGAGGCAAGACATGAAAAGAAGAAAAAGTTGGTGTATCCCTATAAAAATTAAAAAAACGTCCGTTTTCACAGCACAGCAACAAAGCTTCGTCATCATTAGACCTTTAGACAGTTACATCAATACAGCGAGGATCCCCCACTGTGTCTGTGTGCTCCCCTCTCACCAATATTACGTCTATGATACTACTGCAGGTGACGGAGCAAGTGAGGGGTCATAAACCTCCAAAGCTGTCTGAAGATTTGAACCAGTGACCTTGATCTTTGACTTCCAAAAGCTATTCTCCTCATTTTTTCTCCAGTGTTAGTATTCGTGTTAAGTGGGTAGAAATTTTCTCATGAAGTTCTCAAGTTATTTTGTTCTCAACCAAGGGATGAACATGTGGTACAATCTTGACCCTTGACCTTGTACCTTCAAAATCAGTTCTTTCATGAGTCTGACAAAAATTCTTTAAAGTGCTCTTCAGATACAGTATTTATAAAAAGGCCTAGACACTTAGAAGCTGGCATAGAGGCAAAATAAAACAACAAACAACAGCTGCAGGTCTGTAATATCAGTGAAAAACAACACAGATGCTGCAGTCATACATCTGTCACGTATCTACATTTATGTAACACGCTTAATACCAAGGGTTCAACCACAGTCACACGGCAGTTTGTGTAACCTGGCAGAGTGTTTGTTGGTCCTCAGCACCAGATCTCCCCTTAAACGCCTCACAGTATTTGTTTACCAGATCGAGCTCTTTTGTTAGATTTGAGTCGTTTTATTTGTTGAATGAAAAAGTGCAATCTGGAGTGTTAACGGAGGGACTTCCACCATCACTTGATGCTCCAAACAAAACAGCCTGACATTAAATTTTAAAGCTAACTAAACTCTTGCATCAAGAGGAGGAATAAAATATTCAAGCTGTTTGTGATTTTAAGAGGAAAATGTGCCACATGCAACTGAGGGCCCAAAAACCTCATCCTTCATGGTACAGATAGATAGATAGATAGATAGATAGATAGATAGATAGTTGTTAAAGTATCTTATCAGTCTGTTCCATATCTTCATTTTTTATCCACAAAAGCCTGAATTAAATTAAAATTATAAACAACTAATATAACTAATTAAATATTTATCAACAAGGCAATTCAACATTTTAAACCAAATGTATTATTAGTTCAATATTAGTTGTTAAGTTGTGTTAATACTTCATAAATGTGCCAGTTCTCAGGCAGAGCAACACTTGTCTCAAGGCACACCATCTAAGAACCACTGATCTGCTTTATGTCATTTTATCACCAGATTCTATAAAGATTTTAGGTATTATAATGGATTGTGTTCTTCAAAGACCTAAAAACAAGGTGGCAGAGTATTTTTTCTGCTGTCTAGTGCAAATTTACGAGCAATATTATATATATATTTGTTATATATTTTAGCAAATAATTATTCTTCCAAGCCATATCAGGGCCCCTTTCTCTAAAACCAAGCATAACAAAAGCTGACTGTTTGGTTTGAAAAGGAGAATCTGATAAACTGTCTGTGGAATTACCAAACAGCGCTATCTTCTGGCAGAGCCCCCACACTGTGGATAGTAAATTATAAACTCAGAGTATTTAAAGGGAAAGTTCAGTATTTTTGAAGTGTGCCGTTCATGTAGATAGTAAGCCACAGTAAATCTGGTCAGCTCTGCCCTCATAAAGAGAAAGCTGGCATGGAAACATGATGGAGTGAGATTTTTTATGCTGAGGAGGTTTAGTACGTCCTCAATGTGGTGATGGGGTCTGACTCCAACACCCTTTCTGCGGACTCCAACATTGACACTGCTGAAGAGGACTGATAGTCAAAATACATCATTTAAATTGTAAAAAAAACAATGTAAAATAAAGTATTTGATGTGTATGATTAGGGTTGACCTTGATTCACACAAATATAAATCAATTAGTATAGAAAAATAAATCAATATATAATATTTAATTGCTTGATTTATAGGTGTGCATTTTATAAGCAAAGTGTGACTATTTCAGAATATTTAAGCTAGACCAAATAATAGCAATGCCTATTAACCAATGTTCCTGTTAGTCACTGACATATGCCAGGCTGAAAAAAAAAAAATTATTTGTGTTTTTTCTCTCATAAAACGTATGTTTATATTGCATGTTGAAGCAAAAAAAAAATTTTTTAAATAATAATTACCACATTAATAATAAATAAACCAAACTTAGAAAAAAAGATATAAAAAGAAAAATCAAACTGATGGGGGCGCAGTTGTCAGCCGAGCGCTTTATTCTGAATCAGAAGAAGACAGAACTTCCGGTTTGAGCCGGAAGAGGCGCCAAAATTGAAAAGTTTTCCATATCAGAGCGTAAACAAACCGTCCGAGCGCTAATTCAGTATTTAATATATATTTAATTAACCTGAAAACGTACCTGAAATGGACCCGACGGCTCGGTTCTTCTCGAAGCTGAAGAAGCTGGCGGTGACTCTGGAAACAGAAACAGCGAAGCTACTAGAGGACTTTGAAAACCGAAACAGCGACGATAACAGCGGTGAGAAAAACAACCACCAGACCGTTTTGGGGCTTCTTAACGGGACATTTTTGACACTAAACCAAATATTAATGTGTTTTCCCTTTTAGAGTCAGCAGCTCGGGCTATGAGAGCTTATCACGAGCTGAACCGTGACGTCGGAAACCTAAAGGTAGGTGATATGCCAGATCCGTCACTGTCTTCACATTTAAAGGTGAAGAAGAATCAATACAATATTACTTTCACAGAATCCCAACAGCCACACAAATACCACAGAAGTTAACCTACGGGAAGTTGCCAGTTATGAAGTTAGATGTTAAATTTTAAAGTTACTGTGCATATAGATGAGCTGGATGGTGTATCGGTTTAATGAGTGACCGTGTAGAATGGTTCTCTGGTTGTCGTAGCAACAGCAGACGTTGATAACGCGTTTTGTCCTCGTGAGGCCTCTTTGTAGAGCTCGGCGATCCGATTCTAGATTTACAAGCTGAATGACAATACACAATATTTATGTCGATAATATGTGACAAAGAATCATTAAAAAAGCCCCTGCAATTTTAGAATTATAAACCCTAATACAATTTAAGAAAAAAATCAAACACCGATGTCTGTTTATTACCACAGAAGAGGAAGTAGAGGCCCTCTGATCACATCTCAATACCTCCCATCACTTTTTTCAGTTATTGCACAAGTATACTGCAAGTTATTTTGTTTTTCTTTCTGAAATTTGTAAATAATTACCATGTGCATGCATAAAACATACACACCTACATCAATCCCATAAATTCATCAATTGATGTTCAGCAAAGCACGTTAAAATTGAAGCTTTCTTTCTTTAACTATGAATTTGTTTATTTATTTATTTCTCAAACTTTAAAAAACAAACAACAAAGTCAGTGTGAAAAAATACATATGTACACAAAACAACTGTAAATGTCCATTGAATAAATTTACACGCTTGAGTACACATGTATGTCAACACCCAACCAGTTTGAGAAGGGACAGACTGAAGCAAATACCTGATCTAGTCCTGCCCCTTCCTTACTGTTCATATCCAATATTAAACTAAAATCATAAAATCAGAATACAATATTTAGTCTCTATTCAAACACACTCATCAGCTGTGATTGTGGAAGATGGCGAAAAGTGTTTGGATATGCACATAGTGTTTTTGAGCATGTTTATAGACTTTAGACTGAGTCACAAAAAACTTAACTTAAAGAATGAAGTAATGGGACGACCTATGTGGCACCCCAACCCCACAAAGCACCATCATTCTGTGGGAAACACTGTATTAGTGGTCTGTTAATTTTAGGAGCACAGTAATACCTGGTCCCTCTGTTCTTGTACAGGGTCATGTTCAGGAGCAGCTGACTCAGCAGAAAGCTCGGGAGAATGAGGTGAGCAGCTTCATTAAGGCCTGCAGGGTGATGGAGCAGAGAGTCACTAAGGACATCCAGACGCTGAGGGGACACTGGGGAAAATACGGCTATCAAGCTCCACCAGACACCAAGAAACTAACCAGTGAGTACTGATTGCAGCTGTGAAGATGGAAGTTAAATGTGGGAAGAGTTTGAGTGGCAGGACTTTCTTAACTACAAATGTAGATTTGTTTCAATTCAACAGAACTATCCAGTAAGAGGGTTTTAGTATTACAGCACAGCTAAAGATGTTGGCAAATAATAACTACCCCTGCAGACAAATGCGATATCAATGAATTTATAGTAGATGGATAGAAAGATATTCTTTCATTTAGTTATATATTTAAAGTGCCTCAATTTCTAAAATAGGGCCCATGACCCTCAGAAGCTCAGCCTACAGCCCTGTTGGGGGTTGTGACAATACTAGAAGAAGACAATGCACTGTCAGGCACTGTGAGCAAAGCAATCACAAATTGTTTGGAAATTTTGTTTTACCTTCAGACATACAGTTAGCCACACAAGTCATTAAGGTTGCTTGATATTACCAGAGCAATGTTGGTATTGGCAGATGATTGCCTAAAAATTTGAGCATCGTATCAGCAGTAGGGATGGGCATCGAAGACCAATTCCAGTAGAGAATCGATAACAATCTCTCAAGGAATTGATGTCATTAGTCATGTTACCTGTCAATTCCTTCCACTTTGTTCTGCATGCTTTGCAAATAAAAGATGTCACGTTCTCATCAGGGACCAGTAACAGAAACGATACCACTTGATCAAAAAATTGCATGTTTGACTTTACTGCCACTGAAAACCTGTGTAGGTCAAGTCTTTTCCACACAGAAGAGCAGCAGGAATCAATGAAGGAATTGTTAAAGGCATTAATATCAGTACATTTTTATTGATGCCCATCTCTATGCAGATATGAAATTTTTTAAAGATGTTTACAGATGATATTGTGGCCCTACACTTTGGCCACATAGTATATCAAATGGATATCTGCAAAATTCCAGTATTGTGCATCACTAATTTCTTTATAAAAACAACAAATTCTAAGAAGTCACATCCCGCCCTCTGCTCTACCCATTGGCTATTGTCCTAAAGGGATACGCCAACATTTTTTTTTTCTTTTCATGTCTTGCCTCACTCCCGAGTCCATGACAAACAGATGGACACTATTCTTTAAAAAAGTTCCCCCACCGCTAATTAGCTTAGCTCAAACACTGGGAGTCAATGGGTAGTGTTAGCCTGCCTCTGCCTACAGTCAGATAAACTCTTTAGTCGCTCCTGTGAGCTTTTTGTGACTCTTTTTTACCACTTTATGATACATTATTTATTTTTAGACTAAGATTAGCACTTTATGTAACTTTCAAAAGAAATACATACGAAAGTAAACCACAGGGCGCATTCGCAAACCACCGTGGACGTGCTTGTTGACCTATGTACAAGAATGTGTCTATGTGTTTGTTGTGGACTCGGGAGAGAGGCAAGATACAAAAAAGAGAAAAACAGTTGCTGTATCACCTTTGATGTAAAATATTGAGCTGCTGGTCTTTTATCTTTGCAGAGGATGTTTGAGAGAAATTCTAAAATGTAGAAAATTAGTAGCAAAGGGTGTTTGGCTGTTTTAATTGTTAAGTCCATTTTGTCTGACTCTACCCTGATGTCTGAAGATCTTAACTTTTTGACTAAATAAACAAAACACAAAAAAAATCTCCTCCACAGAGGCTAAAAGCCAGGAGTCAGAGGCTGCCGATGAATCAGCTGAGGATGAAACCACTCCAGCAGAGGGAGAAGAGGAAGGTCAGGAGGAGGGTGGCGGTGATCACCCTTCATCGCCACCTAGCCCCGGACCTCCACCCTTCACTGACATGATGAGAACCCCCCAGCTGTCCGACTTCGGCCTGTCCGAGATGCAGCTGAAGAGAGCTCTGGCTGGAGCCGAGTGGTGCTCTGAAGTGCCCCCCATGCCAGAGATGAACCTCCCTCACCCTGTACTCAGAACCCCAGCACCCCCGCCCATGCCCTTGACTCCTAAATGTGCCCTGAGGATGGATGATGATGAGATGCAGACGCCGCAGATGCATGACTTTGGGATCTCAGAGCACACCATGTGCCTGAACAACGACTTCACCATGGATCTGTTCAGGAAGAACGTAACTAAGCCCCAAAGGTAGAGAGATAATGATCACATCATAATGAATACAGCACTGACCTTCACTGGGGTCCAAAGTGCACAAATGCTTAAATACTGCTGATTTATTCATCACTGCTTAAAACTTCTTTGTAAAAGAGCTACTGCAGATCATTAAAAAGCCTTAAACGCTCTTAAATTAGATTTTTCTTTTAACTGAAGGCCATAGAAAGCCTTTTAAATATACTTTTCACGTGCAGAGGGGCTTACATTTCAGATAGCTTTAAATTTGTAATTGGCTATTTTAAGGGCTGCTTTTAAAAACACCAGTATCAACATGTCATTTATGCATGTGTATGTTCTTATGATTGATCACATCACTCCCTCACTTGGGGGAGCTGTACAACTTGATATTTGTGTTTTAATAAAATAGCAGTCTAGCTTCAGCAAATCATCAATTTAGCACATGATAGAGGAAAATCTCAAAGGTCATGCATTTTGTGAAATATACTAACTGATGGTTCAATGCAACAACATGTGTCCATGGCTTTTTTGTGATGCCCATCCTACCCCATCATAAAAAGATCTCTCCTCCCTCTGTTGCATGCTCCACCTTCCAGAAAATGTGTGCTCAAACAGGCCGTTTGAAAATCTATCTGAAGTGATGTAATTAGGGGAGATGCTGCATCCCCCAGATGAGAGGGACAGGTGTTTGTTCAGTTGTTGTTTGTCTAGGTGTCTGCAGCCACAGTAAACACAGGCTTAGGCCACATCAACTTCCTAAGAGGAAGCTGTTTGGACACAATTAAGGATTTAAACTCAAGCAACCTGTTTTGTGCGGGGCTAAAACAGAGGGGTTAATGGGGATGCATGATATTGTCCTTCATAAATCAGTATTGGCAGATAGTAGCTTTCAAATTTCTGCAAATATTTACAGCGACATATTGGCCACACATAGCGGACATAAATTCTGTATATTAGCTGGAAAATGGAAACAATGAAGAATTTTACCATAAGACTTCAGAAATCAACAATCATTTTAAAGAATTAAATGTTGTTCTTGTTATCCATCGGTTTCAAACACATTTATAATGTCTCAGTGTAAAGTTCGGCTCAATTTTAGTTAAATGTTGATGGTGTACTTTCTACCAAAATATATCAGTATTTAGGAAATAATGAGTGCCATTTCCATTTTCCATTGGGTATCTATAAATATCGAACATTTCAGTTTTTTTTTCTTTTTTCTTTTTTTTTTTTTGCCAAAATATGTGAGGGGGACTTCTTTGACCATTGTTCGCTTTCTGATAAAAAAAAAGAATAATATGATACCATAAATATGTCACTCATGTTGATAGCTGTTTGTCATGCAAACAGCTTTTAACATTGTTAGCTTGGACATTAAATAGTCTTGAATTTGATTTTTAAAGTGTAGGAATCCTGAACACATTTCCACCTTTTTGACAGACCTTCAGAAGACCTCCCCTCACCACCGAAGAAGTCTCTGATGGAGACTTTGCAGACACAAGGTATGAAACATTTATGTTCCTCCTTTTCATTGAAAAATGTTTGAGCTCTGGGCTGGAATTCACCAATCACTACTCTGATCACCTAAGATGGAGACTCGTTGTGCCTGTAGAGCTGTGTAAATATATTATAAAAAGCTGTGAACATTTCTGCTGATTCTGTAGTATGTGAGTATCCTTCACCTACAGCAGCCACAGCAAGACCCCCTAAACTTTTTAACAAGACCCATGGTCTTGTATTTTAAAATGAGTTCTCTGGAAGGGATCTGTATTGAGACCAGCTTAGGGAAAGCTTGTTCGATGATTAAACAAGATAGCATAACATCACTTTATGACTTAGACTGTCTTTATTGTCATTCAGTATGCAGCAGGTGCATACAGAATGAGATTTCGTTGCATAGGCTGCAGTTTACAGATTTCTAGTACAATATGAATAAAGTAGATCATAATAAGGTGCAAGTTTCTGTAAAAAAAAAAAAGAAAAAATTGTGCAAGGGAGGTATGAATATGAATCTCTATATATTAAATATCAAATATGTACAAAAAAAGAAAAACACTTGATGTGTTTAGGGTCAGTATAATGTGTATAAGGGAAAAGTATAAACAACAAAACAGCAATGATGTTGACAAGACACTGAAATAACGAGGGGCAATTTGGTTTCTCAGCATTTAATGAGTTGCAAAATGCAGTGACTTAATCATTAGTATTTGGTATGATTTTTCTTGCCGTTCTTTCACTATTCTGAAAACTAGGTAAAGCAAAAACACATGTCAGAGAGCTGTTGATAATGATTTTAACAGGGTCATATTGTGCTCTTCAAGTTTGGTATGCCCTCTAGTGGGGCTGAAAGATTTATCGTTTTCGGATTGAAATCGCAATTTCAGAGTATGCGATCATGTGATCGCCAAAGCTACAATTTTTTGCAGCACTCCTGACCGACCCAGGAGCTGTTGTGTCAACTATTTTACAAATTTGAAGGCAATTTGCATTTAAGAATGGCTAACGTCACATCTTCAGCGCAAAAGTGCTGGTAAGCAGGTCAACAACACGAAGCCTCTGTTTAGGAGTAGAAGTTGGAGTATCCCTTAAATAATGAAAACAGATTATTTATCATCAATATTAGATGATGACTAATGTGTTATTTGCTTTTGATCATTGATTTGCTTACTGTTGTCTATACTGTAAACATAGTAAATATTGCACTGAAGCTTGATTTGAAGAAAATCGGGAATCGAATTGAAATCACAATATCTGCCACAAAAATTGCAATTAGATCATTTCCTAAAATCATTCAGCCCTACCCTCTAGTGTAGTCAGGACTTCTCCCTCTCCTCCAGTGAGCAGCCCGAGTAGCTGCCTGAAATGTCTGATTCCTCTGGTGCCTTTAAATAAACTAAGCATTAGCAGTGTGACGTTCTACCATTATTTCTTCAGCTGTTTATGCCCATTCAAGATGTCAGGCCCAGTGCAGAGTAAAGGCTGTAGAGAGAATGCAGAGTTGTTGACAACATGGTGCTGAACTGACACATTCTCACAGAGCCAATGGGTTCACATGGGAAAGGGGATCTTGATGTGATCAGAGCTCCAACAGAGAGCCTCAGACAGAGTCAGAACCACGGGTGTTTTGATTGTGAAAACTAGACGGATTTTTGGACATTTGTGATTGTGAACATATTCGAGCAGTTATTGAAATCAAATATATAAACCAGAGTTAAAGAAAAATATTACCACTTTAGCAGGGCCTTTAAACAAGAAATTAAATCCAGTTTTTACTTTAATACAGGACAGTGGATGCAGCTGGGGGAAAGGAAGCAGGATATGACAGACAGGAAAGAAGCATTAAGCTGAATTTAGGACATCCTATGCCAAAGTCTTTGACACCTCACATCCAGTTTTTGTTTATGTATAAACACAAATTCAAAACAAACTTAAGGTAAATTAGTGCTTGAAAAAAAATAATCATATTGATTAAAGATGCCCCCCATGAAATACAATAGTTAGTTTATTTAACTTCATAGTTTGAGCCAGGTCACGACTGGTCATGAGTGAGCCCAGGTTTGTGATATATACTGTCAGCATCCAGCAGGTGGAGCTCTAGACCTTCAAGCTTCACTTCACTCAGCTGTTAATACTTTCTTTTGATTAATTTTAGTTCATGTTACAACAAAAATACATTATATCTCCTTTTGGACAGATTAAGTATAATAATAACAGAAATGCTCCTTCCCTCCTTGTAAAAAATAAAAAAAGCACTGAAATGAAAAATATTAAACTTTACTTTACTACATTCTTACCCACTTTGTTCTTCTTGCTTACAGTACATAAATTGGAGTCTCCGGAGCCGCCTGTGTTTTGTACCCCAGGACTGAAGATTAAAAAGACAAACGCTCACTGCACCCCGTCTGTGCAAACCAGTGCTGATCCAGAATCCCCTGCTCATCCTGAAAACCTGCCCACAACCCCAGAGGTCCCTGCTTTTCAGACCCCATACATGAACCGACTTGTCAGCACTAAGAAGGTAAAACAACATGATGTGGTCACTGAATATTTATTTGTTTTTTCCACTTGAAACTTTTCACACACTGGCACACACTGATAAAACTCTCCCCTGGAAGGCATGAAACCCTCCCCTCTGCTCTACAGTACGGAGAAGTTGGCTGTCTTGATTACCTAACATGCTTTAACCAAAATGATATCTATGTTTTTAACTAAATTCTTTTTCAGCTGGATGTGCTAACCAATCAAGAGACAAGCCTGAAATTACACTGTCACAGAGTCATATCTGGCATGTCAGAAAAAAAGCAGCGTTGTTAATCCAGACGTATAGAAAATACATAAAATTGCCCAAATATATGTTTATTTTCATCCTGTTAGTGTAAGGAGAAGGATTCTCCAATGATACTGAATACAAATACATCAGTAACTGAACATATTTTAAGTGATTTAAAAAGTTCCTTAAGTCCTGTTTATGGGTTCAAAGTGCCTTAATTGAAAGTTTACATTGATATTCCATAGTGGTGTCAAAAATAATCGTCATCATGATGCAGACGTGGATGAGGATGCATCGATGCAGAGGCTGCTGCTAAGCTTCAGTTTCAGTTTTGTTTCTGAGGACAAGGAAAAACAAGTATAGGAAGATGAGACCTAAACCAAAAGCCATTTCTAAGTAATAAAATGAGTCCTTATTTATCTAACTGCTCATATTTTTATCTAAAAAGTAGCCTGGTGCAGTAGTGTGGAAAGCTGAGGACACTACTCACTGTGTTGCATCATGATATTGAATAAAATCATGAGACTAGAGATGCACAGCTCGAGTATCGCTCCTTTTCTACAATTTTCATCGAATGTGAACATGTTAGTTTGTAGAGATGAAAAATCTAAAGCCTGTGCTGCGGCTCCACACTGAAGTCAGTGCAGGCTGACGATCATTTTACTCTCAAACCCTTTTGCACTGTTCAGTTGACCGACAGCTATCGGCAGAAAACTGAAGATAGAAGTTCTCCAACCAGCTTATTCTTCATTCTGTGTTTCTTCAGAGTGCACGGTAGCCTGAATCAATCAAAATGCAAACTGATGATGACAACTACAGCTTGGAATAATAATATATATATATATTTTTTTGTATTGCACTTTACATTTTCGCTATCTCAAAGTGCTACATGATTTAAAAAGGAAAAAAACAATTTAAAGACCAAAAGTCAAGATAAAAAGTTCTAAAGAAGGAGGACCTATGAAAAAGTTTAGCAAAATGCTTTTTTAAAAAGATGGGTTTTAAGATTTCTTTTAAAAGCATCTGTCGACTGTGGAGCCCTCAGGTGGTCGGGGAGGGCGCTCCACAGCCTCAGGGCAGCAGAGGAAAAGGCCCAATCGCCCATGGTGAGGAGCTTGGTTCTGGGGACTTGGAGAGTGTTAGTGGGAGCAGAACAGAGGGTACATGAGGAGGCCGGGGGGAGAGGAGTTCCTGAAGGTAAAGGGGAGCATGCCTGTAAATGCACTGGTGGGTGAAGAGGGAGACCTTAAACTCAATTCTGAGTGAGACAGGGAGCCAGTGCAGGGAATTCAGGATGGGGGTGACGTGCTCATGCTTGCGCACCCTCATCAGGATCCTGGCAGCGCTGTTCTGGATGTACTGTAGCCTCTGGGTGCTCCTGCCAGAGATCCCGATGAGGAGTGCGTTACAGTAGTCCAGTCTGGAGGAGACAAAGGCGTGGACAAGCTTCTCTGCATCTGTGTTTCTTCAGAGTGCGCGGCAGCCTGAATCAATCAAAATGCAAACTGATGACGACAACTACAGCTTCGAACTCCCAGCATCTCCTCATAACGCAGCAACGGGCTTAAAACGTAGCTGGGAATACAACGTGCCGGAGATATCCATCATGGGAGTGGAGGAGAAGAAGCTGCCAGAGATGCCAAATCTGGAGTCTCATCTGGGAAACACTTTACAAAATGTAAGACTAAAGGACATTTGGTGTTATACATTATTTAGGCTAGGGTCTTATTGACTGCTGCTCCCCAAAGAGAAGCAAATGCTGTCAACCAGAAAAAAACACTTTTCTAATTACTTTTTATTATCAGTCATCAAATTGATGTCCAAATTTAGATTCAATCATCCTGGAGATAGCTGAACAGCACTGTAAGCCAAGAAAACAGGAAACATTTATGATATTTTCAAGCTTATAACTCAAAATAACAATTTAAAAACCTTTTAAAAACTATTTCCATTCAAAATTAAATGAAACTGTGCTTTAAAAAAGTAAAATGATCAATAGTTGCTGTGTTTTTTAGGTAGTTAAGCTGAAAAATCAAACAAACAGGGTCATAAAGTTTGCTGTTTGACCCTCCATTTCTCTTTTTTTCCACGTCATTGTCCTGGAGAAATATGACGAATGACTCAGTAGTCAGACACAACAGAATGTAATATTACAGTAAACTTTATTTTTATGAGCTTGTAAAGAAAAGAAAGTTTGTAAGTACAAGGTTAATATGAGGCGTGATAACTGAGTTCACTGATTATTGAGACAGGTTTTGCTCCAGCTGGCAAAATATGTTATTAGAAATTAAGAAAATAACAATGACAGTATACCCTGCATTTAAGTTTTGCTATAAATGGTAACATGTTCTCAAGAACACAAATGAGTTGTTTAAGTCTGAAAAATAAAGTGAAATACTGAGCAGCTCTGACAAAATAACCAAAATGGCAAAATTATTAGATGTTTTTCTATTTTAAAGCGATAGTCCAACATTTTTTTTCTTTTCATGTCTTGCATCGCTCTGGAGTCCATGACAAGCAGAGAGACATCATTCTTTAGACTGTGCATGCAGTAACAAGAAAGAGACCGACAAAGGTCACCCGCCACTAACTAGCTTGGCTCAAATGGCTGGAAGTCAATGGGAAGTACTAGCCAGCCTCTGTCTACAGTCATCAGATAAACTCTTCAGCAACTCTAAATTAAATCTTAAATTTGCAGGCAGTTTGCATTTAGCATGACTCGCAAACAAACAGCTCACTCACAACTGTGAATCGGTTCTCATCGTACACTTAAAAGAGCTGTTCAAATGACTCAATCGCGAACGTCACATCTCTAGCACAAAACACCGCAGAAGTAGGTCAACGGAGCAAAGCCTCTGTTTAGAAGTAGAGGAAGATAATAGGATGATAGTAGCAGATAACGGAATATAACACGGTAATAAAATGAGTAACAACAAGCACACAGGAGCGTTTAGAGTTGCTGAAGAGCTTATCTGATGACTGTAGGGAGAGGTAAGCTAATATTTCCCATTGACTTCCAGCCATTTGAGCTAAGCTAGCAGTGGGTGAGCTTTGGGTGTCTCTTCCTTTTTACTACACACAGTCTAAAGAACGGTGTCTATCTGCTTGTCGTGGACTCATGAGTGAGGCAAGACACGAAAACAAAAAAATGTTGGACTATTGCTTTAAACTTCTGGTGTTGTGTTGACTCTGGTGTTTTTGTTACCTTTTAGAGAAGTGCAAAAATCCCAAAGAAGACCACTGAGTATAAAGAGGAGACGAAGGAGCCTGCAGTCAGGAGTCTGGAGCTGGACGGACCCACACAGGAGTTCAACCTGGGAACGCCCCGCATAAGGATGGACTACCAGGAGCCCAGCACCCCGGAGATGCCCGACCTCAGCTCCGTCACACAGGACATCTGTAAAGTGAGTTTACTCAGAAAAACTGAGTCTTTTTAGAAGAGACCACACACTCTTATTCATCATTGATGTTGTATAATAATTCCAGTTGTTTTCCTGCCTTGTTTGTCACCTGAAATCGTCCTCAGATTGATTCATATCGTTGAATTTCAAACTTTTTCTCTAGATTTCATTTTCAAATCTTTTTTTAGCTTTTATCAGAGGCTCATAAGAAGAAGACTGTCATGGCAGTTGTGAACCCAAATGTGAGACCAGAGACAGATAGACACAGGTAAGTCATAAACCAATTTGTCTGATGAGGCATTTATTCACAGTGGAGACATGCTGCAATTTACCACTGAAACATCCTCAGTGAAAGTCTTTAAAAACAACAAACAAACACAAAAGCAAGTATTTGGTTAACCACGAAAATAATTTTAAAAAGTTAGAAAAATGAAAGGGTGGACAAAAGTATCTAGTATAAGTTTTGTATTTATTCCTACAAAAGACACATTTACTTGTTAAGTTTGATATTATTTCTGTTTATCCTTTTGTAATTTGTGCCTGATTTTAATGACAGTCCTTTTCAAGGCAAATCAGGGCACATGCATCAAGGTCAACTGTAAAAATAGGTAATCATTACCAAAAAAAACAGTTTTATTAAACACAAAACCATATGTCTAAATCCAAAGTGATTTCATGTTCTGCAAAAAAAGACAAAATAAAATGTGAAAGAACAACTTGTGCTTTTTCTTTTCTGTTTATTCTCACCATTGTAAAACCTTTTCTTGCACCACCTGCAGAGATATTTAAGCTTTTTCTATAGATATTTCACCATATGCTAAAACTTTTTCTGCTTGTGAAATTATTTTTAATATTTTTGAAAATTGCCCACAAAAACTATTTGGCCATCCACAGAAGAAAAATCACCTCCAATTTTTTACTATCTCTAAAAACTATTTTACTTTTTACATTACAAACCTCACCCGCTAAAATATTCCAACTGAAAAAATCTTTTAGATTTAATATTACCCTCCACTTTATTTCAGTCCTCTTCATAGAGCTCCAAGTGTTCCTGTGGTGTCAGAGAGGGAGTACCAGAGTTTACCGAGCTACCTGAGGCAGATGACCCTCAACAACCTGAACCAGGCCGTTCACAACATCAACAAATACACAGAAGAGTTTCGAGGTCGGTGCTACAGCACTTTTATGATCAAATATAACTAACTTCTTTGGACTGAGCAGCTGTCTGATGAAGCTAACATTTCCATGGCGCCCCCTGCAGGTGAAAAGACAGAGTTTCAGATGGAGGAGCTGAAGAGAATTACTAACCTAGGAACTAGGGCTCAGGTGTACGTCCTCTGTCTAACTGAGCTCAAGAGGCTGAAGCACGTCGGAGGAACCAGGGAGACGTCTGTGTACAAACTGAGCACTCACATCTGAAGGTTGTTTGGATCCATCACACTCCAGCACCTTTCACTTGAACACACAAGACCCTGAGATAGATTATATCTCTGGGCTGAATCCTATGTTTCTATCAAGAAAAAGGGCAAAAGAGACACTAATTCAAAATCCTGACTTTACCAGAGAGCACAGGCTAGATGTTTGTGTCTTCTATGTCTACGTAGATGTAAATATTCTGGGGCATGGCTTTGTTTCTTTAAACCTGCTTGTATATAACAATAAAGTAACGTATTCTTTACAAAATATTGAAATTAAATCTCTGAAGAATATTTTTAATGAGGAAAACAAACGTCAGATTTACTACTTCAGGACTTTTTTACATTTAATGCATCAACTCATGCAACAAAGAAATACTTATAAATGTCTATAGAAATTACAACTGATCACAACATGTCAAATACATGCTCAGAGAAAGAAAATATTGTACATTAAAGCCAAAATATAATAATATTGAATCATGTGAGATTATTTTAGGAAATGGTTTCCAGTGTCAGGTATTGTGAAATCTGTTTTGTTCAACAATGTGTTCAATGTGTTCAACAGTTCCCTGCAAATTAGGAGTCCAGCTCAGAAAAACAACAGCACTGGACCACCCAAGTAAACGTGGTGGTGGCGTCCACATATGTTTTGCTATATTTCAATTTCTTTTTTAGCAGTTTTATATTTATTCAGTCATCACAAAAGATACAACAACCCCAAATAGTGTAGAAAGTCCAAAAAAGTCAAAGTCATGCATTAGATAGAGACTGAGCAGGAACAGGCAGAAGCAAAATGCTCATATTTGACTTTAAAATGTACAATAAAGCTTCAGTAAAGAACTTTAAATGTCTATTATTTTTTTGCAACAAGCTGTATCTCTGTGTTTTTCTAAACAAAAAATTCAAAACGTGTCACTTATTGAGAATCCTGACAGTCAAATATGTAAAAAATGCTGTTTGGCCACATGTAACGAGTTTTGTTTGACACCCACCTCCTGGCAGTGGTTTCAACCTTTTGGAAAAACATAAAAAAAGAGGTCAGTTTTGCTACTTAATGCCTTGTTTACTCTCCAGGGTCATAAAGTGAATTAGAATAGTTTTTAAATCTGTTTCATTGAAAGCTTAAAGTCCTTATTAGGGCTTTAATGCAAGTATATTGCTAGTAATACACCATTTTCAGCCCACTTAGTAATAGATTATCACATAAAAAGCCATCTGCTGTACTGAGAAAGTTTTGATAGTTGTCTTATATGATTAGAACTAAATTTTGAATGATTAGATGAAGATAACAGCTTAAAAATGTGATTATCAGTGGCAGCAGGAAAGAAATGTCTTCCAATATTTACAGCTGATATAACAGCCATACATTTTGGTCCTATATATTAGCTGTGACATCTGCAGAATGTATTTTGTACCATAATGTTTTAGTTGATCATCACTGGGGGTCTGCAACAAAAAAGGATGAACAATATTATACAATATTGATATTGACAGATAATAGCTTAAAATGTTAAATATTGGTTTCTGCAATTATAATATTACAGTTGATATATTTGCCATATATATTGTCCATACACATCCCATTCATCGGCTGAAATATCAAAATGTTGGATAATGCCTCGCCTTATCACTGACTGTCTAAGTTAAAATATACAGTCATTTGTAGAGACTGAAATGTTTTTCTTATTTTAAATCTATGTATAACACAAACTGTCACCGTGCAAGGAACAGGTCATGTATGTTAAGTAAGGACTGCATAGGTCCAACCAAAAAATATCAGAATAAGTGATAATAATTTCGGAGATATATCGGCATATTTGATTCAGCTAAAATGCTATATTTTGCATCCCTAAAAAGTTTCATATATTTAAGAATCACACTTCTCTCTCTTGTTTCACATAATTTTCTAGCAGATATAGACTTACAAAGAGAAGCAGTGCAATTTTAGTGTAAGAGAAACTTAATGTTCTTGACAAAAAATCATATTGGTATCGACAATATAAGGTGTGGAAAAACTGGCATATCATATTTGCTGGAATTCAATATCCTGCATCCCTAAGTTTCAGCCTTTATTTCAGTTTGACAGGTTCATATTTTGTATAACCATCTCTCTGACAATTCCAATCAAGGTCTAAGGTCTTCAAACTTAGCCAATAATTAAGTATAACCAATCTGTTGAAGTCAGGACTATGTTTTATCTATATTATTTTTGATTTGTTGGCGTTTTTATGCTTAAATATCTTTGTTTTGCCCTTAAATGCTAATAAAATTTCGGTTTATTTGAGCTAACTTAGTACTGTTAGCTCTGGCGCATTATCGCACGAGCAGGGATCACATTACAGTGACGTCATCCGCGCACCGTCCAATCAGATCGGTGCATGTAAACGGCCGTTGATGACGTCGCTACGTTTTTTTCCTCCTCCAGTCGGGCCACCATTTTGGGAGTCAAAACAGCTTACAAACAGTAGCACACACCTCCACCACGCTCCACCGTGGCTTTACTATGGTTCACACATGTGTGGTGGCAGGCTGTAGGAACAGAAGGACACCGGGCACCTCCTTATCCTTCTACCGTTTTCCCCGGGACCCCGAGAGGAAGCAGCGCTGGATAGCTGCCGTGAACCGAGAGGGCTGGGTGCCTAACGACGGCAGCAGGCTGTGTAGTACTCACTTCATCTCAGGTACAGTGCGCGGTGGAGCTGGGAGTGCTGTACCATATGTTATTATGTGTTGGTTTGCTTGAGTTTAACTTGAAATAATATTCACTCAGATGTTTGGAAGTGCATCTTAATACATTTTGATACCTGTGTATGAATACTGAATTGGAAGATTTATTATTTTATTAAGGTTACTGTAAAATATATATCTGGCGTAACGTTACAACAGGTAAACTTTGAAGAGGACATTTGCATTAAAATTAAATAAATAAATCAACAGCTGATTGACAAATCTGATCATTTTACTGTACCAATGTTACGGATGAAGTAGGTGCCATGTAATCTGGCGTCTTGCAGCCACATCCTTTGTGGTTGTCGCGTTCATAACAGTTATTTAAGAGGGGGGTGTGCTGAGGAGTGCCCTTTAAATTATGTCAAAGTATGAGGAATAACCAGTTGATCATTTTCATGTACAATTACGAATATAAGGTGTTGGTTTGGCATTCTCTGTATGTGCTGACATCTCAGACGACAGTCACCTGCTAACACGGTAACAATTTCATCCCAAACATTGGTATTTTTTTTATTTATTCATATAGTTGTTAATTTATTTTGTTGTTAAGCCACAAGCTGTTTCTTAAGTCAGATATTAAAATTGAGAATGTATGATATTATCCGCACAGTTTTGGTATCAATAGTTTAATTACCTAAAAGGTTTATTGTCAGTATCTGGAGATATGAACATGTTTGCATTTATACAGCCAATATTTTGGCTGTATAAATTAGGGTTGTACAATATTATCAGAACAACACTGGTATCAGCAAATATGATATTTTTTGCTGATTACAGTTGGTTATTAAGCCATATGTAATGATTATAAATATCTCTTACACTGGCTGTGATATTGGCAGAATACAAATGTACCATTATGGTTTGCCTCATCATCACTGCATATCCAATTTTGTATATCAAAAGTGTCATTTATTTAAGAATGAAATGTTTTCCTGGCTTCACAACTATTTCTAACCAATTGTCTTTCACCATGAAAAGAAGGTCAATTCCATTGAAGTGGAGGTGTTGTGCTCTTGACAAAACAAACAAAATTTGCAGCAATATCAGCAATAAGTAGTCAGGAAATATCAGATACTGGCAAAAATCCAAATTGTGTATCCCTAACTTATATATATTTCCCATATATTGGCTGTAAGTTGTCAGATAGTACACATTTTCCGTAATGTTTCACCTCAATCAGTGAATGTGCAGTTTTAAAAATTAAAACAATCTTATATTAAATAATAAAATGTTGTTTTACTTGCTTCTCATCTGTTTCTACAGACTTTCACCTTGAAAGGAACAGATCATTTTAAATACGTGGAGGCTTTGTGCTCTTGACAAAAATAGTCTGCACCACCAGCAACATTAACTGTATTCCACTGGTAGCTGTTTACGTGTGATGAATTTTAAGGGTACAAACCCTACGCCTCATTACTCCAGAGGCAAGGGACACTGTTCCCTTACATGTGTGTCACTAACTGCTGTAACCGGAAATTTCAACATATCAGATAAATGCAAAAATCCAATGTTGTGCATCCCTAATCATAATATAAGCTTCGAGGAAATTGTAGAGTTGCCCAAACCTTCATAGGTGTGTTTTAAATGCAATTTGAACAAGGGAAAGGTAATTTTATGAGTCTAAGATTAAGTCAAGGTCAAAGAATAAACTATATTCTTTCTAGAAAAGATCTGCTTCTGGCCTCTGTTATCTCTTCTTATATTTCTTTAATAAAGGATGCAAAAATGAGTACACCCCAATCAAATGGGTGGGAGCAAAGCTAAATTTTAGTTATCATTATTACCCTTATTTTCATCTTATGGTAAAAAAAAAATGTTATGTGAAGCTCAGCTTTGACAAAACTTTGAAAATTGTTCTTTTGTTCATTTAGATATTGATTAATACTTTACTTTTAATAGGGGGTTTATGCTGGGCACTGTATATGCCTTTAATAAGGATCCTAACAAGAGGCATTGTGGAAGACATTTTGTTCTCAGCATTTGTTGCAACCATAGCAGCTCTAGAAGCACTTAAAGGCCGCTGTTAACATGGTAACTCTTTCAACCACAACACCAGTAGCAGGTGTGCCACTAGAAAATATAAATGTTGGATCTTCCACCACAGCACCAACCAGCACTGCACAGCTGCAAACTGAGTCATGAAACCGGTGAAGATACAGCCCTATGATGAAAGACCCTCAGCCTTTGGGACATTTTTGAGCATCTAATGCATCTTTAAAATATTTATTTATGCTTAAAGATAGATGTTGCTGATGGGAAAAAAATAATAATAAAAAACTGATGTGATAATATTTTTAGGGCCCCTTTTAGCCATTATCTCTTCCAAGTCGGTTACGGTTTTGCTGGCGTATGTTTGTTAGCAAGATAACCCAAAACTACTGGACAGATTTTGCTGAAATTTTCAGGAAATGTTGGTAATGGCCCAACTTAAAAATGATTAGATTTTGGTGGTGATCCAGATAACTACCATTAGGAAGGGATTGTTTTTGTGCAATAACTGTCTAACTAGTAATGATATCAACATGAATCTGAGTGCTAGGTGTGGGTTTTCAGGGTCATTAATCATATTATGATGGTAACTTTATCATGGAACTATTGCTTGTAGATGTGACAGCAATATGTGAGCTACCTTGGCAGAGGTTTGAGCTCTCTGAGTGCTTTCTAGTCGGTAGTTAGAATTGTCCTTATTGTTTTCCTACTTACAGCAGCCCTGACTGGAAAGTAATGCTGTTTGGCAGAAGATGATTTATTATTTATCAAAACAGATTTACATCTGTTATAACAAAGCAGCTGGAAACATAAAATATATTATTTTGATAGTCTGAGTGAGAATAAACAGTTCAGAAAAGCAGCTTGTTTTTCAGAAAGGTCATTTGTGTTTGAGCTGGATCTATTCAGGATATGTCTTTATATTGATGTGGAGTTTCCATGTTAACTAAAAGCATAGCACACAGAGAGGCGGTTTATAGAGAGTGCCATAATTATCTATTGATTTTATCTCCATTTTTACACCCTGTGTCTGACTCGGTCCTCATTTCTCACATGCAGGTAAACAAGTTAAGAATCCTCGTTCTCCGGATTATGTCCCTTCAGTCTTCACAGCAGCTCCCTTATCCCCAGAGATGAAGGAGCCGGGTGCCTTGGAGGTCGTGGACAAACAGGAGGCTCGTGTGGAGGCGGCAAACGCCTTGTTGTTCCTGCAGGGTCAGGGCAGCTCCGTGGTTGGTGAGCAAGCTCAGGAGGAGCATCCTGAGGAGAAAGAGCAGGAGGCCAACGTAGAAGAAAGTGCCTCCTCTTCTCTTAGCTCTGATGAAGATGATGAGGATGATGATGAATCTATGAGTGACAGCAAGAAAGGAAAGTTTGCTCAGACTTCTGATGCACAGGGGAACTATGAGGACCTCCTGAAAGCTCTGAAGAAGGAGAACCAGGCCCTCAGGGAGTCTGTGGAGAGGATGTCGCTGTCTGAGAGCTCTTTGAGGAACGATGCAGAGAAAGTGAAGTTTTACACCGGGTTACCAAACTTCTTCGTCCTAGAGACAGTCATGTGGCTGCTGGCTCCGCACATGGACGGGATGAAGAATGTAAAGCTCTCCAAGTTCCAGCAGCTGCTGCTCACACTCATGCGTCTCCGCCTGGACCTCAGAAACCAGGACCTGGCCTACCGCTTTGGAGTGAAAGTCAGCATGGTCACCAGAACTGTCCACCAGATGGTCAACATCATGTCCTCCACTCTGGTGCCCACAGCTGTCTTCTGGCCCTCCAGAGCCGAACTCAGGAAGAACCTTCCTGCAGCTCTCCGTGCCTCACACCCCGACTGCGCCGTCATCATAGACTGCTTCACGGTGCCCTTCGAGGAGCCAGTTTCCAGGGGCAACCAGCAACATCAGCAGCAAGGGATGGGGACCAGCCATAATGTGTTGAAGTATCTGATTGGTGTGGCCCCACAAGGCGTTGTCACCTTTGTCTCCAGGGGCGTGCTGGGAAATGTGAGTGATAAAAGCCTGGCGGAGGGCTGTGGGTTCCTCTGCAAGCTCATTCCTGGAGATGTGGTGTTAGCAAACCGGGATCTGGACATTGCAGATTCTGTGGCCGCAAGAGGAGCAATATTTAAAATCGCCTGCAGCTACGGGAGCGCTGAGAGCTCTCCTCCGGCCGAGTCTTCCTCTGAGACGCTGAGTGTGCAGAGGCATGTGGAGAGGGTGATCTCCATGGTGAAGCAGAGGTACGCCATGCTCACCGGCCCTGTCGAGAGCCCCTTCACCACGGCCTCGGAGCGCACGTCCAACCTCTCCACCTTCGATAAGATTGTTCAAGTCGCCTGTGCCTTAAACAACCTGTGCATCTCTGCTGCTCCCTTAGAGTGAATAACACTCTAACTCCCAGTGTTCCTTAAAGCTGTTCAGGCCCTTCAGTTCCCTTTACGCTTCGGACCTAAACCCGTGTTCTCACACTCCAGCCTTGTGTCAACACTCCACTGTTACTACAGAAAATTAATCACAGACTTATCTCCTTTAATTTACACTTTGTGACTTCCTGTTATCTAGGCCAGTCTGTACTTGAAGATAAGAGCATGTCTCCCAAATCCAGAAACAACATTGCTGAGATGTGATGTCACTTTGTTATGCAACTAAACTGACACAGAATGGCGGGCCTGCTGTGGGTGTGACTTTTGTAATCGACGCATAGAATAACTGTAGCGTGAGCAAATGTGCCCTTTAACTGCATTTATGTTTGCATTGTGATAATACAGAGGTAGATGGAGTGCTTTTTGTATTAGAAAAGCCACAAATGACCTAATGTTTTATGTTTTATATTTACAAGAGGGTGGGTAGGCATTGCTACATCTTGAGGAATTTTATCAGCGTATGTTAAAGCCTCGAGGAGCGATGATTAACTCTCTGAGGTTTTATCTTGTTTATCTTCTCTGATATTTATTTGTATAGGGGTGACAATGAAGCAGTTGTTACCACACATTACAGCTCCTCAAGCCTAAGCCTATTTGCTCCTCACATAGAGGAGCAAATAGGCTAAATAGGCTAGAAACACTAAACTCAGCAGTAAATGCACAAAAAACAGGAAACGTAAAATTAAAGGGATACGCCAACTTTTCTTTGTTTTTGTGTCTTGCCTCACTCCCGAGTCCATGACAAGCAGATAGACACCATCCTTTCGACTGTGCGTGCAGTAACAATGAAGAGACAAGCAGAGCTCATCCATCGATAATTAGCTTAGCTCAAACACTGGGAGTCAATGGGAAGTGTTAGCCTGTCTCTGCCTACAGTCATCAGATAGACTCTTCCGCAACTCTAAATGGTCCTGTGTGCTTGTTGTGACTTGGTTTTTACAGCATTGTGTTGCATTATCTTCTTCTATAATCGTATTATCTTATTCTAAACAGAGGCTTTGTTTTGTTGACCTACTTCCGCGCTAGAGATGTGACGTTTGCAAATGAGTCGAGTCTTCTGAACAGCTCTTTTAAGTGAATGATGAGAACCGATTGGGAGTTGCACACAAATTTAGGAATGGCTCGCAAACGAACAGCTCACTCACAACTGCGAATTGGTTCACATCATTCTCTTAAAAGAGCTGTCCAGAAGACTCAACTCGTTCGACACAAAGCCTTTGTTTAGGAGAAGAAGATGATAGTACGATGATAGTATACGATAACTTAACATAACGCGGTTAAAAAAATGAGTCACTGGAGCATTTAGAGTTGCTGAAGTGTTAATCTGATGACTGTAGGCAGAGGCAGGCTGACACTACCCATTTACTCCCAGAGTTTGAGCTAAGCTAATTAGCATTGGGCAAGCTTTGTCAGTCTCTTCCTTGTTACTGCACACACATTCGAAAGAATGGTGTCTATTTGCTTGTCATGGACTCGGGAGTGAGGCAGGACACGAAAACAAAGAAAATGTTGGCATATCACTTTAGAACAGGAAAGCAGAAGAGGGAATAGGACATCATATGATAGAACACTTAAAAAAGGGAAGCACAAGACCTTACAATAGTAGCTGACAGGTGGAGCCAGTAGTATGACTTTCTTTCTGTTGCTACAATCATGACAGTCCATCTGGGATGGTGCTGGAAAAACAACATTAAGAGGAGAATAGTTAGAAACGTTATTTAAGCTAAATTTGGTGATGGGGGCATGGTGGCGCAGCAGGACGGTTGCTGTTTCAAATCCGCTTAGAGCCTGTGGAGTTTGAGTGTTCTCCCTGTGCATGCATGAGTTCTCTCCAGGCACTCCGGACCCGTCCCACAGACCCATAAACATGCATGTTAGGCTAATTGGTGCATCTAAAACTGCCCTTAGGTGCCGGTGTGAATGGTTGTTTGTCTGCCTATGTGGCCCTGCGATTGGCTGGCGACCAATCCAGGGAGTGTTCTGCCTTCCTCGATGGCAGCTGGGATAGGCTCCGGCCCCCGCAACCTGAAAGGGATAACAGTATAGATTAAGAATGGATGATGGTCGTAGAGATGGGAATCACAGGGTCCCTCACGATAGGTGATACATGGTCCATGATAACGATATAATCATGATGCAGCGATTCTGCGATAATCAATATATATTGCAAAAAAAATTACAATAATACATCCCAAGATATCCCTTCAATGTTGTAGAAGCTGAAGTGTAGCCATACCCTGGATTTATAAGTGGCTGGAGCATCCTTCAGTGAACTTTTCCTCATGCTGATGTCCAACATTTCCACTCTGTAAACTTTCTCTTCCTCGGTTGGTAATTTCTGTTCAAGATTCACTCATTTAAGTGTGGAGCGCCCCCTTGAGGAGCCATCAAGTAGTGCTGCCAGGTGTTAAACAACCATGGTTATACAGCATGTTTAGGACGGCATATCTTATTAATTAAAAGACTGATTTTAATGTCAGCGTATCAATAATCATAGGAGGGAGAACGACAGTAATCGCCATATCAATTTTTTGTCCCATCCCCCTTCATGATAGTCAAGAAGTTTAAAGATTTACATCACAGCTGGTTGCATGTTTCCCCTTTACCTGTATTCTTCATCCAATCAGAGCCTGGTTTAACACCAGTGGACAGGCCAACACTGCTCAGTTGTTTAGTTTTTCTAACTTTGGAGATCAAACCAATAGGGGAACTTCCTCTGAACAGATTTGCCTCTGAACTGAAGGTGAAAGTCATTGGGGTCTGAGTTACAGCTTGAAAACAGAGCTGTGAAAGGGGCCAACCTCTATCTAGTATGACAAGCTGCTCCCAGAATGGTGCGTGCCAGTAACCTGGATGTGGAAACTGGGAATTCCGTCACATCCCATTTTAAGGAGTTCCAGTTACAAGCTGGTAAAGTCAGGATAACTGATGATAGTCTGACCACCCAAGAAGAAATTCCAACCGAACAGGGCATTCCCAGTGATGTACTGTGTGTAATTTGCACATCAGACAGTCTGACCTCCAAAACCAAAACGGAGTGTACCATAACCTTGAGTTTGATTTTCACCTCTGTTCCGAACAGTGTGGGGACGTGACAGGTTTCTGCATAGTCAAAAGCAGTTACTATCCCCACCTTTACAGTTCACTAAAAAGAAAAGTTGTGTTTGAACATCCTCCACTGCAGATATTCACAAAACTCACATTTAACACTGAAAAGAAGGAAACACTGGGCGGCATGGTGGCGCAGAAGGTAGTGCATGTGCCTCACAGCAAGAAGGTCACCGGTTCGATCCTTGGGTCAGGCAGGGCCTTTCTGTGTGGAGGTTGCAGGTTCTTCCTGGGCATGCATGGGTGTGCTCCGGGCTCTCTGGCTTCCTCCCACAGACCAAAAACATGTTCATTAGCTTGATTAGTGACTCCAAATAAGCTTGAATGGTTGTCTGTCTCTCTATGTGGCCCTGTGATCGGCTGGCGACTGATTCAGGCCCAACCTCAGCTGGGATAGGCTCCAGACCCCCCGTGACCCCACGAGGGATAAGCGGTGTAGAAAATGAATGAATGAAATACGAAACACTACCTATGCATCAGCAGGATAAAGGCACTGATATCGGGCCAAGTCTTGGAATGGCACATGACTTCCTTTAATGATCATTTTAGTATCTACATTTATTTTTGTTCTTTAGCTGCTGCTGAATGATTTTGTCAGGATTAACTACTAAACAACGCTGATGGTTCCCGCTCAGAGCTTTACATGATGTCAATATTAACACTACAGAAGCATTAAAATGGCCTGTGCTGCTGCATGTCTAAGTATCTCAGTTAGAATAGTTCCTCCTTTTTATTTTTGAGTTGGAGCTGTTGTTGGGAATCACATGTTTCCATGTTTGTTTTATGATGTTCTTAATCCTTTTCCAGGGAGCAGGACAAACATATTGCTGCTGGCAGTTCTTAAAGAAAAAACTCATAATCAGGCATTTGTGGACTGAATTAAGCGCCTTTCTCTTTTACATGCTTCTGTGATTCTCTGCAGTCACACTGGAATTTTAGGATCATTACAACTGAATGAAAGACATGAGTGAAAAAATTCCCCAAAGGCAACCAAACCGCTGGGGGATTTCAATTACAGTTTTGTTTAGCATAAAGCATGTGCTTTTGCTCTTAAAAACCTACATCTCGTCTTTCACATTTAGATTTTTGCAGCTTTGTTCGGCTTATGCTCTTCTAATTGATTGAAAGTGTTTTAGGGCATGATTAGGTATCACAGAGGCGTTTCTCTTAGTTTTAGGACAAATCTTAAGGCTGTTTTAAAAATGTAACCCATGCATTTTAACGTGTTTTAGATGTGTTTAATAGTTTCTCATATTGAAGCTGAACTATAGGCTTGTATTTAGTCATAATAACTGGAAAATCTTCTCTGAAATATAGGACACCTTTAGGGAAGTATCTGATTGTGATTTCAAAGTTATTAAATGGGTCTTCTGTTGTTCTGCTGGTGCCTTAAGCTTGTACTGCTTTAATAAATTGCATGTTTATGTAAGTATTTGCTTTACATTATACACTACAGTGAGGTCAACAAAGGAGTTTTCCCATAGCGTGGTGCAGGAATGAGTCCTACGACGCAGAAGTGAGTTAGCATTTAGCACTTCCTGGTTCCTAAGACTGAAATGGGAGTTTACAGTAGGGTTCTGGAAATAAAGTTTGTGATGAGCACATGCACAGAAGATTTTAATGTAAAATCTAAAATTATAAAATGTATCTGATATTACCAGCTTGTGGTTTTTAAAGTGTTATTGTGTGTTTGAACAGATAACAAACTGCCAATTAGGACTACAAGAGTGACCAGGGACCCTAATGCAATTATCATATTTAAATAAACATTCAATTGTACGCCAAAACCATGAGGACCAACTTGATCTGGTCTAGGGCTGAGCAATATGGCCTAAAAGTAAAATCTCTAATTTTTTTCCCACAACACTCAATTTTAATCAATTTTTTTCCCTCTCAAAAACAAAACTTAAAGTGACACAAAAATGACATGAATCAAGTTTTGCCTTCATGTTGTCAAATATATTCCCAAATCAAACAGAATTTCCCTCTTAAAGTTCAAGTGTGTGTCACAAAATGTTGATTATGTAGTTCAAACGTAGGCAGAGTGGTCCACATAAACACTGAAAGCTTAACAAATACAAGCCTGTAAAAGTACTTGTGCAAAACCTGAAAGGGCCTGCCATCATGAAATTTATATTAACTTATAAATGGAGAAAATTAAGAAAAAAATCTAAATTTTAATTTTTAAATAAGAAAATAATTTGAGTTAATTGATTTAATCAATATATTGCCCAGCCCTGGTCTGGTCATTGGATTAGAAGGAAATTCTCAAACAAGTGGTTACAATGTGACTTCCATGTTGTAGCTCCATAGTAGTTTATTGATAGCTTTTTATTTTCAGTGATGATCCAAGAGTGTAGTGAAAAGTATCTTAGACTTTAATGGGGCGCTCTATTTATCTTGGAACCAGAAGAACCTCCGACTTCCTTATTGGAAATTTCCAACCAAAGGGGGCGTTCCTAATAGCGTATCTAATTTCAACTCAGACGATCCAGCTTCTACGATCAGCTGGAATGCACCGTTAATCAAGAGAACGAGCACAGTGGCAACTGCTGCATTGGCCTTCAAAAGTATGTCATCCCTGCACCGCTCTGTATCACCTGTTTTAAACCATTAACTCTGTTATTCAACATCTATTTTTATTAATATGTGATAAAACCTTCAAGCACTATGTCATTTCATAAGACAGATGCACAAGAGACGATTGTATCCATCAAATTTTGCAGGAAAACTCCTGCTGGCTCTCATAATTCCCCCATAGCATTGGCAAAGTATAATCACTAAAATGAAAGCTCCAAGTTCTAGTAGCAAATTGATATTTTGAACCTGTAACGGGAGCTTTACTCAAGGAACCTCTGGATTAAGAGAGGGGCCCAGGAAAAACTTTAAAATTTAGCCTCTTTGATTTTCCTGTGTAAATACTTTGTTGTAAAATCAGCACTTTAAATACTTGGATATAATCTCTTCTATCTTAATGATCAGTAGAACTGAAAAATAAACAAAGCTTTAAACCCTATTTGAAGAACAGCTGCATTGGAGAGAATAAATCCATCAAAAATTTTAAGCAAGCATCTGCACATGGTCGACATTGCAAGAATACCTTGGCAGAGTTTACGGCAACAATCACAGACATCATCTGTATTCATGGAGAAGCTCTTTAAAGAAATGAATTCATCACAGATCACTAAACACTGTCTACATTGTATGTTGTCACCTGCATACATCTTAAATTACAGAAATACATTTGTTATGTTTTAGTGACAAAGTGTTTGGATAATTGGACAGTGTGTAAGTTATGGCTTGTAAATTTTAATAGTTAAAACAGGAAAGATCACAGTATGTGCTGCTGAATACTGACGTTTCTTGGCATCTCATCATTAAAAAATGGTAGATTCAGGTGGTTTGTCTTACGTAATTGGATAATCTGATGCACACACTTCTGAATGCATAATCTGTTTTGTCGTCAAAATAAATCCATTATTTTTTATGATCAATATTATCAATCACGGTCTAACTAAAAAACTATGACCTGATGGTTTTACACCTCAGTGAGATTTATAACAGCTTGACAGTGAAAGTACAGCGTAGGGTGAACAAGAGGGGCCAAAGAACTTGACCTTTAACCCCAAGTTTGATGTTATTGTTGAATCAAAGCTGACATAGATGTTTAGCTTGAAGGACTCCTTAAAGGATTCTTGAGACATGTTCACAAGCAATGGATGAATATGTGGCTCAGTGAACTTGACCTTTGACCTATGTCTCCCAAATTCTTAACAGTTTTTGCGAGTCAGAGATCTGTGTCAAATTCATCCTTGAGTTTTTTTCTGACTCAAGGATAATTTGAAGATTTTGGAGATCAAAGGTCAAGTTTATTGGGCCCCAGGTTCACCACTTGTTTGTGAAATTTCTACGACTCACACCACCAAAGCCCTTCCCCTTGACCTACATTTGTACTTTCACGGTTTTTATGATGTATTTAAGGGAGAGCAAAGCTCTACTTTTACTGTATGGCCTTGGGAGGCATGAAACCGCTTGACAGTAATTATAGTTCAGAACTAAAACTAGGAAATTACCAAATAATGTGTGCCTAGCAGGATGGGTGAAAGTAACTAAAATTAACTAGTAAAAGAGGAGGTGATAAAAAAAATGTGTGTAAATTTAAAAATGAAGTGATAAAAATGCATTTGAAATGAAAAATGTTCAGGTGAATTAATGAATTTGAGGTTTATTTGATGAGATTTGTAACAATCCAGTGCTTAATGTTTTAAATCACTCGTATTTTCATCATTGAGCATTTTAATTCATTATCAATAAAAACCTTGATAATTGAATTTACCTGCATTTTCATCTCCTTAGTTTTATGTTTAGTTTTTGTCACTTTCACCCTAAAGGCCACTTTCCTTTAATGATAAAGGAAAAACAAAACATAAAAGTTTTTCAAAATTAATTCTCTGATCATAAGTGATCAACTTTTGCTTATTTAAAAACAATTTGCAACAATTTTTTAATCACATATAAATTAATCAAATCAGTTTATTACTATGGCATTTTTCAGATCAAATGCAGTTTGATCTCTTCAGTTTTTATTTCAATTTATTTTCACTTTTTTTCTTTGTGTCTTTTTTGTTACAGAAGTATCACAAATGCATAAATCATGTTTATTTTTCCAGTATTGTATAAAAATCTAAAATTCCCTGACGTCCCTACCTTGAGCTTGGACTCATCTCTGGTTTAGTTGCTGCGATAAACACACACAAACACTGTGGACTTAACAAAGCGTCTCTTATAATCATGATAATGTGTGTGCAGAGAAATGTTCCCACCATGTTTTCATCTTTCATAACAGCTGCCCTTCTTCCCTTTAATGTGTATAATCTAAATGATGTCGAGTAATTATAGAAAACGATCTGAGGGGCTGGAGTGTGGGGAGGGCGCAGGCGGGCGCTCGGTTCAGTCCAGGTCTTTAAAAGGTGTTGCTTCATGAGCAGACAGTGCGGTTAGAAGAAGCGTGCTGAGGAATGTGCCTTCTGTTTTCCACTCGATGTTCCTTTCCACGGGTGACTGTCTTTCCTGAGCGCTTTTATGTTTTTATTTCACATTTTTGTGGCTCTTTTTAACCGCCTGGGATGGTTATTCTCTGTACCTGTGATGTCCTTTATCTCTGTTTCTGTCAGTTAGTGTCATTATTTTAACTCCATGATTGTTTCATCTTGTGTTTAAGCCTGTCAAACTTATCCCTTTCTATGTATAAAGGTCTGAAGATTTAAAAAATTCATTCAGGTGTTGCCATTTTTTTGTCTGAAAATACTTACTGACTGTATGTCAGTGGTTCTTTAATGGTGTGGCGAGGCAGGTGGGCCTCAGAAGTTTGTACAACCATGATTTATTACTGCAAATATACAACAAAATCTTAGCTTTCAGTTTACTTTTTCAACAGTTTATGTCCATAAGCAGCTGGAATTTCTGTAACTTTAACAATTTAATGAAACCTCCAAGGAAACAACGTCTTTCACAGTTGAAAGAATTAATGCCTTACGGGAATTATTTCTTTGTGACCCCTCGTAACTGTTGATTCCCCACTTTTAAAACATGACTTACACCTTAAATGTGTGTTGTTGATGAATTTAAAGTGATACGCCGACATTTTTTTCTTTTCATGTCTTGCCTCACTCCAGAGTCCATGACAAGCAGATAGACACCATTTCCGACTGTGTGTGCAGTAACAAGGAAATTAGCTTAGCTCAAACACTGGGAGTCAATAGGTAGTGTTAGCCTGCCTCTGCCTACAGTCGTCAGATAAACTGTGTCTGGTTCAAATAGGTAAGATTGTGGATCTTCATCAGTCCCAAAGAAATAATTCTTGTCCCGTCTTATAAAGTCGGCCATAATTGTTTGTACTGATCTTCTTGTACTCATAAACAGAGGCTTTGTTTTGTTGACCTAGTTTCAAGCACATCTGTGGTGGTTTGCAAATTGCGCCATGCGGTTTAGTTTCATATGTATTTCTTTTGAAATTACATAAAGTGCTAATCTTAGTATAAAAAAAGACAATGTGACAGAGCACGGCTTCCTTGTTACCGCACACACAGTCGAAAGAATGGTGTCTATTTGCTTGTCCTGGACTCATGAGTGAGGCAAGACACAAAAAGAAAAAGTTTTTGGCATGTCCCCTTGATAAATTTCATAGATTCAATAAATTCTTGAAATACTTTGTAGGTAGACTATAATGAGTAATGCAGCTGTTTGTCAGATGTTAACCCTTTGACTTCCAAACTAAGAAACAGATTTGCAACAAACTCTTTCTTGGTTAAATTGTGTTCCTTCCTCTTCATTTAGCAACATTTCAGGTTTTATTTTTTTATACTACCCAGTCAAGAAGAAAATATTTTGTTCAACCTGCTCACGGCATGAATGGATTTCTTTCATTTATGCAACAACATTTTTGTTTTTTCATATGAAAACATCACAGTGGGCAAAATTTAGATATTAAGCAGATGATCCAGTTTTCTGAGGAATCATAGATACATTTTTTATTGTCAAATTTATTTCCTTCAACTAAATTATGATTGTTAGAGGATCTGTAAATGTGTGAAAAGAATTTTTCTTACTCAGATGTATGCTCTTACTGTTAGATTTCTAAGGAGTTATGTAGCAACGATTCACTTCTGATTTTTTTAGTTTACAAACAATTATATTCACCCGGTGGTTACATATTGGTGTTACAACACTAATCAGAGAGCTCAATGAGGAAAAACAGACAAAGATGGGCTTTCAGAATTGTAGATACAGTGGTAAGGTGACAAAAAGTCAACCGCACGGTTACAATGCCAGTCAAAAGGTTAATGTGTTATAGTGGGTAATTTAGAGGATTTTCCATGGATATAGACCTGAAGTGACTTGGAAATTTGGCTTGATTTCTGGGGCACATTGAGTGAAAATAGTTTAAAACTTGTAGCTCATTTTACACTTAAAAGTGTAAAAGTTGTTCGTTTCATGAGCTCCAGATTGCCCACTATGTAGTCTAGTCATACTTTACAGCCCTAAAAGAATCATGACTCTCTTAAACTATCCAATCACCCAAGCTAGCCAGGTGGTGGTGTAAAAATTAAAATTGCCTTACAGTGAGTTGTTTTACATGTTAAATATGAACTGCAGAAAAAAAGGAAAAGGTGCACAAACTCCTCAGCTCCCAATTAAAACTTTCATTTAATGAAAAGAGTCAAAAGCTGTGCTCGCCGTGCTGCTCCACAGTCAATTTAATGAGGTTTATGAGGACAGACATGAACAGGTGAAAATGCTTATTAGACTTTAATACAAGACAACATTTTGATCTGCAGGAGCAGATCGATGGTTGATGATTTCTTTGTCCTCTCAAACTTTTGCCTTGATGTGCACATGTAGCCTTCTCAAATGTCAGATATGGCCTAATAACTTTGTAGCTGTATTAATAATGAACATTGTGTATTGGTTGTTGTTTAATCTATTTTAAATCCACAGTTGGACTAGCTTGTTTCTAGCATGTTCAGTGGGGCTCTGACAAGAAGACTGCAGACTGATTTTCTGTTGATCTCACAGAGTTTGGTATGTTTCTGATGACATCTAAATGGTCTGGTTAATCACAGTCAATATTGTTTGAGTAAGTTGCAAAAAGGATCCAAAATGACAGCCTTCCACGTGCTGGTAATTCTTCAACTCTGTGTGTAAATCTCGAATGAGGGGGAATTTCTGTGTTCAAACAGTCATGCATTATTCTGGCTGCTAAAAAATATCCCAAGCAAGAGTTTTTTTTTTTTTTGTTTTTTTTAAACCAACCCAGCACTTTGGCTCGTAAGTCATAAAGTTAATTTTTGATTGTGGGTAGTAAATCAGCATGTGGTTTCAGACACAGCTTATGTCTGTGAAGCACTTCTGAAAAATCTGATCTACAAATACAGTATGAGCATCTGCCATCAACATGTAAAGACAACTGTTCACGATCATAAATACTTCATTAATCCCCAAGGGGGAATCTAGTTGTTTCAGTTGCTCTTATACAAAGTAGAGCAGCAGGAATATCAGATAAAGGCATTAAAATAGGATAAGACTATAAAAGAATGTAAACAAGCAAAAATTATAATGTGCAGAATCTTTAAGACATAACAATTCCCTTAATGAAGGAAAAAAATAAAATAAATTAAAGTGAGACTGAACAAATGTCAAAGAATTTACACTATTATCAATATCAATATGTACAATATAAATATGAAACCACTATTAGACAAAGAAGACAAAAGAAGAGTTTTACAGTAAAATATTACACATTTGTTTAAGGAGAAATTCTCACACATACACATCTAAGGTCCACTTCGTGTCACCAACTGACCCAATGAGTATGTTTTTGCTTGTGTTAGGAAACCAGAGTTTTGGAGAAAACCCATGCATGCACAGAGAGAGTGTACACAGATAGGCCTGACTGACTATGGGAAAGGAACCCACAACCTTCTTGCTGTGAAACACCAGCACAATCTGCTTCACCACTGAGACCAGGGGCACACAGGGGTCTCCAGGGTCAACAAGGCCCACTTAAATCTGATTGTCCAAGACCCAAAATCCTTAACTTTCATCACTTTAGGTGAAGTTTACCAAAGAGACCCTGACATTCTTGTCTTTGTCAGTGTACTGCCTTTTAAGAAGACTCTTTGGACACCTCTGAGCTGAATTTTCAAAGTCTTATTCCAACTTTTTACTGAATAAAAAACACTGCTTATAAAGGTATAATGGATTTTTCAGTAAGTAATACAAGTGTTAAGTCTAACACCAGGTTTAGGGGAACCAGTAGGTTTCCACAAAAACAAATCACCTGAATTTTTGTCTAAGGACAGTTGATAACTTCCTGGAGATAAGGACATTGGTTGATTGCTTGCTTTTATTTCCTCCCCCCTAAAGTAAACTGGAAAGCCTTTAAATTAGAATAAAACAATAATTCCTCTATTTTTCCCTCACATGTCAGGATTTATTTCCATATTGATTAAGTCTCTCTTATGTGTGAATGTGCCTCTGTGATGTGGGCCCATAGAGGTTTCATTTCTCTGTCTCATCCTCTGTAACTATGAGTAAAGTTCTTGGAAATGCAGCCGCCTGTTGCTCAATCTTGCTCAATAACATAGATGTTTGTATTTTTCTTTTTAAAGTCTTTTTTTCTTTTTCAAGTGTCGAGTTGCATGAGCTGTTCACTCCTCAGTCTGATTGTTCTTAATGAGGGTAATTAGAGTCAGTTTTGTATTTGCAGTCAGATTCACTCCCAGCCTTTGACTCAGTGGTAAAGATTCCTTCCAAGGCCAGAGGGGAGTGACTGAGTAATGTCCCGATATTTTTTTGATTTCTCAAAGGCAGAAATGCAGCAGGAAGCCCCGCCTGGAATATGTGCGGTCAGAGAGGGGCAGAAAGTAAGAGCTCTCACACTGTGGCTCTACAGTCACCGTGGATACAACACTTCAGAGGAACAGTTGGTACTGTTGAACCCAAATTATGGGGAAACATGCTTTAAAGATGCCACCAGGAGTTTGTTCAGTTTGTTTTTGTTTTTTTTTTGGTTTGGTGAAATGGAAGCCCGTAGTTATTTCAAACAATAGTCAAAGTCAAGTAAAAACTACAGAAAGGAGAGAATCACAGCGAGTAATATTCCACTTTTTGAGTCTTTCCACATCAAAAAAATGTTTTTTTCGACGTTTCTTTGTTTGACATCTGTGCTTGTTTGAGTGTTAAAGTTCATGGTTGAGTAAACAGGGTTCCCATGCGTCCTGGAAAAGTCCTGGAAAATGATTTCTAGAAAAGAGTGTGATTGCGTACAGTGTACTAGCCTAAGTGTTTGCAACAGATTTAAGTACCATAAGGTTACTTCTTTTATCCATATTTCTGGTCCAAGCTTTGCAGTCCAAGTTATCAACAAACTAACACAAGCCAGTCAGTTAAGATTCATTCATCCATTATCAATACCTCTCATCATTTTCAGGGCAGTGTTAACTTTGACAGCACTTTTTAATTTAGCTTTAGTTATAGTCTTTTGCCTAAAATACATCTTAGGTTTAGTCATAATTTAGTCATCTTAATTTAGTCTAGTTTTAGTTGATGAAATTCAACAACATTTTAGTCGATGAAATCTACTGTAAATTTAGTCGACTGAAATATGAAGTGTAAAGTTTGAGGCATTTTTATGTTTCCTTGAATTTCTGAAGTCATGTTTTACACTTGGATAAAATGAAAAATGAAACAAATTCTAGTAATGTCTGAATGTATAAATAAACATAAACAAATTGAACTTTTGTGTGAAATGCAGTCACCTTTCTTTAGGCTACGTGGCAGAGCATCTCAGTTACAATACCAGAACTGACAACAAACAGTGAACCTGCTCTACATGAATATATCAATTCATAAAGAGAGGAGCTCTGATTGGATCGCTCCACAACTTATCCCACCACCACCAAGCTAAGGCAGCTGTGATTGAATGTCCCTCTTAACTCATCCAACCTTTCCACACAACCAAAGTAGCTGTGATTGGATATATTCCTAACTTGTCTCCACTTCTACATGACCAAATTCAGATTGGATTAAGTCTCGGTCAAACATTTTAGTCTAGTTTTTATTTGTTGATGAAAATGTCAGTTAATTTAGTTTTAGTTGTCGTCCATGTGCAAAATGGTTGTTGACGGAAACTATGACAAAAATAAATAGTCAACAAAATTAACAGTTGCGGTCGCTACTCAAATTGTTGAGCATGTTTTTGGTCTGTGGGAGGAAGCTGGAGTAGACGGATAGAACCCATGCATGCACAGGGAGAACATGCGAACTCCACATAGAAAGGTCCTGACCGACAATGAAGACACATTCAACATGAATGCTGCCAATGCGTCTTATACCGTAAAACAATCTAAAAAAATTATGCTCTTTTTTAACTAACTCTTACTCAAGAAACAAAAAGCTTGTCACAGTTTGTTTCCTTTATTTCAGTAGTCATAACATCGGTTGCTATTCATTGTCAACCGTAGTGATTTTGTCTTGTTGTTCCCCCTTAGAGCCACAGGCCCTGCTCTGAGGCTCACTGACCATGACCATAAACTAATTTACAAACAAATAAAAGACAGAAGTATGTCAGAGACAATAACGTTAACAGTCAGTACATCATCAGAGCTGCATATAGGCACAATGGCGCCCTCTTGTGTCCCCTCTGATGTACTGCAACACTCGGTAAAGCACAGATACTTCCTTCAAAGATAAAAAGTCATTTTTAGGCAGTTAAGTATGACCAGTGTGCTGCAGTTTTATTCCTCACAATTCTTGCCAATTAAACAGACATACAGGATTTTCATGTAGACACAATGGTAATAAACTTTGCAGAAGGGGAAAGCTTTTTGCAGAGAACGAAACATTTTAGGTACAATAATTTTTTTTCCAGAAAGTGAAGGTTTGTCCTGTTAACCTCTTTACTGATTTTCATCAGAGCCCTCTGTAGCTGTACGGTGGTAGAGTCAAACTCTCACGGGAACAACATGCACAAATTTTTACATTATTGTGCAAAATAGCCTCAAATTTTAATTGTTTTCATGAATTAAATAAAGATAAAATGGCAGTATACAGGCATGCTTGTGCAAAGAATCTAAAAAAGGATGTCCTTTATTGTGTTATCATTGTTTTAGATAGTTTATGGAAACTTAGTTTTGACAATCTCAAAGTTGACCACGCATCATGGCCATTGGGGGGCCCAGACCGATTTTAATGTGTTTAGTGAAATGTTTTTACATATTATGTTTGTGTTTCTTGTAATTAAATAAATAGAGCACATGTAGTGAAATGCTTTTTTGGTATCATATGAAATATTTTCAGTGATTATGTAACACTTCCTTTGTTGAGCTTTAGGGCCTCTGCAGCTCACAGTGAAGTATTTATCGACCAAAATGATGTGATGGATTTCTTGTTGATTGTTAAAAATGGATAAGCTGCAATTATACATCACAGTGGAGACATTCAAGAGATGAATGATACTAACAAATAATCCCTTTCTTAAGGAAACAGTATGTAACTTGACCACCACCGTATTTTCAAGGTCAATCATTTTCTCTTTGTCTGGTCCAGTGGTTCACAAATACTTTCTGTCATGCCTGCCCTTTCAGATTAATATTTTTTCATGTTCCACCCTCCATCTGTGAAGTCTAGAAATTACAAATGCATCAAAGCCTGTAAATACCTATTTCTCCATTATGTATTAGTAACTAAACACAGTAATCTTTTTCAATTTTCTATCTTAATGTCCACACAAATTATAATTTGTTGTACTTTGAAAAAGATTTTAAAAAACAAGGTGGCAGCTTACAAACTTATTTCTTTAAAGACTCAAAGAAAAGCTTTAAGAGAAAAGTTTTTTTTTAAGGTTCTAACAAAAATCCACACTGAGCATCATTTATCAAGAGGAAAAAAGTATTAACCAAATAAACCCAACAGAAGACAGCTGCTACACAGCCCACTTTGTTTTAACATAAATCCATCCTCAAATGTCAGATAGCCAATCACAGCGCAGCATTTCAATGACACCTGTGTCTCACATCACTTTTTGAGAAACACTGGTCTTGTCAATCTTGTAGTTTTAGATTATTTATCAAACTTTACCAAGATGGGCTAACTGGCTCATTTTAGCTTTAGCCTGGAGTGTTAAATAGTGCTGCAAAATCTTTATATTTGCTGCAGTAGATAGATAGATAGATAGATAGACTCATAGATACTGTATAGATAGGCAGACAGACAGACAGACAGACAGACAGATAGATAGATAGATAGATAGATAGATAGATGGATAGATGTTTCAGGGAAATTGAGTAAACAAAAAAAATCTATTGACAGAAACAAAAACAAAAAAACTGGACCACTGCCCACTGCCAAAGTTAAACAGGTGACCCTGATTAAAGTTATTGTCTTTACATTTGAGGCTCTCACTTTAGGGCTGACAACTTTACTGATTAAAGTTATTGTCTTTATATTTGAGGCTCTCACTTCAGGGCTGAAAACTTTACTGATTAAAGTTATTGTCTTTACATTTGAGGCTTTCACTTTAGGGCTTACAACTTTACTGATTAAAATTATTGTCTTTACATTTGAGGCTCTCACTTTAGGGCTGAAAACTTTACTGATTAAAGTTATTGTCTTTATATTTGAGGCTCTCACTTCAGGGCTGAAAACTTTACTGATTAAAGTTATTGTCTTTACATTTGAGGCTTTCACTTTAGGGCTGACAACTTTACTGATTAAAATTATTGTCTTTACATTTGAGGCTTTCACTTTAGGGCTGAAAACTTTACTGATTAAAGTTATTGTCTTTATATTTGAGGCTCTCACTTTAGGGCTGACAACTTTACTGATTAAAGTTATTGTCTTTATATTTGAGGCTCTCACTTTAGGGCTGACAACTTTACTGATTAAAGTTATTGTCTTTACATTTGAGGCTTTCACTTTAGGGCTGACAACTTTACTGATTAAAATTATTGTCTTTACATTTGAGGCTCTCACTTTAGGGCTGAAAACTTTACTAATTAAAGTTATTGTCTTTATATTTGAGGCTCTCACTTCAGGGCTGAAAACTTTATTTATTAAAGTTATTGTCTTTATATTTGAGGCTCTCATTTTAGGGCTGAAAACTTTATTTATTAAAGTTATTGTCTTTACATTTGAGGCTCTCACTTTAGGGCTGAAAACTTTACTGATTAAAGTTATTGTCTTTATATTTGAGGCTCTCACTTTAGGGCTGAAAACTTTATTTATTAAAGTTATTGTCTTTACATTTGAGGCTCTCACTTTAGGGCTGAAAACTTTACTGATTAAAGTTATTGTCTTTATATTTGAGGCTCTCACTTCAGGGCTGACAACTTTACTGATTAAAGTTATTGTCTTTATATTTGAGGCTCTCATTTTAGGGCTGAAAACTTTATTTATTAAAGTTATTGTCTTTATATTTGAAGCTCTCACTTTAGGGCTGAAAACTTTACTGATTAAAGTTATTGTCTTTATATTTGAGGCTCTCATTTTAGGGCTGAAAACTTTACTGATTAAAGTTATTGTCTTTATATTTGAGGCTCTCACTTCAGGGCTGACAACTTTACTGATTAAAGTTATTGTCTTTATATTTGAGGCTCTCACTTTAGGGCTGAAAACTTTATTTATTAAAGTTATTGTCTTTATATTTGAGGCTCTCATTTTAGGGCTGAAAACTTTACTGATTAAAGTTATTGTCTTTATATTTGAGGCTCTCACTTCAGGGCTGACAACTTTACTGATTAAAGTTATTGTCTTTATATTTGAGGCTCTCACTTTAGGGCTGAAAACTTTACTGATTAAAGTTATTGTCTTTACATTTGAGGCTCTCACTTTAGGGCTGAAAACTTTATTTATTAAAGTTATTGTCTTTATATTTGAGGCTTTCACTTTAGGGCTGACAACTTTACTGATTAAAGTTATTGTCTTTATATTTGAGGCTCTCACTTCAGGGCTGAAAACTTTACACATTAAAGTTGTTGTTGTCTTTATATCTGAAGCCCTCACTCCTCAGAACTTCCACGCTGCTGCCTCGGCTCCGCGGAGTGATCCCGCCTTCATAGACGATCTTCGGCGGAGTGCTGACGTGCGTCGGTCCGTCACGTGACCTGAGGAATGTTAACAATGCAGCGAGTGTCCAACTTTGTGCTGCATTTGTGATCCTGCTGCAGTCTGAGCAGAAAATGGAGGCTCATTTCATCATATTTACCCCGCTGCTCCGTCTCCACCGAGCCTCCCCGACGACGAGCGGACTGTGAACGTCTCTGTGACGGGATCTTACTGTCCGGCCGGACTTATTCTCGCTTCTTCTATCACATGGTAAGCCGAGAGTTACTTTTTTGGGGAGGGGAGTGGTGGTGTGACTGATTTAACGGCTTGTTTCTGAGGGGAAAAGTTCCGTTATGAGTACTTTGGAGCTGAAGACACAGGAGTACTAACTTTTCATGTCCTCCGTTTTGCCTGTGAGAGTGTTGAGGGTTAAAATAACTCCCCTAAATTCTCCTGCAGAGGAATGTGTTGGTGTTACAGTGGGGAAGGCCACAGGACGGTGGAACAGGGGTTTCCGTTCACTTTAATGTCCAGGGGCCCCAGGCAGAGACTGTTAACTACTCAGACACCATTTTGTCACGGTTTTAAAGCTTTCCCATAAATATAGGGACAAATCAGACAAACAGGAAAGAGTATTATGTGCATTGGATGTATTAGGGTATGGCAGTTACGCTGAAAATGCCAAGTTTAGACTGCAAATGTGGATGTTTTGACCCCCAATGGACCAAAACCGTGATTTAAATGACCTCTTAAACATGTCTGGACAATATATTACATTTTTAGGACATATTAGTACAGTCCAAAAGGAGCTAGACTGCATGAAAATGCCCTTTAATCGATATACTTTGCATTAAATCACATTTTGTGTTGCTTTTGGCTTCATCAGGCCATTTGGGATGGGCAATCTTGAATGTTAAGTTAGATACCCTGTTAAAGTAATAATTACATTATAAACCACCAACAGAAATACACTTAAATACACTGAAATAATCTGTAATTTAGAGTCTGGATTGGAAATGTGGGTTATTATTTCTTTACAGTAAAAATAGTGTGACACATGCTGTAACAAGCGCAGCATGCTTACATTTCTAGACAGTCATTATCAGTCTAAAAGGACATTATATTTATGTCAATTCTCAGTATTGTATGGCTTTGGAGAAACATAAGAGCATGGTACGGCACGTGCTTTACATAAAGCCCATTCACACTTACAGAAAAATCCCTGAAATTACCTGTGCAAGCTGCGTTTGAGGTAGTAAAGGACAGGGATTTTATACCCAGACATACATTAAATTACCCCTCTGGTATTTTACTCCTTCCTCACCTCTGCATTGACTGACATATGGTGCAAAAATTTATTTAACATTTATCTAATTTGCAATTTGGACAATCCAACCTCTGAGATCAAATGACTAGCACGTACCAACTTTTCTTCTTTTTTGGAAATTCCAGGATTGCCGCGCCACTATCCCCCGCTGAGTCAGCATGCTCCCCTCTCATCAATATTATGCCTCTGATTCTTCCTCTAGAGATGAAGCAAATGAGGGTCAACTCGTCTCCCCCATTCTCTCCTCACTACTTTTAGAGTGGAGGCAAAACATTATGAAGGTGTGAATATTTCGGCTTGTGTGGCAGCATGAATGTGGGCAAAGAATAAAAAAAAAAAAAAAAACACTGGTATGATATTTGGTCTATATTACCCAGCCCTGCCATTTTGTCAGGGTTATTTAGGTGATTAACATGCTGAAGAAGCCCCAGACTTTCAGAGAAGTACATCCACAACATGTGAGAAGTGCAAACGAAAGGGAGAAATGTTTCAGAATCACAAGCACATAGTCTAAATTGCACAAATATTTTGGTGATACTGTTGGTTCTCAGGTCCCTAAAGGTGCGCACTTGGCTCAATATGAAACATTCATGGCAATATCTTCAGAAACATTTTGATAAAGACGTGTCTGTAGGCTCATTTTGTCCTGGTATGATAAATAAATTCTATTTAAAATAATGTTTGTATTTGCCATTAACGTTTTACCTTTGTTCATGTGGGTCCCAACCCTTCAGCTATAACTGTAGGGTGCTTTGTCAGGTAAGACAGTCTTTGGAAATGCTGGTCTTAACAACACAATCTTTTATAAGTTTAATGTTTTCTCTAATAATAAGGAAAGTGTAGTTTCTTTCAACAAGAGCCTTAGAGAGACATAAGTTCATGAAAGATTGCAGGAAGAGTCCAACACAATGTCCAAGGTGCTTAAAAATGCCTTTTGTTGTGATTTGTTTGTGTGATTTTGATATTGTGTGGTAGTTTTTCCGAAAACAAATAACCCAAAATTAGATGCTAAGGCCTTTAATTTTTGTTTCTGCTTTGGTATGTGCGTGTAGGAGGGGAATAAATCCGTGAAAGACTGCAAGTAATCCCCTGCATTCTCTCTGAATTGCATGAATACTTAAAAGAAAATTTAAGGACCCGAACAAAACATAACCATTGTTCATAATCATGAAAGAGTTTGCTTGCAATTTGTGGCAAATTAAAAGAAGAAATTTCCAAGCGTTAAGTGTCAAATGATGCCCTGTCTTTGTGCATTACCAGGCAAAATGAGTTTACACTGTCCAAACTGCCAAAAAAAACTTTTGGATATAAAAAAGCTATGAAGTGTGCACAATGTAGTTTTCAGTTTTAATCAGTGAAAATTAGAATTTGCTCCATTTATAGCACCTAGGACTGCTACTTAAGTTGCTGTGATATTCCTACAGATCATGTTCAAGCCTGATTTGTTTCTTGTATAATAACAATATTGTAACTACGGTATTGTGACAGCAAACTTTATTGTAATAGCTGCATTTTTGTTGCAACACAACCACACTTAACTCCTAAAATAAGCTGTTAATGTGAATAAAGAGGTGCTTTTCAGCAACAAAACATGGCCAAATTAACCTCCAAGATTATTGGATGTTTTCGCTCCTCATAAATCACATGGTAACAGAAATGATCATCACGTATCAGATTAATAAACTTAGGAGAAGACAACATAATTTGCTCTAAATTTCTTTTTCTCACTCCCAAGCCTGAAGGCCTGCATAGTTTGGCACTGATGCAGCCATGTGGTCCATTCAGGTGTGTTACTACTACTACTACATGCACACTCTCACACACACACACACCCACACACACCCACCCCCACACCCACACACACACACACACACACACACACATGCACCTCTCTGTCTGACTAATGTGTGCCACTTTTGGTGAGTGGATGTTTTGCTGCATGTCTGATCAGATGTTTGGTTTGTTATTAATAAGGCTGTGATGATGCCATAATTCTAACTGTGATATAATACCAGTAAAGCACTTTTTCAAGATGCAGTTAAAGTTAAATTAATGAATGAATACAGCTACTACAGATTGGTGATATGGACCAAAAGTCATATTTCTGTAATTTTAAGCTGAATAATGATACATGATACACCTTGGAATAGGAATCAGGAAGATTTTATCGATGCCAACGCCATTATCGATTCCATTATTGATTCCTAGAGATTTTTTGTGTGGAAACAGAGTAAGCATAAACAGGTGCTCAGTGTCAAAAAATGCCATAAATATTCAAAGTCATTTGCAGTCTACAGATGCATAAAATAGCACAGAAGTCTAAGCTTTGGGAAGTTTTGAGTAAAAATCAATCAGATTTTGTTTAGATTTACATTTTTAGGTTTTGGATCAGCAGTTTCTGAAATACTTGGACCAGCCTGTCTGGCAATAAGAACAATCTCACATTTAAAGTCACTTGAATCACCTTTCGTCTTCATTCTTATGCTGGTGTTAACTTCAGCAGGTTGTCTTGATCATGTCTACATGCATAAATTAATTGAGTTGTTGCCATGTGATTTGCTAGTTAGCTATTTGAGTTGAGGAGGTGCACCTAATAAAGTGGCCAACGAATTATTGTTTAGATTTATAATTAACAAAGGCATGGTGGTGCTGCAGGTAGAGCACATGCCTCACAACAAGAGGGTTGCTGGTTCGATACCTGTGTCTTTCTGTGTGGAGTTTGCATGTTCTCCCCGTGCATGTTTGGCTTCCTCCACAGACCAAAAACATGCTCAGTGAGATAAATGGTGACTCCAAATTGCCCTTAGGTATGACCTTAAGCCTGAATGGTTGTTCTACTCTCTGTGCTGCCCTATTATTGGCTGGCAACTGGTTCAGGGTGTACCCCACCTTTCGCCTAATGTCATGGGATAGGCTGCATCCCCCGCGACCCTGAAAGGCAAAAGCAGTATAGATAATAAATGAGAAAATGAATGTAAACGCTATTTTATTCCCTAAATCTCTTTGATTCATCAGTACAACTAAAATATAGTTTATTTATTGAATTTATTGAATCGAGGTGGTGCATACTAATCAACAAATCAGAAATATTAGGGCTTTTAGGAGAAGATCTAATTGTGATTTTTCTGGCAGATATTGCGATTTCAATTTGATTCTCGATTTTCTTCAAATCAGGCTTCAGTGCAACGTTCACTGTGTTTACAATATAGACAACAGTAAGGAAATCAATGATCAAAAGCACATAACACATTATTCATCATCTAATATTGATGATTAATAATCTGTTTTCATTATGTAAGGGATACTCCAACTTCTGCTCCTAAACAGAAGGTTTTTATTGTTGACCTGCTTACTAGCACTTTTGTAAATGCAAACTGCCTGCAATTTTGTAAAGTAGTTAACACAACAGATCCTGGGTCAGTCAGGAGCACGGCAAAACATTGCAGCTTTGGTGATCACATGATTGCGTTGTCTGAAATTATGATTTCGATCCGAAAATGATAAATCTTTCAACCCTACTAAGCATCATTGTAAATATGCCAGAATTAGCACAGTAGTGTAAATTCAGCTGTTGTCTCTATCATTTGTGTAGTTTCAAACATGATACCTAAAACGTATTAAAATGGTAGAAAGTTTTCTCCATGCAGAGTTATGCAAACCAAGGATTAATTTAGAAACTTTATGCCTCTGATTGTGTGTTTCCTCAGGCGAGTGGTCACATTTTAGAAACAATCAGCTCTTTTATAAACAGGCTGCGATGGTGCAACAGTGTGGTGAGGTATCAGGCAGCACAGCTGGATTTAATCCTGCCGGGCCGTGCGGAGGAATCTGTCAGAGAGGGACGACTGCACCGCTATAGGACAACGCACAAACAGATGCTGGCAGATGTTGGCTGAGGCTGTTTGAGCTTTTGCTTTGTTTCAGTGTAAAGCAGCACGTTAGAGTTTCTCCCTCTGAATACAGAGCAACAATCAGGTGACAAAATAGCAAAGATATTTGGGATGAGAGAGTCATTTTGGCTGCTGGATGTAAACTCTGGCTCAGAGGTTTGAGCTGCTGGGCCAAAAGGAAGGTCTGGGTTTGATTTGACTGTTTCTGAAGATCATTGAGCACAAAACTGAGGAACAATGCTGGTATAGAGTCTCTGTCGTCACCTGCTGGGTTGCCAAGTTCGACTTTTTAAAGCATTTTGGATTGATTTTCTGTAAAGTCACTCGCAAATATTGTCACTCGCTGGTTTTGTCATTTATTTATCTTTTTTTTTCTAATTTGGAGTTGCTTTTTCTCCACATATGAACCCCTGAGCTTCTCTCCCAACTTCAAGAATAATTGTCTTGGGTCCTTTTTAAAGCAACTTTTGGGTTGTTTTTCTCTAAAGTCACTTGTAAATATTATCAGTTGCTGGTTTTGTAATTTTTTTTCCTGATATAGGGTTTGTTTTTCTCCACATATGAACCCCTAAGTTTCTCTCCCAGCTCCAAGAATAATCGTCTTTGGTCCTGAAAGAAATGCACAGGAGTTTAACATCTTTGTTTTCTTTATTTTTGTAGTATGTTGAAATAAGTTTGACAAGTCTGCATTATCTTTTTTGAAACTTAAAATAGCCTCAAAGGGCTTACATGCTGATGGTTTTTGTTTACAAGTTACTGTATATTTCTGATGGTTGTCTTTGCAGTTAGATTCAGATTAAGTGGCCTTTTCCTCTAAGCCTTATTCTTGTACTCATGGGCTGTCCTTGTGTCATAGTTCTCTTCTTAGTCCCCTGGTTTGTTAGTCTACATCACTCTGCAAAACACTGTCAAAAAGCCAGTCTGCAGTGTGTTTTGGTCCTGACACTGTGTCGGCCTGTTTGTATCTAGAACATCATGGCGACTGAAACAGAGCATATAATGAAGGAACATAGAGCTGATGAATCATGATGATCATAACGTTGTTAGAACAATAAAGAAAAGAGGGGAGACGTCAGGGGAGCTGATGCTTTTGAACACAGGAGTGAATAAAAAAGATTACGGTCACATGAGGGCCTAAGGGGCCACAATACCTGAGAACAGATCGAGTTGGATCCAAATAAATCAGGTACCACTAGAAATGATGACTCTTTAAGTGATTACAGAATATTTCTAAACAAGTACAGTGACAAATTGATCTTGTACTGCAGTTTCAAACTCCCTTCCTAAAATCTGTGAGGTTGATTTAAGTCTATATGATAGGACATTGTGGTGTTTCAGTGGCTTGTTTTAACCCTTTGACTGGCATTGTAACCATCCGGTTGACTTTTTGCCGCCATTACCCTGTATTTAAAACTCTGAAAGCCCACCTTTGTCTGTTTTTCCTTATTCACCCCTCTGGGTCACATTTGTAACACCAATATGCATCGACTGGGCGGCGTTGCTGCGCATGTGTGTAATTGTTTAAAAACTATAAAAAATCATTGCTGCATAGATCCTCAGGTGTCTCACCTAGTAAGAAATATCTTCACATATTTCCGGATCCTCTAACAATAATAATTTAGTTGAAGGAAATACATTTTTAAATAAATGTTTCTGTGACTCCTCAGAAAACTGGGTCAAGTACCAAATATCTAAATTTTGCTCTCTGGGATGTTTTCATGTTTTCAATTAAGGAAATCCTTTCATGCCAAGGATAACCCTTAACAGGCAAGCCAACCAGCAGGTTGACCTGCATATCTGCTTCCCAATTGGGTAATCTGAAAATTAAAACCTGAATTGTTGCTAAATGAAGAGGCAGTAACACAATTTTACCAACAATTTGTTGCAAATATATTTCTTTATCTGGAAGTCAAAGAGTTAAGCAAGTTAAGCAACAGGAGAGTAGATGCACTATAAATAAGCTGTAACTAAGATAAAATGTATTTATTTTTTCATATAGATCCAGAAATTAAACATTTGCAAAGTCATGAAGAATCAAATAATGAAAATGAAAATGATCAAACTGAGGTCTGTTTGTTCAGTGTGCTACTGAAATGTAGATGGGCTTTGGTGGCAAATAATGCAGAAGGGACCTCAAATGTACTAACGTGTATCTATAACATGATAACACACCCACGTTAGCGTTCCCTTTTCCCACACGGCTAATCGGTCTCCCTCTCTATCAAACACAGAAACATGCAAAGTCTGCTATTCTCATTGTTTGTACATGTAAGATATGGGCTGGCAGATATGTGAGCTGAGCTGATCTTTGACTCCAGTTTCTCAGATTTATCTCAAACAACTCAGTCTTCCTAGCTGTAGGCCACACATGCTCCAGAGTTGTCCATGAGGAAATTGAAGTTTCCAGAATATCCCAAATAAAGCAAAAACATCACCAGATTAACTCAAAACCATCAAATGAAATAGATATAATCAGGGCAGTGATTTGGGTTTTCTTCAGATTTTTAAGTCCTGCTTTGGATCTCAGTTCACATTTTATTCCCGTTTTTCCAGGAACTTTTAGCCAGAGGTGGAAACATTTGCTCATTTTGTAGAAAAGCAAACTTCAGTGAACACTATTTTGGAAAATGTGAGGAAGCATGAAACTGAGAAAAAGACCAGAAAACAGCTCTCATTCACAAGTAAAACAGTTTTATACACGTGAGGAAATTTGGAATTTCACTCTCTGAGCTCTTAAGGATGAATAAATGGGAGGAATGTTTCTCCTTTTTTGAAGAGATTGTTAGTTAGTGTTTGGTCGACTTTTGGAGAAGGTTGATGTTGGCTTGAAGGAGATTCAGTGAAGTGCTTTCACCTGAAAACAAGGATGTACTAAGACTAGGGCTGGGTGATATGACCTAAAAATAAAATCCCTGATTTTTTTCCACAAAACTCTATTTACAATTTTAATCAATATTTTCCCTCTCAAAATAACACCCTCCAGGGTGTTATTTTTATCAGTAAATCTAAGAGATGGTTATGAATGAAGATCCCAGCAGATCAGCCGTTTCTAAAATACTCAGACCATCCCAACTGGCACTAAAATTCATGTTACATTCAGAATTAGGGGTGGGTACAATTTTTGATTCATCAGTGCATTGCAATATGTCTACATGTGCACACTTAGTATGTAGCCAGAAATTAAGGGACGTGGTTTAGATGTGATATTGCTAAAAAAGATATGTGAGGTTTATCACAAATTCCACCGGAAAAAAAACCTTATTTAAGTTTACATGCACTTTACTTTTTCAGTGTTTATGCAGAACTGTCATGTTTTTTACTTCTGTACTTCTGTGCACAAAGAAGTTATTATTGTCCAATTTTTTTTTTCAGATGTTTTATTGCTCAAAAATGTGATAAGACATACCACATATGTTCACATGAGCATGAAAATAAGTATTTTAAAATTGTCAACAGGTACTCTAATTATTTGTGTATTTTTACTTCTTACTGAATCGACATCAAATTATTTAAATCAATATGGAGTTGAATCACAACCTTACCTAACTGTAAAGCAGGGATCGTCAACAACATTTATACAAGGACCATTTTTTTTCTTGGTTTATGCTCTGGGGGCCAGATTAAAGAAATAGTTGTAGTAATAACAATAATAATAATAATAATAATAATAATATAAAAATAATTTGAAAATCAGTCAGTTAAAACATCATTACTTTGAAATGTTAAATTTCTGACTTTTAGCATTTGAAAGTGAGATCAACCCCGTTCACCCATCCTGCAGCCAGCAACATTGGGTTTCTTAAAGCTTTACTTAAAACTATTTAATATTTTTGGTACATTGAAGAGGAGTAGGATCACAGAAAAAATACTTTTTGATGTTGATCTTATTTTTAAGTCTGGGGAAAAAAGACAGAATTCTGAGATTAAAGTCCTTTTTTTCAGAATTGTGATTTTAACCTAAAAATCCTGACCTTTTTCAGAATTCTGACTTTTGTCATAAAGCAAAGCTCAGTCTTTAAATAAATGTGCTTGCAGTGGCCCTAATCCTCCTCTGTTATATAATAGTAAAGGGGCTGGATGGAAAGCTTTGGAGGGCCTGATGTGGCCCCTGATTCGCCAGTTGGTGATCACCGATATAAAGTTTTGAAGTAACTTATTAGGGACGTATTTGATTTGGAAACATCACTTTCTTTTAGTAATGTCATAATGAGGGACACTGGCTTGTTTTTTAGGTTAATTTTTCTATAACAGCCGAGACTTTAAAATCAAACATGACATACTTTCGTCCTAAGTTGCACATTTTTGAGTATTTTTGCAGAACCAAGCCCGTCAGTGTATTTTCTCGTTGTGTGGTCCAGTTCTGAGTCAGAGGTCACATTTAGAGCCAGATCAAACAGGCGATAATCTGAGGTATGTTTTGATGAAGGTTAGGGTTAAGCATGCTGTGTTTGGAGCTTTCTGTTCCAGATTAAACTTCCAGCAGCAGAGCGGTGTTCACTCTTAATTATTTTTAGATTCGACCTGCTCCACCATCCGGCCCAGGCCTGTTCTAGACGGCCCTCAGATCTTCCATAATTCTTGCTTTTTGGTTTATTTTGGTCAGCGCTCTCTGTCCCATGATTCAGCTGTGGCATGAGCTTACTTGTAGTTACTTGTGGAATGGAATGCTCATCGGTCGGACACGGCGCCTAAAGCATCGCAGAAATGGAGGCGAGAGATCCCAGAGATGGAGCAACATTTATGTAGCCTGGCGACCGTGACCCTGCCCGCCCCACCAGCCGAAAACATATAAAAATGTGTTTTTATCTATAAAACAGTTTTATCTGTGCGAACACTGAGGGCTGTGTCCTTCTTAGAAATGACCCACAGGGGCTGAAGTCTGCCGGGAAGGAGGCGGGTGGAGGAACAGTTCTAGGACTTCTCCTGTTTGGATACTTTGGTGTGACTGAGTCAGTATCAGGACGGATCTGCTTTTATTTTGGTGAGGAGCTGTGGTGAATATGGTTTAAATCAGGGAGCATGGGCCTGATTTTTAAAAAGAAATGAATAATTAAAATATCTTGATCTAAATGCTATGTTAAAATTTACATATTTCCGTAAATTAATGTCATTTTTGTAGCTTTTGAAAGTGAGATCTGTAACCCATATAGCTGTCATTCTTATGGGGGCAACTAAGATATATATGCAACTTCTATCTGGGGCTTTCACTGGGATTGACTCTAATATATATCAGTGCTCCTGGTCACCTGTAATTTCTCGATTATAACACGCTCTCGAATATAACACGCACCCAAATTTTGCCCAAATCTTACTCTCTCAGAGAACTCAAAAATTACCTTTATTCAAAGTTTTAATCAATGAAATTTCAGTATTTTCACAACAAATACATGATTCACTCTCTCTCAAACAGACGTGGAAACACCTTTTGTTTGATTTCTGCCCGAGCATGCTCAGTCGTAGTGTACCAACCTATCAGAGAGCAGCTATCTACATGCCGATGTCTTCAATCAATGTTTTGCGTCCCCTTGCTCAGCGCTCTGTGTTTGCCAGTGAGTGGTAACAGTGATTACACAAAGTTAAACTACTTAAGACCCAAAATATTTGATTAGAACAGTTTAACAGTCAGTTTCATAAGAATTACTCAAGTTTGGCGGAAATGTTTTGCAGAGAAAGAGAATATTTCATTTTTTTTGTGTCAGATGTGTGGCAATTGCGATGTTGGCAAGACAATATATTTTAACTATTTTGCTTGTAGTCGTGTATAATACGCATTCAAAAAATTTGACCTTCTTTAAAAGCAAAAAAGTGCGTGTTAAAATCGAGAAATTGCGGTCATTATCAACGGTTGATCAGTGTATTTCTCTAAAACAGATCAAACATGAGGTCGTTCTTGATCAAATTGTTTCAGTTTCAGTTGTTTTTGAGGTTGCTTTAATTGCTGTCAGGAGTTAAGAAAAAAAGATACCTTTACAACCATAACATTCTCTATTTTTCCACCTTACATTTTCAAATTTGATATGATGTTTGGGTCCAGATGAAAAGCTGGTTTATTCCATTCCTACCATATAACAAAAGTTCTTCAAGAGGAAAACCTTTTAGATTTCCAAAAAATACCATCATTTTAGACCCAAGGTTGCATCAAGAAAAAGTCAAACTGGAAATTTAAAAGGGCACACAGCATGTGTTTTGGCACCTTAGTGTGTTTCACATGTCTCTTCCTCTCTTTACCAGTGTGACATCCTACCATTGTTTCATCATCAGCTTGAGCCCAGTGCAGAACATAGACATTAGAATGAATGCAGAGTCATTGACAACAGCGCTGAGCAGTGCTGAACTGATGAATAGAGTTGGGCAGAAATGTTAGTATTTTAGCACACCTGGGTCCCATGCCTCAGAGTCGATGGGATTTTATAATATCACCCCCAATAAATAACACAAAAAACACATGTTATAAAAACAAAGGAGTGCTTCCTTAACTCAAAAAATATTTTGCATGAGATACTCTATGAAATGGGATTCACCAAGTTACTGAAGCAAAACAAAAAGACTCCAAGGCTCTCTTAAAACAATTAAAATGCATTTATTTTATCGGCATGGTCATGACCTTAAAATCAAACTTTGACATGTTTCAGCATCAAGCCTTCATCAGGAAGGCATAACAGTATAGATAATGGATGGATGGGTGTATTTTGCATCATAAAATGCATATTATACTGATCTGATTTTTAATTTAAAAGAATTCATGTGTATTTCATAGAATGGTTGCTTAAAAACTGAAAAGAAAGACAACAAAAATGGCCTGGGGCCCATTGCAATCATTTCTGATTGTTTTAATAAATAATGCACATACCATAGCCACAGCCATGGGCACCAACTCTAATTCAAACTGTAATCTAGTAGTTCTATAACAGCTTTGTAATAATTTTTTACTCTATTATGTTTAAGCCTAAACATTTATGAGGTAGTCAGGTTTGCTCGTGAAGGTCATCACGATTAACAAAATGTTGAAGTTTCATGAATTTTTGTTTGCCACAGAGATTATTATTAACAATAATCCAACAACACACCAAGAAATCCAATGACCTTTAGTCAAGGGAACCAGCAGATAACTTCCAGGCTAGCCTGCAAAATGTTATCCCTTCACTGCTTCATAACCACAGAGAAGACCAGTCAACTAGTCAGAGCGGGCTTGGCCCATGTGGGGAAGGGGGAGTCCAACTGGGAATACGGGTGGATCAGGGGTACTCTGTATATGAAACTAGAAGCCTTTTTAAACATCAATGATTGTGAGTCAATCATTCATCAAACCGAGTACATGAACTTGATTCAAGCCAAATGTGGGCTCTTTAAAATATATAAACATGTTAGTCTGGCTTAAATCATACTGAGGTTGCACTCACACAAAGTAAAACATCAAAATATCAACCACACCAAAAAATAAGCTGAGTCAATGCTTGGCTGACAAACAAGTAATTAAGCTGAAATTCAGCTCTTAAAAAGATTATTCCTTGTGGCTCAGAGCAAATACAGAATTGACAGGAAATAAATTTAAAAAGGCATTTTTGTGTTTCCTCATGTCTTTGCTATGTGGGCTTAAAATCTGACAAGACTGATAAAATTAGCAGATTTGGAAACTCCTTAAACTTCTGGGTTATGCTCATATGTCAGAATAATTTTGGCTAAAATAATTGGAGGTCCTGAGATTGTTTCCCTGATCTATCTGCCAGTCAGACTTTATGAAATATAACAGATCAATTAAAGGATGATTGCTCAACAAATGGTTAGAATAGCAGACAAGATTGTAAAACCACAGCCGTGTCAGGACCTGCCACAAGGAGTCTGAGTCTGGCGTGGAAACAAACCAGATCAGTATCTGGAGCGCAGACTTCACCTGCCAGACAACCTGAAATCCTCTCTGGCTGAGGAAGATAAATGAACAAAAACAATGTACCTGTCAGATTATGGGTGATTTTCCAAGATTTATTGCTACAATGAAGAGAAACAATTTCGATATAAAAGAAAACACTGAGGTTAAACTCTGGTCAACCAGGACACTTTTTAAATCTGGGCAAAACTGACATCTCTTTTGCTCCTAAGTCACATGATTTCCTTCCTGTATGTAGTTTTTTCACCTCTTAGGCACAATAAAAGAATAAAATGTTGCACAGGAACAGGGTTTTTCTTTTTCAACGCTCTTTCTCTTTTCTATTTATATCTGATAAAAGACGCAAAAAGCAGACAGCAGCCCTGCCGGGAAGACGAGCACTTCGTAACATTTATAGAGATACAGCAAGATATTGAATTTTTTTGAAGATACTGGAGATATGAAGATTTTCCGGGAACATTTTAGCCAAATTCAGTAGCGATACTTATATTAAACATTTATTTGTGACAAACGCCAAGTCTCTTCTATACCCAAATAAACCAGGACTTCTCATTATGACAGCTTTTAGTGTTACAAACAGATGTTTGACAAGAAAACAATGTTTTGTCTAATAAATGATACCAGATTGACATTTAAATGTAGACACTCAGTCATATAAGGTGGAGCAATAACTTAAATACTGATATTTAGGCCAAGATTAAAGATATAGGGTGGCATGGTAGAGTACCAGGTTTTGCATGTCTCACAGTAAGAAGGTTGCTGGTTCCACTCCCTGTGTTGATCAGGGCCTTTTTGTGTGGAGTTTGCACGTTCTCCATGGACATTAGTTTTCTCGTGGCCCTCTGGTTTCCTCCCACGGACCAAAAACATGCTCAGTGGGTTAACTGGTGACTCTAACTTGGCCTTAGGTGAAACCCTGCTTCGTACCCAATGTCAGCTAGGATACGGTGTTAATTTTGACAGCACTTTTAGTCTTTTACCTAAAATATCTTTCAGTTAGTCATAATTTAGTCATCTTAATTGCTTTAATTTTAGTCTAGTTTTAGTTGATGAAATTTCACATTTTAGACGACGAAATCTACTGTAAATTTAGTCAACTTAAATATGAAGTGTAAAGTTGAAAAGTATTAAATGCTAGTAAAGGTTGAATGTATTAATAAACCAAGCTGCTTACCGTGCTTGGTTTGTTATCCAGACAAAACTATCCAGACAGATTTGTTGTCCAGACAAGAAACTCCTGCGTCTTCATGCGTCCACTCGCCATTGTTGTTTGTGAAAAGTTTTTCTTCTTTGTATGTGTGTTGTAACACCGCTGTCTCTCTGTAAACCTACATCGCCATCTACTGGCCTGGCATGCACGCTACAGCGTTTTCAGTCGCTCTGCCGTCTCCATGTGAACCCGATTTGCTTTTGAAAATGCAAATGCAAAGTTTTCCCGTTTCTGGTGAAGACGTCTCCGTGTAAGCATGACCTAAGACAGATATTACAGCCTCACGGAATTAATGCAGATGTCTTTAGGTGTAAATATAGCTGAGCCTCATTGCGGTGCTTTTGCGTAAAGGCACTGTGAATCGTCGCGGCGCTCCTGTCCATGCTGAGTCCCTCTCTTCAATATCAAGCCTCTGTTTCCACCTCTAGAGGCTGAGCCAAGAGGAAGTCAACTCATTACCCTAATACTATCTCCGTGATGTTCACAGTGGAGGTGAAGCGTCACAGGGCTTAAATATTACAGCTTTTAACGGCAGTGTGAATCGGGCTATAGATGATGGATGGATGGATAAAATATTAAGTATATGGCTGTTATAGTGGCTGTGAATACTGACAAAAATTTTAATATCTGCCAATACAGATAATCTCCTTTTTTGTAATTTTTATTTCTATCAGGGAGATCATACATATTCCATTTCACAAAGGACAAATGCATAAATCATCACACACAAGTACATAGTTGATATGTAATACAACTCTCAGCAGAGCTTTTTTTTCCAGCCTGTACTGCCCCTTACATTTTTTAAGTTTTTAGAAAACAAAAACAAACCAAACATGAACAAATGTCACATTCACTCATCAGATCTAAATCCTCTCACACCACAGTTTCTTCAGAAGTCATAGGAAAATAGAAATTCAGCAGCTGTAAAAGCAAATCTGGTCTCCGTGGACCAATGTATTTAACCCACTTTGACCAAAATCCCTTAAATTTCTCCAACTGCATCTTAATAGAAAAGTTAGTCTCTCCATAGATGATCACCTTTGGCCTCAGGTGAGGGGGGGAATGGTTGTCCATCTGTTGTTGACCCTTTAGAGTAGTAGAGATAACAAGTTGATGGATGGAAAGAAGGCAACAGAAGATGGAGAACATAGTAGATTTAATGCTTTGTAAACACATTTTAGCATTTTGATAGATTGCCCAAGGCACAGATGTTCTCTGCAGAAATTGTTAGCATATCTCATAATTCCCAACCCTGTATTTTCATTCTGTATTTGCATGAACAGAAGTGTTTCATTGGGGGATTTACAGTCTTAGAATGGCCTACATCTTCTGTCTGAGACTTTCAAAGTTAGCCAAGAATACATACTTCTGGGAAATAATCAGCCTCTTTGTGGTAAAATGTGTAAACTCGTGGGATGCTGAATATCCACTTTGTGCCGCCCCATTTGCAGCACAGCAGACACGATATCCTCTGGCTGTGTGTGATACAGACGTCTTTCTCTTCATCCTGAACATCAGCACTCATCGCACTTTTGTCCCTCCTCCTCGCCCCTCGTTGTCACCTTAGATTGAAGTATTTCACATTGTGCTGCAGGCCCTCACGTGAGGCCCCTGACAGAAACATGTGCATTGATTTCACACGTCATCTCGTCTGCCCCGCAGGAGTAACGCCACTGTGGCAAAATGTGGGGTATGTTTCCCAAGATAAGACGGTCAAATGGTGTCAAATGTCTGATCACAGGGGAGCATCACTCAGAGAGAGGCCGAGGTGTGGGTGGAGGACCTCTGCTTTGTTTTGACCCCACGCTGGAGCTCTGCTCTCACTGGGGTGTTCACCGATGACCACGCAGCACAAGTATGCAGTGACACGGGCTGATTTTGCAACCACAAATATGCATTCATGGGGAGGCAGGTGGTGTGTTATGACCCCTAGCATTCTTGAATGATGCATTAGGTATGCACTATGCACTACTAATCTCTGGAATCTGACTCGCAGTCCTCCAGGTTATATCGGCCTCAAACTGGTTTACAAGTATGTTTGCTGTATTATGTTACAGCCCTTCAAATGAAGGTTCGTTCCAAGCTTTACTTTCTATCTTCTGCAGAACCAGCTGGAGGTGCCAATAAGGAAAGGTTGTATCCGTGCAGAAGATAAAGGCATGTGGCCAAGGCACAAGAGAGTGAAAGTGATCCTGCGTATTTCTTCAGAAATCAGGAAACTTTTGACATTAGATATACGGATGTGAGTGTCAGCAAAGCCCGCAGCCTCCTCTCCAGATGTCAAGTGTCCAACAAACTGCATATAAGAAATGCCTGATAGTAACTTAGAACTGCTCGGTTTCAAAGAGCCCATGTGCTATTTTGAGTTTTATGAGCCCCTCAGTTCGTTTCACCCATTGTGATACAGCACTTCAAAACACAAAAGAAAAAGCTCTGGCATCTTGATGTCTCCCTTTCCCCCTGTTTACAGCACCAGTCAGCTGCTTTAGATGTCTAGATGTCTTTAGATGTTTTGACCGTCAACCAGTGTTAATTTTGTGGACAAATTATTTTCGTCCTAGTTTTCGTCAACAACCTTTTTTCCCCTGACGAAAACGAGACAGTAACTAATAAAAACAAGTGCACATGGACAAAAACTCAACTAAATTAACTGACATTTTCATCAACAAATTAAAACTAGACTAAAATGTTTGACAGAGACTTAATCCAGTCAGACCTAATTTGGTCATGTAGAAAGTAGGGACAAGTTAGGAATATATCCAATCACAGCTACTTTGGTTGTGTGGAAAGGTTGGATGAGTTAAGAGGGACATCCAATCACAACTGCCTTAGCTTGGTGGTGGTGGGATAAGTTGTGGAGCGATCCAATCAGAGCTCCTCTCTTTATGAATTGATATATTCATGTAGAGCAGGTTCACTGTTTGTTGTCAGTTCTGGTATTGTAACTGAGATGCTCTGCCAGGTAGCCTAAATTAAGGTGACTGCATTTCACTCAAAAGTTCTATTAGTTCCTGTTCTGTCATTTTATCCAAGTGTAAAACATGACTTCAGAAATTCAAGGAAACATAAAAAATGCCTTACCCTTCACACTTCATATTTTAGTCGACTAAATTTACAGTAGATTTCATCGACTAAATTGTTGTGAAATTTCATCAACTAAAACGAGACTAAACTTTAAACAATTTAGATGACTAAATTATGACTAAAACTAAAGATATTTTAGGCAAAAGACTGAAACTAAATTCAAAAGTGCTGTCAACATGATCTGACCCTCATCTTATTGTGCCAAAGCTGCTGCAGCTGAGTTACATTTTGTTGTTGTTTGTACCTGCTTTTTAAAGATTATTTTTTGGGCATTTTGGACATTTATTGATATGGGAAAGAGAGACAGTGGACAGACTTGTGAAAGGGGGAAAGAGAGAGTAGGGGAGGACAGTCTGCAAACTGGCCACAGGCTGGATCCCAAGCTTACCACTCCACCATACCAGCACACCTACCCGCTTTTTAATATATGCGTGACATGGCTGCTACCTGCAGCAAACGCAGTATATTTTCAAAACACATGCTTTTGCTTGCCCTTTGGTTTTATTCATGACAGCAACAGTCAAAGTCCATTCGACTTCTATCACATAAAGGTGAACTTCAGAAATGTTAGTCTTGCATCCTGTACTCCCCACACATCTTGATTTCTGGTTGTAAATATTGATGTTTTAGTATTTTCAATTTCAAGTCAGAATCCTCTTCTGAGACAATCAGAGGGGATAAAATAACTTTGAACACACCTCACACAGAGGAAAATTAGGTAAGAAAATATTAAAGACAACCACATAATTATCAGTGTGCTTACTTTGGTTTGAAGGGGGATTCAGGCCAAAAATCAGGCAGATTATCTTGTAGTGTGTGACCTGCTTGATTTTGAACTGCCTTATTATGTGTCTCCATTTATTACCTCTGCCAAGAAGGTTATGTTTTCATTTGTTTGTTTGTCTGTTAGCAAGATTACGCAAAAACTACTCTACAGTCTTTGCTGAAATTTTCAGGAGATGTTGGTGGTGGCCCAATTTAAAAATGATTAGATTTGGTGGTGATCCAGATAACCGCCAAGAAAGGAAGATTGTTTTTGCTCCATAACTGTCTAACTAATAATGATATCAACATGATTCTGAGTGCTAGTTGTGGGTTTTCAGGGTCAAGGAATCATATTATGATGGTAACTTTATCATGGAGCTGTTGCTTATAGATGTAACAACAATATGTGAGCTACCTTGGTGGAGGTAAGTGCTTTCTAGTTCCAACTGCAGTTGTAATATTAAAATCTGTACATCATATTATGGAGGTATCATAAATTTATCCTCTGATGGAGCTCAGGGTCAGACTTCTGCAGCGTCCTCAAACATTCCTGCTCCTCCTCTTCATATTTGGTCTTTTTTAATTAAAATCATGTCTGTCTTGTACTCAGGCTAAGCTGCCCTGTGCTTGCTTTTAATTTTAGAAAATAAGAAAAACATGCGCGCTATGCATGACCACAGTCTGCACGCTCTGACTCCATCCCTTCCTCCACAGGCGCAGATTGGCAGCATCATGGTTTGGCTCCGCGGTGCCCTCGTGACCGGCTGCATTTCCTGGAATAAGCTGGAACCTGAGCCCTGAAAACCACACCATGGAATGCGTGTAGTACCACTCCTCACCTTCATCCGGCCCACCAGCATCAGCAGGAGTCACAAACACAAAGAGACACAAACAAATACGGGACACGGAGGAGGAGGACCCTTTATCTATTTAGGTCAGACCGCTCAAAGAGATCATTAGGAGGGAGCAAGAGCCGGAGAGTGTGTGTGTGTGCGAGAGTGTGTGTGAGTGCGTGTCTCCCTTTTAGAGTAGGTGCCTGCCCTGGGCACTGAGGCCATGAGGCCCAAAACTTTCCCCGCTGCCCCCTATGTGGGCAACACACGCCAGAGGCTGCAGGAGATCAAGGAGGGCCTGAAGCAGCCGGCCAAGCTGGTGAGCCAGGCGCTGCACGGGGGCAGCTCCCGGGGCGAGGGCGGCAGAGGGGCCGACTGTAAGAGCGGGAAGGACACGGCCAGCCGCCAGCAGCAGCTCCGACCCCCGCAGAAGTTCAACAACTACCAGAATGCCCTGAGGGAGATCAGGAAGTCCCTCATGCCCTTCGCCAACGAGTCAGGCCCCTCCTCTGGGTCAGGACACCCCGCGGGAGCCGGGGAGGTGAACCGGCAGATGCTGCAGGAGCTGGTCAACGCCGGCTGTGATCAGGTGAGTCAAACAGAGAGTTTATGTGATTTAAACCCTTTCCTTTTGTTACTTGTCCCACTGATGAGGAGTCAGTTGGTTTAGCTTATTGCTTTAAAGTATGGTTTTAAATAAGTGGAGGTATAAATGACCAGTTTCAGCACGATATGATTCAATATCAATATTGATTTTCTAAATTATGATACAATATTTGCCGATATTACAAAGCCTGCCACGAAACCATGTCAATTCAATATGATCCAAAAGACTGCGATTGATGCTGGATGATACTATGTACAAACTACATTTATGATACGAAAAATAAGAAGTTTTGACTATTTAATTGGATAAGAGATCGATTTTCATTTAAATATAATGACAAGTATGAGAATAATTCATTCTTTTTTTTTTTTTTTAGAAATATTAAAGAATCTATGACCCTGAAATAGCTTTTGCATCATATAGTTCTTGGTAATTTTTTTTACAGACAGCTATTTAAATCAATATTTTGACTCTCAGTTGATCTGATTGGATCATTGATCAGCATATCAATATCGATATGCATTAATGTTTATTTAACCCCTTAAAAATTATTGAATGGTGAAATTCCAGATTAAACAATAATCTGAACAGGATTATCAGAAATTACAAAATCAAAAAATGCATTCTCAAATTTTTTCTAGAGAGTTTCACAACTGACTGTAAACTCATTCTGAAGCACATTGCTGAAAGCAGAGAGCTGCTTTTTTTTCCTATTTGGACCCCTATTAGCTGCTACAAAAAGAACTACTCCTCCTGGGGTCTTCCTTGAACCCCCTAAATAAATATATACTTGTCTTGTTCTTTCCTAACTTACCTCTGCAGCATGAACGGTGCTTTCATGGATCTGCATGACTGTTAAACTACATATTTAAAGGCCACCATCCCACCTGGTTGGCCCCATAATTAGTTGTGTGTAAGAAATTGGAATGTAAATTATTTACTGTTGGTCAAAAATTGTTAAAGCAGTTGCTGTTTCTGCTTGTGTTCAATCCTTGTTTGCTCAGTTATTAAAATTTTAAGTGTGTTTTCACTTTAGACCAGAAAAATAATCTGATTCAAACCTGCGTTCAAGCAACTTTGAATCTAGTCACTGCAAACTACCCTTAGATAAACATGTGCCAAATTAGTTTTTTTATGCATGGGTGACGTGTTTGTCCGTCTGTTTGTTTGTTTGTTTGTTTGTTAGCAAGATTATGTAAAACTACAGGATGAATTTTGCTGAAATTTTCATGAAATGTTGGTGATGGCCTGACTAGAAATGATTGGATTTTGGTGCTGATTCTTATATTTGTCTGGATGCAAAAAAAATCCCCAAATTTCCAAAACTTCCACAAGTTAACATTGGGCCGAATTTAAAAAAAAATCATATTTCTTCCATTTTTAATGGATTCGCTTCCAATTTCACAGGATAATATGAGGTCCATGTCTCTATCATCAAAGTAAATTTCATCTGGATTCGATCCAGATTGACATCACAATAAAACATTGAACTTCATAATGGGAAATCCCATTGACGTCTTTCAATAATTCATATAAAATCTAAATATTAAGTGATGTTCCCAAAACTTGTGTTTATACAAGATAACAACCTCTATGTATGTGCCGAGTTTGGTCCAGATCCTGCCTGTATTCTGGATCTGGTGATCCAGACTTGTATCTTTTACAGGGGTTGTGGAAAAGCCACTGCAGGAACTGAGCTGCTTGGCGGAGGTCTGCGCTCTCTGTGTGCTTTTCTAGTTATGGTCCTGTAAACAGAGTCTTCTCTAAATCAGCACTCACTTGTGCCAGATGCCAACATTGAATGGTTGTGACACAACAGATAATATGTTTACTCCACAGTCATTTGCTGATGGATGATGTTCGTTAAAGTGGACGATATTGGCTGATAACAGTGTTGATCCAATGAAGATCTCCATCCCTGTGTTGTCTTTTTGTGTTTGTTTGTGTTTCACAGTTTTCATAGCGACGTATGTCGTGCCGCAGTATGTTTTACGCCTCCACTGTGCACAAATGTGAGACAGTCACACAAAGCAGAGATTCAGAGGATGTGTTGCTGTAGGTATGAACTCAGTGCATGGACTTGTTGGCTGTCTTGGCAAGTGTAGCTCTGTTTCTATAAACTCCACTCAGATGTCTGAATCCGCTCTGCCTCCATCAGTCAGGAATTCTTAATGAAAGCAGTCAGGAGTGCCACGGGCTCTCAGATGCAATACAATACAATCGCTTCCTGCCAAGTGTACTTCTCCGTGGTTACGTAACGCCGGCCTGCTCATGTTGAAATATCAGGTGGGTTTCCAGAGTGGGCTGTTTGGAGTTTGCTCCCTCCGTCCATCCGTCCGTTCGTTCGTCCAAGAGGCTGGACGTCTGTGAGGAGAGAGAGGAGGGAGAGCGAGGGCCTCCTTCACATGTTCACCTTCAGCCTCAGAAATCACCGAGTCACACTGTCACATGGATGCTGTTAACCAGGGGTCACTTCACTTTCCTTTAAGCTAACCTCCACATCGAACGTCAGCGTTATATCACCAGACGTCTTTAGCCTTTTCATAACCTTAATGCAGCTACAGAGAGAGGTTTGACTTTTAAAGGGTTTTCCACATAAATTGCAAAATGAATACTTCTGAAAACTCAGAATTTATTGCCAAAATAAAGAAAATAAGGTCATTTAAATGGGCCATGTTTTAATTTTATTTATTGGAGAAAGACCTGAGTATTACAGCCATGCTCTTGTCTCATTTTGATTTAGATGAAACCAGAGTTACCACCAGAGCTATTGCTGCTTCAGTGTTAATAAGGTTTTAATTATGAGTTAAGGAGAAACAGTTGATTCAGCTAAAGCCTTACAGTGCTGGTGTTCAGTGTATTTTAGTTTTAGAAGCAAATAAGCCAAATAACTGAATCACAGCGTGTCATCTCAAAATGCAGCTGGTCCAGTTTAGCTTTGGTACCTCAGTGGTTAAAGGGCTGCGATGGAGCTCGGCATGTGAAGAATGCTCGGCTCAAGCCCATGCACAGATCTATGAAGAAATCCTCCCACAGCCTCTGAGTTATGAGGCTGCCCCTGCAGGGAGAGGCTGCAGGCCCAGCCAGACGCATCACAACCAATAAAAAGGCTGTTTGTTGGGTTTTCTGCGAAAATCAGGGTCTTTGGTTTCATTAGTGAGGCGTTGAAGGGCAAAGACTTAACCGTGGACTTTGTGATGCACATGCACTGTAAAACTTATTTGCATAAAACCATACTGTTTCCTTTTATTAAACACATAGGCAGCTAATTTTTAAGGTAACCTGTAGTCTTTGAAAGAAATAGAAAATGTTACACTGGCTTATTGAACCAGGCAAAAGTTGAATATCCAGTTTCCAATTACTTACTTCACTATTTGCTAATTACAAATCATATTTTCCCATTTAGTCTCTGATATTGAAAAAACAACAGAAAAAGGAACCCCCTTTTCTGGATTCATCTACTTTGCACTTTAAATCTGATGTTATTTATTTAGCACAAAAGTGGTGTGAACTTCTTAAGCCAGCCTTTAAAAAAATACACCTTGCAGGAAAAATACCTTTGCAAGAAATCCGAACACTGATATTCAGGAGTGTTTATCTCTAAACACTGGATCATCTCTAGCCCTACATTGACACAGGTGGGCCAACTGGGGGTCTGATTTACAATATTGGATTTTTGCCGATATCGGATATGTTTATAGTTCCAAACTCATAATCGTGATACAGATAACAGTATTTTTTGTCAAGAGTAAAAAGCCTCCAGTAAAATAAAATTGACCATAGAAACAGATGTAAAGCTAGAAAAACATTTTATTAATTAATAAACAATACTTTTGATTTGTAAAAGTGGACATTCAGTGATAATGAAGTAAACCATTATGGTGCATTTGGATGCTCTGACAATATTACAGCCAATATTTGTAGCAAAAATATCAACATCTTGCCGATGCCTGACATGTTAAAAGAAAGGCTTCTACTGTCCTTCCTGTCTTAGATATTCATAATATCATGAATTTTGAGCATTTAAAGTAGTAATAAGTGTTTCTTAATGAAATAATAGTTACAGAATCATTTTGACAGCACACCAACTCTCATCAGAGAGAGTGGCATCTTTCCTACCTCTGGCACCGGGCTCAGGTTCTGCCACAAGAGGCACATTTAGCTTTACAGTGCTGGTTCACACACCAGTCTACAGCTAAAAAGAAGCCCCTTAGCCAGACTCAGCTCTGTTAGATACAATGAGTGGGGTTGTTGTCAACACCAATGCAGCTGAAGTCTGAGAACATATTAATATTAATATTTAACCAGAAAAACCTCATTAAGAGTAAAAATCTGGTTTGACAGAATGTCCTGACCAAGTAACAACAGCAGCACATTAACAAAGTTATAGAAATGAAATTAGGGATGCACAATATCATCAGTTTGATATCGGTATCGGCTGCTTTTGACATTTTTGCAGATATTTACAGCCAATATATACGACATATATCAACGGGAATATTGACAAATTACATAAATGTACAATATTGACACACCTTCTCATCACTGCGTGGGTACATTTAAAAATCAAGGGTTTCGGTTTTGCAAGAGTTAAATGCTGTTTTTTTTGTTTGTTTTACATCTGTTCCTCACAAATACTGTAACACTGAAAGAAACAAGTCTATTTTTGTTAATACAGAGCTTGTGCTCTTGACCAGAAATATCAGTATTGGTATCTGCAATAATGAATTAAAAAATATCGGCATATCAGATATCATCAATAATACAATATCATGCATCCCTACGTGAAACAGTTACAGACGCAGATCCATACATATCAGCCAATCAGTTCAGAGTCAAAGCGCTGAAAATCATCAGTCAATCTACAGTCTGCTTCATCGTCCTCCAATGCCTTTAACCTGCCTTTAAAAAGACTTGAGGAACCTGCAGCAGATCTGAAACTTCTTTCACCCATATCAAGATGAACTTTGGGGACTCTAGCTAAAAAAAACAGACATTACACGTAACAGAGGCATCATCACATGGGTAGTGATGGAAGCAAACATAATTAATGCTGTTTTTTTTCTTTTTTATAGTATTCATTTAGGAATTGTTTAGACACTAAAAAGTATTTAACAGAAACTGTAGTGGGTGGTGTCAGAAACAGACTTAATGCTCTTTTTTTCTTTTTAAAGTATTCATTCAGGAATCATCTAGTGGGCAGTGTCGGCTTAAAAGCATAAAAGGTAGTAAAAAAAGACCCAAACAATACCAAATCCCTGGGTATGTCTTTTTACACAGAAGAGATGCAACACTTAAACACTGAAGCCTTTATTTTGTACAGACTAAACAAAAACTCACTCGAAAGTGTACCTTAGAAAGTATCTACCTCTTCAATCAACACTTAACGTCGTTACAGACTTCCCTACAAGCTTGTCTGCCATCTTGGCGACCACTTCCTCTGCAGTTTCAGTGTCCACTTGTTGACCGCCATTGCTGCCACCATTGTGAGTGGGCCGGAGCGGCGCGGGTCCAGTCAATACAAACAGGAAGTGTGCGTTCAATGGCAGCAGGGTGGGCCAGTTCCTTCTGCTGCAGCCGAGTCACCACCCATCATGTCGCCTGTCCTCCTCCTCTGTCTCTGCTCTGTCAGGGTCTTTGTCCCTCTGTTTGTCTCTGGATGTGTTTATGTCTCAAACACTCTGGCCACAAAAGCTGGCAGTGCCTGTTTAGTTACTGCTTTGATTGGCTGAAGCTACAGTTTATGAATATTCGGTCTTGGCTATTTGTGTTGAAATCTCGTTCGGAGACTGCCCTACTTTTTTGAAGCTCATAATGAAGAATTCAGTTTCTGAGGAGATTTAGAAATTTAGTTATGAAGGAAAGAGCAACAGAAATATTCAGCAGAAGTCAGATCTGTCTGCAGCACATGTAGCATAACAGTGAACCTGAGAGATGGGTTCTTAGTGATTAAAAATGTTAGCTGTGGCATATTTTTCAACACTTAAGATATCTGATTACTTTAATGAGTCTTATTCACCCAAAGTTGTGAAGCATTTGGCTGCCATGTTGTTTATAAATGATTTTTCACACCTCAAACGCTGGCCTTTGTGTGACTTCTTTGAGTTCAAATGATCCTTTCGCAGTTTTTTATCCAAATTTATCACACATGTACAGATAGATATGTCATTTCAGGGTTTTAAAAGCACTGAAACAGCCACGTTTTAATGCCAAGGAGATTCTAGGAGACTCTACATGAAAAACTTTTTTCATTTGAGTCCTTTTTTATTTGTTTGGAATAATTCTGGCCCTGTTTCCCTTTTTAGTACCTTTTATATATGATGTTAATCTGTACATTCCAAGTGAATGTGGATTGAAATTATTGTAAAAAGGTATTTATTGCTTAATATCACCTTGTGTGACTGTATTTTTTAGCCTGTCCCATTTCAGTGACTGCATCCTCTGGAGGACCTAACCTTCAGAGCCTGAAGAGACCATATGGGCTAATTTGATATAATTTGGTTTTGGTTAGCGAGGATTTGCTGTTTGCACCACCAGCTGCTCCAGTCCCTTCCTTTTTGTAACTCTTTAGCTATTAGCTAACATAACCAGCTTCATGCAACTTTTATTTGAAAGAAAAGTTAAATTTTTTATGGATATTTTGATTTTAAAGAAGAGTTTCTAGTTGCTTAAATCGGTGAAACTGTGTTAACATGATAGCCTGTCACATGATATAAATGGTAAAGAGTGGATCTTGTGATATGTTTGGCTGCATGGGATGCACAGAACAGGTCCTTCATTAGCAGTTGAAAGGACGATGTACACGGTTTGTCAAATGTTGTCTTATGTTTTAAGGATCCTTTAAATGCTGCAGACATATACAGACATGGACAAAATTGTTGGTACCCTTCTGTTAAAGACAGGCTACAGAAATCACTTGGTTGCAGTGATTGCCTCAAAAGATTGTGCAACAAAACATCAAGTTATGGGTACCATTATTTTTGTTTGGGGCAGTTTAATTGTTTTTTTTTTTTTTTAATTTGATCCACAATTCAAAAGCAATGCCTGACTTTTATTCGTTAATTTTCAGGAAATTTTTATTTATGAGTAGTTCTGTCAGTTTCTAGATATTTCAATGGCAGCTGTGTTGGTCTTTCTTTAACAGAAGGGTACCTACAATTTTGTCCACATCTGTATATTTATTTATTCAATGAATCCCCATTAGTTGCTACCAAAGCAGCAGCTAGTCTTCCTGGGGTCCGTGTATGTGTCCACAACATTGGAAGTAGCATTAAAATATGATAACCTTTGACAAACCGCAGTGCTGTAACCCATCTTGAGATTCACCCTCAAAATGATGTGAGACATAACGTCAGTCTCAAAAAATCCATAGTATTAGAGTTGAAAACTAAATCTGATGGGAAGATTATTTTGTTATGAGTTAGTGTTATGTGTTACTGCCTTCATCTGTTTGGTATATTTATTTAGTAACCTAGTTAGCATATTTGGGGCAGCCAACCAGACTTTTGTATAGACTCTAAGTCAGACGTATCCGAACTGTGGCCCAGAGGCCAAATGTGGCCCATGGTTAATTTGCCCTGCAGCGAATTCCAAATTAAATATGGCACACATATGAACATGAAGCTTGTTTGGGCAAATACCACAATTATGTGATTTTTCAGCTTATTTGCTCCACATCAACGTCAGATTTATAGAGCACATTTGTTCTTCTTATGTGTTTGAATGTAGTGATGAGCTGTCGGTGTCTTCTGTCTCTGTTACATCAGTGAAGTAGACATGCCTGTGCCGAAGTGGTACCTGAAGAAATTCTTCCAAGAGAAAAAAGAGAGTTAATACTGGTCATGTAGGTACACATAAATGCTTCTCTTACCAATATTAGTATCAGCGGATATTGCCTAAACAGTTGATAATCAGAAATGAAAACTAGGTAGAGACTTTGAGCTCAGCTTATCAGATAGCTGCAAAAATCCAATTTGTGCATCCCTATCTGTTTCCTGTCGAGTCCATTTTTATAGCTGGAGGATAATGGACGACTCACTGAGTAGAGAAGGCAGAGAAGGTTTGGCACCTTTGACTCTGAAATTTAGTGAATGACACCAAAGCACCAACATCTATGCTGTCTGTTGGCTCAGTTATTTGGGTATAAGGCTGCCACTTTTACGCCATCCATTGGGTCGGGCAGTTCACTGCTCCAGACATCCTGATGTGTTGAGGGCACAGGTTTGACCCTCATGCTTGAACATATGGTTGAATATCTAGAATAAGGTGATAGCACTAGTAGATATTGAATGTGACAGTAGTACTAACTTTTGATACCCATTCCTAGTTAAGAAGGGAAACTTCAGTGGAAATGTGTCTGTTTTCTTGGCAATAAAAACATGATAAACCAATTCTGATAATAAATAAATACATTTATGGCCTATTGAAGACATTTTCTTCTTGCCCCTTGTTGGGATGAAGGATATTTCCAAACTGATTGCTGATACCAATATTGCTATGCTATTTTTTGTCAATAGCACAAAAACTCTGCTTGTGTTAGGAATAGATGTAAAGCAAAAAGAAACAATCTTTTATTCTGAAATAAATGATACTTTTGATTTATGAATATGGACATTAAGTGATAATGAACACTTGTGCATTCTGGGATTCTTTTTGGGAAACATATGGCCAATATGTTCGCCCAAAATATAGTCTGTTAATACTGACTAAAATGTTTATATCTGCCGATACAGATAATAAACTTTTCAGGCTGATATTGGCTGATCACAATATTCTTACACTTGTATTTATTTGTCCCCAATGGGGCAGTTAGCTGTGCAGCTGTAAAGCAGTAGGAACAGAACATAGAATATACATAAAACCTTAGCACAAATACATAAAACTTTAAAAGTTTAGCAGGGGAATAAATTAATCCAAATATTCAGCCATTAATCGAGCACAAAAAAAATGCAAAATATAAAATAGGAAAAATAAAACATTTAATTAAAAGCCGTATAAAAGCAGCTCAATCTTGTGTGGCCCTCAGTAAAAAAGTTTGGACCCCTGTCCCTCGAATCATGAGGAACTCTCCCCTGAACCTTTCACACACTTCACTGTCTGTTTGTGATCGAGCCCAGTTTAGAGTTGATCTAGATGTCTTTGAGCTACAGCTACATTTGGACTCTGACAGACTTTTACCCTCATTTTGGGGTCACCAGTTGACAGACTGATTTCCTTGTTTTTTAATTTACTTCAGATCCACGATGGCCGCCGCCAATTAGCTGCTCTCCCCTTAAACCCCCCTCACATACTTTCTTCTTCTTCTTGAGCCGGCCTTCATCCTTATCAGCAAAACCTCATCTTCCTGCTCCATTTGGTCTCTCCCATCTTTTCCAGCTGCAAATTACAGAGCAATGTGGCTGGTTACATAACCCTTTTTTTAAGAGGAAATGTTTTAGAGGGGGAGCGAGGGTGGGGGGTACATGCCACGCATCGAGATGACAGGGAAGAAAGGAAATGAAGTGAAGGAGGGGTGTTTTCCTTCCCCGAGATTCTCAGGCCTTCCCCTGCATGTATATGTAAGCAGAGTACAGTACATACTGCGGCCAGGAAGGAATCTAATGCACGCTAAGCACATTAAAGCCTTCGACGTGTGAGCAGGCAAACACTGCAGTGTTTATGTAACGTTAAAGCTAACAGGACGTGACTTTGAAGCGCCGTTAGTTAGCCATCAGGGGTCGTATGTTGGGGTGGAGGACGTGGCGCTCCTCAGCTCTCTCTGTAAGAATTTGCACTAACCTCGTTTAAGCTTATTTTGGTAGTTTTCACCTCGGATGGGTGAAATAAGGAAGTTGGACATGTTTTATGGCCTCCCTCTTGAATAAATGTCCTTCTCATCCATCTGCACCGGCTCTGAACATCCTCCATATGGCTCTGATTTTCAGGGTCCCTCACTGGAATGTGTTTCCGTTAGAACTGGGTCAAAGAGACATTCAGTATCAAAAAACAGTGTGGATAAGGCTGCTGACACCCACATGGGAAGGGAAAGTGCTTAAATTCTTTGGTACATTGTTATTTTTGTGTTTTAAAGAGATGCTGTCCCTGTTATTACAAGATAGAAAGTGTTAAAAAGACCAAAACAATAAAGTTATTAGATCTACAGTCAAACCCCCTTACACTGCCTGAAATGTAGTAAATATTATATAAAAATTAAACATTTTTGATGATGACAAGCAAGAAATCACCATGTACTCGACTGCTTTTGTGTTGCAGTGATGTCAATAGCAGTCTTTATTGAACTGGATTAATACAAGATTAGAACCGGAAAATATGGCATTAGAATCATATCTGAATATTTCTTTTCTTTTTGCTGTGTGGTGATACAAGATCTATATTTTTATTTTTTCTGTAAATAAATAATAACTGGTTATTGTGAGGACAGCACAGTGGCACAGTAGGTAGTGCACATGCCTCACAGCAGGAAGGTTGCTGGTTTGAATCCCCTCCCACAGACCAGAAACATACTCATCAAGTTAAAAGTGAATCCAGATTGCCCTTAGGTATGAGTGTGAGTGTGAATTGTTGTCTGTCTCTCTATGTGTCCCTGCGATTGGCTGGTGATCGGTTCAGGGTGTACTTCACCTCTCGCCCAGTGTCAGCTGGTATTAGCCCCCCCCCCCCGTGACCCCGAGAGGGATTAACGGTATTGATAATGGATGGATGTCATGATACCAAAATATTAACTTTGATATGATTCTAGTAAAAGTCAAAGGATAGTGAATGCTCTTAAATACTAAGAAAACCAAAATAGACACCAGAGACACTCAATATTGAGCAATTTTATTTATAAAAAATGCTCTAAAACCCCTGAATACTGCAAAATGCTGGCTCCAAATGTTGCCAACATCTCTGTGAAAATTCGACAGTGCTCTCTCTCTTTTGGTTAAGAATATGACTGACGATCAACATTTACTTTTGGATCCTACAAATTATTAGATTAATGGAAAAAAGAATGGTACGTAGGAGAAAAGAAAATTCTGACAACCTCAATTTAGAAAAATATTGCTTTTCTTCCATCAGAGATCATACCTTGTACTCGTCACAGTTTTTGTACCACTTATAGCACTCTGTCAGGCCACCTGAGCTGAGACTACAATGTGATGTGGAGACACTACTGACCTCTAGATGGCCCAGAGGCAGACCCAATGAGAAGAGGTTATCAGGCATGTTGCTGTATGCCTTCCTAAACTCTCCTCTGCTTTATTAGTAGTTTATGTGCCTGTTTGTGTATGCCTTTGAGACAAAACTCATCTCCTTACTGTGACGAAAAGACCAAAACTTTTTAGGGAGCTGTCCTATCACCTCGATTTCCTCCTTTATGGTGTGAGGATGCCATTTTAGTTTTGAAAAGTTACTCTGTGATGACCTTGCCAACCTTAAAGAGGTGCGATCAGAGTAATTACTGTTATGAGCTGCTGCCACTGATGAAGAACCCCTAAAACACAGTCAGCAGAAAATAAACGATTTTCTCTGCAGCTCAGGCTCTGTGTGAATTTCCATCACACAGGCATGCTTGTTATTACAGTACCATGATGGTTTCAAACGGTGTTAAAAGAAAAAAAATACGGTAAAGAATAAGCTCGTAGGTGCTTTCACTCTGTGTTTGAATTATTATTATTATTATTATTAATATGTGATTAATTTTATTATTAGTATCATTAGTATTTGGAAGTGAGGCAGCAGTAACTCAATCTGTAAGGACTTGGGTTGAGGACCAGAGGGAGGCCGGTTCAAGTCACGACCAAATCATGCTTGGAAGTTGGTTTGGTAGCTGGAGAGGTGCCAGCTGACTTCCTGGGCACTGCTGGAGTGCCTTTTAGCAAGGCAATTAACCCCAAAACTCCTAAAAAGTGCTTCTTCAGGAGCAGCAAGCCATCACTCTGACATCTCTCCATTAATGCGGGATTGAGGACCTGTTTGCATGGGCATTTGTATTCAGCCTGTGTTTTTGTAGCATATTTCATTTACAGAATTTAAAGAATTGAATTTCCCCATGAGGAACGAATAAAGGATGTCTTTCTTTCTTTCTTTCTTTCTTAATTATTAACTACTTGTTTAAGGTGAAGGGGTCAGACCAGATAAGATTCGCCTTCCTCCTGCTCCTTTTTGTACATGCAAATGACAAATTTATTTGGCACTTTGGTCGTTGTTATTTTTAATTTTGTTCTGTTTAATTATTTGTTCTTGTTCAACACGACAAAGAGAAGAAGAAGAAGAATGTTCTAGGACAGAAATATCAAATATGCCAGAAATCCATCCGTCCACTCTGGTGAAGCCGATTGGTCAGCTGCATATGCCCATCAAAAAACAGCACACAGCCTTATGCACACTGTATTAATCACACATAAAAATACAGTTTACCTAATATTGTTCAGTTATGACTTCTATCTTTGTTGCTGTAGTATAGACACAGGTGCCAGTTTATATATATATATTTTACTGGTATTATACTTAAGTGTAAATTTTGTTATTTCGACAGCTCGATGCTTTGAGTGAGTCACCGTCTGTGTTGGTGTTTGTTTTGTCAGTCTTGAGATCACTTTTGTGCTTGTAAAGTGGTGATTATGTGTTTGGGACAGCTCTGTGGTTAGCGGCCCAAACTTTTATGATGAGGGTGCAGATGTAGAGAAGAGAAAAGAGTTTGGAGGACGACTATCCAGAATGCAAATAGCTTGAATTCCTGCTTCCTGAGCAGAGGAATGTGAGAGAGGAACATCTGTCGCCATGACAGCCAAGGTCACCAGACCCGCCTCCACCCTGCACACAAACACACACTGAGAGACACACATTTAAACACACACTCTGAGAGGCTCACACTGAGACACAATCAAGATCCAATAGAGGAAATGATTAAGCATGAAGTCAAGGACTGTGTTCTGATGGTTTTATTTATTTATGCATTTATTTTACATTCAGCACAAAGCATGCAAAGTTGATGGAGATTTTAACCGTTGATGTGACTGGCTCTCACTGACACTGATGTCTCTGTATGACTTACAAAGACAGTAGAGACCATCAGCAAAAAGACTCATTATGGGATGGCTGTCTCTGTCCCTTGCAGCTGACTACTGTTCAGATGTCTGACTCAGAGGGATCGCAGTACATTATATCACCAGTCACTTTAGACATTTTTAATAGCAAGACTTACGAATGAGAAAATTAGCTGTTTAAAAGGCAGTTCTAATATGATTTTTCTATAGAGGACACTGGTCCAAATTTAATTGTTTGATATTACACTTTATACTTAACATTCAAAGCTAAAATCTCAAATTTATGACAAAAAAAATTAAAATACAGAGTCTATTTTATCAACCCAAAGCTGCCACAGATGGAGCAACAGAGACTGCTCAAGATGATGGTTGATAGGTCTTCATGATTTTAGGAAAAGATCTAATTGTGATTTTTCTGGCAGATATTGTGAATTCAATTCGATTCACGATTTACTTCAAATCAAGCTTCAGTGCAATATTCACTACGTTCATAGTATAGACAACAGTAAGGAAATCAGTGATCAAAAGCACAGAACACATTATTCATCATTTAATATTGATGATAAATAACCTGTTTTCATTATTTAAGGATACTCAAACTTCTACTCCTAAACATTGCCAATCTTTCAACCCTAATGGTCGATCAACATTAAGGCTGCTTTCACACCTGAAGTTTGGCCGAATTGGTTCGGTTCAGGTGTTAAGTTGCTTATTTGGTCTGGTTTTCTTTCACACTGCACTTTGTTAAGCAAACCAAATCCTGTCAAGTGAGGTGTAATATAGCCTCCCACCACTAGTCAGAGCTGTAGCCTCTGTTCTGCCATCTGGCCTGTTGTCACACTACGACTACAATTTGTTTTGGGCAATGACATTGTCTTTCTCAAAGCAAGTAGTGTAGTGTTCAGGAGTATTTTGAGCTATAAAACAAAGTTAAAGCTGCATTTTAATTTTCATGTGGCACTTGTTAAGTGACTGGAGCAATGTCTAAACATATTCTGGATGGATTCATAAACTTTGACCTGTTAAGAGGACTGGAGGCTGGTGGTGCTTGCAATGCTACCGAGAGCCACATGCTGCTTGATATCTTCAGTGATTGCTACGTTACATGAATAAAATTTCAGCTTTTAGTACTTTCCATAATGTATCTTATAACTCAGTGACTTTAGTGTGCAGGCTGGAAATCAGAAACAACTTAGGTTACCAGTTTGGGAAGTCCAGAAGATAATTTTAAGTTAATCTGACACACAAGCTGGACTGTTGAAAATTTTCCACTCTTCCATCTGGGCAACAGCTCATAGGAAGTGTTCGGAAATGGGCAGAACCTTTCAGAAGCATATCCGGCAGGTGACTGGACGATTGTTCTGTCAATCACAGTCATTGCGGCCAGTCAGATAATGTAGTAGGTGGGTGTTACTGCCGCGGGGTAAAATACGAAACATAAGCCACTACGTAGGACAAACTCCTGAAAATATCCTCTCTACCTAGAAATGCTTTCAGTGTTGTTTGTTTTTCATTTAATTCATTTAAAGGAATGCCGTCCAGAGCTGTTCAAACTGCTACTAAAGCTGTTAGCATCAATGCTAATCTCTGTACAAGCAATCACGAAAGTGGATCCACCTGATTACAGACATTTAATCAGGTGGATCCAGCTGCTGCACAGGTTAATTGTCAGTTGCTGTTTTGATGATTTTTGTCTGTTTAATAGTAAAGTTGACATTTTGGTTTTTTGACTTTTGTTTGTTGCACTCACCTGTTTAACTGTCAGATATTTTAACCTTCACTCTCCTTTAGAAAATCACCATGTAAGTCCTACTGAGCATGTTCACTGTTGTACTACAACTTTTCTTTTGCTTCTCATTTCCTCCCAGAAACCAAAAATATTCAACATTTCCTTCCAGCTTCTCTGTGTTTACCCACAGTTCAGACTTTGTCCGGAGCAGGTAATAATTCTGCTGTTAGGACAATAAAAGACAAGAGGAAGCAGTGACTCTAATCTAGAAGAAGGAATCCTGCAGAAGGAAGAGGAGGGAGGCAGAGGAATTTAAAACACAGAGAGAGAGAGGACACAATGTGACATTACTGGGCAGCTCTGGTAGCCAGAACACACACTCTGTGCTCGCTACGCAGGAATGCAACACACACACACACACACACATTTACACAGGAAACCGAGTATAAACATGTGGTGTGTGTGCGTGTGGTCATTCCTGGGCTCAGGGACGTAGTTATATATCATGTTTACGTTAAAGTGCAAGTGCAACAGGAGAGGATGAAAAAGGACCGAATGCAGTTTTGTAGTTACACGTTCAGATCCACTGTGATGGACGTAACACACACCTACACACAAACACACAATAGAGGACAGAGAGTGTGAGGTCTTGGCATTTCCTGGCTTTCAGAGCTGACTGTGCCCACAGTTTCTGCTCGTTCCCACTTTTAAACTGTTTGTGTTTGATTTAGTTTCCGCCTGAAAACAAAGCAGGTCAGTCTGTCTGAAAAAATCTGGGTAAGATGTGACTGCATGGGGTTAGAACATTACATTACACTGTGCAATAACTGTATACAAAAATAAATAAATACAAAAACTACATAAAATAACTATTTAGACTTATTTGGTATTATCATTTGTAGTAATCTTCATTGGGCATTGCTTTACATTTGAATCAGTGTGAGCTTTTCCATTTAATTGCATTGAAGGTTATGTTTTTTCCCAGTTTTGTGGCACCCTTTGAGGCCACAGCGCCCTTAGCGTTTGTCTGTATCGCCTAATGGGCCGGCTGGCTCTGCTCTCACCTACGAACAATTTAGAGTTGAAGCAAAAAGCCCCTGACCAAGATTTGAACCAACGACCCTTTTGCTCCCGTTCATCTGTGGTAGGAAGAAATCCTTATTTCGACATTTCTGCTCCAGCTCAAGGCTCCTCTATCTGACTTCAGTGCTGTTGAGTGATTTATGAACCTGCAGCAGATCTTTAAAATCTTTTAAATTGATCCTGAAGCCATTGTAAAAATTTAAGAGTAGGAATAATGTGCTCACTTCTCCTGGTTCTTGTTAGAAACCTGGCAGCAGAGCTCTGAATGTGCTGTGGACTTAATGGACTTAGAGGGAGGAGGAGCAGAGAGACCATGGAGTTGTCCTGAAATAAAAATACATGTTTATACAGCAGTGAGTTTAAACTTCACCTGTATGCTCCACATTTTAGAGACTTCACAATTTTCCCTTTATTATATGATTTCCCCAGAATGAAGTCACTCGAGGAATCAGCCGATAAGTGGAAACTTAAAATGACATTTCTTAAAAAACTGGACGTCCAAGCACTGAAGTACACGCTTTGGCTGCAGTTCCTGAGCTGACCAGCAGGGGCGCCGAGGTATTTCTGTATATTCAGGGTTGAATGGCGTCTCTGTCAGAGCAGCAGGGCCGGGCGGGCAGAGGTCTGAGCTAAAATGTCTCTGCAGTGAGGTCATTTGCCATTTGTGGAGATTTCCTCATTGAGGTGTGGGTCCCTCAGTCAGAGAGGGAGAGTTCAGCTCACTGTTGTGTTTATGTTACGCTGCACAGGCCTGTTTAGATGTTTGTTATTGTGAAGAAGACAGAAAATTTCACTGTCTAACATTGGAAAATCATATTATTATAGACCATGGCAGGATTGCTCTGTGGTATGGGATTTATTGGAGAGATGGTTTTTGCAGTATCTTTTTAATAGGTCCATTTGCTAAGTCAGGATAGAAAGATTTAACCTGAGAAGCATTTTAAGATCTCCTGTTGGCATCCAAACAGGCACAGGAGGGATGATTGGCGTAGTTTAATAAAAGGTAGACCTGACAGGAATGCTCTGTGTGTTCCCTCACATTTTCTACCGCTCAGTCTCCATCATAAATTACATGGTGGCCAATGAATAGAAAATGCCAAAGTGGTTAACCAGCATTTTTCACATCGGTGACCTAAATACCTCTGGGCTTTTACAGTGGCCCACCTGTTGGAGCCTGGGATGAGCTCAATGCCCCACCTGTGGGCATGTTAGAGGACGGGGACGAGCCAACAAATAATGAAACAAAGCTCCATTTTATAGATGGGTTTAGGCCAGGGACACCATGGAAGCTTCTCTGCTGTACAGCCACTTTGATTCAGTTTAACTTTTACACAGAAAAGGAAATAGTTTTAAATTCTGTTTTTTTTTTTAACTAGAACAGCTTGTTAAAGAGTAACTGAGTGGGAATTTAGAAAATTGGGACTCTCTTATCCAGCATTTGAGAACTGGCAGCACAACAAGGTTTTTATAGGAGTTCAGCTCCAGTTCCTGTGACCGGCCCTCTCATGAAATCCATTAGTTTTGGCTTTTTCACCCATTTTTCTCAAATTTCCTACATCATAGTAAGGATCGCAGTTGACTGTCAAAGACTGGACACTATACAGCAGGGCTGGGAGATGTGTTTTTGAAAAATATATGTACTGAAAGTTTATCAATCATTCAGTCAGTCAAACTTTATTTGTTTAGCACTTTTCATACAAAATGCTTTACAAATTGAATACAATGAAAATACAAGATCCTACCCACCCTCCTGATCTACATCCAACACACAGGTACACACTCACAAAGACATTAAGATGATATCCTAACAGAAAACAGGAATGGAGGAGTGAGGAAATGCCATCTTGAATTAAGTCTATGCATTTGTTTTAAAGATCTGGTGTATTTATGCTGCAACAAAAATGCATAAACATGTTTTAAAAACTGATTTTAATTTTAATGTGTAACCATACACAAAGAGCCCTGAATCAAGGGTTGTAGTTGTTCCTAATTTAAAAATATGATTCAAGTAAAAATTAAAAACTATATGATCCATTATTTAATAAAACAGCAACCAAATCATAACGGTGAGAAATGACAAATTAAGAAATTTCTTGGTTTTGTTAAATTACAAAGTCTTGCACACATTCTTCTGTTACAGTAACAAGATATTGTCTGTTTTTGTTTAACTTGTAAGGGAAGTTTACTTTATTTTTGCATCTTCTTGGAACAGAAAAAAAAAAAGACTTGAGAAATGTCTGTATTTTGTCAGCCTTTAACTCTGCTCTTCCTTACTCTCACTGAAATTCTAAAGACAAAGATGTGGCAAGAAATCTCTATTTTTTAATTATAATGTAAGTCGTTTTTCAGACATTTTTTTATTAAGATGGCTACAAAAGTACATGAATGTTAAAACTTCGACAGCCTTACTTGAGACAGACTAAATTTGACTACCATCAGGTTCTTCTTTTTGCTGTTTGAAATGATTTGAGTTAACTTATTCAACAAAACTTGACAGAAGATCTTTGACTAGAAATATGAGCAACAAGATGTCTGTGTAAGCATGTTTGTCTTACTGTTCGACCATTTAAGACTGGATAATTCTTCAATTTTTTTAACTCCTCTGTTGCTGCTTGGCTGTCTATCACCACTTGTAGTGTACGATGACAGACTGTGTCATATCTGCACATTATTCAGGGAAAACATGCACTAAATCACACAAAGTTCTCCAGTGTGAGTTAAGAATGTGTCAGTTTGTGGGATGATGGTGATGCAGTTATGTGTTTTGTTTGCTAAAACTAGTGCGTCAGTGTAGTTGGTTACTTGGAGCAATTCCTGTTGGTTTCCATTGAATTTTTCTGCTTTTGCCCCTAAGGATAAAATCATACCACGCCCTGCTGCATGACAACGTCTGATACATTTATGGGAAATAATTTCACCCTTTAAAAATTATCTGATGATGGTATGAAAATCACCTCATCTCTGTTGTCCTCTGGGCTTTCATGCTGACTAAGGGTTCATTTGTTCATCATTTTCCCATCAAAACATTTCCAATTTCCTCGAGCTGTTAATGTTGAATTTCTTAGTAATTGTAACAGAGAAAGCCTTTTTTTTACGACAAATAAAATGAAAATTGAAGACCGCAATAAAATGAACATCCCCTTTCTCATAAAATATTCCAATCTCAGACATTAAAGTCATTTAATCTCATTGTAGTGGTTTGTTTTTGTCTGTTGAAACACGCTCAGGAAGTCAGAGCTCAGTGGTATGTGACCTCAAGTTGAGAGGATGCAGGTGTTGGAGCACCTACTGAGCCATTTTTTATGAATGTGTTTTTAAGTTGTTATTATGGGCACCTTTAAAGCAATTCATCTTCACTTTGGACAATGTCTGCCCAACTGTGTTTGTTTTAGTGTGATTGAGCATTTGTCTTTGCAGCTGTGAGTCTCCAGGTTTATTGACAGAAGAGTTTTTGTGTTGGTCTGATAGTAAAGAAGAATTTGAAGGTTTTGCCAGATTTGATGTTTTCTTTGCTTTTCTTTGCCCAAACTCGTCCTGATTTGTCTTCAAGTTGTTAAACTTATAAGTCAGGCATGTGTGTATTTTCTCATATGTAACAATAATAATTTTAAAACCTTGTTTTTGTTCCTTTAAAACAGAGCTAAAACATTTCTGTGAATTTGGGTAGTAAAGAACAGGATCTTGGCTTTAGTGAAACACAAAAATCAAGCACATCACCAAGTTTGAAACCACCACAGTTCAACACTGAAAGTTTTAAGACTCACTGGTGTAAAAGTTCTGGCTGTTATGCATCTAAAGATATTTTTATTTCTGTTCTGTTTGCAGGAGATGGCTGTGCGGGCGCTGAAGCAGACGGGCAGCAGAAACATTGAAGCAGCTTTAGAGTACATCAGCAAAATGGGTTACCTCGACCCCCGCAACGAGCTCATCGTCCGCGTCATCAAGCAGACCTCTCCAGGTACAAACACAACACACATCTTTTAGGTCTTCAAGTATTGTTGTATTTTGTTTTCAAGTACAATGTGCTTTAATTATACAATTATATAAAGCTATTAAAGAGAAACATGTGTTTGGTCAAGTTTTTAACCTTTCAACCCTTAAAGCTGCTGCAAGTGGAGACTGAACCGCACAGCGCTGGACAGTCGAGAGGGAGCTCTGCAGGTCAAAACAATGCAGTGAAACAGAGAAATAAGACACTATACCTGATTGCTCGCCCTGAATGTGCTTTTGTGTCAAAGTCACTTCTTTGTGCCCACCGTGTGCATCTGTCTGCTCCACCCTAAATTACTCCACATCACTATTTTATTCACAGGTCGGCTTATGTTTTTAATTAAGTAATTTTAGCTGTCAAGATGCTTGAACTGTGAGCTTCAGAGCATTAAATTAACACTGATGCTAATAAAATGTCAGGGCACTCAGACAGAGCAGAATCACTCGATATACTGCTGTCCTGCTCATGATTATATGGAGAAAATGTATTTTGGTAGGGAAAACATTACTTGCAAGAAATTCTTGTTCATATTGCTTTCACAACCATAAGACTGAAGACAGGAAGGAGCAGTAGCCATATTTCTATTTTATTTATATTTAATCATATTTCTGTTTATATCTATCTTTTTTATATATATATCTTTCTATCTGCTATAAATGGTGCTACTGGAATTCTAATTTCCCTGAGAGAGTCTTTCAAAAGGATAAATAAAGTTCTATCTAATCTAATCTAATAACTAAAATAAGTGAGTTTAATTTTGGTAGTTGAAAACAAAAATTATAATAACTAAACCAAACAGTCCTGGGTGCTTACCAAGTCCCTTTTGTAGCAACATTTTTATTTTTTACTTGTATCATATTAAAACAGGTCTCTCTCAAATAATTTACCCCATATGTCAATGAGATTACCTCAAAAGATTCTTTCTTCTTTCTTTCTTTATTTAGCTCACATAGAAAAAAAAAACAAAGTCAGTGCGAAATAATACATGTGTACACCAATCAACTGTACCTGTCTATCAAATAAATTTACAACTCAATTTACGAATTTAATCAATTTTTTCGCTTTCAATGAAAAAACCTCCAAGTGACACAAAAATATGAGAATCAAGTTTTGCATATGTCATAAAAATGTTCTGAAATTTAACAGAATTCCCCTCCACTAGTTACGTTGCAGGCTGCCATTTTTTTTAAATAAAATATTGATAATGTAGTTTGAACGTGGGCAGATTTGTCTACATGAACAGTAAATTCTGAGCTTTTTTCACAGTTTATTATCATGGACCTCTCTGATCAGTATTTAATCTCATTTAAAAACCAAATACTAGCCTAAACATGTGCTTGTGCTTTTTGAAACGTTGCAACAACTTACAATTAGAGTAAGTGTAAGTCAAGAAATAATCTCAATTTTTTTTAGTTTTTAAATCTCCTGCAAAAAATAATTTGAATTAATGGACTGAATTGATATATATATATATTGCCCAGCCCTAATGTCAACACAACAACCAGTTTGAGAAGGACAGAATGAAGCAAAGAGCTGATCTGGTCCTGCCCCTTCCTTACAAATCAGATCTAATACTGAACTAAAGTCATACTTCATCACCAGCTGTCTTTATTCATGTAATTATATAAATACACAGGTAATAGCCTCATTTTACAAACTACAGTATATCTTCATAGAAAAATAAATCTCTACAATCACAGCCCCATTCTTCATATAAACCTCCTAGAGAAGAAACGAAACATCCTAATAATAAGAAAGAGCTTCAGTTAAGCTTAGATTAAAAAATAAATCTTGTATTGGATGACTCTTATGTATGAACTAATGTCTCTTTTTCTTGTCCTTTCAGGTAAAGCTGGTATGCCAAACTCCATGGACCACCGCCCTGCACTAGAGGCTCCAGGAGAAGCAGGTGCAATGCCCCCATACCACCAGATGGGGGCTCCCATGTACGAGGGGGCAGCAGGTTACGGCCCTGAGGGGGAGATGCCTCGACCCTACATGGGCGCTCCTCCTGTCATGAACTACATGATGCCTCCATCTGGTGCAGCTCAGGGTCCCGCCATGGGAAACCCGATGGGTCGACCTCCGAGCATGGGCACCTACCCTGCAGTCATGGCCCCTCAGAACACCCAGGCCAACAACATGTACCCCCCAGGGGCCCCTCAGAAAGGCTACCCTGGTGGTATGGAGCAGCACGGCCCCATGATGACCTACAACGTCCCCGGTCAGCCTCTGCAGCTCCAGCCTCAGCCACCAGGGGGCCCCGTTCCTGGTCCACACTACGATTACGGTCACGCTCGGCCGCACATGATGGAGCCCGCAGGTTACGGTGTCAAGAGGACCGCCTCCTTCCAGAACAAGATGGCCCCGCCCCCCATGGCGCCACCAGACAACTACGTCAACATGCAGGGGAAGGGAGCCATGGTTCAGAACGGTCCAGGAGGAGGAGGAGGAGGTTACCCTGGCAACCTGTACCTGCCCCCTCATTCCCACCCACGCCAGGCCAGCCCAACCTCCCACCAGGTCCACATGATGTCCCGCTCCCCAGGAGGAGTCACCGCCCTCGGCCCCGACTTCTCTGATATGCCTCAGGGCCTGATGACTCCATCTAGGGCGAGCCTCAACTTGGACCTGTATGAGCACCACTGGGCAGGGCCCCCAGGTCCAGAAGGGGCCCCTCCAGCCAGGCAGCCCCAGCCTCAGGGCCCATTCAGGGGAGAGGTGCGGGTCCCCAGCAGGACCAACTCCTTCAACAGTCGCTCTTCAGGGCCAAACGGCGTCCGCCCTGCGATGGCTGCTCCTCCCACAGCAGGTAAACAAGACCCCTCTATGGGCCCCCCAAACACCATCACGGCGGTAACATCTCCACCCATCCAGCAGCCAGTGAAGAGTATCCGTGTGATGAGACCAGAGCCAAAGACCGCCGTGGGGCCGTGTCACCCCGGATGGATGACGGCACAGGCCCAGGAAGCTGCAGAGCCTTTGGGCTACATGCCCGAGGAGACCTATCCCCTGGAACAAGCCCAGGAGCCTCGCTGCCCACCTCCACCCTACCCCAAAAACCTCCTCATGTCAGGAACAGGAGGAGAGCAAGGGGCCATGGAAGGAGCGGGAGCCATGTGTGGAGCCCCGGACATGAACAACCCTGCAGCCAGAAACAACCACGGCGGCAGCGGGGGGAGCGGGAAGAGCGACGAGAGCCAGCAGGTGAAGGAGAAGACGAAGGTGGGGAAAGGAGAGAAGGCGGTGAAAGACAAGAAGCAGATCCAGACCTCACCTGTGCCCGTGAGGAAGAATGGGCGAGACGAGGAGAAGAGAGAGTCCCGAATCAAAACCTACTCACCCTTCGCTTTTAAGTTCTACATGGAGCAGCACATTGAGAACGTGATGAAGACGTACCAGCAGAAACTGAACCGCAGGCTTCAGCTGGAACAAGAGATGTCAAAGGTAACTCACCTCCCGGCTCTTACAGACTTAGTCTGATTTAAATTTACAATAATAAAGATCAAAAGTAAGAGCTCTTGGTTTAGGTTGGCCATGAGGTGTCCAGATACCTGGAGTGTTTCCTAAAGTACGTCATTTGTCAGCAAGGTCTACTTTTATTGAACATCTTCTGGCTTGAAATGGTGGCGTATTAGAGACACTCCTAACTCAAAAAATGAAAAAGGATTTGATCATTTTTGAGAAAGCACTCAAGCTTTTTTGAGATTGTAAAATCATGAATGTGTGAAAAACAGAACTCAGAATTTTGGAGCCTAAAATATTCTAAATTTGGTCGTATCTTTGCCCGGTGCACCACAGCTCTTATATAAATCCCCAGTTTCTTGTCTCTTCTAATTCTGGTCAATTTTATTTTATTTGCTTATTCATTCCTGAGAATGACCAGTATATATTTACAGAGCTAAACAAGTTTATAAGACCACCTTCTGCAAAATGAAAGAACATGTGTTTTTATAGAGATATTACAAAAACTTTTTTAAAGTGTTATTATATTGGACATACATTTTGGACAAGAAAGAGGAATTTTAAGTTTAATTCACCTTTTTATGCCCAAATTCGAGCCGCAGACTGAGCTTCTCTGGGAAGTCAGAAATTAAACAAACATAACATTCAACCACTAAAATGAGTATTTCTTTTCAGGAGTGCAAGTGAAAAAACTATAATTTGACATCTTAATCAAGAAATAATTATGTGCTTTTTAAAAAAAAAATCTGTTTTTTTTGTACAAAAATAAATTTGAAAATTCATGGATAACAATAATAATTATATTTCAGCTTTAAAAATAATCATTTTGGCTCAAGAGCTTCTACATACTGGTGTATTAACCATTACAGAAAAATCAATTATTTTAGTAAGTACCAATGCTGTTAATTTAGGGCAGCTGTGGCATAAACCTTACATTTGGTGGTGGTCTAATGAATTTGTTCATTTATATTTTATTGATCTGTTTTTTTATTATTATTTTGGTGCTGTTTTACTGAAACATAGATCAGTCAAGTTTGATCTCCAGAATAGTGAGGATCAAAAATCTGGTATAATGGTAGCTGCAGCTCAATGTTCTGTCTAGATATTTTCAAGTTTTATTTCTAGGTCTTTAAATAGAAATCGTGCAGCACAGAGGGCGTTCAGGTTTGGCATTTTTGATTGTTTGATTAATTTTTATATTCTTCATTTTATTAAAAACTCTTTGTAAATAAAACTTCAGTACTTCATTTAAATGATTTAAGGCAGCTTTATTATTCAGTTCATCTCTGAAAAAATAGAGATGACCTTAAAGTGCAGACAAAATGCTGGAGATATGGTGAAAAACATGTCTGGTATGTTTACTCTGTCTTGAACTCAGATTATGTAATGTCCACTATTATGCAAGATGCAACAAAATTCCTAGAAACAGATGTTGACACAGTTTTTTTCACCTCATTAAAATTTCTAAATAAAACCTTTTTTTGACCGTGAAGTCTCTAAAGATTCTCAGACGTTTGTAACAGTTGAGAAGCTAAGTAAATAAAATCAGGGAATTATTTACAAATGAATAAAACCAGTTCAAGCCAACACGTTTGTCTCTGGACTTTGGTTTTCATCAAGTGTCAATAAATTATTAGACAAATGACTCTTTATTTTTTGTAGGAACTGTGTGACAAGCTTCAGAAAACAATCAGATTTTTTTGTGTCAGAGATGAGAATAATAAGGAGTTTTTCGGTGATGTCCTGGAGCTTGTCATGCAGAGAATTTATCCTCCAGGACTTTGTTTCAGACAGTCAGACCTTTGTCCTAAAACAAGAAGTCAGTGAGTTCACTCTGGTGTTTGTATGGACTTGTCCTGAGTCACAACTTTGGCCTTTTGCCCTCTTGACCTTCCTTGAAGCACTTAAAAGACATTTTTAAGGAGAGAAAACATACCAGAGCTAAATCCAGACAGTTATGTAAAATAATTAGCTCAATTTAAAAACAAAAGTGGGGGTGAAGGGTTCAGGTCATGCCACATTAACTTGTTTTTAAGTTGTTCTTGAGACTCGTACTGAAGGGTCTTTCCCATCTGTCTGTGCTCTCTCCTCAGGCCGGCCTGTCGGAAGCAGAGCAGGAGCAGATGAGGAAGATGCTGAACCAGAAAGAGTCGAACTACAACAGGCTTCGCCGCGCCAAGATGGACAAATCCATGTTTGTCAAAATTAAGACGCTGGGTATCGGTGCCTTTGGTGAAGTTTGTCTAACACGTAAAGTGGACACGGGTGCACTTTATGCCATGAAAACTCTGCGCAAGAAAGACGTCCTCAACCGCAACCAGGTAATAAACTCAGTTTTGTCTGTAAATCAGAGCATTAAACATGGATAATGTGCTTATTCTGAAGTGTTGGATAGATTTATAAAATTTCTGGGCATTGTATACATTATTCATGGACACATTTGCTTCGGCATAATATTGGTGTACCGAGGTGTTGTTTTGCACTACATCATTACATTTTGAAAGCTCTACACAGTGCAACAGTAAACTTCATATTGCACCTCTGACACTTCCTCTGATGGAAGATCAGGGACAGTATTTAGCATTTACATAACTCTGATTGTTGTTAAATTTTATTCATAAGTTTGTGACAGTCAAACTCAAGCTTCATGTCATTTTCAAGAGTATAAATGTTATGGATGTTCTCAGGCTGGTAAATTCAAGTCTTGCTTAACACAGTTATAAATCAAAGTAAACCAGCTAGGCTAAACTCAGTGAAGAACCCAGGGAATGGCTAAAATGGAACATCCATTAGTTATGACAAGAAGTTATTAAAAAAATAAGTATGCTGAAATTGGTTTAACTGGCTTGTAAACATGGTGCCAGCTATTTTGTGCAGTGTTAATTTTGTTGACTAATTATTTTCATCATAGTTTTCGTCAATAACATTTTTCCCCTGGCAAACACTAGGCAGTAACTAACAAAAACAAGTGAACATGGACAAAAAATAAAACTAAATCAACTGACATTTTTGTCAACAAATAAAAACTAGACTAAAATGTTTGACAGAGACTTAATCCAATCAGACCTAATTTGGTCATGTAGAAAGTAGGGACAAGTTAGGAATATATCCAATCACAGCTACTTTGGTTGTGTGGAAAGGTTGGATGAGTTAAGAGGGACATCCAATCACAGCTGCCTTAGCTTCATGGTGGTGAGATAAGTTGGGGAGCGATCCAATCAGAGCTACTCTCTTTATGAACTGATATATTCATGTAGATCAGGTTCATTGTTTGTTGTCAATTCTGGTATTGTAACTGAGATGCTCTGCTAGGTAGCCTAAATAAAGGTGACTGCATTTCACACAAAAGTTCAATTTGTCTCATTCCAACTTTACTAGCATTGTATAAAGGGTTATTAGATGTTTCATTTTATCCAAGTGTAAAACATGACTTCAGAAATTGAAGGAAACATCAAAAAAGATTTCATCGACTAAAATGTTGTGGAATTTCATCAACTAAAACTAGACTAAAATTAAAACAATGTAGATGACTAAATTTTGACTAAAACTAAAATATATTTTAGGCAAAAGACTATAACTAAACTACATTATGCATGTCAATCCTGTAAGCTAATTAGATGATTAAATCAACTGTGTCCCTTGTATTATAAAGCCCAGCCTCTATGTTTTCGTTCTGTAACAGGTTTATTATTGAAGGACCTGCGCAGACTGTCTTTTCCTGTGGCTGTTACTCTTTACAAGCACTTAATGCAATTTAACTTGAAAAAAAATAAGAAAAGACGGAAAATAATCTATAACCACAGATTTAATCATTTGCACATACATGTTTTGCTGTTACAGAGCTTTATGGATGTCATTGTTGTATTGCTAATTAAAATAGTGACAACACAATCATATGAAAGGCTCAGCGTGTGCTCACCTGTCGCAGGTTGCCCATGTGAAAGCAGAGCGGGACATCCTGGCAGAGGCAGACAACGAGTGGGTGGTGCGTCTCTACTACTCCTTCCAGGACCGAGACAGCCTCTACTTCGTCATGGACTACATCCCTGGAGGAGACATGATGAGTCTGCTCATCAGGATGGGCGTCTTCCCTGAACCGCTGGCCCGTTTCTACATTGCCGAGCTGACGCTGGCCATAGAGAGCGTCCACAAGATGGGCTTCATCCACCGAGACATCAAGCCTGACAACATCCTCATCGACTTGGACGGACACATCAAACTCACAGACTTTGGTTTGTGCACGGGTTTCAGATGGACACACAACTCCAAGTACTACCAGAAAGGTGAGGGGGATTCGCTGTTGTGCTGAAATGTGACGCTGCTCCATGATGTCTGAAAACACAGATGCAGAAACTCACCGAGCTTTCCTTTCCCTCCTCCTCCTCCAGGGAGCCACGTCAGACAGGACAGCATGGAGCCCAGCGACTTCTGGGACGATGTGTCAAACTGTCGCTGTGGTGATCGGCTGATGACGCTGGAGCAGCGGGCGAACCGGCAGCACCAGCGCTGCCTCGCTCACTCCCTGGTGGGAACGCCAAACTACATCGCACCAGAGGTTCTGCTCAGAAAAGGTGAGTGAGAGTGAGACCGACGTTGGATCAGAAACAACAGCAGAGCTTCTGATCGCTGAAAGCTTTGGACTTCGCAAACAGCTGTATAGAAATGCCATAGCTTTGTGTAGGTCTCCACCAAAAGCAAGAAATAAAGAGACTTTTCCAGGTAAAAAAAAAACAAACTATTAGTTCATAGTTTAATAGAAAAAGTAGTAATGTCATGGCAACAGGGATAAAGTGAAGACAAAGAACAAGAAGGTAAAAAAATCTCAGATGATCATTGCTAGCAAACAATACTGTTTCACTTCACCGCTAAAACTAATATTATAATAATATATTTTGTTCTTGTTTAATTTAAGATAAAGAAAAATCTCACTGAAACACTAATATATTTTAGTAAGTAAAATATGTTAATGCAGCAAATGAATATACCTGTTAAATCTTGTATGTGATGCCATTATTTGAATTAGTATTGGTCATTACAAAGCCCCTTAATCAGAATGACAGTTATTATTTAATTCTTTTAAACATTTAATACGGTATTTATCTTGTGTTGCCAAAAGGAAGCATCTCAAGAGATAGTTTGTTTTAACATTTGTGTCAAATTTTGATCTTTGGCCATTGAATATGGTTCAGTACAAGAAAATCTGGTGTCGTTTTCATGCGTATCAAACCTTTGTGACAAGTTTTCATTCACACAATATTTGTTTTGATCTTAGTACTTCTGTACAGTAGCAAAGTTTTCCATTTTTCTTGAACACTTGCATGATCACAGTGGTCACATTAAAGAAACCGTAATCTGCTATTTAGAACTTTTTTTGCCCTTTAGTGTGCTTTAAAGTACTTCTATAAACAAGACAAACTGTCCACAGTATCAGATCCTCTCCCTTTCCCTTTTTTATGACACTAATAACTGCCTAAAATGACTCATTCCCTCAGCCTCCAGTGTGACATCCTACCATTGTTTTGATTGCAACTTAAGCACATTGACTCAGGATAGCAAGCCCACAGCAGAGCAGATACAGTATAATGAAAGAAGAGTTGTTGACAACATGGCACAGAGCAGTCCTGAACTAATCAATCACCAGAGTTGACGTGTCATCTAATCAGAGCAGAGTTGCAATGCAGCTGGATCAGGGTACTCTGTAAATAAAAGCTAGAAAGTTTTTTAAACATTAGTGATAGTGAACATACTCTAACAGTAATTAAAAATGAGTATATGGACCAGAGATGAGGCAAAATATGGGCTCTTTAAAGACAAAAATTGCCAGTAATAGAGGGAAACATGCAGGCTTGGGTCTGTACGTCACAACTATCAATGTAGACGTACTGCCTACAGGAGTGCAAACCTTGAAAAATGAAAACAGATGATAATAAAAGGGCTACACAGCTGCATAGAAACCAGCGTTAAAGCAAAATATGGGCACATATTTGGGACACAGTGCCAATTATTATTCTCAGCTTGGGGTGAAAAACTACAGGAAATATTACAATTCCCAACAGATTAACCCTTTTTTGTATTTATTTGGTTATTTATTTATTTTTTTGCGTCTTGTCTTTATCTTCAGGTTACACCCAGCTGTGTGACTGGTGGAGCGTTGGAGTCATCCTCTTTGAGATGCTGGTGGGACAACCGCCCTTCCTCGCCCCGACACCAACTGAGACTCAGATTAAGGTAAGTGAAGAACAAACATAGGGAGGACTTCGCCTGCATTGTTTGGGAATGAAAAAACAAGAACTTTCACTGTTTTGAATGCAAATATGTTTTTTGATCTCCACCACGGAGGTTGGTAATGGCCCAACTTAGAAACGATTAGGTTTTGGTGGTGATCCATATAACCACCATTAGCGGACAATCTTCTTTGCTCAATAACTGTCTAACTAATAATGATATCAACATGATTCTGAGTGCTAGGTGTGGGTTTTCAGGGTCAAGGAATCATATTATGATGGTAAATTTATCATGGAACTATTGCTTATAGATGTAACAGCAATATGTTAGCTACCTTTCAGGAGGTTTGCGCTTTCTGAGTGCTTTCTAGTTTGTGTTGTATTGGTTCCAAAACAGCTGACAAAATGAAATTTAAGAATATTGGTTTTGTGACTTACATGGGTTAAAGTATAAAAATTGATAAAATCACCAGTAAAGTAAATTTATTAAAAGCCAAAACTGTTGCTGGGAATCACATTGCATATATCTTATAATCAAGCACGTATCTTATCCCTGTGGTTGTGATAATATCTTATTCTGTTTCCTCTCTTTCTGTAGGTGATAAACTGGGAGAGCACGCTGCAGGTTCCCGCTCAGGTCAAACTGAGTCCAGAGGCCGTCGACATCATCGGCCGCCTCTGCTGCTCCGCTGAGGACCGTCTGGGTGCAAACGGCGCAGGTGAGATCAAAGCTCACCCTTTCTTCACGCTGATGGACTTCTCCAGCAATCTGCGCCAACAGCCTGCCCCCTACAGACCCAAGATCGCCCACCCCATGGACACGTCCAACTTCGACCCCGTGGAGGAGGAGGGCGGCCCTGGAGCGTGGAGCGACAGTGGGGACAGCACCCGGGCCTTGGACTTGCTCTGCTCGCCACACGGGAAGCACCCAGAGCACGCTTTCTACGAGTTCACCTTCCGCAGGTTCTTCGACGACAACGGCTGCCCTTTCCGCTACCCAAAACCGCCCGAGAGCTGCGAGGGGCCACAAAGCATCGCCGGGGCCGCCTGCATGGGGCCAGAGGAAGAAGACGAACAAGAGGAGGAGGAAGAGGAGGACGAAGATATGGAGGAGGAGGGAGAGCAGGGGGAGGGATGCGAGCCAGTCTACGTTTAGAGCTCGGTCTACTCGGCTCACCCAAAGCTCCTGACCCTCCATCCTGCTCCTCCTTCTGTGAACAGAGCAGATCTGATGAGTGTGATTGTTGCAGGAGCAGGATTGACAAACAGCGCCACCTGGTGGAATCTACAGCTTGTCCACAACAACTTTAAAGCAATACTCCTGATCCGGGACCAAGAAACAACACTGACTGAATCATCTGCAGTCACAAGACTCCAAAACTGCACAAGTGTAGAGAAGAAATCTGATATTCTTGGGAATGTAAGAATTTTAAATCAAAGATGAGATTTCTGATGTGAGGACTGATTCCTCGTCCCATTCCTTCCACCCATGTGTCTTACGGACGACTGAAACACCTCCATGACCTTTGAGAGCAGGAGCCAACTCCTGTTGTACCTGAGCTGCTTTACACCCAGTATTTGACACGGCAAAGTGAGGAGTGGGGAGCGAGGGAAGGGGGGACTGAACAAGGAACACGCCTCTTTCACAGCTGCTGCAAAATAAGCTACAAAGACACATGCATGCACGTGCACACACATACAGATATCATGTACAGTTTGCGCGCAGGGTCATAATTCTTGTGTTGGTCCTGCAGGTCGATCAAATTTAAACGTGAACGCTTCACAAAGCAATCGTCTGTTAGCAACCGTGTTGTGTTGTCCTTTGGCAGCATCAGGTTTCCGTTTTACCAATTTTTAGTTTGAATTTTTCACTTTTTGTAAAATTAGTGGAAAACCTTTCACCTGTTCAACCAAAATTACAGTTACACCGTTCATGTTTTATATCCTCTGCTGCCTCACAGTGCCAATATTCACTTCTGATGTTTATAATTCACATGAAGCTCAGTTCTTCTTCCCTCGGAGGACGCTGTTACAAAAATGTCTGTGTTTACCCAAAGCTTACTGTTACCTAATCCCCACTCTCCTGGTTCAGAGAGAAGCACAAAATCGTACTTTATACTTTATGTCAGACCCTTCAGATCATATTAGTATGAAAGATAAAATTAGAAATGCAACAACAATAAGATTAAAACATATTTTTCTAAAAGATTAAAATGATTTTAAAAGAGGGCTGAATGCTCTTTTTATACTGGAAGTTTTCAGACATATTTGGATGATTTAATGGCTTCTAATGTCTCAGTCCAGGCTCTGTTTGTTAATATTTGATTCAAACGTGTTTTTTATCACCTTATTAAGACAAAGATGACAAAACCTTAACAAAGTGACTGATCTTGTTGCATTACACCAACAGTATTATACAGGGAGCAACATTCACCTGACAAGTCCAGAGAGAATACTTCATTTAAAGATATTAAAACTGAAAATAAGGCCTGAATTGAACTGCATTAGAGTCTAAAAGACAGTCCGTATTACTGATGATGTCAGAACAAATAAAGAAAAATGAAAGTTAAAGTGTGAGGACTGTTTTTAGATAAAAAACACAGTATTGGGGTTGATTTTTTTTTGGCTAGGGCCAGTAAGTCAGAAAATTTTGTGTTGGCAGAGTCTTTTTTAATGAATTGTGGTGAAATTGTTCACTTAACTTTGTTACTTGAACATTGAAAATCACAAAGAAAACTTGCTAATGCTAAAAAGGTAAAAAGAAAACACTTAAATACTGACTATTGGGTATCATATTAATATTAAGAATATTAAGTGAAAATAATTAAGTATATTGTTGATGTGGATGCCATCGCTAAGGCCATTTATCAGTTATACTTTAGATTATTTTGACTGATTTTCAGAGGTTTTAAATTTCTTGTTCTACCCGACTGCAGTGCTGTCTTCATTTTTATGGACATTATCATCAGTATATTGGTTTCAGCAGATTATTTCTACAAACCCCAACGACTGTTAATGGCAGATATTAAACTGTTACAGCCTTAAATATTTGCATTAAGTTTGGAGAGCATTAATGAAAAATAGGGCTGATTTTCTGTGGATAGATTGGTGAATCAATGTTTGTAGCTCTTAATAGAACAGATGAAGCTTGAATTTGCTGTTTCTGCTGAAACTACATAATGTTTATAATGAAGGTGCCTTCAGATGCAGTATCTTAAAAATGGACTTAAACTTAACTTGTCAGGTGAATAAAAGTCTCATAAATTAGATTATATAAAGCTTTAGAAGGGGCTTGATACTTTTATTTAATAAAGAAGACAGATAAGTACATTAAAATCACGGAGAGTTAGTGGGAATTAACATGCAGGAAAGAAGCCACTGGTAAGAATTTAGCCTGTATGGCCTCTGAATGTGGGTCATGTTGGCATGATCACAAGATGATCTGCACCTCTACAAGACATCCTGGACTTAGAGATAATTTAGGATTTAAGTTTTTGCTGCATATAAAGACAGTCAAAAAATAAACATCTGATGTTCTCGTAGTCTGAGAAACATTTTTCTGATTCTAATGCCTGACCTGAAAAAGATTATCACAACTTCATTCAAGTACAAGGAGAAAAAGTAGTTTAATTATTGGAACAGAACTTGTTCTTCCAATCACTTTGTCCTTATTTCTGGGGTGACAGATTGTCCCATGCTTTGTTTTAGGTAAAGAGTAGATCCTTAGTCTGAAACCTGATTCAGGAAAACTGAACAACAGCAGAGCCTGATGTGGACAGGCTTCTGTGGGACTGAATCTCCTGCTGACTAAGAATCAAAACTCAAACACACTCTCACCAAGATGCACAAATGTAACAGCTCCTTTTATTAAGACTAGTCCAACAGTTGAATTTTAACTTAACCAGCCTCCTGTTTTCTCCCAGAGGCCGTCACAAAAACACAAATCAAAATGTTCTTAACAGCAAACGTGATAGTATGACTATGTGCAATACAAAAATACATTATATATAGTTTTCTAAACACTTAATATCCTTTTTTTTGTACTGAAATGTACAAATATATTGGTTTATATGTATTTTCTTTTTTCAGTTACAACATGCTGCTTATTATTGTGGTTAATATTATTTACATTATTATTATAATTGTTACATTTGTACCTTTTTCTTAAGAAGTGTTGGCTAAAGCTGCCATGTGTGCCTGGGTTTTGAAAGTAATGAGCTGCGTGCCTTTTTTTAAATGAATGTTGGAGTGCGTGTCGCCGCTTTACGACGAAGAAGACGACGGTGATGGATGATGACGTGCAGTGTTTGCAGAATTATGGTTGAACTCTTTCCCCTCCTGCAGACGGGCTGGTCCTGCCTGCAGGAGAGGAAGAGGATGAAGAGGGTTCTGTTTAGGACGAGAGATGGGAAAGAGACGATAAAATAGTTCAAATGACGATGAGAAGCGAGGCAGGTTGGCTTCAGGATATGTAATCTGAAAAAAGATGAAATAGCTTTCTGTATTTTACAAAAACTTCATCAAAGAGTGTTTGGTACATTTTCTTTATTTATCCAAAATGACCACAAGTTTGAGTGTTGTGTTAACTCTGTTCTCTTAGCAGAGCTGTGCCATGATCTGTATCTGACAACACTATCACCGCTTATCTTCCTGCTTTTTGACAATCAAACCATGAGCGCTGTTTGGTGTGTTGATACCAAACTGTTAAACAGTATTTTGTATCTGACTGGTGATGCTAAAAGAGTCGGAGCCTTTGTGATTTTCTGACGTGTAACTGGCAGAATGATTGAAAACGTGTGGATAAGATTTGTTACAAAAGTTTTTTTTTTAAGTTTATTTTGCTTGACAATGTATTGAGAGTTTGTTTTTGTTTCTGTAAATGTGCCTTGTGTTCAAAATGAGCAGCACAATCTTAACAGATTGCTTTCTTATTATGATGTTTCCTTCACAGACCTCTTTCACTGGTTAAAACTCTAAATGTGGATCATGGTGGATAATGCTTCACAGGAATGCTGGCTTTGTTTACTCACACCAACCAACCTTTTTGTATTGTAGACACAGTTGGTAGAACTAGAAAAGGCTAGTCACGACAACAGACTGCAATCTATTCAAGGCCAACACAGAGAGGTGACATTTGTACTGGAGCTTGGAAATGGATTTTAAGATTGTTCATACATTTTCAAACTAGATAAAGGGTAAGACCATATGGTTTACATTAATATAGTTTATGTTGATTAAGACCGATGGATGTCAGGCCTAATTCTCATTAAAAAGACTGTGTACTGTAAAAACAAACAGTTTTATGCTTTTGGACCACAAGTCAATTTATTAGAAATGATCAGTCTAAATAAGGAGTTACTTCATTTTGTTTATTTCTTTAAGGAACATTTTTACTGGTTGGAATTTAATTAAATAATATTTACACTTGTTTGATACCATGGCAACAAAGTAAGGCATGTTAGACAATGACAATGTGAGGAAGAAATCTTATTGAAAAGGATAAACCCTGCACACTGTCTTTATATGTCTCCCTGCCATTTCCAGACATTTTCCCCCAAACATTTTAAGTGTTTTTTCAGTTTAGTTCAGTTTTTTAGGTTTTTGTCCTTTTAGATACAGCTAATCATTAAACTAGTGGAGTTGTAATAATTTTGAAACTCACAGTAATAATGATTATGAAACTAATTTAACAACCTCAGCACAGGCAGAGGCAGTGGGTGGCTTGTGGGGCTTAAACCCTCATTATCTAGTCAGTCTTTCAGATCCTCACCAGACGGTCTTTCTGATGAAACACTGGCTAAAGCAGCGGCTCTCAGATGGTGTGGCGGAGCACTCTGTTGTGCCTTCACACAGGTGGAGGTGTGATTTAGGTGGAGGTGTGATTTATGAATTAGTACCATCTTAAGTTATGATTACATCTGTGCATTAATTTGGTGACTCTCTCAGTACTTTGGGTACAGAAAAAAACAATATACAGCTTACATTAGTAAACATTTCAGAATCAGAATTGTATTTATTGCCAAGTACACTTGCACATACAAGGAATTTGACTTGGTAAATTGGTGCAAAAAAATGTACATATACTTAGAATAATATAAAAATAAGTGTCAAGAGGAGTAAAATAAATTATAAAATAGATAGAAAATAGTGCAAAATTGACTTGGGTATATATCCAAAATATACAATAGGGACAAAAAAGAACAATAACAACTCAACAATGTATACAAAAGGTGCGGTGAAGGAGCTGTACAGATGAGCGCTGAAATTTTTAGCAGTATAAATATAGACACAGTGTACATGTATATAAAATAAAAACTATGCATTTTTATTGGAAATGTATCAAAGTTTAAAATTTTTTTTTTTTTCTCCTTGCAACCATTTTTTATTCCTTTACAAGAAAACAAAATATTAAGGTATGGCCACCTTGCAAATTAATTTCAAGTTATGATTTAGGTCCATGTTGTGTACCTTTAAAAACAAAGGAGATACTGCTTATATGATTAAAACAATTTTCACTCACCTGCGTTGATGTAAATCAAAAAAGAACTCAAATACAAGGCTAATGATGCTCCTACTGATGACGTTTTGTTGGTATATGGTCATTCTGACAGTGTTTCATGGAGATCTTAAAACTGTTTAAGATTGTAAACTGGCCCCTAAATTGATTACAACATAATAATGAATCCATGCTTTTCCACAAAAGTTTATCATCATAGTAATTGAATTGTTTTTTTTAAATTTTTTTTTATTTTACCGCCTTACCAGTGAATCAGTTATGAAACTTAAAGTCCTCAGAGAGCACAAACGTACACCAAGATATTCGTGAAAATAATAGCAGACTTATTTATGAAAATGTGGAAAAATGTAACATCTCGCAATGTTCATGGACCCTTTAGAAAAATTCAGGTGACCAAAATGGAATAATTTCTCATGACCAGCATTCCCAAAAAATTCAATCAAAATCTGTGGAGAAATTTTTGACAGTCAAACGCCTGCAAAACGTAACCTTCATGGTGGAAGTAACAATTTTAATTTCAGCTGACTAATGAACAGAGGTGAAACTGGGGATAAGAGCGATATGAAAGGCTGATTTCTTTCTTTTAAGTTTCTAAAAAACACAGCTGGACTTCCCATCTTAGTTTTTGCCTGTTGTTAAGTAGGAGGGAATTGCATTATAGCTACTGGCTTATTGAAATGAATGTTTTGAATTTTCACATTTATGGAAACAGACTGCCAAAAAAAAGTCAGCTTTGAGTGTTTTTCGTGGTTTCCCCGACCACTCTACACCACTTTCTGTATACAAAATAAATCCTTGTTTACAGTCTTAGGCCTTAAAGTATAAACTTCTGTAAACAGAGCCAGTGTTTCCTGTGAGCTGTTCAAATCAAACAAATCAGGCTTTTAGACAACAGCCTGACTTGATCCATCCATCGTGGATGAAGTGCCTTGCTCAAGAGCACCATCTTGAGTCTAAGGCAGAGACGGTTTCACTCTTTTCTTAGTATTTCCTTCTTCTGGTCTAGATGTGCCTTCACTTCTCTGACCCTCTCAGTGACAGTTTCCATCGACCAGGACGTGAAAAAGCTTTATAAACGAGTGTGTGAGGTGTTTTTGTTTTTCTAAAGTTAGAGAGTGATGACTGACAATCTTTGACTGACTTGATTTCTTCGTGAGACTTTCTTTTGTTTATCTTTTTTCATTTTGTATTTTTACTCTAAGGAGGATTCTCCTTAATGTATGATACAAGTCTGTTACTCTTGCATTTATATTTATACAGATATACATATTTTTTGTATCTTTTTCCCTTTTTTCCAGTTTTCCTTGTGCTAATGTTTAAAGTTCATGTCTCTGCAGTATTATCGATGATGTAATGTGACATCGGCGTGGTGTCAGCTATCTCTTTTTTACATTTATGTATGAATGGAGAATTTGTAAAAATGCTTTCACAGTCTTTGTGTGTAAAATGTATGTATAAATTAAATTAACCAACTTTGAATCGTGCCTCATTTTATTGCATCTATGTGAGCTGATGACTTTTTTTCTAAGGAATTTCTGTTTTACAGGCCTGCACAGCTATAAATTTTGGTCTGAAAATTTTCTTTATATCAAATTCAGCATTTATCACTGGTAGTAATATAAACTGTATATGTTTCTTCCCTGCAGGATAAATCAATCTTTATTCAGTTTCTTGACACATCAAAATGATTTAGAAAATGTAGTGAGTATGATAAGCAATATAGATTATGGATGTATGGATTTACTTTAATTTTTTTAATTTTATTATCCAAGTTGTATCCATTTTTTTGTGCATCATACAAATTCAAGTGTTTCATATACCAACTGTTGTAATCCCTAGGCCAGTCAGTGCTGAATGTCCTGTGTTTGGAAATGGTACCAGGGCTGACGCCAAATAATGCTGCCACTCTGCTCACCAGAGCACCAGCTTTCAGTTGCAGGGGATTTTGGCACAATGTTTTGTGGTGCTACTCGCATGTTTAGCTTTGTTGCTCAATACACAAATGCAGGATCCTTAGAAGTTGTGCCTTGTTGTAAAGGTGACTAATCAGGCTTTGCAATAATATTAAATACTATACCAAATGGTGTTATTAAACACCTTTTTTTCCCAAGGAGTATATATTCCGTTGGCTGAAATACTGACGGAATGTATGGATGTGTCATAGTTTTTCACATTATTACTGAATGTCTGCATTTAAAAATCATTAGTATCATTTATAAGAAAATAGAAAGTTGGTTTTCTTGTTTAACATCAACCTATAAGTACTTAAGTGTGCACCTTGCCAACATGCTGGACTGGTCTATGAACACAGATGCCCTGTACCTGAGGGGGCAGAGCCGCCTCTTCTTCCTCAGGATGCTCAGGTCTTTGGATGTCTGCAGTGAAATGCTGCATATAGGTTCAGGAGATCCTTTGTTTCCACAGCAATCAGACTGAACAAGACCCTTATCTATCTATCTATCTATCTATCTATCTATCTATCTATCTATCTATCTATCTATCTATCTATCTATCTATCTGTCTGTCTGTCTAACTTTTTCTAGCAAGAGACTGACATAATGAGAGGAGCAGGTCTATCATGGTCAAGTAGAGACTACACTTGACAGAACAATATTGACATCAGTATTGGAAATAAAGGGTTAAAAAATATCGGCATATTAGATATTGGAATTCAAATATTGTGCATCCCTACCCTATGCTGTGGTAAATTTAAGGGATGCCCGATATTGGATTTTTGCCAATATCAATATGCCAATATTTCTGTACTTATTATTGCAGATACTGATATTTTTTAAGAGCGTAAAACCTTTATCTTTTGAATATTTAATCTTTTTGGCCAATATCTGCCAGTGCTGATATCATACCAATAATATTGTGCATCCCTAGTAAAATTCAATTGCATTAATTTTAATTGTTTTTATCCTATCCTGTATAACTTTGAGATTGCAAAAATGTAAAGTGAAATAAAAACAAAATGTATTATTATAATTTTTATTATTTGTGTATTTTGCTACAGATATATGGCTAATATATCAGCTTTAAATATCGTCAGAAATTGCAATATTTAACCCTTTTTGCCAATGTCTGCCAATGCTGATATCATACCAATAATATTGTGCATCCCTAGTAAAATTCAACTGCATTAATTTTACATTTTTATCCTATCCTGTAGCACTTTGAGATAGAAAAAATGTAAAGTGAAATAAAAACAAAATGTATTATTATAATTTTTATTATTTGTGTATTTTGCTACAGGTATATGGCCAATATATCAGCTGTAAATATCGGCAAAAATTGCAATAGTTAACCTTTTTGGCCAATATTTGCCAATACTGATATCACACCAATAGTATTGTGCATCCCTAGTAAAATTCAATAAAGAAAAAATAGAAAATAAATAAATAACAAATTCACTATTGTATAAATAAATGAATAAATCATATATTAAACAGGCTTAATGGATAACCTTTATATCAACTTTCTTTAACATGATGCTGAAGTGCTTTTACTTTGATATTCATTTCATGTGACTTTTATTGCCCCATTGTTTTCCACTTTAGTCATTATTAGTTTGAAAATCACCTGTTACAGTGGCGTTCCTCTTGTCTTGGTCTCTGCAGGCCCTCTGCCTCCTCCACGCTAACTCGGGCTCAGTTGAGCCGGGTTCCAGGTTTAATCCGGGTTCCAGGTTTAATCCGGGTTCCAGGTTTAACCCTGCCGGGTACCCGCAGCACTGCTGTAATCCCACAATGCAGAGCGCATGGCGCGTCATTGGAGAGGGACGATGATGGCGGCGGTCGGTGCACCAGAAGTGATCACACAGCTGGAAAGCGCTGCCAAAGTTTTAATGGTATGAGTTTAATGGTTATTTTTCCACCGTTGGTGAGCGCGAGACGCGAGTACGTTAGCTGTTTAACGGTTAGTGTTCGGAGGCGGGGCTCTCGCGCGGTCGTTAGCTTCTTCTCGCTTTTTGTTGTTAAATGTGTTGAGTTTTCTCCAGCCGTTGGAGCTCTGTGAGCGATGCGTGGCGCCTTCTTTTTGCCTCTCTCCATCCCGAAAATTCCCAAACTGTCACCCGCCTCCTCTCGCGTAGACTAACAGCGTTTCTTTGTACTTTACTCACCTGTATTTTCAGATATTAGCTCACGTTTGGACACTGTTGCTGATAAACTTAAACGTCTCGTGCGGTGTCAGTGCCAGCCGTTGACGTTACGTTACGTTCGTTGAGTTTTACTGCACTATGGAGGCAGTTAGAGCATCACAGTGCTGTTTATTCAACCGCCGCGTCCCCTTAGCTTTGACTGAACCCATTTAAACATTAATAAATACTTAAATATAGCCTCCCCTCCAGCTTTAACAGTCCATACACTCTCTGGGAGCAAATGAGTCAACACAAGAGCTAAGAGCAAGAGGCTAACCATGTGCATCCCATGAGTCTGTGGGTTAAATTAGCTGAGCTTGTTTTTCTTTCTGCCATTTTGTTTTGTCTTTGTATGTTTATTGAAACCAAAATGTGCTTCCCTAACTAATTAAATATGACTCCAGCTGCCTGTTTCAGAGGTGATGTTGCGACATTTAACACCACACCAGCTAAAAGAGTGCTGTGCCCTTACATTAAAGTCAGCAGGTGTTTTCTGGATGAATAGTTAGCATTGTCTGGCCCTGATTTTGGCAGTATAAACAGCAATTTTCTCAATTTAAGACTCTTAAAGCTCTAGGGAGCTTCTGATTTATGTGCTCTCAGTCATAACAGTTACAGTTGTTGGTTATCATTAGCAACACCATAAGAAAGTGGGAAACTTGTACCTTTCATTTCATTCTTAAATAGTCTAACCTAGGAATTAAGTGATGATATGTAAAGATATAGACTGGCAAAGCATAAAAATGAAGAAAGATAAAATGAAGAAAGCAAAAACAGTGCTGGCCTCTTGAATCCTCAAGTATCAACCATCATGTAGTACATAGTAGGGAATGCTGGAAGCTAGAAATTTGATTTTTGCCAGTATCCGATATGCCAATATTTCCTGATTTGTTACAGTCAATGTTGATTTTTCAAGAATACAAAGGCCCTACTTATGTAAGATTGACATGTTCCCTCATAGTTAAAGTCCGTTTGTGTTAGAAACAGATGAGAATCAAGAAAAACAATACTTTATTCTTTAAAAACAACGCTTGTGATTTATAAGAGATGACATTCTGTGATGATGAGGCAAACTGTCATGGTACATTTTTATATTCTGCTCATGTTACAGCTTGTGTATTGGATATTTGTGGCTAATTGTTCAGCCAAAATATCAGTTGTAAATATCAGAAGAAAGGTCTTGTCCTGTTGGCAGGTATTACTTTTTTTTCCACACAACTAATTAAAAAAATCACATGTCTAAAGCCCCATGATTTTCTCAATCAGTTGTGTGACATTGCTCTAACTAGTGGCTAGTGAAATGTAACCATTTTAACATGATTGAACTGCCTACATCCAAACTAGATAGTGTACCTTTGAAAACAAATTTACAGCATGCACCTAAATTCTAATAAGAGAAACATGCTTAGAATCAAATAAAGGCAGGACTGTTTGTTTTTTTAAATTTCTTGGGCATTTGTTGTTTTTTTATCTTTGAGGAGGAATAATCAATTAAAACATAAAACAGAGTTTTGGTTGGAAGCTGGGGATTTAATTTTTAGGCTATATCACTTAGCTCTAATGTAAATACCACAAATGGAATATTTTGTGCCTTCATTTTGGATTATTGGGAGGTGGTCTAGGAGTGTTAAGCTGCTAGTCTAAATACATGGTGGGTAGAGACTGTCTAGATACAATTGCAACAAAAGTTGAAACACAAGGCCCCCAAATTTAGGGGAGTTTCTGTTTTTGATTTCCAAAAATCAGCCAGACCCTTGCACATTGTGAAAATTGCATTGGCAGTGCTCTTTTGTGTTTGTGCAAATTATAAAGTATTTTCTCTTTCCTTTCTCTCCAACTAATTGATTTCAATTAAGGATGCAGGATATTATCAGAACAATGTTGTTATGAAAATATTTGATGATATTTTGGTTGGCAGATATCCTATATATGAACTGTAATATTGGCAAAATGTACCATATTGATTTACGTCATCATTACAAAATGTCCACTTTTATAAATCAGAGGTGTTATTAAATACAGAAACATGTTTTTCTTGCTTTACATCGCTTTCTAACTTAACTGGACCATCACCAGAGAGTGTACAGGTCCATTATAGTTAATCAGAGACTTTAGGCTCTCAACAAAAAATATCGGTAGCAATATTGGTATTGGCGATAATATATTTGGAAATACTGGGATATCAGCAAAAATCAAATATTGCGCATCCCTAATTTAAATGTGGCTTTTAAGTTGTTAATATTAACATTGTCACAACTGCCCCTTTTGTCAAGCCCCACTGTCCGTGAATACATTTGCAAAATCTCATCACAAAATAGCTACATATTAAAAATTCTCTGGAACAAGAGTGACTTTTTTATTCAATTGATTAGCTCTTTTTTTAAACTCTGGCCCCAGGATAGGAATAAAGACAAGTATGCAGTAAGTTTTATGAGGAAAATCTATTAAAACTTATAAAAATAGTTGAAAAGATAACCAGTGTCAGCTCAGGTTAGCTGTCCTCCTGCAGCACATCAACAAGATTTCAAAAGATTTGATGCACATACTGATCCGTCTTAATAGACCAGCAAAAGTATGTAAGTTACATACGTCTACATGCTTCCAGCAGCAGCCTGTAATATTTTAATGTGTATCAAATAATGTTATAGCTACTAAACATTTCCAGAACATCACACATTGTCAGTTTTGAAAAGGTTTTCTCTTACCTTTTGAGCCTGATTAACCAATTAATATGATCAGTAATCAGCTGAATTGTCAGCGAGTTAAATCTAAAGAAGTTCTTGTTTTCATATTAAACTTTTGCTTCAGGAAAAATGATATTTGTTTCTTTACTGTGTGTCTTGAGTTACAAATGCAGGAACCCTGAGCACAGCTTTATAACTAAACTAAAGCAACTAAACAATGTTGCATTTTCCATGCTTGCAATGTAATACTTTGCTTGGGCGAAAGTTTACATTAATCAGAAGTAGCCAAGCAACAGTTATAGTGAGTTAGGGCTCTATGATTGCGAAGTGAGTGGACCAATCAGAGAGTCAGCAAGCATTCAGCTTCAATTCTTCATACAACTTGATGCGGGATGTTTTAAATCAATACCTTTTTCATTTTTTTTTTATTCAAGATTATATCAAACATCTGGAGTGATTTAAAAAAAAAAAAAAAAAAAAAGAAGAAGAGAAGTAAATCTGGTTTCTCTTGAATGTCACTGTAATTATAACCAAAAGTTGATGCTGCTCAGAAGTTCACATTTGTTAGTTTTGGTGACCCCTGTTTCACATTCACACAAAGGAATCAGCATTCATTTCAGTCTGTTACTGCTGCAGATAAAAACACAAATTTCATATTTGTTGGTACCAGTGTCATGCAGATAATAGTGTGCATCCTTTGTATCTTTTTTCATAAAGCAAAATATCCAGTTCACTTTTTTTTTTTTTTACCAGGATTCATAAATTTGATGTGTTGTGCCCAGCTCCTGTTTTGTATCTGCCATCTCATCTTAGTATATGATGTCTTGTGTGTGTGTCTCTGTGTGTGTGTATTTGTGTGTGTGTGCGCCCGTGCCCTCAGATAAAAGAGTCTTTCTTTCCTCCGCTGCCTTCAGCCTCAGAGCTGCATTTACTGCAATTAGGCCTGGAATGTGACTATCCTGCAGAGCTGTATCATGGCGACACTCCTCAATAAAAGTCTGTGTGTAGATGTGTGTGTTTGTGTGTGTGTGTGCTTTAGTGCTGTACATTCTCGCCTTTATTTAAGGTGTATTTGTCACTCTGACCACCCGTGTTATTATGCTGGGCTTTCTGATGCAGCCTGTTGTTGCTGATGCAAGGAGAAATACATCAGCTATATTTTGTTGAAAATTAAAGTAAGAGTCAGACTGCTGCCATATATTAATATTAATACAGTAAAACAAGCTCTTTTCCTGAGTGGTAATTCTGTTTTTTTTTTTCTTCAGGCACCGCCGTCCATGGTCAGCACAGAGCAGAGGCAGCATGCTGAACACATATTCCTCTCCTTCAGGAAATCTAAATCACCTTTTGCCATCTGCAAGCACATATTAGGTAACTTTTCACCTTAAAAATTAGCCTGCACTGCGCTGTTTTTAACCCACATGATATGTCGAAGCACAACTTAGTCCTCAAAGGACCACAGGTCTTTAAAACAGTCTCATTTGCATAGCATTTGAATGTTTTAGTTCATTGCAAATTTAAGGCTGTAAAATAAATTATCCCCCATGTTATAATATTCCATTATATTAAGCTACGCAAATCTTCCTCTGGGGTTGCATTTAATCTTTTAATTTCTATTAAGTTAACCCCAACTATAAATAGAAATGCATCAAAATATTTACATGCAATCATTTTTTAAGATACATTTTTTTAGGAAGATTATTTATAACAATAAGTGAAAAAGGACTGCAAACAAATACAAAAAATTAGAGACTGATAACAAAAAGACAAGTGGACAAAGAAAAAAAAAAAACAATAAAAGAACCATGACAGCTTGATTGCTTTAAGTTTTCATTAGATAAAAGGTTTTGGAGTTCATAGATAGTTTCATATTTGTACAAACTGACTAAGTGGAACGAAGGTCCAGGAATGAGTCCATAATTGCCATGTTGTACAGAATGTCCATGGATGTAATGATGTTCATGGAATGAGTCCATATATGCAATGCTGTGCTGAATGACCTGAGGTCCAGGACATGCCTTGAAAGTCCAGAACAGTGAGTGTCAAACAGCCGAGGTCAAAGTATTGCATACAAGGCAGACATAAGAAAACTTTACAAACAATTATCTACCAACCTGACACTTACCTCTCCTGATGTGTTCAAATATGCAATCATATTAACCCAAGCTCCTGTTTTTCTTTACTTTAATCTTTCCCTCTTTTTTTTCCTTGCCTTTGCCTTCTTTTCTTTCTCCAGAGACGAGTAAAGTGGACTATGTCCTGTTCCAGGCAGCCACGGCCATCATGGAGGCGGTGGTGCGGGAGTGGATCCTGCTGGAAAAGACCAGCATCGAGTCTCTGCGGGCATTCCTCCTCACCTATGTCTTACAGAGACCCAAGTAAGACAGAAAGATGGAGACATAAATTAACTTGTATTCGTCTTTTTATAAAAACAAAACAAAACAAAACAAAAAAAGCCTTAGTGTATAAAACTCATAGACCTCCCTTGCTGATTTTACAACTAGATGGAAAAAGTAAAATAATAAATCAATATATATTTGTACAGTGCCAATTGTGAAAATCAGGGCCGATACCAGTGTTTGAAATGATAATTTTAGCCTACACCAATGTTTTTCCAATCTCCTCTTTTGGCGTGATTCTCCCTCAAATGCAATATTTCCTCACCTGTCTGATCATGAAAATAGATCACAGTTTGTCCAACGAGTCATTTTTACCTCCCAAAATAAAGAATCTTCGCTAAATCAGCAATTTGGTTAGACATATGTCAGCATGAAATTGTTACAGCACAACAAATAAACATTGAAACATCTGAAAACTGATGTTGGTTTACCCCACCTTCATTTGCCAAGGGCAGGCCGATATTGGCCGATGCTAGATGTTGAACAGATACCGATGTGCATTAGGCCTGTTCTCAAGCTATTGATACGGCAAAATATCATCACACACTCCTTGAGGATACATGTATCGATATGGATTCTACAGAATCAATATGGCCTAAGTGACAGTTGTCAACAGTTCAAAGTAGAAACCAAACTCCTGATGAAGCACATGTTTCAAATTTGAACTTAAGTCTACCATTTTTAAGGACCTGAATTTAAGTTTCTTAAGTTGTAGAATCATTTAAAACTCACCCTTGTTCTTTTTCTTCTTGTAATTAAAGTCAGAACTTGTGGAAAATTCTGTTAAAAGCGTAGTCAGTGTTCACAGTTTACGTGATATCGGGATACATATCATATCGTGACCTCAGTGTTGGGATATGTATCGTCCCGTGAGGTTGCTGTAAATACCCAGCCCTAATGTGCATCCTTAGTGTCAAATGCTGTTTTCCCAGGTTGTTATAGATTTCTGAAATATACCAATCACAGTGTTTTTACAGTTTAAGCAGTAGTGGGCGCAGTTTGAAATTCAGTTCTCCTAACCAACAAGATTCACTAAACTTTGTTAGTCCACTGAATCTCCCTCTGTCTAAACTCACTAAGTCACTTTCTGTTTCTTCATATTATAAATCCTTGCTGATAATGGTTTGCGTACGTACAGTGATGATAATGAAGCATTGCCCTCCTTGTTTTGTCCAGCCTACAGAAATACGTCCGTGAGCAGATCCTGTTGGCCGTGGCGGTCATCGTGAAGAGAGGCTCCCTCGACAAAAGCATCAACTGTAAAAGCATCTTCCACGAGGTCGGACAGCTCATCAGCAGCGGAAACCCCAATGTGGTGAGAAACACTCAAATACATTTGAAAATCGCACTGGAATTATTGACCATTTTAGAAGAGAAGAAGATAAAGGAAGAGTTTGAGATTTAAATTGTGAGTTTATTTTGAGTTTATTTGGGTTTTTTGTCTTCCCACTTTTCAGTCCTCTTTTTCTCACAGCAAGATAAAGTAGCAAATCTAATGTTCTTCTCAGGCTGTAATTTTATTAGTTTTTTAAAGTCAATCATTTGGGAAGAACTGTCTGTACTGTTATTTAACTCGTAGCTCTATTTTAGCATCATTTTGGTAAAAAAATAAGAAATAAAACAAACTTGAAAAGCATACACTGGCTGCTGACTTCATAAGGAAGACACGACAGCACAATATTCATTTCTTCAATAGTTACAGAATTTTCTTTATCTCTGAAGGCATTGATTTGGAGATGTGAAGTTTTGGACAAATAACAAACACACATATGATCTAGAATACCTTAGAAATTAGTTTCTTCTGTTTTGGCCTCTTGTTTACTGTTTGGATCATCAGAATCAGAAATTAATGGACCTTTCCATGGGTGACTATAGATATATATTATTATATATCACAATATATTGACATAATGTAAACTGAGCAGTGAATCAGGATATTTTCCTCTAAAAATTATATTTTGAGTATTATTTTTTTAATATTAATAACCCATAATGTTGTGTGTATAGATACCAGTTTCTAATCGGTGTTTACATAATTCGTACTTCCTGAAGCATTTATAAACTTCAGTGTCTGTTTCACTGACAGAAATAATACCAATAAATGTAATAGAGGGGCAAAGAGTCAGATGGTTGAATGTGTGCTGCCAACAAGAGGCCAGAAGCTGGCCTAAAATACAAAATAACACTTAAGGTTACTAAAAGTATGCAGCAAAGTATGACAGTACATTAGTGTATTAATATTTTCTTACACCCATTCTTGGAGATCTGGGGTCCCATTTATAAATGTCACATACCACAAAACAAGGCCTGAAACTGGCACATGTCCTGAACTGAACTGAAATGAAGTCTCCCATTGGAAAGCTGCATCACTATGAACATCTTTTTATTGACATAAAATTAGCAAATGTGCATCTAATGTCATCTTTGAATACCTTCCAATAAAGGGTTCAAGCTGGAAATAAATCAAAAATCCATACATTCATCCTTTAAGTGAGGAATAAGTGAAGATTGATGCAAACATGTAGAGGTGTTAAGGTAAAATTTGCAACAACACTTCATATTTTTACCACTAACACTCTCCTGCATACAAAGTAGACAACTGATGTGGCTTTAATAATGTCCCTTTTTTCTGCTTTTTCAGCCACAAATGGCATATTAACTAATAATTTTCAGCTCCATTAGACATGTCTGAAACAAGACGAAAACATGTCAACAAAACTTGGTTAAGGTCACGGTCGTGTTTGTTTCACGTCTTGCTGCACTAAATTCTCACCCTGGCTTCAGACTCTTTGCATGCGAACTGACTCGGTTTAAAGAGAGCACGGTCATGGAATTAAAATGTGACAAAGGCAGATTAAGGAAAGAAGCTCCAGGCGTGTTCTTGTGGTCAGAAGAGAAGTTTGAGATGTGGTACCATTTTTTGCTCTCAAATCAATTTCTTTGTGATTAAATTCTATCATCTTTTTGTTTTGTGAGCTGAGATGGATACAGATATGAGAAACAGATATGTTATTTAAGGGAGAATGCTATCAAAAACATTGCTGCATGAAGGTAATGCTCTTGTAAAAATGAGTTGGTAATATTTCTGTCAGCTTGGCCCTGTAGTTGAGGAAACAGTGACCTTCCTCTAATCCAGTAGGGGGCACTCTTTTACTTCTATACTCGACTAAAGAACTTACTGATGTGGAGGGCTGAGAGTGCTGGTTTTCTTCAGTCAGACTTCAGTAAATATTTCACAAATAAAATGAAACTGAGCAGACAGGAGAAGGCTGTTATTACAGTCATTTTGTTTCAGAATTTGTTTTTATGTTACCATATTGCTCTCCTTAATCTTACATGGGTCATATTTCAGTCTCACACCCAAGCAGTTAATATCTGCACCAAAGAACAGAAATATTGTTGCTCCCATTTAACCATTGACCTCTTTGCTGTAGCAAACCCTGGCCTGCTCCATCCTGACCGCTCTGCTCAGCGAGTTCTCCAGCTCCAGTAAAACCAGCAGCATCGGCCTTAGCATGGAGTTTCACGGCAGCTGCAAACGTCTGTTCCAGGTTTGATCCTCATCTTTTATTTGACTCTGTTTTCACCTGTCAGGCAGCAGTAATGCTGTAAAAGAAAGAGTTACTTTTCCCAAGCTAGACCTTTACGAATCCTTTTTAACCCTGAGTTTCATTTCCAGGAGGACGGCCTTCGTCAGATCTTCATGTTGACCATGGAGGTGCTGCAGGAGTTCAGCCGCAGGGAAAACCTCAACGCCCAGATGTCGTCCGTTTTCCAGCGCTACCTGACACTCGCCAACCAGGTCCTCAGCTGGAACTTCCTGCCACCAAATCATATCCTTTCAGGCTGGATTCTTTCCTCATAAGAGGTCAGAGTAATACAGTTAAACACCTTCGGATTTTGACACAGGATTTGATGATTTCTGCAGGCGCTTTACAAGGAGAGACAGGTCAGTCCAACTTACCATTTTAACCTGAGAACATCACTTGGGCCGTCTGAGTGTATATACAGCATACCAGGGCTGGTATTTTGAGCAACCTTGCAATATAATACATATCCCTGATCATGTAAATTGTGCACATTGACTACGTCTTTTACAGAGCTTCTTTTCTTTTTTTGTAAATACCAAATGAGCAAAGACAAGGTATTTAGAGAATCTACAACTCAAGGCACTTCAATTTCAGGTCTCTCAATATCTTAGCAGTAATAACCTCTGCCAAGGAGGTTATGTTTTTGCCGGCATTTATCTGTCTGTCTGTTTGTCTGTTTGTTTGTGCTCAAAATAACTTGAAAAGTTCTGAACAGATTTGGATGAAATTTCAGTAATTGTGGACCGAAGCTGCTTGGCGGAGGTCTGCGCTCTCTGAGTGCTTTTCTAGTTTAAAATATGGAATATAAGATGCATCATGTTGTTTGGCTTTTACTGCCATCTTCTGGGCTGCACCATTTGTAATGCAAGTGTATTTTACATCTGCTGTCCAAGCATTTTAATTCTGTGAAAATCACATTAGTACATTAGGTATGCAAGATATTGGATTTTGGTCGATATCCGAAAGGCAGATATTTCTAAAGTCATTATCGCGAATACAGTACAGATGTTTTCCATCAAGAGCACAAAGTCTTAACAAATATTGATATGTTGCTTTTAATGTGAGAGTCTATTTGTGTGAGGAACAGATGTAGAACAAGAAAAACGCGTATTTATTATATATATTATAAATGTGTTTTATTTGCTTCATGGTTATTCCTGCAAGTGCAGGATTTTAAGTAAATAAGTGATAAATGCTGGTAAAAAGTTACTTAAACTCCCACCAGCTCTGTTTCCCTGCAGAGTTTGAGCTAAGATGCTGCCATTTGTGTTAAGCTTCAGTCACTGGAATCAAACTTTTAACAGCGTCTGGATGTGTTTAGTGTGTGATTGGGGCGACTGCTCTTGGAGTGATGACAGTGAAGCCTCAGCATTTTATACTCGTTCATAGGTTGCAGCTGTAAATAAGATACAGCCAGTTTTTTGGATTAAAAATTGATATAAGTATGACTGATATACTAGATTTAGCCATTTATACAATGAATTTGAAACAAAAAATGACTGTCACATGTAATTTTATCACTGTGATAGTTCACATGTGGTCCCGGACACAACCTGGAACTACCCAAAGAAGCATAACCCTGCTTTGGCTAAAAGTTTAGAGATTAATCATCAGGTTCAGATACTTTCTCTACTGTGATATATCTGAAATTTAAGCTGCTGTTTTTCAGTATAATTACATCAAGATGTTGGCAGAATGAAACTCTTAAGATGCAGACAATCACAGCAGTGTTTGAGCCTCAACCATCACTTTGACTAGTAAAATTTTTTATTGAATGACGTCATTGCTGAAAATTGACACAGTGAAAAAGCTGCATTCAAAACAGAATTCAATTGTGTGAACATCAAAGGTGGTCAGTAAATAAAGTTAGATTAACCGTTTAACTCGGAGCATATTGTAGGATCCATCATGAGATGAATACTGAAGCCATTGATTTCAGGGCTGGAATTCTGTTAACGGTTTGGATATTTACTTCAAAGTTTCTTTTGTGCGTTGAAGAACTATGATTTCATAATGTATTCTCCTACTATGTTGCTGAAAATTGAGTTTAAAAACTTTTCTAAAATTTTGTCATCGCATCATCCCTATTGTTTGCCTTAATGAACTGATCAGAAGCTGTGCACTAGTAAAAAGTCACTAGAATTTCATGCAAAAATTACGTTATGGAAAAGGCTTGTGCATAAAACTGAAATTATGTTTGCAGAAGAGTCAGCCCTCTTCTGTTTGTTAAAGTGTAAAAGTCAAGGTTCATTAAGAGGGTGACAGAAATATCAGTGAAATGTTTTCTCTGACTGTGAGGCTTAATCTGTTTGTGATTAGGGCTGCTACTGTAACACATTCAGAAGAATCAAACAATATTAATACCGCTTGTCTTAACAGGGCAAAAAGGTAGGGATAGTGATTGAAACCTGGTTCTGTAAGGGCTCGGGTCAACATATTTTTAAAGTCCTAGATTACAGTTTGGCTTATCGATACTACCATTGAGTGTTGGGGGTCCTGCAGTATGGTGTTATATTAAGAGTTGAGTCAGGCTCTTTAAATTCAATCAAAGGTGCTCTGACAGCTTTTAAAACAGATGTTTGTATACATTTTTAATTGCCAGTTGGGATCGTACTGAAGATTAACTAATGCCAATGCCCTCTTTTATTTTGCTTATTGATCCAATGCTGTATGTAAATTGATCTAGCGTTCATGATTTTTAAAAATCTTAATCAGTGAGAAAAAATCTTAACATTAAGCTGTTATGGAACTACAACATGGTGGTTCAGCTAAGAAGCAGTTACATTATTTCCAACAGATAACCTCTTGTTCAGGGTTCCCACACGTCCTGGAAAACCTGGAAAATGGTTGACCAATTTTCCAGTCATAGAAAACATGGAAAATGAGGGGAAAAAGTAAAATGTCCTGAAAAAGCTTGAATTGTCCTGGATAATTATATCGCTTCCTTCTGCCTTGTAAGTGAACAGAAAAACAAACATAGGAAATGAAGTAAAAATGTAGATAAAATATGCAAGTTAAGGAATAAAATATAAAAACTCAAAACAATGGTGACAAAAAGAAATTAATAAAAAATGGCAAAACAAAATTTAAGTTTCTTAAACAGTAAAGCAACAAAATATATTTATAAAAAAGCAGAGTAAACAAAGATAAACCATAAATTTGTAATAGTGAGACACTACATAAAAGCCAGACTTAAAAGATAGCTAGCAGACAATGTTCATGCCTGAGAGTCATAATTAAATACATTTTAAGTTCAGTATGATGCGGTGGAGCTACCTACAGATATTGGTCATCACCCCTTAATCTTGTTTTTTAGCAGGCTAGATTAACCTGAGAATTGCCCACACCAAGATTGTAACGTGGGAAAACGTCCTGGAATAGGACGGAAAATGGATCTGGTCAAGTTGGTCCTCATGGCTGTGGCAGTGTAATGTGACTTATTAGTTATTAAAAAAATTATCAGAATTGCTTGCATGAGGGTCCCAGGCCATTTTTGTAGTCCTTTTTAGCAGTTCATTAGCAAACATCTTTTTTAACACAGAACATGATATATCTGATGCATGTCATTATTTTAGATTAAATATTAAAATCTTATGTGTTCATCAAAAACCTTATTTCAGGCATTTTTCCAAAACTGGTATTCCAAATCCCATCTGCTTTCAGCCTTGGGAACCAGGAAGTGCTAAATTCTCACTTCTGCCTCTTTGGACTCATTCCTACACCACTCTATTTTGAATACATGAATAACAAAAGCAGCTAAAAAAAATAAATGAATAAAAAACAGAAAGGTCAGTAAATTCCCTCTGCAAACACTTCAGGGCTTCGGTTTATGAGTGAAAGGGATTAGGAAGAAGTATGAGCTGATATCTTCATTAAAAAAGATGATGAAAAGCATCAAAGTGTACTCCACAAGTATATCCAAATAACATTGCTCCTAATATCCTGTTTTCCTTCAGCAGGACTGAGTGTCTTTTTGTGGATTAGGATTATGGATGTGGATTTGTAGTTGTCTGCGTGTGTGGCTCTACAAATATGTGATACTCAGGAATGCATATCTGACCGTCAGATTTTCTTTGTAGTTCATCTCATGAGCACACATCCTTGTTATCTCAGCAGTTGGCCGCATTGTTGAGCAAACTTAGGCACTTAGTGAGTGTTTGTGTGTGCGTGCACAAGGCCGGGCTCATTACGGCCTAAATCCCATCCAGCCTGGCATCCTCCCTGCCTGTCTGAGGGGATCTGCAGTGGCGCTTTGCTGCCAGCCTGGACCATGTATCACTTTCAAAGAGGTGTCCAGCGTGTCCATCTCCGTATCATTCCAGAGGCCAGCCACCCCCGCCTTGGCTTGTTGAGGCTCCCCTTGGTATGCCCGGCACGCTCAGTTCGATATGTGTGTGTTCTCAGAGATGCACTTTTAAGTCTCCTGTGTGTGTCCTTGTGTTTGCATAGGCTGTTGTAGCCATTTTTATACAACAGTGAACTTTTGCTCTAGTGTTGGGCAGATACTAGAGCTGCTGGAACCGGAACAGCCCATGGCGGGAACATTTCAAGCTAAGGTTAAAATACCTATGGGCTTAAAATAATAAATACAGAACAGGTTTGGTGTGGTGACACAACATGGACATAAGGTAAGGTTATAGTAAGGTTGTCAAATTGGTAATAGTTAATGCATTTAAATACCAGTTTATTTATTTGTAAAAGTAGAGAATAAAATGAAAGAGCAATGTAATTAACATTGGATTTATAAAATATAAACTCAAGCAAGGAAATGCAAACCATTTAATTCATATGTGGAGCATATTCATGCGTAAAAAAAAAAAATATATAGTATTTTTCAGTTCAGTCGAGTACTCTAAATAGAATAGAATAGAATAGTATGCCCTTTGTTGTCATTATCCTAAATGTATAATGAGATTTTAGAGCTTCTCATTATTCAGTGCAAACAGATAGTTACAAGAACAGTATAAAATAGTTATAAGTAAAGTATAATTACAAAATACAGTCCAAGAGCCTACTAAGAAATAGGTTGTGACTCATCTTAACCTACGAGGAAGCAAAAAAAAGTCTAAACAGTCATTTATCTAATGACATGGCAGGATCTTAAAGCCATGCGCTCGACATAGTTTTTCATTTAAGAGCAACCAGACAAAGAAGAGGTCAACAATAATAATTCAGTGTTTTCCCAAACATACTGTAGATATTTTGGATATAAGCATAAGATGGGCAGTTTAAAACTCTTCAACCTTATTTTAATCCCAATGCTGCTGTTAGATGAAGACAGAGCATCACTCAAATGCACAGGTCAGCAAATCATGATAGCCCTGACAACCAGTTTGCTTCTCATAAAACTGTAAAAGTTATGCTTGAAAAAAGCCCGATTCACAATCCCGTTTCAAGCTGTGGTATTTATGGACCTGTGAGATTTTGCTTTTTTATTGAGTCTTCTTGGGTACAGTAGGGGTGCTCTGAGAAAAAATGGTCAGGAACCACTGGACCTGGGTTAATCTATTGATTTATGAATATGTGTACGACCAATAATGTTCAATAAAACTTGCAGTTTTCACATATTAAGTACCCCTTATCGAGCTGTATTCTCAATCTGTCTGAGGTCCTATTTAGTTTTTTTGATTATTATTATTTATTTGCACGTATTTAAGAGAAAAATGAAAGATAACAGTGAACAAGATTAAGTCACATGTGCAGGTGAGGTAGAAGTCCAATGTGGTCTTATTTACAAACCTCATCTTAAGAGATAAAGACAGAAAAAAACATTAAACCATTAAATCTTTTAGAGCTCCCATCCCTTTAAATCTCCCTTTATTTTAGGGGCCCTGTCCAGTCTTATTGGTGGACTGATCCTTATTTTGGTAATTGGTCAGTTCAGCACTGCTCTGTGCCATGTTTTCAATGACTCTGCATTCATTCTGCATTCTCTGCTCTGCACTGGGCTTGCCAGTCTGAGCCAATGGGCTCAAAATGCCACCTGAACAATGATAGGATGTCACATTGGTAAAACTGTTCTGGGGGATGAGATGTTTAAGGCAGCTATAAGTGCCATTAAGAGGGCTAGAGGGAAAAGTCTTGATTTTGTTTAGTACATATCATTCTGGGGAGACATGTTAAACAAACAAGAGGGCATGTAAAATTCAAAAAAGCATCATATGTGCTCTTAAAGGGTTTGAAGTGTGAATCAGTGTTGCGTTAAGACTCTACTAAAATCATTAAGAGCATTTAAATGTCTCTGAAGTGATGATGGGTAACTAAATCATAATTACACTGATGTTTTTCCAAAGTGCTGCTCCTGTTAAATAGAGCTGTCGGTCTCTGGTTTCTTGATGCTGAGTTGTGACAAATGTTGAAAGTGCTGTTTGATACCACAAAAATAGCATATAAATTCTTGAATCATTCTCCTTGAGATTCTGCGCACATGTGAGCACACAAGTGTTGGGGCATTGTTGAAAAGGGCGACAGATTGATGGAGACCGCTGAGAGGCCTGAATGAGCGTGGCCGCCTGTCTGCGAGTGTCACAACACGCCTGGGCCTCTGTGATGTGAGGCGAACGTGTGCCAGCGTTTGCATCAGCGGCCTCTCCCTAATTGTGAAGTTGACAGCCGCACGCCTTTCAAACACTGATACGCCCACTCCTCAACCGGCTCAAAGACCCTTTTTTAAAAGGGTCCCTCAAAGAAGTGAGAGGTATGTGTGTCATCTGTCCTCGCCGCCGCCGTCTGAACCCCTCAGCTCTGGTGTCATTTGGTAGAGGCACGCTCCTCGGGCGTCTGTACGACACCGTGTCACTCCACACGGCACTTGACTCAAGCCAGGGTCGTGGTCAGGCCTGGAGGCCACGGCTGCAGTCAGGTGCTGTAAATGGCTGTTAGAGCTGACAGATAGATCACCGTCTGCCTGCTGCCTCCACTCTACATGATCAATCCACATATCTCGGCCTTCTGTGTGGTATTTAGATGTTTGTGTGGTTGGTATGGTACCAGACATGTAAACTTGGTCATTATACTTGTTGAAGTTATGGAGGTACAAGGCTTGTAATATTGGGTACTGACTTCTCTCTAAGTCCTTAAAAAGATAAAGGTAAACTCTGTGCTCTACTGGTGCAAAAATGTTGCCAATTTAGACAGTTTCCTCTCTCTCTTCTACGGGGACCATAGTTTAAATTATAACTTGACTCTATATTCAACATAGATGAATGTGATGAGGACAGATTTATGATCTGGGCGTCTATGGGTTTGATGCTATCATAAATTCTTATTTTTAGTCCCTTTGTCTCTTCCTGGAGAGATACAGCTCTGTATGTATGTATGTGTATATGCAAATATGTATATTTATATACATGCATATTTGTGTATCTATAAAATGAAGAGTTTGTGTTCAGCCTGCTCCATTGTAATGTGTCTTCAGATAACACTTGTTATGAACTGTTGCCATACAAATAAAGATTGATTGATGGATTGAAATTCTGATTTAACAGGGTTCACTCAAATTCTTGAACAGCCAATAAAGGTCTTGAATTATGTTTTCTGTATTCAGTGCTTTAAAATTTTTAAATCTTAATTTTGCAGGACAAACATCTTAGATGTAAGTTGGCACTCTAAGACTGTTTGATCCATCTAAATCTGTAGTAATAGAGGTTTTGCAGTTTAGTTTTGTATGTATTTCTTTTGAAAATTATATTAAGTGCTAACCTTAGTCTAAAAACAGATAACGTAACATAACGCAGTAAAAACATAAGTCACAACATGCACACAGGACCGTTTAGAGTTGCTGAAGAGTTTATCTGACGACTGTATGCAGAGGCAGGCTAACACTACCCACTGACTCCCAGTGTTTGAGCTAAGCTAATTAGCAGTAGGCGAGCTTTGCCCGTCTCTTCCTTGTTACTGCACACAAAGTCGAAAGAATGGTGTCTATCTGCTTGTCATGGACTCAGGAGTGAGAAAAGACACGGAAACAAAACAAAGAAAATGTTGGCGTTTCCCTTTAATACTGAAGATAGCTGTTGCTTTACTCACGTGTCTATTATGATACAGTCAGTAGTCTGCATTAAAGAATGTCTCCTGTTGGGAGGATGTTTTGTTTTACGTAAGTGATTTATCATAGGCGACAGCAGGAAGTAACTATTAAGACAGAGATTAGCATAGATGCTAACAGGTTTAGTAGCGGTTTTATCAGATCTTGTCCGCATTTCTTTGTTAAATGAAGAACAAATAACAACACTTCACACTTCTCAATTGGAAGGATTTTTTCGCTCCACTTCTGACATGTTTCACCTTGAGTTTGTTTTACGTAGAGGCATATGTTCTGTCCTTTACACTGCGGCAGTAACGCCCACCTACTACATGATCTGATTAAACCATAATGAATATGATTCTAAGAACAATTGTCCAGTCACCGGTCAGATATGCTTTTGAAAGGTTTTGCCTTTCAAAAGCCATACTCTTCTGTATAATGAGTAAATGTTACTATAAGGTACCATCAATTATTATAATTCAAGAAATTATACTCTTTAAAAACGTGATAATAAAATCTATCACAGTACATTAGTTTGATGTTGTAATGCCTAGAGCTGGGTATCAATTCAGATTTCCCAAATCAATTCAATTCGATTCACAAGGACCTGATTCGATTCGATTCGATTCGATTCAATTCAATTCAATTCGAGATTTAATTTCATTTGATTGATTTCAATTCAGTTAAGGATATTTTAGATATAGTTTATATAAGGATATAGTTTTACTCTTGTCCAGTTCATTGCTGTCTTCATGTTTTTTAAATCCAAAATGCCGAGTGACAAGATGTCGCGAGATCTCTGATCTGGTCACGCGAGAAGTGACGTGGCATCATGGGAACTGAATGACTGGTCACTTGAGACTACTCGGCATTAAACTGCAGGCTGCATTACACACTGAGTAAAAAACGCATTTAATGATCGATTTAAGGATTTTATTAATCGATATTGGGCCATTCAATGGAAAATTGATTCAAATCGATTAATCGTTTTTTTAAAACCCAGTTCTAGTAATGTCCTAATACAGGGATGTCCAAACTATGGCCCCGGGGGGAAACTGCTGTCCATGCTCCTTTTGTAATAGGCCTGTGTCAAACTCCAAAAGATACACAGTTTAGCATGGCCCCCACTAGAAAGTAAAGATTTTGTTTCTTCACTATCTAATCCACATCGAGGTCTGTAAAGCATGTTGTTCAAATTCTCTTTAATCGTTGTTATGCACCAGCACTCCTACAAGTTTGCAACTTTGTACAGTTTGTTATTGTATTGTGTCAGGGTGTAGAGAAGCATCTCCCCTCTCTGCTGCACGAAGCATAATTCTCGTCCTGACCAGGCTGGATTCAGTGGTAACCAGGGCTGAGCACAGCCTCTGAAATCTGATTGGCCACCCTAAAGGAGAGGCATATCAACGTGACCCAGTAGTCCTGTATCTTTCTGTTTGTGGCCCTTAATGATAAAAGTTTGGACACCCAGCCCTGAGACATTCACATTGGTTTTGCAGTGGTGGTACGCTGGTGTAAATTCACATGGACCAAGAACCAAAGCTCTCAGTGTCCTGCCATCTGCTCCTTTCTTCACTTGTGAGGAATGTAAATTTCATGGTGTATCGGCTCACTAAAACTCAAGTTGTTCCACATTAAATCACAGCCTCTCTCACTTCTTCCTTGGAGGCACTGTTGTTTTAAAATCTGTCCCTCACCTGACTTGTAAAAGGAGACTTGATTGATACCTTCTGCATGTTTTAGTGGGTGAAATTGACTTCTTTGAGAGGTGGTTTAACCCTCAGCACCACGCAGGTTGGTTATTCTTGTGCAGGAGGGCCGTCTGTTAGCCCCACGCTCTCCTCAGCGGGGCTTAGTGTTCTCATTAACTTGTTCAGAGGTCAAACTGTAGGCATCCTGGCCTTTGGGTTAAGGTTAGGATTTGGACTGTGTAAGCTGATGCTGCATGTTTGCCTTGGCCCTGACCTGTACGGAGAATCTTCAACTGCTGCTGTCTAAACACACGTGGAGAAGTTTGTACAGATGGGTGACACCCTGATGGTCGAACAGTTGGTGCATGGATTGTTGGAGTTGACTGAGATTTATTGGATGGGTGAAGTGAGATTTGAAAGCCCTGTTGTCTTTGCCATTTATTAAAAACTACAGCCATTTTGCATTAAAACATTTACCTTACAAAAATAACTATAGTTCTGTAGTAGTGTTTAGGAGATAAGCATAATTAAAAATAGATATGGATTTTGTGTTAAATATTTGAGTTTGCATATCCTATAATATTAATAAAGGTCTTCGTTTTGATTTTTGAAATCCAAGGGAATGCAAGCATCTTAAAAAGTAAATAATTATTTACCCTGTGCAAGCCCTTAAATTTTCAATGGCGTGTTGTCTTAGACTATCTTTATCAAATCTATTGTTACTGTTTTCAATCTTCATAAAACAGGAGGGGAATAAACTGTCAGCAACATGATGCTATTACAGTAAGCAATAAAAAGTTTTCTGTCTGTATTTATGTTCTTACCTCACTTTCTTTCTCTTAAGGGAACAATACACCTTGATTACAAGTTATCAAATCAACATTTAGCACCCTGGATGGTTGTGTCTTTAAAAAAATGACAAAATCACTTTGACAAGTTAGCATTTGTCACACAAAAAATAAGAATCATGATTTTGTGCTGGCAAGGCACAGTGCTGAATGCTCAGACTGTATGTATGTATTTATTATTCAGAGCGTTTGTATCCATCATATTTCATATTATTTAACAGTAGAGATGGGCAATTAATGGAACTTCAATTTAATTCGTATTTCTGCATCCCACAGTTATCAGACTGGAATAATCGAGATTAAATGATGCACTTGTTTCAACTTTTATTGGTTTATCATTATCAGATTTTTCATCTTTTGCTCATTCGTTAATGTTCAATATGACATTGTTAAGAGCATTTTGGCTCAGTGATCACATGCGGTGTGCATCTTAAAATCACTGGGTGATCATGTTTGATAATTGTGATCTCATTATCTGTCTAAATATTTGAGATTATGATTTTGCCATAATCAAGCAGCTCTTAATTCCCCTGCCTTTACTACATGTTTCTTCTGAATCCAAAGTTGATCCAAGAAGCATATTTTATACGATTACTGGCAAAGATTCATCTAAAAGTAGCTGATATTCAGCTTTTACTTCACCTGACTGCTTCAGAATTTTACAAGGGCATTGCCATCATAATCTGGCCCACATCTGATAAAAATAACTTTACATTTTCATAGAATTATGATTGTGATAAATTTAGACTTCTGTATTGTGTTCATTACAGTTGTCCATATTACAAAACACTGAATGTATCAAGCAGCCTAAGTGTCTAAAAATTTTTGGGGCTTTTTGATTGTCTACTCGACTCTGCTCGACTTTACTCGGTTGTTTTGATTTTCTTTGAGGGATTGTACCAAAATACCTTTTACAGATTTTAGCATCAGCTCCAGTGGGAGGATGCTGAGCCCAGACCAAATGTGGAGACACTGCTGACCTCTGAATGGTCGGGGTATTCTAGCAAGTGGGAGTAATTGTGCAGAAATAAAATTCCCCCGTTGTCGGCTCTGGGATGCTGCGTGTCCTCCTAAAATCACCTCTGCTTAAAAAGTCAATTTTGCTGTCAGAGTTCTGAAAAAGCAGCCACTACTGTTTGACAGATCATTACTGTAGTAACTAAGAGTGCCTTATTTCTTTAACAACAGCTTAAATATTCTTTTGTTATTCATATTTAATGGTCTATCATCAACATCCGTATCCATATTCCGAGGGTAAAATTGTCACCTTCACCCACAACTTATCACTCTCTGATCTCCAAGGAGCGAGTCTGCATCACGGCAGTGGCATCATTGATATTTTGTTGTTTTAATTGAGCAGTGGGAGATTTAATGACACCTGTTGTCCAGACAGAAGGGTGTCCAAGCAGTAGAAGGAAATGGAAAAGGATAGGAGGGGGGTCTGTCGATGCGGAGGTATTCTCGGACTGTTATTCCACATGTCGAGGCGGCAGGGGAGACTTAAGGCAGGATATACCGTTTAAACCCCACCACGCGCCTTAGCATAGTGCCGGCGGCTGGCAGACGCTCAGCCAGTGTTCCTGGAGCAGCGGGTCCATCCTCACTCAGGATCAACAATAATGAATAGAGGATACAAGAGAAGCTTGCTAATCCACAATCCCTGAGTACGAAGGACGTTCAGGCTTGAAAATTGTCAGATTGCTGAGATTGTCTACTTAAAGTGATTATGGAGATACCATCACGCAGATCTGCAAAGTGCATTGTGCAACATCTGCAAAAAGGACTCGGGAATGTGAAACTTGAAGCCTAGTTTGCTCTGGTGTTGAGGAGCTGAATTATTCATGCATAGAAATTATTCAAGTGTTTTATGGACCATTACAAATCAGGCACACCAGCGCAATCAACTTTAAAATCCAACAGAGGGCATGTTGTATAGAAGGGCAAGTCATTAAAACAAACAAAAATAATCAAGTAAATGAAAAGAAATAACCTACGATTCTTTCATTTTGGAGAAAGACTGAGAATAATGTGAGTTAAAAAACATTTGGAAAAGCCCTGGTGGCATGCAATTGATTTGAAGCAAAAGTAAAATGTTAAGTTTTCACCCTTTGTCGTAGCTGCTTGTTCACTTGTTAGCGTGGCACAAGAATCAGAAGACGATCGTTTAACTGGAAGGGGTTGTATCCTCCTTTTGTAGTGTAGCCATAAGTAGACAGCACAGTTATATATTTAACCACCTAATTGGAGCTTTGGTAGAGATTCAGGAGGGCTTTAAATCAGTTTGTTTTACTTTGTTATACAGCAGTAGATAAGGTGGAGGGCGCTGGCTGGCAAAGTGTCCACCTTAACTACTAACTAGTGCTGAAACAGACACATCTTAAAACTTACTTTTTTAGACTTGCTTTTACATGATGCTTTTTTATGCTTACATACTTGTTTTTCAACCTTGTTAGTTATTTATTTTATTTTATTTCATGTACATACATTTTTTTACAATTACTTATTAAACTATTTTTAATCTCTGCTGTTCATACTCCCCTTACCGGTTTCACATTGTTTTAGTCCTGTTTTTACCTTCTTCTCATGTTTAAATATACTTTATTTTGTTGTCTTTTTTTTTATCCATCCTCTGTCTACCCTCTTCTTTAAATCTTCCTGATGTGATGTCGTCAACTGTCATCAATTTATCTATGTATATATAAATCTATCATCTTTTTATTGTCTTATTGTCTCCTTATCATTACATTTAAGATTTTTAAATTTTTCTCAGATGTACATTTTGACATTTTAACTTGTACTAATTTAGTATATTCCTATAATGCTTCAGTTTTCTCCAGTTTACCATTTTTTTTCCATTTGTTGCTTTATTTTTAATGAGCCTCTGTGCCTTTTTGTATGACTGTTTTGGTCTCTGACCTGATTGTTTATTTATTGTACCCAGAGTTCTGGGTGCCTAAAGCACTTTGTAAACATCAAGGTGCTATAAAAATAAAGTTATTATTATTATCATTGTTATTATAAGTAGGGGTTCCCTGAAAGCAGATCATTATCGGACAATATTTATTAAAAAAAGACATAATTGGCTCATCATAATTAATGTGGTTAATTATTGTGGTAAAGATTTCATCACTTGTGGTTAATACTCCATGTTCACCTTTGAGACATAAACAAATCAACAGCCCAGTTTTTTGAGTACATAACATCTTGAACACAATGTGTTGTGCTCACATCACATCATACAGCCTCCCAATGCACTGCAGGCAGAAGAAGGTCCTAAATTAAGCACCTTTATATAACAAACAGGGAATTTATTAAAACACATAAATCAGTATTCACCAAAAGTCGATTTTGATTCAAATTCAGATTCTCAAAATTAGAATTAAATTAAATCGTAAACTGCTGGAAAATCGACACCCCTACAGTCGGGTCATGCAGAAAGTCTGTTTGGGGCATCCCTGCTCTAAAGCGCTACACAAAATACGTAAGGTTAACAACATATTTTTTAAATTATCAGAATAGCCAAACAACCAAAAATGTCCATGTATATTTTTCTGCATGGTAAATTGTTCCTCCTCAAATTAAGTTTATTTTTTCCCCGGAAATTTGAATCTAGTTTTTGATTTTACAACTAAATTCCTTCAAAAACTACACTCTCTTGTTGAGCCTCAGCATTTTGCATCTTTCTTTTAAATGCATGCGTGCATGTTTTGGTAAACTGAGCTGGTTAGCTGGAGATGTCTCATGCAAGTTTCCGAACAGCACGTATTTGTTGCAATTGTGTGCATTTAGAGACGCTGATGTCAGGGTGTAGCCCAGAGTTCTGCCCCATTTAGTTGTAAGCTTGCATTTATTTTTTGTCCAGTCAACAATAAGTTTGCAGAAAAGTGACAAATTAAATCTGTGAAGCCACAAGTTTTCTGACAAGCTCAATAGTTTAATAAGTAGTTAGTCTGTCTTTGTCAGCATGTGGAACCAAAATGAACAAAAGCTCCAAGATGACGAGACTAGAAATGAAGTGCCAACGTATGTTTTTGTTTGGTTATAGTTCATGCTCTCTCTCTCATCTGCAGAACAGCACTGCCTACATTTAGTTCTTTTGCAGCCATGTGGTTGGTTCATGCTTAGCAACAAATGTTGAAATACAGCCCATGAAAGAGAGTGATGGCTTTTTATGGCAAGCTTTGCTCCTCCATGCTTTGAAGTGCGCGGCGTATTATCAATGCTAACTACCTGGGCTAAGGTTCACATACTAAGACATAAAAAGCAAACTGGCAACCAGGTGTTTCTCAGTAAAAAAATATGGAACCTAAAATAGATGGCATGTGTTCGTCATATCAAATAAATAGCATCAGGATGGAGAATTAATCCTTAATGCTTTTATTGGCCGCAAATTTGTGGTCATTAACTTATTACATTGTGTGTTTGGCAGCAACTTTGCGAACAAAAGCTTCATGAATCTCTCCTCTCGTGCTTGATTTAAAGTCTCGTGGTCAGCGGTCGTGTTTCCAGTATGTTGTATATGTTTGTGTGCACCCGTGCGCCTGTTTATCCGTCACTCCGTCTTATCTTTCCACTGGAAAATTGACGTGTCACATTAGTTATTCTTGAGCCGGCTGGAAGGGTTGAGATAGTAGCAGGTGAGGTCTTTTAAAAACCCACCAAACCACAGCCACATGTCCAAGTCACTCCGCTAACATTACTCATCCTGGAGGCATGTTCGCTGCGCACACACTCGCACACAAACACACACATGCAGTCCATTTTTCCCTCTTTTTTTTTTTCAAGCTGTGTGGATTGCATGGTTGAAGTTGTAAATCCACTTGTCAACTCGGCAAGTAGAGTTTCCTCTGAAGTCATGAGCTCAAAGTGAACTCTGTACAGTATGGAGAAGCAGTCTGAACTTTTATTTGACTGTATTTGAGAGGGTTTTCTTTTCAGTATATAAAAGTTTAACGATGTGGTGTAGTCTGGATTCCTTTGCCACCTTTATGATGGTTCATAGACGGCAAAAATGTTTAGCTTAAATCCAGGGAATAGACCTCCTTGAAATGAAAAGCAAGCTAAAGTCTGAATAATTTCCACCTCACACACGTTATAACTTTCACTGGCTATGAATGCTCTGATTACTTTTCCCTCCCTCAAGAAAAAGACGGTTCCACTGCTACATTGTATAACTAGCTATTTATATGTATATATATAACTAGCTATATATATGTATGTGTGTATATATATTTATATGTATAAATATATGTGTGTGTATACATATGTGTACATATATGTATGTATGTATGTTAATATACATTGGTTAATCTATATACTGCCAAAGAAGCACTGAGGCTACGGTGGGCTTCTACAGATGTAGAAGTGAATCGTTATAAACCAGGTTGATTACGTTCTACTTCTGAAGACTCACCAACATGTATGAGTGAGGGGATACTCATGGTATGACAGAAAGACTCAGGGGGTACACAAGACAAAAAGGTTGGTAACCACTGGTGTAGGGGACCATTCTAACAAGGCTTTAAATGTCAGTCTTTATATCTGCAAATAATTTTATGAAGTTTAAACCGTCTCGCAACAGAAGCACTTCATGGGCTAATGCTAGCAATCATCAAGTAAACGTGTTAAGAACATTTCTGTGTCTTTATATAATAAACAAGAAGTGTGAGCCGAATACTAACTCTAAAGATAAACTTCCATTTGACCCTTCTGGTTTGTCTTTGGAATCTGAAAAATGCTGATTTGGGTCCATTCAAGTATAAATGTTCATTAAAGCAAGGAGGATCTGCATGATGAGTGCCAGCCACTGCAGATTTACTCACATCAGTATCCTCTGATCCGGAAACATCCTAAAGTGTTTTTACCAAGTCATCCTGGTGTTTCACCCAATTTCACAACATAAGCCCCAAATGTACAATATACACCTGCATGTTTTTGTGTCCTGCTGTTCCCTTTGAGGTTTCTGCCATTTATCATTCAAACCTACTAAGTCTTCATCAGCAGATATTGCTGTTTGTACTCCATGCTCATACAGGTCTCCGAATGTATATATATAAAAAAAAAAAATAACGGCTGTCATAATCCGTGGAAAGATCGACAAATTATCTCGCTGAGCGGTGGTTGTTTTTCCTCTTTTGAGCCTTACTGTAAACTGCCGATCCACACTCAGTCTGACTGCTGTGCAGCAGCTATTTCAGCCTGGTTTATGCCTGTTTTTCTGTTTGTGAGGCTTCTTGATGTCAAGCATGTTCTTAGGCTTTCAAAATAATCACGATTTCAGTAGATACTGATTTGATTTGACGTGATAATTTTGAACATTTAAGAACGGGCAATACATAGGAGCATACCAGTAAAAATACACATACTTCAAAATAATGATTATAATCATAATGGAAAAGAATAGGGCACAGTAATCTTTAATCTTGATCACTCAGTTTTCATCACTGTGTAAGTAATTTAGATTAAATCTCGATTAATTGCCTAGCTCTACTCTCTGTCTGTCTTTTCTAAGGTTTAACTAAATAATTTCTTAGTGTGAATTTTATTTATCCAGCTTTCTCTCAGCTCTCCTGTTCCTTCTTTAAGCCAAAAGTTTTCATACTTTGCCGCCTGCTTATTGAAGCTTTCATATTTTGAAATAAGATTTAGTTGTTGTCATCAAATTGAGTTTCAAGATCTAAAAGATGAAATTTACGTGGTGTACTCGTGAACAAGCGGGGCCATTCATCCAAACATCCATTTTTAATTCTTTTAAATTGCAAAATCCTATTTTTCTGTTTTTATATAAACCAGTTTGAATTCCCTTTCAGACCCTTCTTTGTCTCTTCCTGGCTGTGCAAAGTGGTCACAGTAATTCTGTAGTTATCATTCCTGAGCTCTCTTGTGAGTTCTGCTTCAGTCATATGATCTTATAGGAGAGTTTGTACAACCTCTGTCGCCGAGGTGGTCCCTTCCTGCAGAGATGGACTCCATCTGCAAGCTGCAGAAAATGATCAGAACCAGTTTTTAGTTTGTTTATTAGAAGATTTGCAACATTGAAGAGATCTTGGAAAAGTCTAAATGTTATCTGGATGAGTAAAAGTAAGTCAGGGACAATATTTTTTCAGAGTATACATCACAAAACCCAGACACGATTATGGGCATTTTGAGATTTTAACAACCGTCTCGGTTTTTCTGTCTCTCCATCTTTTACTTCCCTCTCTCCTCTGAAAGGTTCAGTCAGAGGTCTTCTGCCTCACCACAACTATTTTTAACAAGGCCTGAAAGCCAAGCAGTGGACACACACTCGTACACACAGAGCGTCCGACAGGTGCCAACTTTGGTGCTGTGTGGCGTTGTGGTGTGTTGTGGTGGGGTGTGTGCTCGGGGAGGGACTGCGGGTCGGTGTCAGAGGAATGTTTGACCTCGCCGGCCTCTGCCGCCGTTTGGCTTTGATCAAACATTCCTCCAGAAGTTTCCACCTTCTGCTGTCACTGAGCTGCCGGCCAGCGATACTGTTATAGTGCACTTTAATGGGGATGATAAAAGACCAGAGATACAGGATGACTCTTCCATGAAATATACAGGTTTTTTTCATGTTGTTTAAGCCAGTAGCTTCAAGAAAGACACAGTTTTCAGACTGGAAAATATGGTGAAAATAAGACATAAAAGAATATTAAGAAGGTCCAGATATGTTTGTTAATTTTCAAATCCCTTTTTCATACAGAGAGCAGTTTAAAGTTACTTTCAGAGATAAAAAAATTAATCTTAAACACAAGTGGTGGGTAGTTAAAATACTTTCAAAGATGATTCTAGCTTCCAAGGATGATTTAAAAAAAAAAAGTCAATTTGGTGATTACTATACTGAGTGACATATTTCACTCAGGGGTGGAACAAAATATTGATATATCAATATATCAGGATATATATAATTTCTGTCTCTGTTGCATTTATGTTTATTTCTGTCACTGGGACAGACAATTAAGTTTGTCTACGGTGGGACCATGCTTTGCATAGATAACACTGGTAAAAGGCTATTTTGTGGGTTCCTAAAGCTATAAATATTCTTCAAAAATTAATTATTCAGTAAAAAAACACCCTGATATACATTGTTCCACCCTGCTTCGAGCCCTGTCATATATTGTATTGTCACTCCTGTATTGTGATGCCTGTTGTATTGTAGGCCTGAGCTAAAAATATCGATATGACAACTTAAGGCACGGCAGCTTTATTTATAGAACACTATTCATACATACAGCAATTCATCGTGCTTTACAGTGTTAATAACATAGTCAATAGCTAAAGACATATAATTAGCTAAAGAAGAACAGTAAAATATAATTCCAAGTTAAAAGAAAAAGAGAAATAAAGCATAAAAGATTATATATACATATATATAATTGAAAGAGGAGATGAGAGGAGAGCAACTGCAAGAAGCTTGACTTATGAGAAGGCAGTTGTAAATAGAAATGTTTGCAGACCTGTTTTAAAGGAGTTCACAGAGGTAGAGAGAGGTTCTCTGGTAGTTTGTTCACAAGTAACAGTATATCGTCATCCACTACTTGCTGATGTGTGTATACATCAATTCAGGTGGTACGAAATTGCTGCAACAGAAGTTGTTAAATACATCTTTGGTAATATCATACGTGGTTCAGTTCTAAAGGTGGCTGTAGTGGCCAAACTTCATGATGCACATTTTTTTAATTTAAGGTTTACTCCACAGTCTCTGAGGACCTGAAATTTAGTCATAGGATCCTTCACACCTTGTCCTTGCTGCTTTTGCCTTTGCAGGGGCCAGACAATTATCACACATTTGGCACATTTTAGCTCCCCATACTGCAGAATCTGAGGGAGTCATGGGCTTGTTTCTGATACAAACAACAGCCCAAATATCTGCGTCAATTCATGCTACAATTCAGCGTGGATGCACGCACTTCGTATGTATGTGGGGGCACATGCCTCCACATACATACAAAGGCAGAGACGCTCACTGAGTCTGCATTCCTGTTTCTCTTCAATATTACATCATGAGGACTCACCCTGTTTTATCAGCTGCTTAACAATGACATCAAGGAGCACAATCATCTGAAAGTCATGATGGTAACTAATTAAACCGCTACAGCTTCTGAGCACAGAAGAAATGCTGTTAAATGTTGTTATACAGTGCTGATGATGTGTGATTTATCCATCAGTCATCAATCTTACATGATGTTTCTATTGATTATTGATTTGTTTTATTAGTTTTGACCCCTGGATTGAATTCCTCCGCTTTGGGAAGTTGAGCACTCTGTTTTCAACAATGTCCAAAGCATTACAAGAGTGTGTGAGCACAAAGTTTAACAGTGAGTTCTTTTCAGGTTGTACTCTTTGTTCATCAAAGCAGTGACAGGGACAGAGAGACTGAGTGTAAAGTCAGTAAAGTAATTACATAAAGTGCTAATCTTAGTCTAAAAATAGATAACGTAACATAAGGGGGTAAAAAAAAGAACGAGTGACAACAAGCACACAGGACCATTTAAAGTTGCTGAAGTTTATCTGATGACTGTAGGCAGAGGCAGGCTAACACTTCTCACTGACTTCCAGTGTTTGAGCTAAGCTAATTAGCGGTGGGTGAGCTATCCCCGTCTCTTCCTTGTTAACGCACGCACAGTCGAAAGAATGGTGTCTATCTACTTGTCATGGCCTCAGGAGTGAGGCAAGAGATGAAAACAAAAAAAAAATGTTTGTCATATGTCCTAGAGCAGAGGTCCTTAAAGGGATACATCAACATCGCATCGACTCTGTGCTTTTGCATTTCACAGTTGGGGTAAAAGCAGGATATATGGCTTAACCCCAGGCCCAACTCATGTAGTGATTAGGTTTTTTTATTATACAGAATTATTTTATTCCGAACTTGGCATAACTGGAACATGATCTATTTAAATGATCTTAAATGTCCAAAGTGTTGTCCTAAAACTTCTGATTCACTTCCTATGAGAAACAAACTAAAATTGGAGAAAAGCATGAGAATAGAGTCTTTATTTGACTTTCCACAAACACTTGGGGAAAAGTCGCATTCCAGAGTGTGTTGATATTTTTGGTCAGATTTGTTTGTAGTTTGTAGGCTGAAATTTGCTGACTTGTTTCATAGACATGAAGACATAGCGTGTGGGAAAAAGACCATGCATTATAGGCTGATCAGGAGTTGAACTAAAACCATGGTGTTGTGTAACTGATGAAAGAGAGTGTGGTATAGATGTAAGGAGTGAGAAAAGTGTTGTTTTAAAGCTTTGTTTTTGATGAGTTGGGGAAAAATTCTGTTGTGGGTGTATTTTGTAGACCTGAATAAAGACAGGAAGTGTTGTGGCTGCGTGGGGAGAAAGTGTGTCTGTCTGTTGTGGGTTTGTGGAAATGCTTGTCGTGGGTGTTTGGAGACTCTTAAATGAGGAGACAGACTTTGCTTGTGTGCGGAGGAACGGGTCTTATGGAAAGAAAATTAAATAAAAGTTTTTAAAGTTTAAGAATGGAGAGATTGTTACGTCTACGTGGGAAAGAAATTGGGAAAAGCAGATGGTAATACACAAAAATTGAAGTTTTAAGTGATGAGAAGGTGCTATAGTTGTTTCGAGAGTCATGCCTAACTTGCAGACAAAAGGAGAGACAAAGTGATTGGCTGAGAAAGGAGAGGGAGGGTCACAGGGCAGTAAGAAGTCTCGAGGACGTCTTGCAGAGGAGTGGACAAAGAGGCACCGCAGCACAGAATCTATTGGCTGCAGGGAGAGCGAGACTTGTGTGTTTTAAGACCTTGAGGAAGCAGAGGAAAGAAATCCGAGCGTGCTCAAGGAGGGAGAGGTGAAGAAGAGGACAAGAGAGAGTCAGCCAGGCGAGTCAGAGGGTTAAGACTGGAAAAACAGAAGGAGAGGAGGTGGACGAGAGGGTGAGAAAGAGCCTCACTGTGGTTTCAGACTGGCTGATGAAGAGCTGACTAAGGAGAAGGAAGGGAGGACAAGGAAAACAAAGAGAGGAGGGTGAGAAAGTATAGATTGATGGTGTTAATGAGAGGGAGAAGAAGAGAACAAGTGAGTAACAAGTCTGCTGCAAACCAAAGACTGAGACACAGAGACTAAAATACTCATTGAGAGGGAGCAAAGTGACAGGAGGTCTTTTGACTGTGCCACTCCTCCTTCTCCTCTTCTTCTTCCTCCTCCTCTTCATGTTGTTGTTGGCCTTAACTGACGGCGGGTCACTGGGGCGACACTACATCGCCATGTTCGAGGCCACGCAGAACGTCATGCTCAAGCCTACGGAGTCCTGGAGGGAAGCGCTGCTGGACCACCGCGTCATGGACCTCTTCTTCACCGTGAGTCATTTTTTCTAAATTGTATATTTCTGATGAGAATTGTGGTGTTTAAAAGATTCAGTATGAGTATGTTTGATGTCATGCTTCTGTCAAATGTTGATTCTACAGCAGAGAGAACATCTGGATATAACATCTGATTAACAATTACAGTTCAATTAAAGTGTGAATTTAAGGTATTGGATTTATTCGGTTGCATTACCTGTGTGCTGTTTTGTTGCTCTGGACTCATTGTAAAGTTACTGTAAGGGGCATCAATTGTTTTTACTCACTTTAGCATCTTCCTGCCATTATGGTGACAGAAAGTAAGAGCACTGCTTTGTCTAAAATGTCACATTTCAGCTCATCTGGCAAGTTAAAATGATATGCACCTTGTTATATCAAGCATTACAGTATTTTGCCATTTGCTTCAGCTATTTTGACTTAATTTTCTATCCATCAAGATTTAGTTTTCCCTCTGATAATGCTGTTTATAATTAATTTTATTTACTTTTTTAAATTTGGGGCAAAATGTCCTCTATCCAGAATAAACACAAATTTTTATCTAAGCAGAAGGTTAAGTGCAAAGAAAAAAATTTTTTATAAAAGCACATTTTTTAAGAAGATCTGTGGGCTTTTTAGTCAGACTTTGTTTTTTGTTTTTTTTTCCAGAAAAAGCTTATATAACTAGAACTACTATGGTGCTTACATCCTGGTGGTTATGCAGGCACACACACATACATTGAGACTTTTATCAGGGCCTAATTTCACTCTTTTTTTCCCGCTCTCTTGCCCAATTTGTGACTCTATCCACTGTCTCCCTGCATTATCAATAAAGGCAAAAAAAGATAATAAATTAGTATCATATCTCGTGAAACAGTGGATCATTGAATGTCACTACTTCATTGCGTCCATGCAATTTTGCATATTTTTTACCGTATAGCTATATTAAACAGTGTATTTGACTTTGGCAAGTATTTTTAAAAACTGAGTTTTTTCTCTGAGTTTTAGGTCACTGAAACACATATTTTGGAAAACTCTGGCTAAAGTGAAGACTTTTGTGTTGAGGTTTACTTCAACCCCCCTGCTATTAATATAGCAACAAGTTAAATCATAACACCAGTCGGGCATTGTGTTAGGGATAGATATGTAAATAAAACGGCTTTCACATAGAATTTGGAAAAAGGTGCATAGCATGGACATAGTTACAGGGCAATAACAGCGTTTAACGGTGCATTTAAAAAAAAAAGAACAAACTCTATTGTTGACGGGGATATTTTTAGAAAGGGGGAAAACCTCAGTTTTTAAAAATGCCTGCTTATGTGTGGGCATTGCCTACGTTATGGGTTCAGACAGCACAGCAGTGCAGCACCTATTTAGATAATAAATCTAAATGTCAAGAACCTGAAGTACATCTTGTTGTTTTCAGTTGATTTCTAAATCAAAACACTGAAATGAAACAACAGCCTTCCATGTTGAGGTGCCTGTGTCTCTCACACACACACACACACACACACACACACACACCATTGCCCACCAACAGCTGAAGGGGCACTTTCAGAACATTAGCAGGCTTTTTATTCAGTCAGTGCATTGTTAAACAGTAGGACAAGGATCTGCTGATAGTGGTAAAACACTCATTGAAAATCTGTTAGAGCTACGGAGTGTCTGCCTCCGACATCATGCTGGTGCATCTTTGATTGGAGTGGCAGTTGGCCTCTGTGTGTAGTAGGGCTGAAAGATTTATCATTTTTGGATTGAAATCGCAATTTCAGACAACGCTATCATGTGATCGCCAGAGCTGCAATTTTTTGCAGCACTCCTGACTGACCCAGGATCTGTTGTGTTGACTATTTTACACATGCTGTTTTACAAATTTGCAGCAGTTTGCATTTACTGAAGTGCTGGTAAGCAGTTAAACAACACAAAGCCTCTGTTTAGGAGTAGAGTATCCCTTAAATACTGGAAACAGATTATTTATCAGCAATATTAGATGATGGATAATGTGTTATATGCTTTTGATCATTGATGATCTTACTGTTGTCTATACTGTAAACATAGCGAATATTTCACTGAAGCTTGATTTGAAGAAAATTGTAAATCGAAATAAGATCCCAACATCTGCCATAAAAATTGTAATTAGGTCTTTTCCTAGAATCGTTCAGCTCTAGTGTCTAATATGTTCTGTTCTGACTTCTAGGCCTGAATTTTCATCATGATTGGGACATAAAAATGCATAATAAGCTCATCGCAAAGGACACCTGCAAGGCCATTGATAAAATTTAAAAAAGCCGACAAATGTCTCTTCCCGATGTGTCTCCCCTGTGTGCTGAAAGTAGCGTCTGTGAGCAGAGTGGCTGTGGCAGCCTCTTCAGGGAGAGGATTGCCTAAAATATCAGCCTTCCTGCACCACTGTTTTTGTACATTTGTGTCACAAGTTTAATCAGTGTTATTCTGCACTCTGACTTTGCTCATGAGGACGACTTTGTGTAGTGTAGTGAAGTGCAGTGTAGTGTAGTGTTTAATTCAAAGTGTTGAAGTTCACTCTTTTGCAAAGCATCGCTCATAATGGTTATTAATCTGTGTACGAGGTGTAAATCTGCAAGTACAGATAAACCAGCTTGAAGACTGAGCAGAGTTTGTCTCACTTTGAAAGAAAAGAAACTTTGTTGCTAAAATTTACACTTCACACATAATTATTGTCATTGAAATATTTAACAGCGTTATCACACTTGACATCTTTTCCTCGTACAATGAAGGCCTACTGACTACTGAGGCTAATATCAAGGGCCAATCACACTGCCGTCGTAAAGAGATATTTAACTCCCTGTGATCTCACCTATACTGAAGGGTAGAAGCTCTGTGAATGTGTGTGTCTGGCTTTGGATAATGCACTGTAAATTGATGAACATATTACAACCTCATGAAGCAAATGAGAATGTCTGGAGGTGTAATGATGATGGAGTGTCTTTGCAACACTTTTGGGTTGCAGACAGACTAATTATTAATCACAGAAACTGGAAAACTGGTGGGTTTTTTGTTTCCATTTAATCACACAGAGGTTTCAGCATGTGACTATTGCACATGCGCACCTCTCAGTTCTACATCTTTCAGCTCTAATATTGAAATTGGTTCTAAAATACAAATAAGTTTATCTAAATAAATGTCCATAAAATGTGATTAACATTGTTAAACAGAGCAGTGCTGACACTATAAGGCTTTCTAAACTTTGTGGAAAGAAGAACTTGCCTGCCAGTCTTTGCTTTCTAGTGATACTGGTCATGACTAACATTTATGAAGTGTTTCCCTGAATATATTTAGCTTAATAAGCCCAGCTAGAGCAACTTATAGCACATCTCATTAACAGTGAATGGTGCTCTGCCAAAGCTTTCCTGGTAAAACTCGTGCTCCACAATTTCTGTTATGTGTGTGTGATAAGTTGATATAAATAGCATATAAATAGACTTGTTTTCAACAGGTACTGTATGAACACTTTATTGGACAGTTGTTCTGGAGAGCTGTATGTAAACACAGTACCATTCACATTATTGGAGATTGTTTCCCTTTATCACAAGAAGAGTCTGATTAATCAACACTTTGCGAGCAAAAAAAAGGAAGAATGAATTAACTTGGAAAATCCTGCAGTGACAATTCATTCTAACGCACTTTACTGGATGTTTCTCTTAGTTATTCTGCGTTTGTCTGTTTTTATGTGCTTTTGTTTCCATCCCTGCGTGTCTTCCTGTCAGGGAGGTCTATGTTCAGATCTCTTACATTTCCATTACAGTGTTCCTGTGATCTTTTTACCCTCCTCAGTCCCTTTTTACTCCTGCCCTCTTCATTGTGGTTTATTTATGATCAACAAACACACACAGTTTGTCTTTTCATGTTGGGCAAACAAATCTCTCTTGACCTCGTCCTCTTGGCTCATTCTGAGTTTTTACTAGTTTTGTGGGTTTTAGGGACACACCATTAAGCAGATTTACTGGTGCTTTGCAGTGGGGTCGTGTTATTGTGAAACTGTCCACAGAACCGCCCTGTGAAGTAAACGTGTATTTATGTGCCGAGAGTTTGTGTGTTTTAAGAGGCGTCCCACGCTGGGTAAGAAAACTGCGTGGGAGAGAAGTGTGGAACAAACGAGTCAGCCAGCTCCATGTCTAGCATTAGGTACAGTTTGAATTAGCCTGAAATCCTTAAGCTGTCATGATTTCTTCAGCTTTTACCTGTTTCTACCTATTTCACTGCTGAACGACCTCCATGACCCCTTTTATTGGACGTACTGTTGCCCACAGAAGTGTACTGTATGTAGGGTAGGGCGAGACTTCACCTGCCTTGTATCATTCTGCAGGTTTGTTTTTGTGTGTCTTTACTCTTGTGACAGTATTCATCACCTGCAGGGGCATCCGTGGCTCAATCTGGTGGTATGCTCTACCATCTTTTGGAAGGTCAAGGGTTAAAGCCCCACTCTGGCTGTCACATAATGATGTGTACTTGGGCAAGACAGCCAACCTCAAGTTGCTCCCACTGCTGTCATTGGTGTTTAAAAGGGTTTGAAAGAGCATGGACGTGTTTGCTTATACTGAATAATGACCTCCTCATTTTATTTTTTAACATTTTTTATTGAATCAAATATTTAAGCTTTGTTTTATCATTCTTACCAAACAATCTTTTATTATTATCTCAATCTGTTTTGTTTTTTTTAATTTTAATTCTTTTACTGCCTATATTCTGTTTGATTTTTTTCACTTTTATCTCCAGTGTTTTCTCATTTTGGACTCATGATGGCATTTCCACAGTTCATTGCTCTCACACACACAGTTCTGTTAAATCAGGGTCTTTGAGTATTATCTTTTTTTTTATTATTATTATTATTATTATTATTTTTCTTTTTAAATTTATTATCTTTTTTTTTCTTTGCTTAATTTGGGTTTGTTTGTTCTTACTATTGTTATATAAGTTTTTTTTTGCACATAATTTCTACTATTTGCTCTCTGTTTAGGAAATGCACTGTGTGCTACATATGTTGCATGAAAGATGCTATACAAATGAAGTTTATTGATTGATTGATTGACTGAATACTGATGGACAACTTGCATGGAAACCCAGAAACATCAGTGAGTGAAAGCATGTGAAAAAGCACTTTGAGTCAGAAAGACTAGAAAAGTAGTGTATAAGCTCATCAATTTACAAAAGTTAAATTAAAGTTTAATTCAATATCACAGTGAGTAGTTTCATTGATTATGTTTTTGCCGATGTTTGTTTGTTTGTTAGCAAGATTACACAAAAACTACTGGACAGATTTTGCAGAAATTTTCAGGAGATGTTGGTAAAGGCCCAACTTAAAAATAATTAGATTTTGGTGGTGATCCAGATAACCACCATTAGCAAACGATTGTTCTGGCTCAGTAACTGTCTAACTAATAATGCTATCAAGATGATTCTGAGTGCTAGGTGTGAGTAACAGCAATATGTGAGCTACCTTGGCGGAGGTTTGCGCGCTCTGAGTGCTTTCTAGTATTAATAAGAAATGGCTTTTGAGATCAACAGCAGCAAAAACGTTTTTTTATCGTAATTTAAACCATTCATTTATTAGGTCTAATTTTCATTTACCTTTAATTTTCTTCCTCAGAAACAGAACTGATACTGCAGTCTTGCAGCAGCCTCTGCAAGATTAAATGATTACTGACTTCTCTTTATCTGCATCTGCATCACGATGCATTGATTGAAAGATTATTTTTGACAACCCTAATTTTGTTTCTTTAAATCTAAGAAAACTTTTAGCACAGTGACAAAATGCAGCTTGAGTCGGGGACATTTTTGTGCCAAGAAAGCTGAAAACACTGAACTGCGATTTTGTGTAGAACTGTGACACTTTGTGTGCTTTGTACACGTTAGTTGACAAGCTGCAAATTTATTTTAACACAGAAAGTAATTGTCATCAACTTTTATCCCAACATTAGGAGATATCTCACAGCAGGGAATGTGTTTTATAATCCACAAATCCTCAGAAGTCTTTTTTTCTGTCAAACATTGAGGATGTTAGATGGAGACACTTATGGAGTTTTTTTCTGTTAACACTTTTTTATTTTAATGCACCTGCGTTGAGGGAAACATTATCAAAGTGAAAACGAAATGAAAACAGACAAATAAGTTCTCCTCTGTAATGCAATCTTGGCTTATCAGTCGGAATAAATTTATGCTATACAATCTGCATGTGCTCATTTGTTTTTCCCCATGTTTCTGTCCGTGTCTGATTTTCAACACTCGGTGACAGCCCAAAAAAAGTTTCTGAATTCACAAAGCAATCACAAACAACTATAATTGGCTCCGAACAGCAGCCGTAATCAGACATTTGGTACACAAAGCTCGCAGGCGTAATCAAGGCTTTGATTGGCCGGCGGCGACAGCAGCGGCGGTGTGGCATGAATAAAAATATTTGTAATTTTTCTGTCTCTCCTCTTTGCTGCTGGAATCTGTAGGATGTGTTTTGTGTTGGTTTCAGTTTTCAGGCCTCCAGTCTCATCTCTCACTCTGGTATTTCTAGTAGCTCAACTGTTTGTTATTGTAAGGCTGCTGCGGCTCCGTCAGCTGTCCCAGAGTGTGCGTTTGCATGTGTGTGTTAGTGAAACGCCATCCCTTTAGTTGTGTTTCGTGCATATCTGTCTCTGTGGGGTAGTGTCCACCCGAGTTGTCCAGTAGTGTTTATATAAGGTAGTGTGTGTGTTTTTGTATATTTTCTCTTTAATGGGCTCTTTGCTGTCTCAGCTGCTGCACCTTCTCAGCTGTGAGGAGGGGGTACACGGAGACACGCGCCGTCAGGGTCACAGTCCACAGCAGACCAGTGGCGGGATTAGAGCCTGGCCCCAGGATTAGGGGCCCCTGTTAACAACCGCAGTAACCCACCCATCACTCTCGCAGACACACACACGCTCATCACCCTGTTGAGGGGCTCTGGGGAGTCGTCCGTCTGTGTGCGGGTGTTTGTCAGACTCACATTAACCGGCTTCGCGGCTCCTTCACTCATCTGTGTCGTTTGGTAACAGCAGGCTGCTGTCCGTTTGTCAATCAGGAGTTTTCGTGGTGGCATTGGGCATGTTTTAGGGCTGTTTCTTTTCCCATTAATCAAACTTGATGTGTTTTTGAGCGTGCATGTTAATAATTGGAGATATTTAGTAATCTGTGTGTTGAATTGCCTTCTACAGAATTTCCAAAAACTTTTGTTCCATTTTATATTCACAAAAAGAGTTAAAAGATTCTCTTTGGATCTGGCACGAGGCAATTTGAACCATACATTTTGTTTTGATATTTATTTTTCAATTTAAATTGCAATTCACACTGGACAAATCTGTTTTTTTTGTTTGGAAACAAGGAAAACAAAGATGATTCTCAATAGGGCTGAATGATTTTAGGAAAAGATCAAATTGTGATTTTTCTGGCAGATATTGGGATTTCAAGTCGTTCAGGATTTTCTTCAAATCAAGCTTTAGTGCAATATTCACTGTTTACTGATCAAAAGCACATAACACATTATTCATCATCTGATATTGATGATAAATAATCTGTTTTCGTTATTTAAGGGATACTCCAACTTCTAAACAGAGGCTTTGTGTTGTTGACCTGCTTACCCACCCCGCGGTGGAGATGTGACATTCATGGATGAGTCGACTTTTTTGAGCTGCTCTTTTAAGTGAACAGTGAGAGCCGATGGGATTAAGCCATTCATTTGCAAGCCATTCTTAACTGCAAATTGCCTGCTAATTTGTAAAATAGTTGACACAACAGATCCTGGGTCAGTCAGGAGCACTGCAAAAGATTGCAGCTTTGGCGATCACATTATTGCGTTTTCTGAAATTGCGATTTCAGTCTGAAAATGATAAATTGTTCAGCCGTAATTCTCAATCAAATTCACTAAAACCGAATGCGTCATCACACAGACACAAATTAGCTTCCAATATCAACATGTAAAAGAAAAATGACATTAATAATTATAATAAATCAAATACTGTTTAGTTATATTTAGATAAATAAAAAATGAATATCTCCTGTTAACTCTAAACATTCTCAAATAACGTAGAAGAATCTCCAAAATGTTGTCTTCAGTCCATTAAGTCAACATAATAATTCAGTGTCTAAGTCTGCACTGAAACTCATGCTGAGAGCAACAGCATAAAAGATAATAAGCTCGGCTAAACAAACAGCTCATTACCCCAAAACAGTTGCACATGGTTAGTGAAGCATTTGAGGTCCATTTGGAAAGATTGTGATGTGTTCAGGTTGGCTAGGTAAAATTAGTGTTTGACAAGGCTAGTAGGAGATTTAGATTTTTGCTGAACCTTGAATAAATAAAGTTGAGTTGGGGTGAAATGTGTTTTCTTGGCCTTCTGAAATAATTACATCAGTCCCATTATATAAATGAGCTCATATTTTTACTCGTAATTCCTTTTTATTTTTTTAAACTATTGTCACTGTGTTGTCTGTTGGATTGAATAAATCATTTTAGTCAGTCTGTCAATAATGTTGTTGATTTCCATGAGGAAAACAAGTGAGAAGTCTTTTTGTTGTGTAATTCAGACGTCCTTACTGTAGGATGCTTGTTACGTTGTTCTTGATCTTTTTGTTTTGTTTTGCTGAGCAAACCTTTCGACCAGTTGTTAAAAAAAAAAAAACATGAAAAATGATCAGTATCGGTCAGTCTCACCAACAGGTGATCGGTATCAGCCAAGAATAGCCTGATTGGAGCATCCCTAGTACTAAACTATTTTGTGACTGTTCAGAAGGCCCTCTCTAGTTTCTCGCAAACATCAGCATTAAACAATATCAGCATAGAATTTTTTGTTTTAGCCTGAGCCTTGTTTAAAAAATATTAGGGATGCACATTATTGGATTTTTGCCGATATCTGATATGCCAATATGTGCTCTGGTCAAGAGCACAAGCTCTGTCCTTCACAAAAAAGACTTGTTTTTTTCACTGTTACAGTATATTTTTGTGAGGAACAGATGTAAAACAAGAAAAACAGCATTTAACTATTGCAGAAATTAAACCCTTGATTTTAAATGTACCCATGTAGTGATCAGAAGGTGCATCAATATTGTACATTTGTGTAATTTGCCGATATTACAGCCGATATATGGCCGATGTGTGTGGCCGATACATTGGCTGTAAATATCTGAAAAAAATTAAATATCAACCGATAGCAATTCACTTCTTAGGCTGATGTCAGCTGATACCGATATCAAACCGATAATATCCTGCATCCCTAAAAAATATCAATATATATTTATCCCAGTTGGATCCTCAACTTCTTCAGTCTCCATTTTTAATAATATTTGGTCAGAAATAGAAAATTCCAAATTACCCTCAAAGGCAAGTGGATTTTTAAAATAAACTGATAAATACTACTAAGCCAAATCGTTACGTATTGTAGCTTTCCCCCAAGTGGACTTTAGAGTCAGGTTGTCTCTTCAGATTCAGAGAAAAACACATATTTCTTTCTCTTTATAATCACTTTAAAAATCATAAAGTGTTTAGCAGACGTTTGCTGCTGAAGCTGCTGCCAAAGTGTTGTTTCTACCTTGAGGCTATTTTTGTGGAAATCTCTCCCGCACTTCATCTTGTGACAGCCACGACTCTGAAGTGAGATGGACAAGAGGGAGGAAGAAGAATTGAAGAGAAAGAAAAAGGGGTAATGGTTTGTGGAAGCAAGAAGGGGAAGCAGCAAGAGGTTTGGGCATAGAGAAAAGTCATGTATGTTTTTAGAAAGGAGACAAAGAAGAAGATGGAGCAGAGAAATACAATTTACAGAGAGTGGATGCAATTTCCAGCAGAGTGAGAGAGGTCTCAGGATAATGGGCCGTGCTAGATTGAAAAGAGAAGAAACCTGCGGTGATTGTTGACCTCCTCCAAGATAAAACCTCTCCACTTCTGTCAGAGTTACACCTTTTGACCGCAGAGCACGTCCCCACTCCAGCAGAAAAGAGTGAGGACGAAGAAAGTAGAGTACGCTGCACCGAGGCGTCTGTAATTTTGCCTGGAGCTGTGTTTTGGTGTGTTTGTGTTTCTCAGGGTTTTCAGTTTCTGTTTGGCTCGGAGTGATTAGAGAGCGGCAAGCAAATTGTGATGGAGTGGCAGCCACATGCAAGCACAAACACACACTCATCCAAGATTTGTGGACGCATCTGGTTTATTTCATCGCATCAAATGGACATCTACTCAGACACACTACAAGAATGCTGCAGAAGAACATTCACGCAAACCAGCCTAATTTTCTGCTGACTCATATCTTATGATGGCCAGGAAAACACACTCATTTGTCCTTCTGTACTCATGTGGAGCCTTCATCCTCTGACTACAAAAATACATGCCCAAAGCTGAATATGTTATTGTTTATGAAGAGATTTTGCTCTAGCTTTATCACAGATGTTACGGACAGACTTTTACAGCTAGTAGTTAAAAATGTGCATCAGAATTACCTCGAAAGAAAGCCCCATACTTCCTGGAATTAAATTAAATTAATAAAATTGATTCTGTATACTTGGGATGATGCAGTTTATCATAATTTTAATACAGATCGTGACGCAGATGTGCTGATTTTTAGATTTTATAGCTGTTTCAAATTTCAAACTTTAGCCCCTTGTTGAGCCTTTAAGTGGACACACAAGACCATCAAGCAATTTATATTTAGGAAGACACATTATTATAACTGAGTCCTCGTGGATCCCTAAAAAGGCCTACTAAGTCTTGAATTTTTAAGTTTATGGTCATAATCTTTTCAGAAGTCTCAATTTCGCTCATGAAGGCTGTGTCAAAGCTATGCTGTAACCTAAGAGGGCCACATGAATGTTATCCTCATTGCAAGAGGGCCAAATATTTGGAATTTAAATGATATAGTCTCTACTTATTCAAATTATTTGTTAAAAACACATGAAACATGATCAGTATCGGTCATTGTCATAAACAGGTGATTGGTATTGGCCAGGAAAAGCCCAATCAGGGCATCCCTAGTACTAAACTATTTAGAGGGCCAAATATTTGGAATTTAAATGATATAGTCTCTACAATCAAAATCAAAACTAGTTATTGAAGTTTGCATTACTAACAGTTTTATCTTAGTTTTTACAAAAGCATTTAGTAATGCACAAATGGTTTCACGGAAATCTCCATCCAATATCTTTTCCACTGGAGTCGTGGGAGGCTGGAGCCTATCCAAGGTGACTTTGGGAGAGAGGCGGGGTACACCCTGAACCAGTCACCAGCCAATCTTAGGGCCACATAGAGAGACAGACAACCATTCACACACTCGCCCACACCTAAGGGTGAGGCCCCGTTAATCTATGTAGCAGTTTTTTGTCCTGTCTGAGGAAGTAAAAGAAAATAATGAAACTTGCACGTTTTATTCATCATGATAATTTTCACAAACAAACGTAACTCTTGTTTTAGGCTTAAACATAATCGGCGAAAGTAAAAAGCTATTATTAACCTATTATGGAACTACAACATGGCAGTTTGACTTAGAAGCAGCTACCACATTAACGCCATGTTGTAACCTCTTGTTTAAAAATTTCCTCTTGATTAAATGACCTGATCAGGTTAGTTCATTACACTATAGTGTCTGTATTATTGTTTACGAAAAACAATCAAAAATGATCGGGTTTCTGTCATTTCTGTTGTCATTGTCAGTGGTCTGTTAGCAACCATCTTTTTAAAAGATACCCAATTAGCTTTAAAATTCAAAAGCGGGGCAACATAATTTTTTGTTGTAAAATTAAACAGTTAAATCTCATAGTTAAGTGCATACAAAGTGGTCAATTTCTAGTCCTCATATATAGCAAAAGTCTGAGCTAATCTTTGCATGCAGTGCAAACATGAGGTGGAACCTGAGTCAGCTTAATATAAGCATTCATCACATTTGGTAAAATTATTGAGATACACCGGACACTCTCCTGCTGGCTTCTGCATGTCAGTGCACACGCCTGGATTAACGGTATTAAAACATTCATAGATGTCTTATTTGTAAACCTGCAATAAAAAGCTGTGTCATTATTTACAAAAAATGGATTCAGTTACATGTAGGCATGAATATTTTGACCACTGAATCAAAATCCTTCTAAACTAAACTTCCACTGTACAGGTTGTACCAAAATTAGAGCCAGAGTTGCCAGGTCTGCTTATTATAAGCGATTTTTGGCTTCTTTTATTTAAAAGTTGCCTGTAAATATTGGCAGTTGCGGGTTGTGTTTTTTTTTTGGCTTGCTCGAAAAGTGCAGTTGCTCATTTGGGCTTGATGTGCTCCCAAACTCAGGAGGGACCAATGCACACGCCACTACCAATATTACTATATTGGTATACTGCTCAATTCAAAAGTTGCACAATTATTTTCCTGTGAACAGAGGGGCAAAAATGATGTTTCCATCAAAGAAAAAAACCTTATTGTCAGAATTAAATTTCTTTCAAATGTTGCTGTTACTGTTTTCACCATAATAAAGCTGTAGAGGATCAACATAAAACCAAGATAAGAGTCTGACTTTGTCTGTTTGGATAAAAAAATCAAGGTTAGACAGACTGTTTAGTGATAACAGAGTTAGAAATAACGGTAGCTCTTCCCTTCACTTCTGTATAAAGAAAAGGATGTTCCACCTCCAAACTAAAGGATGTTGAATAAGTAAATTAAGAGCCAAATAAGATGAAATGTCACTGTGAAACTGAAATGTAATGTGGATGAAAATAAAAACAGGCTTTATGTAGATTTCTCTTAAAAAGATACGTACTTGTATTGGGCCTGTTTTAATCAACCTGGTTGCTTATTTCAGTCGAAAAATCTTGATGTCCTTGTGATTTATCAAACAAAACATTAGGCTGGTCACTGTCAAGGTCCAGACTGTACCAAGTCATGCAGTCATTTGTTTTTTGTTTTTTAAATTCTGGGCATACAGGATAAATAAAATAAAGCCTGCAAGGAAACAACAAATAATGACTTGATATCTCTGGAAAGGAGAGTGAATGAAATAGATGCATTGTCCACTCTGGGCTCCATCGTCATCATATTAGATTACTCTGTAGATTGTGATCGCAGTGTTCCTGATGTCCTCACAGAGATATAAACTCAAGAGCAGATACAGTAAAGCCTTCAGTGTTTTCCCAGTAAACACAATCAGTGCAGAGACTGATGAGGCTGCAGCACAGGCTGATTCCCGTCTAACTCGGCCCGCAGGCACACAGTAACCCAATCTGAGCGGGAGAGAGAGGGACGGTGGAGAAGAGCGAGCGAAAGACAATAAGTTGGAACCGAGTGTTGATTTGAAAAAACAGAAAGATGAGCCTGTGAGCCACCCGAGGAAACAGACACCAGGCTCTGTCTCCTTCTATAAATATCATAACTCATTCACTGACTCTCTGCTCCCTCTTGTTCTCTGATTGTCCAGTCTCAGCCTTGTATTGTTCTTCATCCTTCTGTCTTGGTGCTCCTTTTCAGCTTCTCCTCTTCTTTTCCTCTGATAAAAACTCTTTATCCTCTTTTCAGTCGACTCTTGACCTGTTGGTAATGCTACATTTATTCATTACATGATTTTATGTGACAAGAGCTGAATATTGAACCCGATAGCTCTGTAGTTTACAACAGAATATTTCTAAAGTAAGGCACAGTTGATAGTTTTAATAAATCCAAAGCTGGTGCTCTTAAAGCAGTATGGGAAGGCTGTTCAATAAATTAGATCTACAAAAGGAAAATCAAGATGAGAAGATCGCAGGTATGTTACAGTACAAGGTTTTGAACCTTGATAGAATTGTGAACAAAATCTGTACCGTTTTATGGCATTTCAACAAAAAAATCCAAGTCTAAGCTTAAAATATTTATAGTTATAATACATGATGTGCTGATGAAGACTCAGCCGGGTTGAAACATGTTTAACCCTGTTAAGTAAAGGATTATTAACTTCATATCAGCTTTTGTGAACACTTAAACAAAGAAATCTGTCCAGACATTTAACATCTTTAAAGATGTTCTTATCCAGGACAACTACAGATGCTCAGTTTTATTAAAGTTGTGATCCTCATGCAAAGTGGAAAAGTCTGCTGTGGTCTGATGAGTCCCCATTTCAGATTGTTTTTGAAAATCATGGATGTTGTGTCCTCTGGCTTAAAGAGGAAAAGGACCATCCAGGTTGTCATCAGTGCAAAGCATCTGTGATGGCATGAGGCCTGTTAGTGCCCGTGGCATGGGTAACTTGCACATCTGTCAAGGCATCATTAATTCTGAAAGATACATACAGGTTTTTGAGCAACGTTTGCTGCCATCCAAGCGACATCTGTTTCACAGACAACCCTGCTTATTTCAGCAAGACAGTGCCAAGACACATTCTGCACTTGTTACAACAGCGTGGCTTCAGAGTAAAAGAGTGCAGGTACTAGACTGTCAGGCCTGCAGTCCAGACAGTAGAGACCCCAGACTGTTGAGGAACTGAAGTTGTACATCTAGCAAGAACGGGAAATAATGTCACCTACAAAGCTTCAACAATTAGTGTCCTCAGTTCCCAAATGCTTATTAAGTGTTGGTAAAAGGAAAAGCGATGTAACACAGTGGGAAACATGTGTCCCAGCTTTTTTGGAACATGTTTAGGCATCAAATTCAGAGTTATTGAACATTTGCAAAACCACAAAGTTTATAAGTTTGGACACTGAATATCTTTTCAAATCATTTTATTCTCGTTTTATTAAAGGTATATTTCATCTATTTTCATTTCTTTTATGTGAAAAATAATAGTGTCAAAAGCATATACGTTCAATGAAAGCATGTGGTGCATGTTTTAAAATCATACAGTAATAGTGTTACAGAATCATCAACTCAGTATGTATTAAGATAATTTCAACTATGATTTTAACGTTATCAAGCAGCCCTAGTGCCTTGGATTACCTCCAAGGAACAGTTGTACTTGGTATTGTCGACTGTATTTTTCTTTTTAAATCACGCATTAAAACCCATGACCCTGCAGCACCTCAGGTCCTTTTCTTTCAATCTGAAAGCCCCTCTTTGGCTTTAATTCTACTCTGTCATAGCAAATGAAATCCACGTCGCATCACCAAGCGTGACATTTTCATTAAGAGCAGCTTCTTTTATCCTAAATCCGTTGTTTAATCAGTGTGTCAAATCTGCTGTCATCTGATCTGCGTGCAGAAAATGTTTCCATATTGTTGTGTTTTGTTCTCTTTTCTCCGGCCCGCCTCACTCCTCACACACTCACTCATTTACACGCACACACACACACACACACGCTGCGTTTCTCTAACTATAGTCAGACTCAAGGCGACTGACATTACTGGCATCGCACGGATCATTCGCTGGTGCAGCTGCTTTTTTCAGAGCTCGCGCTGCTCAATCCTCTGGCCTTGCTCTACCTCTCCCACCCCTCGCTCTCTCTCTCTCTCTCTCTCTTACTCACCGGGTACCCCTCCTTCTCCTCCTCCTCCTCCTCCTCTCACCGATCTCTTCCAGAGGATGACTTCACGCTCTGGACGAGGGAAGCAGCAGCAGTGAGGACTACAGCGGCTACGCTACGTTAGCATCTGAGATATCTTCCCAGTGAGCGTGGCTTACAAGCAACCAGGAACCCCAGCTGCAGAGTAGAGCGAGGGGAGGAGAGGGGAGAGACGTCAGGAAGGCATCTCTGGGGTTTAGATTTAAGAGAAAGGAGAAGGAGCAACAAGAAGAGGGAGATTGAAAGTTTGATTCCTCCTGCGATGGAGTCATGCGCTGGCTCAGTGCGTGGAGCCGGTGAAGACTCTCTGGATTTAAGAGGATGACACTTCAAGAGACCGGAGAAGACGGAGCAGAGAGAAGAAAAGGAATCGGACCCGCTGGAGGGTGAGAGCTCACAGGAGGAACGCAGCTGAGCTCCAGACGTTTGCTTTTCCCCGTTATTGGAAACATGTTGCTGAGAGGCTGTGATGACTCGCTGTACTGTAACTGCTGCCACCTCACCGCGCGTTTGTCTCCTCAAACAAACACTGGCTCAAAACGACACCCCAAACCCCTCCAACGACCAGCCTGAGATGTGACTGATTCAAGCCGGTCTCTTTCTCTGGGTTTGATTGAGGCTGTCTGTGGGCTCAGACAGGCTCGCTGATTGTTTGTTTGGGTCCGGGGGTCACAGTGTCTGAAGACAGGCTGTGCAAAAAATCAGTTCTTCATTTCACTCCGTGTCTGCTCGCTGGGTTACACCAGTGAGTATTTATCCTGCCTCGTATCCGCGGGGCTGTTTTTAAAAGTGTTGACAGGAGGATGAGACAGGTTCACCTTTTCGTCACATGTCTTTGACTTTTATTTCACAGCGGCTTTTCTCTCGGCATTCAGCAGTGAAGAATTAGCAACAAAAGCAGAAGAATTAGAGCAGCATCACCTCGGATCAGTGCTTTTAGATCAGGGCTTTCACACATTATTTAGCAATTTGACTGAGATCCCATTTAATGTTTTTAAATCTTTATTTTGACAGAGGAGACAAATCCACAACAATTTTAGGGTGCCTCGTATCTTTAAAAAGTCTCAAAAATCTCATATTAGATGCTTATTATGTAAGAATATCATTATGTGTTAATTTCTTATCACCAAAAAGTAGAAAAGTGTTGATTATAAGCAGTAAAAGCTTAGTTAATAAAGAGAGATCAAATCAATATGAGTAAAAATTGTTCATCTGTCCTTTGTCGGTGCCTTTATCCACAGGATGCTCGATGCATCTCAGCTGAATCTTAATCAAGCCTAAACAAAACTTCAATGTTTCTTCATTGGTTCATGATTCTAACAAGTTATTCTCGCTGACATTTTGTCCACCGTTAGTTTGAATTTTTCATATCCCTCATTTTACTGTCACTTGTATAACCTCTTTTACTGGTGTCAGATTGATTACCTTTTATTAATTCTTAAATCAGGTTAAACATTCAAAGGGAAGTAATTTAACAAGACAGCTGCTGATATAGTTAAATATAAAAATATTTAACAGTTTTATTTGCAATTGCTGCATCTGCTGTATAAACTCAAAGCAAAGTGTATAGGTGTTTATCAGTGGTATACATTAATTTACCATCAGTGATTTGCTGTTAAATTAATATGTGTAACACAATTAAACACTTTATTATTTCTTCAAACAAGGAAGCCAACTTTCTAAGCTGCGATCAAGATTACATTAGTAAAGACTTGTTTTTGAAATTTTCACACAGACGGTTTAATATAAGGTGTATTTTTTCCTAACTGGACAAAAAAAACAAGCATTATAAGTTGATATAAATGTTATTCTGTTTACTCTGTACTGTGATTTCTTTGGTGGCATTAGGCAGTTTCTTGTAGCTCAGTGTTAAATTCTTGTTTTTACTCTGGACCATAACGAAGGGTATTTAATGAACAGTCGTGTGTTATTGCAAAATAAACGTGAAGGGCTAACTTGAAATTGTGTAGTCATCTTGAGAATCAGGAAGCTTTCAGATGCTGACTCTTACACTACGTGATCAGGGGGCTTTCCCCTCTTTATCAGAAAGAGGTAATAATCAAAAGGGAAAATGTGAACAGTAGGATTGATTTTCGTCTTTCACTTCAGGTGAACTTCATTAACATTACACTAAAATGATCTCTGTTCTCTGCTTTTCTCTAAATCTTTTCATTGCTTTTGTTTCACGTCTTTGTTATCTGTGCTTTTCTGTGGGATGAACGTGCACTGCTGATTTATTTAGGACTGTGTAATGAGGAGGTTTATGCTATTATTCAATAAGTCTTCCACGACTTCTTAGAGCAAATAACCAAACTAAAACATTTCTGTCTCTCCTCTTGCAGGTGCACAGAAAGATTCGGGAGGACTCGGACATGGCCCAGGACTCCCTGCAGTGTCTGGCCCAGCTGGCCTCCATGCACGGGCCCATCTTCCCAGACGAGAGCGCTCAGGTCTCGTACCTCGCCCACCTGGTGGAGGGCCTGCTCAGCATGATCAACGGGTGAGTTTGTCACTTCAGGTTTTGATCACAACCGTCATGAATTTGCAGCTTCAGTGCTTGGTCTTTCTCAATAAGAAATCAAGGTTGTTCATCTGCCTCTTGAGGAGCTTTTTTACTCTTTCCTGAACAGAAATGTTTAGCTTTTTACATCTGAGATCAAAACTGAAATATATTCAAAGAGTTGGATTTAAGGTCATCAGTTTGATCACAAGTATTCATTACAAGTAACATTTTTTCATGTTCACTTGACAAAGATGACACTTATGGCTTTGAGTGAAATGTATGACAGAGATTTGTGTCTCTCCTTTGGCACAGATTTTGTCCATTTGTATTCAGAGCTGACCTGACATTTTTGTTTTTGTGTTAGTTCTGCTAAACTTTGAGGTCAAACACAGCAAATATTCCTCTTGGTTGATGCATTACTAGCATTTTACTATGCACTTGTTAGCTTAGTATTATTATTCTTTGGCCTCAAAACCCTCATTGTGTTGGTTGACACAAGCCTGGACGCTGGTCTTGATGTTTTTATCCAAGTGATGCACGGACGCAGGATCCAAAATTAACACCCACCAAGCACCAATGGCGGGGAGCTTTTCTGTTTGGGGAGTAAATATCAGAGGGCCAAGCGCCAAATGGTAGGTGAATGTCTGTTCCCAACAGTCGTACACAAAAATAGTTTTAAGCTCTGCAGTGTAAACTGCTGCTTCCTTCTCCAGCTGATCTGCTGTTAGAGACAAACATATACACTGATACATGCACACACAACAGGAAAAAACACGCGGCTGTTTCCTTTAATTGTATTGTTGATAAACTTCGCCCTGGTACTGTTTATTATATCAAACAGATGCAGACAAATGAATATTTCTTTGCAATTTATTGGTTTTCTTACCTGGTTATATAACCAGATCTTTGGAACATATTACCATAACTTAATAAAATGTGCCGAAACAAATTTATTTGACACAAAAGGACAATTTGTTATTTTGGGCAGTAATGAGGTCCATCTTGAAAATGAGATGCCACAACTCAAGGGGCTTACCATTAATAAATTTATATTCAACAAATATGGTGCTATAAAAATAAAAGATTGATGGATTGAATCTATTTTCTGCAGAGACAAATGTGAGGAGGACAGATTTATGATCTGGGTGTCCATGGGTTTGTCTCTTTCATAAATTCTTATTTTAGGTCCCTTTGTCCCTACCTGAATGGATACATCTCTGGCTGGATGGATGTGTATATACAAATATATTATTATATATATTTGTATACATGCATATATGTGTATCAATAAAATGAAGGATACGGCTTCAGTCTGTTGCCTTGAGATAAAACTTGTTATGAACTGGAGCTATGCAAATAAAGACTGACTGACTGATTGATTGATTGATTGAAAAAGAACAGCTTGGACTGTGAATTTCTTTAACTGTCTGCCAACTTGGCCGTTGAGTTAAAAAGTTAATTTTCAACCCAGCACAGATGTAATAAAACTGTCATCCTTTTTCTTAGAACTGTTTTTATTATCTCCCTAATAGGGATGGGAATCGAAAAGCAATTCTAGTGAAGAATCGATAACAACTCCCTTTAGGAATCGATGTCATTACTCTTTTTGCTGAACAAGTCCCCTTATCAGTTCCTTCCACTTTATTCTACATAACTTGAAAATGAAAGAAATCAGTCTCTTATCATAGGGGTCAGCAGAAACAGCAACAAAAAGGTCAAAGATGTAATGATGAGTGGGGGAAGTGGTCTAAGTTGTGGCTTAATTTTGGACAAATTAGACTCAAAGTAACTTGGCCAAGGTAGGAATCTTAGCTAGAGGACATTTATTTCACTTCATTTGGCCAATATTTTCACCCAGAGTATTCTAAATGCTTCATAAAAGACATTTATAGAAACCAAATTCTTGCAAATTCTTTCTTTCTTTCTTTATTCAAACAAATTAATGAATATGTACACCAAACAGCCGTACATGTCCATTGAATAAATTAAAACATACATGGATACATACATATGAATATCAACACAACAAACCAGTTTCAGAAAGTTTGAGTCCTGCCCCTTCCTTACAAATCACATCACAATCCAGAAACAAAAGTCTGATTCTTTATATAGCTTTCATTAAATCTTCTAATTACTTGTAGAAAGTGAAATAAAAGCCATTAAAGACATTCACGAAAATGAATATACATTTTTCAACATTGTAATGCATTTTTTCCTGTGATGTTTTGGAGGCACACAGACTCAGATTTTACACGGCAGATGTGTTGCATTTTGGATGTTTGAAAATGGCTGCCAGGCCACATAGAGTTTTGTATTGAGCAATGCAAATAAAATAAGAAAAGACACAAAATAAGGAAAAATCAGACAAAACTAAGAAAACTATCATCAACAAATTAACCTTTGCATTGTTTTAGCCCACAGTCTCAGTAGATTATCCTCCTAAAGTATCTCAAGTGATTTATGGTAAATTCAGAGACCAAAACAAGCCAAGTGTTCTTCACACTGAGCCATCTCTGCTTTATTGACAGAAAATAATCTCTTGGTTGAGTCTGAAGGCCTCCAGCTCTACCATACTGTTCTCTGTTTTTCTGCCTCAGTAACAAAAAGATTTGACCATAAACTGACTTGTGTTTTTCCTGTTTGCTCCAAAACAAATTTATGGATTGAAGTAAAACAGTTTATGCCTTTGTTAAGCTTTTAAAGATGTTATCCATTTTGAACAGAGAGGGAAAGTTGCCTAAAGTGGCAACCACTCAAGCATCAGTAATCCAGTGTGTGGGTGATTTAATTGAATTCAAGTGCATCAGTGTTAAACATTTATCTTTTCATTTCATGAAGACCTGTCAGGCCATTAAAATGAAACCTCACGTGGATGGTTCATGAGTTTCATCTGTAAGTGCTGCAGAATGAAGGAAAACTAAATGAGACTGAAACTTTATTTGCACGTCTTTTGCTGCAATTTAGAACATTATTTTATTAGGAGTTTTACAGGTTTCACTAGCAGAGATAAGACTATCTCTGTTTGTACAGCAAAGGCTTATTAGGCTTATAGTATAGGCTTTGCAGTTGATAGAAATGTTTTATATTTTCTACATTGGCTTAATTCCTCTTTTTTCAGATGCAAGAATAAAAAGTATTATTCCTGCTTTGAGTTCTTTAATCCCAAATAAATACAGCAAGATAAAATATACAACAGATAAATGGGTTATATCTGAATAAGGAATAAAAAAAACTATGAGTGCTGAGAGGCACAAACTTCCACCAAGGCATTTCTTTACATCTGTTCCAAACTGTGGAAAACTGCCCTATCTAGCAGAAATTAAAAATCTTGTATTTGGGATTTCCACTAAAATCTGATCACACCTTCCTTGTGACATGAACCGTTTCCTGAAAATGTCATCAAAATCTTTTGTTAACTTTTTGAGTGATCTTGCTCAGACTCAGACAGACAAACAAACGCTGGAGAAAACATAACATCCTTGGTGAGGTAATAATGTTGGGCAATGCTCTGAAAAAATTCCTTGCAGATGTTCCTCATGTGGGTCCTTCAAAGACAGAGTTAAGTAGTCTGGATCAGGGGTACGTGTGGATCCAGCTGGGCAAACAATGACCATGTATCACTTGGCAGAGGTTTCGTCTGAGAACTGCTAGTTAAAAATATTTGATCGATTTAGTATGAAAGCTTCTAGTCACTCAAACCAGTTACCTGTTATTAAGACTCTCATGTCTACAGCTGAAACAGTGAGGTATTGTGGTAATCCTTCAGGTCAGTTTAATTCCCATTCAAGACCTATTATAGCCCTGGGAACACAAATCAACAAAAACTTTCCTCATGACCATATTTATTACCTCCGTCAAGGGCGGTTATATTTTTGCCAACTTTGTTTGTTTGTCTGTTTGTTTGTTTAGCAAGATTACGCAAAAACTACTGGACGAATTTTTGCTAGAAATGTTCAGGAGATGTTGGTAATGGCCCAGCTTAAAAATAATTCGATTTTGGTGGTGATCCAGATAACAGCCATTAGGGAACGATTGTTTTTGCTTAATAACTGTCTAACTAATAATGATATCAACATGATTCCGAGTGGTAGGTTTGGGTTTTCAGGGTCAAACAATCAGATTATGATGGTAACTTAACCACCACTTTACCCACTCAAAGGCAACAAAACTTCTTTACTGCCGGCCCTCTTCACCTCTTCAACCATCCATCCATCCATCCATCCATTATCTATACCACTTCTCCCTATCAGCGTTGCGAGGGCTGGAGCCTATCCCAGCTGGCACAGGGAGAGAGGCGGGGTACACCCTGAACCAGTCGTGAGCCGATTTCAGGGCCACTATAGAGAGACAGACAGCCATTCACACCTCACACTCAGACCCAGGGGCAATTTGGAGTCATCACTCAACCTAAAGGGCATGTTTTGGTCTGTGGGAGGAAGCCAGAGTGCCCGGAGAGAACCCACACATGCACAGAGAGAACATGTAAACTCCACATCCCTGAATGACACGGGGATCGAACTGGCAACCTTGTTGCTGTGAGGCAAGTGCACTACCTGCTGCGCCACCGTAACGCCTGAAAAATCACCGCAACTGTTGAATAAGCTGTTTTAGAGCAAGATTTTTCTCAGTGTTTTTTTATCCTCACTAAAATTTTCAAGGATGCTTAATGACACATTGAACTCTGATATCCAATTAAAATTCTGAAAATTTTTAAGTCATGTTCCTTGAGGCTTTAAGCATATTAGCACGGAGTATCAAATCAAATGCAGCGCCTTCTCACTTGTTAATGAGTCTGAATTGTTGTGAGCAGGTGTAAAGCATCAGAGAAGCTGAGCCACATTGTGTTCTCCTTCAGCGGTGACTCTGATCTCTACCTGCAGGCCTGTTAGCAGAGGTCATAGAAAGAAGAGTAGATTTTGTGCTGAGCTAAATAACAACTTATAAACGTGTGGCCTGTCGTACAGACAGGTTTTCTGATTCTGTGCGGGTCGGTGTGTTCAAAGACTCAGGATGATGCCTCAAAAGAGATTTTGTTCTAGTTTAAAAACCTGTGAAACAGGAAGAGCTAACAAAATAAAGTGGAGCTTTATTTCAGACAAACTAAGTAAATGCACAATATTTGATTTTTGCTGATATGACAATTTTTTTTTAACTAATCAGGGCCAGTTCTGATACTGATATCTGTTTGTCATGAGTACAAAGATTCTTCTTAACTAAAATCGACCTGTTCCTCTCATTGTTAGAGTTTATTATTTATGTTATAAACAGATGTGAAACAAGAAATATATTTGATTCTCTAATACATGATACTATTTATTATCTAATGTTGACAATCAGTGAAAATAATAAGGTGAAGCATCATTGTACATTCTTACATTCTGCTGGTATTACAGCATAAGGGATATATATGATATGTATGTTGTGTATATCTGCTGTAAATATCTGCAGATATTTCAATATCTGCCAATACAAAATTAATCATTTTTAAGCCAGTATCTGCTGATACAGATATTGAGCCAGTAAAATGGTGCATTCCTAGTTTATTAGTGTAGAATTCTGCTAATAGAGCAAAAAGTCTTTCTTGTTTAAACCTCAAGTGCACCACTGAATAACAAAAATATCCAATAATCTTTTTACATTTTTTTTAAATTTCTTCATATCTAGTTAGTTTTTTAGCGGTGACTGAGAAAGAGGAAACAGTAAAATTAAATACCCTCTCATTGTCTTACTGTCTTTAGGAAACAATGCAAGGTTTTACAGTTCAGCCATAAAGCCTTAATGAATTTGGCCTATTATTTCCCCATCACCATGGCAACAATAATGGGAATAATGGCAATTGGCAAAGGTCAATTAGGGGACGATGATATTTGCATAGTTAATAATATCAGTTTTGTAGGGCGACTGAAGCTATAAGGTTAGCCAGCAAGCCCAGTAAACAGAACCAATGTGGGCTCAAAGTCGACCCAGGACCGTTTGTTGTATGACCACCCACACTCTCTCTATCTCTCTTCACCATCTCACTTCCTGTGCAATAAAGGCAATAAATGTTCAGCAGTTAATAAAAAATAACAAGCTTGAAGATACAAAGAAGAAATGTGAAAAAAATCTTAATTTTTATAATGAATAAATAACTTAATTGAAGTGAATGCTCGTGGACATTGAATTAGCAAAACAGACCTCCTCAGTTGTTCACTATAATTGTTAAAAGAAGTGTCTGATTCAAATAAAATAATTATTTCTTACAGAGTTTCAAGAGAAATGAGACTTTTATGGTAGATAAAGACTTAATTTTCCTGTTAAAGTGTTTGGAAACAGCATCCATACAGAGTTTAAACAGTATGTTTCATATGTTAAACTATCATACTTTATTTTGACTCGTGGAAAGAGTTGAGCAGATCTTATTTACTGCTGGGATTACCTGAAAATCCATGGAAGTTGATGCTTTATGCATAATGTTTTGAAAAAAACTGCAAAAAATTTACAACTGAAAGAACATAAAACAACTATTCAAACATTTGATCAGCTTAGAAAACGCAAGATTGTTAGGAACAACGTGATTGTTTTAAAAAAATCCAGGGATTAGAGAGGAACACCCAGATTTAGTGGCTTTTCTGTTTTGGAAAGAAAAATATGATCAATTTATGTTTAGAACCAAATATTTATACATTCAAAAGGGGAATTTCCACGGGAACTGTGTGTGATGAGGTAAAACCTCAGGAGAGGTCGGTGTGTCTGTCAGCAGAGCAGTTCTGATCTGAATTATAGGGCCGCGCTCGCTTGCATAAATATCTGAGAGACAAACTTTCATGTGCACACGAGTTTGTTGTTGAAGCACATGATCCAGTGAGTAGGGGTCTCTCTCTCCCCCTCTCTCTCTCCTCTCCCGCTCCGTCTGTAATCACCTATTCTTGGAGCTTTTTTCCAGTTGCCTCATCGGAAAACCATGCGGAGAGGGATGGCAGATCTGCAGTGATTGAACAGTTCTGTTCGCAATTTAACTCCATCTGATAGGGGTTAGCTCGGCCGCTCACACACAATGTTCCCCTTTAAATGTGGTGAGGTGTTTCACTCAATGAAACCTCAGGATCTGGACTTTTGCTGATTTTTGTGGCAGCACAGGTGTCGCTAAAACGCCTACAACAGGGAGGAAACCTCAGGAGGAGGTCCTTGTCTTGATAGAATGAATTAAAGAGGATTTATCTCTGCAGAATCGTGGAAAACCCCAAAACGTGTTCTTGAGCAGATGCTTTTAATTTTCAAAGTACATGCAGACTGCGTGGCTTAGCTTCCAGCATAACAGAGAGGCTTGAACTCAAGAGTGCAACCCAGCTGACAGTTCAGCTGCACGATGTTGTCACTGTATTTCCAGCCCATCATGAGGATGACATATTACATATCAGCCTAAATTTCTATGGAACCACAACTTTATTTTAGATTTTATCCGGCCACAATAACTCTTTCTGGCTGTTTATCAGGTTTCTCATGCGTGTTAACCAGGGGTCAACTATTGCATTGTGAAGGGGACAGTTTTGTTCCAGACATACGTTATGGGAGACATTTTTGTCATGAAATAATATAAATATTTTGACCTTATTAACATATTTTTAGTTCAGTCTTTCTATTTTGTGCATATTGTGTATACAATCTTAGTCTTTATAGTGAGATCAGCCCCATTACCAACACTGCTGCCAGACGCATGGTGCAGGCGAGGTGTCTGGGGGAGTCCTGTATTTTTTCATCACTAGGCTCAACTCCTATATAAGGATGGGAATTTATAAGATTTTGGTGATACCAATGCCATTATCAATGCTGCTTATTGATCCAATTGATCTATTCTCTTATGATAATATAATTACTCCATTTTTCTGTTACAAAAAAAATCAATATGAATTATCAGTGAAAAAACTCTACCGTGAACCAACCAATCCTCTATTTTTGCAGCTCAATATTCGAAAATTTTCAGATTTACTTGAATACAGTGCAATACTAACAATGTGCAAAGCTTAAACTGGACAATTACCAGAAAGTATCCAGAAGTTGTTTATGATGAGAGATAGTCGTACAACCGTAGAGGAACATTTATGTTTCAAAAACCAAAAATACATACAAATGTCAAATCTCATTGTCTGTCGGTTACAGGGGTAAATTTGTGGAATTCTTCTTCTGAAAATATAAAAACATGGTAAGGCTCAAAAGACTCTATAAGAATCAATTGGTTTTGAAATACACCATGGAATATTTAAGTTAATATGTCTATGTATTTCTAATGAATATAAACAACAACAATGCATCAGCATTGTTCTTGCTGTAATTTTTTTCTGTGATATTATGTTTTTGTTGAAGGGGTAGGCTTAGGCTTTGGCTTCTGCCTACACTCTTTCGGTCAGCTTGAAAACTTTGAATTTTTACTTTGATCTTCTAAGTTGTTTTATTTTTTGCAACTGCACCGAAATAAATTTCATTCATTCATTCATATTAATAACTTTATTTTTATAGTACCTTCAGATCAAAGTGCTTCACATAGCAGGTCACAGATTAAACCAATAAGTAACAGATAAAACCAATAAAACAAACAACATCAATCAAACACAATACATCATGAATTATGGGTCATACACAACAGAACACAGGTGGGTTTTCAGCTTTGCTTTGAACACTTTCGCTGTACACGCCTGCCCTTCGCACCGTCTCTTCTTTTTGACTCAAGCAGGCCAGTCCCTCGAAAGTGCTAGGACCTAGCTGGTTCATTTGGGGTTATAAGCTCCTTTATCAATTCGTATGGATTTTCTGTGTGAAAAAAGTCTACCTTACAGGTTTTCAGGGTCATCAATGTCAAACACATTGCAGTCCGTGTGTTTGATGCTGCACCGCGCAGACAAATGCTTCAGCAAGTTTTTGGTTTTCAACCTTTGCTTGAAATTGCACCGACACACACGCTGAACATTGTTAAGTTGCCTTCATACTTTGTAAATGTAATCCCACTTTTGACTGCTTCTGTCTTCAGTCAACCATTTTTTTACCTCTTTGACTTCTTTATTCTCATAATAGTGACTGCCTGTGATGAAAGTGGGACGTCCTTAAATTTGCAGGGCATCCAGAACTGAGTGAAACAATTCGATTAGGGAATTATTAAGCAAAAAGACTAATGATATCGATTCCTTTGACTATTTGTCATCAATTCTGTTCTGGAATTGGTTTTCGATTCCCATCCCTACTTGTATGCTCATGGTTGAACATATGCTTATAATGGCAGGCAGGTGGATTTCTGTAAAACAGGTGAAGTCGGTCTTGATAAAACTTGGATTTGAGTATAAAAACAACTTTAAAACTA